>NMXL01000001.1:0-1200000 GCA_002851715.1 Verticillium klebahnii | reverse complement strand
AACCTCGGCATCTACAGGCTTCGGCCCACCGACCTCACCTCGTGCTTACCGTCCTTATTGCCGTGCAACATTTCAATTACTTTTCATCCGGCGTGTCAAACCGAGTGATACACCTCATCTTGTACAAACGTCCGGTGCTTTGGAACGCAACCGACTCGTCACTCTCTCACTCAGTTGCCTCACCCCCCCTTCATCGCCCATCATGTCGTCCCCCTTCAACATCACCGAACAGATACTCCCTGCCGCCTACATCCGTGAATTCCCCCACGCCCTCTCCACATCCCAAGAGTCTACCCTCCGCCTCGCCGTCAAGATCTATACCCCGAAAGACAACCCTTCCCCGCAGCCAGGCGACGTCACCCTCGTCGCCGCCCACGCCAACGGCTTCCCCAAGGAGCTCTACGAACCTCTCTGGGCCGACCTCCACGCCATCACCGCCACCCAGGCCAACCCGCCCTTCCGCATCCGCCAGATCATCGCCGTCGACGCCGCCTGGCAGAACGCCTCGGCCGCCCTCAACGAGCCCCTCCTCGGCAACGACCCCGGCTGGCAGGACTACCCCCGCGACATCCTCCACGTCCTCAACACCCTCCGCCCGCCCCGGCCCCTCGTCGGCGTGGGTCACTCCTTCGGGGGCAACGCCATCGCCAACCTCGCCCTCCTCCACCCGCGCCTCCTCACCACCCTCGTCCTCCTCGACCCCGTCATCTCCCGCTGGTCCGCCAACGCCGTCGGCTCCCTCGCCGCCTCCCCGGCCGCCTCCTCCGCCTCCCGCCGCGACCTCTGGCCCTCCCGCGACGCCGCCCGCGCCGCCTTTGCCAAGTCCCCCTTCTACCGCGCCTGGGACCCCCGCGTCCTCGACGCCTGGCTCGCCCACGGCCTCCGCGACACCCCGACCCCGCTCTACCCGGACGCGCCCCCCGGCAGCGTCACCCTCGCCACCACCCGCCACCAGGAGGTCTTCACCTACTTCCGCCCCAGCTGGGACGCCTACGGGCCCGACGGCCGCACCCTCGTGCGCCCGGACCTCGTCCCGGACCTCGACCCCGACCTCAACGAGCGCTTCTTCACCTACCCCGTCTACCGCGCCGAGGGCGCCAACACCCTCGCCCGCCTGCCCAACCTCCGCCCCGGCGTGCTGTACGTCTTCGGCGGCACCAGCGACCTCTCCCCGCCCGAGCTGCGCGACGAGAAGATGCGCGTCACCGGCGTCGGCGTCGGCGGCAGCGGCGGCGCCGCCAGGGGCCGCGTCCAGGAGGTCACCCTCCCCCGCAACGGCCACCTCGTGCCCATGGAGGTGCCGGCCGAGTGCGCCGCGCACGCCGCGCGCTGGATCGGCCGCCAGCTGGGCCGGTGGAGGGAGGAGCAGGCCGAGTTCGAGGCCTGGTCGGCGCGGAGCGTCGAGGACAAGACGCAGATCACCGAGGAGTGGAGGCGGCGGCTGGGCCGCCCGGAGAGGCCCGGGAAGCCCAAGGGGGAGGCCAAGATTTGATCGCCATGCCTGTCAAAGACGTATAGATCTGTGTGTGGTTTTGTACATTCGGAGAGCTGTAGACTACAAGAAAAGGCCTGGTAGGGCTTCTGGCCGACGTCTACCCGGCGATGCCCATGCCACTCAGCAGATGTGGCACACCTTCCTACTCCTCTTGCTGCTCCTCTGCTTCCTCCTCCTCCTCCTCCTCCGCCTCCTCCTCCTCATCCTCTCCCTCTGCCTTCTCCGCTGGCGGCACCCACAGCAAAAAGCCCTCCTTGTCAATCTTCATCCCCTCCGTCGGTATGATCCGCAGCACCTTCTGGAAGTACTTGTCCCTCACCACCAGGTTCGGCCGCACGTAGGTGCCCCTGACCAGCGGCAGCAGCCTGTACGTAACGGCCCGCCTGCTCACCGGCAACACGTGCAGCGTCGTCTGCTTGGCGCCCGAGAAGGCGAACTCCTCGCTCGGCTCGAGACTCAGCCCAAACGTGAGGAAGTGGCTCGATGCGTTCTCAATAGTCACGTCTAGGTGCATGAGCCCCGTGGCGGCGTTGACGTACGCCACCGAGGCCAGCACGCGGGGCTCGGTGCCAAGAACGATGGAGCGCGGGACGGACATGGTCGTCGTGTTGACAGGCCCAGACGGGCCAGCCGTGCCCCGGAGCCAGCGGAGCACAAACGCGACGTCGAGGGAGGCAGGTCCTCGGTCATCCAGAGTCAGCTTCTGGACGACAAGGTCGAACTTGACTTCTTGCATCGACTTGGGCGGTATGGTCTGTCCATCGGCTGGGAGGTCGGGTCGGCTCGCCGAGACACAACGAGCCCCCGGAAGGCACGAAAGCACCTTGGCTTCCATGTCGACGACCTGCAAGTCCTCCGTCGCAAAAGAGGCGTAGTGGCACACGAGGGACCATCGCTGAGCCAGGCCGCGCGGGTGAGCGATCGCCTCTTCGCGGTCAGCAGCTTCAGGTGTGCCCTCGTAATCGAACAGGCTTGGCCAGGGATCAGGGTGAAGACGGGGCACAATGTCGTAGTTTGCTTCGAAAGGATTGACGATCGTGAGCTGAAAGGTCATGACCTGCAAGATTGGTGTAGCGGGGTCTGTGACCAGGTGATACGCTACCCTGGCAGTGACATCGTACGAGGTCGGCGCCTCGGACGGGTCAAGGTGTAGGACCACTCGTGTGGATTTCGAGGCGTCGATCGTGCCGAGGGCAAGGCCGTGGAATCTCGACTCCTCTTTGGCTGCCTCCACGCTCTGCTCCTCTTGTTTGTCGATCTCCACGCGAAGTGCCGGGATTTGCTCCCCAAAAACATGCAGCTCCAGCTTCGCCGTTGCATCTGCCTCCTCGGCATTGACAATGTCGAGGGGCAATTCGATGGCCTCGTTGGCATAATATTGCTCCAAGACGTGGATTCGCCTGATTTCCATCTTCGGCGGCTTGGGCTGTACGTGAATAGCATGGGAGCTTAGTCTTGGGATGCGTCTCTTCGATAATGAGGGCCCAAACCAGACATCGGCCACGTTTGCCTCTTGGAAACCAATGGTATAATTGAGGGCAAAGGCATCCGTGTCAAACTTCAGCACGACAGATGCGGCACGTGCTTCGCCAGGCTCCCGCAACGGGATTGCCATCTCGTAAACAGTGGTGCAGCCTGGCTTCAGTTCCAGATCAGCTAGGCCGTTGAGGACCGATCCCCCTTCCGCTTCATCCGCATCGTCCAACTCCGGTTTTGCTGTCTCTGTGAGGGCAATTTCTGATAATGAGGTGTTTCCCTTCTTGGTCGAGCTTGCAGGCTGGTCATCAGCAGAGTGGTCAAGCGTGATTGTTTTGAGGCTCCCCGCAAAGTCAACTCGCAGCTCTTTCAACACGATTGGTACAGAATCCAGGAATGCATTGGACGAAATGGCGAGCTGGGCCTGGCAAGTTTCACCAGCTTTGCCTTCTTCGTTCTTGAAGACGAACGAGGCTGAAACAAATGATGACATGTTGTCGTCGCTGATGGTCACTGTTGGCCTCGACTTGACCTCAATGCCGTCGAGGGATTTGGTTAAATCGTATGGCCAGTTTGGTCGCCGCGTGAAGTCTATTTTGGGTCAGATGTGTAAGTTCAAATGGAACAAGGCAAAACCCACTCTTGTTCAGGAGCTCCCAGTCAATGGACGCGACGAGGTCTCCAAGACCAGTCTTGGCCGCGGCAGCCCTCAGCAGCCAGCTGAGCTCTTCCGTGATATCGAGCCAGCCCTCACTCCTGAAGGACATGTCTATCCAAAGAGGTCTCAACAGTGCCACAACATCGTCCCAGGCCTTCAAGCGGGCCATTTCCCTGGCGCATTCGAGCGACAACTCGGCCGACACGCGATGCTGCTTTCGGACCTGAAACTCAGCCCTCGCAGCCATCAGGCAGTCAATGATCAGCTGTGCGTGGTTGGTACCTTGTCCCTCAAGTGGTGACTCCTCGTATGGCTTGGGACAGAGATAAGTATCGTAGCTGTAGGCCTTGTTCGCAGCGGCTGTTGTGGCCGATGTTGTTTCGGGGACCTTTCGATGCTCCTCGGATATTGAGCGCGCCAGCGCACGACGGGCGTGCAAGTGCCGTGCGGCATCACGATACCAGTATCCAGTGTGGTGGAGCATCTCCCATGGCTGGAGACGTTCGCCCATGACAACCTTCTCTGGCTGTATGTAGAGAGCTAACGTGGACGGCGCCAGTTGTGTCAAGTGCGCTTTGTCGATGAGGTTCACCATAACAAGGGCCCATCTCGACTCCCAAGCCTCCCAACCGTAGTTGTTGGTTCCGCGGCCGCGTCGGTCCACGAAGTCTGCGATGCGATCTCGGTGAGCACGCCACCTCCTTACTGCCGAAGTCGTCTGTCCATTCCATAAGGAGCATCGGATAGCTCGAATCGTGATGACATCTGTAAGAAGCCGCGCCTCGTTCCACCGCGGGCTCCAACTCGGTATGACGTCCATGACATCCTCACTGAGGACACCCTCATACGCTTGATCGTACGATCTCAGGGCAGAGTCCATCTCCTGGCGAAACTCGGCAAATACTCCTGCCTTGAAGTCGTAGCGAACGTTGCAGTCTTGCAGCGTCAGTGTCTGCGATGTGCCACTGGTGGGAGGCACCGTGGGCTGGGGAGTGACACCCCTGGTCCGCTTTTTCCTAGCATGACGCCCAAGATCGCGATAGTACTCAATCGAGTGAGAGTAGACTATAGAGAGAATACTGTCCGCTGTCTGCTCAAGTTCTGTGAGAGAGTCCTGGGTAGGGATGTAGAAGAACGATTTGGGGTCCATGGCGACACCTCTCCGGATGTTCTCTAGCCTCTCCTGGATATCTTCGGAAAGAGAAGGTGACGAATCCGAGTCATCGCTCAACAGCGCAACGACGAGTCGAGTTCTGTACCCAGACTGGCTCAGCGCTGACCTCAAGTTGTTGATGTCGGTCTTCAGTTGATTGTCATTCAGCGTGGACATGGTCGAATCGGACGTGAGTGTGTAGAAGCATAGGTAGATGCTAGGCACCAGCTCCTGGTGCTTCTGTATCCATTGCGCATCGATCAAACCATCGGGATATAGGGGCGATACAGGGCTCAGGGGCGAAAAGGGCGAGTGAAGGACCGGCGGGAACTCGGGTTGTTCGATATCGTCGGGAAGCCGGGCTCGGCGGGGAGGAAGCACAAAAGACTAAACAGCGTCAAGACCATCAGCAACGTGTACTAAGCGGTGTATTTCGGGGTTGCAGTACCCTGCCAGCAAGTCCAACCTTGAACTTGTACGGCTTGGTAGCAAGTTGGGGGTTCCATGGTTGATCTCTCGCATCCTGGCTGACGATGTATTCTCTCAATGCCTCGGATTCCTTGGTATCCAAGCTCGGGAGCTCCGAGCGCAACGATACTCCCTGGTCCTTCAGATCGGCATCGAGGGGAAGCTCGGTGGCGGGCGCTTCGGTCAGGCCGGCGACAACGAGAAAGGGGAGGTTGTGGTCCAGACTCCCAGCTGGATAGCCGTCCATATCGGCGACAAAATTGGGTCTGAGGAGGTTTACAGCGCGGTTTCGGCTTCAGGGAAGGAGAGAATCGGTCCAAATCGAGTGCTTCACAAGCATATAGCATTAGCATGGAGGAGAGGCCGGAGACAACAGGTCTGGCAGAACCTACTGTGGAAATCCTGTTGCCATGCGCCGGCCGGAAGGTGGTAGATGGCGCCTTGGGAGCCACAGGCTTTTGCTGAAGCCTCACAGTGGTGTGTCGGCGGTGACAATCTTCCCAGGACGTCAGCGCGCGTAGAGCTCCCGATGTCTGAAGTGATGAATGCGACAACCCACCACGAATCGACATCACAAGCCCGAGCCCGAGCCCCAAGTACAGCTAGCGCACCTTGAAGAATGGAGCCTGGCTGACAGGTCGCTGCGGGGCGTTGCCAGCTGGGAGCCCAGTATCGGACTGCCGTAATCTGGTCAAGTGTGCCTTCCAATGAGGGCGCGTCGCTAATTGGCCACAGCGCAGGACATGCGCTCATGAGACAACCTGAATGGGCTTTTGGCTGGCAGCCTCGCGGTTGGCGTTTGTGTCTCTTTCCGTCCATGTGCCGTGCTCCTCCCGCCTCGCCTCGTCACAGCAGTCTGCGCGCAGAAATTGAGACCTGGGCTTCCTCACAACCCTCCACAACCGCAACGCAACACCTTCCGACGGGAGCGCTGCCAGCCAAATGTTTCTACAATTCCCCGTCACCTCTTCCCATTCTTGACAGCAAAATACCCAACACTTCTTCCCCTCTCTGGGCGACTTGCGACCATCGTCGCCTGGACTCGCCTACCCGCTGCTCGACCACGACCACCACCTCACAACAACCACCCACCCAATTACCACTGCCCCGAGGCACCCCATATACACCATGGCTTCACAACAAGTCATCATTAGCGAAACGGTCGCTGCCATGAAGAAGGCTATGAAGCGAACAGCATACGGTATGCCCTCCCAACCTCTCTGGTCGGCTCCCCGGTTCCGGTGTCGCTAACGGCTTGCTTCTACAGAATCCGACTCCGACAACGAGATCGAACACTACAGCAATCGGGGCAACAAACTCAAAAGGCGTGCCCTTTTCGCGCACCAGGGCCAGCTCATTCCTCCTTCCGGTCCCGAAGTCTACAAAGAGGCATGTTCTCGCCATTCCCGCCAGACTGTTCACGTCGTCCACCAAGGTCTAACAGCTTCTAGGAAGTGGAATACGCTGGCCAGCACCGCTCGATAATCCACCGCAACCCTCCCAACGTAGACGATGAGGGCTACGAAGTTGACAGCGACGATGACGAGGAACGCGTTCAGGACGCTGTCGCATCCGCTGCAGAATTCGATCCTTACCACAACATCCGCCTCGAGCGTACGTGCTGCCTGTCGCCCGCCTCTCGGGACTGAACTGACTTGTCGTAGAGCTACTCGCCCCCCTCACAGCATCGACCGACTTACCGACACACCCTACCCTTTCGAAACCCTTCACTTCCAAAACTTTGACCGGGCTCGCTGGTCAAAGCTGCGACATTATGCGAAAGGAAAACAAGTCTCTGTGGCGAATCAAACATATGTTCACCAGACTCGCCGGTGACCACACATGGGCGCCCTGCGAAATGATGTTGGGTTCCGACGATGTCAGCCTTTTCTCGGACGACCACTTCACCTCCCTTCGAGCGCAGCAGAACGCACACACCCCTCTCGCCCGGAGTGCCGACGACGCGGAAGCTGTAGTTGCCCACGAGGAAGCGCCTCCAAGCCAGAAAGTCGACGGTCACGACAGGCCTGCCACTGAGGGCGTGCCTGGGGGGTCTTCAACTGCTGAGGCGGGCGAGGGAGATGTTTCAATGGTTGACCCGGACGAAACGATCACCGAGAACCCACAAGACGATAACCCTCAAGACGACAAAACCGTACCGGAACTGGCGGTTAAGGGCGACTCAAAACCCCACCCAGGTGCGGAGGACAAAGTCACCAATGGGGACGGGGCAGCACCCGGTCAAACGGACGCTGGTGCGGCCGCTCAAAAGACACCTGGCGGCACCGGCGAGCATGTCAATGGCAACGGCGACCAGTCATTGGCGACCACCAACGGCCATGTCGAAACACAGCTCGACGGACCTCCGAGGACTTCGCTGGCACATTCCGGGCTCACGGCGAAGGCTGTCAACGGCAGTGAGGCTATGTCGGTGGTATCGGAACTACTCGAAGACGTCTTCATCCACCCACTCTACAAGCCGCCAACCAACGCGGAGCCTGATCGGGGCGGACTCTCTGTTGACGAGGCCAACGACATGCGGCAACTTGTCGCACTCTACGTGCAGAAGCAGGAGGAGGTCTGTCGAGGGGCCGAGAAGCTGCACGAGGGGCTGCTGAAGGCCGACCGCCTGCGTCGGACGGTGCTCCAGTGGTCCAAGGCCGAGGCGCACTGCGGGCCCAATCGCGACATGTCGGACGGCGAGGACTGGTATGACAAGGAGGAGTGGGGTTTGACGGAAGACTTGAAGAAGGGACAAGACGAGGAGGAAGAAGAGACCGGCACGTCGACCAAGAAGACCAGGAACCGAAGGTAGCGACGGTCCCTGGTATGATGCGACAACGGCGTCGGGGCTCTCGGGCATGGGTTTTCGGCTTTTTCTCTTTTGGTAGCGAGGCGTTCAGGGTCGGGGGTTGTCAGTACTTCCTCGAGACGAGCAATCACAATTCATCAGTCATTTCGAACCCATAATCCAGTTGTGCGTGAAAATGGACAGCTGCCCAGCTCCGCAGGTTGGTGTCTGGCTGAGGGGATATTTACTTTTCAACAGAGAGAGAGGTTCAACGGAAAGCTCGACAAGCTTCAAGACGGCCTGCTAAGATGAGGCATGGGCAGACCCGCTGGATTTTAAGCCGACTGTACCAGCCACCGAGCAAGACCAGGCCAGGTTGGTGCTCAGGCCACGTGAATGCTCGCAGCAGCGCAGAACAGCCAGCCAAACACCACCCCGGGCTGACTGGAAGCGATCGCACTTAAAGTGGGTAACCCTGAAGCTCCCATAACCGAAACCTTTCCTTTCCCTTCTCCCCTGCCTTCATGCCAGCAGCACGATCATCACTCCCAAAAACTTGCATGACCACCCGTTGATCTAACTTACAACTTGTCTTCGAAGATGGCGCCCATTGAGACTGTCAGCCCGGCTCTGGTCGACTTCAACCAGAAGTCGCTATTCGGTACGTGGTCGCCCATGACGTACCTCGTGCTCGCCCGCTGGGAGCTTGGGCCCGCTGCCGGGGAACGCTGTCGCTGACGGGGAACTCCAACAGTCTCAGCCTGTGCGATCATGTTCAACCCTCTGTTCTGGAAGTGAGTCTTGCATCTGAATGCCGTGTGAGGAACTGGCTGACATGGGACTCCAGCATCGTCGCGAGACAAGGTCAGTAGCCTCGCCCAGCCGCGAGACCGAATCCATAGGACTGACCCCCGCCCGCCCCCCCTTCCAGAATACAACAACAAGCTCCTGACCAAGCTGTTCGGCGGCCGCGCCCAGACGGCATGCTATGCCCTCGCGGCGACCATCTTCTCGCTCGGCCTCCTCCGTGATGGCCTCTACGAGCGCGCCCTGCGCCACCAGCCCAGCCACCCGGCCCTCGACACGGACCTCGCCAGCTACGCGGGCTACGCCCTCCTGGCCGCGGGCAACGTGCTCGTCATCACGTCGACCTACCGCCTCGGCATCACCGGCACGTTCCTCGGCGACTACTTCGGCATCCTCATGGACGATATCGTCACGGGCTTCCCCTTCAGCGTCACGGACGCGCCCATGTACCACGGGTCGACCATGAGCTTCCTCGGCACGGCGCTGCTGTACGGCAAGCCCGCGGGCGTCCTGCTGACCCTCTGGGTCCTGACCGTGTACACCGTCGCGCTGCGCTACGAGAACCCCTTCACGGCGGGCATCTACGCCAAGCGCGACCGCGAGAGGGCCGCCGGCAAGGAGACGAAGAAGGTTCGCTAAGTGAACCGCGGAGGGTGGCCAGCTTCAACAGCTATACGGTTGCCGCGTCGCAGGGCGATACTTATCAGGCCTGGACGCGAGGGCTTCCCGCGGGGTGGCATGCCATCTTGCGGGGAAAGTTTAAAACCTCGGGACGAGACGCTCGAGATTGTCGACCGCTGGGACAGGGTGGGGCGCTCACGCCGCTGTCGGGTCTTGACATGACATACCAATGGCGGGCTGAGGACCGGGAGACATCAGTATCGAAGGAAGAGGGGACGAAGGGGGACCTCGGGGTCGAGGACAGCCTTCAACAAACAGAAGCGGCTGCGGATGCCTGGGACGGGAGGGTGCTAGGAAGTACCGCGAGGTACAAGTGTTCAGAGGGAAGAAGAGTGCCAGATTGGATAGCATCACTCAGCAATTAGCAGTAGCGGAAACAGTACACTAGTCACGACAGCATGTCGTGACCACCGTCGCCTTTGGTCCAGAGTGGTGGTGGTGATGTCTTCCAGGTGCAGCGCATGTATTTCCTGCCGTGCGAGAATATGTAGGTGCGACCACGGGATGTGCGGGCGATGGCAGATTTTTGTGACAAATGTGCTCACCAATGCCTTTCTCTTTTCCTCGTGATGCGCTGGCCGGCGAGTGGGGGTCGGAATGGCGAGCAGATACCGAGTCCGCTTCGACGGGGGCTCTAGCACGGTGACGGAGCACTGGGCGCCAAGCACGAGAAAAAGACGGAGACCCAGTGCCACGCCGGCAGTCATGTGTGCAGTCTGAGATTTATTGAAAGTTCCCCGGGGGGCAGGCTGTGAGCCACGAGGATGGGACTCAACCTAGCTTCAAGGGAAACCCAGACGAGACAACCTGCGTCATCCCGCGCCAGCCGAGGCTCAAAGGGCAACGTTTTGTGCTCCGAAAAGCACGACGCAAAATCCGATACTTCAATCCGATCGGCAGCACCGGATCGGCCATCCCAGGGGGTGGGGATCTCGCCCCAGGGACGATACCCACCACGGGCCTCCACCGACGCTCACCGAGCCCGCCGAGCGGCGCCGAGGGAGCGGCTCGAAACGGCTAGCGAGGGACGACGAAATAACCCCTCAATTGTTCCGCCAATGGCCTCGCCGCTTCTGACATCATCCCGACCTCGGGCGCCCGCCAGACCCCTGGATTGAGGCTCCGGGTGCCACGACTTTTTTTTTTAGCGACGGACGGAATGTCAAACCCTCCAAGAGGCGCGCCCCCGTGGGCGTCGTGAGGGCTTTCTGGAGGGGGGCGCCGGCGTGGCGGGCTGTACCTGCTGTGCGGGCGGACTGCGGAGGTCACCTGCCTGCCTTACTTGGAACCCCGGGGGGGGGGGCGACGTGGAGGAGGGAGTCTTGTTGTTTCCGCTCGAAATGTCGAGGGCCCGGCGCATTTTCTTGAGCTTCACCTTTCCGCAGTTTTCCTCTCTTGTCTCATACACGCAACTACATCTTAGTTCGATCACAAACATTAGCATCAAAATCTTGACGTTACGACCCAGTCTTTTGTTGTACGAGCCGTCTCACGACACCAGTCGCAAGCAGGCTGGCGACCATCTCTCTGCGCAGCTGGATAAACGAATCGTGAGACTCGCTGGCGACGAACACCATGGCGGACCAAAGGCCGACCAATGGCACCTCGAACGGTGTGCATGATGGCACTTCGAGTGGTGTCCCCAATGGCATTCATCACGAAACTCCCAATGATGTCCCCAACGGTGTCAACGGCGTTCCCAATGGCGTCAACGGCGCTCACCACGATTCTTCCAATGGCACCTCCAATGGCACCCCCAACGGGCATGCCAACGGGTCAACAAACGGCACAGAAGACCCCAGAACACGCGGCTTCATCGGAGCCATTGACCAAGGCACGACGTCTACCCGCTTCATCATCTTCAGCGTCGCAACTGGGGAGCCCGTGGCGAAACACCAAATCGAAATCACGAACCACCACCCGCACCCTGGGTAAATCGACAGCCCTCCCCAGATCGCATGGACAGCCGCTAACCTGACGCTCCAGATGGCACGAACACGATCCCAAGGAGCTGCTCCACACCGTGAATCAGTGCATGGAAGCAGGTTTTACCGACTTCGAAAATCTCGGCTACTCGAAAGCCGACATCAAGACCATTGGCATCACCAACCAGCGCGAGACGACCGTTGTCTGGGACGACCGCACCGGCGAGCCCGTGTACAATGCCATCGTGTGGTCCGACACTCGCACGGCGGAAAAGGCTAGACTGATTAACGAGCATCCAACGAGCAAGACGATATCCGACCTTACTGGCCTGCCCGTCTCGACGTATCCCTCCGCCGTAAAGCTCATCTGGTTGGTGAATAACGTCGAAAAGGTTCGCCAGACATGGCTTGATGGACACTTGATGTTTGGTACCGTCGATTCATGGCTCGTGTACTGTCTGAATGGCGGCCATCGTGCCAAGGAGCCTGTTCACGTTACCGATTCGACCAACGCCTCCCGCACGATGCTTATGAACTTGAGAACCCTGCACTGGGAAGATAGCATCATCCAGTCCTTCGGCCTCCGCCAAGAACTCCTCAAGCTTCCACGCATCGTCTCTTCCTCCGACCCCAAAGCATTCGGCAGCATCTTCGCCGGCCCGCTCGAGGGGGTCCGCATCACAGGCTGCCTCGGCGACCAGTCCGCTGCCCTGGTGGGACAATGCGCCTTCGCACCCGGCCAGGCCAAGAACACGTATGGCACTGGCTGCTTCCTGCTGTACAATGTCGGCAAGGAGAGGCCCGACCTCCGAGACTCTGAATCGGGTCTCATTGGCACTGTGGCGTACGACTTCGAGACGACGGGTGAGTTCCGCCAGGCGACATATGCACTGGAAGGCAGCGTCGCGACGGCGGGGTCCGGCGTCAAGTTCCTTGTCAAGAACCTAGGGCTTGGCGACGACGCGCACGACATCAATGCGCTGGCCGGGTCGGTGCCCGACACGGGCGGCGTCGTCTTCGTCACTGCGTTCAGCGGTCTCCTCGCGCCGTACTGGATTGACGATGCCAGAGGCACGCTGTGTACGCCCCCCCCCCCTTTCTTCAAAGCCTTGGTTGTTCCTGCGCTAACAATCATCAGTCGGCATCACCCAGCACACGCGGAAGAGCCACATCGCGCGCGCGACCCTCGACGCGACATGCTATCAGGCCAAGGCCATTCTCGACGCCATGGCTAAGCAGTCTGGCAGCCACCTGGATTCTCTCGCCGTCGACGGCGGCCTGTCTAATTCGGATCTGTGCATGCAGTCCCAGGCGGACATCAGCGGTATTCCCATCGACCGCCCAGCAATGCACGAGATCACAGCCCTCGGCGCCGCTTACGCCGCAGGCCTCGGCATCGGTGCCTGGACGATGGATGAGCTGGTCGCCATGAACGCGCGCAAGCAAGGCACGCGCCGGTTCGAGCCCGACCCCACCAAGAAGGCAGAGCGTGAGCGGATGTACCGCAAGTGGGGCCAGGCCGTCGAGATGTGCCGCGGCTGGGCATCGGACGAGGACTCTTCCGTCACGGCAAAGGGCGATAAGACCGATGCCCCCGCCGATGAGGATGACGCCGTCCCGTTCGACCTGGATCACATGAACTAGGAGCCGATCCAGGGTTCGGACGGAGACGAAGACCTGTTCTTTGCCGAGGCGGAGCTCGCGTGGCTGAAGCGCTGGTGGGCAAAGGGCAAGTTCCGGCAGGTTGTGCCGGAGAACGAGCCGGCCCTGCGGTATGCGACGTGGCTGTCGGGCGCAGGGCTGTACCTGACGGCTGCCGACGAGCTTTGGACCGAAGACCGGAAGCGGTACATGGAGGTCGAGTTCGAAGAGCGGGCGCGGAAGAAGGCGAGGGTCGAGGCCGCCGGCCACGAGACGGCGGACGTTGCCATGGCGGCATAGAAGGAGCGACTGGCGGCGTAGAAGGAGCGAAGGGGGGCATAGCATTCGATAGGATCTGGGCGTCTCGGTGTTTGGGTGTGGTACAGATGCAGCATAGAGACGCTGTTATGACTGAACGGGCATGACTAGACAGAAGCGTTAGATGAACCGTGCGAGTACCGACCAACAGCGCCATGGGGGGGTTTCACGCCCCTTCACGATACCCAATTGGACCGGCTGCTTTGTTTGACTTCTTTTCATTCATCCTGTCTGGTATCTGCCTGTTCTGCGGTCTGCCCACTTGCGTCCCCATTTGCGATCTTGACCTCCCAAGAAACAGACCTCCAGGTCTGCCTCAGAGCAGTCTTCGGTCGTCGGTCAGACCTCTCAGACCCGCCTCTCACCAGACCTCATTTGCTCCTGCCAAACAAGGAAGCAATTCATCGTCGTCGGCAGACTTCAGGCCGTCCATCCGTCACTGCCGCGCAGCCTGAGAACCAAAAGAAGAAGAAAAAAGTAAACCCATCCGGACAACCGCCGGACCGGTGGGTATCACACCTTTTTTCGTTCAGCCTCTTTTTCGTCTTTTATGCGTCCCCCTCCCAAAAATGCTTTCAAAAGCCAAAAACAGTGTGCCTGCTATACGTACAATTCCATGCAATCCAGACAGGGAACGAAGATCCATCGAGGAGGGAAACAAATCAAAGGATGGATCAGAAGGCATCAAAAGACGAAAAGGTGATTTCGTGCCTCTCCCCCCTTTCCCTTTTCCCTTCCCCTTGACGCCGATGCCGAAGAAGCTGGAAATATGAGGTTTCGTCATGGGGAGTGTTGGTTTTTTTTTGTTCGCTCTTCTTCTTCTGAGAGTGGAGTGGTGTGAGTTTTTGGTAATTAAGAATGATGTTTTGCAAGAGTGTGGGGAGAAGAGAAGCTGAAGAAGAACGGGTGGGTTGAGGCCGCGATGATTTGTCGCCATGTCGTGTCGGCGGGGGGCCGACAGCCCTTTACATGATGATAGCGGGAACGTCGACGTTGGCCTTGATGCTCTTGTGGGGGAGAACGCTGCCGCCGTTGACGTAGATCTCGTCGGCAATGGTGACGTCGTCGCCGAGGACGGTCACGTTCTCGAGGCGCGCCCACTTGCCGACGGTGCTGTTCCAGCCGACAATGGTGCTCTTGACCCAGGCATGGTCCTTGACCTTGGAGCCAGACAGCAGGACGCAGCGCTGCAGGCGGACACCGTCGCCAATAACGACGCCGGGGCCGATGGTGACGTTGGGGCCGATGCGACAGTGCTTGCCGATCTTGGCCGAGGGGTCGATCAGAACGTTGCCGCCGTGAACGTAGGACTCGGACGCGGGGGCGAGTTCCTTGCAGCCCTTCTTGGTGAGAGAAGACAGATAGAGGCAGGTGCCGGTGAGGAAGTCCTTGGGCTGACCGACATCCATCCAGAAGCCCTCGAGGTCGAAGCTGTGGAGCTGGCCGTCGCGGACAATGGCGGGGAAGGTCTCCTGCTCGATGGAGGTGGGGCGCAGCTCAATGCGCTTGAGGACGGAGGCGTTGAGAATGTACATGCCGGCGTTGATACGGTTGCCCACAAACTCGACGGGCTTCTCGACGAAGCGGTCGATGCGGGAGGGGTGGTTGGGCTTGTGAACGATGACACCGTACTTGGAGGGCTCCTCGACCTTGGTGACGACAATGGTGCCCTCCTCGCCGTGGGCCTTGTGGAAGTCGGCCAGCTGCTGGAAGGGGTAGTCGCAGATGACGTCCGAGTTGAGCACGAAGAACGGGGAGTCGTCCTTGACGAGGATATCTTCAGCGAGCTTCAGGGGGCCGGCGGTGCCGAGGGGTTCGGTCTCGATCGAGAAGGTAATCTTGATGCCGAAGCGTTCCTCGTACTGTGAGCAGTGTGTTAGTATTTTCTATTTGCTGCGCGGGGCGAGCTGGGGAACTGTACGAACCTCAGCCAGATGCTTCTCCATGACTTCAGGGCGGTAGTTCACGGCAAGAACGACATCGGTGACGCCAGCGGCGGCGAGAGCTTCGATCTGGTGAAGGATCATGGGCTTGTTGGCAAACTCGACAAGGGGCTTGGGAAGAGTGAGGGTCTGTCGGTCGGTGGGGTTAGCATGGCGCAAGGTCTGGCGGGGGGTGCGGCGTGGCTCGCGATCCCAAAAGGAAGGCGTACCAGGGGGCGGAGACGGGTGCCGAAGCCACCGACGAGAATGATAGCTGCGAGGTGTCAACATGGTATTCAGACATGTGTGCAAGCTCTCGCAAGCGCTGCGTAACGCATCTTAGAGGGGTTGGAACAAGGCTTACCCTTCATGATTGCGGCGGTGTCGTCTTAAGGGGCGTTTGTGCGAAAAGGAGCTCTTCAGGGTCTCGGCGTTGAAGTCGCGAGAACCGAAGGAGGAGGAGAGGGGTATCAAGACGAAGCGTCGTCGTGTGAAAGAACTCAAAAGGGTATCGTAGTGAGCGAAAGGTGGCGCGAGGTGGAAGAATGCCGGAGGTTCGAAGTCGGGTGAGGCTCGTCGTGGGAAATCGTGAAGTTGTTCGAGGCAGGAACGGCCGAGATGACACGACAGCTCTCGAGGTTCAGTCCAAGTCTGGCAATGGACGAGTGCAGCGACGGGACCCCACAATACGGGGGACCCACCTGCCTTAGGGAGGGGACAAGGGGGGTTTTCCGTCCTCAGATGGATGGAAGCTCCAGGGCTCCAGGGGCTTCATTGGGCCAATTGCGGTGCACCTCCAATAGGATCCAGGGGCGCACCTCGTGACGAGAGGGGTGGGTACGCAAGGTTGGTTCAACACGGGTTCGTGGTCCACGGGGGGCGTGGCTGTGGCTCCAGCCCGTAGCTCGTGAAGCGCCTCAATTTCCCTCGGAACGAAATTGTTAATGCCGGTGCTGCAGAAAACCCCCCCTTGGCCCAGTGTGCTACAGTGGTGTGGTGGTGGTGTGAGTTTGCCTCCTAACCGCCTGCACCACCCACCAACAGCAACCAGCTGGACGGCTACCAGCCGCACCCAGCGGGTGTGCTGTGTGCTCCCAACCGTGCGCGGCAGCACCATGGGCATCACGAGGGTGGAATGGAATGCCCTCTGCCGGACGGGATACCCAATTGCCTTCTTTTATTGTGTGTCTCTTTGGCCTGCCGTCTCGTGTGACCTGGCCTGTCTCAACCTCGCTCTATTCTGAGACGTGCCAAAGACCCTTTCCTACGTTTGCGTCCCTTGCCTCTGTCTGGCCGTTCGTCCACGGCGTTAACAGACAGCACTTCACCAGTGTCCAGCAGCAAACATAGGACAGGTCAATTCCGAAGGGTTACTGCAGGATAGGGGGCGGGCCACACACACCACCGAACCATCGTCTGGTCTGGTAGCTCTGTAACTCCTACCCCTCAAATGACGCGTCAACACCAACTCTGCCCTTGGCCCTCGAGCCTGTGAAGGCTCAACTGGGCCACCAGGAAAGCCCACCGGGCGGCAGGCTGGAATGGAGACAGCAACAAACTCCCATCTTTTGCTTCACCACCTGATTAATGCCCGCCTGTTCCCCTCCCTCATCCGTCTGATCTTCGCTCCCCCAGCGCATTGCTAACCCCCTCCCCCCCTCGGCCATGACCGGCTCCTGCCCGAACCACAGGTCACGATCAAACTCTGTCCACACATCAGCCGCAAGCTTAAGAAAGGAGGGCATGAGACGAAATCCCATCCAAGAGGTCGTCGTCCATGCGAGATGGAGGGGGGTGGGCGAAATACGGTTTGGCCAATTTGGGGCCGCATTCTTCTTCTGCACTTTACCCAATCCGTTCCTTTTTTTTTTAGCACCCCCTTCCCCACGTTCTCGGATGCTAACGAGCGCTGATCCGATCGCCGTTACCAACACACAGTGGTCTGTCGTACGGCGCCGTGACTTGCTGTGATGGTGACCATCCTGCCTGTCGCTTGCGTACAATCAGGGTCCAGGGGGTGCTGACGGTCGGTTCGCATCACTCGCATCACCCAAGGGATGGAGGGTAGGGCGGAAGAGGGTGTGGGCAGCGTCTTAGCCCCTAATTCAACCTCACCTCCTCCTCTTGCCGTCGCACGCAGCAAACTCCCACACCATGATCGCAGCAGAGAGCTCAAGTTGAAAAAACGGTTTCTTCATTATCATCAAAGGTTGTCTTGGGGTTCATTATCGTCATCATAGTCATGCGCGTCGCCAATGCCGATCGCGGTCAAGAATGCAGTCTGCCTCCTCCGTCCATCTCAAATTCAACTCCCATCCTTCTCTCACCATGACCCCCTCCCCTTGGGGGCGATCCGTCCTGTTGATCACGACGTCGAGGTACCCAAGCTTGGAAGGCATCTCCGGATAAGAAAGGGTCGCAAAACCATCATCACCCCCATCAGGAGCCCGTATCTGCCAGCTTCCATGTCCTTCGCAAAGTCCTTCCACTCCATTCAGCCTCGAGAGGCGTTTTCGCAAACCTGCTGATCAATTGAATCTAGCCCCCCAACGCTGTCCGTTATAGGTGTTTCCCGTCGCATCATGGATCATTTGTTCGTTCGTTCGTCGCGCGGTTCAAATCCCGTCGAGGGAGTAATAGTGCCGGCCGATCAGAGTTGCCTCCGAACAGGGCCGAGTGGTGAAGTGCAGATATCGGCCACGAGGTGCTGGGGCTGGTACTGTGAGACCCCAACCCGGAGGACCCCAACCGCGTGTGTGTGTCGTCAAGTCTTAAGCGATGCTGGCAAAAAATCGAAAGAGAAAGCCGACCGTCCGTTCTCAAGAAAGAAGAGTTCCGAAAACAAGTAAAAAGAAAAGCGCAAAAAGTCCGGGCCTAGAGTGAGAAAAAGTCGTCAAGAGCTGCTGCCGCCGAAAAGAGAGCAGAATCATATCTAGGGTCGTCAAATCGTCGTCGATCGTTCTGCCGAAAGAGGTCGAAACAAGGTATGCGTCGCTTTTGTTCGATCCAGTCATGTTCGCCTGGCCGTTCTTTCCTGTCCCTGGCGAATCCTTTCCGGACTTGCCAAATTCCGATTCATCTCCCAGCCCCCCAAAGGCAACGTCCACAAGTACGTGTTGCAAAACGGCAGGTGTACAGCAGGGGTAGTGCCCGTGTTACCGCCATCTCCGGGGTTCTGCAACAGGTCCGCTTCCTGTTGGAGGGCGAGAATCTGGGCACAGCGGAAAGTCGTCGATCTCCTGCCCCTTACTCGAAGGACGCGGTCGAGCTGCTGCTCGAGTGGTGGCCAGATCGGCGGCTGTCACGCTGGCTGGCGGAGGCCATGTGGCGGCTCTTCTTGGTGGAGCGGCGAGGGGCCTCAGTGGCCGGAAGACCCTGGACGATACCGTTGCGGGCAAGCATGCCACCGTTGACCGAGAAGTTGCGGCACACCATGAAGGCTCTCATGGCAGCGTTTTCTTGGGCGAGCACATCCGATTGGTACGCGAGATCAGTTTGGTACTCTCGGCCGTTGACGAGGACGAGGCACGTGAAGCCGCTCGGGTCACGGTAGCACTCGTACGTGGGATCTTGCCACCCACGTCGTCGACAGAGACCTAGATGAGGCGATCAGTCAGCCACTTGATCTCGCGGAAGAGCTCCCCGAGGCACCATCTCCAGACAACCATGACAACCCTGGCTTGGTATGCGCAGACGCACCCCGTATGACGCGAGAGAACCTGCATTCAAGCCCAACAAGCTGCGCCCATGACCCTGCCAAGTGCGCAGAACCCCTGATGTAAGGCTGATGGAGATGAACGAGCGCAGCCGTGCCCAAGTCCACAAGGGTGGCCTTCTCATCAGACGAAGCGAGAACGCCGTGGCATTCGTACGGCCGGGTTCAAGTGCAGGGGCTGCCACACCTCGTCTGACGAACTCGTCGTCCGCATCTTGTCACTGTGGCAGACCCACTTACAAGAACCGACGTTGCGAGAGAGGGCAGGGAAACATGAGATGCAACAAAGGTTGCAACCGGGAGAAACCAATGGTTCACTTACTCTCCAGGTACTGCGTGTAGAAGCCACCCATGTTGGTGAAATATCCCAATGGGCAATCGCTGTGCGCAGGTAGGTGCCCGGCGTCGACAGGGCAGGTTTGGCGGGTGGGAACGAAATGCAGGCGTTTGACCGTGGGGAAAGATGTCTCAGAAAAAAGTGAAGCTGGGAAAAAAAAACAAGACCGCCAGCCAGCAGACCACGGAGCCAACAATCCGGACGCCGTGTCGATGCAGTCGAGCCCAACGTGAGGCGAGCGAAGGTACGATGCGCACACGGAGTCCTAAGAATAGGGGTCGTAGGGCAGCAATGGGCAGGAGCGGACGGATGGGTAGGAAGAGAGAAGATGATCGGGTAGTGTTGAAGTGGGCGTGGTGTGTGGGCGGCAGTAGGCAGTTAAGCTACGTAGCTTGGGATGCAGGAAATCCGGACCATCAACGGCGAGACATGTGTGCTTTATTGCAGGGCGAGGGACAGGACGTGGTGCGGGGCAGGGCGCCGGGCAGCGCGCGCGAGGAAGAGGAGAGGAGAAGAGGGTGAGGGGAGCTTGGGAGGCAACTGGGGACTTGAGACGCAAGAGGAAATGACGGAAACACCAGCGGGTGAGGATGAATGGGGTTCTGGCAAGGGAGATGCAAGCGGCGATGCGGCTCTCAAGAGTGTGACCCATCTTGATGTGTTGGCCTCCTCGTCGCCAGTTGATAGAACCACTGGCGACTAGGCAACTCCACCGCAACACATGGGAGGGGGGGAGATGCACCACCCATGATCCAGGCGAAGATCTCTGATAAGTTTCGGACGAGGCCTGTCTGTCGGCTGTGGTGCAGGGCCGCTGTTGGTTGACATCAAGACGTCGACCGCCGACAACAACGGCTACTCGAACTCTTTTCTTGGTCTGTCGCCCGCTGGGAAGCGCTGTTGACCGACCAGGACCACGGCCATGGACTGCAGGATGAAGAAGACCGGGGTGTCCGACCTGGCGGCAGCAACAGCAGCAGCGGCAATTTGGCTACCCGCCTGGTAGGTATTCCACAGCGGCTGGGTGCAAAACAGGACGCCGACGGCCGGCCAGCACTTGCAGCAGCAGACCTTGCAAGTGGCGAAATGGAACCATTCTCACGAAAGGGGGCTAAACTCGTGTCGTCTGCGAGGGGGGCAGGCGAGCGGCTCGAGATCCAGAAGTCATTGTGTCCCGGACCCGGTTTTGGGACCGGTGGCAGTCTTCGCGCTTGCTTGGCACAGGACCAGTCAAACGCAATAGTGCCGAAGAAGCGCATCGAGACAGGAAGGCTGGACTGGATGGGCGGCCGAGCTCGTCTCTCTAGAATGGGAGATGGATGGGTCAAAGGGAAAAGGGGGGGGGGGGCGTCGAGTGAAAGGGAAGAAGCAGCAAGCAGGAGCAGCGCCAGAGAGAAGCGTCCCGCCGGTAAACAAAGAACCAGCCAGAAATCCGACCTCCGAGATCTCTGTCTTAGCTGGCACTAATGCAGCGAGCATCAGCCAAAGAAAGTGGTTCGTTTCGTGCTAGGGCCGTGGAATCGAAGTCAAGACGGTAAATAATATCACCACCTGCATGGCCACCTGTCATGGTGCCGCGGGGGCATGGAGGCTAGAGAGGCTTCTGCGTCATGTAGGTGCATATAGGTCCAGTCCAGTCCAAGTACCAGCCGGCGACTTGGAGGGGCGGCGGGAGACGACGGTTGTCGGTCGGTGGACTGCGGCCACATTCGGCGACCCGAGGGTAAGGATCAGAGCAACACGACCGAGGAGTCGATTCCCTTCCGAGCCGGCCGTGCCATGTCGAGTGGTGCTGTGCGAGGCCTGTGATGCGGTTGACTTGTGGTTTTGGAAATGGCGGGCGACACGGGAAAGACACCACAGAGGTTTGTCTTCCCTGCCCTTGTCATATCCACCCTGGCCCCTTCACCCCGTCACTAAACGCGGGCGCGGGCAAATCAGATGCACCAGACAACAGGAAGCCCGTCATCCAGGGTGCAACCTGCTAGAAATTGAGAGACCGGCGCTTGTCGGCGAGGGCCACCCGAACTCGAGGGGGGCGAGTCGAAGCAGCGGTCCCAGACGAAACCACGAAGGGTCGGTGAAGAGGGCCGCCGCCAGAGGAGCCAGAGAAGACGTGCATGAACAGCGAGCGAGTGGATGGGACGACCGGGGGGGTGGTTGGGGCGGGCGGGGTTGTTGGTCGCCGTGTACCGACAAGGGTCTGTCTCTAGGGCACAACGAGGCGAGTGTACAAGAAGATGCTCGCGAGGGTCCAGTCCATCGCGAAAGACGGGCGACGAGCAAAGGGGGGCAAGACGGTGGCAGACCACCTGTCCGCGAGCAAGAGGATCAAAGGGCGTTCTCCGTATGGTCGACGGCGAGGGTGGGCAGGCGAGGCAACCAAGCCAAGAAGAGGGCAACAGCCTTCGAGGCCGTTTGGCTCATGCACTGATGAGTTGGCATTGCCTGCTGGATATTACCTAGAGGCAGGTAGAGAAGGCAGGCGGGCCGTACAGAGTACGTGAGCCGCGGTCGGGGTCGAGTGCGCTTGGAGGTGGTTCCAGGTGGCTGTACCCGGCGGTACGAGTTGCTGTAGCCGTTGTGCCGCAGAGTGACTCCCGTCCGAATTCTCGGTCGAGTCGGGCGTTGTGAGTCGTCGTTCAGCGTCTCGCGTGGCCAAGTCCAAACAGTCCGATCCTCCAATGGATCGTGAGGCCCGTCGCCCTCGTGGAGCTGCAGCGGAAAAGTCGATGCTTGATGCCTGTCTCTGCGTGACGCTGTCTCGCCTGGCAGCCTGGCCGTGGTTGCTTGTGTCTGTTTGTCTCATCGGCTACAAGAGCTGTAGCGGGGAGCTGGGGGAGGGTGGCTAGACAGGTGGGCTGGGAACGGGAGATGGCGAGCCGTGATTCGACAATTGGAACCTTTCTGGAATCGAGGTCGAGAGGGGCTTTCTAATCGACTGGCTGAGGCCGAGACGTCACTAGACTGGCGTGTCGGCCGGCGTGCTTTGAGAGACAAGCCAGACGATGTAATGATGACACACGACCTGACGGCATCGAATGAAAGGGCGAGGATTGCAGGTAAGGCGGTGCCTGTAATTCAGAGAGAGGGCTTTTTCTCTGTTGGTTTGGTGCTCCGGCTGATGAGGCATCACAAGTCCGTCTGAGGGTTCGCGAGGATTAGACCCAGTACCGGGGGCTAGGATCCTCCGGACGGAGGTCGCGCCGCGCTACGTGACAAGCGCCCGGGTTCGCCTTTTGGACGGCGCTTACTGGTTTCTTCTGTGTCAGGATGAAATCTGGACACTCGATTGTACGAGACCAAGTTGTTGTTATTGTTGTTGTTGTTGCCGTTGCTGTTGTTGTTGAACTTTGTTTGGCCGATGGGCCAGAGGATGTGAGATTGGTGATGTGCAGGCGCCGGGGGCCAGGCGCTGAGGTACCTGTGAGCGCCGACCTGGCTGCTGACGAGTACCTTCCCTCCCAATACTGTCCCACTTGGCTTGGAGGGGCACTGCCTCGGGGGCCGTCACGAGGGGGTCGTTTTGGCCTTCGACAACAACGAGAAAGGCCCCTCTTGCCTGCTGATCTCTGTTGTTCAGCAAGTACGATGTACCGGCACCGCCAGCCCCCCCTCCTCTCATTGCACCTTCCCACCGAGGTTCTGGCTTGACAGGCGCCTTTCTGCTTCTGTTTCTCCTTCCCCTCCCTCTTGCCCCTTGCCCCTGCCCTTGCTCTCGCCATCTGGACCCTTGTCCACCTGCCTACCTCCCTGGCTCACGCGGTTCCGTCTAGCGTATCGCCAGGGATCTCTGGTTGTCATTGTCCACCTCCTCCTCCATATACATGGACCATAGATGACCTGCAGCTCCCATCTCCCATGGCCTACCCCGAGCGAGGTTTCTCCAGGTACAATCACCCACCGCATCGCACACGCACCAACGTCATCGCCGGCGGGCGTTGTTCAACATCAGCTCGGCGGTTACGACAGTATGCGCGCGGCATAGCCATGGCTCCTCCCAGCGCGTGCCTCTCTTCCACCTGCGGTACACCATGCCCGGCTCTCAGACATCCCACGCTCGTCTGGCTCCCCCCGTTCACGAACGGTAGTACAAGCGACAAGCAACATACGATGTACTGCCCTCCTCGAGACCGCGTTTCCGGGCCCCAGCCATACTTCGGCCAGGTCACACCCAAGTCCACCGTTCACAGGCTCATTCCGCCATCCTAGGTCCACCAGCGGGTCGACCCCCCCTCCTACTCCCCGTCCACGTCCCATCCGCCTGCGGGACCCTTCCAGATGTGACATCGAGACATTCTTCGCCCTGCCGACCGCCTTATGCAATCATCCCCACGCCTCCGTCAAAAGAGGGTTGTGCAAGCGGACAGGCCATCCATTGTGGGCCCTTGGCGGCCTGTTCAAGCGGCCCCCTCCTGAGCCTGAGGGTGTCAATACTAAGACGGTCCGAAGCGCTCTCTCTTCCCGCTCGTGATTTTGGGGTACCCGGCGTCGACTCCTGCTACGGGACGGATACAAACCCCCAGTGCCTATTTGTGTCCGCAAGGCGCGCGCGTCTGTGTTTCTGGCGCATAAACACGTTGTTGGCCTGTACACTCAACCTGCGGCAGGTATACGGACGTCGCTCGGCGGAGGCATCTGCATCACGCTATGCATTCCAGGCCCCTCCATACCTGCGAAGTACTGCGTCTCGGCGGAGCCCGCTCTCCTGCTGCCCCAGAATACATCACGGCTTTGGCTGCGATGGCCTCAACGGCCTGGCCTGCCGAGGAACTTGGAGGCCTCGTGGACACGCGGGATGCGCCAGTCGTGGCCGCACGGAGAACACGCATGCGACGCGCTGCAGCCAGGGAGAAGCAAACAAGAAGAAGTGCCCTTTGAGACCGACGCACGCCAAACGCCTCGGCACTGAAGCCAGCGTCTTGCAGCGGATCGTCTGCCGTGAACGGGGGATACGATGGGCTCTCTTCGCCCGAAGCGTCATGATGTGCATCGACTGTGGCGTATGTACGACGTACTGCACATTATCGAGGAATGTCTCCCACCGGAGGCTGACCCGACATGATGATGCGTTGTCCCTCTGTCACCGGCCGCTGATATCTTGAGCTGTGGTCGTGATAGGGTCGCACCTCGCGAGGATGCCATCATCCCACGTTGACCGGGCGAGTAGCATGATGCCGCCAACGCGGGGAGAAGATGCTTTTTCGTGAAGCCCGCCTGCCACATGCCGCGGGGTAGTAGCAGACAGCTCATCATCTGAGCAAGGGAACGCCGAGTGGCGGCGTCCAGCCTTTCGACGCGCACAACAGTGTCAATGTAGCCTCAGCCGTATCCGAGCTCTCAACATTTCTGTACTGATGTCATGACCTTACGAAGTGTCTCACGCGGCTGGATGTGCTTGAGTTCATCCCAAGTCATACGATCGAATTGTAGACAATGGTGCCTAGTCCCTTCGCAACCAAGCCCGGCCAGCCAGTCTGGGCACTGTCATACAGATGTTCCTTCTGCAGTGCGAACAGAAGACTCGATCCCTGGCCAATAGTCAATCTGTCAAACTGCGAAACTGCCACGTGACGAACCACCATCCCACCCATTTCATCCTCGAAACCACCCACCATCAACCCCCTGTCCCGCACACACAGGAAGAAGCCGTGCCTGCGGGCCGCCTCGCACGAGACCAGGCTACGGCAGAAGCAGACAGGAAGGAACAAGGGCAAAAAGAAGGAGGAGGGTTTGGGAGGAGGGGGGGAGAGGCAATAATAGACCCGGCCATGCTAGAAGCCCGCCTTGGCCGCAAAGTACGCCTTGATGGCATACGCCTTCTGCTCGGGGATCGTGTACGCGGGGTGGATCGTGGCGACGCGGTCCTCTTCGTCGTAGACCTGGTCGGACCCCGTGCGGGGCTCGACCCTCCACCTGGGTTCCGCCAGGATGGTGTCGTCCTCGCCGACGTACGTCAGGTCCCAGTCGTGCTGGGCCGCCGTCAGGCCACAGAGGACGTAGCAGGAGTGGTACGCGTCGGACGGCCTGCGGACAGGGAGGGGCCCCTTCCTGTTAGCAAATAAAGACAACAAAGGGGCGACGGCGCCCGCGGGTAACACAATCTACGACGGCGAGGAGGGGTGTGTGTGTGTGTGTTGGGGATAGGGTGCCACGTACCGGCTGGGCTTGTCGCGCAGGCCGCCTCGCTTGGACTGGTCTTGGGCGCAGCAGAGGATGTAGCGGATGAGGCCCTCTCTGCTGAACCACTCGTTCTCGTGGACGGTGGAGCGGCGCTGGCCGGCCACCAAGTCGTCGCTGTCATCGTCGCCGTCTTCGAGCTCGCTGGCGCCGTTGAGGGCGGCGTCGACGAGCGGCCAGCAGCCGCCGACCCAGTGGCTGTAGCAGCCATCGACGAGCTTGTTCGTCCGGCCGCTGAAGCCGCCCTCGGGGGCATACTGCCTCGAGGAGAGCCAGGAGATGAGTCGTGGCACGTCGAGGTACCTGCGCGCGCGGGGGAAAAGGGGGGCCAGCGTCAGCGCGGGTGCTTGCCTTGCCTGCCTCTGCGTGTGGCAAGCTCTCAGTGGACGAGGGGCAAAGGAAGAGAGGGGAGGGGGGGTGACGGCGACGTATGGTTGGGGACGTACTTTGGAATGATCCGATGCGGGGCGTCGAGAATGGCGAGACAGCCCAGGGCGCAGAAGGTGTAGGCTCCGTGGGCTTCCGTGTCTGGCTTGCCTCCGAGGCCGCCTTCGAAGGTCTGGCCTGCGTTGTGGTGGTGGGTGTGAGTAAAAGTGTCGGCATTGACGCGAGAACGAGGCGGGCAGCCTATGAAAGGGAGCGACTCACATCTGCGGACGTAGTCGGCAAGGCCGGTGAAGAGGGTAGTCTTGCCATCGGGGGTGTAGGCCGGGGAGTCGGGCGACAGCTCGAGGGGCATGTTCAGGAGTCCGGCGATAACGGCGGCACAGTAGGCACCCCTGGAGCGAGCGGGAAAAAAGAAGTGTGGGTTAGATGGCGCTGCGAGCCGTGTGCTTGTGTCGCGTCAGGGGAAGGGGGGGATAGGGGCGTCTGGCTTACCTTACGTCGACCTCACCGCCATACGCCATCTGCACGCCGCCGTCGGGCTGTTTGAGGGAGCACAACCACTTCCACATGGCCTTCCTGTCCACGACGTCGTAGACCTCCTCGCCTCCGACAATGGCAATGGACAGGATCATCGCAAACGTGGTGGCGAGATGAGAGGTCTGGCCGTGGCCGCCGCCGAAGCCGCCGCCAGGATTCTGCATGGCCCTAGCCGTGTCGATGAGCTGCTGCTTGTAGATGGACACGTCCTCGCCCAGCATGGCGAGACCGTTGAGGGACCAGAAGAGGAACCAGGGTCGGCTTGCGTCCGCGACAAGGTAGGGTGCGGGCATCTTTCCGAGCTGCTTGTGGAGGAACTTTGCGTGGGCTTCGCGACGGAGGTGGGGGACGCCATGGCGGTTGTGCTCGAGGGTGTCTGAGGTGGCAGCAAGGAACGGTAGGCATTCATGCATGGTCGCATTCTGGACCATCTGGGTCTGGGTCCTGAGGGCCTCCTTGATGGGAGGCGGCGAGGTGAAGAGACTGGGAACGGCTGGGGAGGCGTGTGTGGTAGTCTGGGCTGGCTGCGGTGCCTCCTCGTCGGACGAGGATGTCATGTCGACGAAGCCATCGTCTGCCACCTCACCCTCGACGGGCCTCAATGTCTCGGATTGCGTGTTGGTGGAAGCGGAAGCCATGGCAGTTTCCGGTCTGCGTCTGAATGTGACTTTCGTGCGGCGACTTTCGGGTTTGATTCGACGGCTGGTGCTGGTTTTGCTGCTGCTGATACTGTTGCTGTTGCTGTTGCTCATGCTTTCACCACATGGAGGAGAACGGGGGAGGGGCGAGGTGTTTTGTAGAGGCAGTCGGCGATATCCCTTGCGTCCATGTCAATATGAGCAGTGACCTTTATGAGTTCCCCCTCTCGAATGGGCTGGTCCGTGAGATTTGGGCGACGTTCGAATGAGAACAATTGCTAGATGGATTTCGTCTTGTCATTGTCAATCGTGGGTGAGGTTGCCCGTGGGTGGAGCTGGGCGCCTCTGATTGGGGTACGTCAGGTGTGGCTCGAATGAGGCTTGCCTCGGCCCGCTCAGGGTGGATGGTGGATGGCCCTGATGGGTGCCAAGGAAGGCTCCCTTTGTCGACTCTTGCCTCGACACTATACCACCCATTGTCCATATCCAGGAAGCCATTTTCGCTCATCTGCCTCGAGACCCCGCGCAGCGACTCATAGATGAAAATCTACATTTCATGGCTCGCGGCATCTCGAAGGACCGGCCACCGTCGTCGAGCGAGTCTGGACCTCCACACCATGTCATCACAGCCCATGTGCGGATAATTATCTGCCTCTGCACTTCGGATCGCAGGTTGATCTAGAACAAGCCCGATTTACTAGTTTTCAGCAAGTGTCAGCCATGAAGTAAAGCCTCAGCACCCGAAGGTGCTCACGGATCCCCCCCAGCCCCCCCGCACTGTTTCGACACAGGTCCCAAGCCCAAGCCTGGACAAGCAGGGTCTGGGGTTTTCCAATCTCAAATCTACACCTATTCCTCTGCTACCTAGAGGGCTATGGTAACCGGTCGAAAACTGGACCTGGAGTCTCTGCCAATGACTCAATGTCTTGAGAGTACCAAGGGTGGGGGGAGTACGTAGTTATCAAGATGACATCTCATGAGGCGTCGCTTGGTCGACGCTCAGGCTTCATCTGACCTCAGTATCTGTACCGGTCCTGTGTGGCAAAGTCTAAACAGAAACACTTTCGTGGCCAACAAGTCACTTACTGCAATCGTAGTTTGGACTGTCGGCGATTGACCGATCGAATTGGAAGTATCGGCGACAGGGTACCTCTGGCTTCGCGGGACGCCATGGCAGGGAGATGAAAGCTCCAAGTCTTCGATGGCCCAGGCCACATAACTATCGAGAGTTCAAGCACTCTCTAGAAACTTGCTCTCG
This sequence comes from Verticillium klebahnii, assembly GCA_002851715.1. NCBI lineage: Eukaryota > Fungi > Ascomycota > Sordariomycetes > Glomerellales > Plectosphaerellaceae > Verticillium > Verticillium klebahnii. The sequence continues at coordinate 1,171,613 of NMXL01000001.1, read as the reverse complement.
AAAGTGATGCCAATGGAGGCAGCTACTGACAGTGCTGATCAAGGCGCTGCGTATCCTCCACCTCCATCACCAAGAACATTAGGGACACTTAATCAGAAGCTCGGATACCCCCTGACATTCCAGCGATAACTTGCAATATCTCCACAAGATGTCATCAAGCAAGTGCTGCTGCAGCAGCAGTCGAACCGAGCGAGCCAAGAGCCTCTGCCTTGTCGGCTGAGGGCTTTGCGGACATCTGTAGTGGCCGGTATAATGACCTGTTTACTGACTGACAGCGCCAGACGGAGGAGTATATGCTAGCGAATGCAACATTATCCAGCTGTGTGTGAAGTAACGGACGACATGAAACCATCAGCTCAACTGTATCTAACGGCGATGTCGTGGCCCATCCATCGCAGTCTCCAACCCAGATATTGCCAAGGAGGGATCGCTCGGTGAAAGACCAGACAGTTTAGCGGGACAGGGAATGCTAATCTACCTCAACTCAATGACCTAGAATCGCAAAGACTTGAGTTATTAAGGGCTAGATATATCATGATGGCACGCCATCTGCTAGGAATCACGGTCTCAACTCCCGGCACGCTACGCGGGTTGATGCTATCCTACCATGGAGGCCATGCTTCGCCGAGCCATACCGTGGCCGGGTATCGATCACTTAATCGTGACCGACTTGATAAAAATATGCGAATTTCTGTATCAGCGCGCTGTCCGTAGACTGTTGGCTTTCAAGCATCGAGGCTCAGCGGAAGATATTCTTTGTTAAATGAACACTAGAAGGTCGGAATTGGAAAGGGCAGCACGGCCAACCGGCAAAGCAATCCTACAGTGGTAGACAGACCTTTGCTCGAACAGCTTCACTCAAACCAAACCCGATTCAACCAGGCGATTGACTCGATGCTTCACCAAGGTAATGGGCATCGCAAGTGATCTAACACTCCATTCCATAGCTCCGTTCATCAGCAGGAATTGACCATATACACACCGGACCCGTGGAGAGCATGGTTGTCAAGACTTTTCCATGCCACGTTCTCGACACAGCGTTGATGAGGGCGTTCACGCATGATCAAGGGATGGTCCGCCAGCCCACGGCCGAACCCTACGACCCTCGTGCCGTGCTCCAGCCTCACGAAGAGCGGCGGAGGACGGAGGCACGTCGGTTCTAGAGAGCGTAGCTAACACTTCCAGGCCGTACGAGCCCGAGAACCACGTTGACCGTTTTTCCGAGTACACAGGATGCGATGTTGACTTGTTTGCTTCGTTTCATCAAACTTGACCGCTGATGTCAAGCTCCAGATGAGGTCACTTGGCGAAGACATGTCACACACACAGAACTGCGAGGTCACGTCCATGCCATACACAGAACGCTGTCGAATGAACACAGCCCTTCTAAGTCAACGGGTTGACTTGCAGAAACGCAACCAAGACCATCAGTCTGACGTGCTGTGCACGACAGCACCGGTGGCTGACGTACATCAGAGGGCTGAAAATGCGGGCGTCTTCACAGGCCAATCTGCTGATGCCAATCCCGATCCCAGCCAAAGAGAAGGTCATAACGAACCTTCGAGGGCCCTGCCCATCCTGCGAGCACTCGCTCCGCGCCCTATTGCAGGAGCGTCATGTAGGGACAGCGCACACTCTCAAGTGACATGCATCATGCCAAGCGCCACCGAGACTGTAATCCGATGCAGGCCGTCTAGAGAAGCAGGAGTCGCCATCGACGCACGAAGGGGCCGGCAGGGCGGTGAAGTCATGCAAACCTCTCCGGCGCAAAACTGGAAGGGGCCGTCTTCAACGCACCCACATTCAGCGACAGCATCACTCTGAGGGAAAATCCCCATGAGACGCAGCTCTGCCAGGTACCCGTGCCGGAGGCCGAATCTGATCTTGATCCGCGATGTCATTAGGTATCAGTCACGGGTCACGCCTCACGTCCAAGACACGAAAGAGTCCGTGGCGAGTCATGGCCCCTTGGGACCATCCGATGTTAAGATTGAGTGAGGCATTACGTGCAGAGGTGGCTGCCATACGCACATGTCCGTCAAGCGAATTCCTGAGGTGGTCTGGTGGAGCGCCGTCACTGCCGATGAGGCAGGACTAACCAACCGAGGATGGTGGCACTCGGGCCACGCCACCACGATACCGTCACGTTGCGGGTCTGGGACCGGCGTCTGTACACCGCACATTCGGTGGAATGCCGTGGCAGGGTCCGTGAGAGAAAGGATGGGAAAAGCTGTTGCTTTTCCTGGAATGGCACGCCTTCGGAGTAACTACGACGCGTGCACCTTTGCCTGTGGGGGTGAGCCAGGGACCAGGCTTTGTGAACGAGTGCTGGTTTGCCAATGGAGGAGGGGACAAGAGAGCGATGGCATGTGTCCGGTCGAAATATGGTTCGAAACCTGATTCAGTTCTGCACGAACAGCGGATGGGGACCCTGTTCAACGCTCAGAACTGAGACATCTCAGCCATCTCATATCGCGGGGTTGTCGCAGCACAGGTACCACGGCGTGGGTTGGTGGTGCTGCCAGGCAGGGACGGGCTGTCTAAGGCATTCAGATGGCGGCATCGTGCACATCGTGCACATCGTGCCTTGATGTCTCAGGCAACGTGCCATGAGGTGCCACGGAGATTGGGAGACGGAGAGACCTGACCAAGACGACAAAGCTGGGCGGCGCGCGGTGGCAGCAGGTTGGCGGGAGGCGGGAGGCAAATATGCAACATGGGGATTTCATGCCTTGGCTGCGGGCGGCCGAGGAGAGGCGAATTGGACGAAGCCAGTGAGATGCCGAACAGCAAATGGTGCAGCCGCCGTCGACAAGCTGGCGCTTTCTGGATGCATGACAAGCCTATGCCGGATCTCGGCCGTTCCTCGTCGTCGCAGGTCGGCAAGTCGCTCCTCCGAGTTGCTGCGACTTTCGTCCAAGACCCTTCGTTTACGTCTGATGCTTGCTTTTGCTCGCTGAGGGCAGCCCGCCGTTAGCCACCAACAACCAACACCAGCACGGGGCCGGGAATGGGCCAGTCTGTTCGGAGGTCTGGCTGCAGATCTCCTGTGGGTGATCTCGGCAAAGCCAATTGGCGAGACGTGCGTTGCGGCAGACGCTGGGGCTGGCGTCTTCCGGTGGGCGTCGTTGGCCACTGGCACTGATCGTCTTGGCTCGATGAGAACTCCACACACTGTGTCGCGCTGATTTGGGGGGTAATGCTGCGCTCGGCCTGGGATGGACCCTGGAATCTGTTACCCACTGTTGTGAGGTGTGAAGTGTATCGTGATGCTTAATCGGCCGGCACTATTGATGGAGGCGGGCATCCATTGTTTCGTCGTCATGGCTAGCTGTTGGACAGATCGTGGGCTGTGCGTTTGATGCCCCGTCTGCCCCTCTCTGCCCCTCCACACCTCTTTGATCAAGGTCTCTGCGGCAGCGTGAAGCTGGGGGCGGCGCCTCGAACCAATCCACAGTGCTCCGAGCTAGAAGAGGTGATCATCCACCGCGCGGAGATCTTGCACGCCTCATTGTTGACCGCGAGTTGAGCCAAGGACGCACGATTTCAAAGAGCCTGTGGGGAGGAATTGAGGATGCCGGCGGCCGAAATATGTGTCCTGCAGTAGCACGGCATCCAGACTCCGGCAGCACGAGGTATCGTGAGTTCCGTCCTGGTCTTTTCCTCCCCCGTCCTAGCGCCGTGGGTGGGCCCTGGGTTTGTATGCCCATTGCGGGCCATCCGCGCAGGCGAGGCGGGCAACGGCTTGTAGAGCCAGAGGACGCGAGCATCATGGCAGCAGGAGTTGGGCAGCGTAGTAATACGTGCGACGGGAGATCTGCTGGGCATCCGATGAGGAATCCACTGGTTCCCCCGTACAAGACGCCCGAGTTCCACCACGGGCTTCAGTCATAGCTAGACGAGACTGCTGTCGACAATGAGGAGTTAGGAGTGTGCGTTGTCCATGGATGAAGGATCGAGGATTCGAAGGGGGCGGGTTGCTGTGTTTCCAGCCCCTCGCGTCATCTGCCGCACGGATCAAGGAGAGGTCGTCGACGAGGTCTGATGACAACGGGATTGTCTGCAAGGGAGGACAACTGCTTTTCGATCGCCATCGAACCTCTTTCTTGTGCCGGCGACTTAGTCTATGGTGACGAAGCGCCACATGGGCCGACGTGAGGTGGTGTGAGGTGAGATGCAGAGGTGAGATCAGATATGAGACGCCAGACTCTGCCTTGCTTATACGATGATGAGTTGAGCCGAAGTCCAGCTCGCTGGGTTGGATGAGCAAAATGGCTGGGAATCAACCTGTCAAGGCGGCGGACGGTGACGCGTGGTTCTCAGTCATGGGCGGGATCGTTGCGGGAAGTTTAAAGCCTTGAAGGGCGGGCAGGCAGCGAGAGTCCAACACAGAGAGAGAGAGAGAGAGAGAGAGAGAGAGTTTGTGCGGGTACGTGCACTGACGGGAAGCGACTACCCGCTGTCTGACTGCCTGGCAGGAAAGAGGTAGGTAGGGCGAGCAACAACGGCCCGCAACAGGACGCCTGTTGTACTGTGCGAGTTGCCAACCTCAACGGCCACGTCCTTCTGGCCATGTACTGTGTGCGGAGATACATCTACACAGTCCAAATTGCCAGCCTTCTGCCCGTTCTATTGATATTGCCCTGCGTCTCAGAAACAGGGCCTTTGCAAGTGGTTGACAGCGTTGGAGCTTGGGAGGCGAGTCTCCATCCAAACAGAAGCCCCGGATCACCTTGCCCGCAATAACTACAGCCGCAATTGCCGCAGAATCCCATGTCACTCTAACCCTGGGCAGTAGGGAGGGGTTCTTTGGGGGGCTTTGCACTGAAACCCAGAACCCAGCTGGCATTCCTGTCGGCCCACCTCGTGATCGACCTCAGCTACTGCTAGTCTTCTGCCGTCGGCCTTGGAACCTCAACTGCTTCACCACAGCCTGGCCGGGAATTCTCCTGTTCGTTCGCGAATCGGAGCATTATCGAGGCTAGGCGAGCAGTAAAGCCCCGTGGTGGATCGCCGAGATGGGCAGAAACCCTTCACCGTCCCTGGTTCTTCAGGGCGGCGGAAGAAATCAAGGTAAAAAATGGGGTGAAGGGGGTTTCAAGGCTCTTTTCAACCTGGGCCCTCGACGGACTTGAAGCGATGGCAATCGACCAATCTGTAGCGCTCTTTACGAGATGCCAGGTTCCTGAGTAGAACAGCCCTGGAGGACGAGAGGGCGGTCTGGACGGCAGCGGGTTTGGTCGCTCGGCAAGCGCTGCACGGCGATGGAGTAGCTCAGCATCCTCCCCACTGTGTGCCGACCAAAATACAGTGCCAACCGGTCCCAGCACTGGCGGGAGCACACGGAGGAGCCAAACGGCAGCCGGCGATTGGCCGTGGCGCCCGCGTGAGCAGCTGCCCCCCTGTCCCCCCACTCCACAACTTTGCAGGTGCAGAGGCAGCGGTCGTCTCCGTGATTGGCTCGCTCTCTCGGCTGGGGCTGGAAAGTCGAACTGCATCTCTCACCGCCAGTTTCGTGGAGTCGTTCCTGCCTCTTCCACTCCCACTGATTCACCCGCGCCCACGCACCGCCCGCCCGCCGCCTGCCACCCTCCTCCACTTCGCACCTCCCGCCCGCACTTCCTTCCAGGTCAAGGTCGGACTAGGTCAGATCTGGGGGGGTTGTGTCTCCTCGTAGTCCTTGTCGTCTGCCCCCTTCTGGCTGTCCCGTTTTTGACTCCTCCTCGAACCTCTTCCCCAACCTCGCCTCGCCCTCGACCAAAATCTCTCTCCCCGTTTTGTCCGTGGAGAGTTCTTTCCAAACGCTACGCTTCCTTTTCCTCCCCATCCCAAGACCCCGGCAAAAGAGCGGTGTCTGGCGGTGAGATACCATATCACGACCAGCCTCCCACATCCCACGAGCCGCAACCCTATCACCTGGGCTGTTCCCCCCTCTTCTGTCCGATCAATCACGATGAACAACATGAACTTCAACACCGGCGGAGGAGACGCATTCTGGGATCTGGGCGACGACCAAAGACAACAGTTTCAGCAATTCACGCACCAAATGTCCTCGAACCAGCAACAGATGGCCTCGACCTCGGGCCACAGCAGTCCCCAGTCCTCCCACGGCGCCATGCCCGCACAACGAATCTGGCCGATGCCACTCGACATGACCTCGGGCGCCGTCGAGCACTCGAGCCCGCCCGAGGCACACCACCACCACCATCACCAGCATCACTCGAGCTCGCCTGCACAAAGCGCATCGCCGCTCTCGCAGTCCTCACCCTACCAGCAGCCCGGCAACATGCTCACCGACTTTGCCCTGCAACAGCACCTGCAACAGCACCAGCAGTCCACGCCCGACTTCTCGTCCTACATCTCCGACCCCTACATGCCCGTCACCTATGACAGCTTCGCGCCCAACTTCGCGCCGATCAACCCCATCAGCTACCTGCCCGCGACGACCCAGCAGATGCCCGCCAACTTCCTGCAAGCGTCGGCCTTCAACACGATGCCTCCCATGGACGACAACGTTCCCGCCATGACCTGGCCCAGCCTCCCCATGGACAACTGGCAAGACCTCCAGGCTGCTGTCCCTCCTATGCAGCTTGGCTCTCTGCCGCACACCGTCGGCAGCAGCTCGCCAACCGGCACGTTCCTCGAGGTCCTCTCTCTCGCCAGCTCGAACGAGGGTAGCTGGATCATGGTCGGGGACCAGAACAACGCGGGCAACTTCAACCAGTTCCAGCAGGCCCAGCAGAACGCGGCCATTTTCAACCCTAGCCAGACCCTGCACCTGAGGACAAATTCCGACTCGTCGGACGGTGCCAACTCTTTCGAGCTCGGAAGCTACGAGGAGATCCCACCTTTCCCCATCTCCCCGTTTTCCCCCGGCTCCGATTCGTACCCTGAACAGCACGCTTCCCACCGCAGCTGCTACGGCGAAAACCACACCCACCATCATGACACCGTCTCTCCCACCACAGCCGCCGCACCCGTACCCATCCAGACGACACCCAACAGGCCAAGCCCCGCGAGCGGTTCTGGCGCGACCTCTCCACCAATCGTCTCTACCCGCCGCAACTCTGGCCAGCGCAAGAGCCCAACCAGCAAGACCGCGAAGCCCGTCATCCGCCGCACCTCCAACGGCCGGAAAGACGGTTCTGTTGAGAAGAAGGTCGGCCGTAGGCGTGGCCCCCTGTCCGAGGAGCAGCGCAAGCAGGCTGGCGAGATCAGGAAGCTGCGTGCTTGCCTCCGCTGCAAGTTCCTGAAGAAGACTTGCGACAAGGGCGAGCCCTGCGGTGGCTGCCAACCTTCCCACGCCCGTCTCTGGCAAGTTCCTTGCACCCGCATCGACATCAAGGACATCAACTACTTCCTCAAGGGCTGGAAGGTCGACTATGAGCGCCACACAAGCCGCAACGTCTCCGTCTTCAACGTCAAGGGCTTCTCTCCCAACGAGACCTTGATGTGGATCACCCACGGCTACGGCTTCGCCCTTCCCGTCTACGTCCGCGAGGTCTTCGTCAACGACGAGAGTGTGTTCCAGGTTGACTGGGTCGAGTCTCACCTGACCGACCAGGAGCCCATCGAGTTTGACATCCGTACCGACAGGCTCGATGTCGGCGCTAAGGGTGTCTCCGTTGATGCCTTGTCCGCCTACCTTGACAAGCACATTGACGGCCCCTTCGAGGAGTTCATTGACGATCACTTTGAGGGAACTCCCTTCATCACCGAGATCCTCAAGACTGCCCACCGTTTCTACGTGAAGGAGAAGATGCCCGTCATCCGGAAGGCGCTGAAGCTTGTCCTCGCTTATAACCTCACCATGCACATCACCATGATTCAGCAGCAGGGCGACGAGGCGGGCGGCGACGGCCAGATTGACGACGAGGACTCCAAGTTCTACGGTCAGACCGTCGCTCCCGTCATGGTGAACTTCCAGATCAAGTGCGCCCTCGCCGACATGTGGCGTGAGCTGCAGCGTGACATCCTCGAGGAGCTGTCTTCGCTCTACTCGAGCGTCTACAGTGGTGAGCGCCTGAAGAACTGGCCCACCATCTTCATGCTGGCTTCCATCCTGCTTGCCGTGTGGGAGGAGATGCAGTTCGACTCGCACTACCGCATGCCCGACCCCGCCGCCGTCAACAAGTTCTGCAACGACATGGAGACGACGCCCGTCGGTGTCATTGTCGGCCTCTTCCACGCCATTTCGCAGAAACTCCCTGCCTTCACAGACTGGGACACTGCCAAGCACGGCCACATCCTCAACAACAACACGGCTGTCTGCGAGGCCATGACTGAAGTCCGCGAGCACGTTCTCAAGCATGGTGAGTCCCTATCATGTAACCTCCTGGCCGAAACCAATACTAATCATTCTTACAGAGGACTACCTCCGTGCTCGTCCGGAGTGCACCTTCGACCGGAACGACTTTGACTGCCTGTCCAACAAGTTCCTGTCGAAGCTTGTGATTCGCGCCAACTAAGTCAAGATCTGGCGTCGCTCCTACCTCTTCGCTTCGTACACGCAGTGTACGATGCGCTATGAAGCCGTGAGGTCGGCTTATTATCTGTTTTCCTTTGTTCTGAATTTGTCCCCAGAGTCACAGCGACGGCGTTGCCACGAAGCATGCACGCGAGACGTGTATTGCATTGATTGCTTGCGATCTATTTTGGCCATTCCCCCACTTTTTCGTCTCATCCCACGGCTTGATCTTCTCTTCTCGGCTGGCGACTGCCCAGATGAATCTGACGAATGTGTCACGGCCCTTTTAACGATTTACTCTTTTTTTACGATTTCCTTCTATGAATGTATGACCACGGCAGAGGCCAGCGGGAAGGGGGACGACGACTCGCATGGGGAGGGGCGGCCAGGGCTTTATTACGCGCAAAAGGTTGTTACGGGAATGATGATGGCCGGCATGACAGGCACGTAAACGAACGACAGAGCATACACACAGATGATGATGATATGCATGGGACTCTGGCGTTTGACGGGCCCCAAGGGGCCGTCTTTCATGGACTTGATCGGATCTATCTCGGGCGGAAGGGTTTATAGCCATAAAGGCTTCTGCCTCGGATGTATACAGGCAGTTTGCGTCTATAGTCAAAAGCGATTGTCCATCACCTGCGCCGAGGGCTATCCAACGTGTTCCTGTTCCTGTTGCGACATGACGCCGGGTTCAGGCATTGCGGGCAGAGTGCCGAGATGGCCCGCGATTGAAACTAAGGCCGAGTCGCGACAAAGGGCAATCAATTCGCTCCTTTGTTCTCAAACAGTAACCCGAAGAAGGTCCTCGCACCGGAAAGTGCACGGCGTGGCTGACGCCAGCGCCGCAGCAACATTCGCAGCAAATTGCGCAAGGCAATTCGTCATCCGTCAGGCTCATCGGCCTGCCCTGCCTTCGCTCTGAACGGGAGAGCCCAGCCCCCGGTCGCGAAATCAAGGTGCTGGGGCGCCTGTGCATTCGAAATGACGTCGTTTTCGGAGACTATGTCATGCTGGCACCGATATCGCTTACCCCGCATCTGAGCTGCGACGGGAGGTCTGGACGCTGGCCTCGCAGGCGCACCGACCAGGATATCGTGATGATGTGCAGCGGTCGGGTTCGCCTGATGACTTGCGATGAGGACGAGTTAAGCTCCGGACGAGCGTGGGATCTACCAACGGTGGGAGGCTCTTCGCGCTGCGGTGGCGAGAACGTGGGCTTGGGGGATGCTTGTCTCGCGGGCGGGTGGGGGCACTAGGATGGCCGGGCTGGAGGGGCCGGATGCGGCGGGGAGGCCGACGGGTGGAGGAGGAACCGGCAGGGTGGGATCGGGGTCGACACGACTGGCACGGCATGGCCGTTTGTAGGGTTTTCGACGGAAGATTATGAATGCATGCTTGCTTGCTGCTGGAATCGACGCCTGGTTGCAAAGCCAAAGCCGAGCATTCAAGCGGCGGTGCTCGCAGTCGGACTTAGTCGGGCGAAGGCTGGTGAGCGACCAGGGGCTGGACGGGTCAGGTGAGCTGATAAGGCCAGGGAAAGGTGCGTGTCCCTGCACAACAGGGTGTGGAAAACGACCTTCCAGGTATCTCCGAAGGAAACCCGATCACCTGGAAAAGCAGTGCAAGCCTGTCTGGCAGGCGAATGTCAGTGGCGAGGCTGAATTTGTGTTGGCCCCCATCCGGATCATTCGCAGCCTCGCAAACGCTGCGGCTTTGCCTCCGGATGGAAAGGAAGCGTTGAGAACGGCCACCAGCGATGAGACACTGGGTCCAGCGTGTTCGTTCCAGCCTTCCCCGGATTAGGGAGAGGGACGACCTGCTGGGCGATGGGGTCTGATGACCAGGAGACGCCTGATAAGAAGGTACTTCCATCTCTGTGTAGCGCTCACGCTGTACGAAGTACCTAGTCTCCGATTCTGGAGCCTTCCCGCCCATTCCGGCTAGGCCGACCCGCAACTGGCGCGTTCCCTGCTGCGCATTGCGCTGATGAATCACAGGTGGCCCACCCCCGGTCATGGCTCACATCACCTTGACTCTTGCTTGTTGCCTTTTTGCCTCTTGAATGATGTGCCTGCCTGCGACCGACTGCGCCTTCCCCTCACCTTCCGCCACTGGCTGTCTGTTTCCAACCGCCTCCCTCCCGCTTTGGTTCCTGCCTCGCCCAGCGCGCCCAGCAGCCTTCTGACGCCCGGCCCACCCTATTTAACCACCTCCCCCTCCTCCTGCTCTACCTTTCTGGCCTTTCTCCTTCACACTTCTCACACCCAAAGTACCTGTCTGCCGAAGACCATTTCGCATCTCCTCTATCGACAAACAATCACTTCCCATCTTCACAACACCCGCGAAGCCGTCACCATGCAGATCTTCGTCAAGACCCGTAAGTTGTCCCCTGGCTGTCGCCGATGCATCTTCTTCCGCCCAGGCCCAGTCCTGACATGGCTATCCAGTCACCGGCAAGACCATTACCCTCGAGGTTGAGTCCTCGGATACCATCGACAACGTCAAGTCGAAGATCCAGGACAAGGAGGGCATCCCTCCCGACCAACAGCGCCTGATTTTCGCTGGCAAGCAGCTCGAGGATGGCCGCACCCTCTCCGACTACAACATCCAGAAAGAGTCCACCCTCCACCTTGTTCTCCGCCTGCGTGGTGGTATGCAGATCTTCGTCAAGACCCTGACCGGCAAGACCATCACTCTTGAGGTCGAGTCGTCCGACACTATCGACAACGTCAAGTCCAAGATCCAGGACAAGGAGGGCATCCCTCCCGACCAACAGCGTCTCATCTTTGCCGGCAAGCAGCTTGAGGACGGTCGTACTCTCTCCGACTACAACATCCAGAAGGAGTCTACCCTGCATCTCGTCCTCCGCCTCCGTGGTGGTATGCAAATCTTCGTCAAGACACTCACAGGCAAGACCATCACATTGGAGGTCGAATCATCCGACACAATCGACAACGTGAAGTCGAAGATCCAAGATAAGGAGGGCATCCCCCCCGACCAACAGCGTCTCATCTTCGCTGGTAAGCAGCTTGAGGATGGTCGCACCCTGTCCGACTACAACATTCAGAAGGAGTCTACCCTGCATCTCGTCCTGCGTCTGCGCGGTGGCCAGTAAGCGGGACGGATTCTTTGTGCATGGTTCGGACGGCGTTCAGGAATTCCCCAATGGGTTGGGGCAAGGCATGATTCAAACCTTCATCGAGTAGCTGTTAGTTGCTCAGCACGCTCACGAGCGTAAATACAATTCAGTACAACCTGCACAATGTTCCACTGTGATATGTTTTTGCTCAGGAGTAATCCATGCCTGTTGAAACCGGTGATACCGTGATTCATGTTCTTCATGTTGGCGCCGTGATGCATCTATTGTCTTGTCAGGTTCCGGATATGGCCTGCGTTTCCTCCAGGTACTTCTACACATGATGGTTGCTAGAATTGAATCTATCTACACCATCACTGCGGAAGTGGGAAGAAAATAGTGCCCGGCCCTAGGTTTGACTGGCGTTAATACGTCGCTGTTTGGCCAGACACGTCAGATCGCGAGGGTGAAGACGAGTCGAGTGGCGTTGTGATCCTGGATCATTGGGCGGGCCTCGAAAGCCGAACCCACCTGCTGGGCGTCATGGTGGGGGGCGCGGCTTCGGACCCTGCACAGGTCGGGACCCGTTTCTTGAAATGTTCCCCTCTGCAGATTGAACCTCACACTTCGGGCCTTCTCAGTCTGTAGACACGCTCTCTCGATATTTGGTGGCCCTTCGGCATGTGCCACCGCTGGTATTCACGACAAGGAGCTCCAATCGAGCGACTACTTCCACCTTAAACCCAATCCGCGCAGGCGTCAGGGTTTCCAACCAACCTTACCACAACACCATTCGCGACACACGGCGGCAGCTCGACATAAGCATTCTTTGCCGCTCCTGTCGATATCTTTCTCGACATCGAACGAGCTACACTCACACCTAAATCATCGCGTGACCGGTTGCTTCGACCCCCGACAACATCCTCGGTCTGCACGTGAGCCGGCGATGCCGTCGTACTTCTACCACCTGAAGTTCGAGCTCTATCCGACGCCCAACCCAACCACCAGCGAACCGCAACAGAACAAGGGCGAGAGATCCATTCAAAAGGTGTGGCTTCCGCCGCCGGGAACGGACATATTCGACGAGCTTCCCTCGCATCCTGCCCGAAACAAGCGAACGAGCCGCGCCGTTGGCAGACCGCAGCCTTCGCCCGTACAGTCCTACGACTCTGAATACGCGCCGAAGAGCCGAGATAAACAGGGCGCCCACGACGATAGCGAAGATTCTGGGGTTCATATTATCGACTGCGGAGTCTCGCGAGCTCCCATCAAGGCGGACAACGGCAAGAACGTCGAGGCGCTTACCGATCGGCAGTGGAAGGCCAGAACTAAGAGTTTCCCGCCCCCGCCTGCCTCTGCGGCGATTCGACCTGATACGGCAGTGCGCGACTGGCGCTTCGGGAGGGTCAGTGTTGAGAGCCTGATGGAACAGAGTACCAGCGCCGGAATGGCTGCTGATGGAGCGGCCGAGCGGCCCTCTGCTGCTACTGGGATCGGGCCCATGTTCAGCGGCGCGGGGACCCTGACGATGGCGAAGCTCCTCCCGCTCGACACGACGAATACCGAGCTGGGATGGGGAGTTGTTCATTTCTACCGTGAGCAGGATGATAGCCCGAGCCTGCGGAGGCCCGTTACGGAGCAGCAGACTGGGAAGGAGGACGATTGCACGACAGTCTGCATCCCTGCCGTTCCCAGCTACTGGTCGTTCCATGATTTGCTGGGCTTCATCGGGGAAGAATGGAAGGACAGCATCAGTCATTACCGGATCGTGATGACGGCGCAGATGAACCGATATCTTGTTCTTATGAAGTTCCGGGAAAGCCAGAAGGCGAGGGCATGGCAGAAAGAGTTTGATGGAAAGCTGTTCAACAACATCGAGGTGAGTACTGGCATGTTCGTATAAGTGGGATGCATCTTGCTAACTCGTGCAGGCGCAGGTTTGCCAGGCGGTGTTCATCAAGACAATCACCTTCGAGACGCCGACAAGGCCAGACGGGGCGTTCCCTGATCTGAGCCGGGATCCGTTCACGCCCTCGTCCGCCGTCTCAAACACACTCAAGCCATTTCCCCCGCCAACACCAAACTTGATCGAGCTTCCGACGTGTGCTGTGTGCCTGGAGCGAATGGACGACACGACAGGTCTCATGACCATATCCTGCCAGCACGTCTTCCACTGCAAGTGTCTTGACCACTGGCAAGGCTCCGGCTGTCCCGTCTGCCGACACACCAGCAGCAAGCCCGCCTACGACCCCTCGAATCCATACACCCAACCTTTTGGTTCCGCCGTCTCGAACTTATGTAGTGTCTGCGATACCGACGACGATATCTGGATCTGCCTTATCTGCGGCAAGGTCGGCTGCGGCCGGTACAAGGGCGGCCATGCGAAGGACCACTGGAAAGAGACTGCGCACAGCTTCGCCTTGGAGATGGAGACGCAGTACGTCTGGGACTACGCTGGTGATACCTGGGTCCACCGTCTTATCCGCGACAAGGGCGACGGCAAGGTCGTGGAGCTCCCCGGCACAACCAGCCAGCAGGCCGGCATGTCGGAGAACGGCGACGGGTCGGGCCAGCAGGACGATGTCGTCCCTCGCGCCAAGCTGGACAACGTCGGCATGGAGTACACCCACCTCCTCACCTCGCAGCTCGAGTCTCAGCGGGTCTACTTTGAAGAGATGATTAGCAAAATAGCCGACAAGGCCGCGAAAGCAACCAGCACTGCCGAGTCGGCTCTTCAGCAGTCCAAAACTACGACAGCCGAGAACCGACAGCTCCGGGCCGAGCTCGACAAGCTCAGGCAGGAGACGGTCCCGCAGCTGGAGCGCGACGCGGAGCGCGACAGGAAGAAGGCGGAGAAGGCGCAAGACCTCGCGCGCAGTCTCGGCAAGGCGCTGCAGGAAGAGAAGGAGGTGGGCAAAGGGCTGATGAAGCGGGTCGAGCACAACAAGGCCGAACTGGACGGGCTGAAGGGGAGGGACGCAGAGCAGAAGGAGAAGATTGCGGAGCTGGAGGAGATGAATCGAGACCTGAGCATGTTCATCTCGGGCCAGGAGAAGCTGCGAGAGATGGAGGCCGAGGGGCAGGTTGAGGCTGGGGAACTGGCGGAGGGGAGCGCCAGCGTGCCGGAGAAGAAGGGGAGGAGAAAGGGCAAGAGGTGAAGGTCGTTCGACGCCGGCGTGCGTGCATAGCGTGGCGTACGTATCGAGGAGTCGTTATATCCATGGGCTGCTTCCCCCGACGTGTTCCATCACCCGGCCCGGATAAAAAATGCTTCGGAGGCTTTGCTTGATTATCGCCGGACAGGTCGTATACCTCTGGAGCTACGACTGCACAAAAGGCATCGCGCTGTGGTGTTGACGGTCCCAGCCAGACGAAGCGACCAAGAAAGCTGGTCGACCTGGCGCATGGCGACTTCAAGTTACTGAGAGCGTCGAACATCACGAGTATTGGTGCATTGGTGAGCATTTAAAAAATCTTGACAAATATATTGAACTGACCAAAGTCAGGAGAGGGCCCGTCTTGGAGCAGCAAGCGCAACTCTGGTGCAAGCTGGACACCCAGAGCCATGAGAGCAATGCAGTGGGCTACGTCTTACTCATTGGAATACGATGGTCTCGTCGGGTACTGCAATCTTGCCCTCCGCAATTGCCACACCCCCGCCGATCAAGTCAACCTGGCGGACCTCTTCATTCTCTGACTTCTCAACAGACAGAGCAACCTTGATCAAGCACTCGCGCCCAACCTGCAGGCCTTGGTTGACTTCGATCTGAGCGGTGCCGTCAACTAGCTCCAACTCCCCGTGCTCATGGAGGTAGACCGACAACGGGCCGGCCGCGCTCCCCGTCGCCGGATCTTCGCCCGACATCCCAGGGCTGAAGAACCGGGCTTCATACCTGCTTCTCCCCACCCGGGTGAACAGGAACAGCCCGTACGCTCGCTTGTCGACGAGGGCGAGCTGTTCGAGGAGCTTGTCCTTCTGGACGACTGCCCTGTTCAGAGCCTCGACCGACGCCAGAGGCACGAGCAGGTGGTGCGTCGTCGAGGTGGACGCGACCTGCGGAGGCAGCAGGCCGCCCCCGTTCGCAGCTGGGAAGCCGACGTCCGCTTCCGCGAGGCCGATGCTCCGCGCCAGAGCGTCCCGGTTGGGATGGATGCCGTGGACCTTGGGCGGCGCCTGGCGGAGGAGGACCTCGAACTCGCCCTTCTTCGCGCCGCGGGCCGCGAGCCGACGGATCTTCACGGGGATGACCTCGCCTCCGAGTTCCTGGTGGAACTGGAAGACTTCGGACCCGTCTTTGCTCTTCTGGCTGATGTTGCTGTCGGTGAAGCTGAGAAGCCCACGCTCGGCGAGGTGCCACCAGACGCCCAGGATGTTGTGCCCTGCGCCGTATACTTCTCGGCCATCGGGGAGGAACGAGCGCAGGCGGTAATCTGCGTTCGCTTGGGTGGCGGGCAGAATGAAGGTCGTCTCTGAGAGATTGAATTGCCGGGTGATCAGTTGCTGCTGGGCGGTGGACAGGGTCTGCGCGGTGGTGTCGACGATTGCGAGCGGGTTTCCCTTGTATGGCGTCCGGGAGAAGACATCGGCAATGGTGAAGGACAACGAAGACATTGCGAGGGTGCGAGGGTTGTGGTCGTGATAGGGGGCAATTGGGGATTGGGTACGAAGCAGTTCACTGTTTGATGCTCGTCTCGTTTCTTAGAGGCAGAGGGAGATTTGCTCTTCACACAGACAATGAATGATTCCCATACTTTACAACAAAGGAGAAAACTGCAGGCTTTATACTTCTGGTACCTGTTGATTCCCAGAACTAAACTTAAGCTTCTCCAACTCAATGTTACCCCGGCTTACGGTAAGGGTGGTGTTCGCGAGAAGGGGTCTAGCGAATTTGTAATCCAAGCGTCCGCCAACCACCCTGCGACGAAGCTACCCCGAATTCAGCTGCAAGAGGTTTCTTACGAATCATCACGATTGCTAATCCAGCACAGCAAGACGCCATCTTCCGCCATGATCGTGAAACGCATTGGACTCGCATGTCATCAAGCGTCACCCGCTTCAAGTTCCACGCGCCCGTCACCCATGTTCATCAGACCCCGAGGTTATGTCGCAACTGCCGCTGGTGAACTCTTGATGCTCAGCTTGTCATTCGTTAGTTAACCCAACCACCACGGCATCCCGCCAGGATAGTAGGCATTCCGCAGCAAACTTGTATGGCATCTCCCCCTTGATTATCCTTGATTAATTTAATGCTGCATGGACGAGTCAAGACCGATTAGGGCGGGGTATTGCACCGAGGGCCTGAGCATCACATGTAGCCTCCTCTGCGCAGCCCAATAACAGGGGCTGATCTTTTGAAGACCCAAATATCTCACGGTCGGTTCTAGGTAGTCTTTTGTGTAAGTAGTTACAACATAGGAGCGGTTTGTTCGAGTCAGGATCATCAATTTCATCAGATCATCGCCTTTCTCATTATTACGACCCCGTTCGATCCTACTCCGTCATGTATCTTCATATATCTTCTTTAGCATCATGGAAATTTTGATTATCTTCTTACGAACTGTTTTCTTCTGAGGGACGACGGCCATGGTCTTCAAAAAAGTCGCCTGCTTCGGCACAAACTGAGGCTCTCTTCGCTTGAAGCTCGTCTGACGGTGTCCTAACACTGGAACTGGCAGGGATGCTACAAGAACGAGGAAATGCTTCGTTCTATGCTGTTCTTCAACACAGTTCATATCACAACAAGCTTTACTGAGCAACAGTGGCCTCCTGCAGGACTGCGAAGGGACGTTGGAAGCTTTTCTGGAGAATATATTGAACTCTACACCCAGGTTTTGCAAGGTCGGTTCGGTGGTGTAGTTGGTTATCACGTCAGTCTAACACACTGAAGGTCGGGAGTTCGAGCCTCCCCTGAATCATTTTTTGTGATTCTCCTCCCATCCCAGAAACTTTTGCCGGCAGACTGCTACTACTACTTCTCTATAGTCTTTATTTCTTTCACGTACCTCGCATATCGCTTTGGTCTTACGAAAGCGAGGTGTTTCATGGAGAGTCGATTATCTAGTGAAGGCGGAGCACACCCTCTTATGATTGAGTTGTTTCCGTGTGAACACCGCCCTGCGCAACTGAGCAAGCAGGTTGCATGCTTTTGCGCTTTCGTCGCCACGGATGCCATCAACGCATCGCATTCACCGTTTGAAAGAGCGAAACACATTCAAGTCAAGGTCCTTGCATACGAGTCCCTCCTCTCAATCCTATCTATGTTCGTCCTACCATCGCCAATGCGCCGTGAGTCCCATGCTCGTGCTATGTACACTCAATCCCGTCGTCGTCGAGGTCGTCCCTCCAGTGGGACTCATAAATACCGTAAAATATCATACACTCGTGCAAAATCCCAAATGCTCCGAATCCAAATCATGCCGTTCCCATAGCAAGTAACGTGTGCCTCATGCAAAATCCACCCTCTTCATTAAGCCGCCGTCGCAGGGCCATTAGGCCGGGGTATCGCCATCCTCTGTCGCGCTCGTCTGTTCCGCTGGTCGCTTTTGTTTGTTTGTGAACCTCGTTGTTTCTCTCGTTGGCGTGTCGTTTAGTTGTCTGCTATCTCGCTGCTGCTCCCGCTCGAGCCGCTCGTGACGCTCATGCTGCGGCGGGCCTGGTGGACGAGGCGGTAGATGCCGAAGGCGACGAGGGCGAGGACGACGAAGAGGACGATGACGATGATGGCGATGGTGTCGTTGGGTTTCGTCATGGCGGCGGAGTCTTGTGGTGTGGTGCGGGGCGAGGCGGGGAGCGTTCGCGGGGTTGGATTGAGGAGCTGCGTGGGATCGGAGCTCGTGTGGAGGTGGATGTCTCAGACGAGATGTGGGCGGCAATAGGTATGGAATGTGATTGAAGATGGCAGAGATGGGATGGAATAAATGTCTGAAGATAAGGGTCAGCTGAAGTTGCGAGGAAATGCCTTTCCGTGGAAGGGTACCCACGATGTAAGCCTGTTTGGAGCTACCGTCGCAAACTGCAGGCAAGCTTCAAGCGCAAAATTCCGAGTTGTAGATGGGGAGATATGTAGCTTGGCGACAGCGTCAAACACAGTGGTGTAGCAGGGCTTTTTCTTGAATGATCGTCGAGCTCGTCTTTTGTCTTTCGTGTCACACAATGGATTGTCGTGCAGAGGTACCAGAGGGGAGGAATGTTGCCGAGGGCGCAACGGTGGGCAGAGAGTATTAATGGGCTGTTGCCCCGCCACCGGCTTTTGGGCAAGTCAATAAAATGGCAAGGCTGGGCCCGGGTGCAGGGGTGACTTTGGGGGGGCAGGGCGGGTCAGCGCACGGAAGGGTGGGGCCGAGAGCAGCTTTGCAGTGGGGCCGCTGGCCCAGCCCCCGTGTTTCATGTATCTTTCCAGCCATTTTATGTGCGCTGGTACTTCCGTCGCGTCCGTCGCGTCAAGACCTTAAGGCGCTCGACTGCCGTCCCAAAGCAACCATGTCATCATTGGGCTCCATGCACGCAGGGACTGATCTTGTGCTCTTAATTTTGAACTCGTTTACTACCTTGAGAAAAGCCAAATCGTACCTTGCTCCAGCCCATATCATGTCTCTCCTCATGTTGCCCCTACATCCTTTCCATGGATGAAGGCGGGGGAACGTATCCATTGTGCGTTCCTTCTCTCCGAAATAAAGTACACCCGGGTGCTCCCCATGACCCGAACCCAGTGAAGTCTCGCGCAAACAACAGCGGCGCGTGGCAAGGCTACGGACCCCACGCAGACTATAATGAAGCACCGCCGTGTAAAAGCAAGTGAAACCTGACACGCTGCCCCTCACTTCAACTCTGTGTCTGTGGTGCCGGCAGCTGTCTTGATGATGCGAATGTGACGCTCGTAAAACTGAAGCATCTAGATTATGCAATTAGTATGGGAGGCTGTCAATGGCACCTGGAATCACGTACCTTCTGTGGGCACCGCTTGTAGATGACGTCGGTTGTGTGTTTTGTCTTGTGGCCGTTTTTCCAGTTCAGGTACACTATCAGCTTGCCTGTGTCTTCGTCCTCGCACGCATCGATGGTGACAACATCGTCCTCCCAGCTGCCGCTCGGTGGCTTCCAGGCATTGGCTGTAGCGCTGGCGGGAGGGGTGCCATTGGCGGGGTGGTCGCGGTTCTTACGCGCACGCTTCGTCGTCGCTGCTGGCGTCGTCGAGGCAGGACGCCCACGCTTCTTGGTCTCCTTCCCCTTGCGTGCCTCCTCAAGTATCAAGGCACGGGAGCCGACGGACTTGTAATACTCGGCAATGATCTCTGGAGCGCCTTCCCTGTTGGTGTCTGTCAGCAAGATGGCATCTCGAGGCAACGTCAGCCATGGAACCAGGGTGCTAAGTACGTCAAGTTTTCCTCGGGCTCCCAGGTCTGGTCGGCCTTCTTCGGGTAGCCCTCCCACTTCACTTTGAAGAATAGCTCATCCTACGATGCGTGAGTAACCAACCGTGAGACGGTGGGCATGACTTCGAGACCTACCTCGGCTTCCACCTTCTTCAGGACCACCTTATGGGTGAGGATCTTCTCGACGATGAACCTGTATTGCCCAGCTTTAGCCTCCTCGTCGAGCCAATGTAGTGGGTTCGGTCGTACTCGTCCTCGGCCTCTTCTTCGTCATCCTCGTCTTCCTCTTCTTCATCGCCTTCCTCCTTATCGCCAATGTCGTGTTTGTCACCGGCGCCCTCAGCATCTCCGTTCTCGACAGACTTGTCGATCATCTCCTCGTCGTCCTTTTCGACTGGTGTAGATTCGGTGGATCGGTCGCGGGCGGCGGAGGTCTGGAGATCGAAATCATTGTCCGACTGCTCCGTGTCGCTGAGTGCTGGAGAGTATGTGAGTATGCGCTTGATGGACCTGGGCTGTTTTCGTCTGCGCCCGAGGCGGGATATCCAGGACGGCCGACTGGATATCACCGCGCCGCGCGCAGCAATGGGGTGGATCGACGTTGCGACAAAAACGATGCGACGCGACCAAGTCGGGCGGGCGGGCGAAGCGGAAGCGCAACTTACCGGGAGGCATTGTGTAAACCGGAGGCAATGCCTGTTCGATTGAGATGCGGGAAGGCAGGCACAGTGGGCTGCTGGCGCGGCGTATGAATAACGTAAGGTAGCTTGCTATTCGTCTTTCGTAGGTGGGTTGACGGTGATAGAGTAGGTCTGAAGCTACGGCGCGACACGCTCGGGAGGCGTGACTGCTACTAACAGAACACCTCTATCCAGTAGTGAGGCCGCGTTAGCGTTGGCGTGGCTCGAGCGCGACAGATAACTAACTGGGTGTGCTGCCATTGGTGAGGTGAGGTACTGTGGAGGCCGAAGCTTAGATGGAGCTCGAACCCACAGAAGTGGAAGTCGATGTCATCGTCGCTTTACTCCTCGTCACTTGCCTATTTGCCGCCTTCTTTGGCGACCGTTGACGAAACTGCTTTTGCAATCTGTCGAATACTCCGCGTGAGTATGCAACTGTTATGCGGTGTGCTGAGCTTGACAGTGGCACTGCATATCTCATGTCAAACCCAGATGGCTGGCTATGTTGTCCGCCGGCCAGCTTGTTCAGGTTCCAGACCTCTCTCCCTCCGCCTCTTGGAGGTGATGAAGCACGATGGTCACCAAGTGATGGCCCTTTGGGGAGACCCTCAACCATGACCTCTAATTTCCACTGCCGGTCTTGGTTTATTTGGCTTGGGACCTGCCTACAATTGATCCATTTATCCGTCGATTTTTGTGACACTGGTTTCGGCTGCCGCCTTGTCGTGATCTGAACACCAAAAAGCGGATCAGGAGGCCCAGAGCCCGCCAGAAGGGCACTTACACGAGAGCACCTGTTCCCGTTGTGTTACCTCTTGAGCCAGCCGCCAAATTGATGTACGTCGCCTCGTTGAGATCGATCAATGGCCGGTCCGTCGCAATGACTCCTTAAGTGAGTGCGCGCGGCGCAGGTCAGGGCGGCCTGGGGGTATCCCTGGGCCATGCTTGCTCTCAAAGAGGCTGGTGGTGAATTCAACTATGGCCACATGCATTTTCGCTGCGACATTTGCTTCATCGTCAAGGCAATACATCTCTATGCTTATCGGCCCGGGTGGCATTCTGCCCAGCAAGCGCCACTAAGTTCGGGAAACCTTCAGAAGGCTTCGGGGTACCTCGACTTGGGGAACCCGTTCCCATCGTGGATAGTGGGCTGAATGACTTCTTCGCTCCAAAACTCACTGTTGATGTCTCTTCCCGGTCCCCCTTTTAGACCCGAGGAAAGGGGCCGATCTTAACCTCAGCCACCTGTGGCTCCATGCAACCAACATCAACCTCAATCTCCCCCTGAGGTTTCTCGTCACATGTAATTCTATGGTCCCCTCCCCTTGGACCTGGTTGCTGTCATCGACTGCCGCTGCGAACTCTGATGGGATCTTGAAAATTTTCGGAACGACATCGCTGGAGCGATGCAACCCTATGCCGTCCTCGAAGCAGATGCACGTTGGCTCACGAAAGAAGACGCGCCTTGGTCGCAGGATGCCGCCTACGATGTGCAGCAGCGTAATCAAAGGTCCTGCAGTGGGAAAGGGGGGGCGCCGACTAAGGACCGCGAGCCTTAGCAGGATGGGCGCTACACGCTGGATGGGTCTTGGCTCTCTGAGCTTCCCCCCACGGCAGAGGTCGATCGTTGTTCTACCATGTGCCGCTAAGTCACCAATGGGCTCGAAGGCCGATCTGGGTCCAACTTGGCCAGAGCTCCGAGACCTGATCAAACAAAAAGGTGCTCCAGGTTCACGAGCAACGAGCCTCAGCTCTCACGATGGAGCCTGACAGCCGCAAGTGCGAGAGTGAGATGAGGGGGAGCACTGCAGATGCGGTGGATTCAGGGGGGGTCGGACAGCACAACCGATAGGGCCAGGAAATTGGACTGGAGGGGGGTGGGTGACAACGAAGCCAAGGCGAACGACGAGCAGCCCGTTTTTTTTTTTTTAGAGGAAGATGCCGCGACCGTGACAGGGAAGGGACGCTTGCTGGTTGACGTCAATCCGAGACCTTCACTGATCAGAAGCTGGAGCCGAAACGACATCCCACCCCCCGGGCAGCCCCTTTGATGATCTCCCGGAGCAGCGCCCCCCTGGGTCTTGGGCTGACCTGACGGATATGACAAGAACAAGAGGCGGGCTTAGCTGGATCGGAGAGCCCATCTCGTCAGTGGAGACCGGACCTCTCAGGAACCGAAGAAACAAACCGGGTATGACGGCCGGGGACCGGAGCCAGGATCAAGCAGCACGACCCCTGACTGGCAGCTGTTGGTATACCCAACGGAATTACGCCCCCGGTGAAGCCGCCAGCTCACTCTCCGTCCTTACAGGATGCATATGCAGCTCAAGGCAGTCATCATCTCGTGGTTGGGGGAGGAAGGAGGAAGAAGGGGGGGGATACGTCTGCGAGAGGCTGATGTCAAGGCCAACGACGTGGGTCGGTCGAAGAGGCCCTAAATAACCGGGCTCGTCTTGAACACGAAAAACAAGGGCCACCAGGCCGTGTGTCGTGCAAACTACGCTAAGGCGAGCGGCCTGGGCCTGGGCCAACACCTAAATCCCAGGATCTTCGGCAGGCCAAGGAGGGGGAGGAAACAGGAACAGGGCATTGTTTGGGCGGACACTCCCAGCCGAGTGCTCGACGTCCAGAGCCATGCTATCCATATCAAGAATCAACGCTGACGATGAACGCTGACGAGGAAACTTTAAACAATGCTTAACGATGCTTGGATCTACCGGAATTGAAAGGATCGGCAGGGCGGTTACAGGGACAAACATCTTGACTACGGGCTGGAACCTGCGCGTCTGTCTGTGCCATTTATTTCCCCCGAGGCATTGGCCGTGCCCTGCACCCAAGAACCAGGAGCCGTAATGGGTGTCCTGACTGATTATGCCGTCTGGATCCTTAATAACGGGACTGAGGTGAACGTGGAGCGATACGGAGGGGCTTCCAGACTTTACAGCGGCCCTGTTCCCTGTGGGATCACCCCTCAGCCACTGAACGATTCATCCGCTACTGGCCCTGGCGCCGTCCGTGCTGCCAATGGGTGGGCGCGCCAATGGATCCGGGGGAAAGGGGTAGGGGGGCCTAGGAGGGGGGGGGGGGGGGGGTGAGGTGGAGGACCCCTGCACCCGTGCTCGCCTTTAACAGCTCAGGTACCTAGCGCTGGCACTGGCGCTGCTGGCAGTGAGAGGCTTGGGCAGCTGCTACCGGTGGAGGTGAGGTGTACTGCACTTGCCATTCGTGGTTCCTTCCTTTTTTTCGGGCTGGTGGGACCCCTGGCGCCTTCTCTCGACCAAAAACTGCAGAGATAATTAAAACCGGGTGACATTTGGAGACCAGCCCGACTTTCTTCCCCTTTACTCTGCTTCCCCTGCCCGCCATCTTTGCCATTGCAGCATTTCCCTTTTCCTCCCAAGCGGCCCACGGTGAGAGAGTGAGAGAGAGTGAGAGAGAGAGATAAGAGCGAACAATTGATTTTGCAGCGACCACCGACGACAACAGCGACGACCACAAGCGATCGGTCCGATCTCCTTCCTGCTCGCTTCGCTCCCCGGTTCCCCTCCTTGATAGCCAGGACCTCTCGACAGCATCTCCCCCCGATCTAGAACTCCAGTCCCGGACCTCTCTCCCACCGAGCCTCTTCTTCTCGACACTCGTTTACCTTCCCATCTTTCCATCTTTCGTGCCATTGAGCACCCCACACTCGTTTCTCCCCTTCGACACCTATGCTCCTCGATTTTTCTGCTCCCCGGGAGCTGTTGCAAGCTAGTGTCCGCTCTCGACTGAAGCGAGCCTCACATTTCTCCTCGATCCCGTCCCTTTAGCTCCCAGGTCCCCAACCCCCCCGCGACCACCGCTGAGCATGGACGACACCGTGAGCAATGCCGGCAGTAGCAACACACCGAAATATCACGCCCCCAAGGACAAGAATTGCCCTTACTGCGGCCAGGCATTTACATCCTCCTCACTCGGCCGACACCTCGACCTCTACATCAAGACGAAGAACCCTAAGCCCCCAGATGGCATTCACGATGTGCAGGAGATTCTGAAGCTGCGCGGAAACATCACCAGGCGCACACAGCGGGCGTCAATGGGCAGGGCGGCGTCCACACCGACCGGCACGCCCAGGATACGGACCAAGAAAGAACCGTCCAGCAAGGATGGAGAAGTCCACAAGTCCCCTATCCTACCCAAGGATGGCCAGTACATGGTCGACTCGCGCCTGAGCAAGTACTCGTCCGCATTTGCACCCCCCAACTGGGAGCAGACTGGCGTTATCAACAGCATCCCCGGCAAGACACCTGATCTGCCCAAGGCCAGCGAAGGCGATGGCTCACTGGACCCCGGCAAGCGGCCCGGCATGCAGAGACAAGTGAGCAAGCAAGTGCTGCACAAAGCTCAATTCGATGTGAAGCATAGGCTAGCAGACGCCATGGATACGGCCAGAGCGGCAGAACTGGCGTTGCGGGAGGTCTTGAGCTCATGGCGGGCAGCTAAGTACGATGGCTCCCACGCAAGTGCCAAAGATGCTGTGAAACTAATCCGTTCCATTATAGGCAACACATCGACAACGATTCCATGCCGTTCGATTTCGACCCTCTGTCCATGGACTTCCCCTCTTTGACACTTCAGTGCCTACAACCGCCGCCGACTCTGTTCTCTTCGACACAGCATCCCACATCCACCTCCTGGTCGGTGCAATTCCCCGGCCAGAGGGAGTTCGACGCTCTACGGGCACACTTTCAGGAAGAGTTCAAAGCGTGGAAGGTCACCTGCGCTTCTGCTACGACGGCCGTTATGGAGGAGTTAACCTACCCGCCGCGGGATGGACCCTACAGAGACGTACGGGAGGTGGTCAAGAAAGCTGAGAAGCAAGCCGAAAACTTGGAACGCCAGGTCAACGAACATCTGCAATCAGCATACGCCGTGTGGGACTCACTTCCCGTCGCAAGACGCAATGAACTCTGGGTGCTCGAGCTGGCAAGAAGCGTGGGGAGGAAGCAAAAAGAGACGGAAACGCTGAAGAACACACAGCACAAGCTAAAGCAGGAGAATACGAATCTCAAGACCCAGATCGATCAGCTCAACCGCCTCCAGCAGCCTCGCGAGTTCAAGATCATGTCACCCGCGACAATACCTTTGGAGCCCGATGTCATATCACACCTCCTCGAGGCGGGCGTCAAAGGAGGCCGGGGGGTCGGTCTCAGCCTGGACGATCGCCATCTGGACTTGAACGAAGTCATTATGCGGTCCATCGAGCGATGGAAGACGGTCATCACATCTTCCCGTGTCTCATCGGGTGGCATGAGCGCACAGAAACCTCTTGATGCATCTTCGAACGTTACGCCTGCAGCCACGCCTGCGCCAGCACAACGCCAACAGCCTGCCATGAAGCAAACCCAGGAAACACCACAGCCATCTCGACCGCCGATGCCGCCACAGCGACACTCCACCACCACAAGTGCCACCGGCTTGAGCGAGCAGGGGGCGCCATCTACTAGCGGCCCGCCGTCCGTCAGCACAAGCGATCGTGATGCGGATGCGGATGGTGACGCAGATGTCGACGCCGACGCAGATGCCGATGCTGACGCTGACGCTGACGCGGATGCCGAGCTGGATATGGACGCGGAGGCCGATGCCGATGGGGACATGGATGCGGATGCGGATGTCGATGTCGATGCCGAGATGGACGACGAAGACAGCTTCGCCATGCTGACGACGCCATCAACAAAACCCCTGCTTCCGCAACAACCGATGCAACGACAGGCAACACTCGACGTGCCTCGGACGAGGGGTCCCATGCAGCAGCACCGAGGAGGAGGCGGCGGAGGAGTGAACGATACGAGATTCCTGATGCAGAATGGGGCGGCGGCGTTGACGAACCGCGCGCACATCAACATGAGCCGGTCAATGCCCAACATGCAAGCCGCCATGCAAAATATGCATAACGACATGGGAATGGCCATGTCCGGCGTTCGGGGAGACCCCATGTACATGGACTGAGGATTGAGGACTGAGGAGCCCAAAATAGGCGGCTCAGCTTGTAGACGACGCGGAAGGGGTTTTGAGCGGAGGCCCAACGCCAACATCTCATTTTTTGGAGCCAGTTGTATAAAAACTTACGGATTCACGTTCTGATCGGAGCGCACATAGAGCGTAGCTCACTACCCTTGGGAGTTCTGCTGTATTAATAGAATGAAGGGCCAATCTGACGACTAGAAATGCCGTCTTGTTTGCGGTCATGTGTTTTGCATCGGGTGGGATGGTTTCATCATCAGGCTCGCCAGTCAAGAGCTTGCGTAGCAACTTGTCCTACCAAAGATGTCGACGTCTACGGTCTGAGAGTCTGGGAGCCAGCCGTGACCGCTGAGATTGCGGAAACTCACAAACAGCCCGTATGGTCACGCCCTGGAAGTGAAGCGTGTAGGTCAGTCTAGTCGTGCTCGTATGAGCCATCGTGTCGTACGCAGGATGTGATGGAGATATAAATCATCTCACCCGCCAGGCCATACAGTCTCATCCGCAAGACGACAATGAGCTCCTCCGTGTTCGACTACTTGCCCCTGCCGTTCACAGCACGGTTCTCTCGCTTCCCAAAAAGACTCTACGACATGAACACCTCTCCTCACGAAACCCGCCTCCCGCCGCTGATCCTGCCGCCCGTTCACCCCGCGCTCTCGCTCGGTGCGGACCCGCGCATGACGCCCAGCACGTGGGAGATGCCGTCGACGGTGTTGAGCGAGACCCAGGCCGCCGGTCCCCGCACCGAGACCGAGTCGCAGGACGAATGTTCGAGCGCGGAGAGCTTCGAGTCCGCCGAGCCGCTGAGCGGTACCGACGAGGAGGACATGCGCAGCGCTTCTCTCGAGGGTGGTGACGACGACTGGCACGTCGTCTCCGAGACGGCGGGGCCGGACCCGGACCGCACGGTCGCGACGCTGCTCAACATGCTCGGGGCGCTGGAGCGGCAGGCGCGGGGGCTCGAGGCGAGGAGGGGCGAGCTGCTTGCGCGGAGGGGCGAGGTGGAGCGGCAGCTTTTGCGGACTGAGCCGTGGGTTCTGGCGAGGGAGGTTACGGGGGAGGAGGCTTTCTGGTGGGAGCGGCGGGTGGGAGAAGGGGGCGGAGGGGCGAGGGAACTGAGAGACATTGAAAAGGGGCTGGAGGCGGTTGAGGTGGAAGTGAAGGTGGTTGAGAAGAGAAGGGAGAGGGTTGCCCGGCTCTTGGTTGGGGTTTGGGGGCTTGGCGTCTGAGTGTGGGTTGTGAATAAGGGTATGGGTTCGTTGCATAGAGTAAGGTCTGTACTCTGGCAGATGCTTTGAAACCTTAATGACTAGGATGGACTATTGGGGCACTATACAAAAGCTTTCTGAGATAGCTCGTGTATATCCCGGGTATCTTTCACCCCCATGGATGAAAATACTGGTCACGAAGCCCTGAGCTCCACCTCAGTAATGGGTGCTCACATGTCCGAACCACTCGGCATCATCCTGTTTACTTAATGAACTTTGCTACATAGACATTAAAATCCCTTTATTCTGTTTGTTCAAGCACTTCAGTACCCAAAGTCCTCCCAGACAACCTCCTCATCGTGAAGCCAACGCTTCATCTCCCTGAGAAGAGCAGGCCCAGCACACAGGAAGTATTTCCTCTTCTCCCCCTCGGACACCTGAAGAAGATCGCCCTTTTCCATGCGCCTCCTCTCAACTCGGACGCCCAGCCCCTCGATCTTCTGGAGGGCTTCCTCGTCTTGGTCGCCAATCTCGCCGGTGACGTGCAGCTTCAGCCTCTCCGCCAGCCCCTGAATGTCCTCGATAGCGACGGCCACGACCCCGACATCGCTCCCCCTCACGCCCCACACGACCTCGAAAGATTTGCCAGATTTGAGCAGCCCAGGTGCCTGCGCGAGCAGAGGCGTGATACCCACCCCGCCCGCGACAAACACCTCCTTCGCGCCCCCCCCCATCCTCATCCCCTCGGCTCCGTCGAACCCCCTCACCGGAATCTCCAGCGGCCCGCCTCTCATGAGGTGTTTCGACAGCAGCTCCGTCGCGCCGCCCCTGTTCACCCGCGCGGTGATCTCGATCTCGTTCGCCGAGGGCCACCCGGACAGCGTGAAGCTCCGGATCCAGTCCTCGTTCAGGCTCCGCGGGTCGTCATCCCGCATGTGGCTCCACCCGTGGTCCAGCTCGCCGGAGAAGTCGAGCGTGACGTACTCGCCCGGCACGGCCTCGTGGGGCGCGTCCAGGCTGAACGTGAACCGCGTGATCGTGGGCGTCAGAGGTCGGCGGTGCTTCAGCGTGGCGGTCGCGAGCGGCTTGGAGGGGAGGACGACGGCGCCCTCGGCGGCGAGGGGCCGGGCGGGCGGGTTGTAGGGGGAGAAGTCTACGGCGGGGGAGGAGGCGCGGAAGGGGAGGCCGGATTTGACGAGGAGGGCCGAGGTGAGGGTTATCTTGACGGCGAGGCGGGTGTGCGGGAGGACGGCGTCGGCAGCAGCGCCGGTGAGAATGGCGGCAGTTCCGGTGGCCTGACGATCAGCTGGCTGTCACGGAAAATGAGAAGAGGGAATACTTACGTAGAAGACGTCCGAGGTATCAAAGTCAGGAATTGTGATGCCCACCAGGGGGTTGACCTGGAGATTGCCCAGAGTCTGGTAGAGGCGGTTACCGGAGTCTGCCTCCGTCAGCATCCACGACATCCTCAAGGCGGCAATGGGTACTCACACTCCGGATAGACCAGCTCGACGGCCCCCTCGTCATTCCTCCCTACCCTCACAAACCCTTTGTTCCCTCCTCGATGATTCGTATCCATGCTGCTCCCGGCCACGGTCGACAGGAAAAACAGATCCGCCTGCGCCACGACCCTCACGGTCTCGTCACTCAGAGGAAACCCGCTCTCGACGGCCGAGACCTCCGGCGTCCTCTCGACGATGGCCCGCCCGTTCAGGTACTTCGGACAGTTGCCCAGGCTCCCCTCCACCTTGACGGCCATCTGCAGCTCCCCCCCGACAACGGCCCCGGCCACCAGCCGCCCCATGAGCTTGACCCGGTCCCTCGTCTCCAGGTCGATCGCCAGCCCGGAGACCACCTTGTCCCCACTGACGACCCCGTCCCCGACGTCTCCGCCCCACAGCGCGCGGAGCACGGGGTCGTGCCGCGCGTCCACCTTGGCCCGCACGCCGAGCACCCCCGGCGCCACGGGCCCCGCGATCCCGCGCTCGCCGCCCCACAACGTCGTCCACGGCCGGCCCTCCCCGTCCAGCGTCCCGAGCGCGAGCAGCGGCGACGCGGCGACGCGCGCGGCGTACGGGCGGGGCAGTCCCGCGGACGTGGGGTTCGCGTGCGGCGTCGGCACGGAGAGCAGGCGGTGGACGGCGATCTCGCCCGCATGCCAGGGAGGCGAGGCGGTGGCGGCCGACATGGTGAGGGTGTTGTAGGCGATGAACTCTGCGGTGAGGTGATACTGGAGCAGGTTGGATGAGGCGTTGGCTGTGAGTAGGTGATAGGCTGGGTCGTTCGAGCCAAACTCGATGGTAGAGATGGCAGAGAATTCAAAAAGCGCCAGCGATGTGTGAAGCAGGAGAAAGATGAAAACCAAAGCGCGATACATACTTTGTGTTTGAGAAGACGAGAGTGTCGACCGCGCCCTTCGTCGTCAGGTCTGGTCAGCATCGTTGGGGATGACAAATCTTAAGCGTCGAATGGCGTCGAATGGCGACAATGTGAGACTGATGCCGTTATTCTTCCACGGCGCAACCCCGCATGATCCTGCATAATCTACAAATAAGCAAGGTGCTTTACGTCGTACACGGGCGAAAAACAGTCATCAGAAAAAACGAAGTCATGATATTGATAAAGTGTACACCCAAGCCTGGCCAAACACTTTGATCCAAGTCGGTCACCCCAAGGCCCCCCCCCCTTTTGCAGCGAGAATGGATATCAAGAAGGTCCCCCTATTGCGTACGCCAACGCTGCCGTTCGCCGGCCCACCATGAAAACATTATGAAACGGGTCATGTACCCTCAGCTAGATTCTCTCCTCAGCTTGGAACCCCCCTCTCTAGTACCTCGGGTCTCTCTGCGACTCAGGATCCGCGCCGTACGTGTCGTAGCCGTAATCCGGCCCACGTTGGTTCGGTCTGTAGCTCTGCGAAGTGCCTGGGCGGGTGAAGTAGTCGTCCTCGCCACGGGGAGGCATCGGCGCCGTCATATTCCGGGATGGTGCGTATTGCGATCCTGGCCCACGGTTTGGCACGGGGCCCGTTGCGCTGCGGTTCGGCTGGAAAGGCTGGAAACCAGATCCGTTCGGGCCACCAGGGCGCAGCGAAGGGGGCGCTCCCGACCGGTCCGAGAAGACGGACGGCGCGGGACTCGCGCGTCCGTCCGACTGACTGGGGTACTCGCCGTAGGCAGGTCTGCTCGGCGCTGGTGAGGCGCGGCCGCCACCATAGCTGTCGTACGTCCTGCCGGTCATGGACCGCACTGGCGCGGGGAATGGCGGCATGGTGTCGGCCGAGTACGTTGACGGGCTCTCCGTGACCTCGTTGCGCAGAGAAGAATTGAATGTGGACACATGATCCAAGGGAGGCCGCCCCACGGTCCTCTGCGAGTTGGACGTTCCGGGGCGGGTGGGGGGCGGGTAAGTGTTCGGGTTGCGCGGCGGCATTGAGCCGGTGGGAGACAGTGGCGTCGCAAAGCCCATGTCCGCGCCGTTGCCCATGAGAGGGGCATTCGAGTTGTAGCTCGCGGTGGACGACATGGTCGCTGTTCTCGGGGGCATGGGCCGCTTCCTGTCAAGCTGACCCAGCTCAATGCTGCCGGGGGATCCAGGTCGCGATGTGTACGGCGGCAAGGTTGCCATGGTATCCTTACGATCAAGCTGGGGCATGCCGGGAAGCTTGTCGGGCTGGCCGACGTCAGGTAGGGTCGGTAGCGTGGCTTGACGGCCGAGGATGGGCTTCTCAAAACCGTTCGCCCTGTTGGCCTTGAGCTGCTTCTGCTCTTCCTTGGCGAGAGCTTTGTCGACCTTCTCATGGACGATCTTCATGAGGGACTTGTTGACCTTCCGCTCGCAGTAGCCAGACAGGCCGCCATCGGCGCGAGGAATCCAGTGCCACAAGAACAAGATGTAGAAAAGAACGGCAGCGAGGAGGAAGAGGGCGGAGAATATCCAGACCACCAGGGTGAACAGCATACCGGACAAAATGAGTGCTTGCTGGGTGTCCTGCATGGCCAGTTGCTTTATCTTATCGAAGAAGCTCAGGATGTCTTCCCCGACATCGCCACTGCCACTGCTGGAAAGCCTGGCTTCATACACTGACTTGAGAGTCAGAGCGTTAATAACCTGACGAGGTCCAGAGCAGAGGAGAACGCGAATCCATGCTGATCGTGTTAGAAAGCGACTATATGGGGAGATGGGTTCGCCCACTTACACTGGAAGCTGAAGTACGTGAAGAGGGCAATGTACTGGCCACCCTTCTTGCTCTTGGTGAGCTCGGCGAAGACCAGGAATCGCTTGTAGCCCTGTCGCTGTCCAACGCGGATACTCTCCAGACGCACAGCAATGTTGTCAAGGTAGCATTCCGCAATGTTGCCGCGCCTCATGACACGCACAGCCCGAAACTGCTCAAAGCCGAGGTTGACGAAGGAGGCAATGATGCAAATGGAGAAGATCCATTTCGAGACTTCAAAGTCGATGGCAGGGTCAATCTCGGAAGACCACTTGTTGAAGACGAGCAGGTTGACGGCGGTGAAGGTGTCGACGCCGTAGACCGCGATGGAGATGAACAGCATGAACCAGAGATAACCGTAGGCGAAGGGGGTGGCACAGCCTTTGGACTTGAAGTCGTTCAGGTTCTATGGCATCTGGTCAGCAACGGTGCGCGGTCCGTCTTGGGCACGAGGGTGAACTCACAATGTAGTCCCACTTCTGTTCAGGTCGAGCCTCGACGACCTTTCGCCGATTCGTGCAGCAACCCATGGTGTTGTGCGTGCGGCGCGGAAACGACAGACGAAGAGGAGGTGAAGAGAGGATGACAGGTACCCGACGCAGCCGAGTCGGGAGAGAGGTAGTTGAGACGATTAGGTCGCGACGAAGAAGCTCGCTCAATTCGTGCCGGGTGTAGTATCGAGCGGCAAGTCAATCGTCGTGTCGAACGTCGTAGTGATGTCTCGCGTCCGGGCCTGCCGTTAGCACATGTCGTTACTCGCCCGCGAAGTAATCGACTGTGCTCTGGTCGTGATGACTGGTAGCGTGTGGTTGTTTGCGACGAGCAGAGAAATCAGAGGTCGCTCTCGCAGGCCGGGTTCGGCTCGAGGAGATGGTAGAAGACGGGGACGGAGGGGGGGAGGGCGCTGGCAGGCGCAGGGTGGTCGGAATGTGGGCCACCGGGTGGTATGTGCGGGTGGGTTGAGAGAAGCGATCTGAGACGGGACGGCGTCGTGGCACGAGCAGGCGAGGCCGGGATAGCCCTCGAGGGCTGGCGGTCGGTTCCCTGGGGGGGCGTTCGTCAAGTCAAAGTCGAACGAGTGGCGGGTGGATCAGCGACTCAGTCACGACGTCTGCCAATGCTGCGCAGGGTTGGAAAGGCGACAGCGCAGGACGAAGAAGAAACAGAGGATGCCGGATTCTGGGGTGCTGGATGAATGCCGAGTGGTAAGGCGCGGATGGAGGATGGCGATCGGGGCGGCTTGCTGGGTTTTGCTGTTGCCGCGTTTGATCTGCCGGAGAGAAGGCGCGAGCTGGGTATCAGGGCGTCGAAAAAGGAAGCGATGTGTAACGGCAACGATGCAGGCGCACGAGGGCGATGACGGTCGCGTACGATAGATGAGAGACAAGGAGCGTGGTGAAGAAGTCGAGTCAGGAAGAAGGATGGACGACAAATGTTCGTTTGGAATGACTGGCGGCGTGGAATTCACGCAATCGGACAAGAACAAGGACGATGACAACAACGATGAGGAGCAAAGCTGGCCATCCCCGCCATCGAAGTCGGCTGTGGAATGGGGAAGGAGGAGGGACGGATCGGATTGATGAATGAGGAGGATGTTTCGAGGTCAAAGACAAGGGCGAGGATGAGCATGAGGACGAGGCCGAAGGGCAGGGGATCGGCGCTCGGGCGTAAGAGGAAGGAGGACCCCGACAGTTTGTGGTGTGGAGGAGGAGCTTACAGGGGACAGGCTTGGGGGCTCTTGGGGGGGTCTCGGGGGTTAGCGCCAATCCCTTCCTGCCCTGTCAATGGTCACGATTCACTGCATTGCCCAGGGCTTGGGGGAGAGAGGAACCGACCTTATTTGGTACCTTAGGGTGCACAGGCAGAAGGGCCCTGTACCTGAGGGCTCCCATTGGCGGCCAGCAATCTATCAGTGGGCCTCAAACTGTCGGAGGGCGGTTTGAGGTTTGGCCGAAGAGCCGTTCAGCGAATCAGAAAGCCGTCGACGCAGGTACACGGCGCTAGCCCCAGGGTGAGGATAGCGGCCTTGGGGGGGAAATGGAAATGGTCCCACCGTTTGGGATCTCCACCAGCCGCCCCTCCTCCCCTCCACCACCCCTTGCCGCTGCCTGTCATCCCTTCCTGCCCTCTGCTCCCGTTGCTGGCGTTCCTTCGACAGGATGAGAGTCCTGCCTCGGCGTCTTGGACATCATCATCATTGTGGCGGCAACCAAGCTGTCGCCACACTCGATGGACATCGTGAGCCAACCGAATGGCTTCGACTGGACGAGGCTCGGGTACAGCTGGCCGGCCGCCGACGTGTTGGCCTTGTCGAACAGGCTGAGTAGCCGCTGCCGACCTGCCGCGTAGCCGCTCGTCATCTCAGATCCACGCGTTCAACTTCAACGGAGGGCTTTGCCAGCCCAGCTAGCAGCTGCTGCTCGCTCCCATGCGAAGCGGTAATTTCCATCGCGGCTCTGATTCTTTAGTCCGAAGCGCGACTGGGTGAGCTGGCACGAACGGCATCCCCGATGTCCTCAAACCAGCGGCATGCCTGTCTCCCTATGAACCGCCCCCGCTTGTCGCATGACGAAACTGGGACGCTCCCGAGAGCGGACGTCACGAGGCCCGGCCATCCTCGACATGACAACCTGCGCCATGGGTGACGATCTGCTGGGCTTTGCTTGGGTTCTGTCGCTCGGCGGGCCGCTGGACTCCGCGCGGCGACGCCACGTCGTGGGTTGCCTCCCTTGCAGCCGCGCCTTGGATTGTGTCAAAGGACAACGGTCAAAGGACACCGCATCCGGATACCACTACCACATGGCTAGCGTTGACTGATCTCTCTCTCTCCCTCTTTCTTAGCTTGATCTCCATCGTCCCATCTTGTTCGACAATGGCAGAGGGTAATTACCCGCTGGAACTTTGACGATGCATCGAACAAAGGCGTCGTCAACCGTGCTTAGGTGGCTCCTACAGCCCACATACAAAGACATGGCACAGCATGTGCCTCTTTGTTCCAACATCAAGCGATGTGCATCTTCCATGGCGCTTTGTTCTTTCAAAATCAACCATGTCCAATTCAAATCATTCATCTGGTTCTCTTCCATAGCAGCTCGCCATCTGCATCCGCGACTTACTCCCAGCAAGCGTCCTCATACTGACCGCCCACGATGGAGGAGCCCCAGAACTTTGAGCTCGTCAAGAAGCTGAGCAAGTGCCACTGGCTTGCCAGGCGGCATACCGACGGGGAAGAGTTCATCGCGCGGCGCGTCGACGACTTTGACGAATACTTTGCTTCGCAGCACGAGAACTATGGTTTTCTCACTGAGAAGCAGCGCGACGCCAAGGGCCTGATGGACCTCGTCTACGAACACAACATTGGCCGCCAGATCTCCTACATCTTCAACCACGAGAACATCGTCTCACTCGTGGGCCACCTCCGCCAGAAGCCCCTGAATGCGAAGCCGCTCAGCAGCGTCGAGTCCACAGAGGACTACCTCGTCTGGGACCGCTGCGACGCCGGCAGCCTCGAGGCGCTCCTGGTCGACAAGGACCCGCAGGCAAAGGACCGCAGGGTCTTCATGCCCGAGTCGCTCTGCTGGCATGTCATCACCTCCGTCATGCGCGCCCTGGTCTGGATGCACGACGGATACCGCCACGAGGTCGACTGGGACACGGGCAAGTATTCGTGGGTCAAGACAGACACGGACTGGATGCCGATCCTGCACCGCAACATCAACGCCTCGACCATACTGTTCCAGCACCCGCGCGGCGAGGAGCTGTACGGCATGTGCAAGCTCGGGCACTGGGGCAAGGCGTTTGTGTCGGGCCATCCGGCGTCGCGGTTCGAAGCCAGACCCGGCGAGCCTAAAATGTACAACGCCTTCGGCCAGATCATGGCGCCCCACGCAGAGCCCAGCCCGCTCAAAGCGCCGCGAGAGCCCAGCCTCGCGGAGATGAGAAAGTCCATGGACCTCTACAACAAGGAGGGTGAGCTGGTGAGAGTGACAAACCAAGTGACCTCTTTTCCGCCACGAGGCGCGCTGACCTTCCCAGGACCACCGTATGTACACCATCAGCGACGAGCACTGTGCCCTCGGCACCGTCCTCTACCGCATGATGACGGCCAAGGGGCTCCCGAGCCGCGACGAGTGCAGGGAGTGCGAGAACGGCTGCATCCACGTGGACATCTGCGAGGACATGTACTGCCTGCTCGAGGAGGCCGAGTCGGACCAGCTCGACAGGTACGGCGAGGTCGACCTCGACAGGACGTGCCGGTGCGACTACGGCGGGTGCCGGCACGTGCGGGAGGTGGTTAAGATGTCCCGATGCACCCACGGCAAGTGGGGAAACGGCTGCAGCTGCGCGAAGAAGTGCGGGACGAAGACGGTCAACGTTGACGATGTGCTGGCGCAGATGGACTATTCGAAGAGCCTGCTTCGGGCGGTGCGGCTGCTGTTCGAGTGGGACTGGCACTTCTCGGCCAAGGGGTCGGTGGACCTCTGCGACCGGATCGAGGTTTTGTACTTCAAGTGGAAGACGGAGACTGGCGAGGGAAGGGATTATGTGGATGTCCGGGATGATGTGAGGAAGCGGTATCTGGCTTTGAACGGGGTGTCCGTGTCTGAGGCGCCGGAGGAGCAGGAAGGATCTCCTGAGCCAGCTAAGGCGGTCTGAGCCTGCCGCCGTGCGTCTTTACGTGTGTCGCTTTGACAATCTATGTTGTTATCCTGATCTACGATCGTCGTGCTTGTGCTACAAACGAGATGGTGATGAAGATGACCGAGGGTAGTCCTCAGTTCCCAGCTGGCACCACCTGCGTACCCCGCGTCAGGTCCCTGGCATGCACAGACCACGGATGGCTGGCAGCTTGCCCCACCAGCCGTGTCTCTGCCTTGGCTTTAGTGTTGAGACAGCTCTCCGCCCGACCAGACCATCTCCGAGTCAATCCCTCAGATCAACACCACCCGACGTCACCCAGCAGCAAGCTTTTTCGCGGCATCATCACGACCTTCCCCCTCGTCACCCCAAGCTCCGGGAGCTCCCACACACCACCATCGTCACCACACGATCGCCTGGCAACCACGCACTCCGAGGCTCAACCCGACCCGCTCCCACACCTCACCCCCGACAAACGCGAGCCTCCATCATGTCCAGCCAGACGCCCCCCCTCCTCCTCACGAAACGCCTAACCGCCTTCCTCGCCGCCAACCTCTCCCCGACCCTTCACGCCGCCCTCCTCACCACCCCCTCCGGCAAGCTCCTCGCCCACGCATCCACCCCCTCGCCGCCGGTGCCCACGCCCACGGCCCAGCAGTCCTCCACCCCCGTCGCCCTCCTCCGCACCCAGGCCACCGTCGCCGCCTCGCTCTACGCCCTGCACGCCGCCGCCGCCCCGTCCCTGGGGCCCGCGCTCCCCGAGACCGCCTCGACGGCCGCGTCATCCCCCGGAGACGAAGAAGGAGGAGACCACCCCGCCAAGACCGCCAAGCCCCTCGCCATCACCGTCCAGCTCTCCCACGGCATCCTCCTCATCCGCCGCCTCCGCTGCGGCCTCCTCTTCGTCTGCATCGGGCCCCTCCCCGAGGACGCCGGCCCGCTCCCGCACCCGCACCCGCACGCCCATTCCCACGCCCACCACAACCCCGAGGGCCTCGCGCCCGCGTCGCCGGACGACAGGGACAGCGTGCTCAGCGCCGGGGCCGCCACGACGGCGAGCGTCGGGAGCAGCGTCGTCGGCAGCGTCGGCGGGGCCGCCGTCGTGGCCATGCGGCGACAGGCCGAGGAGCTGGCGCGGTGGCTGGACGAGAAGCTCGGGAGCCTGCGCGTCCCCGAGGAGGGCGTCGGCGTCGAGTAGAGCGGCGGCCGGATCGCGGGGCGATGGCAGGCGGCAGAGACGCGTGCGGGTGCTATGGAATGGGATTTTCACAGAGTTTTGGGCAATTCAGAGAGGGATGGCTGGTGATGGGCGTTTTGGGCGTTGCAAGATACCACGATGGAGTCAACCTGATTCGCGGCACTGCTCTCTCCACTCCATGGTGCAGCTGGTGATGTGATACGCGGCGGCTACCCTTCGAACTGCCCGCGACTCGTGATGCGTGACATGCGAAGCAGCACTGAGTCGACTGTGATGCATGTAGACAGAGTGAGCATGAAGCACAGAAGCATAATGACCGTAAAGCACTGAAGCAGGGTGGTATTCGCTATCCAAAATGCTGCTCACAGCCATGTCCGTGAACGATGCCAACTATCGAGGCTACCTTCCGTGCCCATCCCGGGCGGCCGGGCTCCCGTGAGTCTTCCTTGTAACCCCAACGCCTAAAAATAATCCTGACATGATATGATGACGGCCCCGAACAAATGCAGACCCCTTCTATGCAACCCAACATGCTGCTCATTACTCAATGCTCATACGCATCAGGTGGTCGTTCGTGTCCACCATCCCCTGGAACCCAACCCGTCCCTTGCCACCGTTGACGCGGTTCGCGGGCCCTCCGTTGCCATTCGTCCCGCTCACGCTGCCGCTGCCCGTCTCGCTCGGCGCGCCGCTGCCGCCCCTGTCGGCCCGCTCGCCGGCGTTGCTGCCGGGCCGGGACCCCCACGGCGCGTTGTCGCGCTGCCGCGGGCTCTGCGTGATGGGTGAGTTGTGCACGCTCATGCCGGGGCTGACGGCGCGGCGCTTGAAGCTGACGGGGTCAAAGTCGTCCTCGCGGCGACGCTTGCTGTTGATGCGACGGGTGATCTCGGCGGCACTGGGTCCCTGAGGCAGGGCGGGCTGTGAGACGTTTGGCGTGTCGCCCTTTGCCGACTCGCCGCTGCTGGCGGCCATTGCGAAGCCGGCGGTGGCGCTTAGCGAGGGCGAGTCCATGTTGATGTCTTCGCTGATACCGGAGGAAGAGCTGCGCGGGTTGAAAGACGGGGGCGGCGGGGTCGTCCGGTTGCCTATGCTGCTGGACTCCGAGAATGTATCCCAGAACTTGGGGCCCTTGGAGTTCTTGATGGCTTGCTGTTTGAAGCTGCTGGATAGCCCCCCCGGCTGCTCGGGCATCATGTTCATATCCTCACCGGGCACTTCGTCAATGTCCTGGTTGGCCAAGTTGGGCGATGACTGAGCCGTCGGAGCTCTCGGTTCGAGATCCACATCGCTCTCGCGGACTTGCCTGATGACCTCGCGCTCGCGCAGCACCTCCGTCTCGACTGGGGCACCTTCCTCGAGGAGGGCATGCTTGATGCGGGCAAAGTTCTTCGTCTTGGGCTGCGAGATTGTTAGACAGGAAGTAGCGAAATGGGAAGGAGCAAAAGAAGTGAACGTACCATGAGGTTTCCGCGGCGTGCGGCGACCTGCCGCATGATCGTGTGCCGCGGCTTCTGGCCGGACATGCCCATGACGCCGTTGATGCTGTCGCCGCCTGCCTTGTCTTCGTCGGCACTGGAGATGTGCAGCTGGTTGGCCTGCCAGCTGATGCTCTC
The DNA here is from genome assembly GCA_002851715.1 of Verticillium klebahnii. Taxonomy (NCBI): domain Eukaryota; kingdom Fungi; phylum Ascomycota; class Sordariomycetes; order Glomerellales; family Plectosphaerellaceae; genus Verticillium; species Verticillium klebahnii. Next base: position 1,132,132 of record NMXL01000001.1, on the reverse strand, counting down.
TCGTCTGGAGTGCGACATGGGGATGTCCTTGGCGATGGGCGGTGACTTGGAGAGCGCGCCCGCGGAGGCGGTGTTGAAACCTAGTCCCAGTGGACCCCGGCTCTTCTTCCTCGGCTGCTTCCGGGGGCGCTGTCGCTGCTGGAAGCTCAAAAGGCTATTCACCGCAGGCGACCCGACGGGCCCGGCGGTCCTGTTGACCTGTGGCGTCGTGACGATAGCGTCCTCCATGTCTTCGTCCATTTCCTCGTCGGACGAGGAGTCGGAGGCGAAGGGGTGGGCGCTGCCGAGTGAGCTGGAGATGTTCATGCGTTCCTGATTGCCCATCATGGACCACAGGGAGTTGGAAAGCTGTTCGGCGTTGTTGTAGTCGTTGCTTCGTCGGTGCGGGATGTTCATGGCACGGCCGCCGCCGATGGTCGGGGAGGAGTCGGGGGAGGACTGCTCGGCGAGGGTCGAGTGGTGGAGGCTGGTGGCGGCACGGGAGAAGTCGAGGCCACGGGAGCGGCGGGGCAGGATGTTTGTCGGGCTGGCGTACGAGTGGTCGAGCTTGGGGGATAAAGGTGCTGGTTTGGTGAATACGGCGGTGGAGGGCGGTGGCGGAGAGGCGAAGTCACGCTGGTGTGGTGGCATGTGTATCGACAGGCCCTTGGGAGGGAAGTCGGCTCGTCGGGGTGTCACGGGACCGATGGCGGTGTCTCGAATGTGGTTGTCGTCCTTTGACGTCGCCTTGCCTGTCGTCTCGAGGATGAGGGGAGATGGTGACAGCCTCGCAGGCGTGCCCCCCCCGTCGGAGAGAGATCGCAGTTTGGACAAGGGCGACCTGGTCGCCGTGGTGGTACCTGCTGCTGCAGCCTGGGCCAGGTCTCCACGGGTGTCCAGGCCCAGTATTTCTGCATCGTCCATCACTGCCTCTTCGTACTCAATCGGCTGAAAGCTTGGCCGATGCATCGTGGCCGCAACCTGCAATGCGATGTGAGCTGCGATGCGAGCCGCGATCCAGCGCGGGCGGGCGGGAGGTGGTTTCGAGAGGATCCGGAACAGGGAGATCGATCACTGGAGGCTAAATCCGTGGGAGTATGCGGTTGTTCTTGTCAATCTCTGCGGGGTACGGAACGTGAATTGAAATGATATGTAGAGGAATTGGGCATGATTGAAGCTTTGTTGCTCCGAACCAGGTGAGGGAAGTCGAGTAGAAGAAAAAGGAAAGAAAGGTGAGGTAGAGAGTCGTTGAGAGGAGGGCGGCTAACCACCTACTGTCTGGGATCTGGGGACTTGGGCCACTGCCGTCTGGCTCTGGCGGGCACTGGCGCTGGCGCTGACGCTGGCTCTTGCGTGCGGTCGCGAGGCGTCACTAACCGCGCCGCGTCCCTCATCGTCATCCGAGCATGAACCCCGCCCCACTCGATCCCCGTCTCTGTCAGCTCTCGATCCACGCCTTCTGTCTTTTATTTTCCTTTTCTTTGTTTCCTCATGAACCAGGAGATGGGGCCGTGAAGCTAGGCTGACTCCTGACTACTTGTAATTTACTTTTCTTCTCAATGCGCCGTGCTGCTACCTCATTCACACTTGTAGTCGCTTCTGGCTACCTTGATCCTACGATTGCGTCGCATCCCCCAAGCCCAACAGTGGCAGGCTTGGAAGAGCGGCTATCGTCCAACCCATGCTTAGGGTGCTCCATTGCTACTTTGCTGATGAAGGGTTGAATATCACATTGACTCGTGGGCAAAGATCCTGCTTGCCTTTTATTTATCCTCGAAACTGTGATCTAATTTCTTTCCCTGTTATTCCAAGGCCACATCCACCCGGAGTCGCAGTATATCTTCAAGTAGACCGATGTAGCGCTGCCGTTGAGGTCCTTGGGCTTACCACCAGTCAAGGCGCTGGACAAATCGGGTTAGTGCGCTTGCCGTCCTTGGTCAGGCCGGCTCAGTTTAAAGCCCAGCCATACCTAAAAGTCGAGCGAATTCACCTGCTGTGCACAACGAAGAAAAACCTAAAGGCTCGCCTGGAAAATCGCATGGAAAGGATATGACCCATGCTGCATCAGATAGATCTGGCTCAGGCTCTACCTACTAGGGAACCTGACACCCCCAGAGCAACACGGTATCTGCCTGTGTGACCAGATTATCATCCGCCCTGAAGCCTCTGCCTAGCACATACGACCATACCTACTGGAAAACTCGGGATCCCGTCCGCTCTCCCCTAGATAAACCAGTAAGGGCCGGACTAGTAGTTGGGTGGGTGACCACCAGCGAATACCTGGTGTTGTATGTTTTGTTCCTTGACCTTCCTTTTGGACAAGGAGGGGGACGAGCTATGTCATGGCAGGTGGGTGCTTGAGGAGTGGTAGCAGTCTTCCCTTTACCTGACGAACAATCTTTGACTAAGTTACGTTACTTAGATGCAAGAGAACCCAGAGTCAAACCCCCAAGATCCTCAATGCCTCTTCTTGCTGCGATGAAGCACCCTGGCCTTCAGTGGTCCCATGAAAGGCCCACCGGCCCTTCTGGCCTTATAATTGGGGAGCTTTACCTGGTCGCAAGAGAGATACAGATTGATTTACTGATTGATTTACTAGTATTGATAGCCTGGCCGTTTACCAAGTGCTCTCTAGGCGCAATGTGTCCTGGTTGTCTTGCTCTCAACCCTAACAGCCCCACGGGTACCTCTACCAGGGCTCGTGAATCCGGTATTCTGAAAAGCCTAAATACAGGCTCACTGCTGGCGTTCTTGATAGGGCGGTGTGATCTTTCCGGCAACCAGATCCTTAACGTACTCCTTCCATTTCCGAGGCTGCATGTCAGGATACAGGTCCTCCGTGTTGAGATAGCCAAGATACCTAGCATTTTCAGGCGTGTTGTCGCCCCTGATCGCGAGTGAATAATAGTACTGCGCCATTCCTAACTCGAAGGTCAGGGCCTCTCCATGCTTGAACTTTTCGATGGTGTTGAGCAAGCTTTCTTTGGAAACCTGAGCATACACCGGATGTCAGCAATTTCTCGAACTTCCAGCTTTGGTCCCACGAGCCCAATGCTCCTAGAGGGATGAGAGGACTATCAGGAATAAAACCTACGTGGCTTGTAATAACAGATACCCCAGAGATGCTTTCAACGTCTTTCCAGGCTTCCCTGATCGTCTTCAAATCCCCATGCACCAGAACGGACCGGTTCAGTGTCCTTTCGTCGAGGATTATCCTGGAGACAAATTTGCCAACGTCACGATTATCAGTTAATGCGATCGTCGTATCTCCATCGCCGACGATGGGCATAGGCTGCAAGAAGGCCGTTGGATCAGCCGGCAATGATGGTGGGTAAGGGGCAACCATCTGATACCACCACCCGATGTCGATGGCCGTGTACGGAAGGTAGAGCTGCTTGACGTGATTCAAGATTTCTTCCTTCTGTAAGGATGATGATTCAGTATACAACTCAGGGAAATTTATGAAGCATACCTGGTCAATCTTACCTTTTCTCTCAGGAACATGACACCGGCGGGAGGACAAACCGGGCCAAAAAAGCTCGGCACATACCTGCCCACACCAGCTTGCTTCGCCGCTGATGCGAGCTTGAGCTCTTGCGAGAGCTGAGCAGCCGTCAAACCTGAGATGACAACGTCCACACCAGCCAGCAAGCTGGCGATACTGTCCAGAGGCCCATCAAGATCGACAGCACGCAGAGTAGCCCCAAGCTCTGCAAGCCGTAAGAGCTCCGGCTTCTCGATAGAAGTCGTACGCGCCAGGGCCACAACTTCCTTCAATGCTGTCAGTTGTCATTCACCAAAACTGTCGAGACGACGTGGGACACGAGGCTTACAAATCGTTCCGTGTTTGCAAGGAGCGCCTCGGCAATGGATTGCCCAGTCACGCCTGTAGCACCGACGATGGTGACTTTTAGCTTGACGGGCATGACTTTGAAGTTGACGGATGTGATGTACTGCAAATGAGAAGGTGAAGATGGGAACTGATTATTTGAGGAACGGTTTGTTGGGCGGGTTCTTGCCCTATTTATGTCTGGATTTCCAGCTCTCGCTCGCTGGACGACAACTAATGAAAGGGACAAATTTGCCTCGTCGGACACAACGAGAACCCCGAGACTGCATTGGGCTTACAAAGTGAGCCCTTATGGAGTGAATCGTGAGGTTTGGCACGAATCATATCGGACACCATGACGGCGATCTGGAGCGGACGAGGGTTGGTCAAAGGGGGACGAGAGCGGACAGGAGCGGACCAGGGACGATACAAGGTGATGAGAGCGGACTGGAGCGGACTTGGGGGCGGATTGGAGACGAGAGAAGCGGACAGGAGCGGACCAAGGGACGGAAATTGACAGTCATGCCGCCATGTGGTTGGTCTATACGTGCGCTGGTCCACTCATCTTGACTTAACCCCAAACTTACGATGCCAGCGGCAAACTCCATCATCACTCCTCAACCTTGCAATAGCTGTGTGCGCATCAAATCGAAAAAAGGCCTTTGGGACTAAGGGTCTTCACCGACACCCTCTGCCACATCTCGGAGACTAACCGCCATGAGCTGAGGCCTCTGCCAATAGCGTCATCTCCCCCAATGTCCAAGTCCGCGTCAGGGGCCTCCTCTGACCTTCGCCATTTATCGTGCACACAACTTTCGACGAAATCCCTCCATCAGCCGTCCCTATGGGGCCAGAAAAGGCCCCACTGGCCTGTCAGGCCTGTCGGTACGTGCCCAGACCGAGTCTTTTGTGTATCTGACGCCATAATTGACTTGACAGGCGACTGAAGCGAAAATGTACTCGAGAACTTCCGATGTGCCACTTGGTGAGTACTCACCCCTGACACCTCTTTCTTGGTGGCTCTTAGTCATTATTAGTGCTGCAGTGTGAGCGACTCAGCAAGCCTTGCCAGTATCCAGTACCGAAACAGTCCCTTGATGGCGATGATCACTTCAACGGCAGCGCCGGGGGCTCTTCGCCCCTCCAACTTTCCACCGCACTCACCAGGTCCACCGAGGAATTCCCCACAAGCTTTTTCCTAGACCCTACATTCTTTCAATCTCTTTCTCCCACAGCCTTTGTGTCTTCTCCAGGACCATATGAAAGCAAGATCAAGTCTCGCCTCGGCTCAGGCATCGATGCCATTTGTGGGCACTACTTCTCCACAGTGCACAAGTGGCTGCCGATGCTCAGCAAGAAACGGCTGCTGAACCTACTAAGAAATCCAGCTGCAGTAGGCGAAGAAAGCCAGTCACTTCTCCTACTTTGCATGAAGCTGGTATCAGACACCGGTCACCAGGACGGTGTTGGGCGCAACTCGTCCTTATACCAACTTGCCAAGTTATCCTGCTCGGCATCAGAGCAGGGATGTTTTGTTTCGCTCCGCCTGGTTCAATGTTTGGTCCTTTTAGCGGCTTACGAGCTGGGACACGCAATCTTCCCAGAAGCATACATGACTGTTGGCCAAGCCTCGAGGCTAGGCGGGATGATAGGCCTTCACAACAAAACCCTCGCCCAGCAGTTATTCACGGCGGCTGAGACTTGGACGTACCGCGAAGAGCAACGGCGAACATGGTGGGCAATATTCCTATTTGATAAGTGCGTCGTCAAGAAAGACACATCCTTCTCCGCGGTGCGCAGACACTGACTTCTGGGCTCTAGATATGTCAATATTGGTACTAATTTCATGCCCCTTGCGGTTCAGGAACCTTGCCTGGATATACTCCTTCCAGTCAGCGACATCGACTGGAACGAAGGCCTCATCAGCGCCAGCGAACCTCTTCTCACGTCCTCGTTTCATTCGACAGCAGATCTGGGTATATTCGCCCGAACATGCCAGGCAGCGCACATATTGAACAAAGTGCTCAAGCATCGTGACCATCGAACACATTCGGGGCAAGATAACGAGGCTGTGCTGACCGAAGCCCTCGCCCTACATAGCGCGCTTGTTGCGCTAGAGGCGAGCCTGGCACCTCAATGTGTTTTTCTCCGCGAGTTGGAGCGAGGACAAAGCATTCAGGTGACTGCTCTCCCAGCGCAGCCGATGGACGGTGCCGGCACCATTCCTACATCAAACGGGGTTGAGAATGTTCTTGCATTGTCTCTGAGTGCCTCGGCTCGCCTGTTGCTGTACCGGATTTACAGCTTCAACGAGCCAGAGACAGGATATGGACGGGGACGGACAGCACTCGAAACAAAGATGCAACGCATTTCATTAGCTGGTGTCCGGGACCTCGCTATGCGAATGGCCCCTGGATTGGCAGGCGCCATGGTGTCTGGGGCAGCTGTGAGCCCGATGATGTCATCCTTGTCGTATCATGTTGCGAAGGAGTGTGCATGGCTCATTAAAGAAGATTATGACTCAAGAATCTATGAAGCGTTAGGGGAGATAGTTGGTGGTCTGAGTCGACTTGCGATGGAATGGCGAGTAGCCAGTAAGTTCTCTGGGATGCTTAACTTCTTAGTAGTTTATATACTGACAGGTATACTAGTTGAGTATCTATCACTTTTAGATACAGCGGGTGTTCTAGGTTTGCTCAAAAGGTAGTTCATACCCATAGAAATGCCAAGACACGTTATTAATTCGAGCATGTTTGCTAGCTAAATATCTTAAGTGCTGCAACTACAAGAAGAGCAAAAAAGTGTAGAGGAGACTGTACGTTGCACAGTAGGTGCCTTGTCCCACGCTGTTGCTGAGGCTGTACGATGTGGTCCGTCTCAAGCCTTCCATCATGGACATGGACATGAATCCTCAAGCGTATTTCGTACTCAACCGTGTTCAAATTCGGGGGAAGTCGCTCCCAAATTGGTGGGTTGCCGTTTCTGCTACGGTACGAAAAGACATTGGGTGTTTGTTACAGAACACCGAGGATTACTGTGATAATTGGTGCATCTGTGGCTGAGTTGTGCTCGCTGAACCAGGACCGCGATTGGGAGCGGCTCAGTCGCTGCTCGTGCTCAAAGCAGCGACGTCTTGGATGTTGTCTCTGGTAGTGGATTGACATCGATGGCGGGGTAACTTGGAGGGGTAAATTTGGATGGGACAGGCGGTGTAAGAATAGTCGCGGCAGAATGTGCTCAAGCATGTTGAGTTACCTAAGCAGGGTCGTGGCAGGCTAGGGCCATTTTATTCAATCCACAACGTGGGACACGCAGGGAAACGGGAGGCTGTCAATGATGCCAAATTGACGGTCAACTAATCCAATGAAGGAAGCTTTAACTAAAGGTTCATTCATGAAAGTGAAATAATACATATATACCACGGGGCATTCCCGTCTCCAAGCAGAGGCCTGACGCCGTTGGCAGGCTTGGGCTGGCACTGCTGGCCGGGTCCCACCACCAGAGCTCATTGCGGGGTATTTCGTCGTGGAGCTCCAGCGCTTCACGTCATCATGCAAACACCCAACCAGCACCTTCGGCATTGTAACCCGAAGAAGCAGAAGGGACCCTCCATTTCTCATCTCATCTGAAAAGTTGCGCATCATCCACTCCCTTCTCGTCTTACACATTATCCCCAACGCACATCACCATCTCTCACATGCTCTCTCTCCGTGGACTACAACGACTCCGTCTCACACAAGCTCACTTCAACAAGCCAACCATACACACAGGTCCGTCATCTTCAGCCCACTTCTTCTCGTCACGCAATAGAATACTGATACTCAGCCAGCGCAACCCTTTCGCCGTCTCGCAACCATGGCAGGCAGTACGGATCCCAAGAACTACAAGTTCAACCACTCCATGTAAGCACCTTCGCCTCGTTATTCGCCTTGTTATCGCTACCCCAATCCTAACACCCCCAGGATCCGTGTCAAGGACCCCCAAGCCTCCATCAAGTTCTATGAGCTTCTCGGCATGTCCGTCATCAAGACCATCCGCCAGCCCGAGGCCAAGTTCGACCTCTACTTCCTCGCCTACGACTCCCCCAACGCCGCCTCGGCGGGCGCCTCCGTCTTCGACCGCGAGGGCATCGTCGAGCTCACCCACAACTACGGCACCGAGTCCGACCCGAACTACACCGTCAACACGGGCAACGCCGAGCCCCACCGCGGCTTCGGCCACCTCTGCATCGCCGTCGACAACATCCAGGCCGCCTGCGACCGCATCGAGAAGGCCGGCTACCAGTTCCAGAAGAAGCTCTCCGAGGGCCGCATGCGCCACATCGCCTTCGCCAAGGACGCCGACGGCTACTGGGTCGAGCTCATCAGCTGGAACGACGTGGCCAAGACCGAGGGCGTCACCGAGACGGACGTCTCGACCTACCGCATGAACCACACCATGCTGCGCGTCAAGGACGCCGACAAGTCGCTCGCCTTCTACCGCGACGTCCTCGGCATGTCGCTGCTGCGCAAGAACGAGTCGAGCAGCTTCACCCTCTTCTTCCTCGGCTACCCGGGCGAGAGCGACGCCGAGGGCACCGCCACGCGCGAGGGCGTGCTCGAGCTGACCTGGAACCACGGCACGGAGAAGGACGACGCCTTCAGCTACCACAACGGCAACGACGAGCCGCAGGGCTTCGGTCACATTTGCGTGACCGTCGACGACATTGACAAGGCGTGCGAGCGCTTCGAGAGCCTGAACGTCAACTGGAAGAAGAGGCTGACGGACGGGCGCATGAAGAACGTCGCGTTCCTGCTGGATCCCGACAACTACTGGGTCGAGGTTGTGCAGAACGAGAAGTTCACCGGCAAGGACAACTTTTGAGAGACTGTTTGAGGGGGCGGAGTTGGGTGAAGCGCTGCGGTGATGTTTAGGGCTGCTGTAAAACGATGGCAATGAAAAGTTGATTTCTGTCATGTAGCAATGGAGCACGACGGCCAAGACAGTGGCTCATCCGTTCGGATACACTATTTCGATTACCCGTCCCCGTGAAACCCCTTGCACTCATCACCAGAAACACGTCGACAGGCTTGAAAAACCTAGTTGCATCGCATCGCATCGTGTCATCGGTCTCGTATTCTAAAGACATTACTCATCGGCCAGCCAAAGCCGAGCCGGCCCTTTTATATACAATCATGCCCCGCTTACGCAACAGTGACGGTGGTGTTGGCCCGGAAGTCAGCGCTCGAGCTGCCGACCAGAATGCGGAACTCGCCCGGCTCCACGACGTACTCCATCTTGGGGTTCCAGAGACCCCACTCGCCGACGTCGAGCTCAATCTCGACCTTCTTGGTCTCGCCGGCCTTGATGTTGACCTTCTTGAAGCCCTTGAGCTTGATGTTGGGGACGTCGACGGATGCGACGAGGTCCTTGATGTAGACCTGGACGACCTCCTTTCCGTCGTGCTTGCCCTTGTTCTCGACATTGACGGTGACGGTGATGGTCTCGTCGGCCGAGGGCGTCTTGGTCGAGACTTCGAGGCCAGAGTACTCAAACTCGCTGTACGAAAGACCGTAGCCGAACTCGTACATGGGCAGGGGGCTGTTGAAGACGTAGTTGTTGCCGAAGACGAGGGTACCGTTGGGGTAGATGCGACCGGGGTTGGGCCAGGTGCGGGCCGAGTTGAGGTGGTCGTAGTAGGCGGGCGCGGTGCCAATGTCGTAAGGGAAGGCAACGGAGAGCTTGCCAGAGGGGTTGACGTCGCCGAAGAGAATGTCGGCAAGCGCGTGACCGCCCTCCTCACCCTGGTAGAACATCTGGACCAGGGCCGCGGCCTCTTCAGAGATCCAGGGCTCAGTGATGGGCTTGCCGGAGCTGTAGACGACGATGGTGGGGGTGCCGGTCTCGAGGATGGCCTTGACGAGACGGGGCATCATGCCGACGAGGTTGAGGTCGTGGACGTCAATGTGCTCACCGGTGGTGGCGTTCAGACCACCCCAAAGCTCGTCCTGGTCACGGGACCAGGTGCCAACAACGACAACGGCGACGTCAGCGGCCTCGGCGGCGGCAATGGCCTCGGGGAACTTCTCGTCCGTGTTGGACCAGCGCTCACCGCCCTGAGTGAAGGTGACCGTGCCCTCGCTGGCATCACGAATGCCTTCGTAGGGAGTGACACCGCGGGTCATGGCCTGGTGAATGACGTAGTCACCGTAGTTGACGTAGCCGTGGGCCATGGGGCCAATGACGGCGACGTGGGCCTTCTTGGAGATGGGGAGGATGTTCTCGTGGTTCTCGAGCAGGACGATGGACTCGGCGTCGATCTCACGAGCCAAGGCCTTGTGCTCCTTGGTGTTGATGTAGTCCCAGTGCTCGTCCTCGTCAACAGCCGTGTAGGGGTTCTCGAAGAGGCCAGTCAAGAACTTGGCACGGAGAACGCGGGAAACAGCCTGGTCAAGGGTGGCAATGTCGATCTTGCCCTCCTCGATGAGCTCAGGGATGTACTCGAAGCTGTATTTGCCTCCACCCATCTCGACATCGTTACCGGCGGGCAGGGTCTTGGTCGTGACGCACTCATGGTCGAAGGGCTCAGCGGCGCACACCTTGAAGGCGTCGACCAGACGAGCAGTACCACCAGCATCGGACTATTAAACGTTAGAAAGATGTCATCGCCAGTGTGGAGATCGCCAGTGCGGAGAAGGACCAAACTCACAATGATGTAGTTCTTGTATCCCCACTCCTCGCGCAGAATACCCTCCTGCAGGTGGTGGTCGGCGATGGTGGGCACGCCATCGTAGGAGTTGTAAGAGCTCATGACGGACCAGGCATCGGCATCGATGATGGCGCGCTTGAAGGGGGGAAGGTAGGTGGTACGAAGCTCCCTCTGTCCGCCGTGAACGGGGGCCGTGTTGACGCCCTGCTCAGGGGTGGCGAAGGCGGCAAAGTGCTTGACCATGGCGCAGACCTTCTCGTCCTGAAGACCCTTGACGTAGGCGTAACCGTACTCGCCAGCCCTGTGGTTGTGTCAGTCCGTGTTCCCCACGTTTGAATGCTGGGGTAGGCGTACAGGTAGGGGTCCTCGGTATAGCACTCCTCGACACGGCCGAAGCGCATCTCGCGGGCCAGATCGACGACGGGGGCAAAGATCTGGTTGACACCGAGAGCCAGGGACTCAATGGCAATGACACGAGCCATCTTCTCGATGAGCTCGGGGTTGAAGGCACAACCGTGGGCGAGGGGCGAGTTGAAGATGGTGGCGTTGAGGGCGAGGAAGCCGTGGATACCCTCGCTCTGGATGAAGGCGGGGATGCCTAGGAGAGTCAGCACGCGTGCTCTGCGGCGCAAGATGGAACCTCAAATGCATACCCAGCCTGGTCTCGTTGACGAGGTAGTCCTGAGCGAGCTTGGCGCCGCGGCTGACCATTGTGCGGTTCATGAAGAGACCGGTCCAGATAGAGTTGGCGCGCTTGGAGGCGATCCACTCCATGCCCGTCTCGTTGTAGCGGCCATCGGTGATGTTCATGTAGTCGCGAATATCACCCTGGATGAGCTGGGCCGTCTTCTCCTCGACGGTCATGCGCTTGAGGAGGTCGGAGACGCGGTCGTCGACGTCGGCGTTGGGGTTCTTGTAGACGGGGACGCACGAGGAGTTCTGGGCCTGAGCGGCCACCATGAGGAGCGAGGCTCCGGTAGCGAAAGTGAACTTCATGATGGAGTGGTAAGGTCGGAGACACGAAGACGAGAGGCGTGAACGACGATGACGCTATCTCTCTCGAAACTGGAGAAGAGTGACCGGCGCGGGAAGGGGGTATTAATATGTCTGTCTTCGTGCCTGACCACGGCCCAAGAACTGGTGGTCTGCGGCCAAGAAGAGCAGCCAGAAATGACTTCATTACGGTAAAAAAGCCGCTGACAACGGCAGACCTACTCCGCATCGATCTTCGCGGCCGTGAGCCCAGTGGGAAATCTGGGGTGGAATCGCAGGGCCCTCATGGTGGTGGTCTGGGGAAAGGAGGTGCAGAGAGATGCAGGCTGGAGCGGCCTTGGGTGGTTGCCATTGGAGGGGGTAGCACAGCCCCTGGCAGTTCCTGCGCGAGTCGAGGTGAATGCTGATCGTTTGGGGAGACGAGGCCGTTGTTGCATGGCCTGCTGCAGTGTCTAGCGTGGCCTGGCGATGAGGGGAAGTTGGAGTTGCGATGCCTTTCTCTCTGGTACCATGATGGCGAAGCAACGCAAAGCATTGACGGTCAGGAGCCGAGATGGCAGTTGGAGAAGGGTCCGGGGTACAAGGGTCAGGTACGCCTGCCCGGTGCTTGGCCGATGTGGGAGTGGAGCCGAGTCCAGCCTGTTCCACCAATGGACAGAGAGCGGCAGAAGGTGGTCCGAGCCTCCGAGAACCGCTTGCTTGCCACTGGGTAATTCGCCAGATTCACCCAATTTGGTGGAGCATCTGGTCAGGGTCGGCAGATCACCGGTTGTTGCCTTTGCCTTCCTCGTGCTGGCCTCGGCCTCCACACTTCGTCTCCTCCACTCTGATCCCGTTTATCCCTTCGGCCCCTGTCATCAAGCCATTCATCATCTCTGGTTCTTGGCCCCTGTCGGATCCTCCACAGAATCGACCACGAGGACAAATCAAACCCGATATCCGACGCCTGTTTGCAGACACGCAGTGGCCTCATACCCCGGCCCTCTCCGCATACTCCCGCCTTCCCCAGTGGGATATGGTCGGTTGGTGATGGTGTTGCTGCCTGCACCATGTTGGTGTCCTCGTCCTGCTGAGCTGAGCTCTGTCACCACCGGTTGACCTTCACAGGAGTCGGGCCTGACAATTGACTCATCAAGCAACAGACATGCCGAAGCAATCCCAGAATACGCGCTTTCGCCAGCGGCATGCCACCACTACGGTCCGCAAGCTTCGTCAGCAAGTCGAGAAGCCAAGCTCCCTTCCCCGCCTACCGGCGCCTCTCATCCTCCCAACGAGCCGAAGCTTCCCCTCATCTGCCCTCCCCCGACACCTCTCGAGCCCCGTTAAAGCCGCCTGGCTGCACCGGCCCGCCCGCCGTGCCAATGGAACCCGAAGGCCACCAAGCTCCCCCCCTCACATGATTCGTAAATCTCGTCCGTCTCCGTCGGTCTAAGCTTCGCTGCAAAGCGGGTACGGCGGGATTGCTTTCCCCCAATTCGCCAACCGCGCCGGGCCCATCGTCGGAGAACACATTGTCAGCCTTGAGGCGACCATGCGACCATGCCGACGCCAGCAATTCCCGTTCTCCGTTTTCCTTTCCTTCCGCCTTGGACAAGGCCTACAAGAGACAACTCACACTCGTCTCGTCTCGCCTCGTCCCTTGAGCAAAGTTGCCTCAGCAGTCCTCATCCGACCCCCTGGAACTGGAACTGACAAGACCGTGACCTGACCTTGACCCGACGGAACTTCCGCCACAGCGCAAACCCTCGCCATCAACACTTCCAAGTCCAGTTCTGCCCGTCATGCCTCGCTTCAGGGATGGCATGTGGCTGCCGGCCGAGAACATGTGGGTTGAGCACGCCGAGCAAATTTACTACACCAACGAGAAGCCCGACGGCAAGGGCCTCAACCTGCTGTGCCCGACCAAGACCATTGAGAGCCGAGGCCACACGCTGAACAGGAGCACAATCACCATGGTGAGTTTATCCCCTCCAGCCATGCTTCCCAGTGGCGCGTGCTTTTGCTGACTGCGGCACAGGATATCAACGCCGAGGCGGACGGGATCATCTCTGTCGAGGCGACTCACTGGGCTGGTGCTCAGGTCAAGGGACCTCATTTTGAGCTATTCCCTCAGGGCAGGCCCGAGGTCGAGGCCTCCATCTCCACGGGTGACAAGGGCACGACTTTAACTTCCGGTTCGCTGGCTGCAACGATTGACCCGAGCAACTTCGACATCCGCTTCCACAGCGCCGACGGCTCTAAGCGGCTCACGTCCCTGCAGGCCCGTAGCGTCGGTTTGGCCTACAGCCCCGCGCCAAGCAACCCCTTGCAGACTGGGGACATGCGAGACTTCAAGCACTACATGTTCACCCAGACCTCCCTGGCTGTTGGTGAGACCGTCCACGGCCTTGGCGAGAGGTTTGGTGCCTACAACAAGGTCGGCCAGTCCATCTCTCTGTGGAACGCCGACGGTGGCACCTCCAGTGACCAGGCCTACAAGAACGTCTCTTTCTGGCTTAGCTCCAAGGGCTACGGTATCTTCATCGACACCCCTGCCAGGGTCGACCTGGAGATCGGTAGCGAGAGATGCACCCGAGTTCAGACCGCCATTGAGGGCCAGAGGCTAAAGTGGTACATCATCTACGGCCCTACCCCCAAGGAGGTCCTCCAGAGGTACTCCGCCCTGACCGGCCGGCCCGGCAAGGTGCCCAACTGGAGCTACGGTCTCTGGTTGACCACCAGCTTCACCACCAACTATGATCAAGGCACTGTCCAGTCCTTCTTGGAAGGCATGAAGCAGCGCGGGTCGCCCGTCGACGTCTTCCATTATGACTGCTTCTGGATGAAGGCCTTTACGTGGACCGACTTTGTCTTTGACTCGGAGAGGTTCCCCGACCCCAAGGGCCAGATTGCCCAGCTAAAAGAGTCTGGCCTTTGCAAGAAGGTCTGTGTCTGGATCAACCCTTACATCGCGCAGTATGGTGCTGCTTTCAACGAGGCCGCCGAGAAGGGCTACCTCGTGAAGCGCAAGAACGGCGATGTCTGGCAGTGGGATCTCTGGCAAGCCGGCATGGGCCTTGTCGATTTCACGAACCCCGAGGCCGTCAACTGGTACGTCGAGAAGCTCAACAGCCTCTTCGACCAGGGCGTCGACTGCATCAAGACGGACTTTGGCGAGCGCATCCCTACACTGGACGTCGAGTGGCACGACAAGACGGTCGACCCTCACAAGATGCACAACTACTACGCTTTCATCTACAACAAGATCGTCTACGAGGCCCTGCAGGCTAGATACGGCGAGAACCAGGCCGTTCTCTACGCCCGGACGGCCTGCGCCGGTGCGCAGCGGTTCCCGCTGCAGTGGGGTGGCGACTGCGAGTCTACCCCCGAGGCCATGGCCGAGTCCATCCGCGGTGGTCTCGGGCTCGGCCTCAGCGGCTTCTCCTTCTGGAGCTGCGACATTGGCGGCTTCGAGGGCAAGCCGCCGGCGTGGATCTACAAGCGCTGGGTGGCCATGGGCCTGCTGTGCAGCCACAGCCGACTGCACGGCAGCAGCTCGTACCGTGTGCCCTGGGTCATGGATGACGACGACCAGTCTGAGGAGGGCTGCTCCCGCACGCTAGCCAAGTGGACCGCGCTCAAGAGCCGGCTGATGCCCTACCTGTTCGCGGAGGCGCAGACCTCCATCGCGCAGGGCCTGCCGCTGTCCCTGCGCGCCATGTGCATCGAGTTCCCCGACGACCCGACCAGCTGGTACCTCGACCGCCAGTTCATGGTGGGTCCCAGCATCCTCGCCGCGCCCATCTTTGAGGAGTCGGGCGATGTCGAGTTCTACCTGCCCAAGGGCAAGTGGACCTCATTCTTCACGGGCGAGACACGTGACGGCCCCGGTTGGTTTACCGAGACGCACGGTTTCGGCACGCTGCCGCTGTATGTGCGCGAGAACACTGTCCTCGTGCTTGGAAGCGAGAAGGTTGTTGGTGCCGTTTACGACTACACCGAGGACGTCGAGGTGCGGTTGTACGGTGCACAGGAGGGAGCCAAGGCCACGCTCGTCGACAATGACGGAAACGAGGTGGGCGTCCTCGAGGTGGGCGCCGACGGCGAGGTCAAGGACACCTCTGCGCTGAAGGGCGACTTCACGGTCAAGAAGGTCTAAGCTACACAACCAAGATAGCTAGGAAGACGGGAGCTTATGCTTGATGGGCGGCGGTGTGCTGGGCTTGTTGCATGATGCATCTTTGTGGTTTAGACTTATACCTGGATGTGGATTTACGAATTTCTTGCCTTTCAATGCAAACCATTTCAAGAGCTCTCCTCCTCCTTGCTTCTACCGGGCCTTGCTTCCGACCCTTTCTGCCTCGTCGTATCGTACAGTACCTAGGTGCCTAGGTAGCCCCAAGAAGAACAGGGGTCTTCCCCGCACCGGCCAGGTCTCCCACGCTCCCCCACAACCTGCGCCAGACCAGCTGCGGGGAGTGGAGGGATTTGCCTGGGCCAGTGGCGTGGTGGGAAAGCCGACGCCACACCGCCACTAATTCTACTTACCCCTTGCTCCTCTGCCCGCCTCTGGAGAAGTGGCTACGTACTGGCCTCGCTGCGAACCCTCTCCGGGCTTCGCCCATTCGTTTTCTTCATCCTCCAGACGAGGACTCTCCCCGGGCTTTGTCAACCAGTCCCCGAAGTGCCCACGATGTCCTCCCTTTTGTACGTGCAATACCATGGCACGGCGGGACTCGTTGGTGTAACTCTTCTGTCGAGATCTCTTTACTTTGATGAGGCGTTATTGCGTGCTGCGGCGGCATCAAGAGCTCCTGCTTGTTTGGCGACCCATTCATTGACAGTCTCCAGCCTGTATGGTATACTTGGCATGTATGTTCCTCGCCTCTTCGAAGTCGATTCCCAGCTCTGAGGCTCGCTTCAATATTTGCTACGTCACCGAGTCAGCTTCACATGCCCACGATGCTGTCGAAGGATGCCACGACCAAGGGTGTGCCAAGATCCAGGCACCAGACTTGACCACATGGGAGTCCGCGTTTAGTCCCCCTACCCTCGTTCCAAGGCACCCGTTCGAAAGGGGAAACCGAACCGATCCGTCGAAGCTCACGGGCAAATCCTGAGTGACGGATGCCATTTCGCTCGACGACCGTGGATTCGATGCGCTCACAATGTTGTAGCACCACGGGTCAACATCATGAAATGTTCCTCCCGCCAAGACTCATGGTAGTCGTATGTTTTATCCCACCCCTGTTGCGGCAGTGCTCGCTTCACTCCCCCGCCGGTCGCGCTGGTGAAAGTTGGAGAAGGGGGAACCCACACGATATGCAAGCGGGCGCCCCGCCAGCGCGTTACGACCTTGCTTGGCTTGTTGTACCCGACGGATCTGGCGATGGAGGTCTTCTTCCGCTGCGGGGGACTGCACGGACGGAGATGAGGAGGAGACGGCCTTGGCTGCGGTGCTCGCCTGGCCGGCTAGGAGAACGTGCATGAGGCTGATGAGCGGTTGCCGGCTTGCAGAGTTTGCCGTCAATTGGTCTGGGTCAGGCGGGTAAGGGACGGGCAAGAGGTGGGAACTGGAACGATCGTGCTAGCTTCCGCTCTGAACCCGGATCAGACGACAGGTTGCCGTCTATCTTTCCTCTGTTGGGCAGGATGGATCACCAGCGCGTGGAAGGTTGACTGGGCCTGGCTTGCCATGCGTCCCTCGATCAGAGAGGTTTGGTCCGCCTATAGTGGTGTGCCATCCACCGTCCCAGGCGGCCGGGAGGGAATCGATGTCGGGTATCTGGGCTCGGCTGACTCCTTCTCGCTTCGCTTTCGGGATGGGCCGAGGACGCGTGCTGGTGGTTTACATAACCATGGTGGTGCGGGCAGATGATGCAGAGGAAAACAGGCAGGTGAGCGGGCCGCAAGAGGGGTCGAAGGGTTCACAAAAGATCTCGAACCTGACAGGCAATGGCATTGGGGCTGGGAACAAACTGAGGCAATGATTGTCGTGGATTCGCTCTTGGTCGGTACGAAGATGATCCAGGTTTATGGTACGAACTTGTGATCCGAGCTAGGGCGGATAACTCGACGCTGGCTATGATGGATACTGTCCAGGACCACAGTCTCTGGTCGTCATGCGTAATTTGATCCAGAGACCCAATCGCTTCAGCTGTCTGATATGAATGTCGTATGTTCTAACAGTCTATTTGTTTGGTAAATCCTTGATTGACTCGATCCGCTCCAAACGGGATCAGCACTAACAGCACATCATCAACTTCAGTCGGCCTTGAGCTTCTCCTTCTGCCCCCCATCCTTTCCAGTCCCCTGCGTTACAACCAGCACAGCCGCCGCCGACGCGATGGACCCGAAAAGTCCAAACATGCTGCTCCACCCAGTGTGCACATGCGTGTAGATGGCCACCGACACGATGGTGCACACCAGGCCCGCAACGAGGAATATCCACATGGACAGGTATGCGAGTGAGAACCACGAACCGCGCAGCAGCGGCACGATCATCATGATGCTCCCCAGCGTCCACATGATGTTGCTCTGCACGAGGAACCAAAAGTCTGCGTCTTCGCGGCTCCCGACGCCGCCCTTCTTGTACGACTTGGCGAAGCCGACCGAGAAGGCGCTGATGGCGAGCGCGAGGAAGAAGAAGACGGCCACCATGTTGATGACCGTGTCATTGCTGCTAGCGTTCGGTGTCCGAGTCTCAAATGCGTTTGAGGCAGCCATCGTGGGATCGGTGGACGGTGTCGACGGGGCTGCTAGACCGTGAGGTACTGACTGGCAGGCGCATTTGCGGAGTTGAGCCTCCATCGTGCGTAGGCCGGCCATCTTATCGTCCCATATACCATCGAGCAACGCGACCCGCGCCTCGATCCCTCTGATGATCGGCGCGAGGTTATCGCCGCAAGTGCTTGGCTTCTCTTGGTCTTTCAGCTTGGCCACGGCGACCTTGAGCTCGAGTTTGGTGCTGTATATGACGCGCAGGATAGCGTCGCCTGCCAGGCCCGGAGTGTTGGCACGCCACCTTCCAAATTCTTTCAGCATAAAATTCCAGTATGGCACTTCGAGGGCGTCCTGGAGGTAGCGCATCGTCTCTGTGACGTTGGCCTGTGTGACGTAGAAAAAAGGACCGGCTTCATTTTTTGCCTTGGCCGCTGCGCGTACGTTAACAACCTGCTCGCAGAAGTGACCAAGGTCGCCGACGTCTACGTCCGGCTCTTGATGCGCCGAGTCAACGAGCTGTTGGCCATGGGGCCTCTGCACCTTGGCTATGCCTCGCCGAATGTCCTCGAGCCGTTCACGGGCGTATGTCGGATCACTATCGACGATGGAAGGGAAATAGGCCGCGAAGCCACAGTCTAGAAAATGTAACTTGTCGGAAATCTCTAGGAGGGCATGCATTGCTTCGGAATCGCTGACGACGCCGTATGGAGTATATGGGAGGTAAAGGGGGTTCTCGTCGTCATGCTGGGTCTAGATAGACATGTGATTAGCAATCTGGACAATATGCGGCCTGTAACAAGGACCCAGGTTAGGCAGCCAGATGCTCGGTCGAGATCACGTACGGTTCTGCTCTGTTGAAGCTTGTTCCGAGTAAAAAGTCTGGCCCTTAATGCTGGCGTCTGTGCTGGGGTTGTGACAGGACCAAACAAAGGCCCAAAAGTTTGGCTGTGGCCGGCGCCGACGAAGTGGTTCTCATAATGAATTTGTAGCGGTGCGTTGTTATTAAACGTCACCGAGTCGAACAGAGTAGGAGTGTTGTGCCCGACGCCACCCAGGGTCGGCTGTTGTGGGTAGAACCCTTCGTGATGGATCTGGAACGGCCCGTTGCCGTCCAGGCGTGCATTTCTGATGAAGGCGTTGCCCGTTTCCTCAGTATGGGGGGTACTAGGATACGGCAGCTGCTCGGTCTGGCTAGCATCGTCACTGGCAACGATGGCGTTTGGGGTGGTATCATTGGAGTCTGATAGGGCCATGTTTGCTCAGTGTGGAGAGTGGTTGCTGACAAGAGAGTCTGAAATGAAGAAACCATCATCGAGGTTTCGCAATTGTTTATGCCATTATTATATGATAAGGCTGGCGGCCTCATCCGCCACGAGGTTCACGTACCTACGCCACCCAGAGCCCCTTTGGATGGCTGAACGACGAGATCCAATCGGATTCAGTCGGAATGGTGCACTGCCGCTGCGGCTGTAGGCGCCTCCTCCTATCGTCGACGTCCCGTCAGGCTTAACAAGCTTTGTAGATGCCGTTGCTCAGCACCTTTCTTCTCGGGGCGTGCTCCCTGGAGAACGCCCAGTGGGGTGCCTTAAGCCCTGAATACACACGGGCCGTATCTAGCTGGGAAAGCCTCATGTATGCTCTGAGGCTGCGCCCCAATCTTGTGTCACCGCACCCTACAATTACACGCCGAAATTCCGATTTCACATTGGTACTGGGGCCTGCCTTGATGGAAACTGTACAGTACAGGAATGGCCACGAACAGTCTAGCCAGATACCAGCGAGACAAGCGTGGCATAATCATGATCATTATCGTCAAAGCAAGTCAGCCCACTGTGAGGAGTCAGTCAGAAGTCATCAAGAGCGTTAGCACAGGCGCTGCTCACAGTATCCGGAGTGTTCGTTATCTCCTCAAACGACTGCAAGATCTCAAAGCCCATGGCAACAACATGCTCATAGGCAGAATCCTGAACCTGAACGCGAGTTAGAACGTACCTTCAAGACCCCGATGACATACAACTTACCCAGCTCAGTACAGTTTTGGCCGACTTGTGCGCCTTGTTTTGGCGTGCACCCATCAGCACCAATCCCTGTAGAATCAGCACATCCTGTGACGTCGGCGGCACAACAGGTGCCAGCACGCCGCCGATGCCTTCCCCACGATGCGGTGTAAGTGGCGGGATGTACGTCGCCAGCGGGCTGCCCGGGCTGCATATGATGATGGTACCCAACAGCGAGTCGTCGGCTCGCTTAGCCCTGACGATACCGCAGGCTTTTGTCTCCTGGAGTGCACACCTGTAGAGCTCCAGTACCTCCGGACTTGCGTGCTGGCTCACATGCGCGAGTACGCGTTCGGCGTCGGCGTTATCGAGACCGTGTATGAGGTCGAAACTAATACTCGCCCGTTGAATACCCTGCAGTAGACCTTCGGGAACGGTCCAGGTGCCCAAATCATGGATGACAAGGTTCGTTAGACGTTTCGGGAACTGGATATCCCAGCCATTGTTCGCGAACCAGGAGCTGGCGATGCCCTCGCTGACAGGGATGCCGAGGAAGATACCTGGGAAACAAGTTCCGAGCTGTACCTTCTTGATGCTTCGTTTCTTGGTGAGATGTCTGATGGCCCTTCGGTGCAGAGATCGCCCTACAGAATGGTTTCGTTTGGATGGGTCCACGAAGATGGCACCGAGGATGCCTGTCCTGTCAATAGCGTACGTGGCAGCAAAGCCGTACAATGCGTTGGTGCTGCTATTGCGGACGACAAAGTGTGTCTCGTCGATCTTTGGGTTGAAGAGCTCGAAAGATGCCGCAGTCGCTGTTTCCAAACAACTCAGATCGGCGACGTTAGCCCGAGAGACTGCCTTGATGAGCTCTTGCAGGCCATCTGCGTCTCGGTCCCGGTCGTATTCCTCCACGATCCAGTTCTGTCGAGACTTCAAAACCTTCTTGCTCTTCCTCAAGGTACCAGGCAAACTACCCTTGGGTACGAAGTCGCCGCACAAGGCTCGTACCAAAGCGTGCATCGCGTTCTCTGTGAAGTCGAAGGTGCAAATGTAGGTACCAATCGTCTTGTCCATCGCAAAATCGTATGGGGAGCTGACTGCGACCACCATGACAGACTTTTTCTGCCCTCTGGACCTCAACATTGAGCACATCATCTCTACGTGCTTCGTGAAGCCGCCTTGGTAGAGGTTTCGGTTTGCGTCTGCCGTGACGATGATGATGGTTGAGGCCCGATGAATCAGGTTTTCGTGTACTACTCCGCGTTAGCATGGTACTTCCTCTACATGAAGAAACTGAATTACCTGGACGAACTCCGTTCGCTGTATAGCTCGTGTGAAGCAGCTTCCCGTGACGAGCTCGTGCTAGCGATCGACCGAACTCTCTGAAAACACCCTCGCCGCTCATGATCGAACCTCTGTCTCGGTGGGCCCACTTGTCGTGATTACTTGGCGCCGCACTCTGGTTTCCTTTCGCCTGCAGCAAGCTCTTCGTAAGTGAGGACGCGGGAAGCGGTTTGACGAGGGGTGTCAGGAGTAGAAGCTCCTCGTCTTGATGCATAGATCTTGACAGAGGAATAAGCTGATCTTTGTCCCTGATGACAGTGATCGAATCATCGTATGCCTTCTTCGAAAGCGCCATATGTGAGGGTCGAAGTTTTGACAAAAGCGACACGCCTGGTGGGTTGAGGGCTGTTTGCCACGAAGTGCATGTCGATTTGAGTCGAACCATCCGGTTGAGAGAGGTCATGACCCTTCCTCTAGTAATTATGCCGTTCTCGATGCCCAACTTGAGGCCCTTGATGGCTTCAAGCTGGACATCGTATGCTCGGCAGAGCAGCACGAGATCGCAACCAGCCTCCACGGCCATGACGACTCCGTTTTGGACACCGATATCGTGGCTCAAAGCTTGCATTTCCAGACATTCGGAAATGGCCACGCCGTCAAAACCGAGCTCGTTCCTCAGCAGGTCATCCACCACCTGGTCAGAGAGACAGGCGTGAGCGACATTCATGGAGGGATTGGAGATGCCGCATCCGCCAACGAACATGCCATCGAGCTTGCCTGTTGCAATGGCATTACGGAAGGGAACGATGGCGCTCAAACTGAGCTCTTCGAGAGTCTGCGTTATGATGGGAATGTCCAGGCTCGAACCCAGAAAGTCCAGGTTACCGTAGGACGGGAAATGTTTGCCGCAGCAGGCAAGGCCAGCATCCCTGATGCCGTTCATCGCCGCGATGCTATACTGAGAGACTTCTTGAGGGTCATCGCTCGTTGCACGGACACCTAGCGGCTGATACCTGGCATTGGAAAGGACATCGAGGACTGGGCCGAGCATCATGTTGACGCCGCATGCTCCGACCGCCGAGGCCGTGGCCTTGTTGACCTCGTACGCGAGCTCGGCCCGGCCCGTGGCAGCTATGCCCATGGCACTGGGGAACTGACAGACGAAATCCTCATCGAATAAACTGTTGACGCCCCCATTCTCTTGGTCCAGGGCGATCAAGAGGGGCTGTGGGTGGTTGGATTTGTGGGCGATGGTCTGAAGTTCCTGGACGAGCTTGGCCGTCTCGTGGGCAGCTATTTCGGGGTTAGGATGCGAGGGATAGAGAGATGGGAAGGCAGGGTAAGGGTGAGCTAACACTTAAGATTCTTGGCTGTAAGTATGATGGATCCCAGGTGGTGCTCCTCGATCAGGGTACGGATCTGCGGCGTCACCTCCGTACCATCCCAGCCCATGATGAGCATCTGGCCAATGGCCCTTGAAAGCACGCAATTATGTCAGCTTTCATGAAAAGGCATCAAGACTTATTCTGCCAGAAGAAAGCTGGAAGCAACCGCAGACATACCAGTCGAGGTCCTCCCATATCGGATCAAGCTTGATGTCGGGCTTGTTCACTTTGGAGGCCATGGCTGCTATCGGCCTCTTAGACGACCCCAAACGGCGAGCATGCCCATTGGTGTTGGAAGTGTCCAGGGGCCACAGTTCACGGCGATGGGCCTTCTCTGAATTGCGGCGGGTGGTTCGCTCGGTGCGGGCGGTCGTTGAGTGCCGCTTGTCGTGTGAGATGGTCTGGGGAGCCATGAGCGGCTGTGGTCGGGCACGGATGCCCCCGTGCAGTCTGTCTGGGGTGTGCCGTGGTGTACCGGCTGAGCTTCGGTCGAGTGAGGACTGGATTTGATTGGATAATTTCCAGGGGGTCTTACGGTGCAGGAGTGGGGTAATTGATCCGTGCTGCTGTGGGAGGAACGAAGGGGCTGGTCTGGGACCTGGCGCGTGCGTGCAAGTGCACGTGAATCTGTCAGTGGGCGTGGAGAGCCTGGGGAGATAATTTACTGGCCATGTGCGCTAGAAGCTGACGCTGGGTTGATCCAACGATAACAGGACTCGTGCGCCGTGGGCTGCGACGTTACATGGACTTCTTGGACAACAACCACACAGGTCCCACAACGCCCATCCAACATTGGAGCCAGTCCTGGGGAACCTTTATCGCAGAAGGTCACGTACCCGCTGAAGGTGGACGCCTCCTTTGGTCGAGGTCCCATCCATCCCGACAGCTTGATCAGATCTGGACAGGATGGTCCAGCCCTGTAATGCTTCCAGCATCTAGTCCCCATCTAGCCATCCATCAAGCAGCCCCCCCGACTGCTGGTCGAGTTGTTCGGTAGCAGAGAGGATCCACTTCTGCTGCACCATCCATCGCCTGCGGACCCATGGGAGCATCGCCGTCAGGACCCTTGGCGTTGAGCCTACGGAACATGCGGGCCCTGCGCTGGCGTTCTGCCATGACACCAAGCGGGAGCTACTGTGGCCACGAGTACAGGCAACGGCACTGAATGGACCGCAGATGACGGCATGCGACCCCACGCCCCTCCCGGTATCCGGAGTCAGGCATGTTGTTGACCACACCTGCTGGCGAGCGCCGGTCCATATCAGTAGATGTCAGCCCTCCGTCTACCGTCGCCTGTGTCATGTATCTATGGAGTCAGAACCAGAAACCAGACGGGCAAAAAGTCCCTGACACGACAGAAAGCGAAGCCGATACACTACTGAGAACCAGCAAAAGTGACACCATGCCCATCGCCCTCTCTCCGACTCGGCCCAAGAGCGGCATCACGAGATTCACCAACTGTCGCCTCGTGAGGGGCGATGCCTTGGTGGCTGAGGACCTCTGGGTGAGCTCCCAGACGGGCAAGATTATCTCCAGCCAAGCCACGTTCTTTGACGAGCGCACAGTCCCCGATGAGTCCATCGATCTTGGTGGCCGCATCCTCTCGCCTGGCTTGATAGACGTGCAGCTCAACGGTGGTTTCGGCTTCAACTTCTCCACACTCCTTGAAGATGCGGCTCAGTACGGCAAGAAAGTCCTGGACGTGAACAAGAGGCTGGTGACGACAGGAGTGACATCCTACGCCCCAACCCTCACCAGCCAGACGCCCGAGCTGTATCAAACGGTAAGCCTGCCCCGATGTCTTCTCGGAAACCCATCTAAAGTGCAACAGGTTCTCCCTTATCTGGGTCCCTCTAAGGGCGCCCGGCACCATGGGAACGGCGCCGAGTCGCTCGGCGCTCATTGCGAGGGTCCGTTCCTCAACTCCACGAAGAACGGCATCCACAACAAGGACGTCCTGCAGGTGGCAGAGACATTCGAGGACATTGAGGCCTGTTACGGCGCCTTCAACCTGACCTCAACCAGCGAGGACGCCCCGCTTCCAATCAAGAAGATCACGGTTGCGCCTGAGCAGGGCCAGATGGTGAAGCTCATCCCCGAGCTACAGAAGAGGGGCATCATCTGCTCTATCGGACACACCGAAGCCACCTACGAGGAGGCTTCGTCGGCGGTAGCGGCGGGAGCGACGATGATCACACACCTCTTCAACGCGATGCGACCCCTGCACCACCGAAACCCGGGCGTCTTCGGCGTGCTTGGGGCTTCACAGAGCCTGCAGAGGCCATACTTTGGCATCATCGCTGACGGGATCCATCTCCACCCGACCACGGTCAACATTGCGTTCAACACACATCCTGATGGCTTCATCCTTGTCACGGATGCCATGCACATGATGGGGCTGCCGGATGGAGCATACCAGTGGACGAACGGGGACACTGAGAGCAGCATCATCAAGGCCGGGCCTACGCTGCTGCTGGAGGGAACGGACACGATCGCTGGAAGGTGAGTGGAACTGGCTGTGTGACCTTGAACGTAGCACGACTAACATCATAAACTCCAGCTCGATTACCCTCGTCGAGTGTGTGAACAACTTCCTCAAGTGGTCGGGCACCACGATCCCGAAGGCGCTGAAGTCCGTGACTTCGACGCCGGCGGCGATGCTCGAGGTTCAAGAGTCGAAGGGATCGCTTGTCTCGGGAGCTGACGCCGATCTCGTTGTCTTCTCGGAAGAGGAGCGGGACGGGGCGACGCAGCTTGTCATTGATGAGGTGTGGAAGTTTGGGACGCTGGTGTACCGCCGTGAGGGTCTCGGGGATCCGGTCTCCCCGCTGTAGCTGAATGGGCGCCGGGATAGATCTGATAGAGGATTGAATTGCAGTAGGATATCAAGATGCAGTTAGTGGAAAGGACTTCTAGAGTGCCACACCCTGGACCAGTAAACCAGGAGGTAGTCATAATGCATGCGGGTCCTGGTCTCAGCATATCTCAGAGTTGAAGATATCAGAGCAGTGTGACGGGCACTGTCTCATCTCCCGCCGCTCGGCCTAGTACGAGTGTAACCTAGGGCTCACAAAAATATCAGGATAAGGTCACCTTACTTCGGGGCAACGGAAGGCCGTGGCGGTCCCATGTGCCTGTCTAGATCAATCATGTCTGGCCGTCATATCTCGCTGGTCATGATTCAGCTGCTGGATATCATCCGCCTGTGCTAAAGACGACGGGGAATCGACGTCACAGTGCCGAGGGCCTTGCCTCAGCAGCCCGGGCAGTGGTGCTGGACCCCTGTATATCCCCGCAAAGTTCAGCGCTCTAGCGTACGTGCCCCCCCTGAAGAGGGTCTAGCTGGGCCCGTTCTCGAGGATACAGTGCGAACTGTATCCCCGCCTCATCCAATCACCATGCAAGCTGTCGCTGATAGGAGCCGTCAGAGGGCGGCAGGACTTTCCGGGGTTGGAGCAGGCAGGTGGGCTGCCTTTCCGCTGCTGGCCGTTGCGCTGTCGCTCCTCCACGTTCAAAGGCACCTGCTTCCGAGGCGACGAGGCTCTCGTTCAGCACCTTATCCCACGTCTCCAAAGAGCCGAGAAGGAGACGACGGCCCTCCCGACACGACCCTTGACACATCATCATCCACCCCCGACGTCACCCCAGAGAGGCTGCCGTCTTCATTCTTCTTTTTCCTGAACGGCTTGAACGCCTCCGCCGGCCACCCCATTCATCCCCGCACTGGGCGTGCGCATCGCATCGCCGCCCGTGTCGCAAGACGACCGAGCCATGCAATGGAGGCATTCAACCCCATGCCCCCACCGCTCGCCGCCGCGACCCCGGGCGACACCATGAGCCTGGGGCCCGATGTCGTCGATGGCCTCGACCCCTCCATCTTTGACGAGTCGCTCATGTACGTCTTCTCCGAGAGCTGAAGAGCCCACCCCCCGTCTCGCACCTGCTGACCCCGAACCTAACTCAGGGACAGCGTCAACGGCGCATTCCCCTCGCTGCCCTTCACTCCTTCCTACGACTTCCAAGACTTCTCGGCCGGCTTCGACGATCCCTTCTCCTACTCCACCCGACCCTACGAGGCGCAGCCGCCCCCGGAAGACCCGAGCCAGGACTCGCCCTCACAAGAGCTGGATAACAAGCTGCTGGGCTTCTCGGCGCCCGTGCCAAAGGCCACGCTCGTGGACGAAACGGGGCAGCAGATAGACCTGTCTTCCATGGCGGCCGAGTTGCGGGGCATGTTCTTCGTCGCCGAGGATGTGTTCGGCGGGGACTCTGCGGGGAGGCCCCTTGAGCTGACGTGCTACCGACGAAACCTGTGGCAGTGCCTGGGAGAGATCACCCTGCCGCGGCACATCACACACGTCGTCGACGACCACGGAAGCCACATGCCGATTTTCGAGCTGGCGGCCTCCATCGGCGCCGTCGAATCGATCGAGGGCAAGGCGACCGAGATCATTTCGATACCCTGGAAGAGCACCAACCTGCCGGGCGAGGAGCTGAAGGCGACAAATGCGCCGCCACACTGCCCTCTAGACCTGGGAGCCGGGCAGGAAGTCGATGCCAACCGCGTGACCATGAGCATGTCCTGGAAGAGACTCCAGTTCAAGCACGCCACGGCCAACAACGGCCGGCGAAAGGGCCTGCAGCAGCACTATGTGGTGCAGATCAACCTAATGGCGAGACCGCAGTCGGGCGAGTGGGTCAAGGTTGCGGAGATCTCGTCCAGCCCCGTCATCGTAAGGGGCAGGAGCCCGAGAAACTTTGACAGCAAGAAGGACATTCCCCTGACGGGAGAGAAGAAGACTGGCGCGCGGAGCAACTCGGACGCATCCGTCCAGCAGAAGGATAGCAACGGGCAACCGGCTACCCTGCAGAGGATGTCGTCCATAGGTAGTGTTCAGGTATGTTGGCCTGGAATGGAAGTGGAGTGGACATTGCCTGACTTTAGCAGTACACCGGCGACTGGGCAACACCCCAACCGCTGAAGGAGCAAAGCAATCAACACCCGGCAAAAAGGCTAGCCATGTCTCCGGGCGTCTCACGGCCACCAATACCATCTTGGTCGGTTGAATCGAACAGGTCGATGGGGAGTTCCCTTCTGCCTGGCTCCAACGCACGGCAGGGAGTGTCCGGCCCCATAAACCTATCTCTTTCTGAAGACGAGAGGAGTCCAAACAGATCCAGTGCAGAGCTGCAGAGTCCGCGGTTTACGAAGGCGGTGGCCGCTGCGGGACCGACGTCCAGTCAGAGCCCCAAGGACGATGAAGACATGCTTTATGAATACTTTCCCCTCAGCGTGGACGACTGGTGGGTTCCAACAAGTGCTCGAGAGGTGACATCAACTGACCCTTTCCTCAGGATGCCTCCGGTTGAGGCCGTGTATCGTCCCCACGTTGTACATCACACGATCGTACCGGCGGAACTCAAGGCGCAGCAGATACGGAGCAAGATGAAGAGGTACTTCACGGCCGAGTCCTGAGCACGAGTGCACATGATGTCTGGACATTGTAGGAATTTATCATCAGCGATTTCATCCCGGTAAAGTGGGCGCTACGGAGGTTTATGAGCATCACCATTTGTAACATACTTTACCATGCCATCGTCACGATCTGGGAACAATACGGACGAGAGGACTGCGAATCAGATCGGAAAGCTGGAGGCTCGTGCGGATGCAGGCAGTTAGTTGAATACCCATTACCATTGATTCAAACTCACGAGGCGCTCGCTCCCTCTGGGCCACAGAGGCCTGTTGACCTCTGGTAACAAAAGTCGAGCACGAAGAGACAGGAAATAGGCGAGGAAACCGCCGCCCTCTCTACACGGGATTTGGAAGTCGATTCTGCCAACAAACTTGCAGGGAAGTAACATGAACGGGATCTGGTCTTTTACCCTGTGGGTAGTGGTGCTACTATCATTTTTATTTGACACACACCAACAGCCCGCAAGGTCTAGTTTCACTGTCGCTGTGAGCGAAGACTTGGGGTTTCGCTTGGCTGTGGCTACAGCTGGCTCCTGCGTGTTGGTTACACAGGCTTTCAGCTTGGCCCTGTCCACTAGGCAGTACAGAGCACCAGGCTGTGTTCAGCTGGTCCCGTGACAAAAAGCCGACTTGTACGATAGGTTCTTTGATTCAAGCCTGCGTTTCAGCCTGCCAGCCTCGCGGGAGATTTCCATGCTGGAGGCTGCGGGTGCCCAGGACGAGCCCGAAGACCCAACCCCTATTCTGACATTGCTCAGCTCAGTAACTCCCAGTATACCGGCATAAATAGCTTGCTGACTTTATTTAATCCTACGACCACCAGTCTTCTTTTTTCGCTCAGGTACATGTGTAAAAGATAGTACATTGGATATCATTCTGGTCTGTCTGTCCAAACTCCGCGAAACGAGTGCGGGGCAGCTGCCCCTGAATCTTCCCAAACAAATATGTCTCCCCTTTTCCATCCATCAATCTGAAAAGGTTGGTATCACGCACCCACCGCGTTCATCCGCATGCCGGGGATCTGCTGTTCCGGGTTCGGCGTCAACCGCCTCACCAGCGCCGGCTCGGGAATCCTCGAGGCCATGCGGTCCGGCACCAGGTCCGGCGACACGGCCCGGACGTTGGGGTCCAGCGCGGGGCTGTTGGCCCTCAGCAGCGCGGGGGACACGGGCTGCGGGCGCAGCACTGTCGGGCTCTGCGCGGTGTCGACGACGACGGCCGAGTCCCTGGGCGAGGTCGGCGACGCGGGGTGGACGCGCAGCTCGGCGGGCAGGACCTGTTCGTAGCCGCGCTCGCGGGCCACCTTCTCGATGGACTTGAAGTAGCGGACCGTCTTGACGGCGAGCTCGAGCGTGGCGTCCTCGTCGCAGACGATCATGGCGTGGGGGTGCATCTGCAGCGCCGAGAGGGTCCACATGTGGTTGACGCCGGCCTCGACGCAGCGTTGGAGCGCGGGCGCCTTGCGGGCGCCAAGGGCGATGGCCACGACCTCGGCGGCGTCGAGGACGGTACGCACACCCACGGTCAGGGCGCAGCGGGGCACGGCGGCGAGGTCGTTGTCGAAGAAGCGCGCGTTGTCGAGGACCGTGTCGTAGGCCAGCGTCTTGACGCGGGTGCGCGACGCGAGGGACGAACCGGGCTCGTTGAACGCGATGTGGCCGTCGGCACCAATGCCCGCGAGGAAGAGGTCGATGCCGCCGACGGACCGGATGGCGGCTTCATAGGCGACGCACTCTTCCTCGAGGGAGGGCGCGTTGCCGTTGAGGATGTGGACGTTGGAGGGGGGGATGTCGATGTGGGAGAAGAGGTTGCGCCACATGAAGGTATGGTAGCTCTGGGGGTGGTCGCGGGGGATGCCGACATACTCATCCTAGGAGAATCAACATCTCTTCTTGTAAAGCTGATACCATGCCAGAAGCATCAAGGAGATACGATCATGGTACGAAACACGGGAAGGGAAAAACACACCATGTTGAAGGTCACGACGTGCTCGAAAGAGATCTAGTATGCTACCATCAGCTATGTTTCCCGTAAACGCCTTTTCTAGGAGCCATACCTCGCCGGCCTTATGCTTCTCGACGAGAATCTTGTACACGCCCATGGGACTGCTGCCCGTGGGAAGGCCCATGACGAAGGGTCGTTCCGCGCAGGGACCAAACTCCTTGATACGGCTAACGATGTAGTTGGCGACGTAAGCGGCGGCCGACTCGGCCTCGTCGCGGATGATGAGCCTCATGGTGAAGTACGAAAGGGGAATAGTGTGGGGGTTCAAAGATTCTTGGGATAATAATATGGAATAGGGGTCTCTTGAACGGTGTTCAGGGTCTCTGGTAGGGAGTAGAGAGGCAGGTTGATGGACAATACGAGGAAAAAGAGGTTGATTCTGAGCGGCTCTGCCTTATGAGAGAGGGAATGACATGCCAGTCGGCAGGCGAACCGGAGCAGAGCGCCACTGGGATGCCTGTTCGGAAGCATGGATGCTGCGTGATCGATCGCCTCGTGGCACCGTCATGACAGCAGCTTCGGCGGCCAGTCAGCCCCCGCCAGAACATGAAGATTGCTGGTGTGTGGGGATATGGAACGTCACGACGGTGGACGTTCGGGAGGGTCACGGCTTGGGCTTGGTGGTCTGTACAATGACGATGCCCTGCCCGAGTTCCACCAGGCCGGCACAACG
The DNA here is from genome assembly GCA_002851715.1 of Verticillium klebahnii. Classification (NCBI taxonomy): domain Eukaryota; kingdom Fungi; phylum Ascomycota; class Sordariomycetes; order Glomerellales; family Plectosphaerellaceae; genus Verticillium; species Verticillium klebahnii. The sequence goes on along the minus strand of NMXL01000001.1, from coordinate 1,101,119 downwards.
GGAGGTGGGTAACCAGTCCGGGGATGGCGTGTCCACCACGCTGGCGGGCTGTTGGCTGGCAGTTGACGGCTCAGCGGGAATAGATAAACGGCGCTTGGTGATACTATCCAAGCCTCTCAGAGTTTATGACTAGTGAGGATGGCACCGCTCGCTCGTCGTGGTGGCGGCCAGTGATCCCATGACCAGGATGGCACATCGGGAGCCCCCAACTTCTACTGATGGTGTCCATTTTCTTAACCCGTCCATGGCCGGCCACCAGGAATCTGGCCAGTGTCCACGCATCCTTAGCGGAGTCCGTGAGAACCGAACGAAACGCACTGGATCCTCGATACAAGGCTGATGGGACGTCAGTACCAAGTCAGACTGCAAGTCTAGGCAGGGTAGGGTGCAGCATGACGGCCGGTGTGGGGCGTGAGCCCTTGCTTTGGTGCTTGATTCCACGGATGTCTCAGCGATGCAACGAGGGCCCAAAGGACAGGGATGGCGGTAACGATCGTGGAGCGTTGGGTCAAGTGGTCGTGGAAGGACGTTCGAAGGAACATTGCAATGTCGATCTTGGAGGCTTGGGGCAGCCTCGGCCCGGGTCCGGCGATTATCCGATGCCGTCACCTTATCAGCCCACACTAACAATTACGGGAAGCGTCTCAAGCAACGTTACAACCCAGAGGGGCAGTCGCGAGTCTCCATCTCCAACTCGAGCTCCTCCTCCATTTTCATCCTCCCTCAACCAACCCAACACGGACGATCCCACCAAGTCGTGGCCTCCCCTCCGGCGCCGGGATGCCCCTCCAGACTAGAATCCTCGAATCTAGGCCGGCGATCCGCTCGGAGACTGACATGACATGACCCTGTCTCCATCCAATCCGATGTGAGAGGGCCCGCCCTCCCAGCTCGAGGCATCAACCTCCACCACCCCTTCGGTCGAGCCAACACGTCAATCCTTGGCATCTCACAGCTCGTCGCCCCCAAGTGCCCAAGTGCCCCCCCCCCCAAGTGGATCGGTTCGCGGCCATCTTACCATCTACCGCCCCATCGCCTGTGCGACGTTGTGGACGGACGGATTGACGGATACAGGGGAGCTTTGCAACCTCCGTCGCTTCTACTCGACTCGAGGGATCCATTGTCTCCCTTCTCTATTGTTCCACTCTCATCCTGTTGTTGTCTTGTCTCATCTTGTGGACTTGCTATTCGGGCTGCTGTCCATTCGTCCATTGGCCCGCTGGCGTTGTCGCGCCCTCGCCTTTCTGTCGCGCGTCTTTCGTCGAGTCTATCTCCCTGACAGCAGAGCTACCTCGACACTCCGGGCTCTCGACCATCGGCAGGTTTCATAGCCTACCCAGGTGTTTGCTACACAGTACGGGCTACCCGTACCTAGCGTCTCGATTCCCTCTGGTGCCAGCGGCCCTGTCGATCTCCAGCTCGTGTCTGGCGTGTCCGGCGACCCTTGAGGCTCCATCGTCACCCTGCCCGCCGCCCCCAGGCTCAACCACCACATCATCTGCACCGACCATTGTGCCATACCCGGGGACATGGCTTGGGCGCTCCTCGGCCTATTTACTTTGCATCCTCTCATCACCTAGATGTCCCGCCTGCTCGTATCGATAACCTCTTCTTCATCATTCCGCGGTTGCCCCATGTCATGCAGCCGCTCGTTTCTGCAATGACAGCCATCCACAAGTCTCTCCTCGCCGCCATCGTCAAGCAGCTTCTGCGCGGCAAATCTCTAATACAGTCTCTTCTCACCTTCTGGATCACACCGTCACACCACTCATCCAGTTCCAAGAAGTCGTCGCCATCGTCGTTGTCGTCGTCTTCAGCCCCATCAATCTACGACGGCGGAAAAGTCCCAGCAACACGAGCCCCTGGCCTTCACCTGACAGTACAGGACTTTCTCCGAGATGCCGAGGACCTCATCCTGGCTCCGTTACAAGATGAAGGCCTCCTTGACCTCTCACACGCCCTGAAGTCGCAGTTCCGTAGTCGACTTCAAACGGATCCGTCATGTATGCTCCCGTCATTCAACCACAAGCTCCCCACCGGCCTGGAGACGGGACGGTACTTGGCCCTCGATGTTGGCGGCTCGACACTGCGAGTGGCCTTGGTGGAGCTGCGCGGCCATGCCTACGAGGTCAAGGGCAAGGAGAGCGAGATCGTCAGCATGAAGTCGTTCCGCATCGGCAAGGCCGTCAAGGACCTAGAGGGCGTTGCCTTCTTTGACTGGATGGCCGACAGGATTGTCGAAACACTGCAGAACGAAAAAGAGGGCCACAGAGAAGAGCACGACGGTGCGTTGCCCATGGCTTTGTCATGGAGCTTTCCCATTGAGTAAGCTACCCTCTTCGTCCATCTCGGCATCTTGCTGGCCACTAACCACCCGCAGGCAAACGTCGCTCCGCAGCGGCCGCATCCATGACATGGGTAAAGGCTTCCGCGCCGCCGATGGCCTCACCGGCCAAGACCTCGGTGCCGTGATCGAAGCAGCCTGTCAACGATCCGGTCTCGTGGCAGAGTTACTCGTCATTCTCAACGACGGCAACGCCACATTGCTCTCCCAAGCGTACACTCACCCCGCCACTCGATTCGGCCTCATCCTCGGCACTGGCGTCAACATCGCTGCCCATCTGCCTGTGCCCCTCATCGGCGCCACGAAATTTGGCGAGCGACCCCAGGAGTGGTTCGATGACGCACAAAGCGTCATCGTCAACACAGAACTGGGCATGTTTGGACACGATGTTCTGTCTATCACGCGGTGGGATGCCGAGCTCAAGGCGGCACATCCTCGCCCAGACTTCCAGCCACTAGAACATATGCTCAGCGGCATGTACCTGGGCGAAGTGGCCCGTTTTGTGCTCCTCGAGGCCATCAATGACACGGGTGTGTTTGGCGGCGTGGTGCCCGAAAGTCTGAAGGAGCCGTACTCATTGAGCACCGAGACGATGTCCATCGTGGAAAGGTATGGCTCTTCCCCTTCGCTTGACACGGTATCCCATACTTACAACCCCAGTGATGACTCTACCATGGACACCAGCATCTCAACATTCGCCGCGCGCCACCCCTCCACCCACATTCCAACTGTGGCGGATATGTCCTTCTTCCGTGATATTTCTGCCCTCATCTCACGTCGGTCTGCCGCCATCCTCGCTGCTTCCCTTCATGCCATTTGGGATCTCCGCCTTGACGGCGTCCGCGAGGCTTTGCCTGCGCTGCCCCCCTCGGAAGCCGCCGCCGCCGAGGCAGAGCTGGCTTTAGAGCGCACCATGATCGCCTACAACGGGAGTGTGATCGAGAGCTACACAGGGTATCGCGGCATGTGCCAATCCTTTGTGGACGAGCTGATTGAAGCCGGAGGGCAGTCGGGATCGAAAATTGATCTCGTGCTGGCGAAGGAGAGCTCGATTATCGGAGCAGGAGTCGCGTTAGCGGCGGCCGTCTAAATCGCAGTGCGTGTTCCGTCTCAGATCGAGGTGGCGAGCAAACGGTAGAACCAAGTCAAGCGAGCGTGGTGCTGCGTGGTGTTACAAGGAGCCTTGAACCGGGATATGGCAGACGGTGCCGTATGAGATACATATTGCGTAGTAATCATACTGTTATGTCACAAAGCATCTCTGAGTGGTCTTTCAAATTGGGTATCAATTCCTGCGGTGCTTCCCTGCCCTCCACAACGCCATCAAGGCCGGGCCCGCGTGGCTCATCTCTTCGTCCTCGATATCGTCGCCACTTCGTCACCTCTCCCTCTTGATCGCTTTCGACCGCCGCCTCGGCACTTCCTCTTCCTCCTCGCTCTCGTCCTCCTCCTCCTCCTCGGCCTCCTGTTGTGCAAGCCTCTTCTTCTGCCGCTGGATCTTCCGCAGGATCAACTCGTCGTCGTAAAAGTCTTTCGGGGAAAGTTGCTGCCGATCTTCGTTAGCATACTGCCGCGCGGACCTCAAGCAGCACAGCTCGCCAGGCGAGCTGGGGGACGGCGAAAGCGTACCTGGTTGCACCCCGTCGTGGGGCACGGCCGCGGCTGGCCCCGCGTCTCGGCGAACCACTCCTTGATCGACGCCTTCTGGAACGTGTGGCTGCACTTGTGGTTGCTGTACGGCTCGGTGAGCGGCTGCAGCGACAGCGGGCACGTGAAGCTCTGGACCTCGCCCTCGATGACGAGGTCGTCATCGTCATCATCGTCGTCGGCGGCGGCGTCATCTCCTGCCGCGGCGCGGCGCGCGCCGCCCCGCGCCGAGGCGACGGGGTTGCCGTCGTGGTCGAACCAGCGCGAAGGGTCGGGGAGGGGCACGTCCTGGTCGCCGAGCGTGGCGTCGTGCCAGAGCTTCTTGAAGGCGGCGTAGTCGTTGTTGAGGGCGTAGCGCTCGTGGGCGGGGAGAGCGGCGTAGGCGGCGGCCTTTTCGGCACGGAAATCCTGCAGTATGTCGTGGATGGGGCGGTCGGGCGGGGGCAGGTCGGGCTCGGCGCCGTCGGCGTCCATGTCTGCGTCGGCGTCCGGGTTTTCGGGGTCTGGGTCGTGGCGGGAGGGGTGGGTGCGGCGGCGCTGGGCGCGCGTGGGGAAGGACTGGATATGGTCGGCCGTGGCCGTGGCGGCGTCCTTGTCGTCCTGGGCGGCGGCCTTGCGGTCGACGAGGTCGCGGACGGCGGCCTCGGAGGCGGATGTGACGTCTGCGACCTCCTTGTCGAGCTTCGTGACCCAGGCCTCGAGGCGGAGATCGGCAGGGGTCTTCTCGGCGCCGCGGGCTTCGCGCTTGGCGAGGATGGCTTGGAGGGTGGTTTGGCGGTCGGCGAGACGGTCGTTGACGGCGGCGACATTGCGGCCAAGGAGGGTGGTGGCTTTGCGGATATGATCTTCGTAGCGGCGGGAGTCGCGGCTGGCGGCGATGGCAGTGAGGGAGCGGGCGACGCCTTCAGACAGGGTGAGTTCGAGGGGTTCGTATGAGGGGAGGTCGGTTGGATCTGCTGGGTCTTCGGAGGGGACCCGAGGACGAGCGCGACGTCTGACGGACATAGTGGGGGCGGAATGCGGATGCAAATGGTTGAGAAGCGGAAATGGACTGGGATTCTGTATAGTTTGCGACGAATGGCCTGGGGCGGTGATGGTGATGGTGGCGGTGGGTGCGATGGATCAAGATGGGGAACAAGGAAAGTGGTGAGACGCGACGTAGACGCGTCTTGGGTTAATTGATGGGACGGACCAGCAGTGTGGGGGATCGTCACGCGGGGCTTGTAAAGCAGATGGGCAGTAATACCAGGGTACTTATGGCCAAGAACATCTGCGGCGGCTAAGGGAAGTCACTAGCTAGCAGCTAAGCCAGGCCGCCAAACATCGCTACTCGTCACGGCCGTCACGAGCTGCCTACCGTATTACCTCAGGTACGGAGCTTGCGCTCGCCCACCCACCACCACCCTCTACCTCCATGCAGCCTTCGGCTCCTGTCTGTGCGTCTGGATAAGATTCGCCCTCGTGCTGTGGAGAGATCGGTGCAACAAAGGCTTGCATCAGGGTCGCACGACGCCAATGTCAAGGAGCCTCATGTCTTCGATTGAGAGGCACGGCAGGCCACAGGTCATCTTCCTCCATCGCCGGATTATGACATATCGTTCGAGGGAGCAGTTGCCAGGGGCCCCGGGCTTGGAGCCTGAAACCTGGACCGCCATCCTCTTCATCACGGCCCAGATGGGTGGTTGAGCAGAGGAAAAAAGGCGACTCCCGAGATGACGAGGCGCAAAATGTGTCGATCTGGCTCGATCAGTCGGGCAGAAAAAGGGATGGTCGACGGGGAACAGGAAGCTTGGCCGCTCGGTTCGCCAGCCGATCTAGAGACAGCGTTCATCGCCATCGCGATCCTTGACGCTCCTTCGCTTTTGGACACGGACATTCGGCCATGGCCTTCAGGCCACGAGGGTTTTTGTCGTACATGCTGAAATGTGTCTGCTCGTCCGATGGCATTCAACGCCTCGAGGACCTGAATGCGAGGATGACGTGGGCCGCCCAAGTCCCATGTTCCATCTCGATGCCTGGGCAGATGGGAAACGAACAGCAGGGGTGGAGGCGATCGAGAAGCGGCTGGCCGAAATGGAGAATACACCCTTGCTTATTAAGGCAAAGGCCACGCCACCAGAGGGCAAGTACCGATGAACGACCCCCCCCCCCACTAGGACCCCGCCAGGCCCTACTTGGTAATTGGTGAATCAGGACAGTGACACCCCCCCTCCTCCCCAGGGACCCCGATCGAGGCAGGCGCGCCCCCGATGGCGATGAACGGGCCCTGTTCTCAGATCGACGCATCCCCCCCCCCACTCCCCAGCATCGCGATGCGCAGATGCAGCTTTCCTGTCCCAGCATGGGCAATATTGGCCTGGCCCCCGGTCCACACTGCGACATTCCCGCCTTTTCGACCCACGGCTCAGCTTGGTTGCGGCCTGCCCGTCAGCACCCACCGTCGAATGCGGTACCTCGCTCATGTCGATGTCATGGTCTTGACTCCTTCGAACGGGCCCTCCCTGACATTGTAGGGGAGAACGATGCCCCGGTGTACAGTCTTCGTCGTGGGCTGCCTGCCCTGCCCTTCCCGTATGTGGCTGCCGCAGAAGAAACGCCATCTGGTGCCGCACTCGTCAACACTGCATCCTGCCTCGCCTCGTCTCACCGGTGGGCGGAAGGCAGTCAGCAGTTGCGCTTGACCGACTTCCGATCCAAGTTCCAGTTCCAGATCCAGTGCCAGTCGGGCCTCGTTAGCCCCAAACCTCAAATCCACTTTCTGCGCTGGTCTCTGTCCCATCGATGTGGCCCCGATCGCGACCCCTACGCCGCCGTTGCTGCGATCAGGCCAACGACATGCCCCATCACCCTTCGTCGCCCTGTGTCCCCCCCGGCATGGACCCGGCGTCTACCCAAGCTCCATGGCCCCCCTCTTTGGGACCCTGGACGGTCGACGCACCAGATGCCAATGTTAGATCGCATTGTTCCCTCCCTCTTCTGCCCATCGAGCCAATCTATCAATGCCGGGTATCCAGCTTCTGCTCATCACATTTCTCCTTCCGAACTACCGCCCTATAGATCTCGGCCGCCCTACATCCCGACCAAACACGACAGTTAGAAAAACACCACATCACTGCCCATCAACCCACCCTTGGCTTACACATCCACTTCGGCCACTTACTCCAGAGATACCTAGTGTGAGCGACGACGAAGGCCGTCCTCTCGAGACGGAGCCCCTCCCAACGATCCCTGCCTCTGGTCACCAACAACTCCATTTTCGAACCGCACCTACTCATCGCCTGCATCCAGACACACCAACACCCCTGTCTTCCTGGCTTCGCCTCGGGTGACACCCACGCAGCACCCAGAGTATATCTCCTCGACACCACGCCCAAGCAACATACCCCGTACTATCCACGTCATGTCTGCCTCGCTCAGAACACAAATGCCGGCCATCCCCCGCGACCACCCTCACGCCATCACGAAACGCCCCGCCCAGAAGTCGAGATCGCACCGAGACCGGTTCGCTAACATGAATCCTTGGGAATCGTGTGCTCTGCAAGTTCGTGGCCCTTGAAGCGAGAACGAGTGTTTCGGCACTGCTTCGAACCTCCAGGCTAACATCCTCCCAGTACCAGTTCCCCGAGGGTTCCGGCGACGACGACCAACAGTACACGGCCGTCCAGCGTCAGCTTCCCGCCAATGCCGACCCCGTCATGTATCCTGGTCTCTACTGTCCTAGCGGCTTCGACATGATGAGCATTCTTGTAAGCTGGCCCCAGCAAACCCCCTGGTCTTGGCCTTCGCTAACGGCCAGACAGTTCCGCGTGATGGACCGCCCGTCACCAAAAGTCGAGCTTGGCGCCATCGACGGCTCCGTCGCCCTCGTCCTCTGTGACCTCGCCCAGCCCGACTGCCCCATCGTCTACGCTTCAGATGCCTTCAGCTTCCTGACGGGCTACTCGAACGCCGAGATACTCGGCCGCAACTGCCGCTTTCTGCAGGCACCCGGCGGCAAGGTCAGCCGCTCTTCGACCCGCAAGTACGTCGACGACAAGACGGTCAAAAAGATGCGCAAGGCCGTCGAGAGGAACGACGAAATTCAGGTTGAAGTCCAGAATTTCCGCAAAGATGGCTCGCCGTTCATCAACATTCTGACCATGATTCCGGTGACATGGGATACCGCCGACTACCGCTACAGCGTCGGCTTCCAGGTCTCGCGGGATGACTGAGCTCACACTGGCCTCGCACTTCAGCCATGACCTCTCATACACTGCACAGATCCGACGACGACCGTCAGACAAGCCCAGGACGAGAAAGCTCTCCATACCTCGGCCATGATGAACCTATACGCCGCCGACGACCTTTCCATATTGGACGACTCTTTTTTTACGGCATCTTATCTGCTATCAGGCATCATCGATACCCCATCAGTACTTGCTTGGCGTTTTCTCCCTTGTATAACGACATTTCCTTTGTTATAATGACCAGAGTTATGAGACTTGTATCATCCGGGTGGGCAACCACAGATTTTGCGTTTTCACATTTTGGGTATTCACTGGTCACTATGAGGTGTAAAGGATACCCAGCGCACTCATCAAGGGGGCCCTATTTTGTTTATAGCAGTCGACAGTTGGTATAAAAGACTACAGAGCCGGCGTATGGAGCGACGGCCACGAATTTCCGTGGCTTATTAAAAACATCATCTTGACGCAAATTTGTGCGACATGCATTCGTGTGAAGTTGCCTTCTGATCACCGAACTTCTGACCCCTGACGATATGCTGTTGTGGTCGTTATGTACCACTGATTGTCTCGCCCTCGCGAAACGGTAGGCTGACGCTGAACATGCGCACCAGTTCAACGCGACCGGCCTGTGAACAGCACTTGCTTGCTGCCCCTGATTGGAACACAATACAAAGGACCCCCGGGGTCTCTCCTCGGAATCGACAGCAGCCCAATCTCCATATCCAACTTGGTTTGACGCTCGTCCGTTCTCTTCTGCCAGGTCAAGCGCGCGGGCAATCCCCAATGGAGATCCGGCTCTGATGTCAGAGGGTGTCCGCCGCGGGGTCCAAGCACGGCGACCGGCTCTGGGCTAGTTATAGAGCGTCTTCAGCCCTCAGCTTCATCACCACGTAACATCTCGTTCCTCCCGACCATCAACGGAATTGGGGTTTTTTTTTTGAGATTCATCCCTGCATTTCACACCCCAGCTGCAAGCTCACATTGAATAGCCCAACACAGTCGAGCGGTCCCATCACTAGTGCAGCACCCGCTTCCAGACCCGCCCAGGATGCCTCTCCGCGGCCCCGTCTCCGTCACGGCATACAAAAAGTCCACGGCGGAGGTCGTCCAGATCGGGCCCATGACGGGCTACGTCTACGAGGACGGTTCGAACACGGACAATCGCGTCGGCTGCGCGACGCTCGAGATCCCGCCGGGCGTCAAGGGCCCGCCGATGCACTGGCACCGGTTCCACGACGAGCTCTTCTTCATCGTCAAGGGTGAGTCCGCCCGCAACCCGACAACCCCAAGCCTCCGGCTGGGGTGTCGCTCAGAGGAGAAAAATGGGAGGAGGTTGCTGACGCGCCCAAGGCACGGTGCGCTTCTCGACGCCGGAGGGGGACACGGACCTCCGGGCCGGGGAGCTGATGGTCGTGCCGCCGAGGGCGGTGCACACGTTTTCGAACCCGTCTGAGACGGAGGGCGCCGAGTTCTACATGACCGCTACGCCTGGTGAGTTTCTCCCCCGCCCTTGACGGGATCGGTGAGCGGTGCTGACGTTGGCAGGGTACTACATTGATTGTGAGTCGTGGGCCGTGCTACAGAGGGGCGAAATGCTAATCGTGTAGACTTCCGTATGCTGGGGAAGATCGCGGCGGACAAGAAGAAGCTCACTACAGCAGAGACGGAGCACTTGATGGCGCTGTTTGGAACGTTTCCGCCGGAGGTCGAGTCGGAGCCTTAAGCTGGGTGCCAGAATTGCACTGCGACGGACGTACTGGGTACACGTGATGGAGTGAGTGGCATGGCAAATGGCATGATGGCATTGTGAGATTGTACATGATCTAGAGATGCTTTACTCTGTCTATCAGGCTTGTTTACGTATGCGACCTGATCTCCGCTGCCCCGTATGAACCCCGTTGGTTATTGCCTCAGCTGGGGCCGTTTCTCTCTTAATCTTGGCCGCGGGCGGAGGTTTTGCTGTCTTCTCGATCTTCGCTCCTCTCTGTTTCTTGGGGGGTGGCGCCTCGTCTTCATCACTGTCCTCTTCTTCCTTCACACTGGAGACTGCCTTGACGGGTTTTGAAGTCTTCGCCCCGCGCTGTTTCTTCGGCGGAGGCAACTCATCATCGTCGGTCGACGCAACCTCCTTGGCCTTCCGCCCCCTGGCTTTGCCTGGTGCCGCCTTCGCTTCCACGGGCTCCTCCTTCGCCGACGGCACCACACGCCCCGTCTTCTTCTGCCGGCTGGGCGCATAACAGCTCGTGCGCCCGCCGACGGTAATAAACGCCAGCTTCTCGCCGCTCGGGAGCGTGCTCGCGGCATCCTTGCCCCCCTTGCCCCAGCGGTACTTGAACAGCCAGTCCTCGGGGAACTCATCCGAGTCGCCGAGCTTGTCCACCGCCGTCTGGCACACGTGGCGCACCATCTCGTGGATCGTCTTGATCTCTTTGTCGCTGAAGTCATCGCAGTACTGCTCGGGATGCACCTTGGCCTGGTAGAGCACCTCATCCGCCACCCAGTTCCCGATGCCGCTGATGTGGCTCTGGTCCAGGAGGAGGGCCTTGATCGGCACGTGGCGCGACTTCATCTTGGTGCGCAGGTACTCCTCCGTGAAGACCTTCGCGTCGACGACAGGGTCGGGCCCGTTCTCCTTGAGGGGCGTGTGGTCGCGGATGTCGTCCCCGGGGCAGTCGACGAGGCGCACGCGGCCGAAGCGGCGCGGGTCGGTGAAGGCGACCTCGACCTTGGGGGTCCCTTCGGTCTCGAGCCGGAACTTCCAGTACTTGGGTGGCCAGAGGTCCGCCTCCTCGGGCTTCATCTTCTTGTAGTAGTTGGTGTAGGCCGTCTTGTCGCCTTTGATGTGGACCCAGCCTAGGCGTCATGAGCGAGACGTTTTCTCAAAAAGTCGTGGGAGGACGTACCTGTCATTCCGAGATGCATCACGGCGTGGGGAGGGCGGTCAAAGGTCAACCTATGGCATCACATGAGTCACCTGGTCAGGCGTCGTGGTCGGGGAAGCATGGCATACCAGAAGTATTTTCCCTGGCTTCCGGCCGAAACGACTTTCCTGCCCTGGACTGCCTCTTCAAAGGCCGGGCCGCTGGTGCCAACCTTGCCGAAGACCTTGTCATCCTCAGGGGCTGAGACTTTGGCAATGGTCTTGCCAACGAGGTGATGGCGAAGGAAATGAACACATCGAGCGACTGCACCATGTCAGTGAAGGGTTCATTGGCGCGGCACTATGTGTTACCTTCGGCAATTTCAGGCATCTTGGCGAGTGATTATGGGTTTAGGCACCTCAAGATCATTGTTGAGACGCAAGATGAGCTGCGGGCACGACACGGCGCGCGCTGGACTGGGGTCATGACGACAGAGAAGGACCGGTCCGGAACGCGAAGTCACGGGACCTCTCGTGGCCGACCTCAGCTGTACGTGTACGGTACGCTGAAACTGGCCAAAGCTCCAAGCTCGCTCGACTGGCCCGTGCACGAATGGCCCGGAGATGTTCCAGGTTCCCCACCTCAAATTCGAACCGCCGACCTCAAAAAGTTTGGCGGCCGAAAATTCCCTTCACTTCTTCTCATCCTTCCAACACAACCAAACAACCACAGCGACAACAGCCTCGCCTGCAATTGTAAGTCTCAGCCTTCTTCGCCACGCGCTCCGCCTCGCGATCACCATTTTGCCTCCTTCCCACCCATCTGCTATCTGATGATTACCCAAACCCAATTCAAACTAGAGTCTTTGACCAAATGGAATGAAACTACAGTTTTTGCACGTCAGTCTGACAATGCAGCTTTACATCTGTTTTCACGACATGCGCGGGCGAGACACGAGGCTAACCCGCATCACAGGTGTTTACTGGCATTGCAATGGTCACCGTCGTCGCTTGGTTCGCTCGATGGTCTTCGGCTGGGTCAGTGCCTTGACCGAAGACCCTCGGGTTTCCGTTCGCTAGGTAAGCTTCAAGCGCTTCTTCTGCTCCTGCCACCCCCACCTCCAAAAAGAACAACATGATGAACATTTATCATACTACGTATGTTGGAATTACCGACTGAGTACTTTCCCTGAAGAAAAAAACGGCTGTTTCTGATCGTTCTTACCTTATCTGGCTTGATGTGTAACAAACTCTTCGCAAGCACGAAGCTAACTGTTCACCCAGCTTTCCACTCTCGACAAGGTACATACCGATCCATCCCTTTCCCACCCAGCACCTACATGATGAAGCGGCACTGGGCTCCGAGAGTACCTTATGGGCTCGACCATGAGTGACACGCCTCTTTGCGGCAGGCCTAGAAAACCTCGCCCACTGATCTATTGTCGATCGCGCAAACTTTTTGCCAAACCGGTTCGGACTCGGGCTGACCAACGACAGTGTCGGGTTCTAGTTGAATTGCTTCTCCTGTGATGTGACGCGCCTGGATGCGCGCCACGCGGTCTCTTCCTCATTAATGGTAAGCTACATTTTTTTCTACTCCACCCCTCGCATCCTGATGAACACAGATGACGAGTCCTACTCGGTATAACCGCTGCGGACAACCTATTTTTACAACCATTCATGCCAAACTGAATTGCGATTTCTCCACACAATTTTTGCAAGCCCGTTGAGGACTTCGCTGACCCATCAAAAAGATACTCAGCCAACCTTGGCCATCCTTCCTGACTCGGTATGTCACCACACGCACCGCCTCAGCACCCCGCCCCGTTCAAGTGATGAACGCAAAAACACAAGACAAGCATATGTCAGAGCCCGTGACACGGCGATTGATCGATACCTGTTTACATTTTCCTGATCCCGACCGCTTCAGTCATGTTTTCTGCCCGACGTTGGTGGATCTCGACTGACTCGCGAAGATCCGGCAGATTTTGCAGTGTTTGCTTCTCACATGCAGCATCGCGTGTTCTTGATGGCCCATCAGGTTCGTTACCACGCTTTTCTTTACTTCCCTAAACCTTGCCCCTTACATGATGACTCAAATTTTATCACGACGGTCTCCATAGCCCTAGTTGCATTGATGAGACTGCCTTTGACATGGCACCCATACTGAAATTGGCTTTTTCGAATCATTTTTATGTTCTCGATCGATATGCCTAGACGAGTCGCTGACTCTTCTCAAGACTAGGTTATGCCTTGCGATCTACCAAGACTGATATATTCAACGGTGGGTCTTCCTTTTGTAGCAAGATGCCTGACGGCCGATACCACAAATATACTTGATTGAACTTGACTGTTTTTCCTCAATGTGATGCAAATGTCCTTGAAATTTCTGTCCGTAAATCAATATGAAATAGAATCAGGATCTATAAACGTAGGGGTATCTATCGTAGTGGTCTGTCTGTCAATTACATCCACGGCGTGGATAATGCGAACGGTCAACATTACTGCCTTTCCAAAACGCCTCGCTGAGCGAGTCACTTTCAAGTCGTCCCGACCCAGAACAGCGTACACGCCAGCGCAAGCCCCATGGCCATCATACTCTCCCGCGGGTCCCGACTCGCCACGTCGCCGTTATCAGGTGTCGATGTGGCTGTGAACAGCCCCGTTAACGTCTGCGTTGCCGACGTCGCTGCCCCGGCCTCGGCGCTCCGCGTTGGCGTCTGCGTAGCGAGCGGCCAGTCCTCCTCGTCCTCGTACAGCACGCCGTTGATGATGACCCCCTCGCCGTTGCGCAGCATCTCCACCTGGTCGTCGCTGCAGGAGCTCGGCACGGCGCGCAGCCAGCACGTCGGCGCCGGCGCGTCCGGCAGGTCGTCCGTGTGCTCCTCGGCCGTCTCGTCGCCCTCGGTCGTGTAGTTGCCCAAGTCCACCGCGTCGCCGGTCGAGAGCGACGTGCCCATGACAACCCGCGCGAAGACCTGGAAGGCAGTCTCGGGCTGGAAGGCGGGCACGGCGTGCCCAGCTTGGTAGACGCGGCTGAACGACAGGTTGCCGTACTGGCGCACGACGCCGCCTATGTACGAGTCGTTGACAATAATGGGCGCGTAGCCGGCGGCCGTGAAGCGCTGACCGTAGGGGGCACGGGCCTGCCAGGCAAGCGCGTTCGCAGCGGCCTCGCCGCCGCGCCAGTTGCAGATGTAGTCGCGGTCTCCATAGACGAACCCAACGCGTACGCCCGAGTCAAGCAGAGCAGCGAGGCGGGGGATGATAGGGCCCCGGGCGTTGTCGCCTGTACTGGAGAAGGCGGAAAAGACTTCCAAGCTGTAGGAAGAAAAGTTTGTCACAGCACCTATGGCCTCTTGAAAGGCGGGTGTGTTGGCGTACTCGATATACATGCTGGAGGGGAAGGACTCGCGCACAGGTTGGGCAATGTCGTAGAAACTGCGCCCGGACTCGCTGAAGGGCTCGACGACTGATCTGAAACAGGTCGTGTAGGCGTTGGAGCAGTGCTCGTTGACGTCCTCGTTTGTACCCAAGCTGTTCGGATCGTAGACGTTCTGTGCCGTGCGGCACTGCTGAAGGAGGTCGAGACAGCCGCCGTCGGCGTAGAAGCTCGCATTGGCGAGATTGGCGCGGACCGAGCTAATGCCTTCGAAGCCATACGTGTTGTTGATTGCGAAGCTTGGGTAGTGCGGGGCTTGGATCGCATCGTCAATGCAGCCATTGATGATGCCCAGCGAGGCAAGATGTATCTCGAGGGTCGAGTTTCGTGGTATGGTGTTGTTCTGCCTCTTTGCGTTCTGGCGCTCCCACACGTCGGAGAAGACGGGCCCGTATTTGCCGCCGTAGCTTTCGGCGAAGAGGTTCACGCCGAGGGCAGCGTTTTTGGGTGGATTGTATTGTGGAAAGGCGGAGAGGAAGCCTTGAAGCATGTGCCATACGGCCATGGCTGCATCTTCGGTGGTATTAGGGGTATTGGCGGGGTTGAGGGAGCTGAAGGTTCCATTGAGGAAGAGGTGGGGTGGGAGGTCATCGGCAGGGGATTCGAGCGGGGTTGTCCTTGTATTATTGAGGAGGTTGAGGGTACCGTTCGTCGGCGTGTCGTAGGAGAAGCCGACCTGGTTGGGCTGGAGAGGGTTAGCAAAAATTCCTGGCGCATACGAACATGTCTTTGCCGAGACTTACCTGGTCTATGAAGAGCATGTTCGAGGCACGATCCCAACCCCATTCACTGGCGAGAGTGTCGAATTGATCCAAGCCTGATTCTATCACCTCACAGGGGCCGACTCCATTGAACATGCCGAAGAGGGAGCTCGAGCCGGGGCCGCCATTGAGCCATATCGTGAGGACGTCGGACTTTTGGCGAGCTTCGACGAACCAGAAGAAGAGATTCGTGGGGTAGTCGCCGGGCACGTTGACCCAGCCGGTGTACTGCTTCTGATGATCGAAAGCAGTGCGGCAGGCGCCATCGGGGGTCTTGTAGCTGATTGTGATATCATTATTAAGAGGCGATCGGACCGTGGTGAGGTTTGCTGTTGTCGGCGGAAACTGCGCCGATGTTGCTGGAATGGAGCTGATGCCTAGCAGGAGGAGCAGCTGTTGAAGGGAGCGCATGGTGAGGTTTCGCTCATTACGATCGCAGCGCCAGCGCAATCTACCTACATGTGGAGTAGGTATTTCGCGATCGAAATGAACGGCGGAAAATATTCTTCGAGGCTTACCGTCCTGGCGTTGTTGTTCTGGAAACACTTCGCTGCCACGAGCTTCGCCAGCTCGGACTCGACTGAGGTTTGACGACCAGTCGACGGTTCATCCATTAGCGCCGTGGCATACGTTGTCCGCGTCAAGCCACAGCGGGGCGTCATCAGGGGTATTTGGCCCGTTACATAATCGCCCTTGTGCCATTGACTTTCTGCTGACCACGCTTCGAAATCAACCTCGTGCTTGGAACTTGCTGCGACATCTGTACTGGTAGGGAGGTGCATCGATCTGTAGAGCTTCATCCATCCGACTTCAAATTATTCTGCGTCCTAGACAACCCGCATTGAAGCAGTGCACTCATGGCTGGTTTTCACGATCGTCATCGGCAATGTGGTGGGGGCCTCCGGTGGCACAATTAAGGCACCTCAACAGCTGGGTCGTACACGTAGACGCGCGGGCCGAACGAAACGGCATGTTTCTTCGAGGCCATTACTTTTGCTTCAAGGCTAGCACGCGCAAGCCTGTAGCGACCTGCACAGGGCATGGGCTTTGTCAAAACGACCTTCGGGGCGGTATCGGCCAAGGTTGCACTCGGTTTCGCGTAATCTCTATCATGACTGTCAAAAGCTGCAGGCACCGACCTCAGGGCGGAAGATTTACGAATTTTCCAAGTCGTTATTCATATGGTTGTTCGGCTCGTATAGTGTCAATCCTACCCGAGCTTCCAGCCAGTCGACAAAGCAGACAATCCAAACGGAAGGAAATGACAGGAGGCAAAAGAATGACTTAAAGCGCAGATAACATGGCAGAAATCCAAATTGAAAGAAAAAGACTCAACAGCAAGAATGAGAAGCCAAACCCAGCTCGGAGTGTTACTAGTGGGCGTCCCGCCCAGGACGCTTCCTGTGATGGTGCTTATGCTGCTCATCAATGTGGCGCTTCAAGTTGTCATCTCTGGCGATCCATTTTCCACAATTCGGGCAATTATCACCCTCGGCCGGAATGTTGTTCTTCGGATCCGCGGCAAACTTCCGGTGCGCAGAACGGACATGGCGGAACATATCCTTGTTCGTGTAAAACATCTCTTCGCAAGGAGCAACACCGCGGGATAAATTGGATTTCCTGCCGGCACAGGGGATCAATGGAGGGTCGTGTTCGTACTTGATGTGCTTACTGGGATTCATTTAGCATCATTGATGGGAGATAAAATGCGGAGGTTTGCATGTCGAGACTTACTGAAGCTCTGTAGGTCGCTTGAACCATTTCTCGCAACCTTCCCAATCACACTGGACCGGGCTTTTGTGAGAAGACCGGCGAGAAGCAGATGCTCTGGGATGAGTCGATTTCTTAGCGGTTGACAGCTGGGATTTGTGTTTGTGCTCCGCAGCACGGGAGGATCCTTCCATGGACATAGCGTCTTCGGATGATCCCTGGGGGTCGAAAGGAGAGGACGACGAAGTATGTTCGTCAAGTTGGTCGGTGATCGAGAGGGCTTCCATGTCTATAAAGTCGTTGAATTCCCAATTGGAACTCGTCTGTGGGGGTATGTGCGAATGTTCTTCTGAGGGACCTGCAAGCGCTTCATCGGTCGCCTATGGCCACAATGTGTTGCAAACAGGTTGAGATGGTGCTGTATGACTTCTCTGAAGCAGTGCTAACTCTCTAGGAGTTAGATATAAGTCTTCTGTCCAGATCTGCTGCACGGGTGGGCTTGTTCCCTCAAATGGTCCATAAGGGTTGTCCACTGTAGACGAATGGTCCCAGTTCGCCTCTTCATCATCTTCATTGGACCAGAGAGCTGGATTTCCGGCCCCTGGCCTGAATGCGTTTCGGTGGTCACGCTCCCGCTCTTTGCCTTTGCGAGACATGGTCTGTATTGTGGAGTCAGCTGTTGCTCCGTCGTGCCATTCTGTCCGGCCTCCGACATAACATTGGTCTGACTCACAGAGATCTTGTCACCTGCTGCGTACAGCACTTCCCGGCGTGACTCGGCTTTAATGGAACAGGGCAGTGGTTGGTAGCGCTTTTTCTCTGCCCTTACAGGTGGTGATCTAGGTGCTACGCTCTACGGAAAGGGGCTGTTAGCATGTGTCTGAACACGAAGAGGGAGCCGAGTCAAGATGTAGCCCCACACCAATGTTGCTGAGGTGTCTATGCGTACCTAGTTTGCTCAAAAATGCTGCCTGAACTTGCCTCTCTCTGACGCTGGAAGTGTTCAATCAAATTGAAACAGAATAAAATCCACCAAGTGGTGTCTGTTATCGGGGAAGTAAACGTAGACTTTGTGAGTTGGTCCAGAAAGCGCCACAACCTAACGACGACAATACCAGTATGTCCAGAGAGAAGGCAATGAGACGCTCTTATACTTTTCTGGATGACTACAACGTCAGAAGTAAGGCGACACACGGCTGATGGCCTCAATTGCCTGGTTTGCTCCAAGTGGCTTTCATTGGTCTTCGCATCCCTCCGCTGATGACTTCATGTCCCCTCCTACAAAATGCAGTCCTCCTGACCCTTCCTACTGTCTCTGGAGCCCTCCTGCCCGTACATGGTCTTGTGCCCGGTCCCCTAGCCAATGTTGCGAGAAGTACCGTCTTTCCAGCTTGCCTGAAAACTCGTGGATGCTTACGATAAGATGTGTCGAATCGCCTGGCTTCGCCTGACCAATTGCCCAACTCAGCACGACCCTGAATCGGATGTCAAGGGAGGCCTACTAGCCAAAAATAGTACCCTAAATTCGCGGGATATCTTCTGCACTTCTCTGCTGGCTTCGGTGAGCAAGGCGGGGGGAACCATGGGCGATGAAGCGGGGTTATTTGACAGAGGATGGTGTGGCCAAGCCTCGCGCGAGCCAACCGCGAAGGTAGATCCCTCCCAAATCGCAGAACTTAGGCCATGTCGTACATGTATTGCCCAAAGTGGCTTGCAGAATGCAGATTGTGGATCAACCATGGGACATCACATGGAAGCTCCTCACCACTCCATGACATTCCACGCGTCGACCTCGCAAGCTGGAAGGCCTCCAGGAGCACTTTCAGAGATGCGTTGTTCTTGCATCAATGGTTCTGTCAGCATGCAGAGTAACGGTAAAACTCCTCGACTTTGATCATCTACCGATGGGCGGCTCGTTGATAGGATCGCGTAATGGAGATGGAGGGTCATCATTGACGGCAAGACCATGAAGATGCATGTCTTCCAGCGATACCCGAAGTCGTCAGGCAGCCAGTATCAATGGTAAATCAATACGGTATCCAATGTTTCTTCTATAAATTCGGAGACACCGACGGAGGCATAGTAGAAATCCAATGCACCAATGTACCATCACTCCAGCCACCTTGCTTCATACCAATTGCTTCTGCCTCATCAACTTGCCCAAATCGTCCTCACTTACCATGCCTTCCGCAACTACCCAACAACCTTCTTCCAACGCTACCTTGGCCAATAGCAAGGTCTTGCAGTTGATCTTTCTCTGCGCTCTGCTCTCTGCTGTCAACGCGAGCTGCAGAGAGATGAAGGACATCACCTACTCCTCTCTCAACACCGACAACGATCGTGTTCTCAGTCCCTTTGAGGTCTTCCTTTGCAAGCTTGCCCAGATATGCGACACTGCAAAGGGTGGTGACACTATCACTGCCCTGGTTGCTCTGAGATCCACCCATGGGCCGGAATATGTCTTGACGTCAAACAGCCGCAAGGAAATGGAACTCGACCACGCAAAAGAGTTCCTCCACGGTACGCTTGAACTTGTGGGAAAGAACCCTGAAGGACTCGCCGAGAAGGCTTTGAAGAAGCAAGTCTTGTGGCGAATACTGGAGTTCAACTTCCCTAGGGTGGATTATTATCTGAAACGAATTGCTACTTCGCTCAAGGAGTGCATAGAAATTTGCCCTGCCTACGATGGTAAGAGCCTTTTCATCCCTTCACCAGAGAGAGACTAACAACCAGCAAGCCGATGCGGCTTTTCATCTGAGCTGGATCGAGGCTAGAGCCAACTTTACGCGTGACATATCCGCTGGAGGTAATGCAAAGTCAAAGTGTGAGTTGTAGGCTCCGATGTCTGGGCCGGCCATATTAGCCAGCGTATTCTGACTGTGTTCCCATACAAGTTCTAAGCGACTGTGAGAATCTTATCAGAGGCATTCAACATGCCAAGGAGACCGGCTTCAGCAAGGTCATGGACGAGCGAGCCAGCGGTGGTAACACGGCAGCTTCAAGTTCTTGGTCTGAGCTTCGACACCACCTCGGCCGGCTCCACTCGTACCGACAAGCAACTGAATGCATTGTCGGGGCTTCCACAGACTGGCTCACCGGCGTCAAAGTCAGGTACATCCCGTCCAGCCGTGCCGAACGAGTTTCCCTGCCGAAACCAATGCCTTCACCCCAGGAGGTGATTCAGGCCGCTTTCGAAGACATCCATCCTCAGGAGTACGCAAATCATATCGAAGAGCTCCGTGGTCACAACTTGGATTATTACATCAGGGAGAGGCTCCAGAAGACGATTAAACAGCCCGTACACTGTGAGGTTCATCTTAAGAGCTGCCTCGTTCGAGAGCAGAAGATAAAGCCAAGTGACTACGTGGAGGACTCTATGTTTGTCGCAACCAGCAAACCCCCTTGCTGGCTCTGTCACTACTACTTCAAAGACCCGGACAATAGTTTCCAGGTACAGTCCTCTCACATGAACGTCTATCAAAAGTGGCGCCTCCCCGACGTAAATGAGGATGAAGGGGAGGAAGGCCTTGGGCGTCGAGAGGAGCTTCTGGATGACATAATCGAGCAGTTGCAGCAAGACACCCTCCACGCTGTCAAGGAGAAGCTTCACCAGGGAAAGCGGAATGATTCGCGCACTGATACGCGAACCGGACTGTCGACAGTATTCGAACGTGGCCATGGGTCACGCAGCGACACGCGGAATTCACAATGCTCATCGAGACTTGGAGGAGCGAGTGTACAGATATCATCGACTGAGGGGATGGACTTTGAAAACCTATCGTCTGCTACTGAGGATGATGATTTTGCCCACGTCGGGCTCGCCAAGTGAGTTGGACGAGCAAGACGACCTGCGCAGTTTGTTGAATGTGGCGTGGCTTGACTTCCAAATCTTGTTTTTAGTCAACCTTACTCTGTCTCTCTCTATTTATGTTTTTACATTTATTTCACCTTGAAAGAGCCGAGAAATGAAATATAAATCCCCGATTCAACCCAAACGTTGAATTGACTGCTGGTCGACCGACTCCTTGTTGATGACGAGCTTGCGTGATAAAACAGGCCCATCACGCAATCCGGCCCACCCCCGCCAATGCCAGCAAGTGCATCACCGACCAAACCTTGAGTCGCTCACATTTAGATCAAAGGAAGCAACATCAATTATCTGAGCCTGAGATTCCAGAGGGCGCCTTATTTGTGCCCCGCGAATCATTGTAGCCCATGGCGAGCCGCCTTTTAGCTGTGCCCATCGGAGGCCCGCGGGTATCTCAACGTCAACCACTATCATGTGCAGGTTAGTGGTCGAGTAAAATTAGTTTGATGGATTTAATCAATACTGATTTGGTAATCAGAATGCTCACGAAGAAAGGTCCGTTGTGACAAGCAGGTTCCGTGTGGACGATGTGTGCGTCTCCAGAAGCCGTGTTCTCGTGAAGTCGTCCGAACCAGAAAGTCATTGGCAAAGCACCAAGAAGAGCTCTCGTTCCTGCGAAACTTGCACAAAAGATTACAATCTACCGAGGACCCCAAAGATATAAAGCAAGCGCTGGAACAGCGCATCAAGAGCCTTGAAAACGGGGAGCCGCTGGTGCATTCAAGTTCGGCTTTCGACAGCCCTCCTCATGAGCTACCACTTTCACCGATCGAGGCTCTCGTGGATCCAGAACCAGCTTCAGAGAATAATGGTGCGCATCGAATTTCTTCAGAACTGAAAGATCGACCAGATTCGGCGCTAGACAGATCAGAGCTTCTACAAACACGACGCCACGAGGGCACATGGTCCAGCAAGAGTGCGGCCACGATGAGATGTCTTGAATCTCTGGCATGGGGACGTTATACAGGGTCCTGTTACCCCCATCGCCGATGTAACTGCATAAAATATCGCGCCTATCCCGAGCTTGCTTCTATCAACTGTGATTTGAGCGATGCATACCTCGAATGGACCCCAGCAAACAACGATTTGAGCGTTCTGCTACCGCCTCAAGACGATCGACGACTCATCAAAGATTTCCACATGAGCCACTTGTGGTGGCATCATAACGGATTTCACTCCACTACCTTTCTGGAGCAGTGCGAGATATTCTGGTCGACAGGGAGCGTCGTTCACCCGCTGTGGATGGCTCTCTATCTAGCCATGACTTGCGTACTTTACCCTTTACCACGCCATGGAGACAGTCTACTAAGTCGTCTTGCAGACAACCTTGTGGTCGCTAGTAAATAGCCCATACCAAAGGCAGGAGTTAGGCATTGGTTTGTCACATGTGCTTCCGATACGTGAAGCGATGAGGTGCGCTAACCACATTGTAGTCTTTCACAACGAATTGGTCGAAACCCAATTTAGGACGCTGGTTGATATTTTATACAAAGAGGACTTTCTACGAAATCCTTCCGGTACTTAGTGATCCTTGTTCACTTGAGAAATTTGCTCATACTCATTACCATCATTGAGCAGTTTACTCAGTTCAGGCGATTACGCTTGCTACTAGAGTAGGACACAATCTCGGCCTTAGCCAGCTGACGGCAAACTTACTCGCCGCTGCCCATGGCATTGCTCGATCTCTTGGTCTTCACAGAATCCAGTCCCCTACTGTCATGCCACCGGTCAATCTCAATCCTGATACGGCAATGGCGCAGGCCAGATTAGACTGGATCGAGCAAGTCGAGATTGAAGCTGGAAAACGGACTTGGTGGCAGCTTGTGATTCAGGATTACTTTTCCATCCCATTCACGGAAACCTACTCCATACATCCTGCGCAATTCGTATCCGAGATACCGAAAAACTGCAACGATGACGATCTACTCCAACAAGACGACACTGCCATGACTTCGAGCGCATACACAAGGATTATTGCTCAACAGGCTCTGCTCATGACCCCGGCCCTTGACGGAATTGGCCCTTTAAGCTCTCGGAAGCATGCAAATGCCATTTATGAGCACATACTCAAATGCGACTTCGACATGAGGCAGCAAATCCACAATTTACCCTCCTGCTTGCTGCGGGAGGAGCCCGGCGATGTTCAGAACTCAGGGGCATGGCTTCCCTGGCTCCCAACGGCCCGCCGCACCATGGCTATTTCTGCCGCTGATAAGATCATCAATATTCATAGGCCTCTTCTGTTCTACTCTTTTCAGAGTCCGAACTTTCCCAGGACGAGGGCTACATGTACTGCAGCGGCGGTAACCATACTGCGTGAGCATGAACGGGCGTCAGCTGATAACACTGTGGCCGTCTGGACGCAAACAGCTTTCTGCATCACGGCCGTTATTGTCCTTGGCCTGGAACTCCTCCACCATCCATCTCACACTAGCGAAACGGCCACTGAATACCGTCAGCTTCTGTCGAAAGCGGCTGAGCGGCTGCGCAAGCGATCGTGCGACGTCCTTGCCACCAAGTGTGCTACGCTTATCGAGGTACTTCTCTCTGTCGAGGAAGAGCTTGTAATCATGGTTATGCGTAAGCGTGAGGGAACCCTGGAACAGAAACAAAGGGAAGCCGTTGATGAGCTGGTTGCGAGCCAGGACATCTTGGCCAAGTTTCTCGACCTGGACCCGGCCTCTGAGATGCGACCAACATTCTGGGAAAGTCCAGCGGTATCCGAACCATTTGATCCTACAGCAATGTATGATGTGGCTGAATTTGAGGATTTTGACGTTTGGTATAACGAGGTTTTCTCAGGGAACACTTTTTCAACAGAGTAGTAGAAGATGGGAGAGCGACGAGGACTGTCTGAACATATGATTGGCAAAGACCAAACGAATGGAACTCAACATGAGAATAGTATTTTGAATTGCAACAGTTGCAGGGTCCAAGAGGAAAATACAACTTGTAACACTGAGCGAGTCAAATCGGATTAATGCCCGATTATACGAATACTTGGGTTGGCCTTCATAGCTCCTGTACTACCAGTGCTGTGCCATGCCCATCATTTTGAGATTGATGCTCTGTGTCGGAGGAGATCTTTGACACGACAGTGACCCTCTCCGATCTTGTCAAGATGTTGCCTTCATAATCCAATGCCTCAGCCGCCACGTCCGATATCCTGGCACCCTGCGCCCGTACCCTCAGGAACGTCTCAAAGCCTGTCCGAGGAGTATCTTGCCGCACCATACGGCCTTGGTCCGACTCTCCTTCCACAATCTCTTTCCATAAGAACCGCCATCTTACAGTTCTCGTGTCCCCGTTCCAGCTGACATAGAGGTCAACGCTAGCATTAGTCGCCTGCTCAGCGTACACAGCAGGAGTTTCGGCCGAGGTCCCAGTCCAGTCGAACCGAAAAGCTCGGTAATTGTGTTGCTCCATTTCACCCAGTGGCCCATCACCAAAGCCCGCATGGTAGATCACGTCACCTTCTGCTGTGTATTCCGTCAGCTGTCCTTCGGAGCCCCAATTGATCAACGCCCCGCCACCAGGTAGCGTCTGGAGTGAGCCCTGTGATTTGGAAAGGATGGCGTCATCTGGGGGATGGAACGCTGCGATGAGCGTCGCCAGGCCAAGCTCGTGGCTCAAAGCAATGTACTTTCCCCTCGAGAACGGATGCAGACGAATTTCTTTGTCCCCACCTCCAGCCGATTCGGAACCATAGACGGAGTTGTCAAAAAGTGAAATAACCTCGGTCGAGCCGTTGATGGCTGGTAAGTAGCGTGCATGGTGCTGAAACCCGAACGGAACATCCGGGCCCAATATGAAGTCGGATGTTGGACCACCGAGCCGCCAGATAATGGATCCGTCAGTTCCGTTGATCTTGTATATTGTCGAAGCGTGGCGTGCAGAGAGCAAGTAATGCCCGTCGTCACCTTTGGTGATGGAGTTTATGTGGAAGTAGTCCCACGCCGTTGTACTATCCTTTCCGGACCCCCCCTGGCCCAAGGGTAGGGGAAGAGCAGTCTCTATGTTTTGAAGGTTAACAAGAACCCTCTTTCATGCCCGCGGACGCAAGCTTACCATTCGGGGATACGTGATCCAGACTCCTCCACTCGAATAATACACGACCTGTCTCGATTTCAATCTCTTAAAAGTCTTGTTAGTGTATCAGGAGGGATGTTGGCATGCGGGTCACAAACCTTGGAAAATAGCATCTACTATCCACGTCTGATCTTCAAGACCGCCGTAACCCCCCAGGTCTGTCTGCAGTGGTTGGTAAATCTGGAAGAGAGCCGTCTTCTCGTCGATGATGATGAATTCGTGTTTGTCGCTGATGAAATGGCCACCCGCCCTCAAAGACTTGAGAACTTCGTAGTGATCACTCAGAAGCACATGACGGCCGTGACCATGACCATGAAGGCCATTGTGCGAGCCTTCAAAAGCAAAGAGCACGTTGGCGCCGTTCCATCGCGCAGCCTGGAAGTTGCCCGTCCAAGGGGAGAAGTAAGTGTAGCCGTCCCAAACAAGGTCGCCATCACTGCGAATGATGTACGCTCCTTGTTGCGCCGGGCCTTTGGCAGGCGACTCCCTCCCCGACCCACTAAAAGGTGCAACGAAGAGGTAACCCGGATCACAGGAATCGTTACAAGGGACCGTGATGTTGAGTTTGATCGGATTGAGGTCGGGACGGGTTTTGTAAGTCGAGTCTGCGATCACCAAAGTAGCGACCGCACCCAATATAGTGATTGGAAGCTGCATGACGGAACTTTGGTCGGAAAAAAGGCTTGCTCAAGTTTCGCCAGGACGTGCCTTTGGCCTACTTTTGAATGCCGGGATCTAAAGAAGATCAACCGAAAGCTGGAGACATGGATGCTGTGGCGCATTCTGCAAAATCTCCGAGTATGGCATCATGTTTCCGAAGTTTGTAGAGGGATACATCATTATTCTCTTGTTTTGGCGTGAGTGCGTGTACCTGATGGGAACGGCGATCGCCGGAGCGGGCGAGTTTTCTATCTCGCCCGCGGACTGATCCGACGAAGCCCGTCCCCCGCACCCGCCTCACCCGCACCCGTCTCGCCCGCCCTTGAGTACGCAGGGTTATCCCGCTCTCCAAACAGCGCCTAGATACAGCAATGATTGATGGATATGATGAGACTGTTGGCTGTCCTTCGCGATCTTGCTTTTCGCGAAGTCGTGAGGCGTCAATGCGGGTACTGATGGCGACATCTTCAGAGGCTGATGGTGGCCCTGGGGATTGATACTTAACTTCCGAGTAACGACGACGAATTCCTGTTACCGTTCATGAGTTCAATGCATCAGATGAGACAGAATCCGCGGAGATCTCAAGCAACTTGACTTAGACACTTCACTTTCCCAGAAGGACACACACATCTCTCTCCTAACTCCCTTCAATTATCTTGACACGTTTGATTGGTTAAAGCATGGCAAGCTCCGAGTCAGTTTCGGCCGTCGCAAAAACGGCGTCCTTCCCCGCGGTCCAAGAGAAATCGACTGAAGCGGCATCGCCCAACTCAGACTCCGCCTCCGCCACCGGCTCCGGGCCAGAAAGCCAAGTCCCATCGCAGACCTGGTCTGATGCCGAGGAGAGGGCCGCCGTCCGTAAGGCTGACTTCATCGTCATGCCGCTCCTAATGTTCGCCTTCTTCGTTCTGCAACTTGATCGCTCCAACGCCGGAAACGCCTTGACGGATGGGTTTCTTCAAGATGTTGGGATCACGCAGGACATGTTCAACGTAGGCATGCAGCTGCTCAATGCGGGAATCATCTTGCTCGAAATTCCTAGTAACATGATCCTATATCGAGTCGGCCCAAAGATCTGGCTCAGTTGTCAGATATTTGCATGGTAAGTCATGGGGACAAGTCGAACCTATTATTGCAGACACGTCAGCTAAAAGCTATTAAAGGGGTTTGGTTGCGACCTTTCAAGCCTTCCAGAGTGGTCTGCCCGCATGGCTGGCAACGCGGTTACTACTCGGCATGATGGAGTCTGGCTACATTCCTGGCGGACTCTACACGCTGTCCCTGTGGTACAAAGGCCCCGAGCTAAGCAAACGCTTTGCCCTATATTTTATGGGCAACGGGTTCGCGACGGCGTCGGGAGGACTCCTAGCGTACGGGATACTTCAGATGCGTGGCGTTGCTGGACTGGCAGGCTGGCAGTGGCTGTTCATCTTGGAGGGTCTGCTGACAGTCGTTGCTGGTCTCTGCTTTTTCGCCCTATTCCCTGGCACCCCGTCGAATCCCGTGTCACTCCTCGGGGTTCGTTTCTTCACCGACCGTGAGATCATGATCCTTCGTGACCGCGTCATCATCGACGACCCCAACAAGGCGACAAAAAAGAAGACGATCAACGTCAGGGACCTTGGACGCGCCTTGGCCGACTACAAGCTGTGGCCCCATATCCTGCTGACGTCTGTTGGCCTGGCCCCCAGCGTTGCTCTTTGGTCCTACGCTCCAAGCATTGTCATCTCGTTTGGATACGAGAGGCTTCAATCCAATGCGTTGACGTCGGTTGGACAGTGGATGGGTGTGGCTTTGACACTTCTCCTAGGCTGGCTCGCGTAAGTACTCTCGTACATTCACGAATTGATGACAAACTAACGGGACTCAGTGATAAACTGGGACGCCGGGGCTACCTCGTTCTCGGTGCAGTCAGTCTTCAGTTCGTTTTCACGGTAGGTGCAGAGAACTGCCTGCTAGACACAGGACTAGAGTAAATGCTAATGAGCTCCTCCTCAAGCTCGCGTACAAGTGTCTTCCAGATGACACCTCAGCAAGCACAAAATTTGGCTTGTTGACAATGGCTGCAGGAACCACTTCATGGTGGCGTAAGTTATGGCCTTCATTTCAGTCCTCCTAGAAACCAGGGGCAAGACTGACAATCATGGCCAGACGCCGTTCACGGCTCATGGCTATCACTCAATGCTCGCACACCGGCTGAACGTTCTATGAGAATGGTAAGAGACTCCAGACAATTCTGGGATGGGTCAATTTGCTAACATGAAAGGCCTGCTTCATCATGTCGGCCAACGTGGCGGGTCTCATCGGTGCTCAACTCTTCCGCGCCGACGACCGCCCCTTTTATCACCGAGGATGGACTATCGCAGTCGTTTTCATGGCTGTTTCAGTTGCTTGTGTCTTGGCATTGATTCTAATTTACAGACGGGCGAATAAGAAGACGTCCGAGAGACTGCAAGGGAATGAAATACTTGATGCGGAAGCCAAGTCCGACTTGGGTGAGGCTGTGGTACTCAAGCCATACAACTACTAGAAGTTATTCGAGACTGTTCCTCGATATTACATTATTCTGCTGATTTTGCCACCCGATTCCCGTCTTGTGGGCCGACTCCTACTAATCACTGCCATCGGACAATTCCACCCAGGTTCTTGACCAGACCAAAATGATATGATGCGTGTGATCCCAGCCGCCACAGACTTTCTAATTCTAAGTGGATACATTTCTATAGAATATGCAGGGCAGCACTGATGCTCTTTTCTGTAGTCCGAATGCTGTCTCCTGAACGACGATGACGATACCCCCGTGGCTCGCGCCATGACAAATATAGGCCCCCTGGAAGACTTCAGGTCGTCGATCTCTGATGATTAATCTTTGGAATGCTCCACGGGCATCTGATGAAGAAAACAAATAACTCTTCCGCAAGTGTTGAAACATGGAAGTGACTGCAACATGCAGCATTTTCCGAGATGGATCGCCGTCGAGGCTGATCGTTGGCTTGAGGAAGTGCTGTGGTGAGATGAGGTGCATGTCTGCGCGGGTCCAGCCCTGCATCTGTGGGTATGGGACAGAACTTCTGCATGATTGTCTGTCATCTGAGCACGAAGAGATCGCTGTTAGCCAATGGCATGACTTTCGCCCAGGGGCTGATGTACGACTCACTGAGTTTGGCGACCGAAGAATGATTTGGAGATCCATTGGAGAACCCAAGCGGGCACGCTGGAGACCCAAGAATCGAATCCGGGCTCCAGCCTTCTCATCGCTCCAGCATGCGGACTTCTCGATTCGGAAGGAGATGATGGCCGGGAGCTGGTGTCGGCCTTCTCATAGGCGAAAGGGCTGTTGCCGATGTAGATGGGGCAGCAATAGATTGGAGCGTTGTTTTCGTAGCGAAAATCCATCTCAGTGGTCGAATTCCCGTTGATCTGATTGCCGCCGCTGGCAATGTTGTGCGACGCTTGATTCGTCATGATTCTTGGTCGTTTGGTCGGTGATGGCGGCAAGTGTCATTGGTGGTCCGAGGCGAGCCTCACTCTGCAGGTACTGATGGGTACGCAGAACCGTACGTGGCAGTGCAAAGGGTCACCGGATACGCTGTCTCGAGTCTGCAACCAACAATGGAAGAGAGGGAAGACAAAAGAGAAAGCAAGATGCATCTTGGGCTGCAATGAGACAGGCATGAGTACATGGAGCTCGCGATTTACCTCCCACCTATCTGCAGGCCCGAGCACTATTGGCGTTGTCAGTGGCGTACTGGCGAAATGTCTGGGAGATTGCCCGGTACCGTTGGGGGCCATATTGGATGATCACGCTCTTATGTCGGAGCCTGCATGCGTGTGCAGGCTTTGGGCATAACTCATACACGTCGATGGCCCCCAATGTGCCAGTCGATGTGCATGCCCGTGGTGGTTGCACACGACATCGCACGTCAAGCAAGGCTCTTCAAACCAACAAATGTGGCCGAATAACCCCACTCCATCCCGAAAGATAACCTGCCCAAGCCGAAAAAGATGGTGCACAGCGTTGGTTCTTCGACCCTCGACAAGAAAAAATACATTGCCTTGCTGGGTCACCCACGGCCCAGAGGATCCGACTTGCCTACTTTGACTTCCCTCGCGAAACTTTCGTTATCATCGGAGTCGCCAAATTATCAGCACCATAAGCACAGAACTTCAAGCAAAGGCTCAGAAGACTTCAAATTTGAGCTCTCGGTCGTAAGATTGACTATGGAATGTTGTAAAGCCCATCTCTGAGGTCTGATATCTGTCAAACAGAGTCCTGTCAGCGCACCACCTTACGGGACCATCCATGGAAACGGTACTGATGTAGACCAGGTTTCCCAAATAGATCACCGATCCGGTGCCTCGCGTACTCCAAGCGGTGAGGCCCCTCAATTGGCGACCACACCATCTGGTCACTCATACAAGCTCGAAGATTGGGCCTCTTTTCCATCTCAGCCTTCTTCAGAGCCCAAGCTCGACGAGGGCCAATCTACAGCCTGAAGCGTGCTTGTTCGTAGCCCAAAGAGCCGCAGACTGAGAGGAAATTCTTTTGGTACGAAGGGCTGAGTGGTAACAGACGCGACTCGTGTTTGGTAGTCTTCCCGCGGTTGAGAAGCTCGGGGCTGCACATGGGCATTCTGACTACTAACTATTCCCCCTCTGTCGCCACATCGTTTTGGTACAACCTCCTGATAGTGGTCCACACCCTCGGAAAGCTTGAGCCTAAGTCTCCCTGGTGAATGATTTTGTCTCCTAAGGGTCAGCCAGCCTGCCGCTGTGTGGTGTGCATCCATCACGAGTCTGCACACGTGTCGTTAGTCAAGGGTCAGGGCCGAGGACCAGACGCCATTGATCAGTCTCGTCTTTGATATTGGCAAGCCTTCTTCACCGCCTCGTAAAGACGTATAGTTGGCTTTTTATTTCGGCCTGATTCTGGTTGCCTCGTTTGGCATCCAATTCAAACCATGGCCGAAGCTGTTGGGGTGGTCGCTGCTGCTGTTCAACTGGCAGCAGCGTGCTTGAGCCTGATGGACGCCGTGAAGAAGATAAAAGCAGGCTCATCTACTCTCAGGAGCTACGAGATTCAACTTCAGGAGCTCACCAGTCTGTCTTGCGCCATCTCTCAGAACCCCCTTCTTCAGACTCCAGAGATTGGTGCTCATACTCGTTCTCTTTTGGTTATAGTCGACGGCCAGAACCTCAAGCATCTACTTCAACAGGGCCGCTTCGTCCGCACATTGGGTTTCCTGAACAAAAATCGGGATCTCATTGACCTCTTCAATACTCTGGAGAGACACAAATCGACTCTATCCCTCGTCATACACAACATTCAGGCAGAGACCCTGCATCGGATTCAGTCTGACATCAAGATAATGGCTGACAACCATTGCCCCAGCTCTCCTGCAGACTCTGGTTGTGGCGATATGGACTCGAGTTACGACGAACGTGATACTGGCAAGCGTTCTCAGCTTGCAGAAATTACGCCTCCCACTATGAATGTCTCCAAATCTTACCACCACACGTCGACTGGAGCAGCCAACCCACCAGAATCACCAGCTCCTACTTCTTCGGGCAGTACCTACTCTGCCGCCGGCATTCAATTCATGCCCTCTGAGAAGCTCGAAATTGGGCTCAAGCTGGCAAGGGAGTTCATGAAGAATCACCCCAATAAGGACTTCAACTATGGGAATGTAGCACTTGGCGGCACTGATCAAACCAATGGATCGGTCCTCGTCGGAGATGCCTCGACCGTTGCGATGGTCCAAGTGGAGGGCTCCATCCATATTGAAGCTCACATTCAGGGCAACGGACAATCGATCAACGGAAATGAGATCACAAGCACGTGTCCCGAGGCCAAGAAAGCGGTCGACAACGTCTCAACCGGAAATGTGCACATCGGCTGTGTCCAGACTCCAGGAGAAGGCTCAGCTGAGAAGAAAAAGCCAGGGAAGCAGATCAATGGATCGCTTTACAGACAACTGAAGGAAGGTTGAACGCTGTCACTCCTTGGTATCAGCATGTCTGTGAAGCTGGGGCCCCAAACGTTTCGCGATTGTCTGCCGAAAAGTCTGTCTCTTCTTTTGTTTTATGCTTCTTCTTCCATTTGCTGTGGAACCTTTTCCTTTCACCACATTCCTTGTACTCAGATTTCTTAGTAAACACGAGCTTTCTATAGATCGTTTATCAAGTTGGCATATATGTGTATCAGCCTGCCCAGGCAAACACGCAGTACGTCTGAATCCGGGGGAGGAGGTTGTTGGCGGCAACGACGGCCGCGAACCCCGTCGTCAGTGTGATCGGCAGCAGAGCCAGACCTACCCAGATCGGGCAATACCTCTCCACGGCGGCGAAGTAAAGCGGCAGATAGAAGAGCAAGCAGCACAACAGAATGCCATGCACTAAGGGGGCTAGTCACGCCGCATTGGTACTCATGGTAGCAAACAAGCGCCTCTGTTTGAAGGGGTCTTTCGAGAGACGAGCGTTGTATATCGCGAACGCGGCGGCACGGCAGCCAATGTCGACAACCTAACCCGCCAACGAATGACCTTCCTCAACGGTATCCTGGCCCCTGACTTCCTAGGTAATAGCGGGGTGAAAAGAGTCACATCGGGCGGCCAACTCTAGAAGACCTCAAGCCTGGACGAACGATACGCGAAGGCAGGCCATTGAGTTCGAAAAGCTGATGGTCAGGGAGGGTGCTCGACTAGGAAAGATATCCGCCATTGAGAAGGCGAGCAACATTCCGGGATGCCATTCATGAATCAAGGCACACCAATTATGGCACATACTGAGTGAAAGCAGAAGAGCTTGACTATTTGTTTGTTAAACCGGATGTTAGGAAGTCCAGTCGCCAAGGAGTAGGTCCATCGGCATATTATCAATGAAGTCCGTGGACATTTCATCCAGGGCTAGACGCAACTCGGAATCGCTGGGGCCAATCTCGAAGTTGAACTGATTGCCAGGGAAGGAAGGGAAGTCAAACTCGCCAGTCGGAAGTGAGATCGCTCCACCTTGGAACTGTTGAGCGTTGTTTGTAGCGGGTAAGATTGTAGGAGGCTGGGCTGAAGTATCTATCACCGCAGTTGAGTCGGTAAAATCAGCTGTGGGAGTCGTAGCCAAGGGCTCGTTCCAGGACGGTTGTGTTTGAGGCTCAGGCTGAGGTTGGGACTGGACTCCCAGGCGACGCAGGATCTCCAAACACCGCCGGGCAGATTTGCTGCTCTGGGCAACGAAGCCCAAGCAGTTGTAAGCAGTCCTCATGCTATACCTCCACTCGTCTTGTTGGCAACCCGTTTCCTCGACGTTCCAAGGTAATGTGTTACTGGAGATACCATAGACATGGAGTATAAGAGTCGCTTGGATCAAGAAGTACGTCGCGTACCATGTCAGTCCTTGATGAGTAAGACCGGCGTAGGTGCTGCAGAACTTGGCGATGTCGTGTATGCTCTGCATTGCAACGCCCAGGCATTTCGAGGCTGCTGTGACAGCTGTCGGAAGAAAGCTGTGGCGCATCTGAGTCCCGCGCCATAAGAGAATTCGGAGGTTCTGTTCTTTCCAAAGAACTACAGCACGGGCTACTTGAAACCAGGGAGGAACCTCTGCATCGGGAGCAAAATAGCCAGGCAATGATGTGCGCCAGCGGGATAGATCTCTTTCCATGCCCTCGGCCACACGGTACTCGATCTTGCCGCCTGCTGTTCTCGCCAAGAGGTATTCACGATAAACGAGCTCAGCGGTCTGTACCAGCTTTGCCTGGGCAATGATGGCAGAGTTGGGTGTCGGATACATGGCTTCCGGAGCCGGTTGGTCATCTACAGAGGGTTCCTTGTACCAAGATCAGTCATCGTCTTGACAAAAGCGGTCGAGATCTGTTACACATACGTTGTCGTCGATATTTCGCGGTATTTGCGTGTCAATAAAATCATCCAGCAAAGTGGGCGGCCGTCCAGTCGTGATGTTGAAGCCGCTTTCAAAACAATACATAGTCCAGAAAAGCCGCCTCCGTTTTTCCTGGTCCATCGGATGTTCGTGGGTTTCCGGTTCTCGGTGGAGGCCAAGTCCAAATGCCATCCGACACGCAAGGCCAATGAAATTATAACCGGTGTTGGTGCGGTCTCGCTTTTGGAGGTAGTTCCCCATCAGTAAGAACGCTTGTATGGCTTCCATCTTTCCAGACTCTAACATCTGAAGTGATAGGCTGGATCTCGCAGCACTAAAGTAAGGGGCATGGGCATGTTCCACCTCTGTGCTGGACACCCAATGTCCAATTGTCAGGACCATGTAGTAAACGACTCTCCAGGGGGAAGGATGGGGTGGACCATGTGATAGCCGTGCGTTGAGTCTTTCACGGAAGGTCTCCTCGTGAATTATGGGGTAGGATGTGTTGTAAAATTGAAAGTATGCGTCGATGAGCTGGCCGGCGACCTGGGACAAGGGCAGCTTAGGTGACTCCGGCAACGAAACCTGGTGTAGCTTTGCTCTGTGACCTGGCGAAGAGTGGTTTTGCGGAGACGTGATGGTCACAAAAGAACCACCAATCTCTTCCAGTATGTGGGAACCGGAACTGCTTCCTGAAAGTGTTGCCGCATCAGCCACAGCTCCTCAGGAAAGGAGATTTTCAGGAACTCACCGAGATACCCGGCATCATTAGTCGCGAATGTGCCCATCCCATCATTGCCGTCGGTATTGGAATCGTCTTCGGGGGATAGTGGCACTTCGTGCCAATCATAATGGTGGGATGAAATTTCATCGCCGATGTCTCCTTCACCAGATGCTTCTTGGTTTTGGCGTTCGCCACCCAAGCGCTTGAGAGCCTGGTCGATGTCCACATCGGGATTTAACGACCGCAGGAGACTCTCCAACTTGGCGCACCTCTTTTGAGATGCCTCCAAGTTCTTTCTCGTTAGCGGTGTTCGCTCCGGGGGACTGTCGAAGCTGCATGTCTTGCCGGTCCTGGCGCAGTATGAGCAAGGCTCATTCCAGGCCTTGCCACGCAGACATCGGCTCTTCCTCTTCTGACAGTTCACACAGGCGCGGGCCATTGACGGAGCTGAGCCGCCCGATGACCCGTTCCCACGCTCATGGCAGCGCTCCATGTCGACAGACACCAACCGATGTGGTTGCTTGCATAGACTGCAGTGCTGTTGGCACAATAGGGCGAATTGCGACGAAGGTCCAGATTGGCCCCGCTGTGATGTTCATTTAGCCTCCATCGGATCACAGTCGACCGATGGAGGGTTGTACCCCAACGGCTTAGCGCTACGTCGGTGGGGAGTGGTGGGTTGGACCGAAATCTGACGTCGGGGCACTCCGCACCTACGACATTTGTTTCCCATTTCTTGGTTAACCTCATCTGGCAATGCTTTACAGGTTCAGAGAATGATTACTGAGTGTCAAGAACCTCAAGTCTTGCACCACCCCGATCAGACAGAGAACGGCCCTTGCGCCCTTGGACTCATTGCATCCAAATGGCCGTTGTCATTGCGTGCTGTCACACCGTCGCCTATACTGTACCAATCTGGTGGATTAGGACCGGCAGCAGCGGTTGTTCGGCAGAAACACAGCTAATTCCACGATAAAGGCAGATTCAGGCTGGAAAGGTTTGGACATAGATTAATACTATCTTATAGACCTAATCTTCCAACCTGGTGACCAGCTACCACACCACCCTCCGTGCATGGCGATGATATCCCAAGCCAATAGGAACACGAGCCATGATCACGGCAGTCACGAACTTCCCCGAAATCG
This sequence comes from Verticillium klebahnii, assembly GCA_002851715.1. Lineage (NCBI taxonomy): Eukaryota > Fungi > Ascomycota > Sordariomycetes > Glomerellales > Plectosphaerellaceae > Verticillium > Verticillium klebahnii. The sequence continues at coordinate 1,065,768 of NMXL01000001.1, read as the reverse complement.
GCAGGATGGTAGCCTATAACCCTGGCCGGTCACCTCAGTTCGCCGCTTTGCACCCACCAACAGGGTGCCTTAGTATGTAGGGCAATCGGAGTGATAGGCTTGGTGACCAGAGTGACTTCTACATAACGATATTTGTAAAAGCGTGCTGCCCAACACCGCCGGACGGTCCACAAGCTAAGGTAGGTACCGAGGTAAGGGAAATAAACAAGCCACTCGTGCTCACCCGAAGCAATGGGCTGCATGCAAATCTAAGGTAAGGTATGTAATTAACCTTAGCCTTGGCCACCCATCTTCCATGAAAGGCCTTACTTATGGCTAGGGATGGAAATTCCGGTCCCATTGTAACCTATCAGGTACCTATAAACAATTTGAGGTCTAACTACGAAGACTCTATGGCCTTCTTTGCTGCGGATAATTGGGAACTGCACTTCGAGGCGACCGACCTCCAGGATTCAAACCGCACCTCAGTCAAGAATTGAACGACGCAGCGCACCTTCATCTTAAGCTGTTGCGTGTCATTATCTGTGTGTCAGCCGAAGGTGTACCGCGGGTCCTCAGTGCGGTGGCGTAAGCGGTAAGCACATGTGCGTTTGCTCCTCCGTGTGTACGACAGTTAAGGGGACCACAACGGACTCCACGCCAAGGAGTCAGAGTACCCCGGAGAGAATGCTGCAGCGGTCCTTCGCATTCCGGCCGTTGCACTCATCCCTAAGAACGTCGGGGACATCCAGTACCAGAAGCTTATGATGCTTTCCGGAAGACCGTCATGCTGCCCCAATACCCGTTGCGGAAATCAAAGCCGCTTCCTGAGGCGAGTTTCAAGTCGTGGAGTTGCCGGTCAACCTGGCCATCGGCGCAGAGACGCCCGGCGCTACTGGCGTTAGTCGTTCTTGGGGTTGGACTTTCCCCCACATCTCCAGACATCCACTCAAGGGCTGGCCTCTGTGCCCCGAAACCAACCAATTCCCCAGACCCCGGATGTTGAGACTTCATGCCTTTTGCCGAGTATATATGACCACCTGCTCCCGCTCATGGCTTTGTCTAATTATTTTCTGCAACGCTCCTCGGCATCTTTACCCCCTTTTTCAAACATGGATACCAAAGATTCAAATCTCCCCTCGGTCGAGCACGGCTTTGCCTCCCGCGAGGCTGTTCACGACACCGTGAATAGCGAGGGTGAAGTTCTAGAGACCAGGTTTGCCGGTAAATTCTTCCAACACGATGAGGCTTCTGAGTGCTTGGTTATTTACTGGATCACGCAGGTCTTTCACGTTGGGGTTCAGTCAGAACTTTCTGGAAGGCCGTGGTCTTCTGCATGATTCTTAACTGGGCCGCTATGAATGATGGCGTGAGTATAGTACATCCTGACGGCTCTCAACTAGTATTAAACCTGTCACTTAGTTTCAACAACAAATCCCGGGCAACGTCATTCCGATGCCAGCATTCATCCGAGATATGGCTGATATCACAGTCGACGGCGAGCCTGCTATTAGCGCCAGGACTGTTTCTTTCTGGCAAGGCTTCGCCGAGATGAGCAAAACCCTGGGCATGTTTACTGGAGGATGGTTTGCGGACCGCCTCGGTCGAAAGCGGGCTATGATTGGTGCTGTTATCGTGCTGCTCGGCGGTTCAACCGCTGAGATCACAGCTCATAACTGGCAGACCTGGCTTGTGGGCGCCATGCTCATCCGCCTCGGCGTTGGTCTGGCCCAATCCATCTTGATCGTATACATCTCTGAGCTCGCGCCGCATCAGATCCGAGGCTTCATGATCGGTGCCTATCAGCTCTTTATCGCACTCGGACAGCTCATCAGCGCCATTGCCACTCAATTGGTCGTTACTCACCGACCAGCGGAGTGGAAGCCATTGATCGCTACCGAGTATCTTTTCACTGGGGTTCTTGCCATTATCATTTGGTTCGTCCCGGAGTCTCACATCCATCACGCCCGCAAAGGTCACCACGAAAAGGCGAAGCAGTCTATGATGAAGTTGTACGGATACGCTCCGGACTACGACGTAGAATATGAATACCGCGTTATTCATCATGGCATCATGGCCGAACAAGAGTTCATCCAGAACAGCAGGAGCAGCTTCTTCGAGATCTTCCACGGACTCAACTGGCGCCGAACGCTAGCGGGCTGCATAGGCATATGCAGTCAGTGGTCCGCCGGCGCTCCCATCGTCTTCGCGTACTCCACCTATTTCTTCGCAGTCGCTGGTCTCGAGAACCCCTTCCTCGTTACCATTATCACTTTCGTTCTGCTCCTCGTCTCGATCTCCTGCGCCCTGCTTGCTTGCGAGCACATCGGACGTAGGCCTCTTCTCATCGGCGGCTGCTTCCTCATGCTTCTCTTCAACGTCGCCCTCGGCACAACTGGATTCTTCGAAGGAAGAGCTTCCGACAGAGCAGCGCTGGGGTTTTTGTTATTGTGGGTCATCTGCTACGGCCTCTCTGCTGGACCTATTGGTTACGTTGCGGCGGGAGAGACCTCGACTCCTCGACTCAGGGCCCAAACGACTTCTTTTAATATGGGTTGCTACGGTATCGGATTGTGAGTAAAGTTTGGATGTGACTCGATTGCCTGCACTAGCTAACTATCTCTTAGTTGTATCTTCCAGTGGACCATTTCGTACATGATCAGCCCCGATGCAGCAAACCTCGGAGTCAAGGCAGTCTACGTTTGGGCTGGCCTATTGGTTCCTACAACCATTCTCCTCTATCTCTACTACCCCGAAGTGAGCCCCTTGTACGGTCTGTATCTGGTCATATACTGACATCATCCAGACGTACGGCCGAACCTACTGGGAGCTTGATGAGCTTTACGAGCGGAAGATACCTGCTTGGAGGTTTAAGAACACCCCGACTCTTGCCGAGAACAGAGGTTTCAAGAAGCACAAAGGGTCATTAGTTGAAATTTCTGAGCTCATCAAGCAATACACCGCCTAGGTAATCTGAGCTTAGCCAAGGGCAAAGACGAGGGACCCCTTAAGGTGCGATCGCTTTCCATGTCTCCTCGACAATCGGTGATAGTCGCACGGGGTAGTTTACACAATTGTCAATTAAAATGCAGAGTTTCGCACAGCCAGCGGGCTTGGCTTGAACGTGACGCAGTCGACGAAATGCTTGGCAAAATCCGGCTTCTTCTTGTTGATGTCGACAACGTATACAGCGCTCGCTCCGAATGCGGGCAACAGCAGCCGAAAGCAGGCCGACTGTTCCTGACCCTAGGACTAGAACTCGTCGTCCTGTGCTTATCTTAGCCAGGCGGTTGGCGTGCACAGCGACGCTCAGAGGCTCGAGAAGTAGAGCTTCTTCCAAGCTGAGGGAATCGGGGATCCTGTCTCCAGAGCAACGCGATCACCTGGTCTAACAGAAGTAACGCCGGAACCGATAGCGTGGACAGTGCCAGATGCTTCATGGCCCATGACGATGGGCAGGTCCTCAGTCACGAGTCGAATCGTCCCGCCGTGTCTCCAGAAGTGCACCTATTGTTCCTTGTTATCAGACCCGCCCATACTGAAGGGTCTTGGTCACCCGCTGGAACGATGTAGAGAGACTTACATCACTACCGCAAACGCCGGCGTATGCGATGTAATCAGGATATCGTGGGGCTCTTCGATTGTATGGACTGGTCGAGTCTCAAATTGAGCTTTCCCAGCGCCGTACAGAATGCAGGCGAGGTTCTCAGACTTTCATTTTCGTCAGTGTTGTTCCGTCTGACTCTGAAGGTGGCATTTGGCTAGCGATCAAACATAAGAAGAGCTGGATCAGAACCACGGGTGCTGACTGAGGGAGACATCGATGAATGCCGTTATTTGTTTCCGATCGGGAAGACACGTGCAGAAGCCCGATGTAGTAGTGTCCTGCTATGCAATGGGGCTCTTCACATCTCGTTCAAGTCCATCTTCATATATTCGTCGTCGTAAATGACCTCGGTGGCTTTCGGACAGTCCGCCGCTAGCGCCCAAAAGGAGGGGGTTGGCGTGGTTCATGCAGCATCGGAGCACAGCAAACCGACCACTACCAAGAAGCCTTCTGATCCGGCAGGACGACAGAAGGGTGACCTAAAAACTGACCATGACAAGAACGAAGCGGCTTTCCGTGGTATTCTAGACACGCGCCTTTCGTCCCGTACTAGCACATATCCGCACACCTCGGTGTCCGGAGCGAAGGAAGCCTAACTCAATGAAAACAGTCTCTAGTTGATTATTCCCATGTCCGGCTCTATCAGATGACCACGAATGAGGTCGCCATTTGGCAAATCGTTCACTTCCGCTCGCATAATTGCTTCTTCTCTCGTGCTTGCCAGTCCAGCCGCCAGATGTCTACTTGCCAAACGCTCCCTGGCAATATCACGAGGCACGTTGACGAACCACCTTCGATCATCAGTCATAAGCTCAAGGACGATGAAGAGAACAAATACCAGACAGTGATGGCTGCATACATACTTTTCATCCGCAAGACTCGCGATCTTCGACCATGGCTCTTGCGACAGGAGGGTGTAGTTCCCCTCTACCACGACAACCTTGCATGTTGACCTGATGACGATAGCATCAGGGACCGGATCACCCACGGCATGGTCAAATCCAGGTGCGATGATCGTCTGAGATGGCTCCTCATACTCCGTCACCGGCATCTGTTTCAATTCTCTGACAACCTCGACAAATGCCGGGGCATCATACGTGAAGGGGGAACCTCGTCTGCGAAAGGCTTCCTCTGGGTCGCTGAAAGTCGACAGAGTAGCTTTCGTATAATGGTATCCGTCCTACCCCGGGAAGACGTTAACAACTGCTGGTCCCACATCGACCTCTTCGTACACTACCTGAAATGAACTCACCATTGGCAGAAGTGCCACATCATTCACACCATCTTGAGACAGCCTTGCGATGAGACCCGAAGAAATGGTGGACTTGCCTGACCCCGGTACGCCAGCCAAGGCAATAATGATGCGTTGCTTCTCCCTAGATGCTTTCTGAACATAAAGCAAACTTTCAACCCGCTCGACCAATATTGATATCGTCTTGCTCAGGTCCGTTTGTGGCACCATGGTGTGTTCTGAGGGATGATGCGCACAGCTTGTGTATCGGGAGCACAGACTGCCATCCATCCTTCGCAGGCTCCCAGGGTCCGCATATTAATACGAAGGATGGCTATCTCGCCGGCCGATGGAGGCAATGAAATTGCCCCGCGATCAACCGTCCTCGCGTACCTAATTTACGATTTGGAGCTCAACCCCGCATCGGTCGAGAGTGCCCCGGCGCTGTGTGGGTCAAGCCCTGACGGGGTTCAACTCGGTACTCTTTAAACCCCTGCGCGGGAACTGTTGCAAGCACCAAAATCTGGACCGTCATCGCTTCCTTTTTGCGACAACCTCAATTGCTCTCAGATTCAGACCAAGTAATCATTTTCAAGATGTCTATGACCGTCGAGAACTGCGGCCAAGTCCGGGAGGGTTTCCCTCGGCCGTTCCCGGACACACCTTCCAACGTCATGGAGCAGCTGAGCATGAAGGGCAAGGTGGCAGTCGTCACTGGCGCTGCTGATGGGATCGGTTTGGCCGTGTCGGAGGGCTTTGCTGAGGCTGGTGCCAGTGTTGCCATGCTTTACAACTCGTATGTTTCTCTGCGGATATTGTCATGTCATGCTGATATATGGTGATTGCAGGAACGATGCCGCCATCCAGAGGGCAAAGGACCTGGCCGAGACGCACGGCATCAAGACTGTCGCATACAAGGTGGACGGTGAGCTCTCATCTGCACCGGCTCCGACCGCAGACCCTGCGTCTAACAATCACAGTATCGGACCCGGCTGCGGTTCAGAATGCGGTCAAGAAAATTGCCAGTGACTTCGGTCAGATCGACGTGTTCGTTGCCAATGCCGGTATGGGGATCTCAGTCTTTCGGCACCACGAGCAACCCTCGATTTCTGACCTCGCAATAGGCATGGCCATATCGAAACCCATACTCGAGCAAACGCTGGAGGAGTACCGCAAGCAGATGTCCGTTAATGGTAAGTTTGTTTGCCATCAAATGCGAGAAAGAGATTCTGGCTGACGCATCTCCTCCGTAGTTGACGGTGTCGTCTTCTCCGCCAAGTACGTCGGCGAGGTGTTCAAGGAGCAAGGATTCGGCAATCTCATCATCACGTCCAGCATGAGCGGCCACATCGTCAACGTCCCCGTCGATCAGCCTGTATATAACGCGACAAAGGCCTTCGTAACGCATTTCGGAAAGTCCCTAGCTCGGGAATGGAGAGAGTTCGCCCGCGTCAACATTGTATCTCCTGGCTTCTTCGATACCAAGATGGGAGCTAACCCGCTGGCTATCAATGAAGCCTACCGCATGTCGGCGTTCGGTAGACAGGGCCATGTCAAGGAGATCAAGGGTCTTTATCTCTATTTGGCAAGCGACGCTTCTACCTACATGACTGGAAGCGATATTCTGATCGATGGCGGCTACGTCTTGCCTTGAGGATGGTTGGGGATTAGAACACATAGAAAGATAGAATGAAGCAAAGATCTCAAGCTTCATGCGGTGTTACTACGAAATCCTATTAATCGGAGGTACTTATTCCCCTACAGATAATGTCATGTGAATTAGTTCCATTACCAGCTTGGCTAACTCCTTCCTCATCTAATTATGCCTTTCAGAGCCGCTAGGAGCCGGTGACAACCTAGGGATGTCGTCTCTGGTCATCACTACACGCGTGTGTTCTTTAGAGACTGGAAGTGCGGCCCCGAGATCGGCAGTCCAAGATGAAGATGGTACTGCGGCAGACATAGATGTCTCATCGGTGTTCTGTATGCCGATGGACAGTGCGGTTCAGGGGGGGAAACGCATCATTTTGATCCACTCAGTTAGATCCAGCTACCCCAAAAGTTCCTCTCCAAATGCGAGGCTTGCATTCTCGGAGACCCCATTGTGCCCCAGATCGTCGGAATACAGGACCCCGATGTCAAAGACGGACAGTCCCCGGTGTCCGGCCAAAAGCTATGAGGCGGCCAGAATCATTGAGCGACTTTATATAACACGTTCCTTCAGGGTCTTGTTTCTATTTCACCAGTACTAAGAAAGCCTTCTATTTTCCAGGACATTATGACTGTCCCAGCGGAACTCCCGGCGCGCGACGCCTTAGCAGCCCGCGCGATTCCTTCGATGATCTTCAGCGACGGTAGCACAACCTCTCTTACGCCTCCGCCTCCTATCGTCGGCCACCCCGAACCCGCTACAGCATCTAGGGACAGATTCTTGGTGAAAGGAAATGCAGTTGTCACTGGAGGTGCAGGCGTGCTGGGCCTTGCATCTTGTGAGGCCCTTTTAGAACACGGTCTCGAGGGCCTTATGATCTTTGACGCCAACGTCGACAACTGCAAAGATGCCCTTGCGCGGCTGCAAGCCAAATTCCCCAAAGTCCAGATCCTTGCCCAGAAAGTCAATGTCACAGATGAAGTGGGCGTCAACAAGGCAATGGAGGACACGGTCCGCCTGCTGGGCTCAGTCAACCACGTCGTGTGCTTCGTCGGCATCGTTGGGTGCGTCGAGTCTCTCGACATGCCCGTTTCCGAATGGAGAAAGATTTTAGACATCAACACCACAGGATCCTTCATCACCGCCCAAGCAGCAGCGCGGCAGATGGTCAAGCAGGGAACCAGCGGGTCCATCACCTTCATTGCATCGATTTCGGCCCATCGGGTCAACTATCCCCAACCTCAGGCTGCATACAACGTCAGCAAGTCGGCGCTACTGATGCTCAAGAGCTGTCTGGCGGCCGAATGGGCACGTTACGGTATCCGGACGAACAGTATTAGCCCTGGGTACATGGATACGGTCCTGAATGAGGGGGAGGGGATTGCTTGTCATCGCAAGATCTGGGCTGAGAGGAACCCGAGTGGAAGGATGGGATCACCGTCGGAACTGACTGGTACAGTTGTGCTCTTGGCGAGCAGCGCTGGGACATACATAAATGGCACGGATATCGTGGTGGATGGAGGCGGCGTTGTGCTCTAAAGAGGCTTCGTCTAGGACGCCAGAAAGAGAATGGAGACCTGCCAACCAAAAGTCACTTTTTTCCCCCTCGATGCGCCCATAAACATGACTCGCTGAAGAAACATCGTCAATGAGACTTTGTTATATTCTATGCCATTCTAGGGTGCCGCCTTCTTGTCTACCCGGAGGAAAGAGAGGCACTGTTTTTTCAGGTGGGGGGGCTCGAAAACCGATCCTCTACCAGACGAATGAAAAAACGCTTGCCACTGGAGATGATGATGAACTCTAAGTCTGTGTTCCGATCACTGAAGGTGAGCTCGATGATTTCGAAAAGAGGCGCCTTGAAGATTGGTTCTTCAGTCGCGAAGCCGTCGCCGGGGTTTGCGCCCGTTCGCAAGGTGTTACTAGTCATCTAGGCTCTCACATCTCTTCTGAGCAAGAAGTCAGCTGCTGAAGAATGATATTGGTCGCCCTCTCCCCTCTGCCGCTGCGGCGAATATCGAATTCGCATTCTAGCCCTTCGAGGTAAGCTGCGTGCTATGCGCCTACACCGTAAATTATCGTTACCCTTTGAATTCCCCCGGCGAGGCTCGTCACAGGATGTGTCTACGGGTGACCTTCGCCGGATGAAATGGGGGCCTCTTGTTGGGTAAAAAGCCAGTCCAGCTCTCGTCCGGCTCTCCAAGGACGGCAGTAGCGCCCTGGCAGTTGATCTTGCATGATGCCCCTACGTTGCCCTCAACCAGGTCGCAGGCTAAAGCCCGGTGAGCCCTCCCGGAAGCCATCACTGAGTAGTTCATTGAGAATAACACAGACGGAACTAGAGAGTGCCGGCCGCTGGGCGATGCGCCCTTTGGAACTCTCGAAATCAGGTAGGTTAATTCTAGACGACACGACCCGCGCAATCAGGGTGCTTGAGAACCATGTGGGCATAGATAGGTAGACTGGCCGTCTTCACCGCCGCAGCGGACACCAGAACGCCAGTATTGCGCTCGATATATACTTGGGCTCCCATGAAATAGGACTTTCCTCATATCACAGGCAGGCTTTTATCGACCGGAAGTGTCTTAAAATGCGGTGGAGCAAGCTGGCAGGACTATGCCTACTCTTTCTCTTAATCTACTCGAAAGAGGCCGAGGATATAGTTTTCGATCCCGTTGACCTCCCTCGCTGATCGCGACGACTCGCCGACTTCATCCCCAGGCACCGCCGCAGGCGGCCCGACAACGGCATACTTCGCCTTCTAGCCACGCAGGCCGTTAATGATTCGCCGACACAAATGCCGCGGATTTGCGAGCACGTAGCGCTAGTAGTAAAAATCCGTAATCAGGGAGAAACGACCAGTTGATGACTGAACTATGAGGGACCTCGTCGAGAGGTGCCAGAGCGGACTACGAGAATATGGGCGGCGGCCGCTGTAGGATAAGAGATGGATCAAGAGTGCCTCGATCCCCTGGGTGGGTGTCCAGGGCAGCCGTTGTCAGGGATGCTTCAGGGAGCGAGACCTACGCGGGGCGGGTGTAGATTGATTACCTTCACCTTGCGTGCCTGTTGCTCAATGTACTTCGCTCTGGAGTGGATCGCTCCGCTCCCGTGCACTTTGGCAACAGCTCCTATTATATGGTAATCTAAGCATTTATGGATCAGAGTGAGCACATATTGGTTTACGTCGGCATCAGTTCGGGCTGCTCCATGTCGAGGCACTAATTAGAAGCGCCACCAAATAGGACCTTTGACGCCAACCCCTTTTTGGAGTGCGGCTGAGGGCTTCAGGGGTGAAGTACCATCGGCTGACTCGATTATCTCCATCGTTTCAACTGCCACACCACAGATGTTGTTTTGAGCCAAGCAACTCAGCAAACACTCGTGCTTGTTGCCGGACTTGGGATTCGTATCGTTCCCACGCGAATAAGATTGCCCATCTCAAGACAGGCAGGCAAGTCATCTGGGCAGATCCACACGCCCGGCATGGGCAACTCCAACTCGTCCGCCTCGGACATCATCACGTATATCGGCGTCCCGCTCGCCGTGCTCGGTGTGCTGCCTATTCTCTACAACACCCTGGCCACACTCGCCGCCCTCTCCCGCATTCGTCGCATGCTACGCCACTCCCGGCTCACCGCGCTCACACGCTCCGACGTGGTCAACCGTGTCATAGAGGTTGACCTCCCGCGTTATGCCGTCACCCCGTGGCACCGCTCTCTCCATCGCACTGCGTACTGGTCTCCGGCGCCTCACCCCAGCACCATTCCCGGCGGTTCATGGTCCATCTTCAACTGGAACACCAACACCATCGGCGTTCGCACGCAGCGCGTCGAATATGCCGACCAGCTGCGCCAGCCCCAGGCGGAAGTCGCCTTTGAGGAGCTCGTCTGCTATCTCCTGGACCTTGGTGCCGTGCCGAACACCCATGGCTGGAGGCTGCTGAGGAACACGGGGCTCTGGACGCCGGTAGGATGCGCACTGATGCAGAGCCCAGACGGAACCCACAAGGCCTTGACCGTTGCGCCCCTGGAAGACTCCGACGGGCACCTGAGTCTGGCGGTGAGCTGGTCATCACACTGGACGACTAGAGATCACACATCGCTTCCGCCATACTGGGTTCGCCTGCCGGCGCCCTCCGAGGCGTCTCACCCGATCCCTCCAGCCGAGGGACCAAGCGATGTGAAGGGTAAAGACGAGGCCGCTTTGAACCATGACGAAGCCAAGCTCCCCACCACGCCTCTCATAGACATCCAACACCCGCCCAGGGCCGTCATCTGCAAGATCGCCTCCCACGGCCTCATCGCCGCCCAGCTCGAGCTCGACCCCAACACGGTAACGCCCGATGACTCTCTCATCACGCCGGACAGCCTCCCGATCGACCACCTCCGCCAGCCCCCAGCGGCGACCTGGTTCGCCAGCGCCGCGACCGCCTACGGCACCTCCCCGCGCACCCTCCTCTGGTCGCACCGCATCCCCGACGCCGTGCTGTCCTTCGCCCGCCGCGCCTCCGTCCCCTGCGGCGTCCTGGAGCTTCTCTCCCTCGTGGACCCGTCCGCTCCGCCCGCGTGGGCCGTCCGCTCCGCCGACGACCCCGAGGCCCGCCGCGTGGAGCTCATGTCCCGCCGGCTGCGGGAGCAGCGAGTCCACATGGAGAAGGAGTCCCGCATGGGGTTCGCGGAGCGTCAGCGGGTCATCTTGGAGCGCATGGAGCGCGAGTCCATGCAGCGGCTGGACGACCGTGAGTCTCTCTTCTTTTCTCGTCTCTTTTTCCCTCATCTCTTCTCTTTTTCCATGTCCCCCCCCCATCCCCCCCTTGCGTGGTGAGACCAGTTGCTAAGCCGGACAGTCCGCGACCAGATGCACGCGGACGCGCAGCGCAGGGAGACGAAACTGCTGGAGGCGCTGCAGTCGCCCAAGTGGACGCCTGCGCAGGTGGCGCCGCACGCCCTGCGGTGGCTGAAGGAGCACGCGGCGAGCGGAGGGCTGTTCTCCTCCGTCGCAGTGCCCGAGGCCGCGTCGGGCTGGTCGCTGAAGCCGGTGCTGGGGCTGCTGCTGCACGCCGTCGTCCTCGACGCCGCGCTGTGCGCGCGGGTGGTCGCCGCGCTCGAGTCGTGGAAGGCGTGGGCCGAGAACGGCGGGATGCGGCGCGAGGACGTCGACGCGCTGCTTGCCGATGCGGATGGGGAGAGGGAGGCTTGGGCGCTGGCGAGCCTGGTCGCGGCCGGGGTCGGCGAGGCGGCGGCCGGGGACGGCGTCACCGTGGGGCCGAGGACGGGGGGCACGGTGGGAGCTGACATGCAGGAGTGTCTGGGCATGTGGCCGAAGGTCAGGCTAGGATGAGAAGCACTCGGCGCGGACAACTCAGACAGAGACATATGTTTGCTGTTGAAGCCACGATTTGATGGTTCTTATTCTGTTCGCAAAGGACTGTCATGATAAGTCATAAGCAAGACAACCACAGAAAACAATGACAGAAAGGGCCAAATTGCGATACCCAGACGACCCGGCTCGACAGACGGCAGGGCTGTTCCCGTGCCTACGTCGCATCGGTCAAGGTGATTTTGGATGTTGAATCCGAAATCGCCTGCCCGCCCAAGTCCTGGACATTCCTGCACTCTTTGCCATCTTTCCGCCTCCGTCCCAACGCCCAAGTAGCCTCCCCCCTCCATAAAAAGACAATGACCCAAACAATTCTGTTGTTAGGAAGGCGAGAAGCCAAAGTACACTGTAATACAAAGGAAGAATGAAACCCGCAAAAGGGACCGTCCTCTCCGTTGCAGACCAATCTCGAGGATCTCGTCATGCTCCGACGCCGCCACGCATGACAGCGTTTCTGTGTTGTGATATTGAGGAAGATGGCGTCGAGGGGCTCAACATGGCCTGGACATCCATGATGTCATGTAGGTTTGTCCGTCCTCTCGCAGAACACATGCCGCTCCAGGGACGTAGGGTCCGGTGAAAGGCTCCAGGCTGTGGCCGTTGAAACGAACGTTTTGGGGTTCGGGGTATTTATCTTGGTTGGCGTAGGCTTGGTAGTATCCGGCGAGTCCAGAGTACGTGAGGTGCATGTCGTGGCCCAGCTGGGCGGTTTGAGCTGAGGAAAAACCGGAAGCTGTCGATCCTGGCCTGGCGTGGCAGACGTGGCCTGGGGCTTCAGCCCGCGGCTGGGTGGTCATCCGAAGTTGCCTGAACGACGTGCCGCTGGTGGAGCTCGAGGGCGTCATCTCGGCGTCGTGTTGTTCGAAGCCCATCTGGTCCCGGCAGCTCGATGTCGTGGACATGGGAGACATGGGCAGGCTGTATGGCATGGCTTGAGAAGGCGAGCCCGCGCCGGAAAAGCCCCCCCTGAACTGAACGCCGGTCAAGCCAGACGCTGCGTAGCAATCGCTGTGAGGGCGTCAGTAATGAATGCCGCCCTTCTAGGTCTGAATGCAGGGACGCCAGACATAGAGAAGAATCAAAGACGTACACAGCCGTCCCCACGGTGCGCGAGAGCGGCTGCTCACCGATGCTCTGCCTGTAGACTGTATCATCATCTGGCCCCGGTTGTTCGTGGGACGCCCTCTCGATGGCTTTTTCCAGGTTCGCTTTCTCCAGGGCCTTGAGCTGTCTCTTCTTCAAGTTGTACTTGCCGACGCCCCATCTTTTGAGCCTTCCTCTGTACGCCCGCTTTCTGGATGTGCCATATCAGCATCCCACGCAAGTCGTTCGACAAGTCCAGTCAATGGGAGACGGCTCAACTTACGAGGCTTTGAACCCGCTCTTCTGCTCCATGATACGTATCACTTCATCCAGCTTCATGCTGTCCCCTATGTAGAGGCCGACGATCTCCACCCTGTGTTTCTCCCAGGGCTTGCCCATGGCGGCGGCCCGGCACGATTGGGGCGGTGAGGTGGCAGGCGGACGTGGGATGGGGGGGGAAAAGGGAGGAAGCCGAACGGGTCAGGCCATCCGTTTCTCTGGCGGAGCAAGAAGATCAGCAACCAAACAGAGATTTTTTAGGAGCCCTACTGCCGGGCCAGAGCCCTGCCCGAAGTGATGCGATCCGGTGTTATATGTGGCCGGGGGTGCACCCGGCGAGGCTGCGAACCAGGATGCGGCTTGGCCACACCATGCCCCCCCCCCTCTGTTCTGGCTAAATCGCAGCCACGTTGTGTGAGGCAACCGCGCAGCCTGGCGAGACGGGCAGAAGAGGGACGCGCACCAGTTTGGAGATGCCAAGTCTGAAGAGTCACTGACAGGTGAGGGTGGTGAGCGAGAGAGCTCGGCGGACGCACGGAGGGAATGAACACCCACGCCTCAGGATCATATACCACCCAGCAGGGCCAGTCCGCGGCTCACCAGCGACTTGCACTTCTCTCCTTTCTTCCGACATCGCTCGCGACGTATAGCCTGGGAAGTGATGTGGTTCGTCTCCGCCGCCATGCGACCCGCGAGGCGTCCGCCGCCCCTCCTCGAGCCTCGCCGCCAGCACTCGGGCGACGGGGCGCCGTCCACACCGCGCCAGCGCATCATGCTCACTGCTCAACGGGGCACCTCATCATAATTAATGATAATAATAAAAAAACAGGTGTTACGCCGGTTCAGTCAATGACGGTTCGAAGGCCACCTCCCTGTCGGGAGGGGCAGCTGGCGAGGCACATCTGGCCAGCCTGCCGCCCAATCGCAAACCACCAGTCGACGGCACGCCCATGGCGCCCTCTAAGCCTCGCCTTGACGTCTGTCGGGCGGAACCAGCGATGGCGTCCAGATCCGAGTTCGCGCTCTGGAGACGAGGACCTCCGTCGTGCCGCGTCGCATGGACCCGAGATCGGCTCTGCAGCGGCGCATCACGTCCGGCGTCTCAGTTGCCTAACCTTGGCCGTGGGAGCGGGAAGACATCAAAGCTGCCCAAGGAATTGGCATGCGCGCCGGCTCATGTCGAGGGGATCCCCGTCAGGTCGCACAGCCCACCCCTACCCCTCTCCGAAGAGACACCGGAAGGGAACGCTCGACGTGGTCATCGATGCCACACCCCGACCGCCTGCTCCGATCTGAGACAACGCTCATCCCTCGCCCATGCTGCCGACACGACGTGGCCGCGGTCCCGTCCACTCACCGCCTCCAGCTTCTCGGTGAACGGGCGGTGGCGTGCAGCTCTTCGCCCCATGGTTCAACGCCAACAGCCCCTCTCCGCAGACAGAGTGGACAGGGGTGGGAAAGCATCGACGCTCGAAAGACGGGGGTTCCGGGGGCTGAAAGGGGCGGTCTCGGGTTACACTCTCCCCACGGCCCCCCTCGAGGGACCATGTCACCGGGACGGCCCTGCGCGTGCCGAGACCCGGTTCACAGACCCCAGACCCGACGGCCACAGCGCCGGGTCTCATGTGCGAGGGGGAAATGAGAAAGAGAGAAGAAACGAGGTGCCATGCATGCTTGTCTGTGTCCGATCAGATTCAAAAGTGTTTGTATTATCCAGTGATTGCTCCATTACGCGGCCTGTCCGCTTCCTCCCCCCACGCCGTATATGACCCCCACGAGGGCATGAAAAGTTAAGATGAATTCGCGGCGCTCGGAAGGAAGGGGAAAAAAAAAAAAGCAAAGTATTCGATATCGCAAGCCAATGGACGGCGTCAAAGGACATCAAGGGGGGGATGGCATGACCGCCTCACTATTTGCCTCACCCTAGCCACATCCAGAGGAAGGCGACCAGGCGAACATGCGAACCATCCGCCTCACTTCGACCCCCACTCAACGTCCATTCCCAGGGGGGAATTGGCGAGAGAGCAGCTCATGACTTCTCGGGTGCCGCCGCAATGGGGCTCACCGGCGCAGGCGCCTTCTCCTGCGGCGCCAGAATCCCAGACTGCTGCGCCTCGTGGCCCTCCACCGGCGAGACGGGGCCCGGCGGCGTGACAGCGGCGAACTTGGCGTCCTGGTCCACGACGGGAGACGAAGGTGATGTCGGCTCGGCGGGGCCCGTGGCGCCCGCGACGCCCTTGATGATGTCGAACCACCGCTGCGCGTCCGCGGGCGTGTGCGCCTTGAAGGCGAGCTCGGCGGCGCCCGTGAGCTTGGCGCTCATGCTCTTGCTGCGGTCCTTGCCCTTGACGTTGAACTTCTCGCCGGCGGGTGCGCCGATGACGGCGTCGGGCAGGTAGATGGACAGCTCGGGCTTGGGATCGACACGGGCGTTGTCCGAGTCCTTGAACTCGTGCAGGAACTTGGACGGCGTGACGACGTAGTAGCCGGTGCTGTAGCCCCACGACAGCTTGTTGCGGGACTTGCGCTCGAGGGAGCCCTCGATGAGGGCCTTGGTGGCCGGGTGGGACATGTTGGGGAACTGGATGTCCTCGACGGCGCGGGCGGGATCGTTGGGGTTGATGAGGCGGTCCGACGAGCGGGAGAGGAAGCCGCGCCACTCAAAGTCGGGGACGACGGACTGGATGGACTGGAGCATGTCGTAGTGCAGGGCGCGGGTCTTCTCGCCCTGGCCGCCGGCGAGGAGGGTGAAGGCCTCCATGGCCTGCTGGATGACCTCGACAATGTGGGCCTCGAAGCCCTGCGAGTTGTTCTGGACGGCGATGAGGTCGTTGCGGTTGTTGTTCTCCTCAATGACCTGCTTGTGCAGGCGGTGCAGGACGCCGCGGTTGACGACGTAAGGGTCCTCGGCGCCGTGGATCTTGCCGCCGGAGGACTCGTACGAGGCCGTCTGCTGGCCGAGCAGCTCGATCTGCTTCTGGGTGTTGTTGCGGGCCTTGTCGACCTCCTTGGCCGTCTTCTCGACGCCGCTGGTGAGCTCCTTGCTCTTGGCCTTGATTTCCTTGTGCAGGCGGTCGAGGACGGGCAGGACGGAGCCCTTGATGGACTTCTCCGTCTCGATGTTGGTGTTGATGAGGGCCTGGGTGTTGGAGCGCATGTTCTCGAAGTACCCGGCGATGCCGCCGAGGGACTGGTCAAAGTGGTGGCCCTCCTTGAGGGGGTTCGAGATGGTCTTCAGGGCGCGTTCGTACTCCTTAGCCTGGGCGCGGTGGATCTTCTCGATGGCGCCCATGTAGTCCTCGAGGTAGCCGACGGCGTGCTTCCATGCCTGGAGACGCTCGGCGAGGAGGCCAGCGGTCTGTCACGGGTTGTCAGCTGCAGCTCGATGGGATTGTCCGTCTCATCCATCGTCTTGGGTGTGAAGACATACGCTGGTGGGGTCAATGTCGGAGAGAGCGCCATCGTTGGTGCTCGCTGTGGTCAGCCCAGTGGTCGCCCTCGAGGGCAGCTCGGTCGGGGAGGCGCTCATCGTGTCGTCGGGTGTGGTGTTCGGTTTTCGATTATGGAAGGTCGAGGGTCGGATCGGCCAATTGATTGAAAAGGCTCGATCGAGTGGGAGGTGTCTTTCCAGGTCAGCAATGCGACAAAAGCTAAACAAAGAAACAGGCAGGCGAACAACTCCAGGGAGGCATCCAGGGTCTCGAAGCTCAATCTCCCAAGCCCCCCATCCCACCTCTTGGCCTGGCCCTCAGGGGAAGGCGGTCACTCAATCCATCGTGGCAGCGAATACGACCCAGATGACCCAAGCCCAGGCTGCTCCACAGCAGCTCGGGGCTCGGGCCACACGCAACCCCTCTCGGCGCGGCCTCCCTTTCCCCCCTGTGTTGATCCTCGTAGAAAGAGAGGGGCAGTACTCACAGGAATCCGTCGGGGTGGTTAGCCGAAAAGCCAAGTGCTGATTACGATTAGAAGAGAAGGGTAGGAGATGCTTCCGCTTGCGTTGAAATTCTAAAGACCAGACGGTGAACTCTGTTTCCCCCAGGCAGGAGAGAGGGGCAGACGCCCGTCCACTTAAACCTCTCACGCTGAAAACCCTGAATGACGTCAGGACGTCCTTTCTCCCCTAACCCCTCCCTCCCCCTTTCTCCTGCCCTCCCGTTCCAGCGCTAAGAGCCGATCGTCTCCAGGTGAACCATGCCAGAACCACGCCAAATGATGCCAGTCCATGCCTGAACACCGCTGGCCCGCCGCCGAACAAGCTTCGCGATCGCTGTGGCGTCCCTTAGCCTCCAGCTGCACGGCACATGCCCCCAGAATTGGGCGCCGGACGAGCGCTCTCCCGGGAGGCCAACGTCGGAGTTGCCGGGCAGAAGCCCTCCTTGCTTTTAAGCTTGCTTCCTTGCCTCCACGAGGGACTTCCCTTTGCCGAGGCATCACGTCACAGCTGGCTGGTCCAGTTCACCCGCCAGGGAGGGCGTGTCAGCTCGAGTGGCCCGGAGGCAGCGCGGTCAGGGTGGCCTGTGAAGACGCGAATGGCAGTACTGTCTTGCCATGATCCCATCGAAGCGTTTCACGATCACGACCGTCAGAGACTGCGCCCCATGCCCCAGGGATGCGGCTACCGGCATGGCTAGATCGTCTCGACATGAGATCGCATCACCCCCTGTGCCCCGTCTTGAGACGAACCTGTGCACGTCAATCTGTAACGTCCCGTTACATCAAAATTCATGCGGTCACCAGACAGGTACACTTCATCAGGAACATGTGACAGAGACATTGCGAGGGATCCAAACGAAAAAAAAAAAGCTTGGTATCTTTCGCCCTCGGGCGGTCTTGCAATATGGGACGTTCGTCAAATGTCCAAACCACCTGGTCCAGCCATCACAAAGGGAAAACGCCTCACGGCCCTATCTATCATCGTCGCTCCATGCAGTCCCAAATCCGTAACCACGGATGATCCCAAACGCCGTGACCATGCATTGCCAAATTATCGTTGCTGTTGTTCCGAAGTGGTGTAAAGGGAAACCGAAGAATGAGGAGGGAATTGTCCCCGAGATGAGGAGAGAAAATGCCGTTCGCAAAAAAAAAGCTCAGAGAACTCGGTCCCGCGCCTGAATCAGATGCAGCCGTCGCTCGTCCACGCCGACCTGCTGAAGAATACTGTTCATGCTTGTCGACCGGTTCCACGGGTTGATGTGCCTGTCTACCGCAGGCGGCGTCCCCGGCGCGGTGCGCGCGCCCACCGGCACCGCCTCGTGGATAACGTCGAGAGGGTCAACCTCAGGACGGTCGCTCGGCATGGGCGTCGAAGGCGCGCTCATGGCCGTCATGTAGTCCGGCAGCATCTCGCCGCGACTGGCGGCGCGCGACCGCGCCGGCGTCTTGAGCGCCGTGGTGTAGCTGGGCACCTTGCTGAGGGTCGCCACGTCCAGGCTCTCGACGTGCTCAGGCGAGTTGCGCCCTGAGGGTCGAGGCGAGCTGCTGCCCGTGCCCCCGTTCCTCTCATCTTCGGCGCTGTTGTGGCGCGTGAGGGCTGCGGAGGCCGGCTGTGAGGGGTGACTCGTCGGCGGGTTCGACCAGCTGCTGACCACTTCGCCGGGATGCATGCGCTCAGAGGGGTCAAGAGACACACTCTGCAGACGCGAGGTGAGTGCGGCGGGCGCCACACCGTTCGCGCTTGTCATGCCGAGGGAGTGAAGGTTGTCGGAGGAGCCGGCGCGGGACTGAGCGTAGAAGGGCGAGCTGAACCCGGACTGGATGCCGGGGGTCTGGAACCCGGCTCCGGTGTCGACGTCTTCGAAGAGCTGGTCAAGGACGTGCTCGCCGTATCCCGGCGGCGCAATGGTTGTCGCATCGGATTCGGGGGGCGTGGAGCCGACGGCGCTGTCGAGAAGAACGCCGTGCTCGTCGAGTGGCATGTTCGGTGAGATGAAGATGGAGACGGGGAGCGTCGCTCGAAGCTATTTGGCCCATTAGCACATGAAGATATCAATGGGATCTGCGCGCTGCTCACCTCCGAGACGTGGCCGTCGGGGTTCTTGAGGGCAACAACCAGCTTGAGCTTGTGCCTGATCTTGATGCCATGGTGGTTGACATCCTGCACGCACTGCTTAAGTCGCTTAGGCAGGTTCAGCTTCTTGTTCACCGTCCACCCCTCTTGGCCCGTGTCGCCGATCATGTCCTGCCAGTTGTCCTCCGCCGTGACTCCGAAACTCCACGACGAGACCTCTCGTTCCGTCCTGTGCTCCCTGGAGGGAGTGCCCGGTGTGCTCATCTCCCGAATCTCGACCATCTTGATCGTAATGTCACCCATCTCCAGACCCTTCAGCAGCGGCGTAAACCGCATTTCCAGCGGGACTGTCGCGCCAAAGACAACGGCCTTCTGAGGAATGATGATGGAGTAGTCGACCTTGTTGGGCCAGATGTTCTCGACGCTCATGGCGTGGAGGAACTCGAGAGCCGAAGGCTCAAGCGTGCGAACGATGCGCAGGGGCTTGTATGCGTGCAAGTCGTGAGAGAGCTTGCCGCGAGCGACGGTGGCCTTGAGGCGGTACGTGATGCTGGCCTCGGAAATGCCTTCGACGCTCTCGGGCGTGTCGCCGGACAGGTCGAGCTTGAAGGGCCATTCGTAGTTGCCAGCTTCGAGGACCTTCTTCTCGCCGTTCTGGCTCTTGACGAAGGGGGCCCATCGATGGCGGAGAAGCTCGGTATGCCTGTCAACCTTGTGACTCGACATGCTGGTGGTGGGAGTGCGGGAATGGTCCCACGAAAAGCGCAGGTCGCCAGTAAATCGGAGGTGAACATCTTCGACCTTGAGAGGAGCCGAGAGGCAGAGAACGACAGATCCCTTGAGAGTCTGGCCGGCCGACTCGTGCTCGGAGCCGCGAAAGACGATAAAGTCGTTATCGAGACTGGAGGGGCACTCGTTGTTAGTCGAAGGTCATTCGGCAAAGAGGAGCGAAGGCCGAGGCGGGCGGCCAATTGGTCTTCACCTACCGAATGTCAAAGTGGGTGACACTACTCCTTCCGCTGCCAACATTCGAGAAAGGTTTGAAGGACGGCATGGTGAGCGCTCTACTCCTTGATGGAGAGTGAGAGCAACAGGTACTGGTGGTAGGGGACGGTTAGGTAAGAGAAGGAAGCCAAACCCGCTAGGTGGGTAGATGAAGGCAGGGCGCGGTGTATTTATTGCTCGGGATCTTTTCTGATCGTCCGGCCCAGGTCAAGCGTCAGTGGAAGGAGTCAGGCAGGGTAGGCAAGGCGGGAATACCGCCGTTCTGTACAGTGACAAGCTTCCGCCCGCTTCATTGTCCCAAGAGTCCACACCCACCCACTGACGAGGTGGGGCAATCTGGAAGTACCTGGCGTTGGAGTGTTCAATCAGTCGTTGTAGGTTCAGGGTCCCTGACAAGTGACAACGACCCAAGGAGGACCAGGCGCAACCAGCAGCGCCCGAACAGGAGGGTGGCAGGGGTTGATGGCAGCAGGCAGGGGGGTGGGGGTCCAACTGGGAGGGGAGGGGGTGTACTACAACCAGCAGCTTGGCGACCTGGTCCGTGGTCCGGGCTGGGCTTCGCAGATAAAGAGTCATGGAAAGATAAAACCCGATACGATCCCGAACCCTGGCGTTCTCGCTGGCCCTTTCTTGCACCCTCCTGTTGGTGAGATATGATGATGACTGTGCTCAATGCCAGGGTGAGCCGGAAACAGCGCATCGATACGACAGAAGCAAGGCGGAGCCAGAGCCCAAGGAAAGAAGTAAACGTGGGCTGAGGAGCAGGACGACGACCAGATGCACTCAGTCAGGCCAGGCCGGGTCAAGTACAGGTACACGTAGAGGCACGGTGGACACAGCCCGGAAGAGTACGTACATGGGTACGTACCGCGAGTTTGTTTCTGCCCCTTCCTGGATTGCATCTAGCCGCGAACTCACGGAGCGCAGATCCGCGACGCTACGAGGGTGGCAGGAGGTATCGACAGGCCTGTCCTGCCTACTGCTTGCGCATTCAATTCGAAGGAAAGGACAGTGCTACCTTCCGCCCTGTCCTCCAAGCCGACGGTCGCCTTTCTCGGGCTTCCTTCCTTCCTGCCCATCCGGGCAATCTGGCTGACGACTGGCCTCACCTCCGGGGGCTGAGCTCCCGAAATTCCCTTTATCCAAGGACCTACCTACCTTGGCTGGGACCTAGGTAGTATGACCTGGCGATGGATGACATGGCTGGCGTGGTTTGGAGGCATTGTTCATCCCTGACTGCGTGTTTCGTCCTCACTCGACAGCAAAGCATGAGCAACGGACGAACGAAACCTCAGGCCAAGACCAATACAACACACGTTGTTTGAGGGTGTGCGCTCTCGGCTACTAACCCGACGGCATCGCCGGCTTTCCTGCCCCTTTACTGTCCCCTTCTTGTCCGTCACTTTTGCACATGGAAAGCTTTCCAGGGGGCTGTGTCTGCCTGCGCATCCCTCCATCGCTCCCGCTGCACGACTGGACATGGAACGAGGCGAGCCCAATATAATCAGCTGCGGACGCGCATGCCGCCCGCTGATCTGGCCCGCGATATGGATGCGAGGTGGTTCCAGACTGACTGGTGACCGGAGACCCGCGCATGAGTCGGGTGGGCTTCCATTCCATCGATCCAGGGCTTCTGGCGCCAGAATCCGCGCCAGCACCTACCCAACACTAATCACCGCAAGGGGCCAGGGTGAGGTGAACAGAATGATCGCCAAGCGTGGGCCCCCTGGTGGGGTCCAGCGCCTTCAGTACCCGCCCTGCCTTGTTCTTCCACCAACCTCGCTGCAGCTTGGGCGACCGAGCCTGGAGCCTTCACGATGGCGCACATTCAGTTGGTGAACACTTGCCATCAGGTAGTCCTGCTCGCATCTTCGACTTGGCAGTACAGTTTGGCAAGGTCGTGTCTCCAGCCTTACGTCTCGGTTTGCTCACATCAACTGACCAACACGTAACAAGAGTCAAAATAGTAGTCATGACGAGATGCTTCTGCAACCAGCGGGCACGTCTGCCTGGCTTCACACCCGTCACGCAACTCAATCACCACAAGCCACGCAGGCCATCGCTCGCCTAAGTAGTGACAAGCGGCCAACCACAAAAAGCCACCCGACGCCCCCATGCCGTAGGCTCACTCCCAGCTGCCCGTTTCGCCATCGTGAGCGCCGCCCACGGGCCGCCACCCCCTCTCCCAAGCCATTACGGCCTTGGGAAAGCACCCCCAAGAACCCCCAAACCCCCACTGACTATGTGCAACCTTCACGACCCAGCCAGCAGCACGCGAAGAAGGAGGGGCTGACCTTTGCGGCGGCGCAACCCCCGAGCGGTCACGATGATCTCGCTCGTGGCCCCGGATCGAGACATGGTTCAGTCCAGCTGCTCACGCCGTGTCCACGACCAGGATGGGTTACAGTTCTTGACCTGCCCATTGTACCATATCCAGATTCCGGCGAGGGTTGGCATCTGCAGCCCGGTCAGAGGCGCATATCGCGTGCGCGTGCCAAGCGTCTGGGCCGTCCAGACGAACGACACCATTCGAAGTTGAGATATTGAGGTCGGCCGGAAATAGTGAGGTCTTGCCCGGCGCGCGCTCAGGATCCAGCGCATACCATCATCACAAGGATACCCGGTAGGTCAGGTCTAGGGTCTCCACGAGCGAACGGCCTGTGACAATTCCTGGCGATCGGTCGAGAAGAGAGAAAGAAAAAAAAAACCCCCCATGTGAGCGTCGGTCAAAAGCGCACCGACCCCTCCAAGCTCCCTCCAATCGCGCCCTTTTGCCGCGAGCACGTGCAGTTTCGTCTTCCAACCCAAAGGTGCCTTTACTTGTCAAATCACCTCAGCGCGACTTTTCTGCTGTGGCTGCATGCGCTGGTGGCTCAGTCAACCATGAGCGGCACTTTCATGCGTGGCGCCCACGTTGTGTCAGCCTCAGCACCTCACGGCACGACAGGATGCAACGCGACTCGTGCGTCAGGAACCTGGAACAGCATCCAGGCACAAACAGTCTCCGCAGGCATTAAAAAATCATCGGAATGACGCCTTCCAATCTTGAAATTCTTGCACTGGCGCCGCTTCCAAGCCTGCTAGCCACCAAACGGCGATACAGAGATAACGACATGCGCTAGGCGGCGGTCCGAAAACCGGTCTTACGCCGGACCCGGTATTTTCTTTTTACACCCGGCTTATCTTCGCCGTCTTCATGCTTCACCCTCATCAGAGGTGAAGTTGAACCCCCCCTGGAGTCATGTCCAGTTTGATCCAAGCTGCCCCCCAAGCCTCGTTCATCACAGCCTTGATCCGGCGGTATCGCCTCAACACGCCATTTCGGCCATCGATTCTGCAGCCACCCGAGGCCCACGGCATCTATACTACGTCAGTGCGACTGGCAACATCGGCTTGGCTGTTCCAGAAGCCTTCTCGACGTTCTCTAGAAGCTTGGGAGGCCATTCATGCCCCCCGAAGCATGCTTCTCAATTCCCGACGGTACTCCGACATAGGGAGGCTGAGAAGAGCCGGGGGCCTGGTGGCGCCATGCCACTGCAACGATGACGCACCGAGGCTCTAGAGTATTGCGATTTTCACCACTCGTACCAATTACAAGTGTTAAGCAGGCCCTCGAGGCCCACGGCGGGTCGAATGGGCCGCAGATATCGGCCCAAGTACCCTCCCGACTGCCGCAGCCGGGACCCGCTCCAACCTGGGTTGAACTGCCATCGAAGCGAAGCCTGGGCCCTGAAGGTATCATGTCGAAACTTGAGGCTCAGATCATCGATAACGTTTGTGGCTTGAGTTCGTCGTCACAGCACAGCAAACTGCCACATCACCTTGACGTGATCCACCAAAGATAACATTCTGCCCGGAGACTCCCGTCCTCTTGTTCCTAAGAATGGCACAATCTGCCGATCCACCTAGCGAGCCACCGATCAAGCTTTGGACCTTCACGCCAGTCGAGTCGTCGTACGCCTTCACATGTTTCTGGTTCGTGTGACGAGATCGCCCTGACTCACAACGCTCCGCTAGACGCCTCAACTGTGCTGCCGTTGTTTATCCACCACGCGGCTTTTCGTCCCCGGCGCCTGTCTCTTCACCGCACCATATTGTCAGGTCGCGGTACTTACATGCGAACTAAAAACCCATAATCTACGCAATCCTCCCTGCGGCGGTGTGAGCCCAAGCCCGCCCGCCGAAGTGGGACGATTCGACAACCTTATCGCTCGACGACATAATTTTGATCGGGCCGTCATCAGGCTTGTCAGGCACCACACCACAAACCACCCCCTGTAGCTCCTCAGCCCTGTCGGTGAAGGGAGGGCATGGCTAGCTCACGGGTGGTCCGCGCTCGCCTCAGCGCCTAAGAGCCTCATCTCCCGTACCAGCCCGGCCCTGCTTCCGCCGCAAGGGGCCGCCCTCCAACAGGACCCTCCCCTCTGCCCTGGCCTGCTTCGAAACCAACGTCGTACCCACGTGGATCTCCCGACGCAGTGCCGGGCGTTGAGGAATCTCCCTCGCCTTCTTGCATGCGGTGGATGAGGGACCCGCGACCCAGTGTTTTGTTGGGACTGCGAAAATCCTCCGCTGTCAGAAAATGCCGTACCTTGCGTGAGTAGCTACGGGAGCCCACCTTGGGCGCTGATCCAGGGTCTGGCTCGCTCTGGCCTCGGTGTTTTCGAGCGAGACTTCCTCAATGGGTGGTTGACTTCCGCGGAGCCTCATTTTGCTCGTGTTCAGCCACCTTGAACCCTCAAGCCTCAGCCTCAACCCGGAAGTCGCTAGAAGCACGCCGATGCACCCATCACCCTTCCAAAATTATGTCGCTGTGACGAAAGCTGCGTCAATGTCGCAAAACGTTCGTAATCAACAGTCTGCGAGACCTGTCAACTATGGCAGTAGTCAGACGGCCGACTGGCAGATACACTGTGATGTTGGCATTCTTCATATGTACCACATACATGCGCTAGCTTCCTCTCCCATGGCAGAGGGGGCCTTCAGCCAATGGCATGTCTCGTGATCATGTTCCTCACTTCAACGACCAAGACCGTGTCAAAGCTCCGATGTACGACTCCTCGGGTATTACGCTAGCTCGTCTCCCCCAACCACACACCTTCGAACAGTGGAAGTCGCCCTTCCTCATCAGGGAACGGTAAACAATTTCAGTGAGGCCGTATGAGAGTCCCAACGTCAGACCACACCATCCCTGCCCAAGTCGTTCGGATCATAACAACTCTCCCAAGCGTTTCCCAATCACTCCGATGTGTCCGATCAACTCAAATGAAACGAACGAGACCGGCAAACTAAACATGATCCCCAACTCCAAGTGACAAACCGGAGTACCAAGTGCTGGTGCAACTGCATTACTGATACCCAAGTCTGTCCGCGAATATAGCACCAGCAGTGACGTTATACTACTATCGACAAGGAGCCGTCTTCAGAAAAGACAGCCAACTCGGTGCTGTAGCGTGAATCAACGCGGACATGTATCACAAGATGTGCCGCATGACTTGACCAGATTCACTTGACGAGGCCGCCAACGCCCCGACCCACATCAGGCCAGGGAGGTGGGTAGGTAGGTACCTTAAGATGTAAGACTTTGAGATTCAGGAGACTCTGTGTGTTGACTTGCAGAAGACGAGTCATCAAGCTTAACGCCAAAAAGACCCAAATCCACGGCCATTTGGTGGCCATCCGTCAGCAGTTCCTGGAAGAGAGGCTCCCGGCCCTGCAACGTGCAGCTGCTCGCGAAGAGTTGCGATGCGGCCACCGTCAGAAGCGAGGGCGTGTGGCGCTCGGCCCGCCAGAGCAATTCGCATTCACTGTTCAGAGCTGGAAGGTACTCCAGAGAACTCGCATCGATCATGGCGTGCTGTTGCTAAACACGATGTGTGAGTGCAAATGTGTGAGCTCATGGTGATGACACTTACACAAGCTATTAGGAGGACAGCAACGACTAGGAACGAGGAGCAAAAGTGCAGACGATGGTTGACCAGGTCATCGAGAAAGAGGTCTTCGTCGAACATTGCAGAGAGAGGATGATGCAACTGTATGTAGGTCGTGAACACAGTGGCAGCGAATAAGTTGTTAATAGGGACATTTGTCCAGTATCCAATATCTAAAGAAGCTAGGCGAGAATCGCGGTATGGTAGAGGTTCTTCGGAACCGAAGCTTCCTGACATGCTGTCCGCTTCGAGAGTGGCGTCCGGAGCGCTCTGTAGCTCTGGTGGTTGGGACGTAAGCGACAACGAGGGCTCGCGAGGAATGTTGGATTCGACTAGGAACGAAGTCGGCGCACGTTCTGGGGTCGCGGGCAGAACTGCTTGGGCGTCTGAGGCGCTGAGTGGGCTCGGCATGGAATACATTATCGGATGAGAGGTTCCAAACTCCAAGTCAACAATAGATCGTGAGGGCGGCGTGGTGGTTTGGGTAACAACCGGCGGAGACGGCGTTCGGAGTGCCAAGGACATCACATCGAAATTGTCTGGCATGGAGCGCAGGCGTTGAAGTGACTGCACGGCTTCGCTCTCTGGCTGGCTTCTGAGGCGTGCTATTAGCTGTTCGTGATGTCGAAGCTTGCGTTGGAGCGTCTCGATCTCGTTCTCATAGTCCTCGACCCTCTGCTTGTTGGTTCGATAGATGCACTCCATACTCCGTTTCACGCATGAACTGCATGTCGGCCGATTCCCGTCA
Source organism: Verticillium klebahnii (assembly GCA_002851715.1). Taxonomy (NCBI): domain Eukaryota; kingdom Fungi; phylum Ascomycota; class Sordariomycetes; order Glomerellales; family Plectosphaerellaceae; genus Verticillium; species Verticillium klebahnii. The sequence continues at coordinate 1,038,863 of NMXL01000001.1, read as the reverse complement.
CACTAGGGTTGTCAGTGGCTAAGAACCTTGGACAACGAGTCATGTTGGACGGCTAGGGGCACTGACGGCACTCTTTTTGGAGCGGCAACGATCGCACGCGATATCGATCGTCTTTCGCCGTTTTTTCAGATTGATATTGTCCTCATCTTCAGCGAAGGACTCCAGCTGCCCAGTTGGAATCATGAATGGCAGCGGAAGAATCGGCCTGGGTGTTGGAGGCATCTCGCCGTTCAAATGGTCCGACGCCCTGCTCCTTGAGGCTGTTGGCGATGGGGAGTTGAATGGGGCAAAATGATTAGTCCGGAGCAATCTCCGGTAGGTGCCATGACTCTCATGACGTCAGGTGCTTCCTCGGCGTAGACGTTGTCATGCCTATGTAGATCCGGTCATGCGGCGTGAATAATCACCCCCAGGCTTGACCACGCCTCCACCGTGAGGTGCGGCTGGGTGAGCCGGACAGTCCCTTAGTCAGCTGGAGAGGCTCGTGCATCAAGGTTGTTGGACGAAACCGGGGTAGTCGTCGTCTGCTGCCATGGCTTCGACCTACATCAAGATGTAGTTCCGCTTCTCCTTGGTGCACTTGTTTTCATGCTCTGGCCACTCACCATTCAGCAATCGTGATGCCCGCGGAGACTCTGGCGCATTCGACCCGCGTGAGGCGAGCCTGTGATGGGTGTCGGCTGCGAAAGGTCAAATGCGATGGTGCTGAGCCCTGCGCCAACTGCGAACAACATGGCATTCGCTGCGCAGGCGCGACTCTTGAGCCAGAAAGGCGAAAGAACCCTGTGCGAGGCAGGTTGGTTGCGAAGGCGCGAGGTGAGGTCACGAAAAGCATGTCATCGAAAGCTTCCGTCCCAACAGCCTCACGCATGCTCCCAGCTACTTCATCCTCGCCAGGCCAGCTGTCGCCGGGCCCGCCTCCTCTCCAAGCACATCCGGCGGCTCCTGCACCCCCCAAGGACTTTTTCCGCAGCCTCCTCCCACAATTCGAAGAGCTAATATATCCCTTCAATCCCGCAATTTCGCCTGCCGACCTGTCGTCAGCCATTGACATCATGGATGAGAGCTTCGAGGATGCTGCGCTGGTATACGCCTTCGGTGCTACGAGCGCGTTCCTGACCCAGACTTCTGTCACCATGCACGGTGATGCCGCCTCGCAGATGAATGAGCTGCTCCAGTATAGCTTGGAAGCGCATAGACGGGTGGATATGGGGCTTGACAGCTTTGTTCGCTTCAACGAGGCGCCACTCGCCAACAACAAACGCATCATGACCTGCATCTATCTTGAGATCGCCATGATGTCGTTCAAGCTGTACGACCGCAGCTTTGGGCACCTCAGGGAGGGCATCACCATGATTCAAGTTGTTCAAGCGCGGCAGCGCGGTGAAGAAACCGTTCAAGGATCCGATTTGATTACTTTTCAAAGGCTATACTGGGAAGCATATATCCACGAAAGGTTTTTGACCATCGCGTCTGGCTTTCCCAGCATTCTCCCCCCGCTGAAATCCGGGGTCCCTCACAGAGACTCAGTCATCTCAGCACATATTCAAGTCGGCTTTGACCTCATTATCCAGTTGTTCATCATTCTCGACGACGTCTTTCTGTCCCATTGGGACGGCCGAGATGACATGGCAGCTAAAATCACGGTCGACTGGATCGAGAGCAAACAGGTCCAGCTCGATCAACATGAGATCAACGCGGCGGAATCCGAGCGTGAGCTTCGTTTCACCGGCCACGATGGTTTCACTGAGCTTCAGCATGCGGACTTATTCATCACGAGGCTATGGATACGAACACTACTTTGGCAGCTGGCCCTCTCAAAAGGCTTTCTTCGCTCAGCCACTATGCATGCCCACGAGGGCCTCTCCTTGCAGTTCCCGGCCCTACGCCTCACTACGCAGCTACGCAGTCTTGTCAGCCGTTTGGACAGCATCGCCAGCATCAGCACCCAGGGCAGCGGTATCCTTCAAAAGCTCTTTGAGATCACCAGCACCATTGCTGATGTTCTGGCCGTGTCTGTTCACCAGGGGAACATGGACAGCCACATTGACGACTTTCTCTATACCGCCAGGTTTCTTGTCAACTTTGAGCGGATGCGAGACAGACACAGGGTCTATCTGCAGGAGAAAATGGACACCTTGCGAAGGACATATCCAGGGCTACCGATTACGCCGTTGCCGATGGGAGGTCTGTCACAAGTTTCATCGCCACTGGACCAGCTATGATTATGACATGGTTTCAAAATATCGCAACTTTTATACCTACATGGTATGATCTGCGGAAATGCTAATGATTTGAGTCATAAAAGCTGGGTGAACACTTCACTCCGGTAGACGACTGACTCGTCTACTCTATAATTCTATTTACATATCCATCAAGCATGTCAACAGCGTTCTATAGGTGAGGCTGTACAACTTCCAAGGCCTGTCCTTGCGCGCCGGCCATGTCCTCCCACAGCTGTACAGACTCAAACACGGTGTGCTGGCCCTCGCCTTCGACGAACCAGCTAATGCCTGCACATGATTCATCGCCATAGGACGTCGTGCTCAGCGCGTAACGATCATTCGCAAAAACTTCCAGGGTATCTCCGTCGCGGAAGATGCGCAAGCGCAGCTTCTCTAGCTTCTCGGCCCCATTTTCGAGCGAGTATAGAAGCGTGAAGGGCCCGGAGAGGAGAGGCTTCTGGACGTCTGCCTCGTGGTTCGAAAGGCTCCTATCAACGACAATCCGCTCTTCTTGAGGGCTGAAGAAAATAGTCGTCCTCTGGGAGGCGTCAGGGCTTTGGCAGACATTGAAGCCGATGCGGTGGTGGCCCGGGTCGACGGCAACGACGGCGTCGAGCTCCCAGCTCTGGTTGCGGGTTCGCTCCCTCAAGACGCCCGAAGCGCTGGCGCGGCCGAGGGCCGACCACTCGGCTGGGCGGGAGGGGCGGAGCGCCCGCAAGTCGTCGACGGGCTTGATGCCCAGGGTCTGTAGGGTCTTGGCTCCTGCGCCGTCATGCGTGACCTTGAAAGAACGGAGCTCCTCGAGAGGGGAATTCAGCCCCCTCACAGCGTTCTGCGCCGTGTAGAGGAACAGTTCGCGGGGAATGGACAAGTGGCCCGTCCAGCCCTTGGCCTCGCGGCGCGCCAGAGAGATTTCCTCCTCTCTGATCCACCCGATGGCTATCCTCTTCTTCGTCACAGGGTGCTCGTAGGAGTTCGGTGCGTACAGGCTACCGTGATCCAGGATGCCGTCAAACTCGTGTCTAAGGCGCGGCCCGTCGGGGGTCTGCTCGACCGACCCGGAGAACCACGAGCTCCACTGGCCGAGGGGGTCGGCATCTCCCTCCTTGTACCCGGGCTTGACACCCCCTTCTGTGCCCATGAGGAGGAAGTCGCGCTCCTGGGCGCCGTCGCGCAGACTCATGAAGTTGACACATTCCCAGTTGACGCCGAAATCGCCGGTCCAGGGCCCGGGCACGCGGAAACCAGGGGCCAAGTCGACCAAGGGGCCCAGGTACTTCCACTCGGTCAGGTTATCGGGGGCGACGGCGTACAGGAACACAGTGGGGCCCTTGCCGACGATGCCGCCGGACAGGAAGCCGTAGAGCGACTTGCTGCCGAGGCCTCGGACCCGGTCGAGGGCGGGCCACTCGGCGAGGAATGGGTCGCGGAAGCCGGTGACGTCCATCCCCTCGGGCTCGCCCACAAGGATGGGATTTAGGTCGCTCCTCTGCCAGGTCCTGCCGGCGTCGGCCGAGGTGGCCAGCGACACACCCTCCGAGTTGCGCGTGTGCGGCAGCGTCCAGTGGATGGGCAGGGCGGCGATGGAAGAGTAGATGACGGTCAGCTGGCCCTTCTCGCCGTGCGGACCCGTGGGCCAGAAGCAGCCGGTGAAGATGCCCTCCTTGTCGTACGGCTCGCTGGGCTTGAGGGCGGGCTCGGCGGTGGCGTGGGACCAGCGCAGGCCGTCTTGGCTTGTGGCGTGACCCCAGGACATGTTGCCCCAACCACAGCCGTACGGGTTCCCTGGGAGAGGTGTGAGCACGGAACGATGACGGCCACATTGCTGCTTGGCGGACCGGGTTGGTTGGGCTGGGCTGCTTACATTGGTAGAATAGGTGATAGGTGCCGGTGGTGGGATCGAAACCTGGTCCGCAGGGGTCGTTCATCCAACCGGTGCGGGCTTTGAGGTGGTATGCCGGCAGAGAGTGGTGCAGCGGAGGGCGCGTCTGCGTGGGCGCCGAGGTGCGCGTAGTGACGAGGCTCATGGTGTTCTAAGCGCGGGCCAGGGTAGGTAAAGCCAGAAGAGAAGAGGCGTCAAGAAGCCTTTCGTAAAGTTAGGCAAGGTGAGAGGAGAAAGTGAGTGAGAGGACTACTAAGTGAGTGAGTGAGAGAGGAGGAAGAGTGAGCAGCATAGAGTGACAGAACACAGCGAGGCTTGCCGGTCGCGATTGAAGTATGATCGAGACGTGCTATCTCGTCCCAATCCACATGGGAGGAACATGGAAAACACCATGGTGGTGCCTTAGTTTCCCGCCTACCCCACGGGCAGCATGGTTAATTCAGCGAGCGGCTTGGGGGTCGAGAGGAGCGAGCATTTCCCCGGGCTGCCCGTCTCGTGACTGGACCGGGCACCTCGCGTGGCATGGTGCCTTGATTAGCGTCCCGGCAGTGGGGGACGAGGTCTCCTTTTCGCTTCTTGTCGGACCGACAACTATTCTCCTCCGCCCCTTCACCACCAGAGCTCGTATCCACACCGAGCCAAGCTGCTTGTCGGACCGACAAGTCGTTCCTCATCGGGCCTAGAGGGTGGCACTTGGACGCCGCTGTCCCCATTCGGACAAGGCGGCGTTCTAGATGGTCCAGGTGGTCCGGGGTAACAGGCGAGAACTGACTCAATTTCTCAACTCAATCCCTTTCTCTTCCCCCTTCCCTTCCCCAGTGGAGGGAGAGGCTTGTCCGGGGAAGCCTAACTCGCATCATGCCCCCCGTGGGCCAGCCGCAAGCCCCAGGGGAAACCCTGTCCATCTGATGTCTCATCCCGATGAGCTGGGAATCATTCAACCTTTCTAGGGCCGACCCCATCTCTCTCCTTCATACCTGCTTTGCACCTCGTACGACGCATGCCTTCTCTCGGACATCTATAAGAGCATCAGTCTCTCCTCCGCCGTTTGGGTTTGTTCTCGCTCCAGCAGATCAGACACCACTCATCTACTGCCTCTTGCTTCTCATCATTCTTCTTCTTCTACATCTCTTGAGTGTAGGCAAAGACGATACCAGACAAGACCAGTTGCCTTCACGTCGACCGAAGACATCATGGCCTCCGATTCCAAATTCGAGGCCACGGTCGAGAACGTCCCGCATGGCGGCGACATCAAGCACGAGGAGCAGGCCCGCGCCGATGCCCGCGATGCCACCGCCCGTGAGCACAACCTCAGCCTGAGGGACTCGTTCAAGCTCTACCCCAAAGCCATTGGCTTCTCCCTGCTGTTCTCCACAGCCATCATCATGGAGGGTTACGACCTGTCGCTGATGGGCGCCTTCTACGGCTACGACTCGTGCGTCTCCGTCTCTTCCCCCGAGACAGCTCCAGCATCGCTAACATCCACCCAGCTTCCAAGAAAAGTTCGGCAACGAGCCCGACGGCGCAGGCGGCAAGGTCATCTCGGCCAACTGGCAGACGTACATCCAAGTCGGCGGCCAGTGCGGTCAGATCATCGGTCTGTACCTCAACGGCTGGATCTCCGATGCCATCGGCTACAAGCGCACCATGATCGGCTCCCAGATGCTCATGATCGCCCTGCTCTTCATCCCCTTCTTCGCCCAGAACCTCGAGACCCTCCTGGCCTCCCAGATCGTCTTGGGTATCCCCTGGGGCATCTTCCAGACCCTGACCCTGGCCTACGCCTCCGACATTGCCCCCGTCGTTCTCCGTCCCTACCTGACCGCCTACGTCAACCTGTGCTGGGTCATCGGCCAGCTCATCGCCGCCGGCGTCCTCCGCGGCCTCTTCTCCATGCAGGGACAGTGGGCCTACCGCATCCCCTTCGCGCTGCAGTGGGCCTGGCCCCCCTTCATCATCTTCGGCACCCTCTTCGCCCCCGAGTCCCCCTGGTGGCTCGTCCGCCAGGGCCGCTTCGAGGATGCCAAGCGCGCCGTTCTGAGCCTCGTCTCCACCAAGTCGGGCATCGACTTTGACGCCGACGACCAGGTCGCCATGATCAAGGCCACCAACGAGCTCGAGGAGGAGCACTCGGCCGGCATGAACTACTGGCACGCGTTCCAGCGCACCGATCTCCGCCGCACCGAGATCGCCTCCATCTCCTACACGGCCCAAAACCTCTGCGGCAGCGCCATGATGGGCTACTCCGTCCAGTTCTACGAGCGCGCCGGCCTCTCCTCCCAGAACTCCTTCACCTTCAACGTCATCCAGTACTGCGTCGGCGCCATCGGCGTCGTCCTCTCTTGGGTTCTCCTCAACAAGTTCGGCCGGAGGACCATCTACCTCTGCGGTATGAGCTCGCTGCTGGTCGTCCTCGTCGTCATCGGCGGTCTGGGCTTCGCGCCCGCCTCCATGTCCGGGCCGTCCTGGGCCATCGGAAGCCTGCTGATCTTCTGTGAGCCAACCTCCCCCGCCCCCTCAATCCCTTCTCGTGTGCAGAACGCGTGCTGACTTGTCCCTCTCCGGCAGACACCTTCATGTACGACCTGTCCGTCGGTCCCATCTGCTACACCCTCGTCGCCGAGCTGCCCTCCACCCGTCTCAAGGCCAAGACCATTGTCCTGGCGCGCAACTTCAACAACATGGCCGGCGTAAGTTCCACCCCGAGACCCCAGCCCTCAAGAAATTGCCAGGCCCCTAACCGCAAAGCAGCTCGTCAACAACGTCCTCATGCCCCGCATGCTGGGCGTCAACTCGTGGAACTGGGGCGCCAAGACGGGCCTCTTCTGGGCCGGCCTCGTCGTCCTCATCGTCATCTGGGCCTACTTCCGGCTCCCCGAGACCAAGGACCGCACGTACGGCGAGCTGGACGTCCTGTTCGAGCACGAGGTCAGCGCGCGCAAGTTTGCGAGCACGCGCGTCGACCAGTTCGCCGACTCGGACGGGGCTGTGGTCAAGGAGTAGAGCGCGAACCCCTGCGAGGGCTGATGATGTGTATTTGATAGCGAATGCGATTGCACGCCGGTGATGCCGGTCTCTTGTCATAATAAGAATTGAGGTATCAAGCTACCATGCAAACATTCCGTTCTACTGTGAAGCCCATATCGCGAAGAGCTGTGACCCGAAGATTGTAGATAGATGAAACGTCGTCGTGGCGCCGGACAACTTGAAATACTGTCCCTCCTTGCCCATGGACGAAAGATGGCCCTGTCTACATGACCTGCTCTTGCGTGGCTGCATCAGACATTGCCCGCACCCTGTCGGAGCACACCCGACATGCCTGTCCCTTCTCACCCAGATGTCGGACCGGCTTCAGGGTTCGATCTACGCCCTGCCAGCTGATAGGATGAGGGCGCCCTTCAGCCGAGGAATGAACCCCTAACATGTGTCGTCAACAGCAAGCCAGATGAGACAGGAACGAATTCGCGCGGAGGGTTCGCGCGAATGGAACGGATTTCTGCTCGAGCCAGGCAGCGTTGTGCATAGGCACACAGGCCGGTTTCCGGAGCGTAAAGCAACCTGGGGGCAGGCATGCATATTCAGTACCTCACCGAGTGCGACAATACTAGCGAGCGAACGACTCGGGGGTTGCTGTGCCGGAAATGCAAGCCGGAATCAACCTGACTGTCAGCACAAGACACAGGGACGATACCTGAGGCGAGGCTGAAAGCACTTCAACTCCCAGCTCCGATGTGAAGGAATCACGGTCGCAGGAGACGCCCTTCAGTTAGAAAACCAGTACGATAGAACAGGGGTCGACACGCAACCCAGCGAAGCGCCCTCTATTCTTGCGACCATATGTACAATTTTGAACCAGGCGAAATACTAAATTTGATCCACTCCATGCTTTCAGCGTTCCAATACACATTAAATCCAGGTGGTCTATTTCGCCGGCTGCGAGTCGCCCTGCTTCGGGACAGCGGACTCGGTTGGCCTGCTCCAGGTACGAATATGTCCTTCCACAGTGTCAGCATATGAACAAACCAAAGCTCAAAAAGCGACCACGTACCAGACTTGCAGCTCGTCATGATGGAGTCCTCGGTGAATTCGAGCCAGCACATGGGGCTGGGGTGGATGACCTTGGACTGTTTCGCATGTGAGCGACGTTACACATCAAGAACGGCGAGTGAATCATACCATAACCGGGGGAAGCATGGCGGTGTGCGACCGTGGTTCGACAGGATGGGCGATGCCCTCCTCGTCGTCATCAATGTCGGCCGTTGAGAGGGCAGAGTTGGACCTCAGACGCCCACTGGCCGTCGTGTTGCCCGTTTCCAAGCGCTGGAGCGAGCTGGAGCCAGGGAAGCGTGACGAGACCGAGCCTCTATGACGAGCGGAGGCCTGCACAGGGTTAGGTCTTTCGTGCGTCAGAGAAGCAAGGGGAGAGTACATACCGCCTTCGGCCTGCTCAGCATTCCGACGTTGAAATCCCACAGACAAAGCCTGCAGTCCTCGCCGACACTGCCGAAACGGTAGTTCCTGTCGTCACATCGCCACGGGTCGAACGCCACAGAGGTCACCCAGGACTGGTGACCTTGGCAGCGGGCGATAATGGCGCGGTCGACGACAGACCAGATGGAGATCAAGTCATCCTGACCTCCTGTCAAGACGTATTTGCCGTCCGGAGACCAGCAGACACTGATCAAACCGCCATAGTACGAGTGGTAGAGATCAAGCAGCCTGGTGATTGTCAGTGGCATATCACGTAACCGAGTCCGTCCGAGACTTACTCCTCCTTCAGGTAGTCAATGATCCGCAGCGAGCCGTCCTCAGAAACCACAGCCAAGTGGCGGTTGTCCGGGCTGAAGGCGAACGCGTTGATGCGCTGGTTCGAGAGCTTCCATGCCGCCACTGGGTTGACCTTTTGGTTCTTCGAATGCACAGACTTGTAGATGTGGATTCGCGTGTTGGGGTTCGGGTTTCTCGGCGCGCTCGAGTCGCTCGAATCGTTGACGTCCGTCTCGCTGTTGGTCGCTCCATTGGTCGCCCCGTTCGTTGGGAGCTCCTCTTCCGGCACAAACGGCGCGTCCTCCTTCTCCTTGTCGTACACAACGAGGGAGCCGTCCATGTGGCCCGCGAGGAACAGGTTCTCCGAGCCGGGAATCCATCGGATCTCCGATACGGGGGTACCATTAATGACGCCCTGGCTTCGTCAGCATCCTGGTCGACCACAGGCAGAGTTTCAGCACGGCTTACATTTTTGTTCAGGCGCGTGTACCTCTGGGATATAGGCTCCCACCAAATGACCTCTCCTGTGGAAAAACCCATGATCACGTCAATGTGACCCAGACTCTTCGTCACTGGGTTGATGTCGTGACACAAGCAGTGCGCCCTAGTGAACAGAATTTTGGTCAAGTAGTCTTGCTGCGTCTGATCAGTGTTGGGCCCACGTAGGAGGCTTGGTCGGCTCTCACCTTCTGCCACGCAGACAAGTCCAGCCACTGGAACGCGCGGTTGATGTTCGCGAAGCAAAAGACGCCCTCGGGCTTCCTTTCAGTTAACTTCTTGGAGAGGTTCTCGTTGACAATGACTCTCGAGATGAACGAAGAGTTGCTCTTGGTCATGTTGTTCTTCGGCTTCTTCTTCTTGCCGACGTCCTTCGTATTGATGGGCGCCAGAGCTGCGTTGCCGTCGCCAAAGGCCGGTGCCGATACGAGGGTCATGGATGTCTGGGGCGCATCGCTGAGCGAGCCGTTGCCCCCATCACTGCTCATGCCAGCCTCGGTCGAATAGCGTTCGCTGGGATGTTCTTGTATGCTCGCGTTCGTCAGGGACGACAGGCCATTCGCGAGAGGGCCTCGGTAGAAGGAGGGCGGAGGGGGCCGCACGTCGAGTCTGAGGAGCGAGGGCTTGGTGCCGACGCTGGCGGGTTGAGGGTTCGTCGCTAACGGGTTGGGGTTGATGATGGGGGCTTCGGACGGGTGAGGTGGGGGGGTCGCAAGGTGCAGGTCTTCCTTCAAGACGTACGTTCCTGGCGTGTCCTGTTAGCGATCGTCTGGCGGCGCTCGGGACGTGGCATCATCTCACCCTCGCCGACGAGGAATTGGTATTCGGGACCTTCAGGCTTGGAGACGGTGTTGTTCGTTTCGATCATGGGCATGGCGCCGGGACCGCCCAGGCCGACATAGGCGCCAGCCTGGGGATACCGCGGGGGAGGAGGAAGAACGCTGCTTTAAAAAACACGTAGCATGGTTAGCCCTGTGCGAAATGAGAGGGCATTGCGCGGATGGTGCGCTGAAGTGAAGACTAACAACATGGCGGGCGATGGGAGAGGGGCAGTCGTTCTGGGTGTTCAGCTTCGGAGGGCAGCGCCGTCTTGCGACACGACAGAAAAGACGCAGGTGGCGCACGCTGAGCGACGGTTGGCGAATGATGACTATTCCGATTCTGTATGCCGTGCTTCTGTCAATGCCTGCCGAGACCTTGAGAAGGCGGTTTGTGCGACGAAGGAAGTGGAGGATCGCGAGACGTCGGGGAGCAGGCAACGTCAGAGGAGAGAGGCGGGCTGGCGACCGAGCAGCGCAATCGGCGACCCCGATCGGATTGGGAAGGTCGATAGCGGGGGAGATAGGTCGAGGGCGTGTGTGTCTCCAGTAGAAGGAGGTCGAAGGGGAGCTCGGGTCCACGGAAGCGCAGCTCAAGCAAGTCGGGAATCGCAGACAGCAGGCGGTCGCAGACGACAGGTCGAGGCTGGTGGAGATGTCGGGTTAATATAGGCGAGCAGGGCGACGAGGCGGTTGGCTTGGACCTCTGGAGTCTGTCTGGGCTGTCTGTCTGTCCTGTCCCCTCGTCTCGTCAGGCGAGTCGAGTCGATCGAACTGCGCCGCGGCCAGGGCAAACCTGGGGTCAAGGCTAGCGCACAACCTAACTGGTGGGAGGATGCTTGCATTGACCGGGTCCAGGTGCCTGACAGCCGGGTGGGAGCTGTGGTGTGTGGTCGTGGTGGGCTGGTGGGTTGGTGGTTGGGGCGTGGTTGTGGGGTAACGGTGATCCTGGGTGGTGGGAGGGCGGACGCTCGTTTGGCTGGAGTCCAATGAGAACGAGTCGGATCCTGCGAGCAAGTTGCAGCTCGGAATGTGATGAAATAGTATGGATTGACGATCTGTCGAGGCGTGCTGTAGGTGGTTCCATGGATTTCCTCTGCTCAGGGCCCCTGGTACAGTGGTGGTGCCTAGGCAGCCCCCCGAATCCTTCCTTGCCTGTCCCTCGAACCCCCAGACCGACTTGGGCAGGGCCGCCTCCATCGAGCTGACCATTCGCACCAACTAGGTGGCCCCACCAGCGCCTGCGACCTCGTGGCACAGCAAGTTTATCCGCTGGGGGATGCGCTCATGGCGGCACATTGGTCCGGTTGGGTGCTTTCGCTTCACTGTGTCGTCCCCTAGACAGGTACCTCAGGGCCCCTTAGGTACCTACGTAGCGATCTCATGCGCTGAACATGACCAATTACCGCCGTGGCATCCATTCTTCGCCCACTCGCTTGCTCTGTCTCTATTAGAACTCACTCCTTGAAGCTACGTCAGAGGACTTGCATGCGGACGTCCCATGGGTGCTTAATGCTTTCTCCTGGGCTTACCTTACGAGGAGAACGCGGTGTCGTAGTCCCCGTTAGAGTCCAGACTGCGTAACAACGTTTGTCAGTCAATATGACCATCTCAGAACTGGCCAGCCTTCCAGTATGAGGTTGCTATACGCAAGCTCTTTGTCGACACACCAATGCTGCGACAACTTGTTGACGCAGTTCCTGGTACCGAGTCTACGCCACCTTTGATGATCCTCGAGCCGATGCCTCTCGTGTTGTGGGAGGCGCGCAATGCGCGTCAGCTGACCAAGCGTGAAATAAAATATGTGATAAAGGGAGTGCTACTAGGCATCGCAGCAGTTCATGTCAAGTGGATGGTCTTTAACGTTGGTCTCCGTCACAGCCTGGCCGTCGTCAAGGTCATGACCATCAGCTGACCTCGTTGCAGATTTAAAGATGGACAATGTTAGTATCGGGGGGTGGGAAAAAGCGAAACCCAATACGAACGTTTGCGAACTCATGTACGACTCACAGGTCTGGGCTCCGGCCAACAGTGACATCACTTTTAACACCTATCGAAGTCCTGAGAACACTTCAAAAAGCCGCGGGGCCAGAGTACGGACATCTGGTCCTGGGGCATCACAGTAGGCCTCTTCCTCGTGCTTTGTCTAATTACGCCCACTTACACGTACTGCTCAGCTGGCACAACTACTCCAGGCTGCTGTCGACCTCGAAGCCCCGCGTATGTCCGACAAGGTCACCTGTGTGCCCCTGGCAGAAACAGGACGTGCGATTCGCGATCAGCTGGCTATTGACCTTGACCTGCATTCGATCCCTCTCTTTGCCAAGGATAAGAAATGCAGAGCAATTGTTGCCACCGGCACGACCAGGCGAAGCGTCCAGTGGGCGAACAGCATGATTGAAAAGGGCGTCTCGATTGGCGATATTCAATTCCTAGTAGAGGTTCTCCATCCTGAACCCGCCTTCGACTGAGTATCAAGGAGATATTGGAGAGCGGGTATTTCGATGACGGGGAGTGAGATTGTTCAAGCTGATCGAATGGACCAGCTTGACCAAAAAGATGCACTGTGTCCTCTCTCGCTCCTAGTGTTGGGATGCCATGTGCTGACGCACTCGCGCATGAGTTCATTGCAAGCCAACCTCGAAGCTTGCTCACACCTGAGAAGACGTTGAGGTATCGATACCTTGAGCAGCAGAAGCTCCAGCTGGTGATTGGATTGAACTTGGCTGGCGATTCAGGCGCGGTGGGCAACACACGGTCAAGCCACTGTCTTGCTTACCTAACCGATCCTCTAAGCGTTCGATTCCAGTCCGTCCCGGGAAATGGGGGGACACACCGAGCTCTCGACCTCGCCCCTGCAACATCCACTTGAGCTACCTCCCAGTCGCGGGTCCGCGCTGAAAGCTTCGCCCTCGAAGAGCCTAGGAGATCGATCAAACCAAAGACAGGAGCTCGACCAAGCTCTCACCTCCCCATCAGACAGTCCGTCACAACCTGTCATGGCTCTGCAGTGAAAGCACTCTCAAGCTTCCCCTGCCACGAACCGCCATGGCTTCCGGTAGGTGGCCTGACCACGACGCCCCCAGACGCCTTCCACTAACACCCCATCGCCAGTGCGTATCTGCGTCTGCGGTGACGAAGGTACTGGCAAGTCCAGCCTCATCGCGTCCCTCGTCAAAGATGTCTTCATCCAGAACAAGATCCAGGCTGTCCTCCCCCCGATTACCATCCCGCCCCAACTCGGAACACCCGACAACGTCACCACATCCATCGTCGACACTTCGGCCCGCCCCCAAGATCGAACGACATTGCGCAAGGAGATTCGAAAGTCCAATGTCATACTCCTCGTATACTCCGACCACTACAGCTATGAACGCGTTGCCCTCTTCTGGATGCCTTACTTCCGGTCACTCGGTGTCAACGTTCCAGTCGTTCTGTGCGCCAACAAGTCCGACCTGACCGGTGATGGCAACACGCCACAAGTCGTCGACGGCGAGATGCTACCCGTCATGGCCGAGTTCCGCGAAATTGATTCTTGCATCCGATCGAGCGCGAGAGAGCATCGTAACGTCAACGAGGTCTTCTTTCTCTGCCAGAAGGCCGTCACCCACCCTATCGCCCCTCTATTCGACTATAAGGAGGGCAACTTGAAGCCGGCCTGCGTCGACGCTTTGAAGCGGGTGTTCTACTTGTGCGACAAGGACCAAGACGGCTATCTGAACGACCAGGAGATGAACGACTTCCAGGCTCGCTGCTTCGACAAGCCGCTGACGCCGGAGGACCTGGACAACATCAAGCAGTCTGTTTCCAAGGCGGCGCCAGGAACGAGCCCCGACAAGGGCATCGATAAGCTAGGGTTTTTGCAGTTGAACAAGCTCTATGCTGAGAAAGGCCGACACGAGACGATATGGATAATTCTGCGCAAGTTCAACTACACAGACAGCTTGAGCTTGGAGGATGGCTTTCTCCACCCCAAATTCGACGTGCCAGAGTACTCGTCAGCCGAACTCAGCCCTGCCGGCTATCGCTTTTTCGTCGACCTCTTCCTGCTGTTCGACAAGGACAATGATGGTGGTCTGAGCCACGACGAGCTGGAGGCTCTGTTCGCACCCACGCCTGGACTGCCTCAATCATGGCTCGACACGTCTTTTCCGACGTCGACTGTCCGGAATGAAGCTGGTTATGTAACCCTTCAAGGCTGGCTGGCGCAATGGAGCATGACGACGTTCATGGAGCCCAAGACAACGCTAGAATACCTTGCCCACCTAGGGTTTGAACCGGCGACTCCGCGCGAGTCGACGACAACCGCACTCAAGGTGACCAAGTCTCGGAAGAGGAGAAAGCGGCCTGGCCGCGTGGAGCGTAACGTCGTTCTGTGTTACGTCCTCGGCGCTCCGAGTGCTGGCAAATCCTCCCTCCTGGATGCGTTCCTCAACCGTCCCTTCGATCCCCTCTACCGCCCCTCCATCAAACCCCGCCGCGCCGTGAACAGCGTCGAGCTTCACGGCGGCAAGCAATGCTACCTGATCCTCGAAGAGCTTGGCGAGCTTGAGCCTGCGATTCTCGAGAACCAGGCCAAGCTCAATGCTTGTGACCTCATCTGCTACACGTACGATTCGTCGAATCCTGAATCGTTCAGCCACATTGTCGACCTTCGTCGTCGTTACCCCCACCTCGACGATCTCCCTGCCGTCTACACGGCTCTCAAGGCAGACCGCGACAAGACGACACAGCGTTGCGAGCAACAGCCGGACGAGTACACCCACGAGCTCATGATGAGCGCCCCGCTGCACGTCTCTGTGACTTGGGGCTCCATCTCCGAACTCTTCATCGCCCTCGCCGAAGCAGCCACAAATCCCAGTACCGCCTTTCCCGGAAGCGAAGAGCCGCCTGTGGATCGCACGCCGCTCTACGTCGCACTCGGCGCGACGGCCTGTGCTGGTGTGGCAGCGTTTATGATTTGGCGCCGGTCGACAAACTCGGCCTAACGGGAGTGCGTTTTGGACACAGCGTCAGAGTGTAGGATTGTCGCAAGAGACTGCATATGCGGGAGTTCACAGACGGGCACTTCGGGTTTGAGGTTATCATTTTTACCATTTTTCTTCTTCGCACAACGACTCGTGATACCCAGCTCCGTCCTCAAATTACATACTTTACCACCTAGACAGAAGACTCGGCTTTTAATGCAAATATCTTCATCTTCACTCCTCAAAAGTGAGAGCGCTTGGGCAGCAGTAAATTCAAAGTGGTATCATTCTCTCTAAGCGCTACGTGCAAAGCCCGCGTTTCCCAAAAGCAACACCAGCGCCTTTTACATAAAGTCATCCTCGTTGAAGGGCTCGCTCTCCTTCTTGCCGAGGCTCATCTTGCGCGCGCCCTCCGCGAGCCCGTACGGGTCGTGCGCCTGGATCCTCGCGCCGGCGGCGT
Organism: Verticillium klebahnii; assembly: GCA_002851715.1. Lineage (NCBI taxonomy): Eukaryota > Fungi > Ascomycota > Sordariomycetes > Glomerellales > Plectosphaerellaceae > Verticillium > Verticillium klebahnii. The sequence goes on along the minus strand of NMXL01000001.1, from coordinate 1,023,246 downwards.
CGCCCTCGACGGGCGGCGCCGTGCTGGAGCGCACCTGCACCTTGACTTCACCCTGGATGCCGTCGACGCGGATGGTGCTCGTCGTGGCGCCGCCGGGGGGCGGCTTGAGGTTCGGGGCGGGAGCCATGCTGACGAGCTCGCGGAAGAAGGCGTTGGCGGCGTCGCAGCCGTCGAGGAGCCACTTGAGGCAGATGGTGACGCGCTCCTTGGCGAAGGGGTTGTGGTCGTCGTAGGCGCAGCAGTTGAGGAGGGGGACGATGCCGTTGTGGCGCACCATCTGGAGCTGCACGTCCGGGTTGCCGGGGGAGGACTGGCCCGGGGGCGGCTGGAGGAGGGTCGCGAGGATGGTGAAGAGCTGGGCCTTGATGCCGGACCACGGGTACTTGTACGCGGGTTCGGAGAGAGGCGGCGGTGGGGGCGGAGAGGGGGGGAGAGAGTCGGCGGCGGAGTAGGGGCGTTCGATGATGGGAGCCGTGGGGGATGCGTTTCCAGGGTTGCCAGGGGAAGAGGCCGGCGGAGGGGCGTGGGCGGAGGGGTTGGTCGGGACGGTGCGAGTCGGGATGGCATCGACGAGGGGCTTCTTGGGGACGCCGGCTTCGAGGCCGTTGAGGAGGGTGATGAGGTCGTAGACGGCTTCCCACTCGATGAGCATGGCACGAGAGTAGGCGATCTCGGAGACGGTGGTCAGGAGGTCGAGGTACTGCGCCAGCCCGTCCTTGGCCCGCTCCATGTCCCAGGTGTCGACAGGGAACTCGCCAGGGTCGGAGTTGTCCTCGCGCAGCTGAGCTTGCAGATGCATGAGCGCCACGCACTCTGGCACAATGCGGGAGCGGAAGAACCCGAAGAAGAACATGACGAGCTTGAGATCACGCGTGCGGTCTTTGGGATCCTGCGGCGGGGCGGAGATGCGGCTGCGGAACATGTGGTTGACAAGGCGGAGGAGTACCGTCTGAGCTGGCGAAATGATATCCTTGGGGATGCGGAGAGAATTCCAGGCGTAGGATACGAGGGAGGAGTGGTGCATGGCTTCGACGAGCTGAGAGGTGAGCTGGAAGATGAGCGACTGCTCATCCTTCTCCCAGACAGCAATGAAGACAAGCATCTCCCGCAGAAGGGACTTGCCACAGTCCAGGGCGAGGAACATGCGGCAACGGGTCTTTTGAAGGTTCTCGCCAGCGCGAGTGAGGCCTGTGCCGGCCGAGTCAAGTATGCATGACTTGACAATCATGTGGAGGGCCTCGATCTGTTTCGGATCGAGAATGTTGGGGATCTCGGTGAGCAGACCCGTCAGTGGACCTTCGCCGTACGAGTCGTCATCGTCGTCAATGTCGTCTTCTTCGTCAATCATCTCGTCGTATTCGCCTTCCACGTACTCGACGTCGGAGCCATCTGTGTCCCTCGGGAGGTCCAAGGCGGATTCTTCGACTTCGTAAACTTCGGCTCCGTCCTCATCGTCCTCATCCTCATCGTCCTCGTAGTCGGTGGGGTGCAGGGCTGTGGCGTAGCGATTGAGAAGATTTGTCTTGCAGTGCTCTGTGCGGGACGCGGCAAACTCGACAGACGGCATCGGCACAACCCAGTCGTCATAGTTTGCATCTCGAGCCCGCATCCACCAGGTATCAATCTCACGCGACACCCGGCCGTACGCTTTGTCTTGCTCAAATTTGTCCGTGATCTCGAGGTCCCATTTGGGCGTGAACTTCTCGCCCTCCTTGAAGTTGTCTGCGCGAATCTTGACCTGTCCCTCAGGGAACCAGTTCCAGGCCAAGGGGGCGATGGGTGCCAGGACTCCAGGTGGCCTGTGAGACTGGTGCTGGGAGTAGTCGGTGAGGAGCTTGCGAGCGGTGTCGCACATGCGAGAGTTGCGTTCCAGCCAGTTCTGGATCTCGGTCTTGGCGATATCGACTCTGAAGCCAGATCCATCTCCCATTCCCTCCTGAGGGTCATCGAGTTGTGCGTCCTCATCGAAGAGAACGTCGTACCAGAATGACATCTTGTTGCGGTCGTTCTTGGCTGTCCAGTTGTGGGCTTGTTGCAGGGAAGTAACAAGCAGCTTCTTGTCTGTTCTCCAGTTAGAGAATGTGGGTGTGTCTGGGGTGTCAAGACTTACACAGGTCGGTGATCTCGTTCAGCTTGGATCTTGATGTCTCATCCAAGATCTCCCCGTCATAGCCCTTGCTTGTGACATTGACGCATAAGATGATGGTCTGGTAAACCATCTGATCAAAGTGGACGGCGGCACAGATGTCCTGGGGGACCTCGGGCTCAGAAGTGACGAGCAAGTTTCGCGCGATGTGCATGAGCTTGTTGAGAATCTGGAGATCATCCTTCAGGTTGGCTTGGTTCTTGACGATGAGTGCAGTGCTCTCCTGAGGACTGACACCCTTCTCCGGGTCGTTCAGGCTCGACAAGGGTCCGACGGAGCGGGTCGTGAGGTTAGGAATGGCGGCGCCAAAGATCCTCGTCAACCAGATCCAGATCGCTACGTTTCTCGCGAGGGACTCCCGAACGTGCTTGAATGTGTGCGTCTTCTCAAGCGTCTTGGCGATCATGCCCGAGACCTTCGCTGCCGTCATGGGGCCCATGGGCGGCGAACTGGTGTAGTGGCCTTCGAGGCAGATGAGGGCCGCCGAGAAGCACCGCTCCTCGATGGACTCGGAGGGCTTGGAGCCATCAGAGGGGCCGGGGTCCGGTAATGAGGGGATCTCTATGGCCGCCATGTTGCTGGGTGGTGATGATGGTGCGAGGAGGCTGGGAGTGAGACGGTATGGCGGTGAGATGGGCGTGCTGCCCAGGGCGAGAAAGACGTGACCAAGGCTGCAGTCTCTGGCTATGCTCGGGTGAGGGTGTAAAAGAAGTCAACCTAGAAAGGCTCGGAGGTGGCGGGGTTTGTGAGGTCGTGGCAGGGACGGGACTCTTCAAGACGGAGTGTGTTAGTAATGGTGAAAATCGAAGGTGCTGGAGCACAGGCCAGAAAATTCCAATGAAGAGCTACAGTGTGGGACGTCTGACAGGGAGTTTCGGTACTGTGGAGTCCAATGTCCAAGTCAGCATTTTGCAGCATTGAAAACTTGACGATAAAGCTTTGCTTCCTCGCAGTATTGAATTGACTGGTTGGTATATATTCTTGCGGGGCCACGCAAAATCTCATCATCTTCTTCTTCAAGACACATCATGTTCAGGATGAATTCCGGCAAGCTCTCTGCCACATTTGGAGACTTTCATGTCTTATCGAGGAGTGGACCCTGCCAGAGAGCTCCGCAGCAAATGACCAAGCGCGATAAGCACGCTCAGCGTCTGGAGCCCCCGCCATCGTCATGGCGCCATCCCATTTTCGACGTCGTCCCTTTGGCGGGGTAGTAAACATCGTCGAAAATCTGCTTCCGTGTTGCGACTGTCAAATCAATTAGCATCCCACGTCGACCACCAGCTCCTTCAAAGTCCTCCCTCTATTCTTTGACCCTCATTCCACCTCCCGCAGAAGTCATGGCCGCCCTTCCTAACCACTTTGACCGTAAGTGCTTCTTCCGACAATCCCGCGAACCCCTCCCCAACACCCTCCTGGAATCCCCTCTGTTCTTGAGCATCACGACCTCCCGAACGCCTGCTCACTCGCACCTCTAGGTCCGGTCCACATCGGTGTCATCGGCGGCACCGGCCTTAGCAAGATCGACGGCTACACCCCCGTCGCCGAGCTCAACCCCGAAACCCCGTGGGGCTTCCCCTCCTCCCCGATCCAGATCCTTGAGCACAACGGCGTCCCCATCGCCTTCCTTGCCCGCCACGGCGTCCACCACCAATTCGCCCCCCATGAGGTCCCCGCCCGCGCCAACATTGCCGCCCTCCGCCACGTCGGTGTCCGCTCCATCATCGCCTTCTCCGCCGTCGGCTCTCTGCAGGAGGAGATCAAGCCCATGGACTTTGTCGTCCCGGATCAGGTCATCGACCGTACAAAGGGCATCCGCCCCTTCACCTTCTTCGAGGGCGGTGTCGTCGGCCACGTCGGCTTCGCTGACCCTTTCGACAAGGGCCTCGCTGAGATTGTCAAGACCTGCGCCGCCCACATGGACGGCGAGGGCGTCGTGCTGCATGAGAAGGGCACCATCATCTGCATGGAGGGCCCCCAGTTCTCCACCCGCGCCGAGTCCCACATGTACCGCTCCTGGGGCGGCAGCGTCATCAACATGTCTGCCCTTCCCGAGGCCAAGCTCGCGCGCGAGGCCGAGATCGCCTACCAGATGATCTGCATGGCCACCGACTACGACTGCTGGCACAGCTTCGAGGACGTCGACGTCGCCATGGTGCTCAAGTACATGGAGGCCAACGGCAAGAACGCCAAGAGGCTGGTGGGTGGCGTCCTTGACCAGCTCAGCAAGCAGGAGCACAGCGAGCTGGTGCTGGCGAAGCAGTGGGAGGGCGCGTCCCAGGGTGCGGTCAAGTTCATGACCAAGCCCGAGGGCCGCAACCCGGAGGCGATGAAGAAGGTTGAGTTCCTGTTCCCCGGCTTCTGGGAGAACTAGGATTCTAGCGTAGACAAGGAGACGTAGAGCGAGTGTGCTGAGAGCGAGGGTGCTGATAGGGGCACATTCATGCCTGGAGAGGCATCCCGATGATCTGATGTGTTTATGAATTTCCTTGCCTATATAGACCTGATGGTACATCAACTGTACTCGTGCTACATCTAGAACCTGGGGATAGACCATGATGTCGCTCTCATAAGATGCGAATTAGATGCTCTAATTGTACGGGCCCCATTGGCCAGTGCCTAGCTCATCGACAGGCCTGTTGAAATGCCGAGAGTCATGGACCATCACAGATAGGGGTGACGCTATGCGCGACAGCATCTGGATCAAGGACCACATTTTGGCACAACCAATCCCTCATTACAAGTTTGACCCTCACATGATAAGCCATTGAAGATGATATCCTCAAAGACACTATGACTGATCGGATTATTTGTTGCGTGCAGTGGCGGTGCGATGCAGCTTGGGAGGACGTCGTTCCTGGAATGTTGTCCAACATCCTGCTCTTCATTTGACCCAGTTCAGCTCCATTGCAGAATTTAAACACACCAGAGCCAGCAGAAATTTTCCCCTAACATAATGATACAAAGAAATCATCGTTGCAGAGGGTGAGAAGTGGTGCAAAATCGGGTTCAGCGTCAGATACTGCCAGCTCCCATTGTGGCCCATTTCACAACTCGTTTGCTCCAGAAAAGGTTTATCATGAATTTCTCCCAAGCGCCAAAAAAGGCACCCAGTCTGAAACCATATGCGTCTTTCGAGCTGGTGGATCAAAGGAGGCAGGTTACTACTATAGGCAGCACCGAAGTACGCTAGGATTGAACCTGCAACCTTCGGAAAGGCCGCTTCTCCAGAGGGACCGTTCATCAAAGATCGTGGGCTGCAACCGTTAGGCCACATTTTTATTTTAAGTGAGGCAACAACAAATTCAGGCACTTGGAAGCTAGTGGCGGGGGCATATTGGCTGCTCAAGCCCTGTTGCCTGGCGGATGGTGAGGTTATTCGGCTGGTTGGTTGGTAGGTTCCTGAGGCGACACAGCCGAGAGCCGCCACCTCGTGAGTTCTAACAACATCGAGTTTTGACACATGGGACTCAAGACATGAATAAACTCCATGCAACGAAAAGGAAACAAGGTCATCATCGTTGCAACGCTTTCTTTTGATATACTCTTCATGCTAAGCCACGACTTCTCTTGAAGAAGACCGCGGTCTGACACATTCCATAAACACCTATCCCTTCGCTACCCTTACAGCCAGAATATAACTCTCCAATTGTCTTGCTCATACCATAGCGTTGCTGACGCTGCCGGAAAATATGAGTCCCGAGTTACTCCCTTTTTATTGATGGTTGAACTGGATGGATTCCGAAATGCGACGCTGAAAATAACCTTTGTAATGTCTTGTTCGATTTCGGTTCGCGTACCTTGTGCGGATGGTCATGATATCATGTACGTTGATGCTAAGGCAGGCAATACTGTTTACGACCGAAAGTGCCACCGGGCCGCGGCCGGGTACTATTGCAATGTTTTGGGGCTGCCCATGGTCTGCCCAGCAACTCCGTGAACCGTCTGGGGGGTGCTAAAAAGCGTGGCTGGCGGTTCCGTAAGATCAAGCAGGACTATCTGTCTGTTGGACACGATTATTATCTGGATTTGGGCGATGAAGATCCTGGATAGCTGTCAGCCACCGGGTGAGCTCTGTAATATTAATGAAACCCACTGTCCGAGAAGTCACTCCATTGATGCACTATGACGATGTTTGTGGCCAAAAGTTGGCCACGAGGGATGTGGATGGCTGTTCACGGTTGATCGTATGCGGCTTGTGACGACAGAACAGCTCCGCTGTAAGAAGTTGAAAGTTTGCCATCCAAGAAGAATCGCAAGGCTGAGTCGACTGTAGACTATAGTAAGGGCGGGAGAGTAAACTGTTGGGCTTTGGTCGAGATCGAGAGCATAACCCGACAGAGGGTATCGGCAACGTATTATGAGGTTCCGGAGCCGCTCGAATCTATGATCTTTGAATCGGCTGGAATAGATACATGCTGTTGAGAAATCATTTTCCGTTCCGATGGTCTGTTGACAAAAGTTGCCGGTTGACGAAGCACAACGGCTTGGGAGCGTCCGCAGAAGCCCGCTGCCTGGAAATAATTATGGACATGAACCAGAACTGGGGTCGAAAAACAAACCACGGTCCGAGATGGTTCGGAAAAAAGCGACAAACGCCCGGGAAGGCGTATGAACCGTCTGGGGGGTGCCCCGGCTGGACCCGAAGGTACCGGGACGTTGGCGATCCAACCCTCCCAACCCGTGCAGGATCTCCTTGTTGTCAAGGCTCTCCCTTTGTCAGAGGCGCCTAGTACCTGGCGTTACCCTGGGCGCAAGCACCCAGACCTCATTGGCGGCAGACTTACACGCCGCTGCTGCGGAGCCGGCGAAGCTGCTCTAGGAGGGGAGTCTCACGGTCCATCCACTCGTCCCAAAGCTCCTTGTGGCGAAGGTGCAGTGCCCAAATGAGCACTGTCAGCAAGCTGAGGGCCTCCGGTATCACCAGTGGCTCGCCATACCAAAAAGCTTTGAGAACGAAGAGACGGGCAAGTAACCCTGCGCGAACGGTGTCGGGGTGGAGAAAATAGCGAAGTACGAGCATGTTGACTTGTAGGTTGGATCCCGGTATGAAGAAGAGAAGAAGAACATGATGTGGCTTTGAACGGAGCGATATGTCTTGATACTCAGTACAGTTTGGCTGAGGTGCTCCTGCCGCAACATGTCGTGCGATCCAGCCAGCCGGACAAGAGCACTGCACATCTCTGAGCCTGTGTAAGGCACGAATTGACTATCTACACAGGTACAGGAATACTTCGTAGAACACGTATGAAGAAGCAAGAGAAAGGCAGGATAAGGAAAGAACCTGTCAGTCATAAGCGCCGTGACTTGTGCATGTTGCCAGTGGTGCCTATCAATCTCGGTCGAGACGCTGGCCTCGACTGCCAGTCACGTCTCACATTGATACTCTTTGGGAAAGAGAAGTGCCAGGGAGACTTATCGCAAGAGGGACTTCTTCCCCTCACATAGAAGATAAAAATCACGTGGGGCCATGGCTTATAGTTCAGCTTGACCTGTCTTCCAGGCGACGTCAAGAACGACGCGCACTTAAGCTTTTGCTTGAAGCTACATAGAACTTTCTTCGCAAGCCACGTGAAGAAACCGGACCCTGTTGGGGCATCTCAACATCTGACCTTGCAAGATCCGCACCAAAGTTTGCATCGAGCAGAACAGTCTTAGCCAGCAACAACCCAGCGACCCCTCCTCCTTCACCAAAATCCACAGCCCTAAGAAACATCAAAAGACCAGTTGCAAGCCTGAGATTCTCCCCCACCACAAGCACATGATGCTCGAACCGAGGTATCACGTTACGTATTGGATGGCAGCCGTCTCGTCCGTCGCCGTTTTTCAACTACTCAATCTCCAAGCCCGAAACCTGTCGGCAGCTACCAAGCTTTTTACGGGCGCTCTGGCTATATTGACGTTCCATTCCTCATGCACATGGCATCGACGCGCAAAGCAGACCAAGCTGGCACTCAGCATGCATCAAGTCGCTGTGGCCTATCTGCTTGTTGCCATCGGGCTTTTCGCGGACGACTTCCAGATTCCTGGAGAACAATCGTCCAAGCCTACGGCACTGATCCACGCATTGCTGGCATTTGTGACTACTGGTTTTCTCGAGTCACTTCGTCAGAATGTACGTCAGATCTTTAACTTTTGCTGGTCGTCCATGGTATGCTAATCAGCGCTAGCGACGCGACATTGAACCGACCACTTTCTTCCTCCTACATCGCGGACCAAGATCAGAGCTTCTACAGTATTCTTGGTGGCATTTTGCCGCCTGGCTCGGCTCTACTATTATATGTGACGCTATCCTCCTAGTTATACTAGCTCTTACGGACCATAGTCTGGAATGGGCGGGCGGCATGTCCCTCAGACAAGTCATACCGTACTGGGGATGGGAGGAAATGCACGTGCAAGGGCGTCTGGGCAGTGTTGTGGTCACGCATTTTCTTGGTGGACCATTCGCTGACATGGCTGAAACGGTGAGTATTGCTGGCAATATTTGTGGGAGTAGATCTCATGATCGGAAGCTGACAGAAGGGCAGATCTTTTACGTGCTCTGTCGGAAGTTCGTTCCGCATCTGGAAGGGCCGTACGGGTGGATGCCCAAGCAGACGCCGAGCCTCTCCACTCCGATACCCGTGGTCGACTCCGAACTCACCATGACCGCGTTCTTCTGGTTGCCGCGAGTGTTTATCCTTGCCAACCGAGGCCAAACTGGCGGGTCGATCTGGTCTGCAGGGACCATATATGGCTTGTTGACCATCCTGGCTGGATGATCTGGCCGTCAGGAATCGACCTCAACAGTAGAGAATTGAGAGAAAGAAGTCTTTGGCGGACGGGGCGCGTCCGCCCAGACTCGTCATGTGAAGACATCACTGGCATAGCTGGGTCTCATTTCATCGAGTTGACCGCCGTTGCTTCGTACGGTCTCGCCGGGTTAATGGGCAGCGATTCAGCACAAAGGCCATTCTGTCGACTTAGTTGCTCGTAGCTTTGTGGCTGGAGGATTGGACGGCTTGCTTGGCCTCAAGGTCATGGCACATTCAGACGGACATCATGTCAAGATCAATGCAAATGAACGGAGGCAAACAACCTCGATAGATAGTTATTCAAGACCAAGCCGAACGCTCTCAAAAACGCCCAACCCTGCTAAGACATAATAAACAGATGTTCCGACTCCGCTCCACGCTGATGATGCTGATCAGTCGTCCGCCTGCCACTAATTCGAAATCACATCAAAAGGTACAAAGCCCGGACGCCCTTCTCCGCTGCCGCGATATGCCACGGCCTCACGTCCGTTTCCCGATCCACCATGCCCCTTGCTCGAGCCAGTGTTCCAAGGCCGCGGAAGTAACTGAGCATCTCCCTAAGTAATGCTTCAAGAGCCCGCGGGTTCCCGTCGGTGTGCACAATGTTAACCTCCATCATGACCGGCGGGTCCTCAGTCTTGGTGCCGCCACGCTTGACGAGATAACCACTGATAAGTGACGAGCTTAGCTCTCCCGGGAGGGTCGAATTGCTGAGTCTATGAGACAGAATAGCGCCCCAAGTCTGGTCAGTAATGTCGATGAGAATGGCATCGCCGTCGGCTGGCTCCGTGGTTTCAGTGCCACCAGGCGTTCCCGTTGGGGTGTTGGCAGTCGGCTGGCTGGAGTCTTTCATAGGAGTGGAGGGGGTGCCACTTTGATCCGGAGATACAGTTGATGGCTGAGGGGTCGAAACGGGTGTCGTGTAGAATGATGCCGAAGCCGTTGGAGGGACCTTTATCGCTGGTGGTATCAGCTGCAACGAGGGATTCGTGTCCACCGTCAGAAGAGTCAGGCTGACTGACGCCTGCTGATCTGTTTGCGCTAGTCCGACCCAAAAGTTGATCTCGTTCTGGTCCATGTAGCCGCACTTGGTAATAATGATCCGCCAGTGCACCTTCCAGCGCGAAATGAGGTCGTGAGTTGTCTCCCATATTTCATGCGTAACTTCATTCAGCGAGCTCGACAGCGGCTTGCCCTTTCGCCCAAGGTTATAAGAAGCCGTCATTTGCTGGCTGCCACGATTATCCGTCCATGCCGCAGTGATCCATCGCTCGTCGACGCTTTGTGCGTAGGCTATATGAATGCAGGTATTCTCATGTATAAGAGATGATGAACCTGTGTTGTTGAGCCTGAAGTCGATAGTCCGAGGTAGAGTATGCTCGAGAAGTATGGCAGGGGCAGGCATGGGGCCTCCGAAAATGGTGCATCGATCGTACGTCTCCAGGGCCAACTTGACAAGGTCAATGGGCAGTGTCGAAGGCATGCCTGATACCACGGTCAGGAAATCGACGGGTAGAAGCTGCAATACCAACTCGTTAGACGGTGCCAGCCTCTTGTCAGCAAGAGACTTCTTCTGCAACTCGAAGAGTTGCTGAAACGCCGTGCAGGCCTCCACGATCGACTCCGGATGGCTCGGTGCATAGATGAAAAAGATGACGAAATTCTGCTCGGTAGCCTCGAGAGACAGCAAGCTTTGGTTGAGGCCATCCATACGTTCAGCCAAGCTGAACCCATTGAGTGCGCCATCCACAACTGGCGTGCCAGTCAATCGTTCTTCTTCCCACGGCACCAGCCCTCCTGAAATAGAACTGGTTTCGCCTTTCACAATATCAAATGCACCAAGCTTCAAGAACTCATACGTATTGCGTATGCGCCCAAGGAATGTCGAGGCAGAGTCGGACAGCCCGCCTAAGCTGGGAAAGACACAGGCAGCGGTGATGTTCTTTGCTCCCTGGGACGGCCCGAGGCCAAGAGTCTCCCAGAACGTGATAGTCGAAGGAAGAACCGACAACTTCGAGTCCAGGCGCTTGACTTCCAGGTGGGGCGGAGGTATTTGGTACAGATTGTTAGGCTTCTGAGGTTCAGCGTTCGGGTCTCGAGATGGTACCGGTCGCGGCTGGACCTTGCTGGGAGGCCCGAGGAGCGGAATGTCGGCTATCTCGATCACGTCTCGAAAATGACATCTGGCCCAGTCCCCAAGTTTACCGGGAATAGCATGCTGCAATGCTAAAGACGATGCCCTGGAAAGGGAGGCCAGCTGGCGACGAGTCTCAGGAGCAATGGGCGAGTTGAAGGTAGTTGACTGGGCGTCGCGCAGGCACAGGTTACCCGAAGTTGCTTGTTCGGTTAAGATCTGGGCCACAGTTATGATGTCGTCATCCTGAAGTGATAACTGGCTTAAGAGAGGCTCCGGATCATCAAAGTACTTTGTGACTGCAATCTCGGGTGCTTCCACCTTCGCGATTCTGGGCAGCTCGAGCGCCAAGGAAGGGTCTGAGTCTTCAACGACCGATTCGATGTCCCGTAACGATGTCACGTGCGAGACGATGTCGTCGTCGAGGTTCAATCTTTTGGTGCTTGCCTTGAAGGGTGAATTTGGCTCTTCCATAAAGTCGGGCGAATCATCAATGTCTGACTCGAGGCTCATGTCATCGGCATCAGAGGACTCGTCCTCGATCTTTTCCGGACTCGCTTGCAAGCTGCTATTCTCCAAGCCACCGGTGATGGTTCGGAGAAGTGCATTGGTGCCCTCTGACCGCGGCGTTTTGCGATGTGATCTGCTGTGTCTCCGGAGATAATCTGTTGTGGGCGGTTTTCCGGGATTCAGACTAGCATCTGTCTGCGGTGGTGACCAGCGACAAGCAAACCGACCACCGACCTCGTACTTCTTGCTGGCTAACGGAAGTACGGGATCGAACTCGACGCTGTCGAAGACACTTCCTTTGCGCGAGAGCGTTCCGGCTGAGTTGACGGGATAGTTGTTAACGCGGCTGAGGGATGCTCGGACTTTCTTGAACACAGTGTCCGGGTCAAATGGGCTGGGTTCCCGCTTGTTGTTGCTTGTCTTCGTACTGTCACTACTCGCGCGTCCCCTGGCCTCATCGTTCAGAGTACTTCGAGCGTGCCGAAGCTCCGGTTTCGCGAAAACGGGAGCCTCAACAGCCGGCTTCGTCTCTTCTGGTCCTTCTGGAACAGCAGTCGGCAGGGTGGTTTCCTGAAGTGGTGTCGGATCGAGTGCTGCAGTTGGCGGATTTTGCATAGCTACGTCAGGTATAGGCATACTTGGTAGCTCCATAGACTCATCTTCGTGCTGCTCGTCGAAGAAACTGAAATCAGCATCTGTGATATCAGTGTCCCCGAACATGTCTGGTCCCATGTCTCCGAAGAGGTTGTCGTCTCCATCGAAAGTCGAATCGCCCCTTTCTCTCTTGGTTTCGGGGGGTTCCCAGTTATCGCCTTCAGGGTCTGCCATAACTACAGCGTTGACACTTGTTGTATCTGTGTCGACAGGCGCCGCGACCGAAGACGGTGGCCCAGGGCTTGATGTAACAATATCAACAGCAGGCGCGCTGAAGATCCCCAAGGGGTTCTGGACGGCATCGGGGGGCGTTGGGTACATAGCGCTGGCAGCAGCAGCATTGGCCGCCCGCCTCGGATCAAGAGGAGATTGTCCATTCGGTGGTGGAGGAGCCGGGGGTTGCGCCTGAACCTCCTTCACTGAAGCGGCCGCCTCTCGTGTTTTCCGTCTCTGGACGATGCTCTCTTCCCTCTCAGCCCCAGACTGAAACCAGACCTTGGCTTCCGTTAACGAGTCGGCGGTATCCTTCGATGCCAGGGCCATATCGGTCTTGTCGCTCTGGTCGGCGTGTGGATCCACAGATCTCTTCCTAAAACAAAGGATTGAAGGCCACGAGAAGACCATAGGCGGCGACACACTGGATATTGGCGTCCCTCTTCCATCGACGCGGGCATCCCCGGACCTTCGCTGAGAGAGTTGGAGTGCAACCCATGTACAGTTCTGCAAAGTTTCTCCTGACAGGCCCCATCCCTTCAAGATATTGATGCAAGTTTCCCTCCATTGAGAAGACCTCGCATCTGGATCAGTTCGGGGTCGCCATAAGCGTGTGTCTGGGGTTTGGCTCATGGTATCGGCGTAAGGTAAAGCGCCATTCGCAAGTCCCATGTAACTGCCAAGCACTCCGAAGGGCGCTGCCAGGACTTGACTGGACAAGGCAGCCTGGCCCGTACCGGGTACCTCGTGCATGGATATCAGACCCTCGCTCAATGCCAGCGACAGGCTGATGACCAACGAGCCAGTTGTCGTCAGATAGATGCGAAAGGTCCCAATGACGGCAGTGTCTGCACCAGAAGCGTTCTTTGTGCGTGCTTGTCGGAGAACTCTAGAACTCAGCAATATTGTGCGGTAATTCAAGGGAATAGCTGAGAGGCGCCGGCATATGGAGGACGAGACACTCGAGAGCATGGCGCTGATGAAATGTTCGTACGCAATCTTGACTGTGGTATGTATCTTGGCATCCGATAACGTTGTTGGTAATAGTTTTGCGTCAGGATCGGAAGAGCTGGGCGTTGGGGGTTTGTTTGCATCGAAGGAAGAGGCATTTCGAAGCGTCGCATCGGGAACAGAGCTGTTGAAAGCAGGATGAGTCGGCGTGTTGGCGGCTGTTTTTCCTTGTCCAAAAGATCGACTCTTGAATAGATGACCAGGATCAAAGGCTCCTTGGTCAACGACCATCAGGCTGGCGCCAGCAACGTCTATTGTGGGACCAAGAGCGCCCTCTCCCTGACCCTCAACGGTCGCCACCGTCGCATCGTGTCGGGGAACGTAGAAGTGCCACAGGGCGCGTCGACTCGTGTCGAAATGTGTGATATGGCCGGCATCTCGAAGTGTATTCTCAACATCCGGCGCAATGGACGCGAAGCTTTGCGACTGGTCGGCAGTCGGTTCGTAAAGTTGATAAGCGATTGACGAAATACCTTTCTGCGACGACCCCGTTAGTGACGGAAGATGTGTACTCTGGAATGACGATACTCACAATCAAGAAGACATTGGTGCCGTATTCGCTCGTGTCCATGTCGCCGACGGTATGATTCGGGTCTAGAGAGTCGGGTCCGCGACATCAAGACCCTCGCCGCAACTCTTCGCTGGCCTCGTGAAGCCGCAAGCAACCCAAGGAGGGGCTACTCATGCAGAGGAAGGCTCGAGGAAGCTGTAGTCTGCGCACTGTTCTGGGTTGTAGTATCGTTTAGAAGGATTGCTATCGGATCGAGTCTTAGAGATGCACGACTCCATCTCAGCGAGCCGAGTTGAAGCCGAGATGGGTCGAGATATCGGCTGGTTTCCCGGGCCCAACGGGAGAAGAGAGCTGAAAAGGCCTCTCGAATGGGATGCGGTCGTAAGATTGAGCTCGAATCTCGTCTTGTCTCAGCTTGCGAACATGACAATGGCTCGGGTTCTTGTGCGTCGCTCTGATGCGCCGTCGGAGGTCGGCTTTCGCGTGCTCGCTTGGCTGGCAAGGTAGGTCAAGTAAGGTCGAGATGGTTGGTGGTTCAAGACAGTGCAAGGCATGGGCTGGAGAGGCAGGGACCCATTGGCACTGAGCTGGTGACCCCTGTCCTCCACGAACTCCACCATCTCACAGCGGCGGATCCCGCATTGGAGGCCAGACGGGATTGTGGCCACAGCCAATCATCACGCCTCAACGGGACTCGGTCAGCACACCTGCTAACGCACTGTGATCCTTGCTAGGGCGGGGCCTCACCGAGGCAGTCTTATCTTATCGGAAGTTTTTTCTAGGACGGGAAGGCCGCATTGTAGGTCCCCTCCAGAAAATCTGCCTAGCTCTGGGTGCAGAACTTCTTTTTCAGGAACCATTCTTGCGACACCGAGATCCAACATCGGTTTGTGGTGATCAGTCGCAGCCACTATGAAGCTCACAAACCCGGGCACCGTTCCGGTGTACACAATTTCCGGCGCATCGACCGCGAGACCCCTCCCAGACTGGCTGGCGCGCAGGAGAAAGCGATCGCTGAAGAACGATGTCGAGTACCAGAATCGCGTCGAGCTTCTGCAGGATTTCGAGTTCGAGGAAGCGAGTAACTGCATCGCAGTTAGCGAAGATGGCGAATGGTCGGTCAGCGCTGGAACATACAAGCCTCAGATCCACGTCCACACCCTCTCGCAGCTCTGCCTGTCTTTTGCCCGCCACACCGAGTCTCTGACTGAGAAGCTCGCCATTCTTTCTTCCGACTACTCCAAGACCCTCCTCCTCCAATCCGATCGAAGACTCGAACTGCACACCCCCATGGGCCTTCACTATGGCATTCGCATTCCCCGATACGGCAGAGATCTGGTGTACGATCGGCAATCTGCAGAGGTCCTCGTCCCCTCCGTTGGCGTCGACTCCGATGGGTTCGGTGAGGTGTTCAGGCTTAATCTTGAGGTTGGAAGGTTCATGAAATCATTCCAGGTGGACGTGGGTGGCGATGAACCTGGAGCTGGGTTGCAGGGAAGCATCGACGCTGGCAGCGTGAACACGGCGGCCATCGCCGAAAACTCTCACGGACTTGCGGCGTTTGGCACATCAATCGGCACTGTTGAGTTCTGGGACCCAAGATCAAAGTCACGCGTTGCCCTCCTCTCCAGTCAAGAGGGTGGCATCACGGCACTGGACTTCAACAGCTCCGGTCTATCGCTGGCCACTGGATCCTCCAACGGCATGGTCCAGCTTTTTGACATGCGACGTCCTATCCCTCTCCTCTCCAAGGACCAAGGCTACGGCTTCCCAATCAAGAAGCTGATTCACATGACCACTGCGTCCCAGGAGAAGAAGGTCATGTCAGCAGACAAGAGGATCATCAAGATTTGGGATGAGCTCGACGGTGAACCCTTCACCTCCGTGGAACCCATCGTGGATCTCAACGACGTGGCGTGGTGCAGGGACACGGGTATGCTCCTCACTGCCAACGAAGGTTCGTATCTCCAGTGACTCCTCAATCCGAAAGCAAGCTGACGAACTGGAAACAGGTCAACAACAACACTCCTTTTTCATTCCCAGTCTTGGGCCTGCTCCCAAGTGGTGCTCTTTCCTGGACAACATGGTCGAAGAGATGGCCGAGGAGGTCCCTACCGAGACCTACGACAACTACAAATTCCTTACCCTTGCCGAGCTCAAGTCCCTCAGCCTGGCCCACCTCATCGGCAAAACCAACCTGCTGCGCCCCTACATGCATGGTTACTTTGTCGCCTCTAAGCTCTACGACCAGGCCCGGCTCATTGCGAACCCGTACATTTGGGAAGAGGAAAAGACGAAGCGCATCAAGGAGAAGGTGGAGAAGGAGCGCGAGAGCCGCATTCGTGGCAAGAAGAAGGTCAAGGTTAACCAGAAGCTTGCCGATAAACTGCTCCAGCGCCAGGAGAACAGGGAGACCGTCGATACCGAGGCCGGCATGCTTGGTGACGATCGTTTCGCGAAGATCTTCGAGGACGAGGCGTTCAAGGTTGATGAGACGAGTCGCGAGTACCATCAGCTCAACCCCAGCAGCACGCCTTTCGCGCTGTCTGGCGCGCCGGCGAGGAACGCTCAGGGCAAGGATGATGGTTCCAGGGAGCCTTCTCGTCAGCCGAAGCAGACTCCTGCGGATGTGACGATGAGGGTCTCATCCTCTTCCAAGGGCAACGGCCCGAGGGATACGGCGTTGGGCTCTCGCGCACAGAAGTCTGGCAGGGTATCGAAGGTCCGGGGAGACGTTGTGGGCGAGAGACAGGTCAGCTTCGTGCCGGCACCGAAACACAAGAAGAAGCCCCAGCAGTTCGACTCAGAGCCGAGGGACAAGAAGTCTGGACCGAGGAGGAGTGCGAGCTCGAACACGTTCAGGAAGCTGTAATTTCAATGTCGAACAAGAATACCCAAGCACTATTTTACACGACGGGGTCTCTTCTGAAGCTCTCTGCGCCAGGCCTACTATCGAGCTGCCGAAACCATGGAATCGATCGACCACAACCACGCTATCACCATCAACAACTCAACTGGGGACACTACTTCCTCCCCCACTTCTTCTTCTCCTTCAACTTCAACTCTATCGCCATCCCCTTCTCTAAGTCCTCAGGTCGCAGACGTGGCGTCGGGGGGACATCGTCGAGTCTAGTTCGACCGCGACGGCCCCCGCCGAGAGAATCCTTTACCTCTTTGGGGAACTCGGTCCTGCGAGGCGTGAGAGCTGTGACGACCTTGCGTGCTGACCTGCGAAGGTTTTCCCTGATCTTCCACTCGCGTTTCTTGGCAATGTAAAAGAGCACAGCCATGCCGACTGTCTAGCATTAGCGACTTGGAGGTCGACCGTTCTCGGCAGGATACTTACTGCCTAGGGCGGCGATGACGGAGACGACGACGATGATGGCGATCAGGGCCTCCTCGGAAATATTGATCGCGCCAGGACTGTCACCGGAGGCACCAGCCTCGCTGTCGACCCCATGGTCCGCAGCTCCGAGGTCCTCACCCGCTCCCGTACCATCAACTGGGTAGTGGTTTTCGGTGGCGAGGGGGAAATCGTGTGACGTTTGGGAAGCCATGATGTAGGCAGGGCGGGGGAACCGTTGTCCGTTGGATCAAGATCGATGGCGCAAAACGGGAGGTATACTTGGGGACGATGGGTCGTCGACAGTTTTGCACAGCAAGTACCGTACGACAAGCTAGATAAATGGAATGATACCCGGTGTGCACAACAGCGGCCCGGCCGTCGGTATATACCATCTCTTACCTCGCCCGCCAGAAGCCCCACGGCTCTATCGCATGTCTTCACCCCAAGTCAGTCAGCCCCACGACCGCCTGGTCGCCTAGGGCCCCTCGTTCCATGTGATGGGCGCATGCAGGTCTTTCCCCCGACAGTGCCCCTCGACACATCGCCGCGGCGCTGGGGATTGGCCCCGGGGCGGTGGAGGTTGAGACGGTCGACTAGCTGCGATGCGTTCATTGGTGCCAGGGGTCGCTCGAAGCGCCGGCATGCGGCGCCTCCACGCATGCACCCCTGAACGGAGGCTCCAATCAGCGGGCGGTACTAGGATGGGCGGCTCAAGGGGTTTGACGTCGCTTGCTTCTCGTCACGCTGTGTCACTTGCGCCGCCGAATCAGTGGGATCGGAAGACCGAGCCGGCAGTGATAGTGGATTTCTTAACAGCGGTGGTATTGTTGCTTGAACAGCTAGTCCAGTGTGCGAGGTGGGTGATGTGCGCTGCACTGCATTTTTGTGCTGTGATGGAGAATTGTGATGGGTCTCACTAGATGCCGTCCATGCATGTGCCATCACTGCCATCACAAGACTGCCGACCCCATTGCCCAACTTCTCAAGCCGATTACCCCTGGCTCTCTCTCATTCGTTTTCCTCTTGGCGTTATTTTCATCCCATAACGGCCACGCTCGGCGGTCGTCTCACTTGCCGCCCGTCTCGGCTGTGCTTCTTGAGACTGAGTGTTGCGTTTGACTGTTGTCAAGATTGCTAAATCTGTACGAGGACTGCCACATCTATTCTGGATGCCTAGGCAAACAATTGTCGAGTCGTTGACATGATCGTGGCGGACAGGTCTTGGCGGACAGGTCGTGGCAGATGGACCGTGGCTGGCGAGGGTCGCATCAGTTCCCAGCCCACAAGGTTGTAGGATTGATTGCGGTCTGCTGTTCGGCTATCTACCTTGGCTACCTCACCTTACCTTACCTTAGGTAAGGTACCTAGGGTACCTAGGTAGGTAGATACGATAACGCACTACCCCCACACCTGGTCATCGTTTGGCACCTAGCCACACCACTCGCTTCCTTCTCATGAGTACCTAACTTACTTGCTATCTCAAAAATAAACGGCAAAGGCACGGCAGTAGCGATGCGCGGCCATACTGCAACCTTATCATCAGGCAACAGGTCCTCGAGTGCCATTGCCTACGCACCTGTACATGTTGGCAAGAACTATCTGGATCAATTTTCTGGGGATCTTGACTCCCGTCGTCCTCGCGGGAAACAAGTGCCTAGCGGCGCCTTGCCTGGGACACTATGGAAAGAACGCATGGAGCATGTTTCCGTTTGCGCACAAGATCAGGACGTGCCTCCAACTTTCCATCCGCTCACTCTATCAGGAGGTTGACGTGCTAAGGCAGGTGGCCATGAGCTAGCTTAAGGGAAACCGCCCTCCGGATGGTACTGTCCACGTTCTATCCTCCCTTTGCCTGGTACCGTGTCTTTCTGTGGACTCGGAGTAGTTCTCGGCCTCAATCTTTGATGCAAGCCAGATTCATCTCACCCTGGAACTCGCTACCCATAAGTGTGGCATGGTTTTTACGCCTCAGCCTTGGACGGTATCTTGTGGGCGGCAGAGCTCGAGTCACGACCACTGCCTTGCCGTCGTCACGAAATCAAACCTTGAAGTCCTCAAGTTCCCCCTTTGATTCATCGTCGTCTGAAGTCCCCCGGCCCCCTTGGACGCCAGAAACCATCTGATCTCGCCAACTTCCCTCGTCACCGGAAATTATGCCATCGTCCCGATCCCCAGGGGTTCATTCCAGCCCTAACCCGCTGGCCGGTCAGGATGGCGGTAAATCCACCACCATGGGCTCCGCAGTGGTGTCGGCTTCCTCAGATACCATGGAGCAGCCAACTTCGCAACGTGTTGAGCAGACACAATACTCAATTCTGGCAGAGGATTCCCAAGCAAAATGTCCTGGTTCCACACACGCTCCGACGATGGGGCAGCTACGTGATACTCAGGACTCAGTCATCAGCAACATTGCTATCGAGATAGAGGACAACCTTCAGTGGTCGTCAGAAGAGCCTACAGAGAAGCCCAAGACGAAGCTGATCTCAAAGCCCATTCCAAGCCCGGAATACGAGAGAGACAACATTGGCTTCTCTTTCCTGGCACGACCTCCCTTCGCTCCGAGCCAATTCTCTGGGCCGCAACGCAAGCCCTACATAGCCATCAACGACCAAGTTGAAACCAATATCGATGTTGCAGCGGCCTTGCAGCGGTATTTGATCCCTAGCATCGCAATCGGAACTACACAGCCGACCGGCAGTGCTGTCTCGCCTGGACGAGATGCAGAGTTGCCAAGGCCACAACACCCCGCGGAGGTAGTCAGAGCGAGCAAAAGGACTCGAGTCGCTGTCGGATCGCCTCAAGACCAGATCCTGGTCATCTCGGAGGCAGATACCTTACAACAGCCCGCTAACATATCAGCTGGGTCCTCCCAACCTCCTGTTGCCGAGAAAGATGATCACAAAGCGACGCCTCCGGGAAGCGACACCACCGTCCAGGACATTTCGCACCGCAATACTGGAGTAGCGCTCGACATTCCAGTGGCAGAGCCGTATAGTCAGGTTACAGGACGGATCGGTCCCGATGTCGGACGCTCTCGAGCTGATGTGGACGTCGCACCCAGCCCCTGCCGTGATCACCATGCCAAGAATGGCGAGGGAACGGAAGGTCATCGTCACAGAATTTCTCTGTCGAACCAATTCAGCATCGAACAGGAGCCCTCATCGGTGTCAGGGCCGCTTCCCACGACCTCGAATCCCGTGGTGGTATTCCCGCAGTCCAGTAACCCCGGTGCTAAGGCGAAGCGACAGAATGCCTCGCAAGATCAAACAATGAGCCATCCACACCGAGGAACTTACCTCCCTGGTGAGACGCTGCGTCATTTACCGGGCCTGCAGAAGTTCCCTTCGAAACAACAAGTTCTGGCGCCACCGCCAGCAGCTTTTGGGAGGGATTCATTGGTACAGAGCTCCCGGGTTTCGACCAAACATGAAGGAGCGAGTCAGTCGCCCAGAAACAAGCAGAATGTTACTCGGTCCGGGGGTTCAGCCAATCCTCCAAGCCCGTCTATCTGTGCTGCGATCTCCAATACATCCAATACCTCTCGTCGTCGAGGCATCGCGACCACAAGGCGCAAGCAGCGATTAGACAGTCGAGCCGAAATGCAGAAGACCTTTAACAGTTGGACCGAGAGGCTTGCGGCGTCCGAGAAAGAAGGGGAGAGACTGAACGTCAAGCTCCGGCAACAAGCCAAGCAGATAGCTGAACAGGACGAGATGATTGTACAGCGAAACACTGATCTGGCAGCGATGAGAGAGCGAATCGAAGTCGGGAAGCGCCAGCTACGCCAATGTTGGAACGAAAGAGACTCTTTCGCTAGAGAAAACGGCCAACTTCACGCTCAATCTAGCGAAGTACAACAGCAGATCAAGCAGATACAGGCGGAAAACGCCGATTTATTGGACCAGAAGTCTTCCGTAGACAACGAGATTAAAAGACTGACAGCCGAGATTTCCGAGCATAGAACTAAGCATGAGAAGTTGGGATTGAGAATGGCAGAGTACAAAAGGCGTTTCAATAAGGCTCTTGAGGAGCAGCAGCGATTTTACCAGCACCAAAAAGCCTTCGTTGACCGAGCGATTACGGATACAGAAGAACTAAAACGACGAAATCATGACGATAATTTACGAGCAATCGCCAAAGGAGAGCTGGTTCGCGACGATCTTCAAAAAGCTCTAGAGGCAAGTCGAGCTTTCGCAAAGGACCAAGACGACCAAGGCGAGTTGACGAAGCACATCGATGCTCGAGGCACGGATGCTAACATCATTTTAAGTCTGTACCGCCCTTAGCGAGATCAAATCCAAGCTTCGTGACACGGAGAGGCAGCTTGAGCAGGAAGTCGAGAGATCGAGTAGTCTTATGAAGCAGTTAGACGAACGTGCCAGTCAAGCCGAGATGTTGCAGGAGATTTGTTCGCGAACAGAAGGCATTATGTCGCAGGTGGCCCAGGGCAATGCAAACACACATCCAGACAATTCCAAGCTGGTACTCGAGAAGTATGCCAAGGCTCATCAGCGCGGTTGAACTTTTGCTGATCTACCTGTAGACTGGAGACAATACATGCGTCCATCCGGACGCCAAGGGAAGAGATACGGTGTCGCGAAGACCTGGCTGATCTTCTGAGAGCTAGGTTCGACAGCTCTATGGAGAGACTCACAAAAGAGCTGCACAAGACCGACTCCCATCAATCGGCACTGCAGAATTCAGTCGAGAGTCTCCAGGAAAGCATCCGAGGGCAACTTGCCGCCTTGCTGGAGGGACACACCGCTCGCGAAGCCGATTTGCGTCAGGAGCTTTTGGAGATGGCAGAAGAAAAGTCACAGTGTGCGACTCTCCTCGATGTTCGATATCGCCAGCTGAAGGACCTCGAGCTCTCCCACGAAAGGCAGACAGAAGAAATACAAGCTCTGCGCCTCAAGAATGCAAGTCAAGAAAGCATTGCCGAGCAAACTCCGGGCATAGCGGCTGAGATCACAGAGCTGCAGAATGCAGGCGCGGACAAGGATACCCAAATTCGAGAAATCAGACGACAGACCGAAGATCGCGATGATGTACATAGGAAGGAGTTGGCCCTTTTGAGGGGACAGCTGGTGAACGAAGCCTCCAAATGGCGGAGTCAGGTCAGTTTCAAGGAAGCTCAGATTTGTGACCTGGAGAAGCAGGTGCAGGGCCGAGACGAGGCACATCAGAATGAGATTGAAGACATCAAACAGCGCCTCAGAGAGGTCCACGAAAACTTCCAGCAACAAAATCAGAAAGCTCTTCAATCAGCACCCAAGGAAGTCACAGATGCCACAGTGCAAACAGAACCACGAGAGACCAAGGACAGCGAACTTGAGGTCAACCTTGAGGACACCGCAGCATCACGCGGCGTTCTGCGGAGAGAGTTTAGTGAAGCTTCGAAGGAGCTCGCTGCTTTAAAGAGCGACGCGACAGCCGAGACATTAGCTCTACGCGGGCACCTGGACGACGCCAATCAACGTATTGCCAACCTGACTCATAGGTTGAGAAGTCCAGGTCAGTTTGCAGCGGATGATGCTGCTCTTGGACGGCTATTACAAACGAGCAATGAGCTGTTGGCCGCCAAGCAGCACTTAAACAAGCTGGAAGAGCGAGCCCTTGATGTGGATGAAATGAATCGGCAATTCGAAACCATGCTTGAGATTCAGCAAGTTTTACATCACACACATCAGCACTGTATTGCCGAAACTGTGGAAACCGAGAAGAGACTGGCGGATTTCCATGGAGATTTGTCTATGAAAACAAGGCGAGGTCCTAGCGACGGTGTTTCGTCGCACGTGTGGTCACAGGTCGGCTGCCTGAATAGCTCGCAACGAAGTTCTGCGAGTGAAGCTTCCCCATCAGAAGTTGTGGTCCAGGTTCGAGAGAAGCGAATCGTCCTGCGAACACCGAGTCAGTGTGAGAATGAAGAAGATCTTCCAAAGTTGTCCAAAGACGAGGAGCGCACGCAGCGGAGAGTTGCCGAGCCGAAGAAGTCAATCCTGCGTCGCACACCTAACACCGAAAGCAAGATTATCCAGCCTGTTTTGACCGCCCCCTTCAGGTTCATGCCGTCGTTTGGGAAGGCTGGCCTACCGGCTGGGCTCCGTACCTACAGCAGACCGGTCATAGGTCATGCCAGAGGGAGTAGTGGTTATGGTGTTGGAGGAATGACTACCGTGAGATCGATCCTGAACAACCCTTTGGGTGACCTCGCCCCCTTCCAAAGAGGAAGTCTGCCCAGTCCCATTGAGTGGCAGGACATCGAGATTCCAGGTCAAGGATCTCACGCGCCCGGTCGCAAGCGGGCGGCTAACCCCGTGTTGCCCAGTCAAACGAAGAAACCTCGCCTGGAAGACGATACCGACGAAGATGTGGCGGAGAAAGAGGAAGTCTCTCGCCATTTCCCAGGCACACCAGACGATTGTGCAATGCCGCAGACGGCAGAGATTGCGCCAGCCGAGCCGCAGGCATCCGAGCGAAGGGTTAAGAGGACATATTCAAAGCTGAACCCAGTCAGGGAGATGCCTGCCGGATCGTCCGTCTTACGACCCATGGAAGCCGTTGTGGAGTGAAGAGATGCGGAGGAGGGCACGGGCGCAATCGGGGCTACAATATCAAAAGAAGCCCGGCCGCAGGTTTCAGATATTTGTCTCCGTATGTGATAACAGAGAGCTATTCGTGTGGTGAGTCTCAGAGTTATCAATCGATTTTGGAACGACCGGAGGCGCGCATATTATATGTAGCAGAGTAGCTTTCGCCATGTGTACAACTCTATCCATTCAGTTTCGTCTCCTAATCTTCTCATGCTGTGGTGTGCCTCGGAGGACCCGTATTGTTGGTACATCGTGTTGTTCCTCCCTGCACGCGCGTGACCCCAAAGCCATGGAGGCGACCGCGAACGCCCCCGTGATGTCATATCATTGTTGGTACATTGCAAAGCTGGTATCGACGTCGGTTGCTTCGAGCGCGTTCACCTGCCCTTACGCTTCTGTTCAAGGAAGAGCACTTTCCTCCTAACTGTAGTCCATGATTAGCATTCGCTTGGGAGGGGGGCGCAGTGGCTCGATTGGAGGATGGGTTGGAGGGGAGGTCGTAACGAAGGGGTGGCGGAGGATCGCGTGATCGGTCCAGTTCGGTGGTCGGGCGATGTGTGTAGAATACGGGCGACATACTGATGGGATCGTATTTGAGCATGCTCATCGGGGTGGCTGTGCGGACGCGGTTGAAGGTGTAGAAAAAGCCCGTCATGGCCATGGAGAGGAGGCGGACGGTGATGATGCGGGACTTGGCTGTGAGGAGGGCGCGTTAGCTTTGGGATGCTTGGGCTGAGGGGCGGTCAATGGTCGTACCCTTCTTCGCCATCTTGGAGGATTCGGGGGTGGGTGGCGGCGAGTCGGAGGTGTCGTAAGGTTGGACGTGAGCTCTCCAGGCTTGCGATGATGGGCCGGCTTCACGTCAGTATCGGGAAGTTTTTGGATTCGAGATTCAACGGGGAAAGGACGGGCCGATGGAAGTTGGACGACCAGCTGGTGGCGGCTGGGGGGTGGGGTGAACCCGCAAATCAGGCTCCTTACTAAGGATGGTCAGTCACGAGTTATGATTAACGACTACCTGCAAGGAGTACCAGCTACATCTCCAGAGCTCCGCGCCAGTGGTAACACACGGAGGGAGCGACGCATCCCGGCACTTGCAGTTCAATCCTTGCCTTTCACCTTCGAAGTCCACATGTTCCACAATGCTGGAGCCACATGCGGAGGATTGCCATGTCCCCTCGCTGCCGTCTGCGGAGTTTTGGGCAAACAACCTCGAGGACTTCAATACCATCCAGGTAGGTAATTTAGTTTACAGCATGATCTTAGCCGAAACGCAGGCTTAGTATGGCCCAAGATGGCCTAAGCGTTGCATTGCATCTCTCCGGCGGTGTGATGTCCATGGGGAGCATGGCATGAGTCAAACTCCGATGTTAGCATAACGCGACAGGCGTGGAGAAGCGCCGGCGGAGTGGAGCAAACATAACGCAACAGGCGTGAAGAAGCACCGGCGGAGTTGGTTTTACTACAATTCATGTCCCTGATGTCGCGTAGCTACTGATGGCTAGCTTCCAATCCATCCTCACAATGTGTCGTGGCGGACCTGGACTTGTATGAGTATTGGGAATCGTGCTGTCGTGCTATAAAATGTTGATACTTGCACATATCTAGAAGCGGTTCTTTATCTATCCTAACATAACCAAATTACCATTTTCACACTAGCAGAAAGACAAGCATCATCCGGGCTTCAAACGAACAACATGGCAGACAACCGCCTCAACTTTAACGGCCAGGTCGCCGTCGTCACCGGCTCCGGCCGAGGACTCGGCCGCGAGTACGCCCTCCTCCTCGCCCGCCTCGGAGCCTCGGTTGTCATCAACAGCACCTCCGCCAGCACCTCTGACCCCACGGTTAAGGACATCCTCGACGCTGGCGGCAGTGCCGTCTCCTATGTTGGCAGCGTCAAAGACCGCGCTTCCGCAGACTCCCTCATACAGACTGCCATTGACGCCTTCGGCCGCATAGATATTGTCATCAACAACGCTGGCTATGGTCACCCGGAGCCCTTCGAGAAGGTCTCAGACGAAAGCCTGTGGGACATGTTCCATACACACGTCGGAGGATCGTGGAATGTCGTCCAAGCCGCGTGGCCGCACTTCAAGGAGCAGAAGTACGGCCGCGTGGTCAACATCACCTCGGGGATGATGTTCGGCGGCGTCAATCACACAACGTACTCTGCCGCCAAGCTCGCCCTCGTCGGTTTTGCTAAATCACTTGCGATCGAAGGCAAGGAGCACGGCATCCTGGTGAACACGGTTGCAACGTCGGGTTACTCATCCGGCGCTGCCAAAGCGGTTCAGAACGACCAGGTCCTTGAGGCCATAAAGGCATTCATGCCGGCGGCGGATATCGCCCCAGGCGTTCTGTGGCTTGTGCACAGGGACTTCCAGGGCACGGGTCAGTCGTTCTCGGTTGCGGGTCGGTTGATGGCTGAGATCTTCCTGGCGGAGACGCGCGGGTTCATGGGAATTCAGGACGCTGAATGGGGGCTCGAAAGCATCCGGGACCATTGGCAAGAGATCACTGACAAGACGGAGTACGACATCCCGACAAATGCGGCGGAGTTCGGCCCCAAACTCTTCCAGCGGCTGTCGGGTCAGGCCGCGGTAATCCAGGCCAGTGACGTGATGAAAGGTTTCTCCAGGGACTAGACAACAGAGATAATTGATCGATAGTTAAGATCTAGCACACTGCATATAGAAAGAAATGGGTTCAAGGTGGATCACCGCCAGGACGTACCGTATCAAGACGAAGTCATATCTTCCCCTCACTGGGGGCGATTACGCCTGGTCAACCCATTGGGGATGAAGAGAACCGAAGCCTGTAGCAGTACAACGAGGTCACACTTTCCTTCTAGGAATTATCGTGATTCTATCTATGTGAAGTGCTGCCAATGCTTAGCCCAATCGAAGCCCGGCTGTTGTACGAGGAGTCCTCCCGATAATGCCTCAACAGAGTCCTGATTCTCCATCTCTGCAATGTACGCCTCTGGACATGCCGAGAACCACATCTGTGGCTGAAGTTGATAGAAAGCATCAAATTTCTTGTGCAGGGCCTGTTTCAGGCTGCCCACGCTTCCATCTGCATGAAGACTTTCCCATGGATGGGTGCAGGTCCTGTGCTTGCAGGTCTTGAGCACCATGATCAAAGCGTTGAGACGCGTGAGCACTGCTTCAAGAGGTCTACCGACAAGCCTATAACTTGCATCTCCGGCGATAGTAACGGCGAGATTTTGCGTTTGGTGGGGATCGGACTGGGCACGCTTAGGATGCATTATTCTGGATCATCGCTGAGGCTACGTACTTGAAGGTCAAAAAGCTCCGTCTCGTTGGTACACCAGACCGAGTAGTATAGGCTGTAATCTTCAGCGACGATTCTGAGGCCTTTGAACGTGTTGTTAAGGTAGAAGCCCTGCCAGAGTCCGGCCTCCCGGTTTCTGTCACTGCGGGCCCCATGAATCCCCTCGGGGACAGCCTGGAATTGTTAGCAACGGCTTACTAGATCGCAGGGGATCACTCACAGCGCCCCAGTACTCAATGGCTGCGTGTTCGTGCCTTCCGCCAACACCATCAGAGGCGAGCAGCGGTAAAGCAATACCATCTAGGTCCTTGGATAATCCGGCGATCTGTAATACAGTTGCTGCTACGTCGGTATGCGTGGTGACGACGCTGACGGACTCTCCGCGAGAGATCCCCGGACCGCGAACGAAGAATGGGATATGAATATCGGTGTCTGACGGCCAGTTAGCTGTGATGCTGGGATTTGAAGAACTTATAGCTTACCATAGCCGCACTCTTTCCCGGGATTCATGCGGTGTTGCGAGATGTGGTAACCATTGTCTGTAGTGTAGAAAATGAACGTGTTGTCTAACTGGCTGGCTTTTTCGAGACGCTCAACCAGTCTGTGAACCATCTCATCTACTGATTGAAGTGCACGAAGGCGCTGTCGCTGGTAGTGGTCATTGTATGCGAGGGTCGTCTCATTCAATGGCGGAAGACCCTTGATCCAGCTAGCCGCTCCGTCAATGGCCGCATTGAAGCTTGCCTCTCGAGGGATGACATAGTCGGAGAACAAATGCTCATGTCTACGAGCAGACTTTGGTTCTTCAAGATAGGAGAGGTCCCGCTCCACGTCAATGACCCAGTTCGAGTGCGGAGCAATGGGTGAGACGGTGAGGAAAAAGGGATCATCCTCTCCCAAGGCTTCATCCAACTGAGCAAGAGCCTTCTCAGCAATGACGTCTGTCGAATAGTGACTCGCATAGCTGACGGGTTCTTCTCCGTTATGTGAGATCTTGGCGTTCCAGTACTGGTAGGTGAACGGGTCGAGCAGAAAGTCGGACCCATTGAAGCCTTGAGCATACGGCTTGTTGAAATTGTCGACCGTGTGGAAATTCCACAGTTTCCCCGAGTAGTAGGTATTGTACCCAGCTTGTTGCATCCAGACGAAGAGGTTATCATCATTGATACCCTGTTTGACTACCTTGGGATATCCGCCGTGAGGCGGCGAGACATTGGTGACATTGTGGTTATGAGCAGCTTGACCAGTCCACAGTGTCGCCCGTGATGGGCAGCATAGGGCTACAGTGCAATAGTGCTGAGTGAAGCTGGTCCCCTCATTGACAATGAGCTCCTATTTTCTTTGATTAGTACACTGCTGACCTGAGAATGTGGATGCGGGCTGTGTACGGCGACATGTGGCATATGAGCCACGCTTTCCATATGAAGATCCTGGTCATCCGTCAGGATGAACAAGATGTTGGGCCGCCGACATAGTGCTAGTCCCGCGAAGAGAAGGAGGCCTGCTGGCAATAACTTCATTTCGAATCTGTCTTTGGGTAGAAGCGTGGCAGGCCGTGGAACTGTTGCTGATGGCTGGTCCGTCGAGGATCTCTCACACGCTAGATTGCTGCTAATGATATCAATCCCATGTGTTTGGGTCTTCTGACGATGCAATTGATGTTGGATTGAGTCCTCGTCCGATGCCCGATAATTGGGTTCCGACCGCCGATGCAAAGCCCCCGCCAACTCCGATGGCCGATGGCCGACGGCCGACGTCCCACAGCAAACGCGTATTCTGCCACCCGAACCCGGCTCCCAAAATGCGCTGGGCGCGGGAATTGTTTTGCTGTCATGCCTACGGCCCGGGCGATGGCCGAATGCGCTCCGAAAGCTCTTGGCTTGCTTGATCCCAAGAAGGGGCTTGACCCCCTGGACTGGTGGCGTGAGACAAGTAGGACCAGGGCCCTTGAAGCTCACAGTCTATTCCCAAGCACCACATGTTCAGCTTGAAAGACGGGTGATATTGAGTACTGGCAGTATGGGCAGCTCAAAAAACAGCATTGCCGTGGAGGTTCACGAACGAACGCCACTACTTCGACTGGAGAGCGGTCTCGGTAAGAAGTTCGCCGACATCCAGCTTCACATTTACTCACTGACTGGACAGTGCCTCCAAACAGTCAGTATGGTGATCTACCACCATTGACCCTTCGTTGGGTCGTCTTGCCTATTTTACTTTCAGGTATTCCGCCGGTAGCAGTCAAAAAGAATTGTTGACTGAGGTCGTTGTAGGCATCTTCTTGTCAAATGTCATTTCATCCATCGTCATTGCAACAAACCAGCACATTGCGTCTGAGTTTGACGCTCTCTCATCTTCTGCGTGGCTTCTGACCACTTACACACTGGCCCAGTCCGCTAGTCAGCCTCTCGCAAGTCCTCACCATGAAGCCGGAATGAGCACATTCTGACACCATCCAGTATGGAAAGCTCAGCGATATTTATGGAAGGAAAGAGTGTTTGGTGTTTTGCTGGGTCGTATTTGGCACAGGATGCCTTCTTGTGTAAGTTCGGCTGAACTTCTGGCATGCGCCATGGTGCTGACCTTTACATCCAGCGGCGTTGGCCAAAGTTACTGGCATCTGCTTCTAGGCCGCGCGATTAGCGGTGTGGGAAGTGCCGGGAAAATAGCACTGACCTCAATCATTGTTGCTGGTGGGCTGTTCAGATCATGGAGCGGCAGGGAAACCCTTCTAACTTCCGCTTTTAGACATTATACCGTTGCCGATGGTAGCTCAGTACCGAGGATATGTGAATCTGACTGCCACATTGGCCCGGTCACTCGGAGGGCCTGTTGGTGGATGGCTTGCTGGTGCTGTTGGCTGGCGTTGGTAAGCAAAATACACTCGCCAAATCCACAAGTCCTGCCTAATACGTCCTCAGGCCCTTCCTCGTTCAGTTACCAGTGGCCTTACTTGGCCTTGCTGTTGTTCTTTGGAAATTGCCCGAACCGCAGACACCATGCTTACAAAACAATGGGCTCGCTTGCTCGACTAAGTCTAAGTTTGGTCGAGTCGATTTGGCTGGAGCAACGATGCTAGTCGGGACAGTTTTGACTGGCCTTCTGTCGCTGGACTTCGCCATGAAAAACGGGCTTTGCCTGATCACAGCCGGCCTTGTAGCGCTATTCGGCCTCTTTCTGGTGTTGTTTATACTCACAGAGAAGTACTACGCGCAAGAACCGATTCTACCGCTGGAACTCATCTTGAAAAGAGATGTCCTCACTTCTTACTCAATTGTCGGTTTACAAGCTGCCGGTCAGTTCGGGGTAAGTAATTTTGCACTGCTATTGAATATGAGCAACTGATTTGTTTCTAGTTGCTCTACACCATACCGATATACTTTCAAGTGATTGGGCTTGAGTCTGTTGCGTCCAGCAGCACCCGAATTGTCCCGGTTGTCGTTGGGAATGCCGTCGGGACAGTGATTAGCCAGCGGCTCATTACGAGAGTGAAGAGGTACAAGCTATTGACGGTCTGCGGGAACTTGGCTGGACTTGCAGGTTTTCTTCTCATTTTTTTCAGGTGGAGAGGTACCACGGCCTGGCTTGATTCTCTGCTCGTCTCTTTACCAGGCGCTGGCATGGGCATCATCCAATCGTCGACTTTCATCCATCTCGCGGCCTCCCTCGATAATTCCGAGATCGCCATTGCTAGTGCATCCTGGTTCCTCGCCCAGAACATAGGCGTTCTTCTAGGTGCGAGTCTTTCGACTGCAACGATCAATCACGTCCTCAAATTAAAGCTCGAGGAGGCTCTCCAGGAGGTCGACGGGCGAAGCAAGGTAATAATAGTGCCTTCAAACAAGCTCATCGCCACTAATCTTCGTTTAGATTATTAAACACGTTCTTTCAAACGTAGAGTACACCCAGGGTTTGCCCAAAAGTATTTGGGCATTAGTATCTACGGCATACGTCCGTGCAATCTCTTGCTCGCATAGTACGTGCCTTCCACCCAGGTAATTTTGTGAGACTGACTTGTTGCAGTCCTATCAATTGGATGTATTGGTCTTGGTTTAGTTGCGGCGACTACCATGAGGGAGAGGCCGCTGCATGTTTAGCATATATGTAGACTTCGCACCTCTGCATTAGTGGTGGAGAAATGATCATGGACATGGACTCGGCTCCCCACAATCGAGGATGTTCACAAATGGCGTCATTTTTGGTGATGTTGGCGAATTGCTTACCTAAACTCCAACTGCCATCTTTGATAACCACGGCGAGAAGCACCGTCTTTGAACTTATTACAGGTAGACAGACAGTCGTGATACATGACATCGACAAAATGGAAGCCGGCTACATCCAAAAGAAGCGAGGTGCAACATCAAAGGCCTGCCTCCGCTGCCATCGACGTAAGCAGCGATGCGTCGGTTATCCAGCATGTTCGAACTGTGAGGCAGCAAACCTCTCGTGCAGTCGGACATCCACACCGTCAATGAGACGTCTAGCTGGGTTGTCGAAAGAAGAACTACTTAACAAAATTGAAGACCTCGAGGCATCATCATCCAGAAACATCTATTCTGGAGAATGCCTAGACTCGCCACAAGGTGCTCAAGATGACAACATGAATGCGTGGCGGCAGAGCGACGGCGATCTCCAGGAACGGGGGCAAAGTGCGCACACTCCGGGACAGCTTCCAGGGAACGATGCGATATCGCCATCAAGTCATTCCGTGCGAGACGAAGAATCTACACCCAAACACGCGAGCTGCCGCACAGAAATAGAGACGAAGCATCAAGCGAACCCTTCGAGCCTCGACGCCAACCTTAGGCAAAAGATATTGACAACATACCTGGAAAGCATGCACCGACGCATTCCGTTTTGTGACTTTGCGGAAATCCTGCAGACGGACAGCAAAATAGACGATACATCAACGCCTGCGAACCTGAGTCAGATGAATCTGTTGCGCTTGTACATGTCCTACGCCATCGGCACAGCCGTCATGCAACTCACAGGGCCCTCTCCAGAGCTCCATCCTGAGCTTTTCTTCAGGAAGTCTCTGGAACTGCGAGACTCCTTGAAGGAGCCATCTCTTGTCGAAACGACAGAGATTCTTCTCTGGATGGTGCTGTACAAGCTCCGAAGTAGCTTCTCGTCAGAAGTGTGGTACTTGATCGGATCAGCAATGCGGACAGCTATCGACGCTGATCTTCATCGCGAGTACCATTACAAAGGCTTAGACCAGAGAACGACGGATTTACATCGACGATTATTCTGGTCTATCTTCGTGATAGAGAGGAACATCAGTCGGTCATTGAAACGCCCTTTCAGTCTCGCCGACGAAGACATCGACGTTGACATGCCAATGGCGACGATGCATTCGGTTGAGCTTCGCGACGAGAACAATCCAAACCATGCAGCTGCAGGATCACAAGATGAATCACGGAGACCCCTGGACATGAGATTGTTCATCTTGACGATCGAACTCAGTCGGATCAATTCACAAACATACAGACAAATTTGTCGGATCGGACAATCCACGTTCTCCCGAGAACAGATCCCGCCTCTTCTGGACCGGCTGCATCAATTCGAGGCATCGCTGCCACAATGTAGCCCCCAAGATTACGACTTCATTCAGCTGCATATCAAAAACGGTATACGAGTGCTCATTGAGCCAGTCCTATCGACACTCGACCGGTCAGACTATCTGGTCAGGACATGTTTGGATGCAGCCGGCGATGTTTGCCGCTTGTTCAAGAAGTTGCGGCTGAAGAGGTCTCTGGGGTACTCTTTCACCATGATCAACTCCGTGTTCGTCGCGGGCATGACGATATGGTAAGTTCAAAGAGATGCCATCTCCGTTCGCAGGCAACGATTGACCAGCGACAGCTACATCCTGTCGAAGGATCCCTCTTTGTGGACTCCTGCGATGGCGAATCACCTACGGGTATGCTCATCGTCCCTTTTCGCAGCGGCCGAGAGAAACAATGCGATTCGGAAGTACTGCGACACTCTGGACGCCATCATCGAAGCTGTCTCGGAGTATATACACCAGGTTTCCAGGTCTTCCAATGGCTATCAAGGGGTCCAAAGCGTCATGGACTCGCCGCTCGAGAATGCAAGCCCGCGTGACGCCTTTGACAGGCTCGGCCGCTCGCTCAAGGAGCTCAGATTTGAGTTCCCGTCTCACTCTTATCCCACCTATCACTTTGAGGACCATGCTACACAGACCATATCTGGGATTCCGGGCTGGTCGGACCTCGCGCCTTTGGGCTCACTCCAATGGGATTCTCTCAACATGCTCAACGAGACGGACCTCTCATCTGTACCTTACTTATTCGGAGACAGCTGATCACGAAATCCCGTGATTGATTCAAGAGAGAAGCACGGCCATCACCAAGAAACACTCGTGCCACTGAAGTTCGGTGGTGTTAGTGAGTACTGTGCCTGGTGGAATTACCCCACAAAGCGGGATTGCGTGATCAGGCGTTGCACTTGTGTCATCGGCGCTCCGGCAGACTCGCAGTATCGGTCATCGGGAGATCGTTAATTGTTTCCTATGGCCGATGGTTCATGGCGCACCGCACGCCTCGAGCTCGATAGGAGGAAGGGGATAGATTCGAGATGGCAAAGTCGACACAACATCAAGAATTGCGCCATCGACAGAGCGTGGGTTTCTCGCGATGGAGCACTGAACTTATGAATGATAAGATCGCTTGATGCCAGCTAGACGTAGGGACAGGCTGTACAGACTCAAACAGCAACAGCATACCGAAAAGGCCTCCATTTTGCTACGACATCATGGGTATACATCCTGTCCAAGATTCACCCCAGCTGGGTAGTAGTGTCTCCGCCGAATTATCGGACGAGAAGACTCCCCACGAGCAACCAAGTTTGGACCCTTTGGTCGTCGGTGATTGGACCCCCGAAGCTGAAGGCAAGCTGAGACGAAAGTAACTTACAACTCGTCTCCCCCAAGCTCCCTGACCAAGTCTTGCTCACTTTTGGGAACAGACTTGATTTCATTGTTCTGCCCATCTTGATGCTGGGGCTGTTCGCCCTGCAACTCGACAAGGGCAACATCGCGTACGCTCTCACCACGAGCTTTACGAAAGATCTCGGCATCGACAATAATCATGTCAACCACGGCCAGCAGCTCATGCTTGCGGCCATTGTCATCTTCGAGATCCCGTTCAACATGGTCCTCTCGAGGATCGGGCCTGCGCTGTGGCTAACCATTCAGATCTTCGCCTGGGGCACGATCGCAACAGCACAGACGGCGATACACAACCTCGCTGGGTTCTACGCCACCCGCTTCCTGCTCGGCATGTGGGAGGCTGGCTATCTGGCGGCTTCGTTGACGATCCTCGCTTCCTTCTACACGAGACGAGAGATGGCCATGCGGGTCACGCTCGTCTACCTTGGCAACTACTTTTCTTCCGGCGTTGGCGGGCTTCTCGCCGGGCTCATCTTCAAGATCCCCGAGTCGTCCGGCCTGCAGAAGTGGCAGGTGGGTACACGGAGCGGACGTCTGCAGGAGAGTCAGGGCTAACTGTTCTGGGTCAGTGGCTGTTCCTCATCGATGGTCTGTTCACGTTTGTGGTCGGCGTCGTGTTCATCTTCGTCATGCCTCGATCCACCACGGACACGGTGCCCCTCTGCGGCATGGCCCGGCTTGATTTCTTCGGCGCGGAGGACCGTCGCATCCTCAACAACCGCGTGATCCTCGACGACCCGCGGAAATCGGTCCGGCTGTCGGGCATCAGCCCCAAGAGGGCGCTGCAGGTGGTCCTGACGAGCTTCCCGATCTGGGGCCACTTCAGCATCAACGTCATCTCGCTGGCGCCCAAGGGGGCGCTGGGGGTGTACTCGCCGACGATCATCAAGAACCTGGGGTTCAGCGCGACGGTGGCGAGCTTTCTGTCGGCGGTGCACAACTTCGGGGTGTGCATCTTCGCGGTGCTGGTGGCATGGGTGAGCGACAGGACGTCGTGGCGGGGACCGTTGTGCCTGCTGTGCGCGGCGTACTCGATCGTCTTCTCGGGGGTGCAGTACGCGGTGGCGCGGAGCGGGGACGTGTGGCTCAAGTACGCGATCCTCACGATGTTGACGTCGGGCATGGCCGTGTCGCAGAGCATCAACGACGCGTGGTTCAGCGTCAACACGGCGGATCCACAGGTGCGGTGCCTGGGGCTGGCGCTGGCGGTGGCGGGGTCGAACCTCGGGGGGCTCTGCGGGCAGGGCATCTTCGTTAAGAGCGATGCGCCGGTGTACTTCCACGGGTTCCTGAAGATCCTGTGCATCTACGCCGGGAGCATCGTGCTCATCGCGGGCATGATCTTCTACTACTGGACGATGAACAAGCGGCTCGCCAAGAGGGGCAGCCTGGAGGAGCTGGTGACGGAAGGAGGGGTGGCGGAGGTTGGCAAGGATGGTCGTTTGATGCTGGTCAAGAACCAGCTGTAATTGTGTCGTCGTGAGTCCCGCTGGCAATGGGCTCGTAGGCTCCAACCCCTGAATATGATCCAACCGGGGCGTGTCGCACCGTTCTCGCAATTAGAAAGGCCAGTGCACTATGCGGGGCCTGTGACCCTCGTTCAACGGCTCATGGCAGCGTCGGGCTTATCGGGTTTAGCGCCCTGGCTGTTCTTGCTCTTGTTGAGGTGAGGTGAGATGAGGTGAGGTGAGACGGGAAGGGCCGGTCTTTCCAGTCGAGCGGCAGCACCGTTGGGTTGGGGCGGTCCGCTTTCCCTTTGGCGTGATACTGATACACGATACGGTGATACAGTGACGAGCTACGCCTGTGTCCATCCGCCCCCCTCTGCCTGCCACAACGGGCAGATGCTCCTTATCATCGAGCCCTGGGCAAGCCGTCAAACCCCCCTCCCCCCCTCCCCTAGGCCAATTCAATTTGGCTCGCTCCGACACGGCAGGCAACCCTAATTCATCGTGGTGTCCTCTCTGTCTTGACAGCCGGTCGTGGTCTGGGCCTCAACAGGGAAGGGATCGGTGAGGAGAGCGCCTGTGTCGCAATAAGAGGCTGACGGTTCGCCCTCTCGAACGCTGCCCCGGCTGCCGTCCATCTCTCTCCCCTCCCTTGCGACAGCGACACGAACCTTCGGCTTGCTCCGCCTACAGCTCCTCCTATTCGAATCAGCCGCCATCTTCAGCCATGACGACCGTGTCGTCCGCGACCCGTCGGTCCCTCGTCGCGCTCGTGCGGTCGCGACACGATCCAGGCAAGGTCCAGGTCCAGGTCCCAGTCCCCGTCAGGTTGGCGGCCAGTCGCAGATCGCTGTGCCTGTCACACTCGCGCCTGCAAGGTGAAGCTCTCCACTTTCTTTCTCTCTGGCCGCAACGTCCGCAACGTCCGTCTCCCGCCCGCCATCCATCTGCCGTCCATCCACGATAGCTACCACAGGCCATCCGGCCATGGCACCTCAGGCATCACAGCCCAGTCGCATGACCACAAGGAATTGCACATGCTCATGCTCGAGCCCATGCACATGCCCAGGCGTCGAACCCCCCCCCCATCCCCCCCTCTCTCCCCAACGTACCCCCAACGCCAGCCCTCGCAGCCTCGAAACCCGCCCCGGCAGCCCCCGAAACCGGACCTCGACTGGGCGTGGGTGGATCGGCATCAATCGGCCTCCTTCACACCAGACGACCCCGCGGCAGGGCGCGGCCGGCTACCATCGCCGCGGCGGAAACGTGCCATCCATCAGGGAAGAAGGGGGCTCGACTCGTTGGCCGCGGCGCGGGGGGTAGAACGAGACAGACCAGACCCTGATCCATGACGAACCAGACGCCACGGGCCAGGTCGGGCGAACAAGTGTCGACGCCCATCCCGCGTCGAAGGGCCTGTCTCTCTCTCTCGCTGGCCCCTTTCGGCCTGCTAGTCTGCCTGCCGACTCGCCTGCTTTGCCTCAGGTGCAGTGGGAGAACGGGTCATCAGACGACGCGGCGGGAATAGTGCGCTGATCACCAAGCCCACGCCGCCAGATTGGTTTCGTGCGTGGCATGTTTGCTCGTCCACGAGATGGGGGTTGCGACATGATCGAGCTCGGGATCAACCCTCAGGACCAGGAAAGCCAAAAAGCCGCCCCAAACCCAAACCATAGAGACCCATCCCCGGAAGACCTCTCCTTTTTATTTTATTTTTTCCTCTCGTACCTCTCCTAGACCCTGAATCACCCGCCTGATGCAACAAGGTAGCCATTAGTGTGGCCATACGGCTCCGAATCACCTCCACTATTACCTACAGAGTACTCCGTCTCTGCCGTCCTAGCACACAATAAAGCGGATCCGCAGGCGGTCTGGTCGAGTCAGCCCGTTAACATCGAGTGACGCTTTAGATACCCCGCGATCCTCGACGAAAAGTGCCCCGCCAACAACACACCGAGTTCACCATCACCACCACCACCAACAACACCAATACTCTACCTCGCGCCCTCACCACGAGCTCAAGCAGCACCTCGTACAGCAGCACCATTCCCGCACCATGTCGACGACGACGACCCCCGGCCCGCGCCTCAACGCGCAAAACATCAACCCCAATGTCGTCGCCGCCAAGTACGCCGTCCGCGGCGAGCTGGCCGTCAAGTCCGAGGAGTACCGCGCCAAGCTCGCAAAGGGCGACAAGGACCTGCCCTTCGACCAGGTCATCTCGGCCAACATCGGCAACCCCCAGCAGCTCGATCAGAAGCCCATCACCTTCTTCCGCCAGGTCCTCAGCCTGATGGAGAACCCCCTGCTGCTCGAGCACAAGGACGTCCTGACCGGCCAGCTTGGCTACAAGACCGATGTCATTGAGCGCGCCGAGTGGCTGCTGAGCAAGGTCGGCTCCGTCGGTGCCTACAGCGCCAGCGCCGGTGTGCCCGCGATCAAGGAGAGCATCGCCCAGTTTATCGAGCGTGAGTCACTGGAGATCATTCTTTGCTGGATTCTTCTCGTCTAACAACGATCTGCAGGTCGCGATGGCTTCCCTGCCGACCCCTCCAAGATCTACCTCTCCGGCGGCGCCTCCTCCGGCGTGAACACGCTCCTCAACGTCATCTGCGCCGGCCCCGAGACGGGCGTCCTCGTCCCCATCCCCCAGTACCCCCTCTACACCGCCACCCTCTCGGTCCTCAACGCCACCTGCGTTCCCTACTACCTCGACGAGGCCTCCGGCTGGGGCACCGACCTCGACGCCATCCGCGCCGCCCACGTCAAGGCCAAGGAGGCCGGCACCGACGTCCGGGCCCTCGTCGTCATCAACCCCGGCAACCCTACCGGCGCCTCTCTCCCTGAGGACAACATCCGCGCCATCCTCGACTTTGCCCGCGAGCAGAACCTCGTTGTTCTCGCCGACGAGGTCTACCAGACCAACGTCTTCGAGGGACGCTTCTACTCCTTCAAGCAGGTCCTCCGCTCCCTCCAGGCCGAGAACCCCGGCAAGTTCGACCACCTCGAGCTCGCCTCGCTGCACTCCGTCTCCAAGGGCATGGTCGGCGAGTGTGGCCACCGCGGCGGCTTCTTCGAGCTCGTTGGCTTCCACCCGGACGTCGAGGCCGAGATCTACAAGTTCGTCTCCATCACCCTCTGCGCCCCCGTCGTCGGCCAGTGCATGGTTGAGCTCATGGTCCGCCCGCCCCGCGCCGGCGAGCCCTCCTTCGAGCTCTACGACCGCGAGTACAACGGCATCTTCAACGGCCTGCGCGAGCGCGCCACCGCCCTCCACAAGGCCTTCAGCGACATGGAGGGCGTCGAGTGCGGCGCCCCCCAGGGCAGCATGTACCTCTTCCCCACCGTCAAGCTGCCTGCCAAGGCCGCCGAGGCCGCCGCCCGCGACGGCCGCACGGCCGACGAGTTCTACTGCCTACGTCTGCTCGAGGCGACCGGCATCTGCGTCGTGCCCGGCAGCGGCTTCGGCCAGAAGGAGGGCAGCCTGCACATCCGCACGACGTTCCTCGCGCCGGGCACCGAGTGGGTCGGCCGCATCGTCGACTTCCACAAGAAGTTCATGGATGAGTTCCGTTGAAGAAAGTCTTCTCGTAGCGGGCAACGATATCATTTAAAAAAGCTAGATCGAGTTTTCAGGATACTAGGGTTTATGGGTCGGGAAAGCAGAGGGCGGCGAGGCATAGCATTGCATAGGCATTTGGGCGTGCAATAACAGAAAGTGAAGTTTGCGAATCGATCACGAGAGAAAATTTCCCATCATGCGTGGCCCCCAGTGCCCGTGGTCTCCCACCTGGTCTATTGTGAGGTATCGGTATCATACAGGATAATCGCACAACATCTTTCTCCCCATCCCCTCCCCCCGGCGCCGCCTCCCGTCTATGCCCTCTCGCTGCCCCTCAGGCGCACGGCCTGGCCGTACTTCTGCAGCTTCGTGATGAGCTGGTCGCCCTGGCGCACGACATCCTGGTACTGCTTGTTCTTGTCATCGGGGCGGTTCGTCTCGATGACGCCCTTGCCGGAGACGCGGTCGATGGTGCAGGGGATGCGGCCGGCGGCGATGAAACGGGCGAGGTCGCTGCGGCTTGTTAGCACTCGTGGTCCGGAACGTGGGGGCACGAAAACTTACCGGTCCAGGAAGTCGACGGTGACGCCAAAGTCGGTCGCCATGGTGTCGAGGCCGACCACGCGGTAGCTCTGCAGCAGCTGCTGGTACGCGCGCAGGCGCATCTCGCGGACGAACCACTGCTTGTGCTCGTGCAGGTAGCGGTCCTGGGCGAGGAAGGACTCCTCGACCTGGGCCAGGGCCTGGAAGAAGAGCTTGTAGCTGCCGTTGTACAGGCTCGTGACGAGCTGGGCGAGCGGCGAGAAGTCGATGGCCATCTCGGCCTCGGGCTGGTCGGTGCTGGAGCCGAGCGTCGTCAGGTTGACGGCCGTCTTGGCGCCCTTCTTGACGGCGTTGGACTCCTCCTCCGTCGAGCTCGAGTCATCGGCGCCGGGGCCGGCGCTGAGGGCACCGGACAGGGCGTGAATCTTGTCCTCGCCGTCGCCGAGGATGGCCTTGATCTCGGGGGCGTCGACGACCTTGCTCTTGAAGTCGACACGCTTCAGAGACACGGAGCCCGCGAGCACAGAGTACACGACCAGGGAGGAATAGGTGCAGAGCTCGTAGCTGGTGAAGGTCGAGAGGGAGTCGAGGAGGAGGGGTGCGGCAGCGGCGTAGGAGCGGACGGTCAGGAGGTGGAGGCCCTCGTAGGCCTTAAGACGGTTGCGGCGGTCCCAGTCACCGCCCGAGTCGACGAGCGTCTTGGCGCGCTCGACGTGCTTCTTGGTGAGAAGCTTGTCGCCGTAGAAGAGACCCATGCGGACGATGGCGAGGACGAGGTCGATCTTGGTACCGAGGATGCCCGTCTTCTCAAAGACGTCCTCGTAGGCGGTGATTGCGCGGTCCTGTGACTCGCTGGTTAGCTCATGTATCTGGATCGCAGTTAGGGTGCTCGAGCCGCACCTTGTCGCCGACCCGCGCCCAGAACTCAGCCCTCTTTCCTCGCGCGGCGTGGACCTCAGTGTCGCCCGCCTGCTCCACCGCATCGTCCTCCTCCTTCTGAATGCCCTCCAGCTCGGCGTCGTTCTCCGACTGCAGCTTTTTGTACAGATCCTCGTCCCACGGCAGGCTGATGGTGGCTTGGCTCTTGGTGGCGATCATGCCGACGAGGCTGGACTTGCGGCTGGGGGGCTTGCCGGGGACGGACTGGCTGGATCCCTCGCCGACGGAGTTGAGGATGCCCTCGAGCGGATGTGCGAGGAAGCGGTAGAAGGGAGCCATCTTGTGCTCGGCGATGGCATCTTGGAGGACCTTCACAGCGGCCTGCTGGACTGACTTGGAGGCGTATGGGTTGGTGAGGGTAAAGACGTGCTGAGAGAGAGGGAGGAGCGGCCATTTCGCGTATTGCGGTTCGGAGCCCATGATGGCGGTTGTGTGGCGAAGGCTGGATGAGAATGTGTTCTTTTTGGGAGGGCAGGCTGTGGCGTCTACGAGCGAGATGGCCGTGGGATGAGATGTGGTGACGTGGGCAGTTTGGTGTTGTGTTGAGGATTGCAGCTTGGAGCTTCCGATCGTCACAGAGATGCTTCGAAGGTCGAAGGTGCTGATGCGAGCGCTTGGGGCGATATGATTGGTCAGCTGACCCCGGTCTGGGTGCAAGGTGCGTGAGGCTCCAGCGCAACACGTACGGGTGCTGCTTTTTGGCATTTGTTGTCTGCCGTATCTATGCGCCCCGCTGTGGCCATTGCAGGAGCATCCTACAGCGCACTTCTGAAGCAGGAACCGCAGTGGGTCCGGCCCCTTCCTCCAGTGCTTTACATTCGTTGAAGCTAACGGAGCTTGACCTGACCCTTCGCTCAATCTTTCCTCCTACTCTCCAACCCACCTTTGCCGTACGACTCGACACCTCCATCCCGGACGGGTCTTGATCACCTACACTCTATTCGTACAGATAGTACAATCGCTTCCCCTTCTGCAAAGGGAAAAAAAATTAGCCACGGCAGTCCACCATGGCCGACGACCGGCGTCGCTATCGCGACGAGGAAGAACCTCAGCCTTACAGCGCAAACAGCCTCGATGCCCCGAAGAAACGAAAAGCCGATAACACCGATGAACTTCCCCAGCCCTACAATGCCAAAGAACTTCAGCCTGCGAAGCGGCGGGCCGTGTCGCCCAACGAACATCCTCGCAAGCTGAAACGCCCCGGCGCGCGCGCCCGCATCTCCGAAGCTGAACGTGAAGCCATTCGCCAGCGAGCCATCGATCGGGATCGCGCTCTCGAGGCTGCTTCCGCTGCGGCGCCCCTGGATGCGCGCCAGCGAGGCATCAACGACGTCGTCACGCAGCATTACAACAGTGTTCCCGAGCGAGGCCGCGACTGGAGGCGGACTGACAGCAAGATCAAGGGTCTCCGATCCTTCAACAACTGGGTCAAGAGCTGCATCATCCAGAAGTTCTCGCCTGACGAAGACCATACCCCTGGATCCCGCGAGCAGGGTCGCTCCAGCGGCCACGAGCTGCTGGTCCTCGACATCGGCTGCGGCAAAGGTGGCGACCTCGGAAAGTGGCAGCAAGCGCCACAGCCCATCCAGCTCTACGTCGGCCTTGATCCCGCCGACGTCAGTATCGACCAGGCTCGTGAGCGTTATCGCCAGATGAGCAGCCGTGGCGGAGGTGGACGCGGTGGCAGGGGTGGCCATAGGCGACCCCCGCCCCGCATCTTCGACTGCCAGTTCCACGTCAAAGACTGCTATGGCGAGTCCATTGAGGATATCGATGTCGTCCGCCAAGTCGGATTCGAGCCCGGTCCGATCAACCGCCGCGGCTTCGACGTCGTCAGCATGATGTTCTGCATGCACTACGCCTTTGAGAGTGAGGAAAAGGCCCGGACGATGCTGCGCAATGTGGCTAGTTCGCTCAAGAAGGGAGGTCGTCTCATCGGATGCATTCCCAACTCTGATGTGCTCGGAGAGCATGTTCGCCAGTTCAACGCGCGGATGAAAGAGAAGAAGAGACTCAAGGAGGAGAACCCCGAGCCGCCTGCCGAAGCCGAGGACGGCGAGCTGGAGGAAGGCGAAGCGGAAGAGACAGCCGAGTGGGGCAACCCCATCTATCGCGTCCGCTTCCCCGGCAAGACCCCAGAGGACGGCATTTTCCGGCCTGCCTTTGGCTGGAAGTACAACTTCTTCCTCGACGAAGCTGTGGAGGAGGTGCCCGAGTACGTGGTGCCCTGGGAGGCTTTCCGAGCTTTGGCTGAGGACTTCAACCTCGAGTTGCAGTACCAAAAAGGCTTCATGGATGTCTGGAATAGCGAGAAAGACGACCCGACGCTCGGTCCGCTGAGCGAAAGGATGGGCGTGAGGGAGCGTGGCGGAGGCGACTTGTTGGTTTCTCCGGATGAGCAGGAGGCTGCGAGCTTCTACATTGCCTTCTGCTTCTACAAGGTCTAGGGGCCGCATGACTTTCAATTTCTGGAAGGCAGTGATTTGGAGCTCAGACATGCGCTGTGTGTAATTTTATCGTCAAAGGCTCTAGCATCAACCTCTTGCTAATCTTTTTGCCGCACTTAAGTCTTTCCCACCCAGCACGGATCTGCCGCGACACGCGAGTACCTACCGTGATTTGTGTTGCTACTTGAACGCACCAGCGCATCAATCACACAGGCTCAGGCAGCCCCTTGTTGGTGTGAAAAGTCGTCTGTTCCGGACACAATCCAATATTGCGCGGTCAGAGGACAGGTGTCGCTTTTGATACGCTCCTGCACGTGCCGCGCATTATTCAGTCCCCTTGCTGAACCAATTCCCTCGTCCTCAGAACCTGACAGCATGACGGGGATCCACGATAGGCGTCATGAGAGCACTGGCGACCAACCAGCACCTCGCGCATGGAAGGACTCCTCAGACTGAAGCATCATTCAGAGGGGCTCAGGGATGAAGAAAACATTCTGTCCCGGACTTTGTGACCTAGTCAGAAGATTAGAGGTGCCCAATGGTAGCTGAAAGAGGCTAATTGATGTCCAATATGTGGTAAGAGTCCCAGGAACTCAAACAGCATCATTCCCAAGACAAGGAAGCCCTTGATTGCATTTCACGTTCGCACACTCATAATCCATTGCCAGATTTGGAGTGGTTCAGCGATCTCGCGGCGTGCTGATCGGGGAACATGACCAAGAGCAGCGAAAGGAAGCCCAATTGGCCATGCTGATTGGCCAACCGCTTGCCGCCTTGATGGGGTGATGTCAACTACCCCTGAATCGTCCATTCTGGTAAGACGGCATCCCTGACCTCTGATTTGCTTGCAAAGACGGGGCCATCACCCTATATCACGGTAGATAGATTCATTGTGTCGACGCGATGTGTCTTTCAAGGCTGCAACTCGCTGTTCACCGCCGG
The DNA here is from genome assembly GCA_002851715.1 of Verticillium klebahnii. NCBI lineage: Eukaryota > Fungi > Ascomycota > Sordariomycetes > Glomerellales > Plectosphaerellaceae > Verticillium > Verticillium klebahnii. The sequence continues at coordinate 979,186 of NMXL01000001.1, read as the reverse complement.
CGCATCACTCCCTGAGCCATGGGGTGCTCAACTCTGGCGCGAAAGACGAGGGGTGGTGCTGGATGTGATCAATCAGTGATGGCAGCGAAGAGCACTTCAAGCTCCTGACCGATATATGTCGCTCAGGGCCCCTACTCATGCCGCCTGCTTCCGGGGCACACGACAAAAACTCACTTCTCAGCAAGACTTGGGTGGCGCTTTGCTGCTTCATCAAGTTATGTAGTAAGCTCACACGCCGTAACGTGCTTGATCTTGCGAACTTCTAACGCCTCAAATTTTCTATTCTCCACCTGGACCTACATACTATCTGATCAATTCAGGTCACAATGCGATTCTTGCTCGCCCTCCTTTGTCTTTCGATTCGTTTCTCCCTTGTATTTTCAAGTCCCACTAAGCAGGAAAAACGAAGCGACTTGCCAGTCATTGAGCTACCTTACGGTTCCTTTCGAGCAGCGAGATATAACAAGGAGAACGACGTGTCAGTCACAACTATTAGTGTTTTCGATATGAAGCTCACATCTGCCAGCTACGTCTTCAAGAATATTCCGTACGCTGCACCACCAGTAGGTGATCTTAGGTGGGCCAAGCCCGCACCGCCGTTGAAGAAAGCCGGCATACAAGATGGCAATCAAGGGGCATCATGCCCCCAAGCAATGGTCAAGGGCCTCAACTTCCTCGGCCCCGGAAACCAGAGCCCTATCGGCGCAGCTGTGAATCAGTTGTAAGGCATCTCTACCCATCAGACAAGCTAGTGCTAACGAGAACAGCCTCGGTGGTATACCTGTGCCTTCGTTCCAGAGATCCAGCGAAGACTGCTTGTACCTCGACCTGTATCTGCCATCGAAGGCCCTACGCAAGCCACTTCCAAAGCTCGCTGTCGCTGTCTTCATCTACGGAGGAGGATTCATCATGGGCTCCAAGGATATCTACCAGCCTCACCTTCCCTTTTACGACGGTTCCGGGCTCGTGACACAGTCTGGTGGCAACATGATCGTTGTCACCTTCAACTATCGCCTCGGCGCCTATGGATTCCTAGCTGGCAACACCATGGAGCGAAATGCCCTTCCTAATGCCGGTCTTTGGGACCAACGGGCAGTCTTCCAATGGGTGCGCAACCATATCAGCGCTTTTGGTGGTGATGAAGATCGAGTGACCGCGATCGGTGAGAGCGCTGGCGCTGGCAGTATCATGCACCACCTCGTCGCCCAGGGTGGAACACTTGACCCTCTATTCCATCGGGCTGTGCTGCTCTCTCCCGCATACCAGCCGATGTGGGATCGCTCAGGCACCGTGGAGGATACTTTCGAGCGTTTCGAGAAATTGGCTGGTTGCCAAGGTAAAGGCATTGCATGTCTTCGCAAAGCAGACGCAAAGGTTTTGAGCAGGGCCAACAGCGCTCTCATGGAGACGCAGCTGCCCTTGGGGTCCTTCGCCGTTGGCCCAACACCGGATGGGACGTTCATTCGGCAGCTGCCGGTACTCGAGCTTGCAGCGGGCAACTTCTGGGCCCTCGAAAATCTCGTATTGTCTCACTGTGCCCGGGAAGCCACCCCTTTCGTCAGTGGTGCCGTAAGAAGCAACGCAGACTTTGACACCTTCATCAACGGCATATTCCCCAACTACACCCTCGCCAACGGAAATATCAAATCAATCACGAATATTTATCCGCCTGTTACGAGCGGCAAGTCCTCTAAGTTCAAGAATCAAGCCGCCCGGATGGAAGCCTTTCTCCGCGACAGCTCCTTCACATGCAATATCCGCTACCTGAACGAAGCTTTCGGCGACGAGAACGTCTGGAATATGCAGTACTCTGTCAGTCCTGGCTGGCATGGGAGCGACCTCTTTGCTGTGTTCTACAACTCTCGTTTCAAAACGGGGGACTGGTCGCAGGTGCTTGCGACGTTTGTGTTCCTACCGGCCGGGATCCTGTATGGCGGGATCAGCTGGGCGCTGCAAAGCTACCTGACTAGTTATGTCATGACAGGAGATGTCAATGAAAAGAGGGCGAAGTGGAACTTGCCGCCGGCGATTACTTGGAAGAGGCCCAAGACAGGGGACAAGGTAAAGGGGGTACTAAATGTTGGGAACTGGTACTACAGTGCGATTGAGGATCAGGAAGTGCCAATGAGGGAATGCGACTTTTGGCGGAACTTCATGGGTGATGCAGTGAGAGATGGCGGATACGAGCCCTCGTCAAAGGACCAGCGCATTCAATAGTCCTGCGGCAGGGTGTTCTTCTAGGCGCAAGACTCGAATACCACACAAGACATCACAGAGGCGCATGGCCGAGTCAGCTTTTGCGATCAGTGACCTGCTGTCATTCCCGAGTGGATCCGTCTTTTTGATTTTTAAGGAAGTGAGATGAATGAGCGTGCTGAAAGGAAAAGGATCAACAGTTGAGCAAACTTCAGCACCGCTTTCGAGTCCTTGTATGTGCTTCCTGAAAGCGGGCTTGTCTGGGTTTCCTCCATAAAATTCATCAACAGCCAGTCTATCGTCATAGACTAGACTGCGCAGTGTCCCCTTCCACCAGGTCGGAAACAGAAACGCAAGAAACCCATCCCATATAAAAAGAAAAGTGTGAGGTAAAGAACGTGTGACTTTCGTCGTCCCCATCGCGTCTGATACGTGTTTCATCATTTGCTGGGGGAATAGAAGAAGAAGAGAAACTTTGCTCTGAGCCTTGCTCCAGTCTACTTTGTGGTTCTAGCACAGAGTATCGTAGAATGGCTGATCTTTGACTGCAGGGGTATAGGGCGACAGACACACAAGTCTCTGTCGATTGATGTGGACAGCACGTGTTGGCTTGGTCTGAGATAACCAGCCGGTTTCGTACGTGTACTGCGGTGAGAGTGGGTATGAGCACCTCGATGATGAATGGATGTGCCAGTAGCGATGGGCACTACGGCGACATCACTGATGCGGTAAATTACGAGCGTTAAGGAAAAACGAGGTCCGGACCGTCTTTGCGAATGGAGTATGTCGTGAACAGAAGACCAGCTGTCCGCACATTTCTTGTGTCGGCGTAGTCTTCAAACAAGCCACGTGGTAGTTTCCTCCACAGCGTGCAGTAGTAGCAGCGTTTATTCGCTGTAACGTATATCAAATAGGGTGTTGCTCATGTCCCCTGTGGTAATTTGAATGCTTCCTGATGGAAGCAAGTCCGGCAAGCCATGGGAACTGGCTCTGAATATTCACCATTCGTTCCATGCATGAGAAGGACATGTTGTGGCGCCTCTGTGCATTATCGACGCCTTTGATGGCCTCGAGAGCGACTCAGAGTTGGTAGTGTTCTTGGTCGGGGGTTGGAGCGTTAGCAGTGCCGAGATCACCCCTAATCGTTGAGACGTGCGTTGATGTCGTGTTTCTCTCTTGGCTTTCCGATAGAGCCGGAACCTGGGACCGACCGGAAACTCGGGTTGAGTTGGTAACGCCGAGGTTGGTGGGTCCAGAGCTACCGACATCTGCATTGAGAGGCTGGTAGCTTGGGGGAACCATGGTTGTGTTGGAAGGGAAAGGGTTTAGGAGATGTCCGGGGTGTACTCCATGGGGCTGAGACGCCGGCAACTCGGAATGTGGCCAAGAAGCTGCGTAGAACTCCGAGTTCGCGGGTTGAGACACAGATTGGGAGCCGGCCTGATACGCAAGCGACGACCAGTGCGTCGGGAAGTACGCAGAAGCGGCCGAAGAGCTCTCGTGAACACCTCCGTAAAAGGTCGGTTGGGCATCGTAGTGGTGGGAACCTTGAGCTTCGAGGTTTTGGCTGTGCCAGACATTGCCCTTCTGGTAGTGCGAGGGTGGCTGGTTGAAAGTAGACTTAGACTCAGCGTAAGATGGGGCACTCGTGGTGTCTGTGAACACGGGTCCTGTGCTTGTGGATGTCTGCTGCGTTGAGCCCTCGTGAGAACCTGATGTGTACGACGAGGCGTGTACTTGTCCAAAGGGAATCGAATTGCTGTGAACCAGGCTGGACTCCTCGCTGGGTTCGTATCTTTGGTGTGCAGGCCGCGGCAGGGGTTGAGTTCCAAAGGCAGAAGCTTGGGATAAGATCCTTGAACCCTCTTGTTCACCGGGCACTAAGCGTCTGTCTATTCAAAAGAGTCAGCTTCTGTGGCGCCGGGAGAGCAGAAGTTTTATGGGATACTGACGCTGTCGCGAGCGAGAAGAGGCAGCAGGCACGTGTACATGGCTCCGAAGGCCGTTCGCCCGGGTCCTTTCGCGCCTTGGAACGCCGTACCGGTTACCGAAAATGTGGAAGCGGTAGGAAAGCGTGCAGAGCATGGAGTCGCCAATTATCATGTCCACGCCATCCATGTCGAAAGGCGGGATCACAACACTGTATTTCTTTGCGTCTTCCCTGATGCCGAGATGCTTTGCGCTGACTTTCAAGTCAACAGCGATGTTCCAATCGTCCTCGTGTATCAGGCCGTATATTGTGAGGACGTTGCGTTTCTCTCCTGGTGGGATAATGTCGAGTACCTTCAGGTCGCGCTCCAACGCGAATGAGGGCGATATCAGGCTGTTCTCGCATTCTCGTGCGAACGCGACGCGGGCCCTGGTCTTAGCTCTTCCTTCTGATCCGATCCACATCGTGTGCGTCTGCCCGAGGTGTCGAATGGCGGATTGGACTGGATGAAGGTTTCCATCGCGTCCACGACAGACGCTCGGAGGTGGGTCAGCGTAGCTACGTTTTGGCTGCCGTTCCTTCTCAAAGAATGGCTCTGTAGGCAGGGTTCCATGATCTTCGACGCTTTCCGTACCATGGATAGTACTTCGAGGAGGCGACATGGTCCCCCTAGCCGTGGTGTTTAGTTGTCCCTCTCGTTTGGCCAGGGCTGGGGGTGCTGCCTCGGGGATAGTGCCCGAAAGGGCAGAATCTTACCCGCCCAAGCTCGGTAAGAAGGTATGATGAGGTCTTGCGGAAGAGCTGTTTGTGAAAAAGATGAAACTTCACGGACTGTGAAGGAGAGAACCTGATGAAGATGTGACGGAGATTGTTCAGAAATGGCGGATCACCACCTACCCTGTAGCCGTCGACTCAGCCAGAGCTAGACAGCCGAGTTCCACTGCAGGCATGGTTTCAGCATCATGCCAGACACATGTGCAGACGTATTAAATATTGTCGAGGCTAGGGCATCGGATAGTGTGAATTGAGAAAAGGGAAAGACTTACGAAGAGGAGTCGACTACACTCGGCTTAGGCGACGGGATGGAACCAAGTTGAACAGAGCAGAGCAGTGCAGAGCAGTGCAAGTAAGGTAAAAAGAAGCAGTGCAAGCTGATACCGCGCTCACCACTTTGGTGGTGCAGTTATGTACCTAGGTGACGTCCGGGGGCCTTGGTGAGGGTAAGAGGCTCTGCTGTACATTGTCTAGGTACCTTAGTTGTGGGCCACCCACACAGCCACCAGAGCAGCCATATGCCACTTGTGAATGGAATTGTCTGGAATTTTGGGTTCGATTGTATATCAAGGTAGGGACATATTTACCAGGGCGGGAGGAAGAAGGCTCATTGGGGAGGAGGGAGCGCCAAAGCCAAGCCCCAGCCTGGGATGGTTCGCGCACCACATGCTCGCACTGGCGAGGCTCCTCGGGCAAATCGCAGTGATCCAGTGCTTCACCCTGTCGCCAACTCTCTAGTGACGTGGTCTGGCTTCAGACTCTTGAGCCGACTGCGGCGGAGGTCGGGTGAGCTGCGACAATGCTGTAGTTGTTCGGGTCGGCTTGGTTCTTTGGGAAAGAAATCCAGCGTGCGAATTGATCATAGAAGTGTAAGATCGGGGGGTCGAAATAGACTGAAGCCAAGGTCGAGTGGCGGTAACGGATGAGGGAGCAGGCGAGAGGGTGTCGGGCGAAAGCGGCGGGGTGGCTGGCAGGTCGTTTCATCCTCCTGCGGCGTAGAAAAGAAATGCAATTGGAATTCGTGGTAATTGGAATTTGCTGCACGTGTAGGCCCCCCTCTTTAGGAAATTCCAACTGATCCTCTTGGGCACGAAAGCTCCGCGGTAATCGAGCTATTCGATTTGTTGGACCTGCATCAACAACACCACCGGTCTTCCAAATCCTGCCTTGCCTGCGTGCCCAGCTGCGCCGCTCACCAATAGTTCCGGTTGCCTTGTTGTGTCAAGCCAATCAACAGCCTCCCGCCGTCACCTGCCGGGTCTCACCCGCGGATGGAAATGCAGCTTTTGTAATTCCACTTCACTTTGGATCTTGCGCAGCCCAACATGTATGCCACACCGGGGGCCAAAACAGGGGATTGGCCCTGACACCATGAGCCCGCTGGCTTGTCTCAATTTCTCGGTGCACGTCATTCGGATTGTGGTACCCTGACGGCATGAGATTTGTTGCCGCTTTTGTAGCCTTGTAAGGTCCAACCGATCATCTGTGTTCGTTGAGAACTGCCTCTTGAGGAGGCAGACTAACGGTGCGGCTCATGGTTTCGTGGTGCACATGGTTTCATGCGGCATTTCTTGTGCTTGTTCTGGAACTGATTTAAAAGGATACTTGAGGTCACCATCCAGGATGTCTTTTGGGTGCTGCCATCCCCTCGATCGCAGCCGGTCTTGAGTTGATCCTGCACCGCTGTTTTCACTTGATCCGCGGACATCCGCTTCTCTTCTCATCCTATCCAAGCCTGATCCCCTTGCCTGTCATTCCATGTTCATGACGCGAGCCTCAAGCCACCTGCCATCCAGAGACCACCAACCGCGAAGCCTGACAGGTAAGACTAAAGCTGGATCCAGAGATTCTCAGCTGAGGTGACAACATAGGTAACGGAAATGCAAAGTCCGTCGCGAAGGCCGTCATCTGGAAGACACGAACGCCATACTCGAACAAGCCAGAAATGGAACCTCCAACACCACAAACAACGGGCTTCCCTTCACAGCCAAGCCCACATCAAGAGGCCACTGAGAGCAAAACCTGTTCACTTGGACACCGAAGAACATCCAACAAGGACCTACATCAACTCACGGGTCTGCTCCCCGCGCCGTTTTGGATTCAACTCGGTCGTGAGGAGCCCCGCTCTGGAGAAAGGATTGGAACCACCCGCTGTCGTTGGCCCGGAACAACCAGCTGAGCAGGAAGCCTTCCCTTTTGTTGATCGGAATGTGGATGCTTCCGCTTCTCAGCTTCGAGAGACGCAAGCTTCAGGATGTCAGGACCATGAGAACTACCTGCCTCCTGTGAGCTCGGGAACGAGGACCTCTTCTGTTGCCAGCAGTGATTTCAGTCATGGGATTCGAATCGAGGACTCCGGAACAGAGTTTAGTAGCTCCGGGGTTTCACAGGGGATACCAGCGCCATGTCCCTTGGTAAGAGGGGGATCCGATTCGCTCTTCTTTCCCGAACAAGACAGATGTCTTGACAATTATCAGGTCGTCCCATCGACACCCTCAGGGCGAATTCAATCATTGTTGCTTGTGTCTCACGATCTCCAAGACGGCATGGCGGACAATGCTAATCGCCGAGGCAAGAGATACGCAGCTGTTGACTACGAGTCCCAATTAGAACAAACGCCAGTGGAAGAATTGCCGCAGGCCCTCAAGGACTTTCAACAAGATCCAGGGCACGATTTCTGGAAGTGGTGCCCGAAAATCCAAAGGTGGTTTCACGATGAGGAGTGCGGCTCGCGTATTGTGTATCCGGAGGAATTGGACTGACCAGAGCGACGAATGAGCCCAGCTTGTGATTGCGCTGTTTCTGGTTATGGTCAGTTGCGTCTCTTTGAATAGGATAGTGCACTGCATGATCTGCTGATGACCAAGTTTGGCATCGACACTTCTCCTTGGCCCTTTCGATAGTAGCTTGGGTACTGAAACATGGCGTTTACTTAAATATGAGCGACTGCTATGATGCGACCCATTATTTTGCCTTCCCAGGTGCCTCTATCTGCCGTACTTTGTTTGTCCTTGATATTGCGCTGTTCTCGTGAGTTGAGGGTCGTCACTTTGGAGAATATTGGTTAAGCATACCGGATCCCCATCTATCCCATCTTCCTCATGGAGGTCAGTCCTGGGCTAGTCTCCGCACGACTTGAGTGAATAGACGTGCACATCTGGTGGATCTTAGGTTATGGCCTGATACTTAACTCTTCCCAACATATTTCTTGAACCAGAGTGCATCGAGACACCACAAGGAGAATTAAGTAACAAGCTTGCAGCAAGTCCCTGTGTTCCATCCATCCGTTATTCCCAGCAGCCTCTTTGCCTCGCTTTCCATCAGTCGCATTCATGTATTACCATTAATCATTGCAAAATAGTTCATGAAATTCATTAGGGCCTCGAGGTAGGCTTCCCTGATGCCACCTTGGTCCTGTGGTCCATTCCGCTTTGGACGCCAAAGATCTCCGATCTACATGTAAAAGGAAATGGCTTTAATACAAGCCTCGAAGGGCACATCGAGTGCTCATGCAAGGATACACTTAACCTTTTTACAGGTAATCAAGTGTTGGATCACCTCCCGTCACCTCCTGTCCGGCATTTCCTTCCCTCCTCCCTTGGATATCGATTCAAGACGAGTAGTCCGCAAACATCAGACCACGTCTCCCTCCTCTCCCTCACGTGAGGGAGCGTCAAATAACCGGACATGAAAGTTCCGGGGAAGCTTCACCCTCGGCGCTGGTGCACTAGAAAGTGCAGCGTCGGGGGTGACTGGAATATTGTTCCACAGGCTGCCGACATCGGATGAGGGGGCTTGTGACCGGGTGGATGGCATGCCCAGCTCGGGAACGGACGGCGCCGAGAAGGGCGAGGCTTGGGAAACTGCCAGACTAGCCGTCGCAGCGGCGGAGGAGGTGACAGGAGCAGGAGGTGTCGGTGTGTCTGAATAGTAGAATGTCCCCGGGGAGTGGGAGCTTTGTGGGTCAAGCTGGCCAGGTTGTTGGCCCGTGTTAGTGTATATCGCATAAGGGTGTCGACCTAAATTCAACGTCAACCTCCGACATCACTTGCAGGTGTGGGCTTGACTTACGAGGCTGACGTCTGGAAGCGGCCCTTCGAGACCCAGCGCGCATCGCAGATGGTGCGAGGGTGGTGTCTCCATGGTTGACGGGCAAGGGACCCGAGTGGCCAGGTGGACCAAAAGGACCAGAAGGACCAGACCGGCTGGATGGCGCGATTTCGTGGGCCGCATCGTGACGGGCATTGAGCAGACGCTGCCTGAGTCGCGTTCCGATAAAGAGAAAAATGTTGGCTTGAGTAAACTCCAGAGGACAGACGCCCTCCATGACTTGTATATGTGCAAGCCTTCCGGGTGTATTGGAGTCACCTCTCCTGAGCCTTGTGCGGATACAGCGCTCGGGTTGGAGGAGCCCAAAGGCTGTGTCGCGCAATTGGTGTCGCTGAGATGGTGGCAGGGGCAGGTCGTAGAGATCGAAGTTCCCGACTAGGCTCGCTGCCACGACAGAGCCTGGTGAATCAATGTACGTAGCTCCAACCGGTCGATAATTGCCGTGTCTATCTTGAATCTCGAGTGTGAAACGCCTAGGAGCTGTTGTGGATGATCTCTGGCTTGGGGATTGGGGCGGTGACAATTCTGGGTAGTAAGCGGCATGTGACCCTTGATTCGAAAGATTTTCGAGAAGCATTGGTTGGGATGGAGATGATCCTTGTGGTGCGGCGCCGTAGGCTTGCACATCGACCTCGGTGGCGGAAAGCCAGGAAACCTCCGAGTCCTGTAAGCCCAGAGTCCTGGCCCTTGCTGAGATACTGGATTCCATGTCCGTCCGGTGATTGAGAGGGGGATTCCCGGTTCGGGAAAAAGTCCTTGGGAGATTCCATGGGGTGGCTTGGGCAGCACTGTCACTGGCATGATCAGTGCCCCGGCTTGGGTTTTCCATGGCTTTTGAAGTGATCTGATAGCTTCAATGAAACGTATTGGAACCACTCAGGATGCCCAAGAAACACAATGAAAACGCTGCAATGAGCCCAAGCACTCAGAGTGGGACCACTCTCCGGATTCGAGGACAGTCCAGGCAAGAAATCCTATAGGCCAAGGAGTGTGATCCAAAGGATGAGTTGGGAGATAGGTGCTGACAGGGAGATCATCCAGTTGTCGTATTCGGGGTCGTCAGTGGGGAGTGAGTTCTATGCTGAGAGATCGACAAGCTGTTGAAGAAAGCAACGCCTCAGGCGGCGGCGATGACACAAACGTCAAAGATGGACCGTAATACTCAAGTCGTCCAAGAAAGAGTGAGGTGCGCTTGTTGCTGGAAGGGTGGCAAACCACTGGGTTGGTGATTCGCGAATCGACAAGAGCAAGTCAAAGATTCTTCCTCGAAGGGTCCAGGGTCAAGGCTCCTTTTTCAGTTGCGACCAGGCAGCCGGGCGGCATCAGAGGTGAACACAGACACTGGTGGAAGGCGATAGATGCCCAACCGGTCACGTCGAGCGATGTCCGAAGAGAGAGATGATGTAAGGCGACCATGGCTGCAAGTATAAAATACGGATGCCTTTGAAATTCCTTGGGGGGAGGGCTCCTCACGAGGCGAACAGGATCTTATTTCGACTTCGAACTGAACCGCCTGTTGGTGTCATTGATTGATGGGGTGAGAAACCAACCAGAAATGGGCCAGAGCCAAGGAACCCCCATCAAGCAAGCCTTTGACGCGCTCCCACTGCAGAATCCGGGCTGTGCTGTCAGTGGGACCTGCAGCTGGCCCTTTCGATTCGCCTGCTGCGAGTTCTGCTCCAGGGGTTCGCGTGCTGACCAAATGGAATTCCAAAGGGCTGCAACACGCGGCACAGTTCTTCGAGTCTGTTTTGGAAGTTCGCTTGGGGCCGGTGTGTCGGTATTTCGGGGCTCGTTCAGCTGAGCGACCAATGCCAATCATCGGGCTTTCAGGGCCTGGCTGAGGCGGTCGGTTGTTCTCTTGGCCATCGGCTGCCTCTCCAGAGCCTCGCCTTGCCTGCGTCGTGGCTCAGTGGGACCCCTGCGCTGGCGTCATCCCGGCCAGGTTCCGAATGGCCATCCAGCCATACAATTGTAATTTGGGGTCATGGCGAACTTTCAGGATCTCTGCGGTGCACGCCGGATTTGGCCGGAGTCAGCAGCAAGTGTGAGTGCTGGTGGACCTATGACACGCGCAAGCCTCGAAATAGAAAGGTGAGGCGCGAGTCCCGCCCGGTTAGTATAATGGTTTCGTCCTCGAAAGCGACAGATGATCTCACGAGTGGCGGTATCATCCGCACCAGCCCGTGGAGGCCACCGCGTGCCCAAAATAGGGTGTAAAATTGGCTTTGAAGACATGGATACTGAGGAGGTCCAACGTCAGGTTAGTGGTGATAATGGGGCGAGAACCAAGAAGCCAACACCAATTAACAAATGAAGGATGGAAGCCTACGTTGTCAGCGAGGCTTTGACTCGTTTTCCGGCATTCTAACCGCTCTGGAACGAAATTGCAGTCATAAGCTAGTCACTTTGCGGGCTTCTTCCCCTGAGGCTACCATGGCAAGAATGCTCACAGCTTATGGGCAGATGGTACGTTATAAACAAGGAGCGCTTCGTCAAAACTTATCCATTATACTCGGGGCTTGAGTATCAAGCCCCGATCCCGAAAGTCGACTTCTTTGTCATCTCTTGGACACCTTTACTTGGGCACCACAACTGATTTCGAACAGCCTTGCCGGCCATCAAGCACAGCACGTGCTTAACATTCACCATCAGACTCCAGAGTCTGGCTGGAGACTCCAATATATCGACCCATCTGTCCCAAGAATGGAACCAGAAGCCTGCTTGACAGCCAAAGATCAGCACTCCAAGCCCAATTGCCCGCTCCGACGAAGCAGGCGGCACACCAAACTCTCCTCTAGCAACCCTTCAACATGTTCCACCTACCAGACGCGGAGCTCATCCAGACACCAGTCCAATGTTACAACCCACACACAGGCCACGACCGCCTACTCCCACCGGCCGCAGCAGGGCTCTTCTGCCGGACGGCGTCACCGCAATGGCACTGCGGCCCGTCGCACGGATGCTGCACGGCCGGGCCGCAAGACCACGGACCACCTCGCCGTTACACCGGCGCGGGAGGTCCCTCGGAAAGAAGAAGCTCCGGCATATGTCCCCGCTGTGCCGGAGGAAGAGATACCGAGCTACATTGACTTTGTCAATGACCCGGCGCATGAATTCTGGACGTGGAGCCAGCAGAAAGAGGGCTGGTATCACGAGGATAAGGAGAATGGCACCATCATCTGGGCGCCGACCGAGCTGGATTGATTGTGTTTTTATTAGGTCTCTGGGAGCTTTTCCTTGATGTTTCTGTTAGTTATATTCGACCGAGGGGAACCGGGGGCAAGGTGGTTAGAATGTTCATCGTGATGGCAAACTAGATCGTGTTCGGGTCAGGAGTATTTCACTGTACAACGATTCGATAATCATCAATGACTTTAGAAATCGGAGGAAATATGAACAGTAATGCACAAGGTTCTGTATGTATTGACACAACACGTCGCTTTTTGACATAAGCTCGCGATCAGAAGTTCCGGCCAGGTCCAATATGCCTCGAAGTTAGTCCTTGAAACTTCCGGTGCCCTCGACGGCACATCGCCAACCACGTTGCACCAAACATGTCACACCCAAGACAAACAATCTAGAGCAGAATAACCAAAACAAAAATCATCGTCTAAATGGAGGGTGATATCTCGCGTAAAGCAACACCATAAGGGTCCCACCAGCAACGCCATACTGTGCCAGCCGAAAAACGGGCCCAAAGCAGCAAAGCAAGCGGCGGACCATAATCCAGGAAAGCTAGGGGAACGTCTGTACCCCCGAGTGTCATGAGTGGAAGAAATGAACAAAAACAATGCGAAACTTCTCGTCCTCACCCCGGTCGGTATCCTCGTTCCCTCAGCCTAGGTTCTCGTGGGAGTTCCCCCCTTGTATGTGTCTCTCAAACATGTCAGGTATTGACGCCCAAGTTTCCTCCTAGCCGTCGTCGCGATCAATTGCCAGTTACTCCTTCATTTTGACGTAGTTGCTTGGGAAGATGCCTGTCCTCGAGCCGATCTGGCCAGTCCTGTTTCTTGTCAGCGTAAATGCTCGAACACGGGAGGTTGGGTGTTGGCATACCACCAGTCGTTCGCGCTGTCTGTCTTCTTCGTCACCGTGATGACCTCGCCCTTCTTGAATCCCAGGTCGCCCGGCTGGTCGGCCTCGAACGTGAAGACGGCAACGGCTTCGTTCTGCCGCAGCTGCGCCGGCTTGGGCGCAAACGTCGGTTTCGCCGCCGTCGGCCTGCCGGGGCCGGCCTTGTGGTCACCGAAGCCGCTGTTCGTCCTGCTGTTACTGAAGAAGCCATCGTCGTCGTCGCGCCGCGACGCGAACGTGTTAGACCGCGACACGCCGCCAAAACCGCCGCTGCCGCCCGAGGGCCGGTCGTACGTGTCGTCCTGCCAGGTGCTGCTGCGCTTGGGCCCGCCGAAGCCGTCGCCGGCGTTGCTACCGCCGTACTGGCTCTCGCGGCGGGAGATTCCCTCGCCCATGGCGTCGCCGCGGCGGCCGTTCCAAACGACGTCATCGTGGGTGTTGTCATAGACGGGCGTGTCGTTGTACATGGGGTCATTGCCGGCCACGCTGCCGGTGCGGCCGAGGCCGGAGAAGGCGCGACCATTGAGGATGGTCATCAGGGCCTGGGATTGGGGCGGGGGCGCTATGCTGCCGGTGAGGATCTGCTGGGCGGTGTAGCGGGTGCCGTAGAGCTTCTCGTTGGCGTCGCGGCGCTCGATGATGCCGGAGCCCTCGAGGGAGACACCGGCGAACAGGCCCTTGGTCTTAGAGTAGGAGAAGATGCCGGCGACACCCTTGAGCGAGGCGGCGCCGGCGGCTTCAGCGTTGCGGCCGACGGGACCGGCAGCGAGGGAAACGTTGCCACCGAGGGTCAGGGAGCCAGCTTGGGCAAAGGTCTTGACGGCACTCGTGTCGTTGAGGATGAAGACGAAGTCTGTGAGCTCGAAGCCAATCTGGCCGCCGAAGCCGCCGCCGACGGTGGCGATGGCGCTGGGAGCGCTCCAGCTGCCGTCGGGCAGGCGGGCGACGACGAGGCCGCTGCCGAAGCGGCCGGAGCCGAGGAAGCCGGCTTTGAGGACGGTGAGGATGGCGAGGCCCTGCGGAGGAGGAAGGTCAGCGACGGTCTGAAGCGGGATATTCGGGGCCTTGGGGAGTGTTTGCGCCAAGCGGGCGTTGCGCTGGGCGGAGGCATAGGCAGAGAGGTTGGGGGCAGGATGCGCTCACCTTGGCGTTGGCGAGGACAGAGGGCGGGATGATCTTATCGGGGCCGAAAGCTTGCCGCGGGTCGATGAAGGAGGTCAGAATCTTGCCGCACTTCTTGCACTCCGCTACACAAGGTTAGCAGGTCAGTTGGCGGTCGGGAGGCGGTAGAGTAGCACGGCGCGGGAAGGCCGGGAATCTGGGGCTTGAGGGGAGACGTACACGCCATGGACGACGGGAGAGGGTTGTTGAGACCCATGGTGACTGTCGTCGGGGGGGCTCTGGATGGGAGGATGGAGATTTGGAGGTGGATTGGACGAAGGCGACGGTAGGGAAAGTCGGTGGTGGGAGGGGGAAACGGCGGGAGAAATGTCCACGAGGTTGAAGTTTAGGTTGTAGGTAAGGCAACTAAAGTAAGGTGGAGGGGAGGGTACGGAGGATCGGGTACACGTAGAAGTGTGATGGCAGCGGCCGGATTACGTAGCGGGGTCGCCGTCTGTGCTAGGCTGTACTGTAAGGCAGGCTAGGTAGGTACCTGGGAGAAGGTACTTGTGTCGGGTTCCCTCTCGCTGGCGTGGCGGCGACAAGGCTTGGCTGTGAAGCAGCGGTTGGCAAACGGCCGTTGAATAAATTCTGCTGGGTCCTTACTTTCTGGGCAAGACGTTGAGAGAATCGTGTCGAGCTTCAACAAAGGATATCTGGAGGTGCGCGCGTGGAAGATATGGAGGGTTTTGTAGACACCATCTCGCGAGTACCTCATCCCAGGTGCCCATGGCAGGCCCTGACGACACCCGACTCCAGTGACGGAAGCTATGGGCAGGCCGCCCGCTATTCTGCGGGGGAGCAGCACCGTCACGCTGTAGAAAGTCCGCTGAGGGGAAGGCGCGTCGTGGCGGTGCACTGCCCCGTGCCACAGCCGAGCCACCCTCCCCGCGCGCCCATTCCCCGCTCTCCGATTGGCCCCCAGCAGTACCCGCAGCCACCGCAACCACAAACCCCAAAGTCCGAGTGCAGGCCGCCGTGTCTCGGCCCCTGCGTTGTGCTGTGGATGTCGTTGTGGCTCTGGTCCTCTGCTCGGGCGGGTCGTCATGTCATTCCTCGCCCCTGTTCCCCCATCGCGAAAGACCCGAATCCTGCTGCGACCTGGCTCCCGATCCCACGACGACCAACACCCGAACGAACCTGCTGCCCTCCGCCGCGCGCCACCAGCGACGACACAGCTGACGACACCCGCACACCCTTTTCAGCTCTGCGGCTTCTAGAATCCCTCGCCGACATCGAATCCCTACACGCATACTCCCCCGACCGCCCACGTGAAACATCGCCAACTGCATCACTCGTCATCCTCCATCCCCCCCAAGAAAGCCACCATGTCCGAATCATACGAACGCGAGCGTCAGAACAACGCCCGCCTCGACGAGCTCTCTTCCAAGGTCTCCGCCCTACGCGGCGTCACCGTCGACATCTACGACAATGCCCGCGCCCAAGATGTCATCGACAACACCGTGCGTCTCCCTCCCCTCCCCCTTATGTCTCCACGACACCGCAATCTTGCCCCCTCCGCTCCACACCGCACTCCTCGTGTCCCTCGCCGTTGCAGACGATCATCTTTCTTGTCCCCCGCTGACCGATGCCAGTCCGATACCTTCTCCTCCATGTCTACCTCCCTCAAGGGCTCTGCCTCCCGCATGGGCCGCATGGCCGCCTCCGGGAACAAGGTCGCCATCCTGAAGCTGTCCGGCATCATCATCGGGACCATCATCTTCCTATACTACGTCTCGAAGCTGTTCTTCTAAATCGGCGCACGGCGCCTCGGGCGCTCCTCTCACGGCAGGCGGAGGCGAGATAAGACGTAGATCTGGAAAGAGCCAAGGGGCAACAAGGGATGTAACGGCCCACGAGAGAGTAGAGGGCGAGTCGTATGTGTTTGCTGGAGAAACCGTGGGAAAAGCCCACGCATGCATGGCACGGAGTCCGGGATGGCACTTTTGGGTCTTCACTTTAGGTCTGTAGCACCAGGAGTAGGAGGATGGTTTAAATCTCGTTTTCTTTTGGGGTTCACTGGTCACTCTTCTAAACAACGCCCCTTCGTGAAATCGCATGAGACACGCTGCATGCCGCGTCTAGCCCGCTGCTCGGCCGTCACTGTCGACCTCCTTTTATCCATCCCTCGCTGCCTCACGAACCCCCTACTGCCACACGTTCGAGAACAGATCGTCGTTGCCGCCGCCGAACCCCCCAGTGGCAGGCTTCGCCGAGCCATTGCCGCTGCCGGACGCTGGGCCCGTGCTGCTCGCCCATCCGCCGAACTCCTCGTCGGCCGAGACCTTGGGCGCCGTGCTGAAACCTCCCGACGCACCAGGCACGATGGGCGTGTTCGCCGAGAATCCGCCCAGGCCGCCCGAGCTCGGGGCTCCCCAGCCACCAAAGTCGCCGGTCGAGGCCTTGGGCGCCTCGGGGGCCTTGGCGGGCGCAGCGGGCTCAGGCGCACCCCACGCGTTGGAGCCCCAGACGTCGGAGCCCGAGAAGTTTGAAGACGCCATGGCGGGCGAGACGGCCGCAGGCGCGGGTGCGGGCTGGGAGGGCTTGGGCTGGGCGGAAAGGTTGAAGACGGAGTTGCTGGCGACGGGGGGAGACGTCGCCTTGGGAGGCGGGGTAGGGTTGGATGCCGGGGAAGAGAGGTCAAAGAGGTCGCCCATGGAGGATTGCGCGGGCTTGGGCTGCGGAGGGTTGGCAGCAGGAGGCGCAGGCGAGCTGGACCAGCCGAAACCGCCGAAGCCGCTATTGGAGGGCTGCTTCTGGTGCGAGGAGGCAGCGGGGGCAGCGGGCTTGGAGTCAAAGAAGCTGCCGCCACCCAGGCCGCCGAAGGCGTTAGTTGAGGCCTGGGGCGCGGGCTTGCTGCTGGCCTGGGGAGCGCCGAAGCTGGCGAAGGGGTCTGCTGCGGCGGGCTTGGGGCTCGTCGTGTTGGAGAAGCTGAGGCCGCCAAAGGCGTCGTTCATACCTCCCATGGAAGACTGTTGCTGCTGGTGTCCGTACGCTTGCTGTTGCTGCCCAAACCCTTGCTGCTGGAACGTGGGGGAGCCCATGCCTCCGAAAGAGCCCTGAGCCTGCCCACCCTGCTGCGGTTGTGCCTGCGGCCGGGGCGCTGTGGCGTACAAGGACAGGATCGACTGCTTCAGGTCGGGGCGCGAGTTGGCTGCCGCCGTGCCGCCCGTACCGGTAGTGCTGGCCGGGCGGGGAGGTGCCGCTTGTTCGCCGAAGAAGTCCAGTCCCAGCAACGAATCCTTAGTGCTCGTCGCCTTGGGAGGAGCGGGCTGCGCTTTGGGGGGGACATTTCCCGTTCCAGGGCCGGCGGAGCTGGCGCGTTGGGGGAGATCGTCGCCACCGATCAGGTCAGCTTGCGGGGCGGGAATGGCCCTCGGAGCCGCCGACTGCCCGACCGACGCCTTGCGAACCGACTCCCTTCTCTCGACGACCTGCTTCTCCTTGACGATGCTCAGGGGGACGTCGTCATCGCCGTCGACGTCGAGGGTGGCCGGGTCGGGAATGCCGCCGTCCATGACCCATCGCTTGAGCTCGTACTTTGTGCGGATAAAGTTCTCGATCTTGGCTTCGGAGGGTACGTGGCCCGGAGCGAGCTTGGCCTCCCAGTACTTCTGCGCCCGCGCGTTGCCCCAGCTCAGGATGCTCTGCAATTGTTCGTCGGTCCAGGAGTCGAGGTCAACAGACTTTACACGACTGATGTGGGTGCCCATGCCTCTGTGGATGCCGGAGCATCGGATGCAGACGAAGACGCCGAGGTTCCAGCTGGCCCATCGAGGGTCTGCAGAGAAGGTCAGTCAGTCAATGACCGGTCGCATGACGGAGACGCAGGATGCTGCAGGGACTCACGCTTGTTCCTCTTGCAATCGGCGCACATCTTGTTGCATTCCAACTTGAGGAGGCTCTTGATGGTCTGGGTGTTCTTCGCGGCGCGCTCGGCGGCCGGGTTGGGAGGTCGTCGAGACATGGTGGGCGGTGTTTAGAAGCCGATGGCGGGGTTGAGCCGGCGCCTGCTGTGCGATGCGATTCGGTATGAGGTCGGAAGCAGGCCGAGCAGGAGAGGGAGGGAGGGAGTCGATATGTCGAGGGGGGAGGGAGGAGAGGGAGATGTGGCCGCGAGGTGGATTGTGTGATGTGCCTGAAAATGGATCTATCTCTGGCTGGGCACTGATCCGATACCGACCACGACGTTGCGGGATAGGGGGGACAAGGGACAAGGGGCCAGAATTAAGAATGATGCCCCACGAGCAGCCGTCAGTTAAACTCACTACTAGAGATTTCTGCCTGAGGTGGCGAGACGGCTGTTGGGTGGGTGCCTGTCCAACGTCTGGTGCTCAGTGTCTTACGGGGCATGCCAGTTCACAGCCTGCGTGGGGTAACCCGCAGCTGGTGGCGGCTGAGACAGGCTGCCCCAGCTGCATTGCGATCCACGTCCCTGACTGTCCAGGTACCGGACAAGAAAGAAACTACGAGTAACGTGAAGGCCAGCCTCTGTGTTGCACAGACCTAAGGTAAGGTACCTATTTGATGAATATGGATGATTTGTCACTCGTTTAGCCGAGGAACGCCTTGTCCATTGCTATGTGACAGCTGATGCCTACAACACCGCACACCTGTCCTGAAGAACAGTTTAGCTTGCGGCGGTGGGTATGCAGCACATTGCGCGCGTGGATGGCGCTTCAGCCTGGGCCGCCCCTGCTCCTGCCCCTCTACTCCCGTCGATGACGAGTTGTAGCTTCCCCCGTAAGACCCGCATGATTTGTCACGTTTGCCCCCCGAAACAGACGTCAACATTTGGATGTACAGAGATCGAGTCTCGACTCTCACCTCATCTTCACTCATTCTCAATGATCATATAAACTGGTCTGGCCCCGAACAAATCTCAACTTCATAAACTTCATCCTGAAATCAAACACCCATCCCACCACCCTCAATGCGATTCTCGCCCCTCTTCTCTACCCTCATCTTCACAGTCTCCAGCTTCACCCGCGTCAGGGCCACCTCTCGCCTCAGCTCCTCCGTGCTCACCCGCAACACGCCCCTTCGCGCATCCATGCCCATCCCGTTCATCAGCTCCTTCTTCAGTTCCTCCTCTTCCTCCGAAAAAATGTCGTACCCCGATCAGCGGTCCAACGACGAGTGGCGCGCCGTCCTCAACAAGGGTATCTACCCCTCTCGACCTCCTCCCCCCTCACTCTATCGTGTTACCTCGTGTATCTAAATGCTGTACAGAACAATTCCGCGTCCTCCGCGAAAAGGGCACCGAGGCTCCCGGCTCCGGCGAGTTTGACAAGCACTACCCCTCCAAGGGCGTCTACACGTGCGCCGGCTGCTCGGCGCCCCTTTACACGGCCAACCACAAGTTCAAGTCGGGCTGCGGCTGGCCCGCCTACTTTGACAGCATCCCCGGCGCCGTCACCCGCCACGAGGACCGCGGCTTCGGCATGGCGCGCACCGAGATTGTCTGCTCCAACTGCGGTGGCCACCTCGGTCACGTCTTCAAGGGCGAGGGCTTCCCCACGCCCACCGACGAACGCCACTGCGTCAACAGCGTGAGCCTGACCTTCTCGCCAGAAGACAAGGCGCAGGGGGAGGGCGCCGCTGCCAAGGAGAGCAAGGCATGAGTTGGACTGGATCAAGAGGGGGTGGAAGCTGTGGAAGCTGTGGAAGCTGTGGAAGCTGTGGAAGCTGTGGAAGCTGTGGAAGCTGTGGAGTGGGAGTGGAGTTTGGCGCGATTTTGGAGTGAGGCGAGGGCGACTCGCGAGGCGTTCGTATCCAGGTCCTGTTTGGATGAAGTTATCATACCGAAAGGGTTTGAAGTTTAAAGATGCCCATGTGCTCCTCTCATGCAAAGCTTCTTCTCTTTCCATCCATTGTTCTTGCGTCCTATTGGAGGCCTTCCATTGACGTCCCACTGTGGGAGACAGGGCCTCAAGGTGTGCCTTCCATCGTGGGAAGGAGTCACGTCGCTTTTCGTGGAAGGTGTACCCACTGAGTCTCTACCACGCGGATTCGGTAAGAACTTGCTGAACGAAAGCCATTCTCAGGTACAAAATCCGTTTCCCTCCTGGCTCTGCTCTCGGGTTTTCTCTCCATCCAGCCGTTCAGACAACGCATTTCTTGTTCTGCCTTGGCTTCTTGCGTTTCGGCACAACGGCATTTACATCAACGCATCCAAACATACTTCCTTCGAGTTACGATTTACTGCTCGCTGTTACATTTTCATCATGGAGCCTCCGGGACGTAATTACACCCTCGGCGTCGCCGCCTCAATTGGCCAAACGGTCGCGGCACGCCGTGTCGCCCCCGAGAGCGATCCCAGGTTCATTTATCACAACGTCTCAAACATCACTCTGCCCGCCAACCCGGCCAACGATCCCCAGTCTGAGGTAGCCCTGGAGAGCTACGTCCTTGACAACGAGGACCTCGTCAGCACGACGTCCAGCGGTCTGCGGTCCTTCACTTCCACGGACGGCCACTCGCTGCCGCGCCTCAGCGCAGGAGAGCCAAGTCAGAGCCAGGTCCCCGTTCTCCGTCGCCAGAATGCCACTCTGGGCGAGCCTCAGCATCTCCGCCCCACCGACAGCGTCTCCTCGCTATATCCCAGCCCTGCCAGCCCTCGCTCCCCTGAGAATCTCCAGACTTCTCTCTTCGCGGCCAACGCCGCCGCCACAGCAAGAGTCGTCTCGGACGGACGCCAAATCGTAGCCCTCTCCTTCGGCTCTCGCCCAGGCGTCCCGTCCAGCTCCACCCCACTCCCCACGAGCACGAACCCAACAGAGGTCCAGACGCCTCGCAAGGCCCGCCTCATCCTCCACACGAGCAGACCTACCACTCTACGCTCCGACCCGGATCTCGAGACGAACATCGCGAACTGGCTGGAAACCCACCCGGAAAGCCCAGACGACTATGTGGACGTCGAGTCGCCTTCGAGTAGGAAGCCTAGGATCACCCTCGTCGGCTCCACGCACACCGACCCCCGCGAGGCCGAGACGGTCCGCAGCCGCGTCATACTCGACGCCATCGAGGAAGTTCGCCGCGTGGAGGAGCTGCTGGAGGCTGGATTCCTCCCTGGGTCGAAGTATCCCCCTTACAGCCGGGATGAAGACCACTGAACTGATATACGCATCATTACTTGCATCTCCAACGATGGAGCCCAGCGAGACTTGGAATTAAGATATGAAGTCACGAGTCACACGACCTTGCGATTCATTAACGACTTGGATGACTCGGAAGCGCTTGAATTATTATGGAATGGAACAGCATTAGACTTCTAGGTTCGACAAGAATTGACAGTAGACAGAAATGGATGCCCTCACGAGCAAACAACAGACAGAACGTGAAAGTGTTTCGCGCATCCTCGCCTTGCTGTCCATTGCCTTGTGCCTTGATAATGTGTTTCATTGACCTTGATGTGCCTCAAAGTTTACATGTTAGCCCAGGTAAATCAACGACGCGTGTTCTAAGATAGTCAACCATCATCTGGTTGAAGGGTAGATCGAGCAGTGAAGGCCCATGGTGATCGAGAGCTTTCTGTGCCAACTTCTCCACCCCCTGCAGCATGGCCGTCAAAGATATCTGCATGTCAACGTACTCTCCACTTTCGAGGCGGTCAAGATCGCTGTCGAGGTGATCGTGCATGGACTGCCGCGCCTCGTCGATGAGCAGCAGCCCTGCTGCAAGGGTGTTGCCATCATGGCTAGGTGTGCGGGCATGGATAGTGCCGTGCTCCAAGGTTTGTACGCCCCTGTCTGCCCTCGGAAAGCTTGTCTGTGTGGCTGCAGCCGCTTTAGGTGCCTCCGTTAAGCCATCGGTTCCTGTGTGCTTGACAATGACCATAGGAGTTTGCGCGCTGGCTTCGAGTGTCTCCGAGGGGTTGTGGCAGAAAGTACCCGCGCCTCGACCTCGAAACTCTTCTGTCTGTGTGCCCTCATCTGTCGTCGTCGGTATCCTGAAATCACCTTCAATTGCCTGAGCTGTCGGGTCGGTTTGCTGCTGTTGGTGGCTAACAGGCCTGGCATCGCAAGAGCTCCAAGCGTCTCGAACAATGGAACTTGTCTGCGTGCCAGACTCGGACGCAAAGAGTCCAGCATCAACAGAGCTTTCGGCATCGATGCAGACAGGTTGTCCTGCTGTTTGGGATTCTACATTCATGTAGTCTAGCTGCGGTGCTAGACTTTGCCCCATATTTTCTCTGCCAGTCAATGCACGATCGTGCGCTCCCTCGTGCATCGCGATTGTCTTCAGCCCAATGCGAGAGCGAAGCCGTGAAGAGCTCCAACTCGCATCATCTGCAACTCCAATCATCAATGAGTCCGTCCTCAGATTTGTTTGCACTGCACTGGATTTTCCAGGCGGTAAGTGATGCTGTTCATCGCTTGCCAAACCATTGCCAGCCTGCGTGCCAGCATCGTAGTATCGAACTACAACCACGTTCGTGGACGGCACTGCCCTAGGGGGGGTCTCTGGCGAGGCGACCTTGGAATTGACGGTTTTTGGGCGCTTTGGGTCTTTCGATTGATTGTGAGAGGGCTTTCTTTTGCAGGTAGTTGATGATTCAACAGCTTGTGACCCCTTACCACTCGCAGTCGACCCGTCGGCGGGTTCGGTCTGTTTCGCTCCGGATGACTCAGTCACGACTGTTTTCTTGTCCATCTTCTTGATTGTTTCTCCCTTTAGGCCTGCATTGGGAGAGGGTTTTGAAGATCCTATCGTGCTTTTTGCCTGTTTCGAGGGGGCGACCTTTTTGGCTAACTGCCTCCGGCCTGCCTTGGTTGATCTCGATTGTATCTCATCCGAGTGTTCGGCGTGAGGCTCAGCTGTGTCGGGGCCAGAAAGTGCCAAGTCGTCGTTGAAGAACTTCCTCATCGAAGCCTGTCCAAGCTGATGATATACTGCATCGGAAGAGCTTGCCTTGATGGCGGGCTTTTGGACAGTGACATTTGTTTTCAGCCCATCGTCTCCTTTAGTCGTGTCTGTATTCTTTTGCTTTCTCGCCTGGCGCTGAAAGGGAAGTTGACGGGGAGGGGGCAGCATTGATTCGATATCATTGACTTTGCTTGGTCGTTGCAACCTCGAGGACAGCGAAATCGCTGGGGGATCTGGTGAATTGTTTTGAAACGTGCTGTTAATAGGTTGGACTTTCAAATTATCATGCTGGTAGCTTTCTTTATGGCCCAGCAGCCCCAGGTGGCGGAAAGGACTCGAGCTTCTTACCCTCGTGGAGTAGGGCAGATCAAGGTGTGTTGCCGGGGTGGGGAGGGGCCTGTCAGTGTCGGGACGGTGGAAATGTTCGAAATGCGGACTTCGTTCAACGATATTGGGGCTCGCGAAGCCTCTAGAGACGGCCGTATCCTCGTCTCTTAGCGGCTGTAGAGAGCACGTAGGTGGGGTTCTCTCCGCCAAGTCTCTGAGGAACCGTGTGTCGCTTCGAGAAAGTGGCGACGAGGTGAAATCATCTCTTTGGACAGGTGAAAGAGAATAGCCCGAGCGCATCGATCCAGCAGAAAGCCGGTTGTCTCCTAGTGACGTTGGCGAGGGAGAGAATCTGTGGAAGTGGGAAGGTGGTCGCGTTGATGGTTGACCCAACAGGTAGACAGGCGACGACGTGTCCCTCGATGGAGCAACCCGCAATCCGAGGCTCTCCAAAAGCTGCATGGCTTGCGCGTAGTCGTTTCTGTTCGCAAATTCGGCCCTGATCTCGTGAACCTGTCCCTATTTGACCTCTCAGCTTATGTTCATCCTCGATAGCAGAGGGGGCACGTACGTAGGATGGCTCGTATCGGAGGCGAAAGGTCTTCTCCGACTCCCGCTGGCGAAACTCGTACGGAAGAGGCTGGCCGACTGCCTGGACTAGCTCACTAAGGTACAGTTGTTCCTTGGAGTGTTAGTTTCCAAAATATTGAGAAGCCTGCCAAGGTGCGGTACCAGTTGACGGGTCCCTGTGTGGATGAGCAGGACTACATCGGAATCTCTCGCCTGACGGGTTGTTGATCGACTGGGTGGATCTCGAAGCTGGCTCTCAGGTCTCAGAGTCATGGAGACGTTGAAAGTATGGGTGCTGCGATGCTGCTCCTGTGATGTCGACTGGACTACGCCGACGGAAGCACGAGTCAAAGGGAATGTATACAGCTGGAGGCTACTGCCCCCAGGTCGAGAGATCATGGTGAGTAGTTTGTTCGTGATATTTTGAATATGCCGAGAGTCGTATTGGAAGCAGGTCAGAGGGTTCGAGACCAGTGGTTGAAAATGAGGTTCCAGGGCGTGAGAAGCAACGCCAGCATTTCGGTCGGGGGTCACTGCCAAAGACGACATAGACAAATGCACTGGTCTGTGCTCGTTCCCTCCTTCTCCTGCTCATGGCAGGTCGCACCCAGTCAGACTTTCATTAAAAAAGCATCTTTAAGCCTAGTTCTGGTTCCAAGTGGTCCCTGCTGTCACTCATGTGTAGGGGATCTCGAACTGCGGGCTGGGTCACTGGTAGGTAGCAGCAGGCTGGGGCCATAATCTTGTTCGGTGTCGTAGTCGACGTTGACGCCATACCTGGCCCCATGGATCTGGTCATCAGTTGCGAACTCGTACGAACGATAATCTCCAGAAGCTGTATTAGAAGACCGTAATCAAGCCAATTAAGGGAACGACACATGCTCACCACAAACATCGAACCTCTCTCCCTGGACGAGAAATGCTATGAAGCCGCGGTGGCTGACGAGGACAATATTTGATAGGTGATTGCCAGACCCTTCAACCGCTCCCGAACGCGCTCTGCCCGCGCTGCGGCGTCCTCAAACGAATGCGGCGGGTAGTCCCAGCTCTCGTGGCACTCGGAGAAGTCCAGAGAGGGGAATTTGGCGGCAAGCTCAGCCCGCGAGACGCCTTGATTGCAGATGGCATCGTGGGCTTCGCGCAAGTCTGGCCAGATCTCAAGCTTTATTGTGGAAGGCGTCTGACCTGTTGCGAGAAGCTCTCCAAAAACCAGCTGGGCTGTTTGAATCGTCCGAGTCATGGGGGACACGAGGATGAGATCAGGCCTGACGGTAGGTCGCACGTTGCAAGCTTGTCGAGTGCCCACGTCAGTCAGTGGCGGATCTCGGTATCGGTAGCTCTTGTCGACACTGTATCGGTAGTCAGTGAGCTATCGTTGACAGTACACGGCGATCTCACTTGTGAAGCGACTGTCCATGTCGTAGAATGTGAATGTGCGATGTGGGCGCAATGCCAAGTTCGCCATCAGGCATCTCGGCAGAAGCAGCGGAAGCCGTGCTCTTCGAAGGATTCTGGGTTTGTTGGCTACCTAGTCAAGCTCACGGGTCTCAGGCGGAAGCAGCAATGGGATCACAGGGAGCCAGAGGGCAAGGCAGAGAGCAAGGCGACTTGGACGAGATACGACCGAAATATGACAACAACTCAAGCAGATGCCTGTGGACACTGTCAGCACCGGACACAATTGACTGAACATCTGCCAAAACAGCTCAGGTCCACGTTCATCTCAAAGAAAATCAATGACAAGCCGGTGAGGATCGGTTCTCTTCGATATGGATGAAGGGCAACACAGGCCTAGGCCTACTAGAAGCTCAGTGACGGTGAAGAGCAAGCGCTAAGAATACCCTTGTGGTTGCGCCCGGGTCAACTTCGGCTCACTGGCCACCACCGCCCGAAGCTCGAGCCAACCTCGCGCACCTCGAGCCGCTTCGGCTTTATCCGAAGGCGATATGGAACGCGACCAAATTTCGACAGCGCGCAGCTACCGCGATCAACCAACCAAGTGCTTCGTCGCATCGCACTGCAATTCCACCCGTCATCCAGCAGAGCATCAACATCGCCAAGTTGTGATTCTCTCCATCCACCACGAAAACACCCGTCCGTTCCCACGGAATCTCAGGTGCTGGAGTCTGTGGTGTTAATTGCGCCTGCACGCGCCCTCCCTGGTTTGACGACATCCTGGGCTGTCCTGCGCGCAAACACAGCGTATGCCCGCCCCCCTCGCTACTTCCATGTCGATTGCCTCTATCTTCCCAGAGAACTGGTAGCTGACCCTTCTTTCCCTCAACAGACATTGGCCGACTGGTTCCTCAGATCAGATTCAAGACGGACCCAGGAAACGCCATCATGGCACCCGAAATCAAGTACCCCCCTCACGAGATCGATCGCACGCCCGAGTATGAGGAGTTCATGACCAAGCTCCGAGCCTATCACGTGCAACGCGGTACCACCCTCGACCCGGAGCCCAAGTGCTCGACGGTCAACCTCGATCTGTACAAACTCTTCAACCTCATCGTGAAGGAGGGCGGCTACGACGAGGTCAGCGATCGGAAACTAGCCTGGCGCGAAATGGTCGAGAAGCTGGGCATCCCCATGACCAGCATCGCTTCCACTGCATACCAACTGAAGGACCGTTACCTGAAAAACCTGGCCGCCTACGAGATCAGCACCGTGCACGGCAAGGAGCCCCCGCCCAAGGATATTCTGGAGGACGGCACGGCCAAGGGCGGCTCGCTCCTGACGCGAACGCGAGAGAACTATCGCAAGCAAGACTTCGCCGGCGACTCGGCTGCCTCGGGAGACGACGGTACCCCGTCGCGCGACCGCGCCCCTGCCCCGGAGACCACACCCGTCGGCTCAAGCTTGCGCGCTTCACGTGGTTTGAGAGAGGCGCCCCCGCAAAGAGTCATCTTCCAACCGGACACTGGCTCGTCTCGCACTCGTCACGCCTCAGGAGCACACGCCGGACAGGGCAGTCAAGCGGGCAGCCAACACCCCAGCTCCCAAGGTTCTGCACAAAGCAACACGCCCGGGCACTTCCCTCAGGCACACCACACGTCGATGCCCATGGCAAACCAACAACGCATTGCCCGCGGGCCAAGCGCGAGCTTTAACCCCCCGAACTCGGAAAACGTATCCTCTGCTGTCGATACCTACCAACCCAAGACACTGCAAGCTTTCCAGCCTCTGCCACTCAGGCCTGTCGACGCGCCGGGAAACAACCCGGCGGAATTCGCCAGGCGCCGCCAGATCGCGCGGCAAAAGATGCAACCTGCCGAGCTGCCTCTGGGCACACCAGGACGTATGTTTACCCACTTACTAGGACTGTCACGGCATCTGCTGACTTGTACCAGTTAAGAAGGATGGTGCCGGCATCTACCATCGATGCCTGATGGGCCTGCGGTCGAAGATCTTGGCCGAGCAGGAGTACGCCGTGCATCACTTCGTCAAGATCTCATATGAACGAGGCGATAAGTTCAAATTTGAGCAGTTCGCGGGCCTCGCGGACGCCCTCGTTGAAAAGGCGCTCGATGTCGGAAGCCTATTCTACGACGTCAAGTGGGAAATATCATGGGTCCCTGTACCCGAACACGCCGGGATTGGTGTTCTCGATGGCGAGAACGGAACGCCAGACATTCTTGACCGCATCAACAGGCTCACTCCCAAGCCCGTTTTGGATCTCCTTCAGCCTGCTGTCTTCTCCGATGCGCTGAGGTGCATCTCCGAAGCTGTCCTGACGATTCGCAATATGGTTACGCTCCAGGACAACGCACACTTTGTATCCGATCTGCAGCCTCTGAAAGATTTGATCTGTATCATCTTGAGGCTCCCCACGCACAACGGCGTAGTTGAGCTGAAGCACATGGCGCTTGAGATCACCGAGCATCTCACTCCCTGGATGTCCCTGGGCCCAGACGATCCTCTCTACAGGGTGCTACTGGAACAACTGGACTCGACCGACCGCGGCATGATCCTCAATGGTCTTCGTGCCCTTGGACGCATCTCGATGAAGTTGGCCGGCACCAACAAGCTCAGCAACGTGCCTGCGAAGACCCTCGAGAGCATCACCCAGTGGTTGCAGCTCAACGACGACGACCTGATGGATGCCTGCCTCGACTTTCTCTACCAGTACACCGCCGTTGTCGCCAACATTGACGACATGTTGCGCTTCATCAGTGCCGACAACCTGGTTACCCATCTCGTCCGACTCTTGTCGCACGGCGCAAAGAAGGTGACGCGCGAGGTTGTCCTCGTGCCCGAGCACAAGACGGCTCCCAATGAATTCGCCGCCCCGATGCCGGCAGACCTGCTGCAGGAGCTTCTGGCGATTAACGAGCCCGAACGCTGCCAGGCTTGGGTCAAGTGCTTCTTCGAAGAGGACAAGGACACGTTCGTCACGCAGATCATGGCCTGGCAGGCCTACCAAGCGGCGTTCGTGACGGCGCTCAAGTCGGCCGGACAGGCGCTGATTACGCCGGCAGACTTCATCCGCAACGCTACCATCGTCTACAAGGAGTCACGTGCCGAGGTCCTGAGGGTTCCTACCGCCGGGGAGACTCAGCAAAAGTTCATCATCCAAGGCCTGCGCGCCCGCGAGAACCCGGTGGGCCTCGATGGCAAGGAGTTCAAGCGCTGCATCTGGGACGCCGCCAAGCAGGGTGTCAAGTGCGGCCAGCACTTTGCCAGCCCTAAGCAGATGAGCGTTCACATCATGACCCACCACCTGGGCATCTCGAAGAACGCCGCCGGCACCTTCGACAACACCGAGATCGAGTGTCGTTGCCAATGGGGGGAGTGCCAGAAGTACCCCGAACCCACCAAGATGAAGCTCTACCAGATGGCGCACCACATCTCCGTTCACACCAGCATCATCTTCCCCCGCAAGACCGCCGCCGACGACGATTCTTCCTCCTCCCAGCTGCAGACGCGCGACTGGCTCAAGCCCGCCGTGACCAAGTCCCTCAACTATGAGGAGACGGCCATGGTGCGGGACGAGCGCAACCCCAACGCCCCTCTGCAGGCCGCCGGCATCCCTCTGAGCGCGGCCCTAATCCTCCGCAACATCGCCCGCAACGTCCCCAAGACGCAGTCCGAGGCGGAGCTGCTACGGCACTACGAGGGCGGGTGGAACGAGCGGCTCTTCCGCTGCGTGCGCCCGCGGTTGTTTGAGCTGATGGGGCTGAACAAGGGCCTGGTACGTGGATCTCGCTCCGCTCTCTCATGATGTTTTCTTGCTGACGATTTTCTTCTACAGGCCGAGTACATCGCCTCCATCGTCGAGCTCGTCGAGCCAGAGAACGACAATTAGGGAGCTGTGGCTTTCTTGGCTCGTCGAATACGACTGTTTTGACTCTGCTTGGAGATTTGGTCGGCGGTAATGAGAATGGTTTGCACGCGATTTTTTGTACACCACTGTGACCCGTTTGGGTTGGGCAATACCCAGGGCGTTCCGGATTCACGATATTTGGCCGGCCCGTTCGAGGAGGAAGGAAGGGGAGAAGAAGCATGGCGGCGAGGCGTTAGAATGAAGGAGATGACGAAGCCATGTCAGACCGGACGATGAGTACGGTCAGCCCGCAGCAATGACGAGCCAGTACTTTGATCACGTTTTCATTCGTAACGTGACCAAATCACCGAGAGGCAAGACGCAGAAGAAGAAGAAGAAGCAGCAGAGGCAGAGGCAGAGAGAAAAGCAAACATCGACCCAGACTCGTCTCAGCCCACACGGAAAGGGGCGAGGAGCGGAATGGGGGTGGGGGGTCGATCCCCCTGCCCACGGAATGAAATGACAGAACGCAACGCTCACGACCAGGCCACTCCCAACCCCTGTAGTCCTCCCGTCCCGCGAGGACGGTTCCCGCCCCCACGGAAAGGCGAGATGCGCGCTGCACGAGCTACCAGATGCATACCCAGCACCGTAAAGTGAAAGAAGGCAAAAACGCCTGGTGAGTGGGTCACCGGGGAAGATGTACCGCGACCAGGGGCCGGGCTCACGGTGTTCGTGCTTTTAATGAGGGCTCCACGGGTTGACATTGCGAGGGTTGTGGGGAGACTAGGGGGAGGTTTTGGAGCTTTGGAGCGCCCTGGGAGCTTGGGTACTACAGGGGAGTGAATGTTTGATTGTCACGATGGAGTTTTGGGACCAGGCTCGGGGTTTAGGTTGCTAGCTTGGTAAGGACTCTCAGGGGGTGGTGCAAATGTGGCTTCTTCTTCACGTTGATCTCAACCTTCACAGACGGGCAGGTATTTGCCTGGCTATCCCCTAAAAATCTGCAAGGTGAAGGCACAGCACCGTCAAAACATGCTGTCAGCAAATGCATCCCGCGGAAGGTGATCAATTGCAACGGTGAACATTTGCTGCGAGCCACGGCGCTTCATGAAGCATGGCATCCCGCGCTCGCTTGACCGACGTGACATGGGGGCGAGGGGCATGCACACCTCAACTGCATGCGACGGTCGGCTTGGCCCTGTCAAGGGATGGCACCCGGCAGCGCCAGCCCGAGGGGGGGGGGGGATCCGTGGACAGTAAGACTGCTGCTGAGGGAGGGCAAAGTCGACCGACTCTAGAGGTGTGGTCTAGGCAATCGGATATGAGTCGTAGATCGAGCTGTCGGTGATTACGGCACCAGCGGAGGCTGCGCAGCCATGATTGAAACAGACCACTGCAGCAGCTAGATCTCTTCGCTGCGAGACAAATGGAGCTGATGAGACAATGTGACTGTGTCGGGTCTGGTCTGGGGTTACGCTATTACCTTAAAAAAGCAGCTTGTTCGCTGGAATGCTAGGATGGGGTCTAGACGACATTGAGCGCGGGTTGGCGAGATTTGCCCGAGATGGTAGGTGGCTTCCAGATGTTGGTCACAAAGGACAAGGAGTGCCAGGACATCGGATTTTGGCTGGTACAACATTGCCATCCAACGTTGGCCCGGTTTATACGCTGCCGTAGGGCTTCTGGAACACATCAACTGCAAGTTTGATGGAGAGACTGGCAAGCAAAGAGCTCATTCTGTCCTCTTCGTTTCAGTAAATGGGATCAGCTGTGCCGTGACTGAATCTCCATCAGGCCAAGAATCATCTGATAATTGTTCACGATGTTCCGTCCCGCAAGTGACCCTTGTCTGGGGCAGACGCTGGAAACCCCACGCACAGCCAGCGACATGGGCTGGGCAAGCTAGATCGACCAGGGTACACGCTACCACTGAATTCGAAGACGTTCTCCCGAGCGGCCAGCGAGGGTTCCGTAGGTCTAGTGCGGTGTCGTGCCATAATAAAGATAAAGGTGAGCAAACGGTGGCCTCGGCGGCAAGGCGGGTGGCTCGGTGATTGCACGCTCACCGCTCTCTCTCTCTCTCGTGTTTCGATGCTGGACTCCGGCATGAAGAAGTGCCAGCCGCGGGCCGCGTTGCATTCGGCGGTGGTACGTGCTCCCGCGGTCAGTTGACCGCCGGTGTTGGGCTTTAAAGGGTGGGTTGACAGGGGAGCCGGATGGGGCAAGTGGTTTCGAGGTTGGCATCCAGGGTCGGATGCAGGCATTGGCGTTGGATCGCGGATGTTGAGTTGGGCGTTGTCATTGCGTTCTGTTGTTGGCGAGGAGACGTGGGATGGCACCTTTGTTCCGGCATGCGACCCCCGCATGCCGCTCTACTTTTGTCTCTGTCTCGTCGGCTCCGATTTCGCCAGTGTCGACCATTAGACATCTGCCGTGGGACCTCGTGGTCATCCGTCCGTATGGTTTCGGGGGTGACTCTGGGAGACCTTCCGATACGAAGCACAGAGGATCGGGTCCCAGGACAAGTGACTCGAACAGTCTGAGGCGCAGCAATCACAGGGAGTGACAGTTGCTGGTTTGTTCAATGGGCAGCGGTTCGAGGGATTCACGGGCATGGACCTTCTTCCGTCCGATACAGGATTGTTTCTTGAGACAGGCCAAGATGCTGTTCTCGACACTAGGCGTCAGTCAGTCGGCAATTGGGGTAATTGGCATCGGTCCAAGCGACACGTCAACGCTCTTGAAGAATTCTCACCGCTCCAAGGCTCCGGAGGTCGGCATCCAGCTGCGAATGCTTGACGTCTCCGAGGCTCCAAGGGAGGAGGGTGACTTGGGACACAAAGAGAAAAGGTGGTCCCTCCCGTTCCATGTGCCCCCCAAAGGAAACGCTGCCCCGCCACAAGGTAAAAACTCGAACGCTGATCCAGGTGTCAGCCAGCAGACCCTTGGCCGCTTGGTGCTTCTGGGCTCCAAGCCTGGTGTCGGGGCAAGCCGATACGCTAGAGACCAAATTTAGGAGCGACTCCCGGGGGCCGGTTCTCTTGGCGCATCTCGCTAGGCCGCCACGCGCACAGACAAGCTTCTGTGGAAGGCTCTGGCCCACCGTTTCGAAGCCAGATGTGTCCAAGGAGATCCAGGGAGAGTGAGCATCCCACGGCCTTGGGTCCCGTGATGCTCGACCTGCGCAGGGGTAGCTCCCTCGACCCCTGCCGCTGAGGCACTGCCGTTTGGTCTGGTCTGCTTTGCTTCTGGCTGACGCTGGTCCGGCGGGTGGGTGGTCCCTGGTAAGCTGATGCTGGTGAGCTGGCTCTGGCGATCTGGCCCCTCTTCCGCGGCGAGCAATGTCCGGCAACGGAGGCGGGGAGGCCAGAGAGGTGCGAGGGGGGAGCACGACGGTGAGACGGTCAGAATCAGACTGCTGACGGTGTAGAGGACGGATGAGCGTTTGTCGCCCGGGTCGCCGGACGGGGTGTCATGCCAGTGCATTGTTTGACTGACATGACTGGAAACGTTCTGTGCGTGCGGCAAGCTTGGTGTCGGTGGTCAAGTGGGCAGGATTGGGTCCTTTGGAAACGGCAAGATGGAAGAGGGCCGACTTGGCGACGACTGAACTTGCCCGCCCTCCACCACAATGCGTCGTCTAAGCTGCAAGGCCGCCATGGCAGAGATAAGCAGTTGACGGTGGGGGTGGCAGAAGGAGCTTGGGCAGAAGTTAAGAAGGCAATCGAACTTGGAAGTTGAAAGGTTTTCTCGATAATTCTGGGGCCTCTCTGTTGTCATGCGTCATGTCGGGTTTGGTGTTGAGCAGCAAGCGGGAGGGGAGGAGCAGTTGACCAGCACCAGGAAGCTTCGATGCAGCAACCAACGTGCGTGCAGGTGCATGTGCAGCAGTAGGTGCATGTGCAGGTGGAGATGGAGGTGGAGGCAAGTACGGTGAGGAGGCCCCTACCCCTCCCCAAACACAGCGATCAAAAGGCGGCTCCACAGGCGCTGCTTCCCCTGTAGGTCCCTGTAACGGTTGGATATTTACCCAGGAAGGCGCCATCATCTCACGCCGGTCTCGAGCAGTTGGGGGGAAGCAGGTGAGACCCAGGACAGGACTGTACAGGAGGCAGACTCGTTCCCGGTCTTTGCCCCCCCACCCAGAGGTCTTGCCTCTCCTGGTTTTGAGGACGACTCCTCAAGTCGAACAGAAATTGAGATCAGTCGCACAACTCAATAGCTTCATCAGCCCCAGCTCAGTTTAGTTCTAATCTGTTCGACATGAGCACAGCCCTATCCCCACCGGGCCTACGTAGACACTGGGGCCTGACCTTTCAACAGTGGTGTTGTAGACGCAGATCTGGCAATCTGCCCCCCCCCCCCCCCCCCCCNCCCCCCCCCCCCTGCCCCGTCATCAAGCTTCCGGTGACGGCATTCTGGAGTCGCCGCACATTCCCACACCCACTTGTTCCGCTAGTCTTCTTTTTTTCGCCTTCGCCGCCTTCTCGACCACTTGCCGCTTGCCCGCCTTGCCTGGGCTCCCCCTCCGCTCCGCTCCCGCGATTCATCTCAGCCCAGCATGAATAAGGTAGCCAATACGGTACACCGACGGTCACACTCGTACCGTTGCCGCCAGATGAGATTGATTATGCCACAGCAATGCTAGCGTCCCCCCGGGCCCAGCCCAGGCCCTGGCAAGCCTCCCTGTCAGGTCAGTCAAGGTCAGGCAGGTCATGTCAAGCAAGGCAAGTCAGGCACAGGCACGCCAAACCGCACGCAGCTGAGAGCGACACCCTCGCTACCACCGCTGGCACGTTGTGTCCGTTGCTGCTTGCCGTCTAGCTCCGTCTCATCCGGCCCACGGCCGCCCCCATCCCCCCCCTCCCCCTTCTCTTCCATCCAAACCGTCTTGGACCCAGAACGGGACCCGTGGCCACGCCGCGGACGTGTCCCTAGCTGAGAAACCAGGCTGGGTAGACCGACCGACCGACCGGGGATCAGATTTTTGCCAGGACAGAAAAAAAAGGAGGATGAGGCGAACAGGGCAAGGGGCAAGACATAAAAGGTCCAAGGGGGAATCCGTCAGACATGCTCTGACCCATCTCTCTCATCTCTCTACTCTCATATTCAGACCATTCAACCTCGTTCATCACATCTTACCTCTATCGACCTTTGTCACCAGCATCACAGCTTGCCGCAGTTGTTTTCTTGATACCCATCGCTTTCCCACCCTCGTCACCACAACCTCTCCTGATCACCCCTGATCAAGAAGAAGAAGAAGAAGAAGACGACGACACCTCGAGGCTTCTTATCCCCATTCACCCCGGGGACCATCACAGCCAGTTTTGAGTTCGCTATTAAAGAGCCATCGTCTTCTCCTCGGACGATCTCGTTCACGTTTACGGCTCTTGCCAAACCGCCCTTCACACCTGCCCTAGGACGACTTTTCAGGAGGCCTTTCGCCCCCCTTCATAAACACACCCCCACCGGCCCTCGCCTCAAACTCTTTCTCTGACACTCCAGTCGGACCTCCCGCAACCTGTTCAACTCCGTAATTATCACCATCACCACCACCACATTCGCAATGGCTGCCCACCGATCTGCCACCCGTGCCCTCGCGCGCGCCTTCACCTCCCGCACTGCCACTGCGCCCGCAGTTCGCGCCGCCCGTCCTTTCTCCGTCTCTGCCTTCAAGGCCAACGCCGTCCACGAGAAGGAGGTGCCCATCGTCAGCTGGCCCGCCACCAAGGATGGCAAGTCCTCGATCCCCGTCAACCCCAACCAGCAGGCCGCCAAGGAGTCGGAGCCTGCCGAGCCCACCGAGGTCGTGCCTCTGACCGCCGAGGCCTACGAGAAGATGTCACCCATGATGAAGAAGATGACCGTTTACGGCAAGACCATCATCATTACTGGGTATGTTTGATTTGCATCCTGATCCCTAGCCATTCCGATCCCCACCCCACGTTTTGTGGCATTCTCGTGTCTCTGATCCGCTGTGGATGGCACATGCGCCCGGCACCTACCTGCATTTGGCCGCTTTCGGCTGCATTCTTTGTTCGCTCGCTAATTCTCCTGCAGCGGTGCTCGCGGTCTCGGTAACCACATGGCCCGTGCTTGCGCTGAGGCCGGCGCCAAGGCCCTGATCCTCTTTGACGCCAACGAGGAGCTCGGCAAGGAGTCCGCCAACGAGCTCTACGAGAAGACCAAGATCCCCGTCACCTTCCTCAAGGTCGATGTTCGTGACGGCGATGCCATCAACGCCGCTGTCGACCGTGTCGTCGAGCTTTACGGATGCCCCGATGTCCTTGTCAACTCTGCCGGCATTGCTGAGTACGTGTCTTCCCCTGGTCGCACTGACCCCTCCAAAATTGCGTCCTGAATCGCGCCGCTAACAAGCCCTCCCAGCTCCAACATCAAGGCCGAGGAGTACGACAGCTCCATGTTCAGGCGCCTGATCGATATCAACCTGACCGGCACCTTCCTCATGTCGCAGGCCGTCGGCAAGAAGATGATCGCCCACGGCAAGCCGGGCTCCATTGTCCTCGTCGCCTCCATGTCCGGCACCATTGTCAACTACCCCCAGGAGCAGTCCTGCTACAACGCCTCCAAGGCCGGCGTTGTCCAGTTCGGCAAGTCCATCGCCGCCGAGTGGGCCAAGCACAACATCCGCGTCAACTGCATCTCCCCCGGCTACATGGACACCGCCCTCAACCGTGTCCCCACCCTCGAGGGCCAGAAGAAGATCTGGCGCTCTCTCACCCCCCAGGACCGTCTCGGCGCCGTCGACGACCTCAACGGCCTCTGCGTCTTCCTCGCCTCGGACGCCTCCGGCTTCATGACCGGCTCCAACGTTCTCATTGACGGCGGCTACTCCTGCTACTAAGGTAGCTATTCTCTGGATAGATATTCTGGCGGATAGAAAGCTTGGTTTCGGATATACCCTAGAATCGGATAGGCGTTCAGGTTAGAGCTTGGAATAGCTCGGAATACATTTTTCTTGACTTTTACACTGGCTCACCAGCGACCTTCTGCGATTTTTGTCTCGGACTCTCCCGGCGGCCCGGCATCAACGGTATCCATTTACGTCTCCGCTTTTGGACGGACAGTTGTATGACCATCGTATATTAATCCACGATGCCGTCATGCGAGTACGACGGCTGACTCAGATGACTTTAACATGCCTCTCGCTTACACGCCGGCCCTGGATGGTTGACGAATCGGAGCAGGCCTCCAGCAACTCGCTCCAAGATCGAATACTGCATCGACATGGACAGATCCCGTTTCGCGAGTTGCCGCGTCACGCCAGCCGGTCACCACGAGGATCACGAGCAAGAAGACGTCAACAAGGTCCTCGCCGAGTACGAACACTGTCATTCCAATGCCCTGGATCCGCTTCCATTATTTGAGCATCGATTTCCCTCTTGCAAATACGAAGGAAGACTCCCACAGGTCTCCCCGCTGCGTTCTGCTTGAGCTGCGAGTACATTGACGCGGCTGCGATGGCTTTTACCTTGCCGTTGAGGTTTCGGCCAGCATTTCCAGCCCAGAAATCAGACATGACCAACGCGGTCTCACTTGCGAGACGCTTTGCACCCGGGGCCCCCACACAATGGCCGCCGCCCGGCGCGGCACTTTGCGGACATGGTCACGGAGGAGAGCAGGGTCCATACACTGCTTGGGCTGTCCGAATCATTCAACTCCAGAGCAATCCCTTGCAGACAGGACTCTGAGCATCACAAGGAAGACGAGGAGATTTCGAAATTGTTCGTTCGCGAGCACATCGAAGAGAGCCAGGCTACGATGCAGGACAGAAAACGTGCGGCCCGCGGCTGACCGGCCGAGGCGCAAAGATCGCTGCTTGTTGCTTCGTCCACAGCGATGACGCAGCAAAAGCAAGCCTGGTGAAATGGCGCGCAAGCCTCAACACGGCAAAGCAAGTCGAGAAGACGGCAGAGACGGGAGATGTGGCGGCAACGATCAAGAAACCACAACTGGAGCGAGCTTCTGTCTTTGCCGAGCAGTAGGGACACCAAAGCCGAACTATGCAGACGGCGCGTCTCATAGCAGAAGCATACTAAGGCTAAGAGGCCAGCAGAAAGGGGTGTATCGTGCCTGGATATCTCTAGCCCGGACAGGTCTGCATCGGGGCTGGCGTGCTGCCGGGACATGACAGGTTCGCATTTTGCTTCCTCGGGATGCCGCCTACGCGATCCCTTCAGAGGCCGTCCGGAGTGAACGGGACACAACAGGGGGCGGTAGTCCAGTTAATCAGGATCGAGAAAATACAAAACCTTCCATGATCCCCTGGATTTCTGCTTACAGCCTCATGAACATCCACTTGAACGCGGCGAGGCAATCAAGGAGCGCAGTGTGATGCAGGCAGGCAAGCAGCACAGGTACAAGCCCGGATCGACTTCTCAAAACACGTAGTGTGCCTGTACTTCCGCATCCACTGACCCAGTTGAAAGGTGATGAAGAGACACTCGCTTGCCGTGGCCATGCATCACGCACACCGAATCACCACACCACAAAAGTTGAAGAACATCCCTTAATCGGCTCAAAGCCAGCAAGAAAGCATCTCGTTTCCATCTACGGGAAGAGGTAGCTATCGAATAAGCCCATCTATCCATCCATAGGCCATTTGCCCGCAAGGGGTCAAGGTATCCCCCGAGTTCACCAGACGTGGCAAGAGAATCGTTTTCTTTTGCTTTCATTCCGTACAAAGTAGAGAGATCAAACGCACGAGTGAGGATATTCCGGGTGCGGCCAGGCACATCCCCCAACACATGGGTGGTGGTAAGGAGACCTGGCAGCCGCAAGTGCGCGTACTCGCGCGAAAGAGGGGGGAGTTGGGTAGACCTTCGCGTGTCTTTTCCTCCCAAAGTAAGGTCGTAAGGGTGAGCGTCGTCTCGGTTCGTCACAGGCTGGGTGTCGCTGCATCTTTCGGCGACCCGCGATCCACCAGCAATGCCTCCAAAAAGCCGATAACCTCCGAAACCAGCCCATCCAAGGGGAACCAGAGGCTGCCACTTGTACAACCAGGCCAGGGGTTGATACAAATTGCCGAGTCATATGTAGAGCGGTGCCCTGCCGCCTCTTATGCAACGTGATCGGTGAGAAAGAAGAAACCAAGCAGGCTATGCGCCAGCCATACACCCCTGTGGCGCATAACCATTCAGTGCACGAAGGCTCGAAAGAAGTAGAAAAGGCTGTACAATCCTCCAAAAGAATTGCATGACGTGAAGGGTCGACCGACGGCTGTCGGAAGAGGAGCGCAATTGCTATGCAAAGTCGTACAATGTTGGAGACGCGACTGGCATCGGGAACACTCGCATTCGTAAAGAATCGCCGGCAATCGTGTAAGTTGCATTGGGGTATAGTGGCCGGCGACGAAGGAAGTGCGCAAGATCGGTGTGCCGCGTCAGCGGAACTCCCTCGCAATCTCGGAGGGCCGAGAGCTCTTCCAAAAGGCAGCGTATGACAGCCTGGAAGGGCTCGAGGCCCCAAGCAGTGGGACCTGTCGTAGAGGCGCTGGAGACTGAGGTACAGAAGGCTGCTTCTAGTTGGCTTTCCGTGCCTTCTCCTGCTGTCGTGCTTCGCGCGCAGCGCGCACAAGAGGTGAGAGCTGTGCGAGGTCGACACATTGCTTCATGAAGTCATGCTGGGAAAAATTAGCCATGGCAACACACGAGGGACTAGACACCTGGGAACGAGAACTCACCCTCAGAAGATCGTGGGCACTGGCCCTCTTCTCCGGGTCTACCTTGAGCGCAAAGTAAAGGAAGTCCCGGAAAAGAGGCGAAAGATCCCTCTCATCCTTGATGGCAGGCGTGCCATTGGTGGCGATCAACCAAAGTGCGCGCAGGGGCGACTCTGTCAGGTATGGGGGCTCTCCCTCGATCATCTCAATAGCCATGATTCCGAGTGACCAAATGTCGACTTTTCGTCCGTACTCTTTCCTAGTGACGACCTCGGGGGCCATCCAGTAGGGGGTGCCGACCATGGTCGTACGCTTGTTCTGTGCCTCGTTGATGGTGGCGCAGAAACCGAAATCAGCTGCAAATAGTAAGCACATGTCTCGTGTTCAAGGCCTTGCCCACTTACTGAGCTTGATGTTGCCCTCCAGCGAGAGAAGGATGTTGTCCGATTTGATGTCCCTGTGGATGACTCCCTTGGAGTGCAGATGCTGAAGACCCTTCAGAGTCTCCCTGCAGACCGAGGCAATTTGGCCCTCCGTCATCATGTTGAACGTGACGACATCGGTCAAGCTTCCTCCCTCCATGTACTCCATGACGACCCAGAGCTCGCCGCCGGCGAGGTAGCTGTCTATGAAGTTGACAATGTTGGGGTGCGAGCTCTCCTTCATGACCAGGATCTCGTTGATGATCAGGTCCTTCTTAGGCTGCTGCTCCAGGTTCATCTGCTTGATGGCCACCAAGCGGTTGGTGCCGCGCTCGTGGCCGGTGAAGACGCCACCCGACGCTCCCTGGCCGATCTTGTTAAGACTGCGGTACACCTCGCGCGGGTCCCCCTCGGTGCAGATGCGCTTCAGGGCGGCAACAATGTCGATGCCGTTGCTCGGTCGGGCTCGGTGACGAGGTCTTGAACCCGGCTGGCCGGGAACACCGACGTTCGAACGCTGTTGCAGCTGGGCGTTGGCGGCTGGGGGAAACTGCTGTTGGGCATTCGGAGGACTCTGGACGGATTGCTGAAGGGCCGGGGCTTGTCGCTTGCTGGGTGCCCGTCCGATCTGGCCCGACATAGCCGCTTGCGCCTGGGCCAAGGCCTGTTCCTGCTGCTGTTGCAACAGCTGCTGCTGATAGGCCGTTGCTTGCGCCGAAGGCGGCGGGGATGCGAGACCTTGGTGCTGGGGCGTTGAGGGCATGAGTGGCGAAGAGCCGTTGATCTTCGAATTCGACCTCGACCTCGACCGGTGCTCCTCGGGGAGCATGGAGGTGGTGTCCTTCGGAGGAACATAGGCGGTAGCGGGCAAGTCCTCCATCGGTTGGGCCATGCCGATGCCCGAGTCCTTGGTCGCCTGGGGTGCCGGTGGCGCAACCCGTGATGGCGAGCTGACCGGCGGTCTCGGAGCAGGGCGGCTGGGCATCATGTTGACGTCCTTGCCTGCCAACAGACCGAGCCCGCGGCCCGGAACGGGTGGAGGCTGCCTTGGGTTTTCGAAGGATCCTTCATGGTTGACAGTTGGAAATCTAGGACTTGGAAGAGGAGAACTCGGTGGTGACATACCCATATAACTCGTCGGCGGATACATGCCTGGCGACATGGCGCCTCCCGGACTAGCGGCATACTGGCCGTATGCTGGCGCCCGAGCATCGTGGAACTTGTCCAAAACCTGGTCCTCGGGCGGGCGCTCGGTCGTCTCCTTGTAGAAGTTGAGGATGTCCACCATGGTCTGCGGGTTCTCTCGCCTCTCTTTCTCGGGAATGCCACTCTCGTTAATCAGGCGCTGCCATTCTTTCGGGAGACCCTAGACTCTGTCAGCATGGCCGGGGGGTGAGGGCAGTGGCACATGGAAACCCACAGTGAATTGTCCGGTGGTGCTGTCGTAGCCCACGTGGGTGACGTGGACAGGGTTCTCGGGAGCGGAGATGATGGGCTTCTTCTGGGACCCGACGAGGCTGTTGACGAAGCCCGAGAAGCCTGACTTCTTGCGCAGCACGCCGACCCTCGGCTCCTTCGCCTCGTCCGAGAACCTCTTGGGGGTGATCAGTTGTTGGTCCATCGCCCGACTTGCCTGCAGTTTCTCGCTCATGACGGGGTCGGCCGAGGTGAAGCTTGCTGATTGCCGGAGGGCGGGGCTCATGCCGTGGATGTCGGTCTTCGACTTGAGAAGAGGCGGGGGGGCGTGTGGTCGGTGGAAGCCGTGGGCGTGCTGTCCGGCGGGCGACTTGGTCTGTTCGATTCGGTTGAGGATGGCGGCGCCGTCGAAGGGGGCGCCGATGAATTCGTCCGACTCTTGGGGGACGCGGTCGTTGGGGTCGGACGAGCGGTCGTTATTCCGAGCGGCGGCAGGGTTGTAGTAGGAGGTCGGGGCAAACTGGCCCTGGGGTAGGATGGGTGACGGGTTCGAGAATTGTGCTGAGGGTAGGTGACGAGGGGAAGAGCTGTTGGACGCGTTCGGGGGGGTCGATCTGGGGGGTGGAGCGCTGGGAGCTCGCTTCAGACTCGTGGAGCTGCGTTGGCTTTGCAGAGACAGGGCGTCGATGCCACCATCAAGGCCACCGGAGGATCGGGTATATTGGTGACCGGAAGGTGGTTTCTTGACGAGCCTGCGACGCTGGGAATTGGCGTTGGAGAGTTGGCTTTGGCCGTCCATGATGGATTGGGGGAGGGGGGGAACAGCCGACAAAGTCTCGCGCGGAAACAAAGAAAAGAAAGCGTAGTGTACTTCTAGTGGTGTGTGATGGGGCGTGAGAGACGCCGGGGAGGGGGGGGGGGGGGGGGGGGGGGGGGGGGGGGGGGGGGGGGGGGGGGGAGAAATTTGGTAGGGGAGCAGCGCGGGCGCAGAAGCAGAAGCAGAAGCAGATGCAGACGCGGATGCAGAGGCAGACGCAAAGACGACGACGGGCTCCGGCTTTGACTCTGACGTGGGTGTAGGCGTAGTCGAAGACTTGATACTGTATGGGGAGACGCCAGGAAGCAGGCAATCAGATGGCCCGGAGGCGGTCGATGTGCTGGCAGCACTGGGTCTCTGGGTCGCCGGGTCGCTCACTAGGCCACTGGTCACTGGGGCCCGTTTTGGCGGGGGGTCGGCGCACGTCGCCGGTTGACGGTCAGTCGCTGGTCGCTGGTTGCTGGTCTCGTCAATCGGTCGGCCGTGTCAGGTTGTCGTGGGCTTGTCTCGCCTCTGAGTGCCAACCCAGGATAGTGGATGACGGCGCGAGGGGCGGGCGGAAGCCGCTGGGTGCTGGGGGGGGGGNGGGGGGGGGGGGGGGGGGGGGGGGGGGGTGGTTGTTCTGGTGCTAGGGCGCCGGCGGGCGGGACCGAGGGCTGCTGTGTCCGTGTCGCTCTTCTCGAATGGAGCCTTGTCTTGTCTTGCCTTGCCCTGCCTGCCTTCCTGCGTGCCGCCGGGGGAGGTAGGGGGGGAGGTGTCGAGGGTTCGGTTTTAGTTTTTGGTCTGGTTTGGTTTGGTTTGGTTCACTTCGCTTTGCTGGAGTGAGACGAGAAAAGATTAGTAGGGGGTGTCGTGGGGTCGGGGGTGGTAGAAGATGACTGGGCAGGAAAGAGCGCGATCAAACAACCTGGCAGATGGGGAACGCAAGAAAAAAAAATACCTTGATCAGGACGATGAATCTTAATGTCCCGTTCCTTCCCCGGGAGATGTGCTTGGGTGCTTGGGCTGGTCGGCTCACTGGTGGGATTGGGATTGGATGGGATGGCAAGGCAAGAAGACAAGGCAAGGCAGAGGGGGTGGGCGGAGGGGAGGGGAGGGGATGCTCGGGGATGCTAGGGGGTGCTAGGGGGTGCGAGAGGGGAGGGATCTTGGGGTCGATTGCTGGCGGGCGCTCCGCACCGTGTGCTGTTTCGTCTGCGCCCCAGTTAGTAGGCGGGGAATGGGCGTGGTGCTATCGGTGGGCGCCCGAGCCTCGTGCTTCTGATGCCACCTGTTTTGCTGGCATTGAGGGGGAGGGGGGAAGGGGAAGCGCACCGTCAGTGAAGCCGAGGGAACGAAACCCGCGGGCCTTCTCTCGCGTGATGGGGGGGAGATCGGTGGCCAGGCGAGTCGACGCGTTGGTTTGGTTAATCTGGCGCGCGAAAGACAGGCCGGTGAAAAGGGATCATCAGGTCGAACAGATGTCGCGTTTCGCTCCCACCACCTTCTCGGCTTCTGGCTTCTGGCTTCTTGCTTCTGGCCTCTTGCGACCAGAGCGGAGCCTGAGTGGATTGACGTCGGTGCAAGACTCGGTACGGCGCGGTACTTGACAACTTGGCGCCCATGTACCGTGGCTTGGTGCAGTGGTGGGGGCAGGTCTCGTACCTACAATGTCTTGTCGGCCTTGTCTCTGGTTCGTTCCGCACAGATGGTAGGCAGTGCTAGTTGTGCAGACCTGTGCCGTCCTCTGTAGCTCGCTCGTCCCAAGGAAGGGGACCACTTTTCCAAGGCCGGCGCAGGTGGGAGAAGCTGCTACGCACGGTGGGACCACAAGTAGCGCAGCATCGTCAATGCACTGGCGATGGAGCTATGGTCCTCCGAGGCAAAAGGGACGTGATGCGATCAGCACGCCAGGCGAAAGACGAGCTTCTGAACACATTGCTTCTTCCCGTTTCTGAGGGGCCGTGTTCGTCGAGGCTTCTTCCTCATTTCCTTCTTTCCTGCTCTCTGGCTCCCTGAGGGCACACAGGCCCAGTCGAAGAGTGACGGTGGCTTGGGCGAAGAGACACGACGATCAGGCTTGCTTTCCCCTCCGAGCGAAGTGCCTGAACGAGAGGCCACGGAAGCAGCTCCAACAGGCACAGACTGGCCTAGCAGGATCTTGCTAGCAGGGTCAAGCTCCACCCACCCCAGGTGTCTCTGTGTGCATTGTGCCCCGATGCCTACCTACATACCTACCTAGGTACCCAACCTTGGGTCCTTAAAATAAGCAAGGTAGGTACCTAGATATGCTTGCACAAGCCACACGCCCGCGTACCAGAACGGCTCCCGTGGCACTGTGTGTGTGGGCGCCGTTTCGACAAGCTGCTCCACGGACGCGCCAAACAGCAACGTCTCCTTCTATGCAATGCGAGAGCCCCTAGTGTCGACATGCGTTTCGATGGCCAGGCACAATGCTACTCGAAGATCATCATCATTCCAAAGTGCAGCAGGAGACTAATTACTCGTACCGGCATATGCGCAGATGACAAGTTACATCAGTCTGCGTTTCACGAAGCGCCTCGCACTGTGACCAGAAAAAGCCGCCCCGTAATTCCCGCGCAGGGTCCCAAGCTTGCCTGGCGAGGTCTCTACCAAGGAATCTCACCTGCAATGGCATCATCGTGCCTCCACCTCCAAGCCTCGAACGGTCGACGAACCTCGCGATCCGCTGATAGCCCGGGAGATGGACATTTTGGGGGGATTGGAGAGCTAGGAATAACAGCTTGCCACACCAAGCAGCCAACAGCACGCAGGTACATCAGCTTGGTCGACGGACGGCTGACCGAGCACCGTGCCGGCAGCCGGATCTCCCTCCACCTG
Organism: Verticillium klebahnii; assembly: GCA_002851715.1. Lineage (NCBI taxonomy): Eukaryota > Fungi > Ascomycota > Sordariomycetes > Glomerellales > Plectosphaerellaceae > Verticillium > Verticillium klebahnii. Next base: position 934,729 of record NMXL01000001.1, on the reverse strand, counting down.
ACAACCTGACTTCGGATTGAGGTGAGGTGAGCTTGGCTGGCTCGTCCTCTCTGGGTAATAAGCCCACAGGCAAGACCTCAGCTGCAAGACACTGCCCTGCCTCTCCTTCCTTCGCATTGGATTGCCACCTTGGTCCATCCAGCTTCACCTTCTTTGGATTGGTTGCGCCAGGTATCCTCTGCCGATGATGCGGTCTAACCAGTTCAGTGAAAACATCGGATGCCGTGCTTGTTGGGCCAAGAGCGGAAATGGGATCGGACAGCCCTCAGACGCCACCCAAGCTCGACGAAGCAAGGTGCACCGCCGTCTGATCTCCAATCCCCTATTTTCGATGTGCAGGGCAGCATGCTTTTCCCCAGCCCACCTTCCATCAGCCCAGCCGCTCGCTTGACGAGTTTGGGACCAACCACACGCATCGGGGGCGGTTTGGAGTGTCTCTGGTCTCGCTCGATGCGACACGGCAGCTTTGGGGCAGCGCGGTGCTCAACATGCTGCCGTGACATCGAATGAGCGGGCCTCCGTCGTCGCCATCGAACCACCTCGATCTAGTTGCGCAGCAGCAGTAGGCATCGTTCCTGCAGGATGCAGAGCGAGGCACACCAAAAGTCACCTCCGCAAGTCTTGGCTCGTCTCCTACCAGGCTTCTGCTGGCACCACAGTAGAAGACAACATGAGAGTTCGTGACAAAATCTGATCGAATGATCGCTTTCGAGCACCAACAGCTTTTGTAATTTGGGCCACTATCCACGCAGTTTGATGAGTCCTTCCACATGGCTGGCCAGCCGTCTTGGGTTGACAAGGTGCGGATCTTCAGCGTATCAACGTGTGACATATGGCAGCACAGTTCGTTCCGTCCCGCTTCCTGAACAGCTGGCTTCACAGGCCCAGAGCCTCCGAGGCAATGGAGGGCGGATGGGTGCAGAATGGCAATTTCAGCAGCTTGACCGGGCTTCATTGGTTCATCTACAGACGAGAGGACTTGCCTCACGCCGTGTCCCGTGACGATGGGGTGCCAGATAAATAAACAGACCAGGTGATCAAGCTCGGAGAGTACCTGTATCCTGAATTTGGGGCTCATGAGATTTACATGTCTTTGCCCCTGCACTTGTATTGCCTTAACTTTGTAAGTATATACATCAGAGCTTCTTTGCATTTCATATCTGGGCTCCTCTGTAACGTGGTGTGACCACATTTACCGAACCACAATCTGAGAAGAACGAGCAGGCAGTGATAGAAGTGAATGTTGCGAATGTTGTTCTACAGACTCTGCGTTCGTCAAGTCCACCCTCAAGACAATTACTCCCAAGGGGGTGTGATAATCTGCACCAAGGAGATCGCGTGGGAAACGGCACGGTCTTTCTTCAACCATTTCAGTAACCACTACAGCTTAGGGTCTGCTTATCGCCCCTCCCTGTCTCAAAGTACATAACGCTTTGATATTGGTCAAGTAGACTAGCCTCTCCTTATATCCCACTCGAAAGAAGCGTGCATTGTCCATCAAAACTCAACATCATCATCGTCTAGAACGGCGACTTGAACCATCTTCTCAGCGTGCAACCCTGGTCGAGCGCCACAGCACGTGCAGCACGTGACTTCAGCCCACAATTTCAACACCCGAAGATCCCCCGCAGCGTTGCTAGTGGCAGTGATGGTGGCTGACGCGCCAAGAAGTTCGGCTCAATTCCATTGCTGGACCTCTCCGACCCTTCTGGAAGGAGGATCCTGGTCTGGCCCCCAGCAGAAATTCGAAGTGAACATCGTGGAGCAATCCATCTTCAGCGACCTTCCACCTCACCCTGATCCCTCCCCCTCCTCCCCTATCCCGCTCCCCTTCCATCAATCCATCCAGATCGACTCCAGATCATCCGTCTGGTGCTCGCCTCTTTCTCTACGCCGTCTTTGGGCTCCTCCAGAACCCCCCCTCCGAACAATTGCAGCTACGCAATGTTCTAGGAAAGGCCACTAGTTACCTTCCTTACCCCAGCTTACCCCATTGACGAGTCAACCTCCACCGCGGCCAATACGCTCAAAAGTATCGCCAAACTCCTGTAAGTGAATGCTTGTGTAGCTGCCCTGTTGTGCAACTACCTTGGATTTCTTGTCGCATCTGCCTCAATGCTCCTTAATGCTAATGCGATGATCCATCAGACCCCCCAACCGACCGCAAGGCACCCCTCTTCTCTAGCGACTCATCTATCTGTATCTCGACCATGGCTTCCTCCAGCAACGACATCAACAGCGGCGAGCTCTCCGCCGCGCAGAAGTTGATGAGCCAGCACGCTGATGTTCCTCACCATGTGGAAATCGAAGAAGTGCCTGACGAAGACCTGCCCCTGAAGACTGTCGAAAAGCCCAAGGAGGCTCAGCGCCCCAACAACCGCCTCGACACCCAGTCCCACGACCTCTTCCCCGAGCTCGGCGCCGGCAAGGGAAAGGGTAGCGCCAATGTTGCGCCCATCTGGGGCGCCAAGAACACCAACGAGAGGAGCGCCTCGCCTGCCAACGGCATCTCGCGCACGTCGACCCCAGGATCTGGCACCGGAACACCCAGGGGTCCCGTCCCTCTGATGAACATCCCTGGACGCAACGTCGAGAACCTCGTCCTGGAGCCCCAGTACATTCTCCCGCGGGGTCAACTGCGCCGCCCTATCCCCGATATCATCAAGGATATCAACCGCAAGTCCCGCGCCAACATCACCATGTCGACCTCAAGTAACGGAAGGCTCAAGTTCGAGGCGACTGGTCAGCAGGACGTTGCGCAGCAGGCACTGAAGGACCTGGTCCAGCAGATTGGCACTACGGTATGCATGCTGTCCAACCGGCTTTGTCGCGCTTCTTGCTAACATGCCTTTGTCCTCAGCAAACGATCAAGGTTCCCATCCCCCAGTCTGCGCGTGCGCACATCATCGGCCGCCAGGGATCTACCATCAAAGCCCTGCAGCAGAAGTCGGGTGCTCGCATTCAGATGCCCAAGCAGGACGAGAACGTTCCTCAGGATGATGAGGACGACGAGGCCGTCATCGACGTCATTGTCGAAGGCAACGCTGTCTCCGCGGCTGCAGCTCGTAACGAGATTCTGAAGATTGTCGGTGACCGCGGTGCCAGTGCCACGACCAAGCTTCGTGACATCCCCGCGCAGTTCTTCCCCTTCATCGCCGGCCCCAACAACAGCCTTCTCTCGCCTTTCGAGACCGACGGTGTCCAGGTCCGCGTCCCCGCCTACCAGTCTTGGGCTTCGGAGCCCCTCCCGGACGTACCCAACCCCGGTCAGCGCCCTACCTTCGCCCCCGCCTCTCGTGACAACCACATCTCCCTTGCTGGAGACCGCGCTGCCGTCCAAGCCGCGCGTGCCGCCATCGATCGCCGTGTCAAGGAGCTGCACGATCAGCTCCTGATGCAGCAGGTGTCTATCCAGCCTGGCCGCCACCAGTTCATCATCGGCCCTCGTGGTGTCACCGCTGACCAGTTCTTGGCCGAGACTGGATGTGCCATCTTCCTGCCTGATGAAGACGACAATGACACCATTACTGTCATTGGTCCCCAGCAGCAAATCGACAACGGTATGGAACATGCCATGGATCTGGCCATGAACATGCAGAGCTCCTCCATCGACATCTCGCGCTTCCACAAGAATGCCCCCGGAGGTGGTGCCGAGCACGCACGACACGTCACCCGTTTCTTGCGCCACCGTGGTCTGCTTGCCCAGCTTGAGGAGGCACACAACTTCCATGCCAACACGCCTCGCTCCGCCACTGGCGGCGCCCTGCCTTGGGAGCTGTACGCTCGTGACGGCAAGAACGCGCTGAAGGCCCAGAGCAGCATCAGCAGCCTTGTCAACGCCTTCCCCCCAACCCGTGTCTCGGCCATTCCTGTCGATCCCTTCTTCCACGCCTACCTGCGCAAGGATGTTACCCCTCGCATGACTCAGTCCCACGGCGTTCACGTCATTCTGCCCGGCGCTGAGGATGCCGACGGGCCCGTTCTTCTCGTCTTTGAGGGTCCCTCCGCCGTCGAGTCTCAGCCTCAGATCAAGCCTGGCGCCCCGACCCCCGAGGAGATTCAGGCTTTCCAGAAGGGTATTGAGGAGGCCAGCAAGCACATTCTCGACATCATCAACAAGCAGGAGAGCATCAGCTCGGCCTCTGTTGATGTTCCGCAGAAGTTCCACGAGCGCCTCCGCCGCTTCATCAAGAAGGAGCAGGCTCAGCGTGCCGCCGACCAGATTCCTGTCCGCGTCTCCTCGGCTGGCACTGTTGTCACGGTCCGTGGCCCTGCCTCCTCCGTGGCGTCGTTTGAGACGAAGATCAAGGACTTTGTCGAGCAGGAGAAGCAGGACGATAAGGAGCGTGGTTTCACCATGGACTTTGACTTCCCCCAGAAGTTCGCCAACCACCTGATTGGCAAGGGAGGCAGCAACATCAACGAGCTGCGTGACCGTTTCGATGTCGAGATCCAGGTCAACGAGGGCAAGGTTGAGCTGAAGGGACCCAAGGCCAAGGCCGAGGCTGCCAAGTCTCACATCCTCGCGCTGGGCAAGGGCTGGGCCGACGAGGCCACTCACATCATCAAGGTCGACCCTAAGTTCCACAAGGATCTCATTGGAACGCAGGGTAGTGTGATCAACCGCCTGCAGACCAAATACAAGGTCATCATCAACTTCCCCAAGCCTGCCAAGAGTCCCAAGGAGGATGCCGCCAACGCCGATGCTGCCAGTGACGCTGGAAAGCCGAAGCGTCAGCAGGAACCTGACGAGGTCGTCATTCGTGGGCCCCGCAAGGGTGCGGACGAGGCTCGCGACGAGATCCTCTCGTACCTTCAGTGGCTGAAGGACAACTCTTTCACCGCCACAGTCACTGTGCAGCAGAAGCAGGTCCCCTCGCTCATCGGCCAGGGCGGCGCCGCGCTTGATGAGCTGCGTCAGAGCACCGGAGCCAAGATCGACGTTCCCGGTGAGCGTAACTCTGAGACGGCCGAGATTCAGATCAGGGGCCCTAAGGCGGCTGTTGCTGCTGCTAAGAAGGCGATCGAGGAGAAGCGCGCCGTGTTCGAGGACACGGTTGTGAAGACGCTCGAGGTTGACAAGAAGTTCCACAGGGACCTGATTGGCCCCGGAGGTGAGTTTTTCGCACGCTGTAAGTTACGTTAACGAGTTGCTGACTGTTAATAGGTTCCATCCTCCGTGATATCGTGGTCAAGGCTGGCGGTTCGGACGATCGCCGCGAGCTCGCCCGCACTATTCAGTTCCCCAAGCAAGAAGCCGAGGCCAACACGGTCAAGGTGGAGGGCCGAACTGATGTTGTCGAGAAGATCTGCGCCCGGATCCAGGAGATCGTGGCGGAGAAGGAGAACCAGGTCACAGAGATCCTGGAGGTTCCTACCGACAAGCACAGGACCCTCATCGGCAGGGGCGGCGAGACCAAGCGCCAGCTCGAGACGCAACTGTCGGTCTCTATCGATGTGCCTAGACAGGGTGACGGCAAGACTGGTGTGAAGCTCACGGGCAGCTCCGAGAACGTGGCCAAGGCCAAGGAGCACATCGCTTCGCTCGTCAAGGAGCAGGAGGGCGAGGCGCTGCAGGTTCCCCGCAGCCTGCACCACGCCGTTTCGAACAACGGCCAGATCTTCCGCCAGCTGCGCAGCAACCACCAGGTCACCGTCAGCCACGATGGACAGTCGGTGCCGGCCAAGCCCTCGGCCAGCCGCGCCAACGGAGGATCCCTGCCTCTGATTACGGATGACGAGGAGACGACGGCCGACGCCTATTCCTGGAAGGTCGAGAGCATCGGCTCCAGCGAGGAGGGCGATATTGCTTGGGTGCTGCGTGGTCCTCCCGAGGGTGTCGAGAAGGCCAAGGCCAGCATCAACAAGGCTATTGAGGAGGCGCGCAAGAACACGACTGTTGGCTATCTGATCCTCCCGGACCCCAAGACGTACCGCTTCGTCATTGGCCAGGGCGGCAGCACGGTGAACAACATCCGCAAGCAGAGCGGGAGCAGGATCACGGTGCCGCGCAGCGACTCACAGGAGGAGGCTATCGAGGTTGTGGGCACGGCGGAGGGCGTCGAGCAGGCGAAGGACCTGATCCTGGCCGCCGTCCGCGAGGGCCAGGTTCCCCGCGAGCAGTGAAGCAGTACAGAACGGGAGGTGGGGCCAGTCTTGGTCCGTCCAGGCGCGCGTACGCGAGGTTGGCGCGCCGGGGTTGTAGAATACAAGGGGAGTCGTTCGTTGACTTATCGCGGGATTCCGGCACATATGGCGTGCAGGGCAGGCGAAAATTCGGGTGCTCTCTGGATTTCGGAGATGCGCACCACATGAAGCTTGCTACCTCCTGACCGCGAATGGAGGGAGGCATGGTATTGTTAGCTGGACCGCAGACAGTAGTAAAAAGAAGCATTTTGCCTCCTTGTGTGGTGCTCAGGCATCTCGTGACGGACTGGTGTGGATGGGGACGCACCGGGGACGAGAATGGAGGCCGGTGCGCCAAGACCTATTGAAGCCCGGAAAGGCTAGCCTTCATCCCCACTTGCGATGCGGCGCTGAGGGGTGCTTCTTTAATTTGTCTTGGCTGGTTGGGGTACAGCACCGCATCGCGTAGTGCTTAGCGAGGCAGGGATCGTCACCGAGGTTCGGATTACGGCAAAGCTCGTGAAAGTCTTGAAGAGGGCCTTTGTCCAAGTCTGAGGCCCGTTAGGAAACCTCGGCTGCGATGCATCACGTCGCGGCGCCTGACCAGGTCAAGAGAAGGTGAAGAGCGAGAAAGAACTGGTCCAGTGGTTGAACGGACATTACTGTGTCCTCCGCCCGATGTTGGGAGTCTAGCTTAAGGTAGCTTAGGTTGGCGGGCGGCCTAGCTGCCTGGCCTACGTCGTGGTTCAGTAAGCGGATCCCAACACCCGCAACCGTGACGCAATCGCTCGCTCTGCGAATGGAGGCTCTGGGTGCCTCGCCTGCCGCCTATCGTCACAGCGCACACAGGGCAGAACAGGCCCACTGAGGCCCCAGCTCCTGCCCCAACTCCAGGCCAAGCAAGCTCCATGGTCTCTCACGAGGCGCCAGCGAGCCTCCACTTCAGCCTGTTCCATCCCCCTCCCGTCCCCCCAACCCCAGCTACCCTGCCTGTGTTTGCCCTCCGCCGTGACCTTCGCCCAGCTACCCGACCTCGCTTCGACCTAGACTGTCTCATTTATCCTACCCGCCACCACCTTACCGCCGTCGCTATCCATCCAACCTTGCTACCTGATACCAGCTCCTCATCGCATCTAGTCGAGCGACACCTCTTTCCCCCCTCTCTCTCCTATCCCGTCTCGGATCCTCCACCATTGCGTCTCTCCTGCACCCTCCGAGCTCCAGACTCGTCCTCGTCATACTTGCATCCTTGACTCTTATCCTCAGCATCTTCCTCCGCGAAACCCCCACCGCCGCCGCCAACATGCCGAACTACAAGGAGGGTATCATGCCCTTGTACCAGGTGCACAAGCCCCCCTTCACGATCGAGGCTCCCGGCTACGAGAAGGTCGAGGGCGAGACCATTCCCCGCCGCCACCCCAAAGCGAAGGACGGCTTGCGCAAGCGGCCCGCCGACGACGTCAACACCATCTACGACATTGTCAAGCGCAGCGCCCGCGTCTACCCCGACGAGCCCGCCGCCGGCAGCCGGAAGCTCATCAAGCTGCACAAGGAGCTCAAGAAGGTCTCCAAGAACGTCGACGGCGAGGTTCAGGAGGTCGAGAAGGAGTGGCAGTACTTTGAGCTGTCGCCCTTCTCCTTCCTGACCTACACCGAATTGCACAAGTACATCCTCCAGCTGGGCGCCGGCCTGCGCAAGCTCGGCCTCAGCAAGGGCAGCAGGCTGCATTTTTACGCCACGACGCAGTACGTTCCGTTTCCCCCTCCCCCCCTCCTCGAACCCCATATCGAGTCCCCTCCCCACCCAGAGATATCTCCGAGACTGACCGTCGGCGTCACCTAGCCTCAACTGGATGGCCCTGTCCCATGCTTGCGGCTCCCAGTCCATCTCCCTCGTCACCGCCTACGACACCCTCGGCGAAGAAGGTCTCGAGCACTCCCTCCTCCAGACCGATGCCGACGCCATGTACATCGACCCCCAGCTCCTCAAGACGGCCACCAAGCCGCTGAGCAAGGCCAAGACGGTCAAGTTCATCATCTACAACGACTCCTCCCACTTCGCCACCGGCGACGAGGTCGAGGCCTTCAAGAAGGCCAACCCCGATGCTACCCTCTACAGCGTCGAGGAGGTGCGCCAGCTCGGCGAGGACAACCCCGTCGAGACCGTCGAGCCCAGCCCCGAAGATCTGTACTGCATCATGTACACCTCCGGCTCGACCGGCCTGCCCAAGGGCGTGCCGCTGACCCACGAGAATGTCCTGGCCGCCGTCACCGGCCTCTACACCAACGTGGAGGAGTGCGTCAGCCACAACGAGTACATCCTGGCGTACCTGCCCCTGGCCCATATTTTCGAGATGGTCCTCGAGAACATCGTGCTGTTCATCGGCGGCACTCTCGGCTATGGCAACCCCCGAACCCTCTCTGACGCGTCCATGAAGAACTGTGCCGGCGACATGCGCGAGCTGCGGCCGACCGTCATGGTGGGTGTGCCTCAGATCTGGGAGACGGTCAAGAAGGGCGTCGAGGGCAAGGTCAACAGCGCCGGCGCTCTCACCAAGGCTCTGTTCTGGGGCGCCTTCAATTACAAGACGTTCATGGCCAAGAACAACCTGCCCTTCGCCACGGTTCTCGACTCGGTCGTCTTCGCCAAGGTGCGGGAGCTGACTGGCGGCCGCCTGCGCTTCACCATGAACGGCGCCAGCGGCATCTCCGACGGCACCAAGCACTTCCTCTCCATGACCGTCGCGCCCATGCTGACGGGCTACGGCCTCACCGAGACGGGTGCCAACGGTGCCCTCGGCGACCCCCTCGAGTACACCTCCAACGCCATCGGCCCCGTCCCTGCCGCCGCCGACATCAAGCTCGTCTCCCTCCCCGAACTCAACTACTCGACCGACAGCAACCCGCCCCAGGGCGAGATCCTGATCAAGGGCCCTGCCATCTTCAAGGAGTACTACAACAACAAGGAGGAGACGGAGAAGGCCATCACCCCGGACGGCTGGTTCAAGACGGGCGACATTGGCGAGTTCGATGCTGACGGCCACCTGCGCGTCATCGACCGCGTCAAGAACCTCGTCAAGATGCAGGGCGGCGAGTACATCGCCCTCGAGAAGCTTGAGTCCGTCTACCGCGGCAGTCAGTTCGTCGCCAACATCATGATCGACACCAACTCGGACAGCCCGCGGCCCATCGCCGTCATCGCGCCAAACGAGAAGGCACTCGGCGAGCAGGCGCAGAAGCTCGGCGTCGACGAGGCGCACATGCATACCGATCGTAAGGTCAAGGATGCCGTGCTCAAGGATCTCGTCGCCGTGGGCAAGAGGGGTGGCCTCGGCGGTATCGAGATCATCAGCGCCGTTGTGCTCGTCGAGGAGGAGTGGACGCCCGCGAGTGTGAGTTTACCTCCGTACCCGCGAATCGCGGATTGATGCTAATAGTCGACAGGGCCTCGTGACCGCCACGCAGAAGGTGAACAGGAGGGCGCTCAGGGAGCACTACAAGGCGCAGATTGCCAAGGCGTTTGGCAACTAAGCATTTGTCGTTTCTGCTGCAGCGACGCTCGTTAACGGTGATGCTGGTTGGTATGAGGAATGCTTGATGCGCCCGACTTTGCGTGTACATCTGGGGGATTTCGGGTTGGACACATGGGGTACCTGAGCGTTTTGGGGTTTGGGCATCTTGCTATTGATATGGATTTCCTGCCGTGTCTTGGATTGTGAGACCTCGCCGTCACCATCGCGTGTGTGTCTGCGTGATAAACTGTTCGGATGTGATCTATGGACAGTAGTCAAAGCCGTTCGGGTGTGCGATCCCCCATGCCCAGTAGTCAGCGCCGGCCCCCAGATTCTTGAATCCTGTCGATCGCTCTTCAAGTCAAGTACCGCTGACACGAGGGACCGGGACCACGTTTTCTCTTCAAAACTCTATCAGGGTAGCCCGCAAAGGGTCGGCAAAGACGAGGGACCTGTCAACGGCCGCCGGCCCAGCAGACTAGGATAGCTCCCGCCGCCAACGGCCACACCAACCCCCATCCGTCAGACCAGGTCCGCCAACGTTCACGTTCACGTCACAAAGAAGGAGGGACAGGCTCGAGGAATGCAAATGTCGTGTTTATCCCGGTCTCAACACCGCCAGAGATGCATCAAGCCCTCCCAGCAACAAGGGCCATGCGCCGCAAAACAGAAACGGTGCCGCTCTTCCAGACGCCATGCTAGCGTCCCAGAAAATGTCAGAGAAAGGAGAAGCAAGAGAGAAAAAAAAAAAAAGAACCCCCATCTATCATAGGTGTGAGCGTAGATACAAGGTATCCCGAAAATACACACGACCGTCCCCTTCATGCTTGATTCTCCTGCGCAGCCTCTTCACAGGCTGCGCCCTCTAGACCCGTCTCGACAGGCTGCTATCTACAAGTTGCTCCCCTTGACACCGGACGAGCCGGGCTGCTTCCGGCGGAAGTAGGCCACGTACGGCGTGTCGTTGGAGTTACCGAAGATGCCGCTGGGGTTGCTCCCAATCTTGGTGATGCGCGAGTCGTTCAGCTGGTACCACGTGCTCGAGTCGGCGCTGGTCAGGTCGCGCGCGTAGGTGAAGTAGTGGCCCGACGCCATCGTGCTGCCGGCGTGGACGATGATGGCGTAGCACTCGTACTCCCAGGCGGACGGGGCGTGAGCGTCGCCGCTCGTCTGGCGGTCCGAGGGGCGCGCCATGTAGGGCTCCATGTTGAGCTTGTTGAGGTTCCACGTGATGTCGCGGGTGATCTTCGTCACCGCTGCATTGAAACGGTTGAGCGAGATGCAGAGCAGCTCGGGCAGCCGGGGGTAGTAGACGGATCTCTTGGCGGATGTTCGGGCGTGGCAGTTGTCGCACTGGTAGTCATCCACGTCGTCCTCCTTGGCGTTGAAGGCCAGGCAGTCCTCGAGAGTCCGCAGCTTCGGGCTGTTGATGACCAGCATGATCGGGTCCAGTGGCGACCAGGACCACGTCGAGTTGTTACAGATGGTGCACCTCACGCGCTGAGCCTCGACGCCACGCCAGTACTTGTCGACGATGGACCGGTTCCCCGTAGAATGCTTGGCCCACCAGTCCGCGGCAGCCTGGAACATGTTTCTGCCGTTGCTCATGTCGGGCTTGTAGGTCTGGCCTTCGTCAGTCTTGTCGCGCTTGGTGTTTGTCTCCTGGCTCAGGGCATCCATGATCCAGATCATGAATTCCGACGCATCTTGTTGGCGGTTGCTGCCGAATTGTTGGATCGGATTGGTGCTGCACAACGACAGCGAATAGTCCTGGTGTATTGTCAGTTTCGAGCCTTTTATCTACGGGTTACCACCTGGCTTACCATCAACGTCTGGGCCTTCATCACGGGGAAGCTGCCCTCCGCCATCCAGTAGAACAGGTTGGCAATAATCCGCGCCATCAAACGGGGGTGGTCACTCTTCTCATCAGACTTCCTCGGAATCACATAGAGTTTATCCCAGTCTTTGTCGGCCAGTTCCCTTCCGAAACCAGGCGACAAGCGCAGGGACTGGATCAGGCTGTTGGCGTAGCACCAGTTGCCGGGGTTGTTGAGCCCGGTCGTGAGCAGCGCACCGCCCTTAGGTTTGGTGCTGACAAGACTTTGTGGCGTATGAGTGGCCGAGCTCGTGTTGTCGGTCAAACCGCTCAACGTTGGCTTCGCAACCGCCGGTTGAGGCTTTGTCGGCTGCGGCGGAAGCGTGTTGAATATGTCATTGCCTTTGGGGGGCCGAGGAGGCACGCCAGGTGCTGGTTGCCACGATGAGCCAGGCTTGCTTGAGCTCGATGTCATGGACTGCTGACCAGGGCTCGCGAATCCCCTTATCAGCTCTTCGGGAGAGCGTACAATGCGAATGGTCTGGTCCTCGTTGCCAATTCTCAAGTTCCACTCGTCGATCTTCCCTTGGGGTATGTTCTTCAGCTCCGGATACTTCATCACGGGCTTTTGGACAGGTTTAGTAGACTTAGCCTTCAGAATCGGCGGCACACGGCTCGTGGCCGACGTCGTCGAGAGGCATTGTGCACCGAAGGTATCGGTCCACGCATCCAGACCTCCCACAAGAAGCTTAGATTTATGAGGCAGCTCCTTGCCAACCGACAGCATGTCTAGAGCGCGCTTCAAGGTTAACAAGATGCCGTCCTCTTTTTTTGCCACGTACTTCGGCAGAGAGCTCGATTCTTGGTCGTAAAAGACAACGAGGTCAAACGTAGCCCTGGCAAGGAAGAGGGCGCTGTCCTGTTCCGGCGCCAAGATAAGACCCTCCTCAATAGCAACGCCCGTCACATCGTCGCGGACGAGGACGGAGGGCTCGATGCATATGATGGATTGTGAAGGTATGTGGCCGTCATCGTATAGCTCGCGCGACCGGACATCAATCAAGAGTACCCGTGCAGATTTTTGCAGTTCGTACAGCTCCTCAGCATCGATTGTATCGCCCTCGGGAATAGTGACTTTTGGCACCTTTGGCGGAACGACTGGCGCAGAGCTCTTGGGCGCAGCAGCGCTTTCTGGTCCCGTATTTGTCGGAGCGTTCCTTACCGGAACAGACTTGACTGGGCCGAAGTAGTCCGTCGTTCCTGGATTGCTGGGCTTCGCCGGTACAGATGATGGGTTAGGAGTATACATGGTCTTGGTGCTCGAGGGGAGGGCACCGGCGGCTTCCCCGAGGCTCTTGCCTGTAGCCGGGCTGTAGATGGCTTTCGGGGGCTCGGGCAAACTCGTGTGGTCTATTGTCGGATTGGAGAACGATGTCCTGACTGCTGCTGTGGTCTGGGGCGAGTGTGGATGCGTTCTGATGCGAGGGTCCTGTCCGAAAGACGACTGAGGTCCGCCAAGACCTCTAAACCGTTGCTCGAGCGGATCATTTGCGTTCTTGGTCATAGGATTGCCCTGCAACGACCGCGGCTTGGGTTGAATGAACGGTTTGGACTTCCCATTGGCGTCGGCGGGCACCGAACTAAGCCCGCCCCGTTCCTCTTGGTTGTTCGGCGGCGCGGGGTGTGACTGAGGCTTCACGCCAGTCCTCTTATTATCCTCGATGATGCTGGCCTTGAGCTTCTCAAATGTGGCATGCTGTTCATTTATCTTGCTGAGAAGACTGTTATACTTGCGCTTGAGCTCTGGGCGCCCGACTTGGATCGACAAGTATTCGGGATGCGTGGGCACCAGGCGGATGGTGACGGTGGCAGCCTGGATGAACTCGCGGAGAGCCTCGGCAGGACGGCCAAAGTCCCGGAAGGCTTGCGCAGACCGCAAAGCGCCCTCAGTGTTCTCGAGTATCTTGTGCAGAGGCAGCTGCATGTTGACGTTGACCGGCTTCGAAGTCAAGTCGTCGATGTGCGGTAGCGGCGCTCCGCGGCGGCGGGCACCTGCTCCTCCATTGCTGCCCATGGTAGCGGTCTGGAGAGCGGCGGTGGCAATCGAAGATGTAGCGAAGCTCATATCAACCAAGGGTATCTTCGGGCAAGAGAGGAAGGGGCCAGAACATGTCGTGAATGTGGAGGAGGCAAATCGGGACGAACGAGTCGGTGTCGCGGGCTCTCAGCGTCGGGAAAGCCAGTATTTAACACAAGATGCAAAGCGCCACGGTTGGCTCTAAAGACTCTGGAATGATGCTCATGCTTCGGAACAAAGGCGTCGTGGGGTCGTGGGCAGGTTGCGCCTTTGTTCGCGATGGCTTGACCAGCCCAGTCGTGGTGTTGTCAAAGGAAAGCGTCCGAGGCAGTGACAGGTCTGCCGCCTCGACCGTCGTCCGAGTCGACAGGGGGGGAGGGGGCCACTGGGGAGTTCCACAACGGAGACGTGGAGGGGCAACGGCGGTACACCGATTCAGCGTGATATTAGGTGTTCATGCAAGTACCGTGACGTGTTGACGAGCTGACGCATCCAGATTTTTGGGGAGGAACAACGCCTGGAGCCTGGCTCCCTGCGCTCCCTGGGCGGGGGGGCCTAGAGCCTACCTACAGGCCCAGAATCAGGCGGGACGAGACGGTTTGGCGGGGCATGTCCACGTTTAAGCACCTGAGGTGACGCTGCCTGCGCCACAGTGCAGTCTCCACTGGTGTCATGCTGCCTGATCGCCTATAGTTGGGTAGGGGTGATCTGGCAGCTCAGGCGCTGCGGGCGCCGCAGCACGTCGTCATCGCCTCGGGCCATGCTCTAGTGGGTTCTGGGGACTGGAGGCACCAGCCAATAGACGCCTTAGTCAGCACCGCGAACCAGGCCAAGCTGCGGCTTGGAGCATCACGAGTATCAGGCAGACTCCAAGCACCGAGCTTGACACTGCATCTCTCATCATTCGGCGCACATCGTTGATCGCCATCTTCCTGACCACCTCCGCGACCCTTTCCACGCGTAGATCCAATCGCCCGAATCTCGAGGAGCATCACTTCCGACCTCTCTTAACCAACTCCGCACCCCGCCCGACGCACATCTCCGACGACCATGATGGGTTGGTGGTCCTCATCAGCCAACACGGCTCTAGACGAGCAGATTGAGAAGGCCACCAGCAGCAGCCTGTATGTGGCGCTCAGAGGAATGACGCGGCGCGCGGCGATACTGACATCGATTTCTGTAGGGAGGACATTGCCCTGAACCTCGAGATCTCCGATGTCATCAGGTCCAAGACTGTCCAGCCCAAGGAAGCCATGCGCTCTTTGAAGAAGCGCATTGGCAACCGCAATCCGAATACACAGCTGAGCGCACTCAACGCATGCTTCAACCATCATCCTATTGCCGATCAAGAAGACTAACACCGAGCAGCTTACCGACACGTGCGTCAAAAATGGAGGCACTCACTTCCTGGCCGAGATCGCTTCGAGAGAGTTTATGGACAACCTGGTGTCGCTTCTGCAAGCTGTGGGGGCGGTCGCCGTCAACGCCGAAGTCAAAGCGAAGATTCTAGAGCTTGTCCAGTCATGGGCAGCCGCCACCGAAGGACGACACGACCTGGGCTACATCGGAGAAGTCTACAAGACATTGCAACGTGAAGGCTACCAGTTCCCTCCCCAGATCAGCGTCTCCAGCAGCATGATTGACAGCAGCGCCGTAAGTCGCCCATCCTGCCAACATCGCACCGTACCCTGCTAACTGGCCTCAGCCGCCCGAGTGGATAGACTCGGACGTCTGCATGCGATGCCGGACCGCCTTCACTTTCACGAACCGGAAACACCACTGCCGAAACTGCGGAAACTGCTTCGACCAGCAGTGCTCTGCCAAGTCGATCCCCCTCCCCCACCTCGGCATACTGCAGGCAGTCCGCGTTGACGATGGGTGCTACGCGAAGCTCTCGGACAAGAGCGGCCGTGGAGCGCCGGCAGCCGCGCCGCAGGACAAGACTCCGACATACCCGCATAAGACGCGAAGCACTTCCGCGATGCAGCCTCGGAGCGCCCGGGCCGACGAAGGATTCGACGAAGACCTCAAAAAGGCACTGGCTATGAGCTTGGAAGAGGTCAAGGGGTACTCCAAGGGATACGTTGAACCAACGGTCAACACTCCTGGCCAGGCCTCCGCGAACGCCGGGGGCAACTCTGCGGCCACCAAGCAGGCGGAAGAGGATGACGATGACTTGAAGGCTGCAATCGCTGCTTCACTGGCGGACATGGAGGAGCAGAAGCAGCGCCACGCAGCCGCACTTAAGGAACAGACGTCAACGACGCAGTCTGCGACCCCGAGCAACTTCGCTCTGCCGAAGAATGACTACGAGTTGACCCCGGTGGAGGCTGAAAACATCAACCTCTTTGCGACGCTCGTCGACCGGCTTCAGACGCAACCGCCTGGCACCATTCTGAGAGAGCCACAGATCCAGGAGCTGTATGACAGCATCGGTGCTCTGAGGCCAAAGCTCGCGCGGACATATGGAGAGACCATGAGCAAGCACGGTATGTCATGAAGCTAGATCACCCTTGAGAGCCGACCAGTTGCTGACAGTGCACGCAGACACTCTCTTGGACCTTCACGCCAAGTTGTCCACCGTGGTGCGATACTACGACAGAATGTTGGAAGAACGCCTGTCCAAGGCCTACCATCAACATACGATTGGTGGCTACAGCATGGCCCCTCCCCGCCAGACTTCATATCCATCCATCCAAGGGGGTGCGCCAGGCACGGCCGAAAACTTTTACACCGGCGAGCAGCGACATGACTACGGACAGGCGCCGCAGATGTATCCCCCGCACCATCACCAAACGCCACAACCGCAGTACGCATCGTACAACCACACAGCGGCGGCCCCCGGACCGCCCACGGGTCAATACCCCCATCAAGAGGTCCAGCGGACCGACAGTTGGAGGAGCGGCGCCGGCCCGCCTGAAGCTCAGTATCCCCCGTCTGGATACTCGGGCGAGGCCCCCCCACCACAGGCGAATCCTCACCACCAACCCCACGGTCAGCCTGCCGAGACACCGCCCGTCGACCCGCATTCGACAGCATCATACTATTACAATTCCCAGCAACCCAGTGCGCCGCCATCCGCACCGCCTAGTGTCGACCCAGCTCCGTCCCCGTACCCCAACCTGCAACAACCGCAACAGTACCATCAAGCCACCGGACCACAGCAGACACCCACTCCCGGTGCTGCGCCAGCGGCTCAGCCCGCCCAGCAGAACTACTGGCAGCCGTCAATGCCGCAGCAGTCCTCTCAGCATCAGCAAAATTGGAACGGACAGCAGCAGTACAATGGATACCCGCAGGAATCGGCGCCGTCTGCGTCCCAGAATGCGCCGAAGCAGCCCGCCGTGGAGGAGAGCCTGATTGAGCTGTGAGGGAGTCGCAGCGGAGGCCAGGAAGGAGAGGTGTCGGAACATGCCATTCATTGCATGGCTCGCACCTGCATGCGAAGACAGAATGGCGTTCGTGATATCAGAGGAAGCAGGCCCGGCTATGTTGGCTGGGTCGAGATTGCAGTTAAGGACGACCATAATGATTCAATTCAGCTGAGAGTACCCTCAAGACGGATTCATGCGTGTCTTGCGAAGTTCCCTGACCGGATCGTTCTGTCCCGATGCAACCCGCCGTGATGCTTCACAAGAGTCAAGTCGACAGCGGGCCAATGACTGGCAGCAGACTCGCCACGCTGCCAAGACAGGCGGGCCCCACGGGACCACAGTTTCGGGCGGCATCTCTGGCTGTCGCCGAGCGAAAAGACCCCGATCACCGGCAAGACGGCCTAGCCGGACGCAGAGGAGGGGCCATGTGGAGCTCCGGTCCGGACGAGCCTTGACTCATCATCCACTGCTGATGATGAAAGACGTTGAAGGCCCTGGAATCGCGACGACTGTGGAGCTGGGAGCTGCGGCTAGGAAATGCTGGCAAGGTGTAGGTCATCGTAAACAGCTTTTAGACGCGTCTTCTTTTTAAGCATCGTCGTCCCTCGAAACTCTCGACTCGCCTCCTCTTCACTACTCAGATCCCCACCCACCATTTTACCGTCTTCAACTTCACCACCACCCCTGCTCCACGCAACATGCCCGTCACGATCCACCTCGTCCGCCACGCCCAGGGCTTCCACAACCTCTCGGTGGAAAACGAAGCCCTCCCCGACCCCCTCCTCACAGATCTCGGCCTCCAGCAGTGCGCCCGCGTCCGCGCGACCTTCCCCGCCCACGCCTCCCTCACCCACCTCGTCGCCTCCCCCATGCGCCGCACCCTGCACACCTGCCTCAACTCCTTCGGCCCCACGGCTGATGACCCCCGCGCCGCGCCGCTGCTGCCCGTCCTCGCCATCCCCGAGCTGCAGGAGGTGAGCAACTCCCCCTGCGACACCGGCACCGACGTTTCCGTCGTCGCCCCCGAGTTCGGCCCCAAGGCCGACTTCTCCCGCGTGCCCGCCGGCTGGAACGACAAGGAGAGCGCCGCCTCGCCCTGGGAGCCCACCATCGAGAAGCTCGAGGCGCGCGCCCGCAAGGCCCGCGTCTTCCTGCGCGACCTGGCGGCCCAGAGCGGCAAGGAGGACGTGCACATCGCCGCCGTCACGCACGGCGCCTTCCTGCACTTTCTGACCAACGACTGGTCCGGCCTCGAGGGGCGGAGCGGTATGTACCCCTCCCACCTTTCCTTTCTGCCTGATGCCGGTGATCGTGCTTTGCTGACCTCGGACAGCGACGGCGTGGGCGAACTGCGAGTTCCGCTCGTACCAGTTTGAGGACCCCACGGGCGGAGACCCGAACGCGCTGCTCCGCGAGACGGACGAGAGCTGGGCCGGCAGGGTCAAGGACGCGCGGCCGACGGCCGAGCAGCAGGACGAGCTGCGGAGGACGTACTACCGCGAGTTCGGCCCGCTGCTGAAGCACCAGTTCTAGGTTGAGCTGGCTGGCATGGATCGACGGGATGGAGATGGGGTTCCGAGTGAGAAAAGATGAACATCAACCGCATGTGCTACGAAATAGAGCAGGATACCTTAGAAGTTTGTAGACAGAGTAGAATTTTGTCGCGGCAGCTTCTTCTTATTTGTGACTCCAGACCCTGAATACGTAATTACTACTTGCGCGAAAAAGAACAATTAAAAGGCATCAAATTCACTCGAGCGCAGCAGGTCGTCACGCAGTCGTCCGTCATGGCATGTCATGTGCATTGATGTGCATGGTGTCTATCCCGGCGTCAGGCCGAGCTCTATCGGCATAATACAAGGTTGGTATAATCCCGTGCACCCCGCCCGCTCAACCCCTTTTAGTAGTCCTCCTCGCCAGACCCGGACACAATGACGTTGTTGATCTTGAGCACCATGCGGCACAGCTGCGTAGCCAGCTGGAGCTGCTGCTTCTTGCCGATCAGGGGGTCGATGACGAACGCGTCCTTCATGTTGTTGTTGCCGCGGCCCATGCAGTCCACGCCGAGCTTGCCGCGGTCGCTGGGGCCCGCCTTGGCCTGCTGGCTCTTGATCTCGGCCAGCGTCGAGATGGGGTTGAGGCCCGAGTTCTGCGCCAGCGCCATCGGGACCGCGTCCAGCGCCTCGGAGAAAGCACGCATGGCGTACTGCTCCAGGCCCGGCGTCTTGACGGCCTCGTCCTCGACCGCCAGCGAGCAGGCAATCTCGGCCGCGCCGCCGCCGTAGACGACGCGGTTGTCGCGCACCAGGTTGCGGACGACGCACAGGGCGTCGTGTAGTGACCGCTTGGCCTCGTCGATGATCTGTCGAGCTGTTAGCATCGGCCCGCCCACGGCCACGGACCGCGAGACTCACCATCTTGTTGCTGCCCCTGACGAAGATGGTCACCGCTCGCGTGTTGGCGCACTCCTCGATGACGAGCATCTTTTCCCTTGTCGTGCCGAACGACATCTCTCTGACAACACCGGCGCGTCCAAGCTTCTCCGCCTTCAGGTCCTCGAATCGCGGCACTATCCGGCCGTTTGTCGCGATCGCCACCAGCTCAATCTCGGGTCCGCCCACCCACCGCACGGCGGGCAGCTTGTTCTGGAGCAGGAGGTGGTTCGCCTCGTCGTCGAAGCCCCACTGACAGATGACCAGGTTGGCGCCCGTGTCCTTGATCTGCTGAATCATCTCAATGAACTTCTCGCGCTCGTAGTTCTGCAGCTTCTTGAACTCCTCGACGGATGTGATGTCGAGCTTGTGCTTGGTCTTGGGCTTGGGCGGCTCGAACGCGCAGGTCAGAATGGCGAGCTTGGCGTCCTTGACCTCCGAGGGCATCTGGGGGTGGGAGAAGTCCTTGTCGATGATGACGCCCTTGACGAGGACAGAGTCCTCCAGCGCGCCGCCGACCTTGCCGTCGACCTTGATCAGCTCGAAGTCGACGTCCTTGCGCTCGAGGTCCGCGACCGACAGCACGGCGTCCACGGCGATGTTGGCGAACTGGTCGTGCGACTTGGAGACAATCTTGCTGCCCAAACTCGTGCGCGCCACCTTGACCAGGTTCTCTGTGTCCTCCTTGTCGAACTCGATCGTGTCGGAGATCTTGTCCAGCTCGGCCACGGCGATGTCGCAGGCCTGGTCGTAACCGTCCGCAATGCGGATGGGGTGGATGCCCTTGTCGATCAGCTCGGCGGCCTGCTCGAGCAGGGCACCAGCCAGGACGACGACGCCGGTCGTGCCGTCACCGATCTCGTCGTCTTGTGACTTGGAAAGCTCCACCAGAAGCTTGGCGACGTGGTTGGAGATTTCCATCTGTTGCAGGATCGTGGCGCCATCGTTCGTGACGGTGATGTCGCCGTCGGGGGAGATGAGGATCTTGTCGAGGCCGCGGGGGCCGAGGGAGCTCTTGACGATGTCGGCGACCGTCCGGGCGGCGAGGATGTGGTTCTTGACGGCCTCGTTGCCGTACTGGCGCTTCTTCTTGCCCTGGCTGTTTGGAGGGGTCAGTCAGCGGGAGGGGCCACGGGGGCGGGAGGCAGGGGATGGCTCGGCGAAAACGTACTCTCGGACAACGATGAAGGGGCGGCCCTGCTCATCCTTCATCACCGCCGCTGTGCAACGACGTCAGTTTGTTGGTCCGGGGAGGAGGGGGTGCTGGTTCAGGGGTTGGTAATCGGGCGGCGCATACCATTGCTCATATCCAGATCTGGAGGGGATTGTTAGCAATTACCTTAACCGGAAACGATGGCTCGACTCACTCATCGCCATATTGGGAGCTTTTCTAGGTTAATGAAGCTCTACCAGGGTTTGTTGAGGGGTATCAGACGACGTTGTAGGAGGGAGCGGGTATCGTAGACTGAAGTCGAGATTAGTGAGCTCCAGCTTGGACGTCGCCCAGGCCAAAATTTCTGAATTTCGGAGCGCTGCTGTCTGCTTCCAGGCTCCCCCAAAAATCCACGTCACGTGTGGGCAATGGCCCGTGCCTGGCGCTGCCCCGCAGAAAGCTACCTGTAAGTACCTTACCTCCGTACCGCCACCACAGCATCTATTTCATCGTGCCCAGTTCTGGATATTGTTGCCTACTTTTATGATCATGTCGGTCAGTATGAAACAATAATCTGGAAAAATTCTTGAATTCCACACTTCAATGCCCTTCCATGGTTTGCGTAAATCAAGTTGATGCAGCTCAGGCGTGGAAGGTCCCCTCTCTCACCGCCTGCCCGCCCTGGCCCATGGTACAGCAAGCGGGCTTTGGGCTCCAAACTGCCCTGTGCTTGTGCTTGTACCCCGCCACAACCGCTGCTGCCCCGCCAATGACGACCAGATCAAAAGTCAGGCGAACGTTCACCTTCACCCTCGCCCTCACGAGCACAAGCGCGACGAGTCATCACCTTCATCCGCCGTTTGGTTGTGTCTGTTATATACCCCTCAAATTCCTCATTTCTCAAGTCCTCCATACCATCTCCAGCATCGACTCCTTCGTCAGCTCCCTGCGGCCAGGCACAGCTAGCTTGTTCGACGTCACTCGACAGTCACTCGGCTCCCTGCATTGCGTTTCAAACCCCCCTCTCCACCTGTTCCCTTGACGCCCACCCAGTATTTGTTCAATATGTCACGTCACCAGGCTGTCCGCAACCTGGACTATGAAGAAGTCCTCGACGAGTACGACGCAGACGACGGCGAGCTCGGCGCCGACCAGCTTACCCCTGAGGATCGAGAGGCCTTGGCCAAAGGCGCCGAGCAGGTGCGCGAAGCGCTCGGAACCGGCGCAGACTTCATCACGACGCAGCAAATACACGACGCTCTGTGGTACTATTACTACGACATCGAAAAGACGGTCGACTATTTGCTGAAGAAGTTCATCGCGCCGCCCGCTCCCAAAACCGAGGCCAAGAAGCCCAAAGAGAGTAAGTCGCTCATTTCCTTTCTTGCATCGAGTCGGGTACGGGGAGTTGGAAGTGCAGAAGTTGAGCGTTTGGTAGCCGGTGGTGCAAGACAGCAGACGACAAGTGACGTTGGCAACTTCGGCATGGCCTCCTCCTATGGAACTCCAGCAACAGCCCCTTGGCCGCCTCCATCCTGGTATTTCCAGGACATGCCCTGGATGAACATTCCGAAACACCGGGAAACAGTCATGGTTCCGCCCGTGCTCCCCGTTGGTGGGCTTCTTGGAGGTGGCGAGGGGCCCAAGGTCTCCAAACTTCAGGCGCTTGCTGCGGCACGCAAGAAGAAGAGCGAAGCCGTCAAGAAGCCCGAAGAGCCCGAAGAGCGGACGCAGAAGAGGCTGGCCGAGCTCAATATCAATGAACATACCACCAAGGAGAACTCGAAACCAGGATCGAGCATTTTAGCGAAGCGTCAGAAGCTTGCCAGCACGCAGTCTGGCAGCAAAGCGGCCCCCTCGCAACAGTCCACCTCCGCCCCTCCAGAGCCCCCTCAACCCACTTCCATGGACCTGGACGACAACCAAAGCGAGGATTCGCCAGAGCCTGCGCCAGAAGAGGAACAGGCAGTCACGTCCACGTCCAGGCCATCTGCTTTCGCTCACGTACTTTGCGGCCTATCTGCCAGCCCTGCCGATGCCTCAACTGAGACTTTCAACCTTCCCTACAAGTCATCCCCCTTGTTCAACTCTGCAGCGTTCGACCAGCCTAGCCCCGACGACATAGTGCTCGCGGCGCAGGCAAAAGGTTCGCGGTTCGCGAAGAATCAATGAGGCGCTGACTCTGATTTCCTCCGTAGCGGTCAATCGGTTTGACGCTGCTGCTGCGAAGAGCGCCACCGCAGCCAAGAAGGCGCCCAAGTCTTCGTCCGATCCAAAATCCAATGGAGGTCCCCCGACAGACGGTGTGAAGGACCTCTCTCTGGATGACCCGCCACCCCCGAAGAGCAAGAAGATCAACGTGCTTCAAGAATACGAGAAGAGCAACAACAAACGCAGCGCCAGTTTTGTTGTAGTTGGTATGTGTGGGCCTCAAACGCCCACCGAAGCAAGCTAACAGCAGCAGGCCATGTTGATGCAGGCAAGAGTACGCTCATGGGCAGGCTCTTGCTCGAGCTCAAGTTTGTTGAACAGCACTTGATCGACAGATACAAGCGCCAAGCAGAGAAACTGGGCAAGTCTTCATTTGCACTTGCCTGGGTCATGGATCAACGAGAGGAGGAGCGCGAGCGTGGCGTCACAATCGACATTGCAACAAACCAGTTCGAAACCGACAAGACCCAGTTCACCATCCTCGATGCTCCAGGTCACAGGGATTTCGTGCCCAACATGATTGCCGGAGCCAGCCAGGCTGATTTCGCCGTTCTCGTCATCGATGCCAACACTGGAGCTTTTGAGAAGGGTTTGAAGGGACAGACGAGGGAGCACGCACTGCTGCTGAGGAGTCTCGGCGTCCAGCGAGTCATTGTTGCTGTCAACAAGCTGGACATGGTCGGCTGGTCTGAGGAGCGGTTCAACGAGATCTCCGAGCAGGTCACCGGCTTCATGAAGGGCAACGGCTTCCAACTTAAGAACGTCACCTTCGTTCCCATCTCCGGACTCAACGGCGATAACTTGGCGGTCAGGTCGGAGGATCCCGCACTGTCCTGGTACTCGGGCAGCACGCTCATCGAGGCCCTCGAGGACTCGGAACCATTGACTCGGGCTTTGGAAAAGCCTTTCAGGATGTCTATCTCTGAGATTTACCGATCGCAACAAAGCCAGATGACAGTGTCAGGTCGCATCGAGTCAGGTACGGTGCAAACGGGCGAGAGCATTGTGGTGCAGCCGAGCGGTGAATCGGCCGGCGTCCGCTCAATCGAGGTCGACACCGAGATCCAGGACTGGGCGGTGGCTGGGCAGAACGTGTCGCTTGGCGTCTACGGCATCGACCCCATTCACATCCGGGTCGGCGACATCATCAGCAGTAAGGCGGAGCCGATCGAGACGAGCGACCTGCTCACCATGAAGGTGCTCGCTTTCGAACATCTGATGCCGATGCCCGTCGACGTTCACCGCGGGCGGCTGCATGCCGCCGGCCGAATCCAGGCCATCCCCGCGGTACTCAACAAGACTACAGGTGCGATCGAGAAAAAGAACCCCAAGGTCGTAGCGCCTGCCAAGGTCGCGCGGGTGGTTGTCAAGCTCGAGTCAAAGGTGCCGCTGGAAGCGGGGCAGAGGGTCGTGCTACGAATGGGCGGCGAGACGGTGGCAGCCGGTCTTCTGGAGTAGGCGGACAGGACACCAATACGTAGCAAACGAAGTCATGATGCATCGCGAGGGAGCAAAAAAGGAGAGGCTGGTGTGTTTCGGCATTCATTGGTGGTTGGGGGCTGCATGAGGCATGATTCGCCTTGCTGCATTCTAGCCAACGCGTCGGCCAATAGAGGACTCGCTATAGGAGGAATTGGAGGACAACGTGCAGACAACTCCCGCGTTGATGCCGGCGGCTAAGGAGTAGCTCCCGCCGAATTGCTGTGCTGTGCCTGAATGACCAACGTGTCGAGAGGCGGTTCCAGAGCCCGCCGCTCGCTTTATGACCACGTAGACGTTTAATGCGCTCGGGGTGAGTAGGCGTCGCGACTGATGAGAAATCACGTCTTTTTCGGAGACAGTTGTCCCTTCACCCCGCAGCCAGATTGGGACGGAGCTCAAGTGCCAGGGCCCCGCATCGCCAGGGTCCAGGGGTAGGCGGGAAAAGGCCACGATTTCAGATGGCGGTAAGGCAAGGGTGGTCAGCAGGCAGGACGAGGGCATCGCCAACCGGCCCGAAGACGAGAGCCTTGTGAGTCACGGTGGTGGCCAACTTGTCACAGGATAGCATAGAACACAATCGAACGTCGAGTGCCTTGACCGCTGAGCTCATCGAAATGTCTGGAATATTTCGCTGGATCCTGTACCGTGTCCCCACGAACTCTGGCCACTGCGCCAATGGTGGAGAACGCCAAGGTTAATGGTGATCCATCTGTGGCTTGAGCGTGGCTTGAAGATGAGTGCCGGCACTGTGATGAGCACGAATCAGACACCTTTGGTTGACTCAGATGCGGGAAGACGAGGGGCATTCATGGGTTGGTGCACAGTGTGCACAGCATTCCCGCCACGGAAGCCCGATTGGCGATAAACGGTCGAACCCCTGCGCATTGTGGCGCCTTTGCTGAAATCTGGCCTTTTTGTGCAATGGACAGCTTGACCTTCCGACGCCTTCTTTTTGGAGAAGCTCTTCATAAAGGTTTCCATTCTTCCCCTTTGGCCCTCAACTCTCCGACCTTCAACCCACCCCCCTTCCCTCCCATCCAACCAACGACGCTACAACCAGCTGGAGGCAGAGTCCCCCTTTGCTGCGTTCCTTACTTCTTTCTTCTCTTTCCGTTACAGCGCGATACCCCGGATACGAGCGCAATCCGACACAACCATCACACACACACAATGTCGAGGTCTCGTAACTCGATGGCCATGGGCTTCGGCCTTCTGGCCTGGCTCTGCCTCCTCTTCGCGCCTCTGGCCTTTGTCCAGACTGTGCACGCTGAGGAGCCCGAGAGCTATGGTACCGTTATCGGTATCGATCTCGGAACCACTTACTCCTGTGTCGGCGCCATGAGCAAGGGCAAGGTCGAGATCTTCGTAAACGACCAGGGTAAGTTGATGCGCGGGAGCTCGACAAGGAAAAATACTGATGTGGCATCCCAGGCAACCGTATCACCCCCTCCTACGTCGCCTTCACTGAGGATGGCGAGCGTCTGGTCGGTGACGCCGCCAAGAACCAGGCCGCCGCGAACCCCTACAACACCATCTTCGACGTCAAGTATGCCAAATCCAAGTTTCTTATTTTGGAATCCAAGCACTAACGTACTCCGCAGGCGCATGATCGGCTCCAAGTTTGCCGACAAGAACGTCCAGGCCGATCTCAAGCACTTCCCCTACAAGGTCGTGTCCAAGAACGAGAAGCCTTCGATCCAGGTCAAGGTCAACGGCGATGACAAGAACTTCACCCCTGAGGAGGTGTCTGCCATGATCCTCGGCAAGATGAAGGACACCGCTGAGGCCTACCTTGGAAAGAAGGTCACCCACGCCGTCGTCACCGTCCCCGCCTACTTCAACGACAACCAGCGCCAGGCTACCAAGGATGCCGGTGTCATTGCCGGTCTCAACGTCCTGCGTATTGTCAACGAGCCCACCGCCGCTGCCATTGCCTACGGCCTTGACAAGCTCGACGGTGAGCGCCAGATCATTGTCTACGATCTCGGTGGTGGTACTTTCGATGTCTCTCTTCTGTCCATCGACCAGGGCGTCTTCGAGGTGCTTGCCACCGCCGGTGACACCCACCTTGGTGGTGAGGACTTCGACCAGCGCGTCATCAACCACTTCGCCAAGCAGTACAACAAGAAGAACGACGTCGATATCACCAAGGACGCCAAGGCCATGGGCAAGCTCAAGCGTGAGGCCGAGAAGGCCAAGCGTACTCTTTCTTCGCAGATGTCCACTCGCATTGAGATCGAGGCCTTCCACAACGGCAACGATTTCTCCGAGACCCTGACCCGCGCCAAGTTCGAGGAGCTCAACAACGACCTCTTCAAGAAGACCCTGAAGCCCGTTGAGCAGGTGCTTAAGGACGCTAAGGTTGAGAAGAGCGAGGTCGACGACATCGTCCTTGTCGGTGGCTCCACCCGTATCCCCAAGGTTGTCTCCCTCATCGAGGAGTTCTTCAACGGCAAGAAGGCTTCCAAGGGTATCAACCCCGACGAGGCTGTTGCTTTCGGCGCCGCCGTCCAGGCCGGTGTTCTGTCTGGTGAGGAGGGTACTGAGGAGATTGTCCTCATGGACGTCAACCCCCTCACTCTCGGTATCGAGACCACCGGTGGTGTCATGACCAAGCTCATCACCCGTAACACTCCCATCCCTACCCGCAAGTCCCAGATCTTCTCCACCGCTGCCGACAACCAGCCCGTGGTCCTGATTCAGGTCTTCGAGGGTGAGCGCTCCATGACCAAGGACAACAACATCCTCGGCAAGTTCGAGCTCACCAGCATCCCCCCTGCGCCCCGTGGCGTTCCCCAGATCGAGGTCTCCTTCGAGCTCGATGCCAACGGCATTCTCAAGGTCTCCGCCCACGACAAGGCCACTGGCAAGGGTGAGAGCATCACTATCACCAACGACAAGGGCCGTCTTACCCAGGAGGAGATCGACCGCATGGTCGCCGAGGCCGAGAAGTACGCCGAGGAGGACAAGGCCACCCGTGAGCGCATCGAGGCCCGTAACGGTCTTGAGAACTACGCCTTCAGCCTGAAGAACCAGGCCAACGACGACGAGGGTCTCGGTGGCAAGATCGACGACGAGGAGAAGGAGGCTGTGAGTACATCCCATGACGATCGCACCAATGAACACCTGACTAATTTTTCCAGATCCTCGAGGCTGTCAAGGAGACTACCGACTGGCTTGAGGAGAACGGCGCCGAGGCCACCGCCGAGGACTTCGAGGAGCAGAAGGAGAAGCTGTCCAACGTCGCTTACCCCATCACCTCCAAGATGTACCAGGGCGCTGGCGGCGCCGGCGAGGAGGACGAGCCCGCCTCGCACGACGAGCTCTAAATCCGTAGCTAGATCTCAGGGTCGGTTGTTGATACAGAACGAAGAAGCACAAAAGAACGAGTTCATGCATGACGCAGGGAGGGGCTCTCTTCTCACCGCGCGCGCGCGTCGCCGCCCGCCGTGTTTTCTGATTTTAAACCCCAGGTGTTGAGAAGGTTAATCGGCGCAGGCAGCATGGCGGAGAGGACGATGCGCCCTCCGCCGGGCGTGTAGACTACAACGGGAAATGACATTAGTGAAATCTGACCTCAAGACCACGCCGATGTGTGATCGTAGATGTCTTCGTCGTAGTCTCCACCTAGTGATCATGCACCGCTTTACATCCACTGCCCAGGAGACAGGTGCTTATAATCACATGCGTAAGTCTAGATGTTTTATCCGGGCAGCGTGATGACATTGTTCCAAGCGAACGTAATCAATGGGTGAGGAGAGCAACTTGACGAATGCATTCTCGGCTCCTGGTCGTTGTCCACTATCCGCTCCAGATCACTATCAGACAAAACGTCGTCATCAACATCCTTCCATCTGATGGTATTTGATCAAACCATCAATAGCCTACGATGCGACATGCACCTTCCATCGTCGAAGAGACAGAAAATCATCAGACCGTTCATTCACAGCTCAAGCCACACTGCCGTCAATCATCCTGTGCCAAGTACACGACACTCGCCCCGCAGACCATTCCCAAGCGGGTCTCGCTGCTTCACGACCACGAAGGCTGTCCCCTCTCCAGCGCAGGCGTAGCAACGGCGTTCTTATCCGCGAATGGGTCATCATCGTCATCCTCGTCCTCGTCGTCATACTGTTGAACGGGCGGGCGGGGGGGCTTGGTCGGCCCCATTGCGTTGGCGGGCGAAACGGACGTAGGCTTGGAGTTGGCGCCCGGGCGGGGAGGCGCGATAGTTCGCGGGGGGCTGGCGCCGAGGCTGAGGCCAGAGACGTCAGGCACTTCGTGAGCCGCGGTCTTTCCCTTCTCGGTGGCCACTATGTGCTGTCAGTCACGCTGTCGGGGTGGGGGTCACATGGAACGGACTTACTTCTGTAGAGATGTGCCTGTTCGGCGAGCTCGTCATCGGAGTCAGAGTCCGCGTCGATGGAGCGATCGAGCTGTTCGAAGGTCATGAGAGAGAGAACGAGGTCGTCGTTGGCGTGGAGGAGGCTGCCAAGCCATTGCTCTGACTCGACGTGGTGGATCTGGGGACGTCAGCGTGCTGCTCCTCCTGGTCACCAATGCTTGCCTGAACATACGTAGCGGAGGATCTTCCTTCTGAGCTTCTTGCACTCCTCGAATCGCTGCACCGCAAGTGCGTTGTCCGAGATGCGCTCCTTCTCACGGTTGATGCTCTGAAGGGCGTTGTTAAGGTTGGTCGTGGCGATGGAGGCCTCAGCGATGTCGCCCTTCATGTTCTCCTTCTCGGCCTCGAGGTTGAAGGGCTTCTTCTTGCCCTTCTTGTCCTTGCTCTTGTTCTTGTCCTTCGATGAACCGAAGAAAGAGGTGCTGCCAGAGGTGGAAGATGACTTGGTATGGCTGAAGGAGTTGACGGTGCTAGCGGGCTTTCCGTAAGGCGCCTTGGATGACTCGCCAGCGCGGCCTGAGGGGGACGTCTGACGGCCTTCGTCCTCGTCATCCTCGCCAAAGGGGTTTTCTGTTTCACGGACGGCCTTGGATCGTTCTTGGGTCATGGCTTGCTTGCGCTTGGGAAGTTCCTAGGTTGATCAGCATAGGGCTTTATCAGATCCAGAGATTCCAGACGTACCGCGTGCAGCTTAGCAATGCGCTCCAAGCCAGGGGTCCCCTTGTAGTCAGCCCATCCAGCGAAGAGCACCCGGCACTTCTTCCTAACCTCTGGATCTGAGAGATCTGATGTGCCGCAGACACGGAGCCGCTCAAGTAGAGGTTCGTCGGCAAAGGTGCGCTGGAAGCGGGTGCCGGCATTCAGGATAAGCCCATCTAGGATGGCTAGGGCACGAAGCTGGCGGTGGGCGTTGCCGTACTTGAGCTTCTTTCGAATCGCTCGCGCGGCTTCCGTGGGACCGGTCGACTGAAGCTTGATCACCTCAACCAGGTCGATGATGCCGCTGAGGTCATCTTCTTCATACGACTCGCTGGTGAGGCGCTCGATGTAGGCGGTGACGGCCGAATACGGTTTCTTCTGTATGTATGTCAGCTTTGGTCACCAATAGAGCCTCTGTTTGAGATCTGCGACGGTAACGTGAGGGCCGTGAGTTCAAGGCCAAATTGTGGTGGAACGATTATCAGCCGATGACACTTGACATGCTGTTCACGAAGCGACTCATGATGGGTGCCGTGACATTTATATGGCACTGACCTGAGAAAACATAGACATGTTGGCACTGAGTCGAAAGCATCAACAGAGGGTCGTATATCGAGCGGTTGTGAGTGAGTTGGGCAGATAGACTGGCGCCAGATAGAGTGTCGCGAACGCGGGGTAGGTGGTGGAGATGAACGGAGCTTTGGTCAATGAGATGAGCTCCGAGGTCTAGGTAGCGGGCTTCGATAACAATAGGGCTGAAGAGAGAGATTCCGAAGAGTTGATGATCCCGAGCAATGTATGCGATTGATTCATGGGCCTCGAGACGTTGGATGCCTTGTGACAGGTTGGCGTGAGTGGTCTCGTGGTGGGGTAATTGCGATGGAGCTCGGCTGGTGCTGTGCCCGCAGAGGTGCAACAGACAAGCCCCGCTAGGTGACGTAGTGCTGTGGCTGTATCACGAGTACCTTGAAAGAGCTGGCCTCAAGGGCCTCGATACAGGCTACCAAGGAGCCTTCTCTATCGTTCCAAAAACTGATACTCAAGTACCTTAAGCTGAGATGTACTCGAAGCAGAAGTGTATCATCAACTTACAAAGGTCATTGCAGGTGATCATCAGAAACATTCCTCCACAATCCCTGTTGGACCCTACCACGCCACATAAGGGGAGGAGCGTTCCCTCCGCTGACCAATCAAGACACTGCAGCGCGAATACTCTCTCACCTTGTGAGGTCTGACCGAGATATCGGTGAGCGATGTCTCGATATCGGTAAGCACACGTGACACGTTCCCTCGACGTTCAGTTAAGGTGCAGAACTCTCATGCGAGTGTGCGCCACGAGTCGCGACATGTGGTACTCAATATGGAATATCCCTAGACAACGATCCGGCCCGTTCCAAAAGCTTCACCAGCCCTCCACCTGTGACACCGACAGCTCGGCACCCGCGCGTCGCATGCGTAGCTCCCCGTCCAGGCTGGCCCATCTAGAAGCCATCTCCTTGGCTCAACGACGTGGCATCCTCAGCCTCATCAGCTTTCAGCCCAACCACCCCCTCGGTCTCGGGCATAGCGAGGAAGGTGGTCTCCTGCGCTCCAGCCCACGGGAACCCCACGACCATGCGGCCATCGCATTGCTTCTCCCGCGCCATTCGCGCTGGGTCTCTGGGGTCCAGAGCCTTCTCGGCCTTGCGACATCAGGCAGGCTACGGGACAGGTTTCCTCATTCGAACCTGTCAGACGCATCTCGTTATCTAATGAGGCGAGCAATAAGACGAGGCCGAAGCCGGACAGCGCAGTGTTATGCTTCTCTCCGGCGCAGCACATCCCGTGGGGGTGGAGCAAGAGGCAGCCGGGATAAACTGCCGCACCTAGCGCCTGCATTCGGTTAGTTCCGTGAGTCAATTCCAGTTAAGGTTTTATGTATCCTTCGATTCGGTCATTCGGTCAATCTTTGTCGACACCTGGGATCGGCGGGAAGCGTCGGGCGTCGGTTACCACCCTGCTGGGGGCTTCCTCTCGACCGTGCCAATGATGTTCCGCTTCCCGCGTGGGTCATGATTCACTGTTTTCGTCTCTTGGTTGTTGACTTTCGTGGACCCGGGACGCGACGTTCAACGACGTCTAGTTCTGGCTTCCAAGCTCTCAACCGTCATCACTTGCCATGTGTGATGTGACTATGCGAGCCATGCTCCAACATGCTCCGATGTAAGAGGAGTCGCTCTAACTGCCTTGAGACCCTTATCTTGGCAGCAAAGAGCCAACGTCGTACGAAGCTCAAGGTGATTGGCCGGAAAGCTGAGCGACCCTCAACCCCCGAGGCGCCATAGCTGCTCCGCCACCACCATCTTCCTTGGCATTTCACTGAGAGTACCAAGAGTACCAAGAGTACCAAGACTTTACAAGTCGAGCCATCATGACAACGACAAAGCAGACTGGAAAGGAGACTATATCAAATGGCAATCCCTTGAAAACACCCACGTTCGGCACCCCGTGGCGGAATTGCGTGACACGGGATAGCTTCCAGCCCGGGGGCAGCGCACGGCGTGTCCGCCCAGCTGTTAGTGCACAACTGGAAAATGAGAGACTGCCAAGAGCCCAAGAGTCCTATCAAGGCCGGTACTTGTTGATTGCGTGATCAGCCCGGTACGTGATGCCATTGCGCCCAGGCGCTCCAGAATTGAGGGGACCGCCGTGGCAAGAAAATCTGAGAAGGTCGCCGAGAAGACTGGGCGACAGTATAAGGGCATGTCTGGCCGGCCAAGATAGGCGGTTGTGGGACGGGAACCAGGGCACGTTTGCGTGATCATTTTCCAAGACGAAACCTTCTTGATCGATTCGTTGTTAGAGCAAAGAAAGTTGCCGTTTGAGCCGGTGTTCCTTCACCTTGAATAGCAACCAAGATGTCGGATTATGACAGCAAATCGCCCAAGGCGGCGCTCGCGGGCCCACCCTCTTCTTCCCCGGACGATGAGGAATCGCTCGCCCTCCGCTCCGACTGGACGAAGGACGAGGAGGCCAAGGCGAAGCGGAAGTGAGTTGCCGCGGAGAAAGACTTCATGCTTTTCGAAAACTTATGCTGATTGTTCGACCAGGCTGGACCTGATCATCATGCCCATCCTGACGCTTGGCTTCTTCTGTCTTCGTACGTATCCGCATGCGGTTGCATTCCTCATTGGCATCCAAATCTGACATGCGAATTCGCAGAACTCGATCGAGGCAACATTTCGAATGCCATCACCGACAACTTCATGGAAGATGTCGGCATCAACCAAGACCAGTTCAACGTCGGCCAGCAGATGCTGTCGCTCGGCATTGTGCTCTTCGAGATCCCCTCCAACATGATCCTGTACCGCGTGGGCCCTGGCAAGTGGCTCACCCTGCAGCTCTTCCTCTTTGGAATTGTCAGCTTGTTCCAGGCGTTCCAGAAGGGATACGGCGCGTTCATTGCCACGAGGTTCCTCCTTGGCGTGACCGAGTCTGGATTTATCCCTGGCGGTTTGTGGACCCTGTCGACTTGGTACACCCGTAAGGAGACTGCCAAGCGCGTCATGATCTTCTACTTTGGCAACCAGTTTGGCCAGGCCTCGTCGAAGCTGCTCGCCTACGGCATTCTGCACATGCGTGATGTCGGCGGCAAAGCTGGATGGTTTTGGTTGTTTGCCCTCATGGGTGCATTCACCATTCTCAGCGGCTTCGTTTTTGGTTTCTTCCTGCCTGATTCGTTCAAGAACCCTAGGAGCACTTTCGCTCCCAATATCAGGTTCTTCACCGACCGTGAGCTGCACATCCTGCAGTCGCGCGTTCTGCTCGACGACCCTATGAAGGGCAAGAAGAAGAAGCGCATTGGCCTCGGTGCCTTCAAGAAGGCTGTGAGTGTTTCCAAGCCCTCATTTATTGCCTTTTCATTGCTAACCTGTGCCTCGTCCAGTTCGGCAACTGGCGCCTTTGGATCCACTTCCTCATCACCCTGTCCAACAACGGTCCCCAGCGTGCCTTCGACACCTACGCGCCTTCTATCGTTCGTGACTTCGGCTTCGAGGCTCTCACCAGTAACGCCATGGCTTCCGTCGGTCTGTTCCTGCAAATCCCGACGTCGTTCGCTTTCAGCTATGTTTCGGATCGGTTGTGAGTTGCAGCAAGAAAATCGACATGCGATACGCCTCGACTGACAAATCACAGCAACAAGCGTCCTGAGACGGTCATTGTGGGCTTGAGCATGCACTTGCTAGGTTATGTCTTCAACCGCATCTTCACTGAGCTGAGTCTCCGTGGCGTCCGATACTTCGGAGTTGTCTGGACTCAGACCTTCGGCACCTTCTCGCATCCTCTCAACATCGCCTGGATGTCTCTCACCTGCGACGACTCGGAGGAGCGTGCCCTCGCCATGGCCATGTAAGCACTGAACAGCCCCCCTCCGACCCCAAGCAAATACTGACAATCCTCGCCAGGGTCATCATGGGTGCCAACATGGCCGGCATTTACGGTGCGCAGATATTCCGCGCCGACGACAAGCCCCGCTACCGTCGTGGCTTCAGCATCAACATTGCCGTGCTCACCTTCGGCCTCTCCCTCGCCATTCTCCGTGGCGTCGACGAGTGGCTCCAGCGCCGCCGCAAGGCCAGGCAGGCCCTCGAGGAGTCGTCGGACGACAATGCTTCGCAGAACGACCACGTGCGCAACGAGAAGGTGGCACTGCCCAGCGAGGACCTTCCCCAGCCCGTGCTGCCTACTCCCGCGGGTGGCAGGATCTAGAAGCGACTTTTAGCGTCGACGGATCAATGGGTGCGTCCGAGAGATGGACTTGTCGATTGTGGCATTTCTGTTATGGGATACCAAGTTTGTTAGCGTGTACTGCGACTGGATTAAAATACCTTTATATGCTTGATGGATGAAGGTTTCGTGTAGTTTGTGAGGTTGATAATGAACTCATTGTCCCCCGCATGATCGATTGACTCAGAGAAGATTTCTTGGTGTCAGGTCATGCCACCCAAGATGCGTTCCAATCATGGAAGGTTACATGCAACATTTCATGCAGAAGCAAAGCTTTAGAGACAACTCTCGAAGCCTGACATTGCTACTTGGTGGACAAGAAGAAGTATTGCAAGATTGCCGGCGCTAAAAGCATCAGCCGGCTGATGGCATCTCGAGCATAAAAGAGCTGCCACACTGTACTGGCAAACCCTTGCCCAGTATCGAAAGCTCGCCATGAGGTCGGTACACCAAGGTGCTTGGAAGATGGCCACAGGCGTTGCACTCGAAGTCGTAAGGAAAGAAAACACGTGGCTTCCAGTTGGGAATTGCCTTGAGCTCGTCTGCTGGGCACTGACCCTCCCCTTCCTTGAGGATTGTGTGTGCCTCTGCATCGAAAACATCAAACGATTGAAAGCAAGGCATTGTCGGCTCTTAGCATAAGCTCCTTATGTGGCTAGCGAGCCGTTTGGACAAAAAGAAGCAGGCTGTATTTGCGATACAAGACAGCGGTTCGGCTGAGGCAACCGAAGAAAGATGCCCGGGACGGCAAGTCATCAAACGTATCAACGGCAGAAGCGCCTCACGGGCCTAACAAAGGTGCATCTTCATGGCATGATGACTGCCATTGATACGGACCTTCTGATAAATTCACCCTTGGCAGCGATTCTGCGAGCATTATCGATGAGGCAGGCACAACCGACTTCAGTACGGTCCCCTGCTTCGCTGTCACCCCGTCGCTCTTTCCAAGGGGATGGATGTTGGCTTCTCAACCATTCGAATGATGAAACACGATCGCAGTTTCTGTCCTTGAAGATTACAATCTGTTCAGCATTTGATTCATCGGCATCATCTCCCCCCATATTCATGCCGCAAAATATCGTCCTCAGTCTGTATCGGCAAGCGTGGGCACCGAAGGCTTCCTCAGCGCTTCCTACGCACTCGCCCAGCTTTGCAGCGACCGAATCTACCCATCCCTGAGAGCCGCGGGCCCCTCCTTCGTCTTCGCCGAGCTATTTCCAGGCACAGACCACAGCTCTTTTCATCCTGATTGTCACCTTGTCATCCATCGAGCATTGTGCGATGCCGAGCGCAGCCCAGCAAGCTCACCCGAACCGATTCACGCTCTACCGCAGTATCCAACTTCGTAACTTCCGTCATGGCGAGGCTCGTGATCTTGTCGAACTCTGCAGGACTACTGACGCTGACACTTATTCAGCTTCGACGGCCATCCTTCCAATGGCCCAATTACGGGTGCCACTGAACCGCGAGACGATACCTTTGGAACGGAACCACTCAAAATTGGCGAGTCCTACGGTTTGGGAAACATCACACAAATGCCCGACAGAACCCACGATGCCAACGAGATCCGGGCAGTCAAACGTCCTAGGAGCCGAGCTACCAGTCTGCCTCGCAAAATATCACAGAGTTACCGCCAGGAAGTGCTCAGATATCCCGTCAGCAAGCAAGCAGCTGGCCAGACGCGCCCCTTACCCCCTCCGCCAGCCTCATCCGACATTGAGGAACCAACAACGCCCGCTTACCGCCATCGGCCTGTTCCCTCCATTGATGGCGCCTCTTCCGCTGTCCCTCGCACGCAGTTTTACGACGATTCTATGCCAGTACTCAACGGCCCTGCCTTTGACCGAATGTTCACAGCTACCCATGCCGATGCCGACACGACAGTCACAGAAGATCCCGCGCGACGCGAGCATGCGACGCAGGCGGACATGCAAAGTAATCTTTCCCATGACTGTAGTGACGACTGGATGCTGCAATACCTCAACCTATCGCCCAAACCAGACCCTGATCTCGAAGAAAAGGATGCAAGACATGGTGAAGGCAAAACTGGCCTTTGTAAGAAATCAGCCCGCGCCTCTTCCCCCATACTTTCGAATGGTGCCGCAATCGACGATCTTGGTACACCCACATCGCCACAAGTCCGGTACACCAAGAGAGCACGTTTGGATCACATCGACGCGACAGACATCGAGGAGTACGGCATTGACAGCTCGGATGAGGAGGCCATGGTCAATCTCCTGCCTGAGATGCTAAACAACGATGGCCGTGTGCCTCGCACAAGTGTCGTCCAAGCCATGGATGTCGACTCCCGTGATGGCACAGCTTTTGATAGAAACCTTCAACGATCTCCGCCTGACTTTTCACACAGCCATCAGATTCGGACCCCAAATCAAGAGATGGACCTCTTAGACGAGGACATTGATTGGAACTCTGTTCTAGCGACCACGAACAAGATAAAGCAACCGCAGTCCCCGGGAAGCAAGCCAGGAGGGAGCAGTGTGTATCTCACTTCACCACCGCAGAAAGTGCCCATATCTGACCCGGCATCTGCAACCACCACTGTCTCAACTATGGCGCCTTTTATTCGCCCCCCCTTTCCAGACAAAGTGCCCGACCGCTCCAGCATCATGGGAATCTCATCTTCGGTGCTACTGAGATCTTGTTTCAGGATAGGTGAGCTGCTGAATTCCAATGTCAGATGCCGACGGTCAAGCCAGCAGGCAGTCTATGAGCTTTACGCAAGAGTCACCTACTCAACTCGATCCACTCAGACAAGGACTCAGCATTTTCAGTTCAAAGATCTTTTCACTGATCGCCAGCCGTACCCCAATGGAATTCTCAAAGATTGGAAGGCTGAAAGCCTCGTGGACCGACAAGCTAAGATTTTTGTAGGATGCTCAGACAAGAAATGTCGATGCGTATGTGTGATAGAGATGGATGACTCCCTGGATCTAGGTTGGCGGGTCAAAGTGCTGTCAATCCGAGAAACAAACTGGGACGAAATTCACTGGGTGCTTCGCATCATGACGCGGGATGACCCTGAATCTGAGGAGGCTGTAATGGATGAAGAAGCATGAGGCATTGACCTGAGTTTTGTTGTTTCACGATGTTTTTGTCAACTTAGCTACCTCTCAAGTGGTCTCAAATGTCAAAAAATTGTGCTTGCTTGACTCTAGACGCGAGTTTGATCGATTTTCATATTTTAAATCCCCTCTATCGGGGCCTCGTAAGCTCAATCCCTCATTCTGTCACCGTTGCTGCTATTTTAAGCTGCCATGCGTAGGAAGTCAAATGACAGTCGATGCCTACCTTCAGGGCCAGCATCAGAATTTTCTTGCTCCAAAGCACCATCTAGGCAAATTGCATTCATCCACCCAGTGATATCTTTGATTTTGTGAACATGTAATGGACTTTCAAGAAGGAGCCCGACGAGCACAACGATCTGCCATGGCATATCACCAATAGAAAAGTTTCACAGCTCATGGATTCAGCCGTTTCCAAGAGCACTCCATGACCGTGATCCCTGTGGCCATCTCATCACCGCCTCCTCGTCGACTCACGCCTAAGCTGACTATGCGAACGTCAAGGATCGACGAGGAGAGTTACTGGGTGACAGAGGCGGACCATGATCACATCATCCACCGTCCCTCACCCCCGGTCCAGCAAGACCAATTTTTCAAGCAAGATGTAACCATAGCTCGTCGTCGGAACATGGAATGATGACCGGCGAGGGTATCACATGGCCCGGCGTGATGAAATGCCAAAACGCTGATGATCGAGATTGCCAATCTGTTCGTCCAACGTTGCCAGTTGGCGATCGACCCTCGAAGGATCAGCTCCGGACATATGCTGCGAGAAGAAAGCCCGAGGTTCTCGCGATGATCAGCGAGATCAGCTGCTTCGCTGCTGCCTCATGAGTGGTCATTTCATCTGAAGGCCTGGCAGGCCAGTGCTCCGTGGCGGTACGGAAGAAATTTCATGTCGCGAACGAGGTCATCCGCTGCTCGGGGTGGCTGCCACATACTCATCCATACTTGGTGCGCTGGCACCAGGAGATTGACAGTCCTTTCGAGCTCGTAGCTGTGAATGCCTGACTACCGGCTATTCGACAGGCCGCTCGATGCTCACTGATAGCGCCCTGGCTATCGAGATCTGCCACGCCATCCTCCGGAGGACTTGTTCCTCACATCACCCTCCACAGCGTCATTCGCACAAATCGCTACCAAAGAGTGATCGCAATCTAGTCACCAACGCATTGAAGACTCCGGATGCTACTCGGCTTGTCGCCATCCCAGGCGAGGTGCGACCCTACGACGATCGGCAGAGGTACCGAACCTGGATCTCGAGGTACAACGCGAGCCCTACCATTGACTGCGCAGGCAACTTCTGGGAGGAGACCCAAAGCTCCCCCGATCTGGAGGCCACAGGGCGAGGACGGGTCTTGGGGGGTTACCAGAACGGGACGGCATCAAGTGACCCCTTTTCCGGCCCTCGCTTCCGGCTATGAGCTGTCAGAGCGATGCGTACCCTCCGCATCCTGCAGGCGTACCCAGCACCAGGTTCAGTCTCGGACCCCTTAAACGGTGGCTTGGTGTCCAAGAAGTATAGATTAATACCATGCGAAAGACGCAGCGTGTTCTTCCCTTGATCTCGTGGCCCCCGCCCATCTCTCCCAGCCGCCCCCCCGGGTCTCGTTGCGAAGGCTCAATCGAGAGTAGCCTCCAGAACGGCAGCGGCGCTCTTTCGGGCGTCGGCCGTTCTTCAAGGCATCCCGCCGCTCGCCAGCTCCGGGGTCAGACCGAAGATTGCGCGAAATAACACGCGGTCAGAAGGGCGAGGGCGCGGCCCCAACAGCCAACAGGCGTGCTGCGGTGACCGGTGAGATCCAAGAGCCAAGGGCCTGTGCAGTCAGCAGACGTGCCTGCGTCGTCGATCGCGCGCCCCCGGGGAGGCCATTCCGCCGCGGCACAGCCGCGGAGCGAGCCATGGGACAGATGGGCGACGGGAGTGTTTCTGGTTGGAGCACGTACGCACGTCCGCACACACGCAACCTTTTTGGCATGTTCGAGTGCCGTTGGCGCATGCTCGCTTGAAACGGTACTTGATAGATGGGCGAGCGAAAGGGGGGGGGGTTGGGGGCTTCCTTCAATGGGGGCTGTCAACTGGACAGGGGGACGAGGGGAACAGGGGGCAGGATGGCGGCGCCGTTCCTCGGCCGTGACGTCTCGATTGGGCATTGACTTCGAGATGAGTGCGCCTCTGCGCGTGGCGTGGTCCGCCGCCCTCACGTGGGGAAGACGTGGGCGCGACTTCGGCGTGTTGCGCTTGGCGATGCTGCTCGTTCGAAATCGCGCAAATAGGGAAAGAGGCAGACAGGTTCCTCCGCTGACCCCGCGTTCCCTCGCTGCGTGCAGCAGCTGACCTTTCCCCGGATCGTCGGTCGAGGGGCGACATGTCTGCTTCAGGGTCTTTGTGGGGATGTGGATCGCGGAGGACAGATGGCCAGACTGGCCCTATTCCGACTTGCAATCTTGGCTTTTGGGGATGCAGACTGAGCTGGCCGCGGCGGCAGCAGCAGGCGTTATCGACAGGTGTCATTTCTTCAGGACCACGCGCGCGCCCGGACGGCGTGTTCACCGCCTCCGGTAAGCGGACCGGCGACGTGGGATGAGGCGTTTGTGCGCGGTTTGTCCACGAATCCGACGGTCGAGAGGTCCGTGAGGGCACGGGGGTTGGGGGTCTCGGTGAGGGCGAGGATGAGGGTGATGGCGACGCGGCCGCGAGACAGCTGTCAACCCGCGCCGTCATCTCGCCTTGTGAGGGGGGGAATCACACGTCCGAGACATGGAGCCTATTCACCTTCCCTCTTTCGAAGTCAAGCCGCGCATCATGCTCCTTGGTACGAGCCCTGCCTCACCGGTTTGTTTGCCTTTGCCCTGCTCACCTGGCCTCGTGGCCCGGGTGAATGAAGAGCAGGGCGCGTGCCACCCCTGGCAGTTGGGCCAGGGTCGGGAAGGCGATGAAGAGATTTGGGAAAACCAATTGTTGACCCTGCTCACATGGCCTCCATGGGCGGCGGCAAGGCGGGACGCAGCCGGCGCGCCGCGGATCTCGCCAGATGGTGGGCTTCTTTACCCGGGACTTTAGCCTGGCCCGCCAAAGCCGATCGAGGCGGCCTCGCTTGGGGAAGCGATCGTCAAGCTTTCCGGCTGTCAAGCCCTCTTGGCCCCTATCACCCTCGTCCCAAGGGGGTGTGTGGTCGGTGCGGGCTGGCGAGTACCGGTGGCCTGGGCTTGGTGAAGTCTGGGGTCTGGGGAAGGATGGCGAGAATGCGTACGGGGGGGTTATTGGATGGTCAAGAGGGAGATGGGCATGCCATGCGGGCTTGAGGATGGTGTGAATGTGATACTTGGCTGCAGGTTGAAAAATGAGAAGAAATAAATATTCAAAAAATATTGTTCTCGAGGGTAGGACCTAATATTCTGAATTGTTTGGTTGGAGGGTCACGTTCAATCTATCCGGGACCTGTCACCTTCGTCCCAAGTTGTCTGCTGGATCTGGGGTGCAGATGGAATAGATGAACCCATATGAAGGCGTCGATCTCGTTAACGTCCCTGGATCTCAATATAGGGGAGTCGAGCTTCGCCATCTCGTCATGTTCGATGCCGTGCTCTGATACTCAAGCTGAGTTCTTGACGATGAAGCAAGAAATCCCTATTCTCGCCGTGACCGTGGGACTTGCTCGGGAATCGACTGACGAACCAACACACCACGGCACATGCCTGCCCTCCATCTCTGGATGGCGCCATCTTGCTGGAGCAACCTCTGCGCAACGCAACCCCTCCATCTCATCCCCGATCACGGCCATCGGTGCCCCCGGACCTGTCACCTTGCTCCCCTCCATCAAAGGTGCCTCAAGGCAGCATGAAAGTTTCTTGACGCCTCACTCGCAGGTCGTCACAATCGCCACCGGTCCAGGCACTCACACCTGCATCTCAAGGTTGGCCAGCACCGCGCCTCCTTCGTGTTTCCCGCCACGGAACGCCTCCTGGACGCTGGACGGCGGTATCGGAGAACTCGCAGGCAGAGAGGGCTGCCTCGCCTTGCTGGCCGCCCTCGCGGCGCGGTGCAAAAAGGGCTACTCCGTGTAGGATGAGGACTGTCACAAGCCGATTAGGATACGAGCCCCCAGGCAATGCGACGGCGATGGGTGAAGAGGGTGTTGCCATGGCGAGCAGGGGAAGGAAACGAGAGAGAATCCAAGGCACCCATGGCCACGAGTCCCCTGCAGCGCTTCACTGGAAGCTGAGGGCGGTAGCATCATCTCCTTCAAAGCCACCCGGTGGTCGGAGGTTGGAAAACTTTTCAGACTCGCAACCAACACCCAGAGTTGAGATGTCGCCGCGCGCCACGAGCAGCCAGGCCGGCTCGACTGCTCTGCCGCCGGGCGACCACGTCCATTTTCGGCCGCGGAAGGCCCCGATCCACGCTCCAGGGAGGACTAGGCGGGCGAAGCGATGGTGGGCCACTTGGCATCACCACGACCTGCGCCGCGCCTACAGGTGACAGACGCACGTCGGAGAATATTTCAAGATTACCAGCCCACAATGCCAGAAGGAGAGAGAGGGCGAACTGACCTTCTCAGGCGGCCAAACCAAGCCCGCAGCCCCTCTCAAGGGCCCTCACCGGCGGATGCCTTCGGTGTGCGTGGAAGCCCGTCTGCATTTCCGAATGCATCTCCGGCCGGGGTGAGCAGGGGATCGTGACATCTCGCCTCCCTCTCCACGATGTAACCCCATGTCCTGCCTTCGCCAAGCGGGAGGGCCCTTGTCGCGGGACTGCTGCCGGGCGGCGCGGGGAGGCCACCCGAGGCCAGGGCCGCGCCGTGGTCGACTGCCTCTCGCCGCGCGGTCTGGAACGTCTGTCAGCCATGGCTCGTACATCTTATCCCCGTGATGGGAACGACGCCGCAGCGAGCCCAGCCCCGGAGGGACCAACACAGAGCGTCTCGTGCGAATCTTCCAGGCTCCTTGGATGCACATGGCAAAGCAGCGGCCGCACCCCGCGCAACCCTAGCCTCACCTAAGAACGGCCCACGAGACGGATGCTGACCGGTCACCCCTGAATAGACCAATACGGCCAATGGCTCCCCTTTTCCAGCTCGTCAGATGATACTGCACCCCACGCCGAGGGAGTACACAGCTGTTCGAGGCGTTGCTGCTTGGTGTATACCTCGCAGCCATTGTCATGCTGCTGCCGTGCACCACCTGGCGATCGGATGCCCGCCTCCCGCGAGCTCTCACAAACCATTCATCCGTCAGGTAGACAAGGAGTACAACCAGCCGAGAGAAGGTGACACGCCTTCGGATCGCACCCAGGCCCAATGACGATCCCTCGGCAGAGACCGTAAGCCGATGAATCCTTCTCGTCCCACGCCCGCATCGTCACCGCACGTCCGCTTCCACGGCCGGCAGCAGCTCCCTCGCCCTGCTGACCGTCGCGATGCCCCCCTTCCCTTCCTGCCCGTCATATATGCCTCCTCCCGCCGGCGGACTTCAGCCGTCGTGGTTCGCCATCGCTTCTCCTCGCGTGGCATTGGCCCACCGCCCGTGCAACCGGGCCGCGCTCGCGCCCGCGTCCGCGCCGTGGCACCGGCCCTTCCAAGCCCCGCCCTCTTCCCCCATCCGCTCCCCACCTCCATGTCTCGCCTCGTGATGTCGTTTGTCTCGCGTCGTATTGTCCTCGACAGAGAAGGAAGGGAGGAAAGAGCCTCCCCAAGGACCAGGCACGGGGGACAGAACAGACCAGGAAACCCAAGACAAGCCTTTCCACGTCCCGCCCCTGTCTCGGCGCTGCTGAGACGGCAGGTCGAGCCGTGGGGTCGGTACGGAACCAAGGTGCCGGGGCCGGGGCTGGGGCTGGGCAGGGGTGCCAGCGAGCAAAGCACGGTATGCGGTTCGCGAGCCCTTTGCGAGAACCCGGCCCGTCATGTCCCCCCCCCCTCCTCGGGGAGACGACCTCTCTACCTGCGAGCGGTGGCGGCGAGACAAGAGTCGCAGCAACGGCAAGCAGAGGGCGCACGAGCGGGGCCCCATGACCTTCTCGATGATCGGTACCTGCGCCGCCGAGAAGGGTACATGGCTCTCGGGGCGTGGGTGTACGGAGCTGGCTGGGAGAGCGGTCTGTGTTGCCTGCCCCCCTTTCCTCGGCCGGCTCGTTGTTTCCTGACCGCCTGGTTTTTTCCCTGGGGCACACTGGAGGCTGAAGCTACGTCAGCGACGGCAACGATGAGGGCGACGGGCTGCGAGGCGAGGTGCAGGGAGGGAGAGGAAGAGAGGGGGTGAATCCTGTGTACTGTCCTTCGTGTCCGGCTTCTCGCTCCTACGGGAGGCTGCAGCAGAGCCGGCTGCGTATTGGCGCCTTTTCGGGAGGCTGTCACAGTGGCGCCACGTATGGCATCGTGTCAGACTCTTTAGCGAAGGGCCGTTGCCGGTGCTGTAGTTTCCAGGTTCGGGAAAGGGACGTGTTCGATCCGATGTCTGGCGTCCTGGTCGTCGGTCATGTGGATGGAATAAGAACCTGAATAAACACACCGTTCCGTTTTCTGGACGTTGGCTTCCTGGATCACATACTGACTTTGCGCATGCCCCTATTAACGCCCCGATGGCAGCAACGCCTGGGCCTGAGGGCGTACAAGCGTGACAGCGTGTCGTGAAAGGGGCTACACGGTCGAGTCTATCGTCCTGCGCGACCGCCCGTGGCACCTGCATCACCAAAGCTTCATGCTCGCTTCGCGGACACACAAATGATGGTTTGAAGAGGATGCGAGACGGCGAGGGCGAGCTGAGGGTGAGGAGAGAGACTCTATTGTGTATTAGCTTAGGGAGGTCGGCTCGACGAAATATGATGACAACAAAACCAAATAAGATTAAACAAACACGAGCATTACATTTATTACTTGGTGTCGTACACATATTTCGGGCCTCTATGGAAAGGAGTCAAGGCAATTAAGATGAGAGGTTTCCGAGGCCTGCGGCATCGTCAGCTTCATCGTACTTCAAGCAGGGCACATTACCCACGGCATCGGAAGAGTAGGCGAGCTTTCGTTGCCTGCCCACGTGACGACAAGACTGCTGGATGCCACTGACAACGTCAGACCGGCCTGCATCCTGCTTGCAATGCCTCCTTCCGTGGTTGCATGATTCTGCTGTTGCGACCTCGACCCTCAAACCACATCCTCAGTTCTCTCCCAGGATCAACAAGTTCATCCAAGCACCTCACAGACCCCTTCTTCTCTCTTGTTTGATTCACCCAAGCCCATCAGGTCGACAACCGCGACCCCTTACCGCATACCGTCGCAGCAGCATGAGCAGAACCCGCCCGCGCCGTCACATCCCTCCCCAACAGCCGACATGACGCCCACGTCAACCCTGCATGTAACCCCTCCCCAGGCATCCCATCACCCCAGGTCCATTTGTACCTGTTGGGCGTCCTCGAAGTCGGCCTCCTCAACGTTGAGAAGCAGGCCATCTCAACCGGCCATTGCAAACAAGCAAACATAAAAGAAAGTACCTCTTCCACGATGACTTGTATCTCCCATCTTAGGGGGCCGAGCCGGTGAGCGCGACCCCCTTGTTAACGCGCGCGCCACGGATGCAACTTCAAGGCCTCCAACCCGGAGAGATATCGCGTCAAGGGGGCCCCATCCGTCCGGGGAAGCACCGCGGCCGCGGCAGGGGGTTGGACCATCACCTCCCGGGGGAATCTCGTAGCTGGCACCATCACCCCGAAGACATCCCGTGTC
The DNA here is from genome assembly GCA_002851715.1 of Verticillium klebahnii. NCBI lineage: Eukaryota > Fungi > Ascomycota > Sordariomycetes > Glomerellales > Plectosphaerellaceae > Verticillium > Verticillium klebahnii. The sequence continues at coordinate 889,871 of NMXL01000001.1, read as the reverse complement.
ACACACGGGGGACGGGGGGCCAACACGTTCGATGAACATGACATGACGTCCAACTGATCCTGCGCAACGCCAACCGAGGTCAAGGCGCCTCGGCTTTCGCGACGCGCGCCCAAATTCGGCATGCGCAGGCCCCGAGGCAGGACAGAGTGATTGAAAGGAACGCCGGGGAGGCTGCGTCTGACAGTCACGCAGATCATCGGGACTGGCTGTCACTCGACTGGCAGCGGTAGACGCAAGGGACCACGAGATGGGACGCCCGGGCTGATACCACAGCGTCGTATTCTCACGGGAAAACTCGCAAGGGGGGACAGAACGGCGCGAATAGAAACTCAAAGGTCACGATTCCAGCAATCCAGTGTCGCCTCGCCAAGTCAGTGTCGGACTCAGCCATCCTCACAAGCAGCGCGAAAATCCTCCCCGCAATCAGCAGACACAAGTTTTTTTTATCGTCCAACGGCAGGGCAGGTCTGGAGGCGCTGAAAGAGATCCCACTCAGAACGACCCGACAGGGCTGAACGCCCCGTCCGACGTGACCTCATGCCTGCAGCAAGGCAGAGCGATGCACGACAGCAAGCCCATCCAGTGAGCCAGCGAGTGAGTCTACTCTCACACCGCTGGTTGGAACGGCTTCCGTTCCGCCCTCGGACAAAGCGCGATGAAGATGGACTGTGGTGCCGGGTAGGCGGTCAAGTACAGCGACCTTGAGTACGAAAAATGCGCACCCCGAAATGTATTGGGGGCTGGCTATGAATCCAGTCCGTCCGTCCGTCTGTCCGCAAACGGGTCAGGCTGGGGGCCCTTGGCTGGATGTATGACATCGTAGGGATGGGCCATCCAGATCCAACGCGGGGAAGGCCCCAACTCAAAGAAACGAGCAGGAAAATAATCCCATGAAAATAATAGAATTAATTCGCAGAGTGAGCCATTTCCCGTCGGTAGCCTAGCCACACCGACTTGACGAGTATGACATTGTACACGCTTCGTCACCGCCCCAGGTCCTGCACAGCGCGCAGCAAGGCCGTCCCTAGATCCCGGGGAAACCTCGTGGGTAGTGGACTAGCCGCGAGGGTGAAGGTTGAGGGGAGACGGCAGGAGAGGGGTTGCGCAAAACGGGCCTCGGTCATGGCTCGGCACCCGCCCGTCTCACTCGAGCGTCAGGCGAAGACCAAGGACAGAAAGGCTCCGACCGGTGATGTGCAGCGTGACCCGTTCCGAGGAGGCAAAAGGAGGGGGAAAAGGAGAAGGGTCTTCGGCAGCATGTGAGCAGAAAAGCCGCAGTGATCATCAGCGTAGTTTGCGAAGCATGGCATGGCACGCGCAAGAAAATCGGAAACAGGACCCTGAATTGGCGAGGCGGCTGGAGACCTGGAGAGCCTGCGGGGAGGGAAGCGGGAGGTTGACGTGTCCGGTGGAGGGCTGTGTGGAGTGATTGTGGGTTGTGGGATTCGGGGTCCTCCTGATGCTGATCAGTTTGCTCCAGAGTGCTGCGAGGAAGACGCTGTTGACGATTCCCAGGCCGGCCGCAGCATCGAGGCGATCACTGCAGAATCGGCCTCGTCGCATGCGAGCTGAAGCAAGACGGAACAGAGCACTGGAGAGGAGGAGGGCTCCTGGAACGGTCCTCGTGCCCCCGGGCGGTTCGGCGCAATCACGGCCGTGTCTCTCGTGTCGAACGATTCGAGCCGCAGTGACTGCCGCGCGGAGAATCTACGGGCGAGGACCAGGGGTGGAGGTGGAGGCAGGTAAGCGCTCGCCTGGATGCTCACGGGACACGAGCGAGCAGTCCTGACCTGACTGGTGTTGGAAGTGTTGGCAGGACCCTTCGAGAGGAGGCATGCTTCGAGTCAGGCCACGGTCCTCGAGGTCTTGGAAGTAATCGGTGGTGACCAATATTTGCAATGTCCAGACAACGGATTACGAGACCCCGGGACCTCATGTCCCACAGCAGCCCCAGGAGGCTCCCCCCGTGGATGCCCGACGATCCAAAATCCCGAGCGACAGTGGGACCTGGACATCAGCTTCGAGTCTGGGTGGGAATCGTCGCATCGGTCGGGTGAGAAGCGTCCGACAGTACGGATGCATCTGTCACCGCAACGGACAGGACCCTTCTTGCAGCGACGGTCTGGCCTTTCCCTCCCGGTTGGCGGCAATAGACAGGTCCAGGAACGGCGCGCCGTCGTCCTCTCTGCTGACCTACCCTGACCGCTTCCGTTGGTGACGGGGCGACGTGACGAGCCTAACCTTGACAGCCTGGACCACTTTGGACGGACTCCGCTTTTCTCGCCATTTAGCCAGGCCCGCCGAGTGGCGGAGAATTGACCCGTAATCCCTCGTGATGAGGGTCTTTTTCGCCTTCTTCTCCTCTTTGCTCGCATTTCGACTTTCCCTGCGCCTCAGACATGAGGGGGGGTGTGCGGGAAACGGCCAAGATCCAGGGGACTCCCCGCCGTAGGGCGGTCATGCGGCGCTGTGGTTGGTTTCTAGGGCTATTGAGGACGTCTTGGGGGCCGCGCAACAGCTTTCAAGACCGCGCTGGCGGCTGGCTGGACTGGCACACCACCAACTTCCCCGCGAAAGCCGTAAAGCGCCCCTTGTCAGACAATCTGGCAGAGGCGGATATGACGCAGATCACGCAGCGGCCGAGAGAAAGTCATTGCTTTCCACAGTGAGAGAAATTGCCGTCGGCGGGAGACTTCGAGCCAGTCACCGAAAAGCGATGGCGGGCGGCAAATCATTGGGCGCCGGAGCTGGGTGCCGTGAAACTCTGAGACGAGCGGCACGAGTGTGGTTGTGACTTTGTTGACGACGGCGCCGAAATGCGACGGGGATCGTCGTCGAGGTGTCTGACTGCCATTGACAATAGCGCGCCATGGAGGATGGAGGGGTCACGTCGAGAAGGAATGCCGAGGACAGCCTCACTGTGACCCCAGAGAGTTGGGCACGTGGCTGGGTAGGCCGCATTGAGAATCGATGACAATGGACGAGGGCTTTTCGCTCGCAAGGGAGCCGACGACGTCGCCACTGTGGAGGGATAGAGAGGGTGTCGTGACAGACGGTCGCCGGATCCCCTTGACGAGGCATGCGTTTCCTTGCGGGCCTTGATGGGTCTCTATCACGGAGTCTCTTCTGGGTGCCTCGAGGCGTCGGGGCGGATGTCCAGACCAGACGGTACCGCCCAGTGGCTTGCCGTTCCGACGGGTCGGAACTCGCTGGTCCTCTCGGCCACGTCCCCTGAGGTGATTTCCGTGGTACTACTTGGGATTGAGCAATGACCCCAAAGATCCAAAAGAAAAGGAAAACGGTAGGGACGGAGAAGTCCAGGGAAGCGATGCAGGTGTGGCCCACCATCCAGCCGGGCTCGAACGCGCCCAAGTCGAGACGAGAAACGCAGCATGCCCACCGGATCTCATCTCAACTCGTCAGCTGGCCAGGTGGACGGAGCTGGACTCCTGGAGCTCTTTGTGAGGTGTGACAAAGATGGGAGGGAAGCAGAAAGTGATAGATGACATGATGCGGCGCCGTCTGCTGGGAATGCGCAATCGCCGCCCAAAGTCTGGTCTGGCCGTGTCCTGATCGTCGCCGGAAGCGGGGCCCCGGAGGCCGCGATTGGAATGGGAGGTGAGGTATCATATCGTGAGTCGGATTGTTTCTGATCGACGGGGCCGTTGAGGGTTGCTTTTTCCAGCCGGGGGGGCAGAGAGATGGTGGTGTTGGAGTGCTGAATCAGACTGTTAGCTGGATTCTGAGTCGAATCCATATGCCAGCGGCAGACAGAGGGAGGGAGTGCCTAGGTGCTGCCTGCCGTCTGCTCGCTGAGGCGGTGGTGGCTGGAGATCAGCTGCACTTCCCCTCGCTAATCTGCATCAGGCCTGGCAGACGGATGGCATCCACCAAGACGGTGTGGACCCACCCGGAAGAAACGGTTTACACCTGCCTCCAAGTGTCAGAGGGGAGGGCACTCGGGTGATGTAAGCAGAGAGCCGGAGAGAATCCACCCCACTCTCCCCCAAACGCATCGGTTTGATTGATGCACGAAAGCACCACTCGAAGCATCACAGCGCATCGCATCACATCACATCACGACAGAATATTTGCCATAAGAGAAGCAATACGCACAAACGACCAGAGAACACGAAACACGCCCCTCGCACCATGTCCTGCATCGTCCCGTAAAACCAAAGAAATTGCCACCACTCATCCATCCCCCACGGCCCGTTCGCGCAATGAGAACTGATTGCTTGTCAAGCCTGCCCTCCGTGACGAGTAATGCTCGCAGCGCTGTCGCCTCTCACATCTGACGCCTCAGTTGCGCATCCTTTTTCCTGACTCTGCATTTCGAGGTGACTTTGATGACCGGAAAGATACTTGCGCACCCAGGCGCGATACATCCTGCCCTCGACGCAACATGGACGGGCAGGCCGTCGAAATCTCAGACATGGAAAAAGGCGGGCGGGTGAGACCTGGTCTCGATGGCTGGGCGGTATTCCTGGCGAGTGTGCCTGGAATGAGCGCGATCGCTTCTCCATTGCTTCTGGGAACTGGAGATTTGGAATGGATGCCTTAGCTGACTCGACGGTGGCCGCGCCGCATGGCATTTCGATCCAGCTCCTGACAGGGCTCACGATGTCGGCGCAGGAGGTAGAACGAATCCTCGCCACTGATTTCTTTGGAGAGAAAGGACGAGGATGAGAGAAGATGCACAGGCGACTGCAAAGCTCCAACCTCGATGCTCTCCTCGTGTACTCTCTCTCTCTCTCTCTCTCACAGACCAGAGCTGCCCACGGCTGCAGCTTTCAGGACAATGCGACACGTCCTCTCAACAGCATGCATGCGCCCACCCGCAGACATCACCAAAGAACAAACGCAAAAGCACCAGGAGAAGAGAGCAAAGCAGAGCAGAGCGAGGCCAGCTGAAACATACGCAAGGGACTCCCGAAAACCGTCGCTCTCGCCGACGTCACCACCTCCCCATGTCTTGGTTGTCGCTGATCTAGGTCTCAACCGTCCTGAGCGGCCGGAATGGCAAAGAGGACATTCTTCCATCATCCCTCCCCAGCGTTTGTGCTTGCTTTCCCCAAGTTTCCCCTGGCGCCCTACCCCACACCACCCTCACGGCCGACCCCCCCTGCCGCAAACCGGGACTGGCGAGACAAGAGAAACACAAACTCCAGAGCACCCCTGTCCCGGGAGCCCTCCGCGTGCCCCGGCCGTGCCGTCACAAATGACCAGATATCCAAGCATCCAGTGCGATCCCACGATCGCGCTGCATCGCTGGGTGAGTGCTGCGCTGCGCCGTGCGTCCTGGCATTCGCGCGTTGCGTCGGCGGTGCTCGTGCGTCCCCTTTTGCAACGCGACAACACTCCAAAGCCCCTGGGTGGCATTGACTTGATCAAGAGAGAGAAAAGACGCAGTTGGTGATAAGCTCCCCAGACCGCCAGGTCGAAACTGCGGCATCCGGCCCCGGCCCTTGCCGTCATCTCGCCAGCGCAGCAACGCGCATGAGGTGCATCGCACGTGGGCTCACCGCATCCGCCTCACTCGCAGGCGCGGGAAATAAATGCCCTCTCCTATTGCATCAATTCCCCAAGTCGGTGAGTGTCACGACAAGCGAACGCTGCGGCAATCAAGGCCAGGCGGCTTGCAGCACTAAGGATGTTGGGGGGGGGGGGAAGGGGGGGGACTGCCGGCATGCGCGCCCACGCAGGAGAAGCGGTCTCAATACCTTCTCGAAGAGCAATCGAACCGCCGGCGGCAGGCTGATAACACACACACACACACAACCCTGGTCCCCCCCCCCTTCCTTCAGACCAGCCCTCCTGACCGCTGCCAATGCTGCGCTGCCCCCCATGCCGCGACCCCCATTCGCACACCACCTCGTCGCGACAACTGATGGTGCAATCAATGCACCCGCCGCTTTCGGGCAGCTGAATACCTCATCCCCCCATGCCTTTGCCAGTGTCACGCTCGGGAAAATGTCACCGCTCGGATCACCCTCCATTGATCACAAATTCTGCTCATAGCACACCTGCTATAATGGTTTAGTTATCTCGTCACATATGACGGGACTGGGTGTGATCCAGCACCCGCCTGAAGGGGGGTTGAGGGCGTGGGGGAGAGGGGGGCCGACGTTCTGTCCACACAGTTCCCAGTCCTGTTCTGCTCGTGTACCTGCCGAATTTCGAGCGTTGTCTCGTCTGACTTGGGTGCTTGTCTCACGGGGGGCTGAACAGTCAAACATTGCAACCCACCGCAATTGAGTTGTGACCTTCCGCATCGGAGAAGTTTGCTCATTACTGCTGTCGCCTCACACCCGCCCCTGCTCCTACCACGCCTGGGCTGAGAGGACGTTGCTTCTTCGCCTTTAGGGGACAACACTGCCTTGGAAGAAGCGCGCTACCGAAGACGTCAAGAATGAAATGTGATATGCTTTCTATCAGGGTCGTTCCAGGCCCCGGCCAGGTGCTGGCGCTGCATAGGATCATCATGCGCTAATTGAGCCCGTCTCGTCTGCCATGTCCTGATCGGTCGCCGGCTGAACGAACAGGATGAGGGAGGGGCAAGGCGAGGAAGAGGAAGGGGAAGGGCGTCAGAGGCCCAGCGGTCTGGTCCAGCGTCACGGGAGCGAGCGGCCCTCGCCGTTTGGTCCGCTGCTAGAGTCGCCAATCAGGAGCCTGTGCTCGGACATTTCACCCCCACTTGCTCTGCTCCTGGCAAGCCGACCCCCAACTCGTCCTCCATTGGGTGTCCGACCTCCTCCTTCTCCTCTCTGCTCTGCCGCCGCTTCCTCACATCCATCCAGGCGATGGATACCCACGCTGGCCGTCTCGTGATGCCCTCGACGCGGGATGCGTGGCGTGTCACAGCCCATGCCACCCACGCATGCCACCGCGAGAGAAGAGTACGACTTCCTCTGCTCGGCATCACGCAATCATCGCCGCGAGGCAAACCACCGCACCGTTCCGTCTCATGCCACACCATTTCCCATCCCGTCAACCAGGAACCGGTGGGTGGGCCGAATCGCAGACCGGTGGATCCCCGCCGAAGGGCGCTACCTGAACTCTGGGACGGCTCAATCTTGCGGCCCATGCCCGAGGGGGGATGATGATCATCCCACGTACCCGACACCCAGCGCGGCAGCACCGCGAGGGCGGACCTCGGTGCGACATCCCCCGTGAGCCCGTCGTATCCCTACACGAATAGAACGAAAGAAGGACCGCCAGAGACTCGGGTCGGGCGTCGACACCAGCCCGAGAAAAGAGACAGCAAGACCCGGGAGCTCGTTCCTTTCTGTAGGGTAGTAGTGCCTTGACGGGACAGACATCATCATCCAACTTGTCTCGGCCCTGTCCGACACCAAGGGGCAGACGTTTGCTCGCTGCAGGCCCAATGCTGCTGTAGTGGTATGCGCCTGCACCGCATCCACCGATCGTCAAAATTGCAATCCCTGTGCGACGTCCGAGGAGTGCTCGTACGGTAACATTGTCCGCCGGGTGGGCCTGTCATTGTCCAGAGAGGAAGCAGCCCAGCCAGCCCGGCCATCCGTCTCGCCGCCCAACCTGTCGTTCGCACATCACTTTCTCCACCGTGTAATGTCCCAGCCCACGGCCTCGGGAGCGCCAGCGCCAGGGGAAGAGCGACGGGTTCACTTCGCGGAACGGCCACCCCAGCTCCCGCGAGCGAGGCCTGGCAAAAAGGAGCGCCTGACGAGTCGCTCATGCCGTGTCAATACCACCATACACCCCGGCCTTCTTGGCAAAAAAAGCAGAAAGCGCGCCCGTGATGGCCTCATGGCGCCTTGCCATGTCGAATGCTGAAGGATCGACAGGCTGGCGCGCAGGGCCTCGGCTTCAGGACGGGTAGGGATTTGGCATGGCGTCTTCATATGTCCGCCGCATGCGCCTCGGGACGAACTTGACCAGGGGGAAGGAGGAAGGAAGGGAGGGGGGGCACTTTCAAGCCTCGGGCTGGGGGTGGAAGGGCCGCCGTTCAGCTTCGGTGGTCCAGGAGCCTGGTCAGCGAACCTCGAGAGGAGAGGGGGCCATTTTCTTTTCTGGCGATCCTTCCGGGCGCGGTAGGTAGCGAGGGCCTGGTAAAGGCGACAGCATCACCATCTCTGTGCCAACATGCCAGCCCGACCAGCACCAAGGGGTCTGCCAAAAAAGCAACCCAATTCAGGGCATCTGACTCGTCGTCCGCTGGCCCGTGGCGTGCCTGATTCTGTGGTGTCGTTTGGCCATCCTTCCATCCGCCCAAGGCAGAGTCACAGTGACGGAGGGGGCTGTGACGTTTCAAGGGTCCCGCGGCAATACGCCCAATTCCTCCTTTCATGGGCGGGGAGAGCCATCCCGCCTGAGACCTGGAGTTCTGATGACCGCCAGCCGGCGGCAGTTCTCTGCACCCGTCCGCTTGCTTTGCTCTCCTGACCCGACCCAGGCGGGCTTGCACTAAACTGTCGCAGACCCTGTGTGTTGTTCGGCTGGAGAAGAGCCCGGTGAGCGTGACGGGTGGGGAGGGGGATTGGAGTGTGGGAGGATGGACAACGCATCGCAAGCGTTTAGAGGGGGGCCGCCTCGCCTCATCCAGGTGATGGCAATGAGAAAGGGCCCCGTGATCAATATCGACAGTGCGAAACGGGGCGTCAACCAGGGCGTGGGGATGCTGCTGCTGCAGTGCGGCAGCTTGTTTTTTTGTCTTTGCTGTGCGGTGTTGTGCTGTGCTGCGCAGCATCCAGGAGATCCGATCTGATCGCAGTAGCAGCAGGCTGCCTCTGTCCACGGGATCTATCCATTCGGCGCTGCTGTGTATCAGGAATAGGGAGCAGTTGAAGGGGCGACCGGCATGAATGGGCAGGGCAAAGTGCCGTCACGAGGTCACCTGGGAGCGGCGTGGCCCAGTCAAGGTTGGAAGGGGGCCAGAGTGCACCCCGGACGTCACATCCTGGCGCCAGAGCTGGCCGCAGTGCCGGATTCGATTCGATCAGGCCCCCCGGGGGAGAGGGGACGTGACCTGTGACCAACAAGTAAGGTCGATGACCGCGATTTGCGTTCAGGCACCGACTGACTGACGGGGCCGACGACGGGGCCTCCAATTCCAGTCGACTAGGGAGGGGGGATAGAGTGATCTGAAAGTGCGTTCAATCAGGGACGGAAGCCTCGACTCGTGATCCAGACGACCATGACACGGCATGGCGGAGTCGAGCCCAGGTCTGGAGACTGGGGAATGATGGGCCATAGATTGAGGCTTCGCGGGAGGGAGCCGCCAATGCCAACGCCTGTGCCAATGCCTATGCCAATGCCCATCGTGGGTTCCGTTTTGGCTAGTGCCTCGTGACTCTTCCGACGAGCGAACGCGGTGGCCCGACAGGTCCAGGCCGTCCAGAGAACGGAGAGGGACAGAGCCCAGAAGGGGAAGGGCCTTGGGCAAGACGGGCCAGACTGGAGGCGGCAGCCGATCCGGAGAGGCCAGGCTAGCCCAGAACAGGGAGTACCGTCTCGGCCGTTGGAGAAGGCCAGGCCGTTTTGGGGGCGGTGCTTCGACTGCCCGTATCCTCGGCTGTCTTTTGGTCACCTGTCTGCTTGCTGCTTCCGTCCGAGGGGACGGTCTAAGCTTCGGATTGGGGTAACTTGGGCTGGAGAGTCAGCAGGCGGAGAGATCTCCGTCGCCACGGGGAGGGCGGACGGGGCGAGATGAGGCGACTCACAATCATGTGACCAAACGGTGCAATGCGCTGGGGACGTGAGGTGGACCGTGAACTGTGGCCAGAAGGGGCAGCTTGAGAGTTACCACAAACGGTTAGCTCAAGTCATGACGCTAAATCGATGACTTGTCCTATTCGAGGTGCGCATCTGATCAGGAGCGCCGCGAATGCCCCGGACTGCCACCCGTTTCAGGCTAAGCGTGCTTTGGCATTTCCTCCCCGACGGTTTCCCGAAGCAGTAGGCGGCCAGTGGGCCGGTACTTCTCCCACTGATTCTAAACCCCTGGAAGGAAACCCACCCGTCATGGCAAGACTGACTGATTCCCCCCTCCCACCCCCCTGGCCCTTGCCCCCCCGTCGGGCCAGGCTCAGGAGGGGGGGGGCAGGTGTGGCCTGGGGTCTGGAAAGCCACCGACAACACCCCCGGCGCTAGGTACCTCCACGAGGTACATGGGTACTTGTCCCCCGTCGAGGTACCTGTCGGCCCTTGCTTCCTCCCCATGCCCCTGTTGTGAGATAGATTTACTCACCGCGACTCCCCCCCCTCCCCTCAGCGCACCCACACGCCCCCCCCGTCACCCGTCCCCCCCATCTACATCCACATCCAAAGCCATATCCTTTACTTGTATCCCACTTCGGCTCTCCTCCGATCCTGGGCCTGACCTGACGATAATAATTACCACCCACTCCCCAGACCTCCCACACTTCCTCCTCCTGCTACTTCAACTCTCCACCCGGCACTCGACTGCACGACAGACACATTCGAATACCCACTGCGCATTCACAACTACACATCACATCGTCGTCGACTTGATAGACGACATCACTTGCACAATCTTCCCCATCGACTTCGACGACCCTCGATCACTTCGACTTGCTTCCTTAGTGGCGTATCACCTGCTCGGCATATAATCGATCATCCTTCCGCCCCTGGTGCCGACGACCTTCGTATCTGAACTCAATCTCACCCGACTCACCCCACCCATCACGATCCCGTCGCGCGTCGTCGCCTGCAAAACCGCAACCATCTATCCTGACGAGCCCTCCCTCGCTTGCTCGCTACCCCGAGCAGCACGTAACGGCACCATGCCTTTCCCACTTGACGCACACGTCCTGACCGTGGACACCAACCTTCTCCACAAGGTCGACACCTCCAATCCCCAGAACCTCTACAGCATGTGGACGGGTAAGTTGACTTCATTCTTGCAGCCCAACGGCGACTCTCGTCAGCTGCGGGGCCCCAACTCATAACCGCGCCGTCTCGCTGACACATGACCTTTCAGTCTTTGCTCGCTGCGCAGAGTCACTCGAGCAGGGCCGAAGACTGGAGAACATCAGCTGGCGCCTGTGGAACCGCGAGACCTTCTGCTGCGCGACCGACGACCAGGCACCTACTTATGCCGCCACCAGCCTGCCCCGCGAGATCCCACAGGACGCCAGGATACCCGACGTCCCTCAGCTCTCCGGCAGCCTCGACTCCGTTATCGAAGAGGAGGCAGTCGACTTCACCTCTGAAGAGTCTGGCCTTGACATTGTCCGCCCCAGGATACAGAGGCAAGACTCCTGCGCCAGCAGCCGGAGTCGAGGCCGAGAGCGCCACATCACCGCCGACGGCTTTGAGAAGATCGTCGTCTCCATCATCAAGGAGAAGGAGCCCCTCTCTGCTCCTCTCCCATACATCACCTCCCCCTACCTCGCGGCTGAGAAGCAGTCTCCCGCCTCTATCCCCAGCTTCGAGCGCTCGGGATCTACCACCACCGAGTCGCCCTGCAAGTCTTCCGAGGGCGAGGAGGAGCCCTCCCAGGAGCCCTCGTCTCCCGAACTCAACTCTCGCACCACTGTCGTCCGCGGCTTCTCTCCCTCCCAAGGCTCCCTGACCCGCACCATCATGGAGACTCCTCGCAGCATCCCCACTACCCTCCTCCCCGAGCCTACCTCTGCGCCTGCGGCCAAGAACGTCGTGTCCAAGAAGCAGCCCGTGTTCGTCATGGGTGGCTCTTGCTCCAGCAGTGAGCAGGACAGCCCGAACAACACTCGTCCCGTTCCCGCCCCTCAGTCTAAGCGCAAGATGTTCGCCCTTGGCGGCTCATCCGAAGAGGACAGCTCCGTCAAGAGCGCGCTCGCCTCCCCTCGTCCCAATGGCCTTCTCAACCCGCAGAAGAAGCAGGCCTCGTTCAGCGCCCAGCTCGTCACTCGCACCATCGACAACGACAGCGCCGTCGCTGATGACTCGGACACCGACTACGTTGACGAGAGCGCCATTGACGACGATGACGACTCTTCAGACTGGGAGGACTCGATTGAGGACAGCGGTCGCTCTAGCATGGACGACAAGACGCTCTTCCAGCGCGTCGACTCCAAGGTTAATCTCACATCGCGCCGCTCCCTGATCTCGGTCATGTTCGCGCAAAACGAGCGCGCCTCCAAGCTGAGCAACATTGCTTCTCAGTCAACCTCGGCGCTGCCTCGCGCGTCGCGCCTCTCGCAGGCGCACACCGTGGCCGGTTCGCCGAACGACTCGGACGAGGCACCTCTGATGATGAAGAAGGGTGTTCGCTCTTCCCCTCTCAAGCCCATCAACGAGATCCCCCGCTCCACTGCCCAGCCCATCGCGACCGCCGCCAGCCACAGCCAGCTCCAGGCTCAGGCCGCACTGTCGCCGCGCACTACGCGCCGTAACATGCTGGCTACCGAGCTGACTGAGTCACTGCGCCGCAACCTTCTCTGGGAGCGTCAGCAGAAGAGCTCGACCGCCAATGCGGTCCTCAAGCGCCGCCACACCTCCCACGACGTTGCCAACCTAAAGCAGTACCCCGAGAAGGTGTACATGAACAAGGGCGAGGACGGCAACCCCAACAACCAGTACTTCCAGAAGGAGACCCATGGAGGTTACCACTCCAAGGGCTGGTAAACACCTACACCAACTCACACGACCGCACATATCGACGGGCACATCTTACATGCCCTGTATATTCACTACATGCATTGCGAGGCGACATCATCATTCATCGTCATTACCCATAATCCACAGAGGGGACACACAGAAAAGAGGCGTTTCGACCTCACATTACGGCGGCGTTGCTCATTCACACGATACCATGGTCTGTTTTTCATTTTCTTGTCATTTCATCGAATGTCTCGGACCACATTCGAAAAAATCATGTTGGGCGCAGAGAAGCGCCTTCGGCGAGACTCGTCGCCAATGGTAGTGTGTACTTGTACAGCAGCAGAGGAAATCATACCCCGAGGGCAACCTCGACAACGGCTTTAGGAAAGAGACCAGGAGGCTGGCTGGCTACGAGGGTACACGGACGGCACTAAAAACGCCCAGGCGAGGGCTGGGCTGATGACGAGCGAGCGAGCGAGAGCGGCAGCGGAGACCAAAAAAGCGAATTCCAAAATCCTGGCGCTAGACGGATCGCGGGAGGGTGGGAAACACCCCCGGTCCAGGCTTCTACCAAAAACATGAATAAAACTTCATATCGAATGCACTTGAGTCCCCATTCACTCGCGACAATGCTCCATCCGAAATGCGATGTCCCCACGCCTTTTGCTTGCTTCTGCAGCTAGGTACCATGTGAGTGAATATTGATGACCATGTTCTTTCTACCTTGTCGAGGCCCCATATCGAATACACTACAGGGTCCCCTCTCCCCTCTGCGTCATTTCTGAGCCCTGCGGCGGTCTAGAACCTCTGCTGGAGGGGCTCTTGGTTTTTCTTCTCCTGAGCACGGCGATAAGGTGGTGCTGGGTGGAGAGCAGAGCCCCTCCTCCCCGTGACTCAACGCTGCAATTGCCGCAGGTACCTCATCGGGAAGACAGTTGTGGGAGGTCAGCAGTGGGGTCAGTCGTCAGGTGGGCGGTGACGGCCAGCTTGCTTCACGGGACGAGGAGAATAGTCATCTGAGCGGGCGAACTCCTCCATCGATCATTTACCATTACCGTTCTGTTCATCAGCCTGGCTGGGCGAAAACTCTTCGCGCTTGCGCGGCTCGGAGGGGTTCGGATGGATGGTGTGGGTAAAGATCCCAGAGACTTTCCCGAGGGGGCTGGGTTTCACGCCTGGAGATGGATGATCAGGGGATGCGGGGGACTTTGGCATGTGGTGAGCGGCGGAGGAGGAGAAGCAGGATGACGGGTTTGGGCGTCAGAATGGCATTTTCTCCTTGACAGGGCATTGTGCACGCAATTGTCATCCGTGTCTTGAGGATTGGCCGCGACGCGAAACTATTGGAGGTGGGTAGCATGGTTGTTATCAAGACGCGGTCACCAGGGAGATTTGGATGATCAGAGGGGGCTTCCTCGATGCCGACACCCGCGCTGCGACCGTTGAGCGACGCGGTGCCAGTGGCGCGCGACGGCCAGCATGTTTACAACGTGCAGGGGATAGGCACATCGCAGGTCTGGCGACGGGCGACGCGAAACACGGCGCGCGGAAGCATGTAGAGCTGCCTCGTTCCCAAGGACGAGAGACGACGGTTTGTCGCTGGAAGCACTCAATAGTTTGATGGGCATTCTGTCTAGTGCACCGTCTGCTCTGCCTAGAACAGCAGGCTCTGGAGCGACCCGTCGGCGTTCACGCAGGGACCAGACGATGCGATCAGGAGGACCCAACGAAGAGGAATTCCCGGGACGAGAAGGACGAAGCAGAGGCTAAGGATCGGCTACTCGACACGGAGCTCGGGAGCTGGCCTGTGGTTCTCCCCTGAGACGAGCGCTGGTGGCTCGGCTCGGCTGCTTTGTGGGGAGGGTGGGCTTTGTTGGGAACGAGGATGATGCCGATGACTGTATAATGTAAGCCTGGCGAGAGGTGGCTTGTGTCGACTTGGAAGTGTCGATGCGGCGACTCGCCATTCCATTTCAGAAGCATGTCGTGGCCGAGATGCCTTGTGGCCGCTCTGCCGCCGTCTCGGTGCGTCTTGGCAAGATTTGACCGTGCTAGCTCATCGTGCAGTATCAGATGCCAATTTCGAGGGCAGAAGAAGCAAGGATGCGATCACAAGCAGAGTTCGCGTCGGTCGTTCTGGTCGAGTGGTCGTGTTGCACAAAGGGTTCGTCTCATTGACACGTGAAGGCAGGGCGAAGTGGCCTCGCCGCTGCATGGCGCAGACAGAGTTGCAAGGGCGGCATCAGTCACGACGCATCGCAGCTCCCGGCGCCACCTCCGCACGCTTCGGCTCCTTCGCATGAATGCTGAGGCTGGCGCGCGGTGCATCTCGTGTTCGCGGTTCCCATGGTCGTCTACCTCGACGGGCTGAGGTCAGTACAAGTACATTGAGTACAAGTCTAAGCCCTGTCCCGATCGTTGTGACACGATGCGAGGCTACAGCAATCAGTTGGGGTCGGGTACCGGACAACCCCCCGGGACTGTTGGAGGGCAGGAAATGAGGGGAGTCGGCTGGATCGACAACAGGGTCAGCGTCGCATTGAAGTTCTAAGTTTGGCGTGCCATTGGAGGCTGAGAGCCGCGCGAGGTCCAGAACGTTTGCCATGATGAGTGTTGCTGCGCGCACCATGCACGACCATGACGAAATGGAGGTTGGCTTTGGGTGTGGTTATGGTCCTGACTGCGCATCTCCTCATCCAACTTTGGACCGACAAGGGACGGCGCCGGCTTGGTGTGCTGCTGAGTCTTGGTTGCGTCGCCTGGAGGGGGTAGCAAGTAGCCTTGCGCCAAGCGCCTGCACTTGCCTGCCCCCCTTGATGTTGGGGTCCGGGGAAGGGCGAGACATGGCGGTTTGGCGCTCGCTTTGGTTCTTGTCCAGCCAGGCACGTCGAGGCCAGACACAACCCAGCGGCCAAGGGACAAAGGCAATGCGGCAGTGCGGCAGTCGCTGGCCAGACCCAGGCGCCACGGTGTGGTTCTGGATTCCCTTCGGTGCGCCGGAGGTGATTATCTGGTCTTGACGTGGTTGTAGTTACACTCTGGTGGTCGCATTCCATTGCGCTGCTTCGCTTGGCGTGACCGGTTCTGACACGGCGGGGAACGCATGCGGCGCGAAGCTGTTCGTTCGGCCTTCGCGTATGACGGGAGACTGATGCTGAGTTTGGCGCATCACACCACACCGCGATTATGCAGCCCACGCGAGCCAATCTTGTTCAGGCCAGGGCATCCAGATCCGAGGCGCCCCCTCGGCCGGCAATTGCTGCGCTGGACAATGCGGTTAGGCGGGAAGCTGCCACAGCTGAAGTGGTGACACCAGAGGGGGGCAACATCCGGGCGGGCGTCGAGTCGTTACCACCTTTCCAGGTAATTCAAGACCGTCGGCAGGAGAATTAATCGGTTGAATGGCCATGCAGCCTACCCTCCTGTTCCACGTTGGTCCGCCTGCAGCTGGGCGATGGCGTTTGACGCAGGTGACGAGAGACAGCGAGAAGAGTCATACGGGGATGCGTGAGGCATCAGGCTAGAGGGAAGAAAGAGGACAGGATGCAGGAAGGGTTAGGTTTGTTGTCGGGTTGAAACCATAGCAGGTGCATGACAGATCGTTGGCTGATGATACCTTCCAGCGCGCATCCCGCCTTCCGCGGGGACAAGAGTGGGTGTGGTGACCCCCTCCTCGTCCCCGTCACGCCTACCGCTCTGCGTATGCTCCCCCCAATCCAGACCAACCCTCCCTATCTTGTTGTTACCTACTTTACAGCGGGCTGCACAATCCCACTTCCCCGTGGGAGGGCGAGTGGCAGTCGTGACAGTCGTGGCAGTCGAACCACGAATGGATCCCTTCACCGACATTCCCTATGCATGCGATGTTGCCATCCTGAGCCTGTTTTGAGCATCGATATCGCCCACTTATTATCACATCTTTCGGGTTCTAGATTCTTGTCCAAGGCAGGCAATGCCATGATTTCATAGTGGGCAGGCGCACCCATCGTACCGTCTCGTGAGCTGGGATGAGCTGTGGGGAGGAAAGAGGGATCTTCCCCAAACGGTCCACCCACCGTTAACGCGGGGTAATCCCCGTTCGCGCACTTGGGGAGATGCCGTTTGGGAACCAGTCGCCTCCGTTCTGTCCCCATTCATTTTATTCGATTTGTTATTATTTTCTTTGGGATTCAATCGCATCCGACTTTGAGTTCACTCCTCCACACTCTTTCCCCGGACCGGCGACCCTCACACCTGGCATCGCTTTTCCGCCTGCGACAACAACCAGGCCAAGGATCGAGCTAAGCCGGTAGATCCTCCTGTCAGGTCATGTTCGCATCGCCCAGGTCCCCGTCATACCTGTCTGCAGGACCGGCGAACCCTCGACGATCGTCGACTCGACCACGACAGACCGCACGCGACCATGTACATTCTGGAGAAACCCCTTCCTACGCAGCATTGCAGTGATTGCCGCGCGACTTTGGTCTTTCGCCGGCAAATTATTGACACCGGATCCAATCATGACATCTTCCGGAAGTCGCCCTCGGAGTATCACACTTCGCTTTTTCGTGTTGACATCAGGTCTTCTGATGTCATCTTCGTCGCCCGTCGCCTGTAATTGGCGCGTTTACCTTCCTCGCCACACATCCCAGCAGTCACCCAGGTTCCCCGACGCCAGACAGCAGGGGTGATTACCTTCTCTGTCCACGAGAACGCGCGCGTCGCCAATTCTGGCAAGAACTGCCCGATACCCGCCCAATCGAGCCCTGATGCGATTGCTCTTGCGAATCGTGACGCGCTGCCCCAGCTCATCTTGAGAGGTCGCCTAGTCTTTTGGCTTTGGCCTGCGTCGTCGCGAATGAATTCATGGTCTCTTCAACGACCCAAGAAGAAAGCATCGCCACTGCGATCGTCCGTACGCTCGCATCTTGCTGCTAACGTACCTCAACCCCGGAGCCAGTCTTCTGACAGTTCTGTCCATGACTCGGCGGAACAAACATCGCTAACGCCGGAAACGACTCCCCAGTTACCCGGAACCGTGGATGAAAGCGCCCAAGCAAGCACTGCGAATGACAGAACACCATCTTCACTGCAACACTCTCGACGGCCAGCGAGTCGCCTGACACTGTCGAAGCCTTCTTCAACCTTGGCGGCGCAATCCTGTTGTCAACGGTCGCATCGATGATTCCCCCATGACTCGGTTTCTTGGGCAGTGATGGCTCCTAGCCTCCGTTCCATCATGACCCCAGCCTGCCCAGCCGCGCCTTTCACCCGCCTAGTCGGTGCTTCCACGGCATCATCTCAACATGGGTTCGGCCAGCCTCGGCATCGCGCCCGGGATCCAAGACTCAGAACACTGCGAGACGAGCAGAAAAGAATATCCCAATAAAATGGGAAAATAATCAGAATTTGACTAACTGCCGCCACCCTCTCCGCGACCCCGCACACCACCATGCTATCCCAAACCAACCCCAGGCTCAGGCTTAGGCGGATGCTTAGGCTGAGGCTTGCCTCGGGCTCCTCCCCGAACTGGGAGGTCGGGCCCGCAATCTTCTAGAAGGCTTCCATCCCGAAGGTCACACGTGGAAGGGGGCTCTTCAAAACAGCACCAGAGGCACTTGATAACACCCCGTGACGAGGTTGGAACGCAGGCGAGCTATCAGTCCAGCGAAAGCTCCAACCCCACCCCCCAATCTCTCAGCGTCAGGCCCACACTAAGCTCTTTAACATGAGATGGGTTTGCTCGCTCGGTGCCCAGCTGCCAAACCGGGACCCTGGGGTTCGCAGCCGCTCTGTTGTGTTGACCCCTTGAAAATGCCGCTGCAAAGCTGTGTCTCGTGGTCATCTCCGACCTGCCACCCCCAGAGCACGCCTTCTTCAAAGGGCCCAGGACGTCCAGGGGTATTCCACACACCGGTCGCGGCAGCGGGCGTTGCTTGTGGAAATGACCCCTGGTACCACACTGACTACGCACGCTACTCTGCTTCATCAAACTTCAAGGGGTGTGTATCTGTGGCAGCACCTTCCTCAATCGAGCTCACAGTGACCACGAGAGCAGGGCATCACACAGACCGGATAAGTAACGTGGGCTTCGTTGAGAACCGCCAAGCATACTTGACAGCACCCCGCTTTCCCGATGCTGGGATCGGAACCCACATTTTTTCGGCGAACCCGACATTTGCTCGATGTCTTGCCAGCGTTGTGGCACATCCAGCACTTCGGCTCACTAACTTCGGCACATCGTCGTCCTCTTGTGCCGCCGGGCAAATGCTCGGGGTTCAGGTCAGGGCACCGAAGCAGTAGAGGTCGCGACTAGCAACGGTCCCCCCTCGTTCAACGCGGGGAAACTGCCGTCAGCTGGCTGTTCCCCAGCCGAACTCGACTCGGTGGCGCACTCTCAAGCGGCAAGTTCGCAGCCCAAGCTCACAATTACTTGGAACGTCGGCTTTGGCTCTGTGCAAGTTTTCCGCGACATTGTGGGAAGGCGGATACGTCATTGCCCAGATGGTGCCCGCTCGCTCCATTATCCTGACGGAAAGAACTCCGTGAGCCAAGCTCTGTATAAATCGCTGACGTTCACGCGGACGGCGAGTCAGTAGCGTCGTTTACCTCAAGATGTCGAATGTCGCCTTCTATTGCGCGCCAAACGCTTCTACCGACTGCGCATGGCACATCCGCCACGATGCCAAGCCCTCCCCCGGGTTTTCCCCATGGGCTTCTGTGCTTACCCGGGGCCGGCCTCCGCAAGAACAGCTGAGCTCAGCCCAGCGACGCCTCCAAAGAGTTACTGACTCGGAAGCTATCCCCAACAGTTTTCGCTCGCGCCATTCTTCAGCTCTACCATCCCTTTGTCGGACGAAGCTTCCGGAGTGCATCCTTTTTTCCGACTCGGCCGCACGGTTGGAGAGCTGGCGATGTAGCGCAGTACCGCCTGCATGTTGGAGAAGTAGACATCAGTTGTCGCCGAGTACACCTCCAACCCCTCCAACTCCCAGTCGCCGCGACTCATGCCTACACACCACCTGCTGTTGCTTGGCCCTTGGACGAGTGTTCAGGAAGTCGGGTTTGGAAAAAAGAAAATGATCAAATTCGAAGCTCATGATCGCCAGGGCTTGAGCAGCTGTCGTCATACAGGCGATGATTTTCTGCGGCAAACGATCAGGAGATGTTCGACTGTTTGTTTGTCACTTGTCCAACATGGGTCGATTCAAGGCCCCCCGTCATCGAGATGACGGTGAATTATTTTTCGAGGCTGTCGGCGGGGCAATATCTTTGATTAACTGACAAGGACTCACAAGTAACAGAAATCGCAGCCGACGACTAGAAAAATTCAGAAGGCCATCACACACTCCCAGGCATGGACTGGGGCTGCCCGCTTAGGATTCCTGCATGGCATTGTAACCCAAAACTCGGCATCCATCCACTTCATCATAGATATCGTAGGGAGATCAAGGAATGGTCATTCAAAGGAGCTCTCTGGCCCCCGATAAAAGCTGATGCGCCGATTGTTGCTGCCAGGGAGAAAGCGTCTCTCACAACCGCGAGTCCCGCGTGTGTGACGTCGCACGTTGAATCTATAACAGCTGCGATGTTGAGTGGTGCAGAGCCAAGGGGACGTGGTCCACTTGTGCAGAGGACACACGCCCACCCAGACGGTTCACCAGTCGTTGCCAGGCTTGAGCCTTTCAGCCGATCCCGATATCGAATCGAGATGCACCTGAACATCGACGTCATCCTTATGTGCGAGAGAAATTGTCTTCGCCCATGTACGAAGTATTGCTCGAGTCAATCGGCCCACAGTACAAACAGGCATTTCCTCCATGTATCATCAGCCAAGAAGATCATCCCTCAGTGGCCTCGTTTTGCGCGCTCGTCAGCCAAGACGCGTTGTGCGGCATCACCTCATGCAGAGCGCGACCGTTCCTGCAGCACCGCTTGGAGGTAGCAGACGCAGTGAAACCTCCTCAAGATGCACGAACATGACCACGGTCCCAGCGCGGACAAATGACCGCCCTGTTTTGCAGCCCAACCAGGCGGGTACGCCCGGAAGCATCACTCACGAGTATCACCCGCTCCTGTAGATCCTTCTCCCCACGGGACGCTCAACGCCTTGAAGATGTCTCTCCACGACTCGACGATGCCGTTCTAGGGCCGTCAATGCCCCGACATCCGAGCGCCGGAACGTCCCCCGGGCCACCCGAAACCGAACGCGCTGGTGTCACCGCCCAATGAAGGCCGGTTCCGTGCCTTTCCGAGCGAAGCAACCGTCGAAGCTGACGGCCGACCGCGAGACAACATGAGGCGGACGGGAGGGGCGTGACCCAGACAACAAACTCGTGACTCCCCGTGCAGCGGTGCGATGGGAAGCTGCGCGGCAGCGATTGTCTCTGTCTGCATTGACCTGATGAAAGGGTCCGTCGCCCGCGGAGCACAATCCGAACTTGCGAGGCAATCAATCCCGCATTCACAGGGCTAGCTAGCGCTGCTGGATATGGTCTGATCTCGCAAGACGGTAGTGCGGGGCCTTTGCGGTGTTCTGGTTAAATATTATCATTATTTTGTTCAGGTGTATTATTTTTTTGTCGACAAGGATGGGATGGGGTCGGGGTCGGAAGGGCAGCGAGGATCCCATGTTTTTTTTTTTCCCCAAGGACATCTTGGCCTGATCCTTCTGCCCCAGGACCCCAGGCTCTGCTCCAGTTCCCAGTCCGCGGTTCCGGGACGCGGTTTTCCTTTTCTGAGGACTGACTGCTGACGGCTGCCGTTCGTCGTCAATCTCCTGTCGAAGAGGCCTGTATGGCTAGCCGACGACAAAAGAGCAGGCAGCACCAAGTCGATGTGAGGAATTATTGCTGGTTGACGGCCGCACCGCATGGATAGAGTTACCACCACGCAATCACGAGGACCACAGTTACGCGGCTGAACGGTGGAGGCAGCAGGAGTCGACAATTCATTTGCTTGGCGGAGACAACGGTGGAGGAGGGGAAAGGGGAGCTCTGGTAAGACGGGTCCAGAAAAAATCGAATATCCTCGAGGCCGCGGGTGAATATTTTCTCGAATATTCATTCCGACTTTCTCTGCCCCGGCCTTCCAGAAGAGCGCACGTCCTCGGCGCTGGTATTGCGAATCCACATGGGAGCAGCATATCATATCACAGCACCACGGTCTATGCCATGGCCCCGGCCTACCAGAAGGGCCGACGATGGCTTCCCAGGGCAAAACTCCCTGCCACGTTTTTTTTCTCCCGGCGGCGGATGGCCGTCCGCCCCCCGGCAGGCTGGCACAGCGCCCCGAGGACCAAAACACTGGTAGCAGCACCCCTGCGCCGGAAGGTCGCCGCGGGCGCCAGTATGGGTGCCCCGGCGGCGTGGGCCTGACGCACCTGACTCGGGACCTTGCCGCTTTGGGCGGCGTCGCGACGGGGGGGTCTCTGGCGACCCTTTGGGAAATGACTGCCGCGGTCTCGACCGCGACTGTGGAGGAGCCACTGGGTCCCTCGGGTGGGCGGAGTTTGCCATGTGCGCGCGTGCGTTTGCGTGCGTGCCTCAACGGGGGCCGTGTCGCCCTCTTCTTCTGCCGTTGCCCTGAGGGATTCGGGGTGCGAGTCAGCTCGGGGAGGAGGGAGGGGGGTCGGGGCAGAGGCGACGCAGGGGCACGCCTGGAGTTCAGGCAGGAACGGCGTCGCAGTCGGGCGCCGCGATGTGTCTGAGAACAATGGCATTGTGGATGGTGTTTGGGAGCCTCGACGGCCGGCCCTCCTTTCTTCTCGAATCGAATGGCGATGGGCGCTCCGACGAGGTGCCGAACGAGCTGCTAGGGGTGGGCCACAGACGCGAGGCGGCGGCGGCGGCGGCGGCGACGACGACGAGAAGCCCACCTGGACGATTGGGCCGGCTCGAGTGAAAGATTCGCCGAAGAGGATGAGGGGGCTTCTAGAAGGAACGTTGTCGGCCTTATTGGCGGGTCAGGGGGGGGGCAGAGAGTACGGCGCCAGGGGCGAGGAGGCCCGGCTGCATATGCGCGGCGTGCACGACGCAGGCACCCCAGGTACCGTGGCACCGTAGCAAGGTTCCTGTTGCAGAATGACGGCTCGGAAATGGAAGAGGGCTCGTCAGTGGCTTGACGGGCAAACGGCCAAATGGGCCACGGGCAATTGGCTGAAGAGGGGGGTAGGGGGGAGTGTTGGTTCGACCCTCAAGGACGGCTCGGGGAGTTAGGGCGGAGAACTCCACAACTTGAGATTTTCCCGGCTGGCCCGTTGGTTTCTTCTCTTTCACATGCACATGGCGTGCCCTCCTTCGCGCGTCGCTGTCGGTGGCACGCCGAGGGGGGGGAGAGCCTGGCATCCGGATCTGGCATCTGGCACCGGGCAGCCTAGTTGTCGCTCCGACACTGTCATTCATACCTTACCTAACGGGCATGGCCACGGTGATGGCGAAGAAGAAAAACGTGTTCACCGCGGGCGGGTCTGCGGGATTCCCCGTCAGCCTCTGGACGGTGGGAGAGCTGACGTCTTGTCCCGCCTGCACCTCGGCCGACGAGCAGCGAAGGGGGGCGAAAGAAACGGGAAAGAATGGAAGACGGAAGTGGAAGAGACTACGCAAGTGGGAGAGGCTACGCAGGTGTCTTCTCCACCGAGCCCGCCCCCGCGACGAACTCTGGGCCAATTCCCTCCCTCCCTCTCGCCCTCCCCTATCTTGACGTGCCGGCGCACGACGCTACAGAGGACCGCGACCGCTGTTCTGGGACCGCTGCGTCGTGTCCTTACCGCGCCCCCTCACGTGGCCGCGCCGCGTGCGCGTGGTGTTGCGAGGAGAGCTATGCTGCTGCTGCTTTAGGGAATCCAGGCCCGGGAGGGAGCGCTTGGGGCGAGCCCATGTGGGGATGGGAGCCGAGCAGGTCGCCGTGAGGGCTGTCGGACCGACAAGAACGTGAAGGTATACCGCCAGTATTCGGTATCATTATTATTATTATTATTATTTTATTCGTTTTTTTTTTTTAATCACGTCGCAGAGGCGGCTGGGATGGACGGGCACGGAACATCATGGCATGGCGCCTGGTCATCCGAGGGCACACTGACCGGGAGGTCCTTGGTTCGCACGGGATCCGGGGCATGAAGGGGGGGAACGGAACAGCCTGTCGCCAATTGACATGCTCGATCCTCCCCGGATTCGCGATGCGGCGTCACATGGGAGGCACGCGGCGGGAGGTGCCTGGTAAACTCTACCTCCTGGTAAACACTACCTCCTGGTAAACACTACCTCCTGGTAAACTCTACCTCCTCGTTCATCTCATTCCACGCCAGCGTCATCTCCGTCCATGCGACTGCGACACCACGAGGCATGGACGGGGTCTGCTTCCACCGCGCGCAGCACCAAGACCTGGGGAAGGGTGGCCCGGAAGCTTCGCGAGAGAGCCGCGCTGGGGGGGGATGATGTGCGACCGACCGACCGACCGGGGGGATCGCTTGACCGGTTGGAAGTCATTTACTGGCCCTCTCGCCCATTTCCCCAGGGCCGTTGGCCGCTGCCTCGGGGGGTGGTCGCCGCATGCGTGCCCTCCGCCCGGAAGAAGCCGTTGGTCCTCGGGGCGCATTCTCGCGAGCTTCCCTCCCCCCCTCTCATTCCCCCCTCTCTTCTCCCCCCCCTGGATACCGAATCCGTTGCGCGAGAGCGTTCACCCGGCGGGCTGGCACGGCCAAGACGTTAGTCGCGGTGCTGGCGAGCGCGACGACGGCGCGGGCTGCCGACGCCTGCGTATCCGCGCGTTGGTACTTTTGGTGCTGGCTCTCAGGGGGAGGGGGGTGGCTTGGGAGTGCCGGCATTACGGTGAGGCGCGGCTTCGCGAGGGGACTGAGCAGCAGAGGGAGGGAGGGCTGTCCGAGAAGCCTCTTCCTTCTCTTCCTCCCCGCACGAGGCGGTCCGGGCTGCTGGGTTTGGTTGGGGGATCCACCGGGTGGCCTTCCGCGGAGCTGGGGTGGTCAGGGGAGGATGCCTGGGGGAGAGGATGCCCTGGGAGGACATGGCCTCTCTGGATTCGTGGGATTATTTCGTCGGCCGTCTCGCCGTCCCGTCTGGGGTCGTTCACCGGGACGTGATTGACGGGGGCGTGATTGACGGGGACGTGATTGACGGGGACGTGATTGACGGGAGGACGCTGACATTCGGTCAGGGATGGCCAGACGAATATTTGAATTTATTTTTTGCCATTAAATATTCCCTAACATATCAACGATTATCAACATTCGGGACGGAAAGAGGGGGGGGGGACATCCCGATAGATGATCACGGCTGAAGCGCCCACCCCCCCTCGCGCAGCCGCTCGCTCTCTGGTCTCGCTCGGCACGGCAGGCAAGGTAATTCGCGGCTCACATGTCACCTTTCATCGAGGCGCAGACAGACAGGCAGGCAGACAGGTAAAGCCCCCCCGCGCGCGCGAGTGGTTGATTTTATTATCGTCCCCAATCGACGCTCGCCGAATGCGCGCCGCCGCCCTCGCGCGACTGTGATAGGCGTGCCGACCTGTCCGCGTGGTGAGGTGTGCCGGCGAATCACGCCGCCGGGAAACACGCGCGGGTGTGCGCGCGGTTGGGGGCCACGGCGGGTGATGCCAGGGTGCGGTCGCTGAGGCGCCATTGCGGCTGGAGTGGCGATGGCGTTTGGGGGGGAGGAGTGCTCTCTCCCGTGAGAGGTGGTCCTGGGGGTGAGCATGAGGGCATGGGGGGTCACGGGAGGGTGTTGTGAGACGGTGACGGGGGGCGGCTGTGAGGCGTGGGGTGTTTCTACCGTGTGATGGCGATGGGCTTTTTCTGATATCACGACCGGGCTGTGTGGCCTCATACACATGGGCGCTGAATGATCGGCGATGAGCAGGCCGTCTTTTTGCGGGAGCTGAATAGGGGCATGATTGTATTGACACGACACGGACGGGCTGTGGCACTGTGACGGCGAAGCGCATAGGTCTGACCTTGTGCCGTCTGACCTCGAGCCACGATAACGCCTCTGGTGGTACACGCGAGTCTCAAATCCACGAGACGGTCGACCTGAACACGCTGATGCCGTTTGGCCAGCTTCCTGACGCCGTCTCTGCCGTCTGCCGCTGCCGTCTGCACCCGGACAGCCGCAGGCCTACTCCTTCTTGGCCGTGCCCACGCGCTTGTGCTTCCTCTTGTCCTTCCTCGACATGAGCGTCCGGTCCCGCGTCCCCTTGCCGCCCTCCCAGAAGCCGTGCCCCTTGCGCCCGATGACGCTCCGCCCGCAGAACCCGCACGCGTCCACCGCGTACCGCTGCTCCCGGCTGCACCACCCGCACACCATGCGGTTCGCCCACTCGTTGACGTGGTCCTCGGCCTCGTCGTGGCACCGGTCGCACGCGTGCACGCGCCCGCAGCAGCTGAAGCGGAACCACCGGTAGCTCTTGCGGTAGTGCGCGCAGGCGCCCCGCGCCGGCAGCGGCTCGCCGGCGTGCAAGCCCAGCTTCTCGGCCCGGCCGCGCACCGCGCCCGCCGCCGGCGCCGCCAGCAGGCCCGGCGTGTACTGCAGGAACCGCACGTCCGGGATCTTGAACGTGAACTTGGCGTGGCACGACCGGCACACGTTGGACGTGGCGTCGCCGCGGATCGACACGAGCCCCGGCGCCGCCGTCGAGCACTTGGCGCACACGGGCACGAACGTGCTCGGCAGCATGTCGCCCACCGACCCGCCCGCCAGGTCCAGGAACCCCGCCCGCGCCGAGTTGGCGTGCACCAGCTGCGCCCGGAACCGCGCCGCCAGGCCCGCCGCGCACTTGCGGCACGTCAGCGTCTTCTCGACCCCGTCCCGGAGGTTGGTGATCTCGTTGATCGTCTTGCACCGCCCGCACTTGGCCGTGATGCTGAGGAGCGACACCTGGAAGAGCTCAATGTTGTGTAGCTCGATCGACGGGAACGTGAGCGCCGTGCCGCGCTCTGGCGTGTCGACGCCCGCCGTGAGCGCCGGCTCGGCTGGTGCGTTGACGACGACGTCGTCGTCGTCGTCAAGGGCCGCGCCGCCGCCGCCGCCGCCCTCGGATCCCGAGTCCGAGTCGTAGCTGTAGTCCGAGGAGTCGCCCGAGTCGCCGGCGCCGGCGGTGCTCCATTCGGGGGGCCGGGGGACGAACTTGATGTGGCGCCTGTCGTCGAGAGAGCCCTCGGGCTGCTTTCCCCGCGATGTCTGAGAGTCCTCAGGTGCCGAAGCGGCTTCCGCCTGGGCCTTGGTCTCGGCCTCGGCCTCGGCCTCCTG
The DNA here is from genome assembly GCA_002851715.1 of Verticillium klebahnii. Lineage (NCBI taxonomy): Eukaryota > Fungi > Ascomycota > Sordariomycetes > Glomerellales > Plectosphaerellaceae > Verticillium > Verticillium klebahnii. Next base: position 863,049 of record NMXL01000001.1, on the reverse strand, counting down.
CTTCTGCTTGGCCGCCTGCGCCTGCTTCGCGAGCACGTGCAGGTTCTGGGCGAGGTAGTTCAGGTGGCTCGTCAGGTTCATCTGCTTCTGCTCGGCGGCCTTCTGGATGAACAGGTCCTCCACGGGCTCCGCCTCCAGCGAGTCGACCTCGTTGAGCTGGATGCGCAGCGGCTGCAGGGGATACAGCAGAGGCACGATCATGTGCAGCGTCTTGACGGCCTGCAGCGGGGCGGGCAGCTCGGTGCGCCGCTTCGGCTCGATGGGCAGCGTGTAGACGATGCCGTCGGCGGAGCGGCGGTAGAGGTTCAGCCGGCCCATGCGGGCCTCGATCTGCCGCGCCTCCTGCGCGCGGCGGGCCTTGGCCTCGGCGATCTGCTCCTGGGTGTAGGCGGGCTCCTGGGGGACGTAGCGCTTCTCGGGGGCGGGCGGGGGTGATGGTGCCTGGGTGAGGGTCGCGGCCTGCAGGGCGGCGGACGGGTCGGGCGCCTCCGCGGCCGCCGTCTCGTGCCTGTCGTCCTTGAAGAGGGTGAGCTTCACCGTCTCGACCTTCTGCTCCGACAGGAACACCTCGAGGTTCTTGTCAAGGGCGTGGGTGTAGGCGAGCAGCGTCGCGGCACCGCGCTTCTCGCGGACGAGCCTCTCCCAGCCGCGCTCGACGTTGATGCCGAAGCCGCGCGGGATGTTCCTGTTCTTGACGTGAAGCAGGGGCGCCGACGCCGGGTAGTCCTCGGGCACGTGGAGGTCGCACTCGAGAAAGTCCAGGTCGAAGGGGAAGTCTGGGTCTGAAGGCTTAATGCGGAAGATGAGAGACGTGGTGCCGTCGGCGAGGGTGGCTTCGCGGGGCGAAAACCGGCGGCGGATCTGCTCGACTTGATAGCCTCTCGGGTCCTTGGCCTGGGATTCCGGCATGGGCTTGGGGACGATGCGCTGCGCCGGGGGTTGAGAGACGGCCTGGAGGTGGGTGATCCCCCCTTGTTTCTCAAGGGACATCATGATGGGTGATGGATAAGGAAATGCTCAATTCAATAATCGATGAGCTGAACTGGTGGAAAGCAAAATGTCGTAACGTAACGCGAGAGAGGCGAGGCCGGCTGCCGATGGACTTCTTGTTTCTCCTCTGTCCGAACTTTCCGAGAGAAGAATGTGTGACAGGATCTCCCTCTGCTGATGATGTGCCGGACTGATCGGTCAAATAGACGATGGTCCTGTCGTCGTGAGGTGGCGACGTGACGTCGGATTTCGCTGTGGGGTGGGGTGGAGGTTGCGAGGTTGGTGTTGCTGCTACTGCCGCTGCTGCCAGGCACGGACGGTCGTGCTGTGGGGATGATTCAGGATGACTCAGACCGAGGGGCGGCGCGTTTGTTGGGCGCGGTAGCTGCTATCTGGTGGCCCGCGGGGGATATGCGCTGTCGTGATAACGCACTACTTGTGCTACGCTCCTGCTCAACTGCTGGCTTCATACGCACGCCTGCATCTTGGAGGCGTTCATCATGATAGATGCAACGCTAGGGATGTTGAGTCACACACACTGCCATCTTCGTTCTTGCGTCCAGTCATTTGACGGTTCAATTCCGGATCGGATCGTCCTGTGTATGCATGACTGCTTTCAGTTCTCACCATGGCTGCCGACTCTACACCCGGATTCCAGGTTTCTTGATGAGAACAACGAATGGGGGTTGGTGGCAGTCTAATCACTCGATCACGCATACCCAGTGCCCAATATTGTCTGGCAATGGCTACAGCCGGCCTGCGAGACCTTATGTTCTTCGGCCTGGACCTGCAACTCGGCCTATCTGCCTGACGACTTGCCCCTCGTTGTCGTCTCCAACAGGGAACCTTGACGAGCGGACCTCGAAGTTTGCCTTGACAGCTAGGTGACAGAGAAGGGCTTCAGTCTAGTGTCCCGTCTACCCTCAGAGCCAACCCGCTACCTGGATGCCATCCGCGGAGCACGCAACATCCCATCATACCCCTGATGGCTTGCATCACAAGAAAACACAGCTGACTCTTCAAGGCCAGCGGCCGGTCAAGGTAGACAAAGCTCTCGTCACCACTCTGTTACTGTTCCAACCCACCCGGCGGCGATCTCCCTGAAGAGCGCGAGTCCAGGCCTTTGCCTGAGACGAAACACCACTCGGCGTCTCCTCACCCCGATCGCCATCCCACTTGTGGTCATTGGAATGGGGGTGGAGCGTCGCGGCCCTGACCCGCGCGCCTATGCCGGACCCCAGCCCGGCTGCCTGCCCGGCAACCCAGTCGCTGGATCACATCGACGCTCATCGCACCACGCCGCCGAACCCAGCACCATGCAGGCGGCTCGGCAGGCACAGGTTCCCCAGCCCGCCCGTCACATAATCGGTGCCTGCGTCGCACCGACCCCCTGTCGGCAGAAGAAATACGGCACCCCCCGGGAGAGGAAGAGGGTCCGTGTCCCGTGCGTCTGGGCTTCAGCGGATGGCCCGGCGCGGGGCCGGAAGCCGGGGGGTCACCGTCCGCGGGCGCGCCGCTCCGAACTCTAAAAGTCCTTTTCAGGGAGGCAGTCCCCCCCTGGGCGCCTGTCGCCTGGAGTCTGGACGCTCGTCAAAGCGGGCTGCGGGTGGGACGAGACCGGGCGGACGGGATGGAGCGTCTCCTGACGAAGGGCGTTGAGGCCTTGGGAGAGGGAAAAGAAAGCGGACGACGTCACTGCGCAGGCGGGCGTGTCAGCAGAACCTGCCGCGAGGGTGAGAGAAGTCGCGATGCGAGAGAGTGAAACAGAGATCTAGAGATCGAGATGGGGGAGCGAACGCGGTGGAGCGTCACGGCCACATGCCGTGTCGTCCGAACCTCGTGAGTTTTTGGCCGATGAAGAACGTGGTGTTGTGATGTCCAGCTTCGAGAGGGTCCGACAGACAGAACGGGTGTGAGGTCATGTAGTCAGATGGGCAGGGGGGCCTCGATGAGATCGAGGATCCAAGAGTCGCAGGGTGGGCACATCTGGGGGAATTGCTGGTTCCAGGGGTAGGGGACGGGGTGAGACGGGGGGAGGTTGACATCCTCACGCCCCCCCGGCTTGGTGGAGGGTTGACTCGGTGGCGGAGGAACCTTGTGCTTGCTTCATCTTAGGTTCTCGAATATGTCGAATATTTCGAATATTTCGAATTTTATTTCGGCGATTTTCCGGAATACATCGAACATCACACGTCTCGGTGATGGCGCCGCGCCCCGTGATCCTGTTGTCGTCAGCGCGTTGTCCCGGGCAGAAGCACAGCTTGGGGCGGACGTCGTCGCAGCCTCAACCAATCCCCGACCCTCCAACACGCCCGACGCAGCAGACTGGCAGCCGCCGCGATTGTTCCACAGAGCAGTCCAATTCCAGCCGGTCAGAGCTGAGGCTAGGGGGTCAGCACGTAGGCTGATGCTGAGGCGGTGCAGGTGAGAGACCAGCTGCCCCGACACCCCGCGCTGTCGAACGGAACGAGGGGCCTCGATTGTTGACGTAGCTGATGGGCCGGAGTCGACGCTTGCTAAGAATAAAGGGCCTGTAGGAGATCTCCGCGCAGCCCCTCGGCGGTCCGACGTGCCTGTCCAGCTGACTCACATGATGGATGCTCGGGCTGCATGCAGTCCATCAGGTCGACCAGGACACATGGACCATCGTGCATGGTGCCCGACGCTGGCCATTGGGTGGTGACGAGGCGGTACATCATGCCCTAGATGGCGATGGTGTTTCTTGCTGGAAATATTGGATCAATGGTCGCGATGACTTCTCCTGAGGCTGAGGTGGAAGAAGAAGACATGAGATGCACAGCAAGCAAGTGCGTGTGGAAAGGAAGAGGAACGGAACGGCAGACGGATGACAGTTAGCCGGGGACGGTAGCAGAAGCTAACGACGGGAGAGCCCCGGCCCGCCAGGGTTCTTCTCCACGCTGAAGCAAGCGCGTGGATGGGAGATGAAAGAGCCCACGTCCCGTCCTGACCAAATAAATCTGTGGAAAAGGAAGACAGTCCGCAGCTCCCATCCATCTCGTCGACATGTCTCTCCGGGGGGTGCGAAGGGTGAGGCGAAATAATATTCAAGAAATTAATTCGAATATTTCCTATCAGCCCGTTCGGCACGACGAGGTACCTCCAAGATTCCGTCTGTTACGGTGGGCGGCTTATGTAAACGCCGCTGCTCCCCCCACCCCTCACCACACCACACCACCACCTCTTCCTCTTGCCTCCGGCGCCCACGCTCTCACCGCCCAAACCTGCATACGCTCCGTGGTCACCAGGACCAGAACGATGTGCTGGCAATCCCCTCGCCGCCCTCACGAGCCCCCCAAACAGGATCGACGCTGCAGCAGCATACCGCCCCAAGCCTCAAGGCTGAGCGCATCTCGGGCTCGCCAGCCCTTACCCAGGCGTACCTACCCCCCCGACCTTGACCATCGACAGGAAGAGCATATCACGATCTAGCGATATCATCATCCCAGCCATATCATCATCCCATCATCCCATCACGCCCCCGTCCGGCACATGGTTTGCCTCGTCGCCATCATGCCCGCCGTTGGGCAATCACTCGCGCCTTCGCCTATCACCGCCATCCACCACCGGTCTGCTGCCAGACAAACCCAGTCACCGCCATGCCCGCAACCGCCCACACCCTCCCGCCTCCCGCCGCACGCTGCTGCCGGTCGTCTTCCCCGGACCCTTGGCACGGCGCTTCGAAGTCGACACGATGCCAAACCCTGATGCCTGGGTTGCCGCCCTAGGCCTCCCCAGGCGGTCACCGCCCCCCGTACGTGGCAGGTCTCGCCGCCTGTGTTTGCGAGACATTCGGCCCTCCGAACGACTGCTTCGCGCCCTCCCCTCCCCTCCCACTCCCCTGCCTCCACGCGCGCCCTCTCTGCTGATCGGCCGTGTGTCCCAATCGAACCCAAATCCTGCGCGCTGAGGGGCTGCTGAGGGCAGCCGAGGGCTGCTGATACAGGCTCTCGGGACCTGGGGCAGCGTGCCGCGGTGCGGTCTGGGGGGCGGTGGTGGTACGAGACGAGCTGCCGCCGTCGTACACGTTGCGGTCCAGTGATCGAGCGGTCACTGGTTACCCTGCATGGCTCGCTACCTGACGCCCGGCACGGGGCAGCGATGTTTGCCAGCGCAGTCAAACCATCGACCGGGGTTGGGGGCGAGAGACTTGTTCTTTTCCGAGGTGTACAAGCCGTCGACGCCAGTGTACAATCGCGGATTCGCGTTTCACAGCATCGGCAATGCCTTGGGCTTCCGGCACGACGTCCTGCTCCTTGCCTTGGGCACCCATCTTCAGCCCGTGCCAGCTGTTCATCACCTGAAGCGCCCTCGTCACGCTGGTTCGGGGCGGTCCATTGCGATCTAGGCAGTCGGCCCAGCGACCTCCTGTCCCCCCACCGCCGGTCTCCTGATGCTGATGCCTCTGACACGAGCGTGTCTGTTGATTCTGCTCGTCGAGACAGGATTCACGCGAAAGCTTGTTCGTCTCGACTCGTACGTCATGTGAGCCCCCCGTTTATTTCATCCCCGGATTTTTACGGCGGAGAAATTGCACCCTGATCCTTCGAACCAGACTTGATTCTGTCAGTGTCTGGTGTCGGCCCGCCACCCGCCCCGCGCGACAGTGGGCGGGTGCACCGCCCAGCACCGTCCACATGATCTTTCCAGGCGCCTGGGCGTGGGGAGATGGCCCGGTCAGGGTCCTCGGCTGCCGGGTAAATACCACCCGGCGAGTCCCACGAGATGACCCAAGGTGGTAACTTTCGCAACCACCTGCGCCGGCCTGGTACCATGGTCGCGGTTCAGGAGGGCATCTTGAGGGTATTCCCGTAGCTTGGGACCATTAACCCTTCGCAGAGGGATGCTGCCAATGTAGCCATGCTCTCAGGCAAAAGCAAGTGCTGGCCACGTCATGACTCTCTCCCGTGCTGGGCTACCCGTCTTTCCGGTGAATGATATTGGACCTCTCTATACTTCGGCCCAAGGTGGGGAGGTTCCGGCAGCTCGGTACGCCTCTTTACGGAACGGCACTGTCGGGTCTGACGCAAAGGCTTGCACGGAGATTTACCCCCTGCTTGCGTCAATTTGTAAAGCATACGCGTGGCTTGGACATACAGTGTCACTATCAGAGTGGAAATGAGGCCGGAGGGAGCCACCGCACTGCCGTCGTAATGATTGATGAAATACATATCTGTCTATACTCATCGAGCCCTGCTCAGACCCTGTGTTCAGACCAGGGGTTGAAGCTGGTCTTCCGCCGAGACTGCGGATCGGCGGAAAACGAATCCGAGAAGATAAAAAGATCCAAATAGGGTAGCTGCTGGAAAGACCTCTTAAAAAATGTTGTTTTGATCGAAAAGTATGCGGGCAAGAGGCCGAGATGAGCTGACATTTGGAAAGCGTCAGGGACACGACATGTCATCTAGGAAATCCCCGCAACTACCAGCATCCTCATACCCGCGGCAGCAAGCGGGTCTTGATCAGCCATTCCATTATTCATTTTGGTTATAATAGCACAGCATATTCGTCGGTACTCCTTTCGGAGGTTTCCAGGGGCTGCTGTCGGTGAAAGGAAGCATCCATTCTCGTTCCCTTTCAGTGATATCCCGTGGCTTCATACCAAACGAAAAGTACGCCCAACTACATGCGTAACGGACCATCATCTCACAGGATTCGAGGCGTGGCATCCGAGCCGTAACCATGCTCAGGAGGAGCGGGTCAAAGGTATTCGTATCTAGGCGAGTCCGCCACAGGTGCGTCGGACGCTCCTCGTGGGCTGCATGCCCGCGGCAGGACCACCGGGTCGGAGAGGGGAACTTGCGGTCATCGTCGCCGAAGTCTCCCTCGGACGAGGAGATTATAGTGCGCCAGGAAAATAGTTCTTCGTCTGGGTTGCCTGTGAGGTACCACTCGCCGCTTGGAGTCACTGACCCGACCTCGATGTCGAGGAATTGAAGCGTCGGCCACAAAGCGCTCGTGTCTACCCCAGGTGCGCAGCCTCCTTCAGCTTCAGTTCGACGATCGCAGAACAGATCGGTCGAAATCAACAGGTCGGTGAGCTCGAGCCTCCTCAGATTGCTTTCCTGGATGAACTTTCGGAGCGCTGAGCAGACCGGGTCTAGACCCTTTTTCTCCATGTTCAGGCAACGGTAGCTATGGTTCGTGGGGGTTTCGCCGCCTAGCCGGCGCATCTTCAGTTCTGCAAGCCGAGGAAGCCTTCCGCGCAGGTCTTCGAGGGCCTCTGCAAGGGCGTAGTGCTGCTGGAGGCGAAGGCGAGGCTCTCTGTGGCTGCCATCATAGTACTGCGAGTCAATAACCTCCAGGTTGGGGCATCGACTCGCGAGTCGGAACAAGCTCGCAGCGTGCAGAGGCGTGTGATTGCCGATCGCGCTTTCGAGCTTGACGATCTGCCTGACGATGGGTAACTGATTGACATCTCTTTCGTGCAGAGTGATGCGCCTCTGCGCAACCTGATTGACGTCTCCTTCGTGCTGAGTGATGCGCATCTGCGCAACCGATTCATCGTCCTCCACCGTCCAATCTTGCCAATGTCCGGTGCATGCGATGTCAATCGCAATTCTCCCCGGAGCGCCAGCCGGGGCGTCACTCTCCCAGCTGTGAAGTTCGTGAAAGACGAAGGAGATGGTAGATAGAAGGGGCTCCTCGTTGCGGCCATTCCCTTCGTCCGTTTGTTGGCCATTGTCTAGCCTAAGAGAAATGCAAATCGTCTGCACGACGGACCGGCGGCGGCCCTTTGAGGGATGGAAAGCAGCTGCGAACTTTTCTTGATCTTTGGTGCCATTATAAATTCCCACGTGTTTGAATGTGATGGACTCCACAGCATCCTGGAAAATACGAGATACGCTTGCGTATCGAGCAATCCGTTTCTTGCGTGGAAGGTCCTTGTTCCGTGAGAGGTCCTGAACGATCAAGGTAACGATGTCGAGATTGTCCATGATTGTACGCGTCTAGCTTGTCAAAAATGGGTGTAAATGGATGATTAGATTCAGGACAAGGCATGGGAAAAGAATAGGTCTTAAAGAAACGATTTCCATCAATTGATTAAACGCTCATCGGACATGAAACGCCCAGCACCTGTTTTTAGCCACGTTGGGGCTGTAAATGCAACCCCACTGCATCGGTTGGTGCACCTAGTACCTACCTTACCCTGCCTTGTTTGGTGTTAAGGTCTATCTTTTGGACCAACGTTCTTGAATCAGTTGCCGCCAAGGCTAAATGACGTTTTTTTGGAGGGGGCCGCATTTAAGGGGCTGGGGGCGAGCTTGCTTCTGGCTCTGGGGGCGCCGCCCCAGGCTTGAAGGGGTTCTTGAACAAGGGCGGCTTCCCGACATCAGTCAATCCTTCAACCTGCTTGATGATCTCTTCCATCCTCTTGTGAAGCTCCTTCCTGTCTTTGTCCATGTTAGCGACTCCCGGATCCGCCTCGCCATTCTCAACATGCTTCTTGATGTACCCAAGCAACTCTTTCATCCAGTCTGATAGCTTTTTAATCACCTCATCAGTGTAGCTGTCCATGAAGCTCATCCACCTCCCTTGTAGCCCAAGCTTCGTGTAAGGAGGTCCGTTTTTACCGTCGGCAAAATTCATCTCAATGCCGTTCTCCGCCTTGTCAAACGCCATGCCGACGCGATTTGCTTGTCGGTAGTAAAGAGCATTGACATCTGCGTGGTCCATGTATTTGGAGAGCAGTACCCCCAGCTTGAGCTTTGCAATGATCATGTGAACCTCGCCGATATCTTCGGCTCTTTTCAAAGTTTTTCCCTTCTCGGTGAGGCTCTTGCCGATCTGGAAAGCCTGTTGTAGCAATAAATACTAACGTCCTGCAAGAGGATGTAAATAGGAAAGGCACCTACCAAAGTTTTTAAACCGTTCACCTCGCTGTCTGTTCTAGCCATCTCAGCGGCCCTGGAAGAGATCTGGAGTAAGCAAGGAGATAACAGTTAACGCGTCGGGGAGAAAAAAAGGAGGGTCAGTACCCATCTTTGTCATTATGCGGCCACGCATCACCCACCAAATCCCAAGCTCTTTTCCCATGCACCATTTTAAGTTTCCCTCTGGCATCCCAGTACTTTTTGAGATAGTGACACATGGTCCTAGTGTCATCCTTCTCTGCTTCACCTCCACCTCCTTCCGCTTCAGCTGGCTGTTTCTCTCCGTCTTTCGACTCTTCCGCAGGCGTCTCGTGCATGGGGTAGGGCTCCACTTCAAACACCCTTTTTGAGAACTGCTGAATCATATTCTTCTCGAGGATGTGTTCGTCAATGTGCTTTCTGTCCCCCTGAGGGTTAGTTGCGCCAGGCTTGACCTCAAGCACGAAATTGTTGCAATTTGACCAATCGGCATTGTCGTAGAGAGTTTGGCCATTAGAGTATGCCGGACAGACGTAGGCCATCGTGGCCTTGCTACTCTGGCAGATCTTATAAGTGTCCTTCCCGCCGGCGCGGGTCATGAGATCGAAGCGCTTGGAGATATCGTGGTCGCCTTGGGGAACAACGTTCGGGTCGCGGAGGATTTCTGTGATGCGGGCATGTAACTCTTTAGCACTAAGTTCCTCGAAGTCCCTGTGCCGAACGAGGCTTGAGATGTTGAAACCAGTTTCTTCGTCCAATTCGGAGAAATCGACCGTCATGGGATCGATTGGGGATGTGAGATCTCTCTTCCCCATGCGCTCGAATTCGGCCATCTCGGCACTGTCGAAGGCACTGGCGTCGGCGCAGTTGTAGATGCTGTATCGTCTACAGGAACCTCCGTTCTGAGGATCCGCAGTGACCAGACCCAGGAAGCAACCGAGTGCCAGGGCCATCTTTTGAGGACGCATGATGAGGAATGGCTGAGGATGAGGTGTCCAAAATGCGAGTACTAAGATATTAAGGGCAAGAGGTTGGCCCACAAACCATAGGATATTTGGTAGATGAAGGGTGGAGGAAGTGATACACAATATCAAGATGTAGACTGAGTAGCACCGAGCAGGATGTGATAGCGAGAACTGGTTTGGTTTTGTATCTCCGGATGAGTCGAATCTGCGGAGGCATCACAGCAACATCATGCTCCGGTACTCAAAAACTCCAGAACTTAGCCCAATGCCCACCTTCAATCACATCCTGGTAGTCCTGGAGTGTTTCATGAGCTTGTACTTTTGGGGTCGGCAGCAAAAGTAGGGAGGGGGCAAAGATCAGCCCGAGCACCAACGAGGCCTATGAAAAGAATGAGCCATATTAGAGGCTCGGTCTCTTTTGCGCCCAGAATTCACGGGGACCCCGAGTCGGCCCCTGAGTAGGAATGCCGCCTCCGTGTGTCAGGTTCGTACCATGTTTGGGTAGATGCCCAGAGAGAGGGGGCCAAATAGTCCAGAATTCCAGGCTCCTCGGAAGGCTGCTAAAACTTTGTCGCCTCTGCTTAGGCTTAAGATGAAGAACACCCTCAGAGCTGGGGCGAAGATGCAAGGGGCCATATCATGTGTACATTGGTGGCTGGGCGTTGCTCCTTGCGCCTCATGTGGCCGCGGGCCAACATGGTGTGGTTTTGGGGCGGTTATTGCCTGTGGTGGTGTGGCTATGTTGAGAATGCCCAACGCCCAGACTTTGGCACTTCAGTCCACGAACGGCCCGTAATTCAGCTACGGGGGCCATGAAGCTGTGATCGATGAGCGTTCATTGACAAACCTGATAATGAAGTTTTAGGCCCGGACGACCCCTTCACAATCTCATCCTTAAAGCTCATCTACGTCCACAAAAAGAGAAGCATCTACGTACCGGCCGTCTACCCTTTCCGACGGACTCACTCTTGGGCTCACAAACCTTCGTTCACAGACCCATCCTCTCCCGCATTCTTTCGGTCTTCCAATTTGAGAAGGAAAAAATCTCTCACCATGCACTTCGCCTCATCTTTCATCTTGACGTACGGACTCATCGCTTCTGTTGTTTCACCCATGCGAGTCAGCATCTATCAAGGCCCGGCTTGCCGAAGTGCATCAGTGGGCTCTGTCGAAGTCAACGCTGGTGACGGCTGTCGCATCGATCACGTTGGCGTTGGCACGTCTATGGTCTTTATCACTGACGACGAAAGTGACGGCGAGGCGGAGGACCTCAGCCCATCGGAGAAAGCACAACCCTACATGCTTATGCTCTTTAGCTCTGACGACTGCAACCCGGCTACTATCATCTCCAATGTCAGCTTCGGTTGTGCGAGCGACCACGACTCCAAGTCGTACCGATCGTTCGAAATTTGGAATGTTATGAATGGTGAGTGGTCTGGTTCTCGTTCCGCCCCAAGAGGCGACCTAACATAAGGGACATTGCAGACTAGCGAACTTGAAAGCTGTAAGGAGTTGTTGGAAAGGGGAGCAAACTTGGTGGTAGTAAGGCTTGTACAGACCTGTAATGAGACATCAATGCGATTTTGGTTGCTGCACAATCACCACTATATAATTGCCTGGTGCCTCCTGCAATTAAACGTTTAATCAAGGCCAGGTTAATGTTCATGAATGTGATTCAGTTAGTTACGTAGGTAGTTGGGCAGTGGGACATCAGGTAGCATGGCTCAAGGAAACATGCTGCAGGAAGCCCACCAAGTCGGGAGGCAAGCAAGTCATCGTCAAGATCAGAAACACGGTTTCCTCCCTCGGGCAGGTAGTGAGAATGAGATGAGTTCCCGAGGGAGAAGCGTGCGGGACATTCGAAGGTGGTGGTGGCCAGCTCTACGTCGCATCAAACGCCCCCACACCTGCGGCAGAGCTTCCCCAGGCGCCCAACCCCCACCACACCACTCTTCTTGCAGATGACAGCGGTGCATCGGCGCTTCCATGTCCAAAGATAGAACTGTGTTCCGGCGCAGAGTCGTGATGACACTAGGCCGGTTGGCCCCATGGTGCAACCAACCACCCCAATTGGCCATCGCCCGCACACTTTTGCTCTACAGATCGCCATTGAAGTGATGTGCCTGCTTGTCATGGATTTGGACCCCGGATGAAACATCTCGGGAATACGGCGCAGTGGCGGAACCTCTTGGCAGGGGCCGTATCCGAGAAGCCATTTCTGCGGCGACGTACCGCCCCGAATTCTACCCAGCGACCCCAAGGCATGAGTCTGGGGGGGGCCAACAACATCTGAACCTCAGGGCCATCCTTGGGATTTCTCGTGATGCGAACTCCCGTCCTACCAGCGGCCGTGGTTGGGCAGGTACGGGATCTCATTGAGATCCCAGGCACGGCTGAGGGTCATTATGTGGTCTTTGTTAACGAAATAGACCGTTGGTACCTAGGTACGCAAAGAGACCAGACTTGAGGCTCGTTGAGCTTATAATGGATGCCAGCCAGCATATCCACTGTTCATCTGTCTGCATCAGCAACAGCTCAGAACCTGTATTAACACCAAACGTCTCTAGGTCATCAAGACCAAGTTTCTCAAGTGCCACATTTTATCTCGAAAACTCATCAATTCGTTTCACGCCATGCATATCACGTCAGCTACAAAGGCCATCTTCATCCTCATCAATCACGTAATTGCGAGCCACTACCCTCACGAGATCCTCCATGCCGGACGTCTTTACGGTCGTGGAGATTTTGGCACGGGCCTGGCGCCGCGACAAGGACCACCACTCAATCTTCCCAATATCTGGAAGTGCGACAACTGCGTGGACAAATGCGCCGCTGGTAGTATCATTGATCCCGATGATTGCTCTAGATGCAAGCGGTGCCCGCAGGGACAGGCGCCTGACCGAGACAAGAAGACCTGCGTAAAAGACCCCAAGCATGAGAGGCTTGCCAAGGTACGCCGGCGCAAATACAACGAGTATAAGCACAGCAAGGGTCTGCAACGGTGGAAGGACATCAAGAAGAGAGAGTATAAAAACAAAACCGACGAAAAGAAGCGAAGGAAAGTTCGGCGCATGGTATGTCACTCTTATGCTCGAGCTCCGACCATGCTGATAACACTCATTAGTCCCGTTGTCTCGCTCTAGTGCCTCTTGCCATGGGTGCTGCCGCCGTCGAAGAGTACGGCGATCTCTTCGACGAAGACTGGACCGAGAGCATGGAGATGCTTGAGTTCTGGCCCGAAGACCTTGAGGTCGACCCGTGGATTGACGATAGCTCCGACGAGATCTTCGAGTCGGATGACTATGTCGACAAATGGGTAGACATAGGCAACAACGAGCGGCGCGACATGAGCCTGTCTTCGAAGCCTCCCAGTTCCGTTGTCTCCTCTGCTTCACGCGAGGTCCAGCACGACAAAGTCCCCGCCAAGTTTGTCCGCGACCAGCCCGCCGCCAATTCTCTGATTGTCAGAGACAACGAGTTTGACAAGCGCTGTCCCTTCTGTTTCTTAATCGCCATATTCGCTGCTGTATTGCGTACCATCACACATGTAGTGAGAATCACAAAGGCCTCCATCAGGATTGCCAAGGGGATGAACAAGAGAGATCGTCGTGACAAGAGGGAGGGGGCCGACAAGATTGGGCGTGATAAGAACTGGCGGAACTGTCTCACAGGACAGAATCCTATCAAATAGGTTCAAGCTTGGACAGTCTGCTCTGGCAGGGTGAGATTCAAGTTTCTTTGTCTGTACCGAAGCCAACGGGGGGGACGAAGGTCTAGCAATGCGACATTTGGTGAAGCATGGGTCACAGATCTGGTCCAAGTTCTACTCGGGGAGTCTGGTACCTTGCGCTTTTTTTATGAACATGTCAATGACCCAAAAAGAATACCAGTGATACCTTCCCTAGTCATGAAAGGTTTGCTCAAGATGCGATTTACTCGCTTGTCCGGTTGGTTGATGTCTTGCCGCGAGCCTGTAAGCCCGGTTCCGGCTGATCAGGTTGTCGCAGATGAACTGAACCCTCCCGAAGACGGCTGAGCGGGCCTCCAGTCCGTAGATCTGGAGGCCCATTGACGGGCCGGTGGTCGTGTCCCTGCCGCTGAAGCAGAATCTTTGGCGGGGTCCTTCGAACAGCGAAGCCAGAACCTTCGCATGCTGTTTGCATAGGTGCGTTGCCTATTTCTTGCTGCTTTGGCAGTGATTGAGGGATCAGCCATCACTCCTTACTCGGGACAACAAATCTTCCGACTTCTGGGTGCAGGCTACGAGGAGGGCCATGCATCCTACCGCTGCTGCTTGATTTCGGACGGAAAATCAGATCTGCATGCGAGTTCAGATGCGATGTATGATATAACTCAGATGTGCTTAAGGGCCAATTATTCCCTTCGATCTGGACCTGGAAAGGTTCCGTCCCTCGATGCCCTGAGAAGTCTCATCCCCCACCAATGGCTTGTCACTAGAAGGTAGACATGAGTCCCAGGCTCTTCTCCCCTGTGGTCAACGGGCTTATAAACGCTGCCTGGAAAGTATTTTCGCGATGGAAATTGGGCATACCAGCCCGGGAGTACATCATCGCATCTCGTAGCTTGGTAGGCCAGGCAATGGATTTCCATGATTTCGGCAAGGGGAGTATCCAAACAACGGACGATACCTGCTGCCTATAATTGATTGTTTGACGTGATCTCGCGCAACCGAGTCTCTCGGAATTACCTGGCGGTCGTCTCTTCTTCGTGGCACTTTCGCATCGTCGTCGGACACCCGGTAGTTCGTCAGGTTCGGAGTCAACTACGATTGGTGATGCGGGGTTAGCTCATGATGTTGACAGTAGACGAGCCGGCCCAATGAATCTTGGTGGATCGTCCTGCACTTCGGCAGCCTGACCTCTAAGTTCAAGATCCTGGGGATCATCAGGAACTGGGCATGAGGCAATACGTACCATTCTCCCACGAGTCAGAGGCCACCATGACGTAGCCCCCCTTGTCGACGGTCTTCTGCAAACCGGAAGCCGAACAACGCTATGCGTGCCAATCGAGGCCCGCCGCATCTCTCCGCATTTGCGCGTCCGGGGACGTCTGCAGATCGTGGGGACCCCGTTATTCGGGCGGCACTTCGTTAAGGCAACCCTCCGCGATCACTTACCGCGCCAATCAAAGTGCCCATTCACTGTAGGTTGGCGTGTTCCTGGGAGCAGCCAGGGCTGGCCAGCATCGCCTTCAAAAAGGCCCTCATCTGCTCCGGACCTGGTCCAAGTTTCGAAGCGCTCACCAAGTCTTTCGAATCGTCAAAATGCGTTTCTCTGCCTCATTGTTCGCTGTGAACCTCTGCTTCGGCTCAGGCTTGGCCAGACCTTCGCCTGCACCGCAGTACGTTGGGTACCTCGTCTCGACGTTCAGCGACCCGAACCCTCAAGTGCAGTGGCACCTCTCCATTGGCAATGATGCTTCGCGTTTCCGATTCCTCAATGGCGGAAAGGCCGTCTTGGAGTCAAATGTCGGGACGAAGGGCGTCAGGGATATTTTCTTGACCACAAACTCGGCGCGATCCGAGTACTTCACCATAGCGACTGGTGAGACGAGACACTTCGGGTGTCAACGCGCATGCTGACTGGAAGCCAGATCTCGATATCAACGCTGAAGGCTTCTCCTGGCCCTGGGCAGTATCGAAGGGAAGCCTGGGTCTCGTTATTTGGTCCTCCTCCAACCTCGTTGATTGGTCGGAGCCATCCCTGAGGATGTGAGATGCCCAGTTCTGCGTACCCAAAGGCTTGGTTCGCTGACAGCTTTGTACAGAATCGAGGATCCTACAGGTGGCATGGCATGGGCCCCATCCGCCGTCTGGGATGACGAGACAGAACAGTACTACGTGTTCTGGGCCACGCGTCAGTACGATCCGTCTGACACGGAGCACACCGGTCCTGCGAACAACGACCGCATCCGCTACGCGACCACGCGGGACTTCGTCACCTTCAGTAGCCCAAAGGACTATCTGGCCCTGGCCGACACCCCGCTGATCGATCAAGAGTTCCAGTACCTTGGTACTCCCGGATCGTATGCTCGATTTGTGAAGAACGAAACAGTCAACCAGGTCTACCAAGAGACCACGACAGAGGGCCTATTTGGTACGTGGACGCGAATCCCGGGCTATGTCAGGCCCGAAAGTCCATTGGAGGGCCCGGCGTCCTATGCCGACAATCTGGTCGCTGGTCGCTATCATCTTTTCCTTGACAATTACACCGAGTACGTTCCCTTCGACACATCCGACATCTCCTCGGGAGACTGGGCATCGTCGGCTGTAGAGGGCCGACCTCGCGGCCTCAAGCACGGAAGTGTTACGCCTCTGACGCAGAAGGAATATGATGCTGTGGCAGCGAAGTATCCTGCTTGATGAGCGGGCCGTGGGCTGTGCCATCGTTTCGAGAAGCCAGTTCGTCCCCTCGTTCGATGTGGTGAATACACTTGAATGAATAGGCCTGTAAATAGAGAAACGTAGCAGTTTCGACAATCGAGAACTGCAGCTCGCTTTCGTTTAAAAGACGAATTGGTCCGATGTAGTGAGATCGTTGGTCTCCAAGATGATGATTCGTGTCTACGTGACACGTTCGAGATGCCATCTAATGGCCGTGCTTGATGCGAGGCAGATCAGGATTCCACCTCAGCTGCAAAGATATCAAATTATTTGATACCCAGTTTCTTTTTCATGGCACGTCAACCTTGCTAAGTCAGCGGCACTGGTATTGTCTGCCTCACGTGGGGGGGCGAACGAATTGGCGCCGGGCCGTCAGGTTTCATCCCTGGGTAGCATGTACGTTTTGGTTGTAATGCGCTCCGATCCGGGAAGCCAGCGACTGAACGGGTTCAGCGCTCCGCTTGAAGGTGCGCGCGACTTGAAATTCGTCTGAAAATCTGACTGGCTCAAAACATGGCCACTCTGCCTTCGCGGCATCCTCCGCGAGGCCTGGGTTAGGGTGCACAGCGAACCTCGGTTTCGCTTGTTTCGTGTGTCGCCTTGTAGCCCCTTCGGCGACGTCGTGCGCACCGTGATCCCGGTCAGTCAAGGCCAACACGGGAGCCGTCGTCTATAAACCATCATTTCGATCCTCGCTTTTGCCATTGGCGACCTCTTCTTCGTGTTCTGTTTAGTGCTGCTACTGTTTTCTTTGAATTTCGCTGTCTTGGTCGTTGCTGAGGATCATCATCTCTGCTTCGACATTCCTGTCTTTCGAGCAACATGGCGACATTTCCAAACATGCCCGGCAGCTCGACGCAAGCCCCCCCGAACCCGGGCGCACCTCCCGCAACTGGAGCTGGCAGTGCAATCCCCGCGGGTGCAGGGCCACAGGAGGCAGCGGGAGGCGTATTTCCATTCTTTACACCTTCGTACGACCTTCCACTTGTGGGGGCGGTGATGGCGACGGCACTGGTTGTCATCCATCTGAGTCTCGCCTTGCAAAAACGGACTATCTATTTCGGCCCAGTCATGACATCAGCTGCCCTGAGTAAGTGACTTGGCCTTTCTAATCTTCCATCATTCGTTACTAACGCGGCTACACCCGTAGTGTTTGCTATTGGCATGACCACAAGATTGATTGTGGTTTTGTCCCCGACCATCCAGCAGCCTTTCATCATCTCGTCTCTTGTTCTGATGTAAGTCGACACGATGAGTCATTCGCACTTGCCAGCTGATGGCTTATCTCGAGTACAGGATCACGAGTGCCGTTGTCTCGACTGCCCTGGTCTTTACGTACACGCGGCTGATCTGGTGGATCACGCCGGCCGAGCACCGGACGATATCCAACCTCTGGTTGCCTCCTCGAGCGACATCATTCGTCCTCGTGCTATTGGCAAGCGCTGGCGACATCATTTCTACCATCGGAGGCGGCCAGGTCATCCAACCTCCTCCCCTCCGACTTCAAGCCACTGGAGCAGTGCTGAAGATGTTGGTCTGGATCTCCTTCTTCGGGCTCGTTGCTCGCTTCACCGTCATCAGTCGGCGCTGGAACATGGATGCAGGAACCCGAAAGGGGTCTCTGGAACTTGGCCTTGCGTTGACCGCATCGTCTTTCCTCCTGGCCGTGAGTGGTTCAATTATCCCTGCCGAGTTTTGGTAATGATCTCACACCGCTTCGTGTTCAGATTCTCGGCCTCATGAATGTACTTGAAAAGGACGCTCTCGAAACACTCAAAACGACTCGAAAACCAGGGTCCATACTCACGACCGAAGAGTGGCCGACATGGGTCTTCAACTTTCTGCCGACTCTCCTCATCATCTCCATCATGGCCGTGTACCATCCAGGCTATTACCTTCCCAAGCGACTGACTGGACTTCGCCTCAAGGGCAAGGAGCTGATGACCATGGAGATGATACGTGATGAGGAGGACGGGGGAGCCACAACCGCGAAGAACGGCTGGATAATCAGCAAGCCGACAGCGATGTCTTCAGATAAGGAAGGTGATCTGGAGATGAACGGACAGATGTATGAGAGGACAGGGCCCTTACCGGCAGGGTATGTTAGATGAGCTGGGCCTCTGCGGCGATTTAGCAGTAGTGGACTCCCATCTTTCCAATTGTAATCTGGCTTTGGATTTGGCTGGCACCATGAACTCGTTGACTGCATTACTCCGGAAATGTCCGTCTGAACGTGGCTGCCCAACGGGGCAAATATCCATACAAGTCATCGAGATTGGCAAAGCATGGCGCCGTTCTTTCAGGCCCTTTTGCCTCAGTGTTCTCAAATTTGACTGGTCTGGAGCTAGTCTGATCACATGGATATCTAGTGGTCGACGAGGGCGGAACGTCTGCCAAACTTTCAGAGAGACTCGTCGGCCGATACTTCTTCAGCTTTACGCCGCAGACCAACGTCGACGCCCATCTCGCTATTCCTGAGTTGCTGGATTGACCCGGCCCCCGATTATGCGCAACGTCTCACGAGAATGGCACTTTCGTGGAAATCGGGAATGAACGTCAACAGCTGCCGTGCCAAGTCGAGAGGCTAGGCGAGTCCGGGAATATTTATGAACCTGGATGGCCGATCAACGGCCAGGGGTCCGGCCGGGAGCGCCGGCCGGGAGAGCCGGGAGGATGGCGAACTTGTGCCCCACTTGACCGGCAGAGGCTTGAGCTACGGTCCCGGATCTGCCAGTATCAAGCCTTGTTCAAGATATTCTGATCGGAAGATGTATTTTGCTTACGATAACCAGTATGTTGAAGCCAATTCTAATGGAGCCTTGAACTACAGCGTCAGCAATGTGTATGTGGAATTCAAGGCGACTACAGCAGAGAATGCACCTCGCAGGGCCTATTCTGCCCAAAAAAGGTGTAGACACGCGTGTTACAGGCTCAGACAGCTACAAACCAAATACTGGCTGCAGCATCTGCAGATGCGGACTCTAAATCTTTGTGATATGAGGTCGAGCACTTCTGCGAGACCACGTGCGTCAGTTGGTACCTGATAATATCTCTCAAAAGCGGTAGTTGCTCGGGTTAGCTCAGCGCGGTAAAGGCGGCATCTCACCTCCCGCTCTCGCGCCATCCCGAGGAATCGAACCATCTGCGGTAAGTGCCGGCGTGCGTCAGGCTTTGCAAGGGCATTCGGGCAGGTGGTATTTCAAGAGTAGAGTTTAACCGTGTGGCTGTGCGTCAGGCCCTGGCATCCTGCCACCAATTGCCGTGCCGTGAACTAGAGCATTACCCTGGCACCCGTGGACCCTGACCGCCGGCAGCTCGTTATTCTGCCCAACGTCATTTCAATCGAGGCTCAACTCATCTCGATTCGGACCTTCCGTGGAAGACTCACGAAGATATGTGGTAAGGCATCAATCGTTCGGCATTCGTAGCACGTCTATCGATGCACCAGATGTAGGCATCTCACGAAATAAATGCTTACCAAGGCGAGGTAATCGGACGTCGCTCAACTCAAGTGGATCACCCACGTTGATTTACATTGATTATCCATGTTTCAGAGGGGCGAATTGGGACAACCCGAACCTAAAATGCAGCGAACACAGCCTACTGGTACCGCCGCCATGTGTCAAGTGCCGCACGACGGGGCAACCATGAGGCCGGTATCGAGCAGTAGCGGGACGGCTCAATGAACCGAATTCAGCAGCAGGCTTAGCGACGTCCAGGAAGGGAAACCAACGGAGACGGGTCACTTGTGGAAACCTAGAGTGCATGCTGTGGCCTCTCGCAACCCCTTGGCGGTCAGGCCTCGTCCTCGCTCTGCTCTCTCCCCGCGGGCATCGCAGATCTTAGCCTTGCTGATGGATTAGCTTTCGACAACTCAGACATCCGTGGAAAACAAGCGCTCTGGCCTCGACCAACCTTGTGACGACATCAACAAGTCCAACGGCCGAGCACCAGGGAAACGATAGTGATCAATGAAGTCTTGAGGAACCTGCCCAATCGGGTCATGCCCAGAGCTAACACACTGACTGCTTGGTTGTTTCAGAGCCTCGCCGGATGTTTGCTGGTCTTGGGGGGGTTGCCAGAGGATTACACGCGGTCGCGAGGGACTTGCTGGCAGGCTACGTGTGCGTAGCCCCTGTCAATCCCACATAGAGTTTGCCCCA
This sequence comes from Verticillium klebahnii, assembly GCA_002851715.1. NCBI lineage: Eukaryota > Fungi > Ascomycota > Sordariomycetes > Glomerellales > Plectosphaerellaceae > Verticillium > Verticillium klebahnii. The sequence continues at coordinate 842,657 of NMXL01000001.1, read as the reverse complement.
TCGCCTTTCTGGGGGAAGTCCTGACTCGATCTGGCGCTCACGGTCCGGACTCTTTTCCCCGTATGGCCCCTTTGTCCTTGCTTGCGGGGGAGCACGGAGCTTCGCCTTCTTGCCGCTCCTCGTCCCAACTTCTGGGACTCCAAAGCCCTCATCAAGACGGGTGCCCATGCACCTAGAATAAGATTTGATCGTGAGACGACTCCCAAGCTAACATCAGGCTCGCAAGAGCTTGATACTCTTGGCTCACCAGCCACCATGCTTCCCTGCATGGTGCTAAAATGACAGATACTGGCCCGAGCAGTCCGAACAACACACCCATATTCAATTTATATCAACTCTCCCGCCCAGCGGTCATCCCTCCACTCTTGGCTCTTCAAGTCATGAAGAGCCTGGCGGGTCACCAGGTCCTACCGACAAATCCAGGCAGCTCTATCTTTAGTCACCATGGTCTCCGACGAGCGTGACCTCTGGGCATCGTCCCCTCCGAGCCCGCTGCCACTGGAAAAGCCAATCGCCCCAGCCTTACCGGAAGAGCTGCCCGGGACAGTCTTCCTCATATCCGCAGCTGGCGAGGTCCTCAAGCTCCCAATTCCTTCCGAGTCAACCCGTGATCCGCTCAATTGGACGTGGGCCACGCGAGTCGCCGCCTTCAGCGCACTAATCTTCTATTCTGCTGTGTGTTTCTTCGAGAACAAGCTGCCGGCGGCATTGATGGGCGCTTTTCAGCGAGAATTCAATCCGGATGTAAGTCTGCCTCGTTTGCATTTTCTGGGCAAGATGACTGACCCCAAGCAGGGGAACGGACCCTACGACGTCGAATCTCTCAACTCACTTGTGGTCATCGCGAATGGGTTTGGGTACCTCGTCTCCATCCCTCTTTCAGCCGCTGTCGGCCGCCGGCCAATTCTCCTTGCGTCTTGTCTTATCACTTGCATCTCGACAATATCCGCTGGCGTGTCACAAGGCTTTGTGGGCCTCGCCGTCAGTATTTTCTTGCAGGGTCTGGCCATCGGACAAACATTCGGCGCTGTAAGGGACAATCTACGATTTTGATACGTCTACTTCAACAGCTAACACCTATGTCTTCGTGCAGAGCATCTTGCTTATTCTTGACGCCACCTTTGTCAATGAACGGCCCTACGCCATCGCTATCTACTGGTCCACCATCACAGGCATAATCAGCATTCTCTTAGTCCCTCTTCCATACATCACCGACACCGCTGTCAACTGGAAGCCCGTTTATCGGGCATGGATTACTCCTAGTCTCATATCTTTCATTCTCATCTTTCTTTTTGTCCCCGAAACCTTTTTCCTACGTCCCGCTGTCGCCATGGATGGCCGCATCCTGGCCCAGAGCTCTTCGGAGACGGTCCGCATCTACGACAACTGGGAGTCCCTTGACGCTACCGGTAGAGATACTCACCGAGAGGTGGCTGATGACCCAAACTCATCCATGTGTTGGCAACGTCTCAAGATCTCCAGAGCTGTCGGCACAGAGTGGAAGGCTACCCGGGCCATTTTTATGCAGATGCTACTGTGCTTCTGCAACCCACTCGTTATTTGGGTCAGCCTACTCGGAGCTGCCGTCCTCTGCAACGTTGTCTTCCTCAACCTCACTCAGAGCATTTTCCTCGCGGAAACGCTGAAAGGAGAGGACTTGAGGCTTATGAACACTTACTTCGGCATCAGCGGTGGCGTCTCATCATTGCTGGCCTTCCCAGCGTCAGGACCTCTCATTGCCTGGTGCACGCGATACTTCACCGTGCGCTGCGGCGGCACGCGGCATGCGGAAGTCTACCTTGTCGGCTTCATGGTGCCTGTCGTGGCCGGCGCCACGAGCATCGGACTGCATGCCGCCGCTATCAGCAACAAGTGGCCTCCATTCGCTCATTACATCAACTTTGGGCTTGCCAACTTCAGCTTCATCTGCGGCTTTGTAGCTACCATCATCTGGATCACAGAAGCTTTCCCGCCTTGGGCTGCCGCATCCCTTGCTGTCGAGCTCTTCACCCTCACCATTCTGGCTTCTGTACTTGTCCTCAACCTTGCGGCATGGGCGAGCGATGGCAACATCCTCGGCCCTAGCACGGTTCTCGTCCTTCTTCTCATCTTGATGGGAGTTCTTGCTGTACCTTTGGCGTTCTGGGGCAGAAGCGTGCGACAATACATCCATGGCAAATGGAGCCAAAGCGAGAAAGGGGCACTGCGCCCTCAATAAGCCGACCGGAGATACCCACCCTCTTTTCACGAGTTCCTGTTTCAAAATGGGGAGTTCGGGATGCAGCGTTAGCGGAAACGGAGTTTGGCATTGAGGTCTCGCACCCGGAGACAGCACGCCGTCAAGGCCATAGGTTTAAAGTCACGGTGTTCTGATATGATGTATTCTAGTCAGGCAACTGAAGGTGTTCGAGAAATTAAAACACTCGTTTTGTTACATCGCATTCCTCCATCCAGACGATACCAGCCCTGAATAGTGAACGTTCTTATAAATCCTGAACGATCCAGCCCAAGCCTGCGCCCATGCAGCACGTGAGTCTCCGGGGAAACTGTTCACGCAGCAAACGACCTGCCATGTTTTCAAATGTTCAAATTTGCAGATGAGACCCGAGGACAGGCATTGGGATGTAGTGTTGGGTTAGCCTCACTATCACCCTAATGCATGTCCAGTTTCCCTGGTGCCCATGAACGCTGGTGTGGCAGTGGTCCGAAAGATTCTCGCGTCCCCTGAGTGGGAGGAGGACGCCGCTCATGGTGATCCGACTTTTCAAACACCAATCCCCAACATCTTTCGATACGATGGCCGTGGGCTTGCTGGCTTCCACGTAGACCCTTTATATGCGTCAGTATCACATCGAAGAAATGGCAAAATTGATATCTGATTTCATGTGGGGCACTGTACCGCCGTTCTCATCCCAGCCGGGCAAGCGCGTCTTCCGGGACCGCCTGGCCCCACCATAACAGTGACCCACGCCGGGTGCTTCGTAGAACCGAATGAAGTCTTGGGACCGCGGGTTGGTTTTGAGGACTTGCTCCACGCAATTGTATTGCCCGTTAGGTGGAATTGCTTCGTCGACAATTCCATGCCAGCTTGAACTGGCGATATTGGCCCTACGCCTTCAAGGGACAAGCGAGAGGCCTACAGCGTCTGAAACCAATCATCTCATCACCTGGGCTCGACGTAGATTCGGATGGCTGTTCGCCAAGTCCTGGAATAGTAATAGATCATTCACCATGGCTCTTTCTGGGCAAATCGTCTGCCAAGCTTTTAGATCAATCGAGCGTGAATACACTGATTGACTTGTGCTAGAAGCCCCCCCGACATCGGCTCCTTGGAGGGCGCATTGAAGGGCGCAATTGGCATCGGACCCGACCGGCCGGAATCGGCTTAAGAAATGGTTTCAGAGGGCGCACACTGGCACTACTTCCGAGCTATGACTACAAAGCAAATGTTGTGACCGAAAGTCATTTCATCCCGATTTCCCAGGTCTGAGTCAACCGAAACTAGACATTGCATCGATTACTGACAACTTAGAAGCTTCCTGACAATACCAATCGCCATGGCAGACCATGGCAGTCTTTCCACTCGCGGCAGTGTTTTCGTCGGACCATCCAGCAGGCCGCCAATGCTGGACGTGGTATGCGATCTTTGGCATCCCGAGTCGAATCCGGGCGGCTACCTCAGCCTAGGTGTCGCGGAAAATGTGAGCATTGAGAGTGCTTCGTGAAAGATCAATACTAACGCCAACTGCAACCAGACTCTGATGCATGGGGAGTTGATTGACTACATGTCGAAGACAGTAAATGCTCCCCAATACGTCCCGAGCAAGGGCTCAGGCCTGGATTGCTATTCACATCCGTTTAGTTCAGCATCGAAAGTCACTTCCTTACGTACGGGGATGGATTCTCGGGCAGCCATCAGCTCCGCGAAATCGTTGCCAACTTCATCAACAGCCGCTTTAACCCTGTTGACCCCGTCCTAAAGAAGCACGTGGCCATCACATCAGGAGTTGGACCGGCTCTGGAGCTGAGTTCGTTCTCGCTGTGCGATCCTGGAGACGGAGTCTTGCTGGGGCGACCATACTACGGCACATTCCCGAGTGATGTTGGAGCGAGGGCGCAGTACGTTTTCTTGCTGCCTCACTCGACATTTGGCCAGGATAGCCATGTTCCCATCGCGATTGCTGACTAACGCAACTTAGGGCGCAGATCATTGCTGTCTCTTTCGGAGGCCTTGATCCATTCGGCGAAGAAGCGGTTGCCTCGTATGAGCAGGCTCTACTGGATGCGCAGCAGAGGGGAATCACCACCAAGGCATTGATTCTGTGTAACCCTCATAATCCTCTCGGTGAGTCTTGTTCATGGCAGAAAGTCTGGTCCGGTTCAATTTCCAAGCTAATTTTGAACTTTTCCTCAGGTCGCTGCTATTCTCGCAGCGCTGTCAAAGCTTACATGCGCCTGTGTCAGAAGTATGGCCTGCATCTTCTCAGCGATGAGATCTACGCCCTCTCAATATGGGATAACCCAGACGCAGCCGACGCCCCGAGATTCACCTCTGCCTTGTCAATCGATACGACGGATCTCATTGACCCTGACCTGGTGCATGTTCTCTGGGGGATGAGCAAGGTGGGTCAGTTCGAGAAGCATCACACTCCAAGCTAACCCGGGATCAGGACTTCGGCTCCAACGGTATCAGACTGGGTTGCATCATCACCAAGAATGAGGCCTTCCAGCAGGCCATTGAGGCGTGCTCATATTTCACCTGCCCTTCAACATTTGCGGACCGCGCAACGGCGAAAATTTTGGCTGATACGTCCTTTGTGGATTCCTTCCTGGCGACAAATCAGACGCGACTTGCCGCCAACTACGCTCTGACCACACGCTTCCTGGATCAGAATGGGATCCCTTACGAGAAGAGGGGCAATGCGGGCTTCTTCATCTGGGTTGATCTATTCGCGTGGTTAAAATCGCGAGTAGAGCTAAGCCAGTCCAAGCCAGAGCTATGGGGTCTGGAGGCTGAGCTACAGAAAACATTGCTGAACAACCGGATATTCCTAGCCAGCGGGACAGCGTTCGGTAGCGACGTGCCAGGTCGATTCCGCATTGTATTTGCCCACGAGCAGGGCTACTTAGAGGAGGGGCTGAGTAGGATGTTGAAGACGGTCGAATCTTTCAAAAAGGAGTTGGAAGCTAGGTAACTACCTATCCTGTGGTAGTAACAAAGTGCACCGCTTGAGCGGTAGCATCACTTGTTCCATGACAACGTGATATTCATACTTCTTCCTCCCTACGGAAGACGTGTGCGGGAAAGTATCTAGAACCACTATCATGCCTGAGTTGATGTTGATGGCAGAAAGTGGGAAATGAAAAGAAAAACTGATATCAGTGACCCGGGTCGAAAGTTGGACCAACCAGTACTTCTAATTGGTGGGGTTTAACCACATAACAGTACAGAGATTAAGCCATCTGTGCTGATGGTGATTTGGTGGAAAGGATCTGGGAGTTAGGAGGGTAGCTGCTTGGGGTTGCTCAGATAACCAGAAGCGTAAAGAGCATGTAGGCCTATGGGGAAGGCTTGACTCAATAATACTATAGGAAGATGTGTTACTCTGACTACCTGCTCAAAGTGACGGAACCTATAAAACTGTTCAGACTACTGCGAATCCGTCCCTCGGCCTGATTTTGCCTTTACGCTCACTTGCAACGCGTTACGTTCGGCTGGAAGGACTCAGCGCATTGAAAGCTGTCTGCGTCGTTCGGATCCGACTTGCCATCGTAACGCGCCACAAGCGGATAAGGACAAATGATTCTTTCAGCCTGCTCGCCCTCGAGGTTCTTCATGGTACCCTTCAGCACGCCCGGTTGCTCATGTTTCTCAACCCACGACACCAAGGTATCCAACACTTTTCGTGGCGTTGCACCGGCTTTTCCCTCGCAGTGCCCAACACCAGGAGCCAGGTAGAACCTGTAAAACTCGTCCACGAGGTCTGTTCCCCCATTACGGCCTCAACCTGCTCGCGGTAACGGATGGTGTTGTTGATCGCGATCAACTGGTCTACCGTGCCGTGCCAACTCAAGAGCTTCCCACCGGCGTCTCGGAACGCTGACAGGTCCGGATTGTTCCCGCCAATGATGCCATCGTACATTGGTGGTGCCACGGCAAAAAGATCGGTCAGATGGTCGATGGTGGTTAGCGTCGACACGTCAAAGTTGCTGTCCTTCTCAATGAAGTACGCAATCCAGGACTCAACGAGCCTGTCAATACTGTCCGGGATACCACTGACAGCCGAAGGAACCAGCCCAATGTAGTCGATGCCCCATTCATGGCCGTCCCAGAGCTTTTTACCCCTGCTAGACCTGGGTCCATCTCGAATCATCCTTGCGATGGCAGCATCGTTGTCGGTGACTACTTTCGTGGAGCCATCTCCGCATTCAACCTCCTCGCCAACGAGCGAATAGGGGTCAAAGGGGCACCCATTCGGGTCCGAAATGACTCCGTCCTCCACTCCGTCGAGAGAGTCGCATGCTTCGGTGCTAGCGGAGGTGAAAGCCTGCATGATGCAGAAAGCCGGAGTGTGGCCAGTAACCCGCATGGCGTGCCGCCCCCAGCCTTCCGACAACACGAAGCTGGGCCAGTGCAGAGCTGGGGCATTTGCCAAGATGCCATCAAAGTCTTTGGGGTACCGCTGAGCCAGTTCGTACCCCTGACGGCCTCCGGTCGAGCAGCCAGACCAGTAGGAGTAAAAGTCCGAGGTTCCATAGAAGCTTGCGGTCACCGCCTTGCCCACTACCGCAAGGTCGTGCAGTGATCGGTGGGCAAAGTTGGTGAAGCGTTCCAAGTCGAGAACTCCAGGCTCAAGGAATATCGAGGGGTGAAGGGCATTATTGCCATCGGCTATGTCGCTTCCGTCTGTCGAGGCCGCAGCGTAGCCATCATTCACGGCCAGACCAAGGGTGTCGAGGCTGTATCGACCGGCCTGCAGACCACCGCCGCCAACACCCTGGAATCTGCCGTTCCATCCTTCGAGCGGAAGCCATATCCAGACAGTCACTTTGTCGTTGGCGCCCGGGTGGGTCACGGTTACGTTGACGGCACACAGATTCAGGGGACCCAGAGTAATAATCTCCTGATTCTCGGCGTCCCAAGCTGGCCCCGTCAGGTTCAGACGAAGTTCGGATGTCACCGAGAGAACTTCAGCGCCCACGATTGTAGGGGTCGGGATTGAGTCGCATGATGCTGGTGATTGACGCGTGTTGATGTTGGTGCACGACGCTTGCTGGATGCTAAGTATAGCAAGCGTCGCGAGACGAGAGGCAAGTCGCAGAACCATCATAACAAGGGATTGAGGCTCGCAACTTTGGTATTAATTCAAGAGGATGATAACTATTCGGTAGTATACTTCTCTTTTAGCTCATTGCCCATTGGGGGTGTGGCTCCCTATGCTTTATACTTTGCTGGATGTCTCAGTATTCATGAAGGATTCTAGGGATAGCTCCGGCAAGGTTGGTTCGCATTCTATGCCAGAAAGAACTTGCTCGATCTCCCTCAAGGCACCAGTAGGTTTCTCCTAGGCTGCAGGATATATTGTCTCTGCAAACCTCTTCGCATGGGTCAACCCTTAGCGAAGGATGTCTTTGCCCCCACCAATCTCTTCCCGCAATCATACAATCCTATCCAGCAACGCTTTTCTCCAAGTCACGAAAGCGCAAACCCGATGTCAAAGCATCTGGTTTAAACTAGTCAACAAAACTTCATGGAATTGGTAGGAAATGCGAATGAAGAGAGGGCCTCCGGGACCACAGCGCGGGCGGCGATCGGCCACGTCTTCGGCCCCCATGTCTTCAATTGAACGTCGGAGGGCACGCTCCGAACGAAGGATTACGCACCTCACTTCTAGGCACCTTAATACAGGGGCTTTATGATGACGTGCAGAGTGTATGCGCTGACATCAATCACGGGTTGGCTGACCACCAGAAAGCAGACGCATGACCTTGAAAAGCTGGTGCCTACCTATTCCGCGTAATCTGCATTCGCCTCCGTGTATGCTTGCGCCTTGGTATGGAACTTATCAAATTAAAACATTTATTCTAGCACGCAGTATCATGCCAACTCCTGATTCCAACAATTTTAGTCCACGTTGGGCCACTCCCGGCGTCATCGTCGGCGTCCTCCTTCACCTGTACGACGGGGTATCGACTCGGCCCCGCGTAGGCAAGCAAAAAAAAAAAAAACACCTCCAACGGATCCCAAAGCGTCTTAAGGTGATGTGTCTCCCGGGGGACAAGCGAAAACAAGGTCGGTGTCCTGGTTTTCGCAGATCCTCGCAGGCAGGATCTTCCCTAGCATTCTATCCTTACACCACGTCACGGAACCCAGGCAACCACGCGCCTTCCTTCCGTTGATACCCTTATAAGCCAGTCAGCCTCAGTCAGTTTCCGACCAGTACCAGCTGCCTCTCGTGGTGCAACTGGTATAGGTGGTAAAAATTCTGTTCAACACGACTAGGTCTTGGGTTCGAAATCCATACTGAAAAGCTGATAGAGGGGTTTTCGTAGGCGCCCGACGCGGGCGCCGAGCTTTTTGCTTTTGCTATTTTGCTCCCATTTGTCTCTTGAGCTTTACAGTCTGCGATTCCTAAAGCTCTCACTTCAAAGCCGGCAGCGAAAGCCCCCCCCGGTGGCCGGGTTAATGGTAGCCAGGCGGATACAGTGTCACTTGACCATTTCGCTTGGACACGGATGATGACAGAAACTGTCAAGGATGGACCGGGACCGATTGCGCCCCGGGGCTCATCCTGACGGAATCCCGCTTCGGTTCGTCTCGGGGCATCTCCGGCAAACACGTGACGCGGACCTCCTCGAAATGAGCGACGGGGCACACGGGTGGGTAGGACAAGATGTAGTTGACGTGGGACACGGGATTTGTCCCAGGCCCACTGGGTCCTTTCTCCGGTGGTGAGACGTCATGTAGGGCACATGGCGACCATTCGGTAGAATCTCATCGAGACGCCTTTCAGGCATCGAAAAACCTCAAATCCCGAGCAGATAGACACTTGGCCGTCTCGAGACAACCCCTGCGGGCGTCAAACGGTCATCTCCGGAGCCGAGAGAGGTAGGTTGTCGGCCCCACATGCGGCGTGGATCGTTCGTCTGGGCGCCCATCTCGTGCCGACTCGAGTCAGGATTCCGAGGGGTGATTTTCCGGGGCTTGTGAAAGGTCCGGCGCCGCTCGCCAGAGAAAATGCCATCGAGGTGGGTGTCAGGCGTCTGTAGGACTCGCAGAAACGCCGCTGTCCTATACCTATGTATTAAATTTAACAGTCTGTGTCTCAATTTACCAGTGGAGGAAGTTCCAAAGCTGAAGCACAAAGTATGGGCCGAATGCTCAGAGCAGCACGTGAAGAGACAAAATGTCCAAGCGTTGCTAGTGGTCGATCACAGATTCAGAGAAGACGGCGACACGTCGGGCCTGTTGGGCGGCAGCGTCTCGGAGCCTTCAACCCAAAGGATGACGATGACGATGAGGAATGCGGACGTGATCAGATCACAGCCTTGCAGAGGCATAGGCTTGACGCGATGCGCTGTCTGGTGTGCATAGCCTGAAGTCATGGCAGCCCAACGAGAGAGGTCGGTCGAGTCGAGGCGAGCCTGACCGCCTCCCGGCTAAGGTGATGTGATGATGCAGGCATGCGTTGTCTGCAGTACATGGTACTGGTGCCGTGCGCAAGCGTTGACCGGACTGCATGAGACCTCTCGACGGTGCCTTGCTTGAACTGACGGCTCAGCCTGCACATCATGGGAGCATGGGTGCCGATGAACAGACCGAGGTGAACCGATGACCCAAGCTGTCGATTTCCAGGTGAGGCGGCAGGTGGGGGTGATGTGTGATGGGATGTCAAGCCATGGAAACGTCGGTGAACAGAGCTGACTAAGGCAAACTACCTACCTCAGGTACCTAAAGTAAAGTGGTTGCAGCGGCAGCTGCAGTGAGACGGGCGGCTAGGCGTTCACGCTAGGGCCACTAAGATGGCCAGGGTTCAGGGCATTTTGGGCCGCTTCAGCGGGGTCGGCGCCCAGGTTCGGGCCTAGCTGCCAATAATTCAGGTGAAGCGGTGGGGCGGCCGTTCAGGGTCCTTGTCACACTTTCGACCACTCATTTTGTCACCGAGTGAACGGCGGACCTCCAGCCCAGCACGCCCCATGATGCGAGAAAAAAAACATCATTGGGAAATTTCCCCCGACCCGCTGCCGGTGTCATCTGCTCTTGCCTCCTCCCCTTCTTCTCCTGCATCTTCCCTCCTCCTTCAAGTCAAGCCTCAAGCCACTTGCGCGGTTGCATTCCCACTCTCCCGCAAACCAAACCGTCAAGACCCCATCCTCCCCGACCGTTCCTCCCCCCCCTTTGGTCTGCTTGTCCTCACCGCCTCTGTTCCCGCACGCACACGCACATACGTACTATGGGCAACGTCGTCTCCGCCATCTCCGGCGGCAGCCAGGGCCAGATCGAGTCCCGCAAGGCAGAGCTCGAGAGCAAGCTCGCCGACCGCGAGTCCACCATCACAGCCCTCGAGAAGGACCTCTCCAAGAAGGAGAAGGAGTACACAACCCTCTCCAAGGAGACCGAGGACCTGCGTCTCAAGATCAAGGAGCTCGCCGACCAGTCCACCACCAGCCAGAAGGACACCCAGACCCGCATCGCGAAGCTGCAGTCTGAGCTCGAGGCCACCAGCTCCAAGGCCTCCGAGGGCTCTGCCGCTCACGCCTCCGAGCTTGAGGCCGCCACCAAGCAGGTGACCCGCCTTCAGGAGGAGCTCGACAAGCTGCACCTCGACAAGAAGACCCTCGCCGACGATGTCACCTCCCTCAACAAGCAGCTCGCCGAGGCCAAGGACGAGCGTGCCACCCTCGAGGCCTCGCTCCGTGACGAGATCTCCTCTCTCCAGACCCGCCTCGCCGACGCCGAGAAGAGCCAGGGCTCCCTGAAGGAGGCCCTCAGCAAGCTGGAGGCCGAAGGCGCCACCTCCTCCAAGACCCTCGGCGAGAGGGACGAGGCCTACAAGACCCTGCAGCAGGTCCTCGACAAGCTGCGGGCCGACACGGACTCCCAGCTCTCCGCCTCCAAGAAGGACCTGTCCGCCGCCGAGGACAAGTTCGGCGCCCTGCAGAAGACACATGATACCCACAAGACCGAGTCCGAGGCCCAGCTGTCGGCCGCCAAGAAGGACCTCGTCGACGCCAACGAGAAGCTGAGCGCCCTGCAGAAGGGTCACGACACCCTGAAGGCGAGCTCCGAGGCCGACCTCGCCGCCGCCAAGAAGGAGGTTGCCGAGATCCAGGCGAAGCTCAGCGCCCTGCAGGAGTCCCAGGGCAAGGCCACGGCCGATTCCGAGGCCGAGGTCACCGCTACCAAGAAGGAGCTCGTCGAGACCAAGGAGAAGCTCGCCGCCCTTGAGGCGTCGCAAGGTAAGGCTACCGCCGACTCTGAGGCCGCAGTGGCCGCCACCAAGAAGGAGCTGGCCGAGACGCAAGAAAAGCTCGCTGCCCTCCAGGAGTCCCAGACCAAGGACAAGGCCGCCTCCTCGGAGGAGCTGGCCGTCGCCAAGAAGGACCTTGCCGACACCCAACAGAAGCTCGCCGCTCTCCAGGAGTCGCAGGGCAAGGCCACCGCCGACTCGGAGGCCGCCGTCGCCGCCACCAAGAAGGAACTCACTCAGACGCAAGAGAAGCTGGCTGCTCTGGAAGCGTCCCAGACCAAGGACAAGTCCGCCGCCGACGAGCAGCTCGCCGCCGCCAAGAAGGAGCTCGCCGAAACCCAGCAGAAGCTTACTGCCCTGCAAGAATCCCAGACCAAGGAGAAGTCGGCCGCTGGGGAGGAGCTTGCGTCCGCAAAGAAGGAGCTCGCCGCCACCCAGGAGAAGCTGTCCGCCCTCCAGGACTCCCAGTCCAAGGACAAGGCTTCCGCCGACGGCGAGCTCGCCGCTGCCAAGAAGAGCCTGTCCGAGTCTGAGGAGAAGTACAAGACTCTCCAGGCCGCCCACGACAAGGCCCAGACTGAATCTGCCGGCGAGTCCACCAAGGCGAAGAAGGAGCTTGCCGACCTCCAGGCTAAGTACGCCGAGCTTGAGAAGACGACGGATGCTCTGAAGAAGGACTCCTCCTCCGGTCTCGAGGCTGCCCAGAAGGACGCCGCCACCTGGCAGGAGAAGGCCAAGTCTTCCGAGTCTGCTCGTGAGGCCCTGGCCAAGGATCTCGAGGCCGCCAAGAAGGGCGTCGCCTCTGCTGAGGAGCACAAGAAGGAGGCTGCCAGCTGGCAGGAGAAGGCTCAGTCCGCCGAGTCTGCCCGCGACACCCTCACCAAGGACCTCGAGGCCGCTAAGAAGGACCTCGCCGCCGCCCTGGAGGAGAGCAAGGCCACCGTGGCCAAGCACGAGGCCGAGCTGCAGAAGGCCCGCGACGAGGCCACCAAGGCCGGCGCCAGCGTTGAGGGCGAGACCAAGAAGCTCAAGGAGTCTCACGAGGCCGAGCTGAAGAAGGTGCGTGACGAGGCCGAGAAGGCTGCCAAGGCTAGCTCCGGCAAGGCTTCCGCCGATGCCGAGGCCGCGAAGAAGGAGCTCCAGGCCGAGCAGGAGAAGGCCACCAAGGCCGCCGCTGAGCTCGAGACCAAGCTCAAGGCGTCCGCCGAGGAGAAGGAGAAGGCCGTCAAGGCGACCGCTGAGCTCGAGGCTAAGCTGAAGGCTTCGACTGAGGAACAGGGCAAGGCCACCAAGGCTGCTACCGAGGAGAAGGAGAAGGCTACCAAGGCTGCTGCCGAGGAGAAGGAGAAGGCCGCCAAGGCGACCGCTGAGCTCGAGACCAAGCTCAAGTCGTCGACCGAGGAGAGGGAGAAGGCTGTTAAGGCGACTGCTGAGCTCGAGAGCAAGGTGCAGACCCTGCAGAAGGAGCAGGATGCCGCTGCTGCCAAGGCCAAGAACCTCCAGGAGGAGCACGCTTCCCTGCTGAAGCTTCGCAAGGAGGACGAGACCAAGCTGTCGGCGCTCAAGGAGCAGGCCGAGGCTGCGGAGGGCAAGGCCACTAAGGCTGCTGGTGAGGTCGAGTCTCTCCAGAAGGTATGATGATCCGCCCTTTCTGCTTGATGATCGCTAGCATACTAAACAAACAACAGGAGAAGAAGGACCTCGCCTCCGAGGTCGAGAAGGCTAAGAAGGCCGAGTCCGACCTGAAGACCCAGCTCGACGTCGCCAAGTCCTCCCTTACTGCCGCCCAGGACGACAAGAAGACCCTTGAGTCCAAGGCCGCCGACCTCACCTCCGAAGCCGAGAAGGCCAAGAAGACCCAGACCGAGCTCAAGGAGTCCCAGACGAAGCTCCAGTCCCAGCTCGACGAGGCCAAGGCCAGCCTGACCGCCGCCCAAGACGAAAAGAAGACGCTCGAGTCCAAGACGGCCGACCTGACCGCCTCGGCCGAGAAGTCGAAGAAGGCCGAGTCCGACCTCAAGACGCAGCTCGAAGAGGCCAAGACCAGCCTCGCCGCCGCGGAGAAGGACACCAAGGCCGCGCTCGAGAAGGTCTCGGCCGGCGAGAAGAAGATCAAGGAGCTCGAGGAGGCCCAGGCCAAGGCCGCCGCCGCCGAGAAGACCAACGGAACCAACGGCGACGCCAAGTCGCCCGCGTCCGTCGAGGAGAAGCCCGTCGTGGAGGGCGAGGCCGCCGCCGAGGCGTGATGGGTATGACGTTCTGACGTTTTACGGCCCCTTGCTCATGAACCGCATGGAGTTGATGATTTGATTCCTCCCTGAAGGGGGGGGATTTGCATGACTGGCATGGAGCAACGCACTTCTATTCCGATCGATGATACCTATTTGTCGTTTTTTAATCATAATGCGTCGTTTGGCTGGGGTGACACCCCGCCATGTTTACACAATCTGCAATAACCGCGTTCGCTTGTGATGCTGTGATGTCTGCCAGGTCGAACGGATGGAACGCTCGTTAACTACGGAATGATATGTACAACATTGACGGGAGAGCAAGACTAATTACCAGTGATGAGGTATTACGGGGAGACACGGCCGTGGTGAGTCGAGCATCACGGCGCAGGCGACTGACATGCCAGTGCGGCGGCCCCTTGTAGGCATCCCACACAACCCCAACGTATTCGCCTGTTCGCTCGATCGATGCCTCGGTATCGTCTTGGTGGAGAAATCTCTGTCAAGGCGAGAGACGCAAGCAAAAGACTCAGATCACACGCTCCGCCCGCCGATCGCCCAGAAGCAGCGGTGAGCGGCACCCTCGGCGGCGACCACTTTCGAAGCATCCTGCAGACGTCCTCCTGTCTGTCCGTGGCACGTTTGGCTTCCTTGGTGAGCCCATTCCCAATGATCGTGCTTGGGACTGAATGAAGCGGTCATGGAAGAACTAACCAGCCATCTCGGCACGTCGCTGCGACGATGAGACAGCTGTAGGCAGTCGGCGCACTTGGTCAGCATCGCTCGGGGCTGTTGTACCTGAGTCATGTTGACGTGGACGCCCGGCGGCCGTCGCACTGGATTCAGCAGTCGGCATTCACGGCACGAAACTGGACCGCCATGCAGGGAAAGAAAACGCTGTTAACTAAGACATATCTCCTAGTGAGACCTCATGTAACCATGTCGCCCACCCTATTTGAACAATCCGGAGAAGCTGCTACGAACCTCCGCTCTGGGCCACTCAAACAAAGTGTCCCCATTATACACATCCGCCGTAACCCGACTGATACGTAGCTCTACATCTCCGTAGAATTTTTCGCACTCTCGCAGCACCTTGGTTACAAGGTTTCGACTGAGCGTGGGATCATCTGCGTCGCCGAAATGCTTTTCGATTCGCTTTCGCAGTGTTTCGATTCCTTTCCGGACCTCCTTCGCGTCGTAGTTGCCCACGACCTTGTTGAAGACACCCCTGGAGTTGGAAGGCTGGGCGGCAATGCTGGTCCCCGGCTTTCCGGACGCGAGCTGTGCTTCAATGTTCTCGAGATATTCGAGCAGCTTGCCGAGGGGACGGCGCATGACGGCACCAATGTAAAGCTGCATGTGCTCATCAAGCTCCGACGTGGCATTCGAGCGCCACTCCTCCAGTACCTCCAGTCCGCGAGCATCGACCTCCTCCAAGAAGTGGTTGGCATTTTCGATAAGCAGAATGTGGAAGTTGAGAGCCTCTTTGTCTTCGGAATCCGCAGAGGCGCCTGTATTGACGGCAACGGCAGGGTTCTCCCTGGCAATGATCTTGAGGGAGTCAAACATGGACTTCAGTATGCGGTCGTATTCGCGGTCGACGGTGCCTCGAATGCCGAGATTCTTGTCGACGCCAGCGAGGATGTTCTCCACGGCGCTGGAGAAGTTGGGGAAGATGCGGATGAACGAGATGACACCCTTGCGCTTGTTGATCTTGACCTTGGTCTCTTCGATGGCACGGATCTGCTCATCGACGAACTTCTTGAACCGGCCTTCGAGAGTGCTGTGCAGCTTTTGCAGGAGAGTGTTGAGGAAGTCCTGGTTCGACTGCGAGATTTCGGCCATCTTCCGCTCCATGGCGGCTAGGACACCGACTCCTTGACTAGGCAAAATGTTAGCAACGAATGTCATGATAACGAAAGCAGAGACACCTACAGGTTGTCTGCCATCAGGACCCACTGGACGAGTCCTGCCAGTTCATTCTCCATGAACACAAAGATGACCTCCATCGCCTTGGTGACTCGGCGTGCGAGATCCCGATCAGGCTCCATGAGGCGACGCCTTCTCAAATCACCGCCTTGACGATCTCTTGGCCTAAAAGCAGCAACGGCGTCTGGGAAGTCTGCCTGATCCAGGGTTGATGCGTGGAAGAAATCCACAATGAAGTTTTGTTCCATTTCCACCAGTGGCATGACGTCATCTAGAACGGAGGCAAAAGTCTCGTAAGGTAAGCTTTGGCTTTCGTTTGCCTTGAGGTTCGATTTGCTGCCATCGAGAGGACTGCGCAGGGACTTGGCCAAAGTCTGGCTACGCTTCACCGTGAGCTTCCTCGCAGTCGTAGCGATGCCTTCTTCTTTCTTCTCGGCATGTGACGTGAAGAGCAGCTCGGATGTTTCGTCCGCGGACATCTTGCGAGCGTTCTTTTTCCATGCCGTCATAATTTGCTGGAACTCACGTTTGTAAACTGGATGGCTCAGGTCTTGATAGAGCTGCAGCAGTCGGTCCCAGTTCTTCAGATCGACGTCTCTGGCATAAAGAATCAAGGGGCTGTACTTCCAGAGAAGATCCCTGCCAGCATCGTGATGGTGTGAGTCGACTTTCCGCGAAAGGGCTTCCCCGAGCTGCCGGCTTGTCTCACTCGAAGCCTCTTGGAATTGACGAGCCATGTACTCGACCAGACGTCGCATGAACAGGGAGCTTTCTTGCATGTACATCTGCTTTTTCTCTTGGACAATACGCATCTTGCCGTAATCGCTGTTGTCGAGGCCAAGTGACTGGTCGTTGTCGAACTCGCCATCGTTGCTTTTCCTGGACTGATCGCCACCCAGCGTGGGGTCAATCTTGATCATGGCTCTGTAAAGTGTGACGAGTGAGCGTTCGATATCCTCGAGTCCGTTCAGGTTCTCGAGCGGAGCTCCGCGAAGAGCACCAAGATCGTTGGATGTGATGGCTGTGGTTTCCAGCAACGACTCGAGCTCCTTTCTCAGGGTCTTCTGGTTGGCGGTCTGGACCTGCAAACCGTGTCCTTGGGCCTCGATATACGCTATGTCATCCGATAATGTCTGGTCATGGTTAGCATGTCTCTCCAGACATTCTTTTCGTTCGCTGACTTACCGAGAGCTCCACGCTGTACAGCGTCAGGAGGTTATCGAGCTCTTCGCACTCTGCAATGGCTGTATCGATGCCACGCCTGATGCCATCGACCCGGTCATCGTCCTCCCTAAATCGGGCGAGCCAGCCACCAGCTTGGGCCTTGTTGAGCTCGCGGTCAACGTCGATCCTCATTTCATCCATGTGTCGTGAACGCATTTGCTGACCCGGAACCCAGCCGAAAAAGTCAAGCCACTTCGTAAACTCGCTGCTCTTGTTGTTCATAATCGATGGGTCAACACCCAGCGTGGCCAGATACCTCGCGTCATTCCCGGCATTGACAGACTTCCGGGCGTCATCCTTGCTCACAGCCTCGTCATTCTTTGTAGCGTCCTGCTCTGACAGCTTGACCCCCTTGAGCGAAGGCTGCATACTCGAGGGTCGGCTCGAATTGGGTACAGTGATCTTGACTTCGGGAAGCGCAGGAACCGCATCAGCGGCCGAAACAGATTCAGGAGGTGGTGGCCTTTCAGCTTCGAGAGGTGGTGGCCTTTCGGCTTGTGGAGATGGTGGCCTTTCGGCTTCAGTGAGTTTCGGTTTAGGAGCAGGCTGGAACACTCCGGTGATTCCATCAGATCCATCATCGGTTGGTCTGGTCGCTGCCAATCGCAATCTTTCTCCAGCCCCGCCTGGCCGTGGCTTGAAGGCATTGGCTGCACTGGCGGCTTTCCAGAACGCGCCCGCAACCTCGCCTTTGGATTTCTTGGATTTGATCATGGGACCCAGGCCTGGGCGAGACTCCTCGTCCTCTACGGAAACATCCGCCGGGGATGGCTCTAACGGGGGCTCGGACACCGCTGTGACTGCCGCGCTAGAAACGGTCGATACGGAGTCGTTCCTGGGAGGCTTGAGGTCTCCTGGACCGTCGATGGGTGGTGGCGGGGTAGGCTCTGGAGCAGCTGGTGTGACTGGGCGGTCTTTGAAGGAACCTGGTGTGACTGGACGGTCTTTGAATGAGCCTGGTGTGACGGGCCGCTCTTTGTACGAGCTCGACTCTGATTTTTGCGAGAGAGATGGATTCCTCGGTGACATCCTATCGCCGCTTCTGGGAGGGGGTGCAACGGGATTGCGCCGCATGCCTGGACTCATCAATGGAGCTGGAACTAGGTCTTTGCTGGCAGCACCCTGGGGGCGTAATGGGTCCATGGGCGGCCGCTTTCGTTCTGGTGGTCTCTCCTCCATCGATTGGGGCTGCGTCAATTGGGGCTGCATCGGCTGAGGTTGCATCGACGGAGGTTGTATCGACTGAGGCTGCATCGCAGGCGGCGGCGGGGGTCGTCTGCCACCTCCCAGGACTTGTTCCAACTCTCTCTGATTGAAGCCGGTCAACTCTGGGGTCCTTCCTCCAGTGTATTTGCCAAAGATCTTGATGAGACTCGCAATGAAGAACTTCTTCTCCTTGTCCGATTGAGCATTCCAGAAGTAAGGCTTTCCGATGGTCACGGTGAAGCCAGTGTCACCTGCCCATTCTCGATTCTGCGGGCTGGCGGGCGGGCCAGTGAAGGACTCCACGGTGGTCAGATCATCGAGATTCCAGGTCTTTCCGATAGAGAAGGTGCCGTTCGCATTTTCCTTTGACTTGTGCATCCGTACCCGGCCGGACTTGCGCACTGCGACGATGATAACTCTGGGCTTTTCGGCATTTTGACCACGTGCTTGCGGCGGGGGAGGGGAGGTTGGGTAGGAGGAGTATTCGGTGATGCGCACATGCGTGATGTATGTCTCGAGAACTGCGGGACGTTAGCTGGACAGCCTGGGCGGCGGGGGACGGCGCGGATGACAGGGACAATCTGGGGGACGGCTTCAAAGGGGGCCTTGCTCGAGGGTGTAGAGGCGAGGCGCGTTAGGAAGGGGTGGGGACATACGGGAGCCGTCAACTTCCTTCTTGCTGAAACAACTCTCGATGATGCGCCGCTTCTCGTCCTCGAACCGCGCCGCCCGCTCATCCATGGTGGCAGTGGTTGCGGTGGTCGTGGGTTGATCTGTAGCAAGTTGGGTTCAGCGCTGGCTTGTTGTCGAGACGGGAGTCTGTGCACTGTGACGGCTGGTTGATGGCACTGTAGAGCGCCGAAGCGTGACGTGACACCACCACCCTCGGTCAAGGCCGGTGAATCACTTCAAGCAAGTCACGTGATTTTCACTTACCACTTCTTGAGGGCCAGGGAGCCAAGCAACAAGCTGCAAAACAGCACAAACGCCTGCCAAGCGAATTTGGCATGCCCCCGTCTGTCCAAAGCTAGCAATTCAATCCTGTTTCGGTCACGTGAAGACTTACCGCAGGGGCCGGGCATCGAGCCACCGGTCCACCGAGTCCAAACGATCTTCCACCCAGATAAAAACGGTCTCCCCGGTCCACCAGAGCCCCAGGCTATTTCATCCGATCAGTAACTCACATTATAACAGATGAGAAGGGGTGAAAACGTATTGGCTCTACATACAAGATTAAGACCAGGCCCAATCGCACGGCCTGGGCCAGGGCTCGGGCTCGGGCTCGGGCTCGGGCTGGGGCTGGGGCCGGGGCTGGGGCTGGGGCCGGGGCCGGGTACGGGACGTTGCCGGGCGAGGGCGGCGGCGGCGGCGGACGCGAGGGGGGCGGCGGCGGCGGCGGCGGACGCGAGGTCGGCGAGGGCGCGGGCGGCGAGGATGCGGGCGAGGGCGAGGGCGAGGGCGCGGCGGGCGAGGAGGAGACGCGGCGGCGGGCCCGGGGGGGGGGCATCCATGGTTTATAATGATGGTGAAGAGCAGAGAAGAAGAGGGAGAGAAGGGAAAACATCACGGTTGCTCTAGTTAAGTCATGTCGAGCTCTGGTGCCCTCAGGAGAACCTTCCCAGAGATCTTTGGATAGCTCTTGACACAGGCCAGTGCTGCCTGACCATACCTCAGTTCTTCCCTGAGCTGTATTGGCAAAAGGCGACTCCCTCTGGGAACACTGCACCTGTCTCTCCCACAATACTCCAGCTGTGCCTCGTTTATGTGGTGGGGGGAACTTGCTGCAAGGCGCTCCTGTAGTGGTTCGCCTTTACTTGCCTTGATATTGCGTTCTAGAAACTCGACAACGACTTCCCGAGTAGATATAAAAGTTGAAAGTCTGTGCTAGGAAAGTGGAAGGGGTAGCCCACGCACGTTAGGTACTTTATGGAAGCTTTGCATATTTCTCGATTCCGCACCATCAACCTAAGCTCACGGAGGGCGACTGCACGTTCGAAACATGGCAGACGGTTCTTTGCACAAGTTACTAATGAGGATCACACCACGCGCAATTGTACCATGTAAGGCCTAATACACCGTATGCAGGCTGTGCAAATCTTAGATATCCGTCATTCCTACTTGTGCAGCAACCTCAACAGCAGCCGCCTCTTCAGGGCTGTAAAGAACACGCCTCCATGTCGTGTCCATGTTATCGCAAAACCCCTCAATACTGGCCGCAACCGGCATCCCAGATTCAACAGGTGGAGGGTCAAAGCCGCTGTGTCGCGGACCGTCGTGCCTGGTTCCTTGCGCCGGAATAGGGTCAAAGATTCGATCATGATTGTAGAACAAGCGCCATTTTGTGCTGTGCAGTGATTTCTTGTAGCCCCGGATACTGGTCAAATCTCCGTTATTTCTGAGGAATTCTAAAAAAAAAGGTTGGGAAAGAGAACTCACCAGTAGGCGCTATCAAAGGACACCAAGTCTCTGATGTTGGCCTCTTTGAGCCAGTCCTCGCTTTCGCCCCAGAGGTAGGCAACTACCAACCACCCCCCTGTGAAAAACCGGGGGTCTCTGAGGTCAGATTGTTGGGAGAACACAACTCGTCGGCCAACATGATGCGGATTTCGAAACGCTCCAATGTGAGGGTCGAGCAATTGGGCTTTCCTGCGCTCCGCTGAACATGAACGCTGATACAAGAACGTGGGTTCTGGCTGTTGGACTTCGTGCTTGCCCCAGAAGCGGGCATCTGTGCCGTTGTTGTGTACACTCCCAAGAACAGTATCACAAGCGAGAATTCTCAGGTGTAAAGCCCAAGGAGAAAAGGATTGCCGGGCTGGGTGGCTGTAGCCCTTGGCCACATGGTAGGATTCTGTTTTGAAGCACAGTCGTCTCATCAATGGCGCGTGCGAAATTGCCGGCAGTAAGCATCGTGGAATCCCGATCTTCAGCCAGCGCAAGACGCTCACGGATTTCCACATGGCGATGCGACGGTTCCTTTTACCCATCTCTTCTTCGTAGCGAACGTTGTCATCCTCGTGCTCGGGCTCTCTGTAACGATACAGGTATGATGGATAGTGTTCTTTGACTTTGTGCTTCATTTCGAGGCGATTGGTGTCAGAGCACACCATGGTGTAAGGCGGAGGAAGCTCGGTCGACATATTTGATATTGAGAACTTGATACAGGCGAGGGTGCTGCAGGAGTGAAGAAGTGATGGCTGACTTCGACAGGTAATCTGCGCTTTAATACGTGCAAAGTTGGGCGGTAATCAAGGTTGCTCATCCCGGCTGGGTTGAACCTTCCTGGGTCCAATAATCCATGCACATTGACCATGACCCAGAAGAAGCCAAGAACCACGAACTCTGATTACATCAAGTGACCGACCCGTTCCCCGATGGGCCTGAAGGAGTACAAGGACGGTTACCTTTGAGGCCCCCAACAAGTGGCTGAAGAGATGCTGAGTCGGAGACGTCTGTCAGGAGCAAAAGAGTTCACGGACGGGAGAATGCGCGGTTCATCCATCTACAGTGTATTCCGAGGATTCCATTCCTCTCGTTGCCATACACGTCAACAGGTAGGTAGGCTTGTCGCGACTACGTTCGTCAAAAACTAAGCGGAGCCAGATTGGGCAGCAAAAGGACAAAAGTACTTCCGATCGGGGAATTGAACCCCGGTCCCCGGCGTGACAAGCCGATATCCTAACCACTAGACTAATCGGAATGAAGCAATTGATGAGAGACAAGTTCTCCATTGCAATTAATATTGGCATTGGCCATTGTCGTGCGAGGTGTTGCATTTACTCTTACAACCAATTCGATCACAAAACATGAGGACTCGTGGGATCGAAATCCTTTATCATGATGAGACATTTCGACTAATATAGGCCTTCCGTGACCGTCAAGGCCGTTGCTTCAAGTCGCGAACTACTGCACCACCATTTCTCATGGTGAGAATGCCATGTCGTCTTCACCAGCTGTAGGTCATCAACCCTTGTATTCGAGCGCCAGACTCTAATGTTACCACAAAGCAGCTAGGGTCTGCCTTTGCTGGCAATCATCGGGATTGGCGCATGACCTATCATACCTCAAAAGCTGCCAGGTGTCATACGATACTTCAGATCTCAAGCACAAGACGTGTCACCTCTCAAATCAATACAGTCGCCGTCCAGAACGCGCGCTTCCGGGACCTCCATGACGAAAAGGCGCTTCAGGCTCG
This sequence comes from Verticillium klebahnii, assembly GCA_002851715.1. Classification (NCBI taxonomy): domain Eukaryota; kingdom Fungi; phylum Ascomycota; class Sordariomycetes; order Glomerellales; family Plectosphaerellaceae; genus Verticillium; species Verticillium klebahnii. The sequence continues at coordinate 820,404 of NMXL01000001.1, read as the reverse complement.
GCTGCTTCCGCTGACCGCTCCTTTTTGTAACAATTGCATCTTTTCTTTGTCTGCTGTGTCAGGATGTTGGCGATCTGACGTAGCTGGTAATACCCTCCTATCCAAACCGAGCGACTCCCGGAGAAACCATAACTCGGCCTAATTCCATGCTCTTTCGCGAGACTTCCTTCCGCTTCCGCAATCCTCGTCCCCAGAGCCCTCGGCTGACATGCTTGACACTGTCTTTGAGATGGACGAAGAGGAGCTGGCCGCGGGGGTCAAGGGCATCCGCAGTTCAGATACACGCATGCTTGAGAGGGGTATGCACGCTATCTCGGAAGCTGTGCAGGGTAGGTGATGAAATCGTCGGCCCTTAGTCTGTCTCCACGTTGAACTAACCTCACAGTCTTCCAACAAAACGGGTCAACACGCCAACTCGAACCTGAGCAGGCTGTGAAGGGGCCTCTCCATGCGGCCACAACATCTAGCAGACGGCCACGGGCGAATCCTCAGCGAACATCAACCCCTTCTCCTCATCGAAGCACGGTCTCTGGGCAATGCAATGCTTACGACCACAAAGCCGCAGATAACACACCGGCAGCAAGAGGGCTTCCACCGACTGCCTCGGCTGGCCCTGCTAAAATGAACAACAGCAAGTACGAAGCACCGCCAACCAGCCCACAGACCTGGGAAGACAATCTCCGGCGCTCCCTCCGCCGAATGCGGCTCGACGAAGAGCAGCGTCTCCTCGACCGGCGCGAGAGCCTGCAGATCGAGATCCCCGCCAGCCCGAGGTCGCCTCTTGGACTGCGCCTCTCCGGGCTGCAAACGCCGACTCTCCCCACCGCCGCGGACTCCGAAAGTGTAGGCGGCAAGAGCCGGGGCGGGGCCGTCGAGGCGCCGTATGCCAGCTCGGGGCCGTATCAGCTCATCTATGCGAATTCGACGCTGCAGGACCTGCACCATTAGATCGACGACTCGACGCGGTTCATGCACTCGATTCTCAAGATCGGCAGCCAGAGTCGCAAGCAGGCAGAAGAGTCACAAGTAACGCACTCCTCCGAGGCGATCAAAGGGATGCTCTGCCGGCTTGAGAGGGCTTGCGAGAGGGTTTTGAAGGAAAAGGAGCTGGTGGCGAGCGAGATGGAATCCAGGGCACCCGAGGAGAAGTGGAAGAGCATGCTTGACAATGTAGTTACCATGACGAGCGTTCTTGGGGCGAACGACAAGTTGGATGAAGAGGGCTAGGGAGAGAAGTTCATGGTCTGCTGATCCGGCGGCCGAGCGAAGTTGGCCTCATCAATCTCCGTGTCCCAGGGCCAGGTTTCTGAGCGGACGATGCAACAAGTGGTCCTTTTTATAAATGGGTGTGGGGGAGCCGACTTTTGCATCACCACGAGCAGAAATCTGCTTGAAGATAATCCCAGCCACAGCCTGAACATCCTCGGTCCTCGAAATCATGACGTCGAGTTCGCTTTCGATCTAGACTTCGCCGCGGGACAGACAAAATTGCAGTTTCGCCCCCGAGTGAAGAAACCACGCACAATCCCTACCTCCTCCGCGGTCATGAACCCACCTCCCGGCCCGCTCTTCAACAACCAACGGTGAGGTGGCCGAGTTGGTTATGGCGCCAGGTTAAGGTCTCCTTAACAGATTTCCTGGTGGGGCAACCCGCGCGAGTTCGAGTCTCGTCCTCATCAAATTTCCTTTTGCCATTCACGAGTCCAGGAGTGCAGTGTTTTGACCGTCGTGAAGTCCAGTTTTGGTGGTGAGCTCCTCTTTTCCGGGGCTGCCACTCGGTGTTCTGTGCGCGGCCCACCTACTCTCACCTGTTCCCAGCTGGTTACTCAAGGCCAATACAGCCAGCCCCTGAGGCATGGGCAATGTTCGACATCATCCAACATGACAGGCCTAGAATCTAGCCTCGTGGCTATTGTTGCTCCTCGTGTTGAAAATTCCCGGGCAAAATAAACTAGTTCGCCCAACACCGAACCAACTCCGTATCCCAAACGCTGAAATCATGAACCGTAGAGGCTTCAGAGGTACTTCTGCATAACCTCCTTCAGCTTCTGCAGGGGAATGGCTTCGACCTTGCGCCCCTTGAATCCGTCCATCGAGTCCGCCATGCAAAGCGAATTGTAAATAGCCTCCTCTGTGGCATCTGCCGCTGCCTCCAGCAGTCCATTGATGCTGGCATCATCCACCACTTCCATCTTCAGCGCCCGCGCTCGGTACGCGTCTGACCCCTGAAGCCCGTCCGTGGCAAGCGTCTGCACGGGCACGCGATTCCCTGTTGAGAAGGCGAGGAATATGTCGCCGGAGGGGTTGTGGCCGTAGCCGCCGACGCGGGAGAGGCCGACGGTGGCGCGCTTGGCGAGGCGCTCGCACTGCGTCGGGGTCAGGGGCGCGTCGGTGGCGACGACGGCGATGATGCTGCCGTCTTTGCGCTCCTTGTGGGCGGCCACTTCGGCTTGCCAGTTGCGGTACTGGGCATAAACTTGACTCTGGAGCTGGTCTTCTTCGGCGGCTCCGGCATCGGCGGCGCCATCATCGGCGTCGACAACGATGTCGTCGTCTGCCTCTTCTTGCCCCTGCTCTGCCTGATGGTCGCTCCCTGACGGATGGGATTGATGCTGCTGCAGTTGCTGCTCCACAAGACGTAGATGCGCCTGGTACTGCAGCTGTTCTTGTTCCTGCTGGTGGAGTAGGATGCGTCCCACGGGAGCGCCGCCGATGCGCAGGTGCGGGGCCTTGCCGTAGTTGGCCTGGACGAGAACGCCGACAGTGTAGCTTTTCGCCTCCTCATCGGTGCCCTGGCCGGGGATGACCCGTGATGCCGAGCCGGTGCCGCCCTTCCAGTGGTGGCAGATCATGCCGGTGCCACCGCCGGTATTGCCCTCCTTGACGGCCTCGTCGGTCGCCGTGTCGATGCCGCGGACAATGTCGGACGATTTGACGGTCATCTTAGAGATGTCGCTGAGGTAGCCGTCGAACGTCTCTGCGACGACGGGGATCATGAAGGCCCCGAGCTCGCCATCTTCCGTGGAATGGTTCTTGAGAGCGTGCTCGTAGACGCCTCGGTACGCGTCACCGACGCCGAAGGAGTTGGTGATAACAATGGGCGAGTTGAGAAGACCAGTCTCGGCAATCCAGTGGGAGCCAGTCATTTCTCCAGCGCCATTGAAACGGAAGATACCCGCGTGACAGGCGTCGGTGAACCATTCTTTCCTGGGGAGGATACAGGTGACGCCAGTGTTCACGGAGCGCGTGGGGTGCAAGGACTGGGTCGAGACGAGGACACCGGGGACATCAGTCAGGGAGTTCATGGGGCCAGGGGGCCAGGCGCCGAGGAAGAGATCGGGGAGTACGGTGCGGACGCGGACGCGGTTCGAGGCGCGTCTCCTGGCCTCGGCACGAGCTTTGGCCGAGTCGAGAGGCTCATGAGTGACCGGCGGGGGGTGGTTGTGTGCAAGGTGACCGGGTATGTGCATCCAGCCATCGCCGGTGAGCATGAGAGAGCCGTTCCACTGGCATCCTGTCTTGTTGGACTTTGCGTTCCGGATGCCACGACTCTGCGACGGTTTATGACGGCCGCCACGATCACAGGCGAGGACTACACGGTATATCTCGCCGTTGGGACGGGCCCTCGTCCTCAGGATGGTGACATTGTACCCGAAGCGGAGGTAATGTTGCTTGACCTGGTTGAGGAGATCGAGGCGGTCATAGCTAGTGAGAGGGGGGTATGGATCCGGACACGCCATGACGGCGGTATCGGGAGGATCTAGGGGATGGCGCCCCAGGAAAAGAGGGTCTTTGAGAGGCGAGGTCAACCACGGTTGATCGACGCAGCGCAGGGCAGCGCGAGCCGACGTTTGGGGTGATGTGACCAAAAGGGTAAAAATGGGCGCCGTCGAGGGTTGCAGGGGACGTTGGGCGCTCTGGGAGTCTGCGGGGCGGTGCCGATGAAGGGTCACGTGCTGCTGCCTGCCATCCACAACATCTTGCTTCATGCGGATGACATAAGCATCAACAGCCGAGGCACTCACTGAAGTGCCTGAAGCTCGGGGACCCCACGACCAACGGCCAAGGGTGGGGAAGGCTTCATGACGCGGGGAAGCAGGCGAGACAAGGCCCCATGCCCGCCCCAATCCCTCCCTACGATCGCTGCCGCAACATCCACGACCGGAGCTCTCCAATGCCGCCAGTTCTGCCGCCTGCTCCCCCGCCACACGCCCTGTGGCACTTGGCTCCTGGTTCCGGAGCCGGCCGCCCGGGGTGAGCCACGAACTACTCGCTACACCTCCTCTCTACACCCCCAACCTCACACCTACCTCCGAGACCTCCTCTCTACACTTCCAAGACCTTTCCTTCTGCGATAACCCTCACCTCACCAGCCTTCGAGGAACGATTTCTTTCCCTGCCGCCAATTGACTCTGCCGGACTACCAGAGGCTCACCACACTCTGAAGGGATAGACGCCCATCAACAGACAGCCACCATGCCTCCCTCGCTCAGGGTCCTTCCCAACGTCAGTCCTCCTCCCTTCTGCCCACATCCCCTTTCGACTGACACTGATCCACCTCCAGGCTGCCAAGCGAGCGACGAATCTCCTTCGCACCATCCAGTACACGCACCCGCCCTCGTGCCCCTGCCACTCCAACCCGAACCATCACCACCACCAGAAGCCCTTCACGCCGCGGCCCCTCCGCTCTGGCCCCGGCGCCAGCTCCCGTAGCTATGCCTCCCCCGCCGAGCCCCTCAAGGAGTACGCCTTCGAGATGGCTGCCTCCTCCATCCGCTTCGGTCCCGGCAGCACCCAGGAGGTCGGCCTCGACCTGAAGAACATGGCCGCCGAGCGCGTCGCCGTCGTCACCGACGCCACCGTCGACGGCCTCGTCGCCATGAAGCAGGTCCGCGAGTCTCTGGACCGCGAGGGCATCAACTACAAGGTCTACAACCGCTGCCGCGTCGAGCCCAAGGACTCCTCCGTCAAGGACGCCATCGCCTGGGCCCGCCCCTACCAGCCCTCGGCCTTCCTCGCCGTCGGCGGCGGCTCCGTCATCGACACGGCCAAGCTGATGAACCTCTACACCGCCTACCCCGACGCCGACTTCCTCGACTTCGTCAACGCCCCCCTCGGCCGCGGCCTCCCCGTCGACAAGCCCCTGAAGCCCCTCATCGCCGTCCCCACGACCGCCGGCACCGGGTCCGAGACGACGGGCACCGCCATCTTCGACCTCGTCTCCAAGCGCGCCAAGACGGGCGTCGCCCACCGCAACCTCAAGCCCACCCTCGGCATCTGCGACCCCCTCAACACGGCCACCATGCCCGCCGCCGTCAAGGCCTCGTCCGGCCTCGACGTCCTGTGCCACGCGCTCGAGTCGTGGACCGCCATCCCCTACACCGAGCGCGTGCCCCGCCCGACCAACCCCATCAACCGCCCGGCCTACCAGGGCGCCAACCCCATCAGCGACGTCTTCTCCTTCCACGCCCTGCAGCGCACCATCAAGTACCTGCCGCGCGCCGTGCGCGACCCCGACGACGCCGAGGCCCAGTCCGAGATGCTCCTCGCCGCCACCCTCGCCGGCGTCGGCTTCGGCAACGCCGGCGTCCACCTCTGCCACGGCATGAGCTACCCCATCTCCGGCCAGAACCCCTCCAAGTACTCCCACGCCGGCTACGACCTGCCCCACCCCCTCATCCCCCACGGCGTCAGCGTCGCCGTCACCGCCCCCGCCGTCTTCCGCTTCACCGGCCCCTCCAACCCCGACCGCCACCTCGCCGCCGCCGAGGCCTTCGGCGTCGACATCTCGCGCGTGCGCCGGGAGGACGCCGGCGCCGTCCTCGCCGACGCCCTCGTCCGCTTCCTCGCCGAGCTCGGCGACCAGCCCGCCGGCATCGGCGCCCTGGGCTTCAAGAGCGACGACATCGACGCCCTGGTCGAGGGCACGCTTCCGCAGCGGAGGGTGCTGATGCTGGCGCCGGGGCTCGAGGAGGACGTGCCGCGCGAGCGGGAGCAGCTGCGGACGCTGTTCGAGAGCGCCATGACGCACTAGGGCGTACGAATCAAGCCAGTCAGTTTACTTCGCTTTTGTACTCAAGAAGTTCCCCGTGATGACGCCACCGCCACTTGACATTTTGACGCTCGAACCCGGATGGTGATCGCATCGATGAAAGCTTCTTAAGTGATGTCGCCCCATGCCGTCCCTAACAAGATCATCAAGGCTGCGTAGCTCAGTGGTAGAGCGCCCGGGTCTCTCTCTCTTTCTCCTATAAACTTCCGCTTCCGCAGACCTAGCAGCATGTTACTCACCCCGGGCGGTTGGGGGTTCGATTCCACCCGCAGCCAAGCTCTCTTTTTTGTCGTGCTGCGATCATTTGCATGCATGCACCAGGATGGCCCACCACGTGCAGGATCATGTCACATTGCCAGGAGCTTTTAGTTGAGTATGTAATGTAGACTTTTCAAGGTGTCCTACAGATGAATGATGTGACAGGTGATTAAATACGATCAGAAAAAGGAAAGAAATGCTAAACACATGCAGCCTGTACAACAACGCGCAACCTAGTACACCTCGAGCACGTAGCGGCCCTGCTCCTTGAGCGCCTCAATCTCGTTGCGCGGGTTGACCTTCTTGCCGGTGAGCTTGCCCTCGTAGGCGATGGCCTCCTTGAGCACGTCCGTGACGTCGGGGACGGGCCAGGTGGGGCCGCAGAGGTAGAAGCTGCCCTCGTCGCGGATGTAGCTCTGGACAATGTCCTTGATGCTCTCGCGCATGCGGTCCTGGATGTAGATCTTCTGAGACTGGTCGCGGGAGAAGGCGGCGCCGAGCAGCGTGATGACGCCGGCGTCTACGTAGGCCTCCCACTCCTCGCCGTAGAGGTACTCCTCGCGCTTGTGGCGGGAGCCGAGGTAGAGGAGGATGGAGCCGATCTCCTCGCCGCGGGCCTTCTGCATGGCGCGGTACTGGACAAAGGCGCGGAAGGGCGCGAGACCGGTGCCGAGACCGGCCATGATGAGGGGCGCCTTGGCCGAGGTGGGGAGCTTCATGACCGACGGCTTGACCGAGACGGTGACGGTCGTGCCGACGGGCAGGCGGGAGAGGTAGCGCGAGGCGTGGCCCCAGCGGGTGCGGCCGCGGGTGTCGACCCAGTCGACGACGACGATCATGAGGGAGACGGCCGTAGGGGTGACGGCCTGGGCCGAGGCGATCGAGTACTCGCGACGCTTGAGCGGGGAGACGATGCGGACGAGGTCATGGAACGCGGGGCGGGCCGAGGGGAACTCCTGCAGGACGTCCACGTAGGTGAGCGTGTCCTCCTCGGAGCGCTTCTTGAAGTCGAGGGCGCCGTCGACGCCGCCGAGGATGCGGAGCTGCTGGGCCTCCTTCTCGTCCGACGCGAAGTCGGCGAGCGACTCGTAGAAGCGCTTGGGCGGCTTGCCGAGCACGTCGAGGTTCTGCTTGAGGGCCTGGTAGACGGTGCGCGTGTCGAGGTTGGCGGGGTCCTCGCGCGAGGGCACCTGCACGACCTGCTCGGGGTCGAGGCCGTACCACTCGATGAAGGCCTGGACCTCCTCGTCGTCGTTCTCGGCGTGGATGCCGAGGGCCTCGCCAATCTTGTAGGTGACGCCCGAGTCGCCGAGGTCGAACTCGATGTGGAAGATGTTGCGGTCGTACGTGCCGGGCGTGAGACGACGGTTCTCCTTGACGGTGACCGTGTGCGTCTTGACGGCGAGCTCAGGGCGCAGGCTGGTGGTGGTGCCGTAGGCCTCCCTGAAGGCGAAGCCCTTGGCAGCGGCCTGCCAGTCGACGAGCTGCGAGACCTCCTCGGTCTCGAGGTCCTTGGCGGGCGCGAAGCTGTTGGTCTTGATGGTGGCGGGGAGCGTGGGCCAGATGTGGTCGGCAGGCAGCTCGGTCGTCTCGCCGGGGAGGTCGAACTTGCGGAGGGTCACGTCGAGGGCATCGAGCGTGTCCTGCAGCGAAGGGGTCGAGCCCTCCGGCAGGAGCGAACGGCCGACGTCCTCGCGGGAGATGTCGGCCTGCGCGACCTCGAGGAAGGCGAACTCGAAGAGGAGCCTGGCCGCCTGCTCATCCTCCTCAAAGGCAGCCGACTGGGCGGGGTCGAGCACGAAGAGCTCGGCGCCCTTCTCGCGGATGGACTTGCGAACGAAGGCGGGAATGCGCTTCTCGGCATCCTCGTCCTTGAACTTGGGCAGCTTCACGAGAAGCTTGCCACCCTCCTTGACACCCTTGAGGATGTCAATCTCGCGCAGGAGCTTCTCGTCGCCGACAGCAACGACGTCGGCGTCCTCAATGGCATAGGGAGCGTCGATGGTCTTCTTGGAGCTGCGGATGTCGGTGCGCACAACACCGCCCTGGACGAGGTTGTCGAACTGCTCGCTGACGTAGACGTTGCTGGTGGACTCGCGCGAGAGGAGGTTGCCGATGACGGTGGGCGAGTTGGCGGCGGCAGAGCTGTCAAGGTCCCAGAAGGTGTACTGCTGGGCGTGGACGAGCGAGGGGAAGCGCTTGGAGCGGGTGTCGTTGTTGGAGACCTTGCCGAAGATGTCGGCGACGGTCTGGGGAGTGAGGGGCTCGGAGGCGGCGTACTTGACGTCGGAGACGACGGGGTCCTGGTGGAACTTGCCGGAGAAGGCAACGCTGGTCAGGACGTCGGTGTAGAGGGTCGACTGGACGGTGGCGTCGTTGACGGCGAGCTCGTCACGGACCTGGCCCAGGACGGCAATGCGCCGGGCCGAGGCGGGAATGGCCTGGAGGAAGGCCTCCTCGACGAAGGGGCGGTAGACACGGACGTTGATGGTGCCGACCTTGGCACCGTCAGCAGCGAGACGAGCAGCAACCTGCTTGGCCAGCTGGGCCTCGACGCTGCCGAAGACAACGAGGACGGTCTCGGCCTGCTTGTGGCCGTGGTACTCGAAGAGCTCGTACTCGGTGCCGAGCTCCTCGTTGAAGAGCTTGAGGAGCTCCACGATCTTGTCGGGGTCCTCGAGGCTCTTGTTGAGGGTGGCGACCTCGTTGGAGATCTTCTTGTAGGTCTCGGCAACGCCCTTCTTGTTGTTCAGGGCGCCGGACGCCTTCATGGTCTCCTTGGCGAGCCTGACGCCCTCATCGACACCCAGAGTGGGGGTCAGAGCGGTCATGAGGGTCGCGAGCAGGGCAGTGTGGCTGGACTCCTGGTCCTCGCCGTTGCCGAGCTCCTTGTTGACGATGCTCAGCAGGTTCTTGACCTTGGAGGAGATGGCCTCACGCTCCTCGGTGGCGACGGAGCCGTCGGTGAGCTTGTTGTAAAGGTCGGCGACGCCGCTCTTGTTGAGCGCATCGACGACGCGCGAGGTCTCACGGGCAAGCCTGACGCCGTCGTAGACGTGCAGGGTAGGGATGACGGCGGCCATTAGGGTGGCGAAGAGAGCCATGTGCTGGGTCTCGTAGGCGCTGGTGCTGGCGACGAGGCCGAGGCCGAGCTCCTCGGCGGTGCGCAGGGCCGTCTCGTACTCGGGGAGGAGGCCGGTCTGCGCATCGTAGTCGAGGGCGGCGACATGGGCGACGAAGGGCGAGGCGACGCCGTAGAGCAGGCTCAGCTGGTCGAGGGCACCGCGCAGGTTCTTCAGACTCAGACTGGGAGCCAGCAGGGTCTGGGGCACATGGCGCTTGGACATGTCAAAGTCGGGGCTGAACATGTAGCCGAGGGCGAAGGCACCAGCGCCGGTCCTCGTCTGGAGCTGGACGACATCGGTGTGCTCGCCGTAGATGTTCTTCTCCTTGGCGTCGGCCCAGGCGCGGGCGGCGACATCGAGGTCGAAGGTCGGGGCGGAGTAGCTGAAGATCTTGTCGGAGAGCAGGTAGGCGACCTGCTGGACGAGCAGCTGGGCGGTCACGTAGGTCGGGCCGGAGACGGAGCCGAGAGAGACCTGCTGGCCGAAGGGGAGGGCGGAGGAGGTCTTCTCCTTGAGGGGGGCGTCCTGGGCGGGAGACATGGCTGCTGTGAATGTGGACGTCTCACGAATGAGCTGGTCCTTGAGATTGAGGTCGAGGTCCGAAGTGAGGGACGAGACGGCTGGTGAGGAGAGGACAAAGACGAAGAATCTGTCCAGTACAGTCCAAACGGCGTAAAGCGCAAGAAACGAGTACTGCTCCTTGACCGGGTGGCAGAGGTGCGGTATCTGAAGACGAAGTGATTCGAACAAGAAGTGAAAGGTGATTTGCATGCAAGAGCCAGACCCGAGGTGGTGGAGGGGGGGGAGAGGCAGAAGCACAGACTCAGAGACAGACTCGTTGACCTTGCCGAGAGATGGAGCAGCAATGGCACAACGAAAGACCGGATGGAGAGTCCTGTCGAGGAGAGTTTGGGGTGAAAGAGGAAGAGGTTCGAGAGAGAGAAAAAAGAGATCCCGAAGACGGCGAGACGAGACGCGACGACAGACAGGGCGATTTGAGTAAGAGACGACGGCCGGGAATCGCACCGGAGAAGCACTGGCTGCACTCCACAAACCCACCCTGGGCGTCCTCTCCCAGGTCCCTCCACCGGAAACGAGCTCCGTCCGGGATGGTCGTTGAACTTTTTTCGTGGTCCATGATGGCGTGCTGGGGGGTTCTGGCTGCGATAGTCGGACGTTGTCAGTGGCCAAGACGTTCCCGCGCGCAAAATGTCGAGATCACGCAATTCCCGCTAGGCCGCAACCGGCTAGAGGAATGCCAGGACCCCCAATACCGGTGGGGCCTCGACCGCGTCACGTGGTCGCGTCGCGGGATGGCCGTCTTTGGTGCTTCCTTCCCGTCTTGATCTCTGTCGGCTTTGTCAGCTTGAAGCAGGCGTCATCCATTGGACGACGAGATCTTCAACCATGATTAATTCGTGATGATTCCGAGATATCTCCACGAAGACGCTGCAGTGTGATCCAGTCAAGCCAACGACGAATTGCGAGCATACTCATCGGGATCGTCATGTAGTCCATGAATAGCTGTCGTCCAGTTGACATTTGATCATCGTTCAACAAGATTGGCCAACAACGAATGGCGAGGATATTCATCGGGAATCGTCGACGTGGGACTCTCTCTGCCTTCACTCGCGCATCTGCCGCACGTTCAGGTTGATGCGCTTGTTCTTCATCCACCCCTTCCACCCCTCATACTTCCCCCCTTCCTCCGCCGGCCAGTCCTCCAGCCACGCCGGACACGTCCCCTTGAGCACCTTGGGCACCCCGTGCCACGCGAAGCGCGCGTCCTGCGTCATGTAGATCGCATCCCCCGACCGCAGCCTCAGCAGCAGGTACTCCTTCCCCCTCGCCTTGTCCTCCTCCTTGACCGCCCCCCTGTCGTTCGGTGCGATCATGAAGAGCCCGTCGCACCCGAAGCTCAGGCTCACGAGCCCCCTGTCCGTCTCCTCACTCACGTCGCGGTGCATCATCATGGTGTCGCCCGGCGTGTAGAAGTTGACAATCGCCGCCTGCGCCTGGGTCTGCGGGAACAGGTCCTCGAGGAAGGCCGCAATGTCGGGCGGGAAGACGGGCGGCTCCTCACCCGGATACACGCGGTTCGTCCAGTCGTACTGGCCGCCGAGGGTGACCCAGTGCAGGCGGCGGTCGAGAACCTGCTTGATGGAGAGCGGCTTGTGGACCGAGGGGTCTTTGGGCATGAAGAGAGGCGCCGGGTCGGGCGGGTAGGAGAAGAAGGACCTGTCTTCGTCAGAGTCGTCCCGATAGGGGACGTCGTAGAACAGGTGCATGTTGGTCTGGTGGTGAGGCACGCTGAGGTCGCGGTGGACCATCAGGGAGATGAGAGACTTCTGGACGGCGGGGGGGACCAGATCGGGGACGATGAGGAGGCCTTCGAATGTCAGCATGGACGATGGAAAAGAAAGGGGGCCGCCTTGAATGGTGACAGACCTGGCAGCAGAGGGTGGAACAGGATCGGGACATCTTGTATTGTCGAGGGATCAAGCGGCTCGTCGTGGACTGATGCGAAAGCGCTGGCCACCTTTTCGGCAGGGATGACGCCTGCGACCTTGTACTCCTTTGCCTGTTCCTCCGATCGCGGGTCATCAATGTCTGGGTGGTTGCGCAGGTGGTAAGCCTCGGTCTTGGAGTAGCTTTTCCAGGACGCCCTCAGCTCCTCCGACGGCTGCTCGTGAGCATCGAGCTCGGTGATTGCCGTGGTCATGGCGGGGGCATGGGTTGGGTAGTATGTCAGCTGTGCAAGAAAGAAGCAAGCCCAGAGAGTCAGCCCTTGCACGGGAGAAATGGTGATCTGTGATGCTCGGAGACGGTGCTTTGAGTGATGCGAATTTCTTTTTGCCCACTAGGTGAGATCTGCCCACCGAATCGACTCACCACGCTGTTCAGGCCTCTCACAGTGCTGGCAAGACTTCCCAGTCGAGACTGGCAGCAGGCCAAAAAATATGGTAGTACCCCTCGTTGTGGCTCAGCGAGCCTTATCGGGCGCATGTGGCATCTCCGATAAGGCAGCCCCGCCACAGCGAACGCGAGCTGAATCACGGCGCATTGGCGCGCGTCGTCTCGACCAGTCCCTGCGTCGAGTCTTGTTTTTGTTCGGGCGCCTGCCTCCACTGTAAACAGCAACCACGCTACCAGCCCGAGACAGCGCACCGCACTGGACGCACACTGGACAGGAGGGGAACCGAATGGGGGGGGAGGGGCCCCCTACGGGCTACTTGCGGTCAGCAATTTCGACGACCTACCTGCCTACCCAGAGACGACGACAACACGAGAGAAACACCACAGCGCCCACACCGCCAACGCCAACGTCAATACTAACCAGACAGGTCCTGCACGACATCACGACGCCCACGAACACACACACCCCCGAAAATCTCGATTCACCCATGGATTGAGCTGAGACCACGTCGCATTCGGCCCCCTCCATCCTAACCGTGCCTTACCTGTAATCTCGCCTCGCTGCCCCTCGTCCCCGTCACTTGGCCCGCCTCGCCTCCAGCGCCCTGCAAACGCCCTTCACCCCACCTCGACAGCATCGACGAGCGCCTACCGACGACCAAATCAAAACCGTTCCATCATCCGCAATCCCATCGCCGTCATGGAGAACTACCAGAAGCTCGAGAAGATCGGTGAAGGTACGTCGCCCGCTGTCCCCATCCTCCCTTGCCCTTCCTGCCCTGCCTTCCCTTGACTTGTCCATCACGCCATAATCATTGCATGCTTCATGTCTCACCTGCACACCCAGCTGACAACCACAGGCACCTACGGTGTCGTCTACAAGGCTCGCGATCTCCTCAACGGAGGCCGCATAGTAGCCCTCAAGAAGATCCGCCTGGAAGCCGAGGACGAGGGCGTCCCCTCGACCGCCATCCGCGAGATCTCCCTGCTCAAGGAGATGCGTGACCCCAACATCGTCCGCCTCTTCAACATTGTCCACTCCGACGGCCACAAGCTCTACCTCGTCTTCGAGTTCCTCGACCTGGACCTGAAGAAGTACATGGAGGCCCTGCCCGTCAAGGACGGCGGCCGCGGCAAGGCCCTGCCCGAGGGCTCCTCCGAGGTCCTGTCGCGCCTCGGCCTGGGCCAGGCCGTCATCCAGAAGTTCATGTGGCAGCTCTGCGACGGCATCCGCTACTGCCACTCGCACCGCGTCCTCCACCGCGACCTCAAGCCCCAGAACCTGCTCATCGACAAGGAGGGCAACCTCAAGCTCGCCGATTTCGGTCTCGCCCGCGCCTTTGGCGTCCCCCTGCGCACCTACACCCACGAGGTCGTCACCCTGTGGTACCGCGCCCCCGAGATCCTGCTCGGTGGCCGCCAGTACTCCACCGGCGTCGACATGTGGTCCGTCGGCTGCATCTTCGCAGAGATGTGCACGCGCAAGCCCCTCTTCCCCGGCGACTCGGAGATTGACGAGATCTTCAAGATCTTCCGGTAGGTGGCCCTCCTCCCCCTGGGTCTTTCGCCCGTATCTCGAACTGCTGACTGACACTCGCAGCGCCCTGGGCACCCCCACCGAGGAGGTCTGGCCCGGCGTCACCTCGTACGCCGACTTCAAGAGCTCCTTCCCCAAGTGGATCCGCGACGAGCGCCTGCCGCTGTGCACCAACCTCGACTCGGTCGGCCTCGAGCTCCTCGAGATGATGCTCATCTACGACCCCGCCAGCCGCATCTCGGCCAAGCAGTCCTGCAACCACCCGTACTTCGAGACGTACCCCGCCGCGCAGCAGCAGCCCGCCCGGACAAACGGATACCACTAGAAGCGGCCCGCGTATCCCAGCGGCAACAGCAGGCGCATCCTGCGCATCTAGAGCCAGGGCGGAGCAAACGGCAGAAGGTGATTCAGCGGGTGGGCAGGGGCAGGTGCAGACGCAGCAGAGTTTACCCCTCGTGCGCGTCTTGGCAGTATTCCTTACTCTGGCTTCTGGATACCCCTGTATTGCTCTGGCTTGATCTATCTTTGGGCGGCGGAGGCCCCTACGAAGGAGGGGAGCGCGTCGGTCTGCCCGCCGGCCGTGAGCACAGAGACAAACAAAACACGACACGCGGATACCCCATGGCGAAAGGAGGAGTGACGGCAGCCCTAATCAGCCGTGGTCTTCGCCCGCAGGACCGGGGAGCAAAAGGGGCGGCAAGGGCAGGAGGTCAGGGCTAGCAGGCAGCATACAGCATGGGACTCACGGAGGCCCGGCGTCGGAGCCTGGCTCCGCGCGGTGGGGAGGGCTGGGTGAGGGTTTCCTCCTTTTCCTTTGTCTTTAATGTACAGAATAGACGATGCACACGGACAGGGGGGCCTTGGCAGGACAGGTTTTATTTTTTTGCTTTCGTGAATGGTACACCCCCCAGCAAACTTCCTCCCGTTCTCCCCTGCGCAAGGGGCTTCGTGCTGCCGAATCACCCGTTCAGCCCTGACGAGGCGCCGCCCGCTGAATCCATCGTCTCTTGGCCCTGACGTATGCGTACCCATCGCTCTGGGTTGATGTCCCGCCGAGACTGGACCGGGCCAAGACCCGAGTCTGGACGGTGAGCGCATGGCGACAAGTAAACCGAAATAGCGGAGAGCGCATCCCCGCTGTCCAGGCTCCCGGAAGCGTGGCGGCGCCGAGGCCGCTCCAAGGGGATAGGGGCTGCCTTCGTTGCGGTCCGGAAGCGGCTGGACCTGGGCTAGACTGCCCCCGGCGGCGTGGGCGGATCTTTGCCATGTGCGGCTGGGGGGGGTGTGGGTGGAAAGTGCCGTCCGGACGCCGCGTCGCTGGGGGTCTTCTCGAGGAGGGGCGTGTCTTTGCTGTTCGGACTTTTTACTCATGGCGCCTCGAGGCTTGGAGTCTAGCTTCAGGTGATTCGGGGTGTAGGCTGGCCTAGGGCCGGTATGTTTGTGTGACCCGGATGGGCGGGAGGTTGGTGACGGGGGGAGGATGGTGAGACTAAGTTTTGGGGTTTCCATGACTCGGGCGTGAGGCTTTCGGGGGATGATGGAGAGAGCCATGTGGCCGCGCGTGGCTTTCCCGGGACGGTGGATGACATGTCTGGGGACCACGAGATGAGCTGGGCGGGTGTGGATGGGTGGGCGGGTGTCTGTCTGGCTGGTTGGGAGCTTCCTGTTGGTTTTGGAGGATCGAGAGGGAAGAGACGAGAGACATAACGGCGCCCTGATCCATGCCTCGTGGCGGGCATCCAGATCAAGACGAAAGTGCCTCCTCCCGGGCGACCTGGAGGAATGCTGACGGACACTCACTCACCTGGCCAACGTGATGGCGACCACGCCACACCAAAAAGTCCACACATCATCACTCTCTGCGAGCCAAGGCATGGCAAGGCAGACAGACAGGATACGATAGCACACCACATCACACCACGATGGAAAAGCCACCAACAGATCTGCCGGGTCTCACATGGCCCAAAAACCACGCTCTCGGGGCCCTGACGCCCCGGGCCTCAAGGTCCATTCCCTCTCCCCGTCTAGCCAGCGCGCCCTTGGCCCGAATTGAGCAAGCCAGCCAAAAAGAGAAAAAGGCCCTCCCGCATCCGTCCCTCCGCCGGCCCTCCAGGCCTTCCGCAAACGGCGGGGCCCCAGCACGGCGGAACCCGGAGCACAGCCCAGCCGTCCGGAAGCGCAACATGGCAGATGGTTAGAAGACCCCCCTTAGCCCTTGGAAGTTTCAGGTTTGGAGCCGGGAGGGGGAGGGGGGTGTGTTGTGATTGCAGCGTGGGAGGGACTTTTGCGTTTGAGCCGGGCGGTTTCTGATGGGAGCGTGGCACATCTCGTGCGGAACGGTGCTGGTGCCGTGGGCTGGCCGCGAGGCGTGACGCTGGACCAGTCTGTTGGGATCGAGGGCCCAACCGGCCAGGGCCCAAGAGGCTATTTTTGCGGCTGGCAGAACATGGCGTTCGTGAGGTCGCGGGCTGGACTCCTGGGGGGTGCTGGCCCTGGAACCTGAAGCCAGGAGCCAGGAGCCAGGAGCCTGGAGCCTAGAGCCTGGCGCTTGGAGCCTGGATCGCGGTTGGGGCTGACGGGCGGCATGGTTGGGGTCCAGGAATTCGGTCCCGCGGTTGCGGGCTTGTCGTCGCGATGGGGAGGGTTGGGTTCGGAAGTCGAGTGATGGTTTGGTTCCTAGGGAGGATTGTTGGGTATGCGCCCTGCGGTTAGCGAGGCCAATGGGAGCGCGGTGTTGCGCCTGGGGTCGTGCCTCACACCACAACATGTAGGCGCCAGGTTTGATCCTTCCAATGTCAGGAGCAGGATTCGCTGCCTTGACGCTGACGGTCGCAGGCGGTCTGGAGGGGGTTCATGATGGAGAGTCTGGGACATGATGATGGCTCTGGTCGTGCATCGCGTCGCGGGATGGGAATGACTGGGTGGGCGCTGTGCGCTTGATGAAACGCGGCTGCAGTGAGCATCGAGAATGAGGCGTCTTGGCTGGCGGCTGCCTGCACTGGAGCCTGGCAACTGCATGTGTGCCTGGAGCCTTGTGAGTCCTTTGACAAGATGAGGCTGTATGTGCGAGCGGCGCACCATGGATGCCGATTTGGAATGCGAGCCCACGTCTGGTAGTGGCGGCCGCGTGGAGCACCTTACTGCCGTCTTACTTGTCCAGCGCGTGCTCGTGTCTGTCGACCAGGTCGTACACTTCATACTGTCATGATGTTTAGGCTGCGTCGCCTGTAAATCTGTTGCCAGTGGTTGGTCGCAGGTTGACGTCGACTGTCGACGTCGACGCTGACAGCTCTACTCATGTGCATGGGGGTATAGCTGTGGGAACAGGACCCTGGGTCGTCTACCAAAGGCTCGAAGCCCTCCCCAAGGATACCTAGATGACACAACAGTCAATCTTGTCTTCGGGTTTATCGTCAAGCACACTGATCAGCTCTCTCTGATCATCATCTTTGAGATTCGCCCGCACTTCAACCAGATCCCAAATTCGTGCTTGCTCACATGGACAGCTAGCGGGCTCACCTCTTGGACAATGTCTGGTTGCAAACGGCAAACACAGAGAGAAGGACCTTGATGCCTCGTTTTAAGCTTTGTGACACACAAATCTGATCGACCATTGTGATCACAGCCGAGTCTAAAGGAGACGGGGTGGCGAAGGTCCTCGCGTGGACTTGATCCACAATACGCAGTTCGTTTGCATCAATGTCGAAAATGTCCACGAGGTTACGCAGTGTCTTCAAAGCATGTTGTCCACGTCGTGCGTGGCATCCCATGACAATTTGAGATTCGTGCTAATATTGCAGATCAAGTAGCGGGCCTGTACCCTGTCTCGATTGATCTCGATGGAAAAATAGTCGTTTGTCGAGTCTGTCCGGTAAGACGTAACGGACCGCTACATCTCTCTCCGAGGCGAACAAACGAATAGCGTCACAGAGAGCATACTTTTGCCATGACCAATACATCACAATGCATAGTAACCCCCCTAGAAAGGTATGACGTCTGGACACTGGCTTTGATGGAGGCCTTGGAAGTTTTCCCATCTAGGTGCAACCTCTGACGATTCCTTCACACATTGTATTGACGAGAATAACTCCCCGGCCTTCTATTCTACCAATTCTTGCATCCGCTGAAAAGACGTCATTTCATTCCTAAGCTTTCCAAATAGCCAAGATACCTACTTGGCACTGCCTTCTCGATGCTGCTTTGCATCATCATCGTCACACGCAAACGACAATTTACCACACTCGCCAGACCAATGTCCCCACCGCGGTGATAAGAATAGCTTTTCGCTTATCGCCCTGCTCGGAGGCCAACCGTGCATCGGCCCCCCCGCGTCGGGAAGCACCCCACAATCCCGGTCCCGCCCGACAAATCGCCGCGACCGCACCCACGCAGCCAAATGCAGTGCAGCCGGCGAGGCCGTGAATCAACCCACCACACACGCACGCGCACGCAGACCCCCGATGCGTCATACGTGCCATGCAGAGCACAGCCGGAGACGGAGGAGACGAAAACCACACGCACGCGCGTAACGCTCCGACACAACCCCCATGCCCGGCTGAGCAGTGCCCCCTTTGCATCAGAAAAAACCTTCCTTCCCCGTCGGCCTCGGCAGGCGCTGCGCATCGCGAATCCGAGGATGCGCGGCCGCGGGCCCATTGGGGAGGAGTCCGCGGAAGGCGCATTGCTTCTGCGACGCTAGCGACCAATACTGATGATGACCTAATCCGCAGTTGGCCTCCCACCGGACTCGAGGCCTGGTATGAACCCCGACTCGGCTCTCGAGGCCCACGCCACAGTCGGTTTCGCTTCCCCAGCTGAGTAATCCCTGAAGAAGATCATCTGCGCCGAGCAGGGGGCAGGCAAGGTGTGGCGCAGGCAGGGGTTGGGAGGGAGGGGGGTTCAAGCACTCGAGTAGGACTCGAGGCGAGCTCGGCCCCTCCTCCAGAACCTTCGACATGTGCCAGTGGCCAAGTGCCCTATGCCGGCGCCCCTATCACAGGCACTGGACAGCAGGCAATGCTCGCTGGAGCAGGCCACCATGGCGGTGTAGACGACTTCGTCGCATGACATGGCCGTCATTCCCACGCTGTCCAAAACACCCGCAATTACCTATACACCCAAGGCGAAACCCCCTCCCCCTCCCCTCCACTCCCATCACGAGACGATCCCCGTTTATCCAACACGCGTCCCCCCCTCTCGGGGCACCTAAAACCTGCAAAGGACCCTCCGGACCCAGAGCGCACCAGCCACACGCCCAGCCCGAACGGAATGCCGGGGGCGATTGGATGACAGCTCGCTGGGGATGACTCGTCTCAGGGGTCGCCCCTGCCCAATCAGGCGGCGCGCACGGCCTGGCATCGGCCTGCTCTCCGACACTTGCACGCCGAATGTGGGAAGGCTCCCTTTCGGGCCATGTCTGGCGGTGAGGCCTGGGTACCCGGGATCTGGGGGAAAGGGCGTTGGGGAGTCTAGATTCGGGATGAGGCTGGGGGGAGGAGGGGACAGAGCCGTGGGCCACCTCGTGTTTGCGGTCGATACGAGAGAGACGTCGTCGCCTTTCTGCTGCAGAGCCTCTTGCTGCAGAGGACAGCTTCAGGCGTAGGGCCCCCCCAGCATGTGGGTTTGCTCTGCTCTAGTGAGCTGTGCAGGCACTGTCTTTGCCCTGGCTCGATCGACCTGCACCGAGACAGCGTGATGTGATGGCAGGCAAGGAGACAGGCAGATGTGCGCGCAGGGGCCAGCTTGCAGTCGGGGCTCGTGGTGATCTGGTCTCTTCCGGCTGCCGTGAGTGGGAGACCTGGGGGGGGGGGGGGGGGGGGGGGGGGGGGGGGGGGGGGGGGGGGGGTGCGTGTTGTCCAGGGGTTCTCTCTTGTGGGCCGGCCGGGAGATCTTGGCAGGTGCGGGCTCCTCCTGGGTGCGAGTCTGCAGGAGGGGAGGGGGGGAAAAGGCCCCGATCGCAATGCTGTGCAGCTGCCGGTCGCTGTACTTTCCGGTAGCTGGCCCTTGGAGGGGTTCACTCGGTCACTCGTTGCTTTTTCGACACTCGGGGCTCGAGCACCATCTATCCCCCCAGACAGAAGGAAATCACACCCCCTCGGACCTGTCGATATATTGGGCCGGGTCTCTCCCTTGCGCTCGATAAGGGAGGGGGGTTGTTCGTCCCTAGCGAAGGCTATTGGCAGCTATCGGCGGGGAGGTTGGCAGCTGCCCAGCTGGGCAGCTGGGGGCCCCCGGGATGCCACTTTTCTCAGCTGTCGCCGCCCTTCGCGACGGTGGCCTTGTTCGGGCTGGAGGGCTGTCAGCTGGCCCGGGCCTTCTCGGCAGTCAACGGGTCAGGTGGCCATGGCAGCCCGATCGATGGCCGTCAGGCCGTGTGGTTTGTGCCTTCGGCATTCCGAGTCACGGCGGGGAGGAGGGAGGAGGACGAGGGGGTCGGCAGATTGGGCATGTCGTGCATCATCATCATCATCCGACCGGATCGGTATCTAGTCAAGGGGGGGCAGGAGGGGTCGTCATCTTGTCGCTGCCAAGGATCGAGGGATGGAGCATGACGGTTGCTGATCGTTCAGGACAGAGCGGACGGGCGAGCAACGTGAAACCCATCTGTCTGCTGGACATCCCTCAGGTCTCTCAGGTCAAGTACACACTGTTCTACACATGGCACTGGCGCGGGCGGAGTTGTCATGCGAAAGAGAGGCGAGGCCTGGCGGGCTGGCCCCGTCAGAGTCAAACCCAGACGACCCACGCTGTCAGGAATTCAGATGAGGCCATGCAGCGAGCGGAGGGGGATGGGTTGACAGTGCGCTACTGGGTCACACATAATGCATCGGGGACCTCCCCCAACTCGACTGAACCTAGAGACGGATGGGATGATGGACGAAAGTAGCGGTCGCGAAGGCGATCGAGGGTCCGGACTCCAGATACACCCCCCGAGACGAAGCCAAGATGGCACGACCCGCCGTATCCGACTGGGAAGAGGTGTTGGGCGCAGACAGAGCACGCCGCTTGCTTCACCGTTCCTTTCATTGCTTCTCGGTGCTTGGGTCGTGACTTGGGCTGGATCGCGACGGCGCACGCCAGGCACCGGACGGCGTCAGGTCCGCCCGTCGGCAGAGGGAATTCCTCGCTAGACTAGCCAGGAGCGTTACGGCGGAGGGGTGCAAAGGTAATAAGGAGTTCCCACTCGGTGAGAGCAGATGGGGAAGAAATGATGGGAGCTGGGGAGAAAAGGAATATGGGGCACTGGTCAGGTCGCTCGCGCGTCCCCAGGTTCGTGGGAGGGAGGAACAAGGAACAAGCCAAGGGATCGATCTTATCCCCTTGCGGGAGTTGCGGGAGGGTTTCTGTCGTCCTGGTCTCAGGATGGAGGACGCGATGGCGTTCTTGTTTCGTTTCACGGGGGGTTGTACCGGTACCGAGTAACGGAGGAACGCCTGTCTTGAGTCGTGATGTCGAGAGCGGGAAAGAGAGTCGGCAGAGGCAGGTAGGTACACGGCGATTGATTGGATCTTGTGTGCTCGTGGTACCTGGGCGGGCGAGCGGGCGGGCAAACGCCTTGGGCTGGCAGAGAGAGTCTCTTGCAGCGCAGTGGCGCCGACGCTTGGGGCGTTTGCCGGAGCGGCGGTCGATTCTGGCTGGCAGACGATGGCAGTAGCGACGACGAGACGGTGCCCCAGTTGACAAGTTACGATAGAGGGCGGCTCATGTGGTAGGGATGGATGGCAGGGAGCGAGAGACGGAGTGAGGGAGGCCTTTGTTTCTACAATGGCCCGATCCCATGTCAGGTACGCACGGCGTCAACAGAGGCGCTGGTCGAGACAACCTGAAGACAACACGACACGACACGACACAACACAACACAGCACAGCCCAGTGGAACAGGACCACCAGGAAGAGGCCGCGGCGTCGGCGGCCGGTGTTTGTTGTTCGGCGCTGGGCCGGCAGGAGGTGAGAGATTGTTGATGACAGCTGGATCGATTGACGATGGACGCTCAGCCAGACAGGCTGAGGAGGCTCGCCACCCAGCCACATGTGAGGTACGCCGGTCTGGTCGATCCGCCCGACAGCGCGACCAAGGCGCTGATTGGCCGTGCCGCTGATAGATCAGGCGAACGATTCGCTGACAGGCGGCCACGGGCGATGCAGGCCCCCAAAGGGCCCCGAACCATGGCCTCTCACAGGGCTCTGGAGGCCTGTGGCAGGTCGGAGAAGCCTTGGTAAGGGGGCCTCGCCTGCCCCACGGGCTGTTTCATGAGCGTGGGCTGCCTGCCAATCAGAGGCGCGGTCTGCTGGCGCGCCCGTGAGATCGTCTGAAGAGTCGCGCGCCTTTCGCCTTCGTGCGTGCGTAAGAGGCACGGCCTTCTCAAAATACCTTCACGTCGTAGGCGTTTCCCTGCCCTGCCCTGTCCTGCCCTGCGTGCCTACGCAACGTGGGGACCGTCGTCGACCATTCAACATGCATCCGCCACGCAGAAGGCAGGGGAGGGTGGGGGATGGTGCTCGTCGTCTTCGCTTCGGCAACAACATTCCAGGACGTCTCTTCTGGCCTCTTCTGCAACCACTGGCTGTTATGGATCGACTCGCCGCGGCCAAGCCCAGGGCCGCAACGGTCCACACCGTCCAGCCTGTCCGACCTGGGGGAGGTTGGAGGAGGACGTGTTATGAGACAATTGACGGCATCCATTGGCGGCCAGGGCGCGAGGGTCGCGACACTGACGCTTGACGCCGGTGCTGCTGAATGAGAGGATGTCCACTGCTGGGCTGGAGACGAGACACGCCCGGCAAGGATGACGACGGCCGGGCGACCGTCGAGGCAACGAGGCAAGGAAGGCAACCAAGGGACGGCCGGAGAGGCGCGCAGAATTGAGATATATCGGATCGCCTTTCCCTTCTTGTGGTCACCAGATCCCTTCCGCTCCTCTCGCCTTGGTTCTCTAGATCTCCCCCTCCGATCGACTCATCAAAACGACCTTGTCTATCGACGCCAGGAATTCGCGACGCCGCTATTGAAGCCATTCGCACCCCGAGCAGCCTCCCTCTTTCGCACTTACACCACTATTCCCACCACCATCACCGTTGCGCAGGATCCGCAACAGCTCGCTCGCCAACCCACTCTGTCATCTCTTCGTTTAGCGATTTTCCACTTGAACCTCCCTCCGTTGCTGGACATCGGCCGCACAGCCTGCTATTGATACCCAGCATTCCATCCTCCGCCCGTCAGAGCAGACCTAGTCGCATCCGAAGTGGACAGCCGTCGCCCGACGAACGCCCTTGTCCAACCCACCGGCGCATCGACTCTGCGTGGAATCTGCATTGGAAAACAGGCTGGTCCCTTTCCTCACGAGCCGGGCCATATAATCCCCAGCCTGCTTCTGTGAAGTGAAGTTGTTGATCACTCACTCGCATCTCACTCATTCCGCCTTGGGTCTGCCCACACACCTCCACCCATCACCAGCCTGCTGCAGTCACGCAAACTACGCCTCGTCAGGCTTCCCCTACCCCTCACCGCGCCGAACAAGCAAATCTACCTTACCTTGACGGCACGACACCACGCTTAATCTACTATCTAACTTTTCAGCCTGCCTGCCTGCCTGCCTGTCTCCTCGAGACTAGACCTACAAGCACAAAAAAGAAAGATAGCCCTTTCCCTCTCTCGCATCTCCTCCACTCTTGCGATACGAGCTTTCCGTCGCTTCCACAGGTCACCAGATCGACCCTACCCACGCACGCTTTCAGAACTCGATCCAGAACGCAAGCACCGCCGCCCTTGGTCTGCACCGCTGCACCACCGCACCACCGCACCAAAGCACCGCTCCGCACCGGACTCGGCATCCCGAACGGCCTGGACCATCGTCTGCCCGCTGCATTCAAAGCTGCTTCATCATCAGGCAAGGCCACTCAATTCGAGAGAATCACCGTCAGTCGCATCAGTCGCATCACCCGCATCGTCCATCTATCTGGCAACCGCCCGATCCCGCCTAAATTAGAACGACGCGGACCCCTGACTCGTTTGACCTGCCGCCCCAGCAGCGATCCTCCATCCTTACTCGAGTCGCCCGTACCTCACCCACCACGATCAAGTACGTCGCTACCTTGCTCGAGTCGCTCCGAGATTCGCAGCGCCATCTACGCAACTCGTGCCAACGATAACCGGTCCGGCCTTCTCCCCTACGACCAGACGCCCGCTCTCCTGCCAATTGCTGTTGCTGCTGCTGCCTCGTACCGGGCTTTCTTCTGTTGCTCGACACGTAAAAAAACTTGCATCTGTGCAAGTACCGAACCGGCATCCTCGGTTTCTCCTCAATCAAGTACAGCCACGGTCGCAGTCATCGGTCGACCCGCCCGCCGCCCGCTCCCTCGCTCGCGGTTGCTGCCTCGCTCCTCGCGTTTGCGCCTCGCCTCGGTGCATCGTCACGCATCTCAGCTTCGCTGTCCCGATTCATCCGACCTTCAGTCTATTGTCGAACAATTGCGTCTCGATCCTTTGTTGGCTTTCACCTTCGACCGCCTTCGTTTGTAGTGCAGTCCCAGCACTCGACGGACTCGTCTCACCCCGGTCGGCCAGCCCGCCCCACGCCACGCCCCTCCCCTTTGCGATCGGCAGCATTCCAGCCCCAACAGGCTTTTCCTCTTGGCACGGCACCCTGTTCACCTGAACCCCCCTCCAACCCGGCACACCCCTACCCCCTGCGTTCGTTGGACCCCCTGTCTAGCGCCTTCACTAGCCCACCCCCTGACAAGTCTGGGGCGCACCGCTCAGCCTCGTGGACCGCATCACCCACTGACGAAAGTCGATCCCACCCCCTGGGAGTCAGTCCCCTGGGAAGCACACCCCCCCCTCCGCCCGCTTGGTCACTTGCCTGGACCGACGCACATGAACTTCGCCCTCCTTCACACCACCACCTTCTGATATATCAGTTGCCTCCTCCCATCCTCTCCCCTGTTGCCTCTATTTTTTTTTCTTGGTCTCGTCACTTTCCAACGAACCTCCAACCACCCCGCCCCCACCACCCGGCCAAAGCTCTCAGGTCGTCTTTGAGCTTTCATCTTCCCACTTATACGAGGCCATCACCCATCACCTCGATCACCGACCCCGACCACCACCACCACACCCTCACACACAACCTCACGATGGACTCAACACAACAGCTCACCATGGCTGATCTCAACGCCGCCGCCCTGGACCACTTCGTCTACCAGCCCGTCACCAAACAGATGATCGCCTACCTGGCCGGTGCCGCCTTCAACGTCATCGCCTGCGACTCTCACCTCATGCCTCCCGGCGCCGCCGAGGCCCACAAGAACCACCAGCTCCCGCCCACGCCGTCAAGGACAGAGCCCCGCTGCGTCCGTTCCGAAGACGCCGACCTGCCGACATTAGAGGCCTTCATCACCCAGCTCGTCGTCTCCTCCAACGTCCAGGTCCCCACCCTCATGTCCACCCTCGTCTACCTGGGCCGCCTCAAGTCCAAGCTCCAGCCCATGGCCCGCGGCCTGCGATGCACCACCCACCGCATCTTCCTGGCCTCCCTCATCCTCTCCGCCAAGTACCTCAACGACTCCTCGCCCAAGAACAAGCACTGGGCCGCCTACAGCAACGCCGACACCGACTACTCGAGCTTCGGCTTCTCCCGCTCCGAGGTCAACCTCATGGAGAGGCAACTCCTCCTCCTCCTCGACTGGAACCTGCGCATCGAGCAGGAAGATCTCTACCGCGAGTTCGACCCCTTCCTGGCCCCCATCCGCGACCAGATCGAGGCCAAGCACGCCGCCCGCATGCTCCGCCGCAAGCAGCGCGAGGACGAGCAGCGCCGCCTCCGCCGCAACCACGACGAGCTCTACCTGCAGGCCGCCTACCCCTCGCCCCCTTCCTCCCGCGACACCTCGCGCTCCCGCCTGCCCACCCCCGAGGAACAGCACCGCGATGCGCGCGCCTACAGCCAAGGCGTCGCCTCCATCACGCCCCCGCCCCTGGTCTACAGCACCAGCTACGGTTCCACGAGCAGCGGCGGCAGCATGAGCTCCTACGCCCGCTCCGTCGACAGCGCCAGCATCCGCTCCCGCTCCTCGCGTGCCACCACCCCGCCCGACGCCTACGCCGACGAGCCGTACATGTACGTCCCCGACGGCAGCGTCTACGACTCGCCCGTCGAGATCCACGTCGAGGAGAAGCTGCCGAAGCGCAAGCCCGCGCTGCTCCCCTACGAGCTCAGCGCGGAGGAGGCCTACGCCGCGGCCGGCAAGGCCAAGAGGGCCCGCACGGGGCGCAGCATGCTCGAGAGGATGTTCTTCGGGGCCGTCACCGTCAGGTGATGCGCCTCCTCTCTGTCGCATCCGACCCACTTTTTCTATTGTCTTCTTCTCTCACACAGAAACACTCACACCGGCATCTAAAAGCGAGGTGTTGGTGTCTTTTTTTGTATTGTTTCCTTTTTCTTCAACACTACCGGATATACCTAGACGAGATTGTCTGGCGGCAGGGGACACTGCCTGGGGAAGGGTCATTTTCTCTCTTTTGTCACTACTGGCGTGTAATAGGAGGCGGGGGAAGCATCTGCATATCCAACCGGTGTTGGACGGGGTACATTTTCTACGCGGGCTTGACTTGCCTGTAGGGGGAGTACTTAGCATGCGCCCAGATCGGAGCATCTGGCGCCGAATATACCAGGCCTGAGGCCACTGAAACCTTTCAAACACTTGACTCTGCCGTGACGTCCCTGCTTGACGTGCCTACCATGATCTGCCTGCTACGATCGCCTGACGCGGTCTACCTGCCTGCCTGCCGGGCGGCGCTGGGGCCGGTTGGACGAACTGCTGCGTCTCGTGCATGGCGCGGTGGAACGGCGACGGTGTCTCTCGACGACCTGGGTGTCACGTGGGGGACATGCATGCGACCGGCGCTCGGGGCGTTGGTCGGAGGGGGGTGTGACGATGGGTGGGAAACGACCTTGGGGTCTGGGGCAGGTCATCTCACCTCATCCAAGGCACTGTTGAGAGCGTCGCGCGGCCTTGGGGCTCTGCATCATGTCACGTCATGTGAGCTGTGCCGGTTGCTTGGCCCGTCAGAGGGAAGATTGCTAATTGCCCGCGGGACTTGTCCGCCCCCCCCTGCTTGAGGGATCCGACGCCAGTCAGCTTCGAGGTGACGATGTCGAATCCAGAGGACGGATCGATCAGCCCCTCAGCGTGACTCAACGGTCCCTAAAAAAAAAGTCCCCGAGCGCCAGGACCCCAATCATTGACAACCCGACGACTCGGTCCTGAACGAAGCTCCTTCAAAAGACACCCGTCAGGTTCAGCCCGACGATGGCCTGGCTTCGTACGGGAGCGAACCAGCCGGCCCAAGTAAGACGGGAGGATTGGGCGCGGCTGGGGGGGGCAATGCACCGCGCCCTGCAGCCGTAGGTCTGAACCCCTCCCCTCCTGCTGCGCTGCGAGGGCCGCAGCGGTCGGGTGCTTGCAGTGATTCTCGGGCCCGGTGTTTGGGGGGGAGGAGAAGAATTATTCCATGTCGGGGGCGGATGGGAATAGCACATGCAAAACTACGAGTTGGTTGTTTCGACATCGGGATTGCAAGCTCGGCACGTCTCCACTGACGTGGCAAAGACTCGAAGATGCGAATTGAAGTGATTATATAAGTGTGGCGCTGTGGCGTCATACGTGGCGTGGTCCAGTTGTGGATGGGAGGCTTAGACATGCGACCTGGCCCGTGCAGTGTCCGCCCGTCCCTGTTTTCGTAGTCCAGGCTCCAGGTTTTTTTCTCTTGCAGACCAGGGGTGTCGCGTGCGGTCTCGTGAACGGCCGTGAACGAACAGCTGCGGTCGTTGCCAAGACGCAGGCGGGGACCGTCGTTGTGAGGCGC
Organism: Verticillium klebahnii; assembly: GCA_002851715.1. Taxonomy (NCBI): domain Eukaryota; kingdom Fungi; phylum Ascomycota; class Sordariomycetes; order Glomerellales; family Plectosphaerellaceae; genus Verticillium; species Verticillium klebahnii. The sequence goes on along the minus strand of NMXL01000001.1, from coordinate 792,656 downwards.
TGGCGCCCGCGGCCTGCCGTCTCGGGCGTCGCGCTCGACACGCGAGTCCGAAGCCTGCCTGTTCACTGCCCCGGACCGTGAGGCCCTCGCATGGAGGCTGCTCTTTACGCGAAAGCGTATTCGTTAGGTTTCCCCTTTCGTCGTTCACGCCCCGCCGCAGCGAGTGACGAACACCCTCGCCTCAACACACGTCACTTCACCAGCCCCTGGCCCGCCGGAGGGGTGTCGTTCTCCGCTGAGGATAACTGGTATCAGGGATGCAGTGCTGGCGTCTAGGGGTGCAAACTTGTGGACGACGACGGCGGCGGCACAGCTGGGTCACTTAGCGCCGTGTCTCTTGATGCCTGCTTGCGGAGGGATGGGAGGGGGGTGGGATTGTAGACTTGCTGGCAGGGCAGGGCATGCTCGTGATGCGTGCCAGCGCTTGCTCCCTATATTGCCCGCGCAAGGCAGGTAGTAGGTGGTCCTTGACTCGGCATATGGTTGACCCTGGGACGAGGCCGTAGCGCAGGGATGGACGCGGGTGCTTCCCGTATTGTGAACTATGTGCTGGGGAGTGCCGGCGTCCTCTGCTGCCGACGGCTTCAATATCGGCAGGACTGGAGTCACATCGGTCTGGCCCCCAGGTCTTGGTGGTATTACGGGGTGCCTATTTTAGAGGCAAGGGAGAAGAGTTGCTAGGTCCCGCTGTCGTACTTGCGGTGGCCCGTAGATGTCTGTTGTCTCCACTCGGTTACGAGGCTTGAAGGCGAGGACACATAAGCATCGAGTACTCAAGCCACAGCCCGAGTACAGTGAGGGGCGGAATGCAGTCGATGATGGCCTTGGAGGTTGTAACATCAAGGAACGAATAAGTTTCTTTCTCGATGCGTCACCTGACCTGTCAAGACCTGAACGTCGGCAGAAGGCCTATTCAGGACAGTGCGCCACCCAGTGTCACACCACCCGCAATGACCAATCGGCAAAGTAGTGACACAACGATCAAATCAAATCGGGGGTCGTACCTGCATGAAGCCGCCTGCAGCACCGTCGCCTTCCCCATGCCCGTCGCCGCTGCCCTCTGATGCAGCGGGCTGTCCTTGACCAAGGGCACAATAGCCTCAAGAAAACCTGCTCATCAATCTCGCTCTCGAGCCTTCTAGCTCCTGCCGCCCCGTTCCCCAGGACCCTGCAGGCGCTGTCACTGCCGAATTACGGAGCACTCCTGCCTCTTTTGCGCGTGTTTCGCCTGCGCCGTTTTCGCGGAAAGGCAAGGCAGGAGCGACCCGGTCGATCCAAGTGGACGTGGGCCGGCCCCGGATGAAGTCGACCAACAATTCAGACCCAGACCAGCCCAGGCCGGAGAAAATTCCATGTTTTTCTGACGACACTCTGACCTGTCCATTTCTTCTCTGCCATTTCTCCCACGACACTCAACCAAGCATCATTTTCTTTGCCTACCAGTGTTTGGAAAGCCTCTCCACCGCTGATTAACCATTTCGCAGCACTAATCAATCTTGCTGGGCGTGGCGAATTTTCCTTGATCGGAGCTGGCTTCTCACGATATCCTCGCTCATCCACCACTTGCGCATCACGGCGATGAGCCCTCACCCCCAGCTCATCCTCAGCTGAACGCAAACACCCAAACTCCCACAAACCCACAGCCGCCCGCCATGGACACCGATCCGTTGCTCCCTCAAAAGAAGCCGCCGACCAAAAGGGCCGGCGTGCGCGCCGACTCGGGCCCCCAGTACGGCACCATAGCTGGAGGACAGCCTGCCGATGATAGACGAGTCACCACCTCCTTCCTTCTCGGCAACCTGCACTGCCCGTCATGCGTCTCCTCTATCCAGGAGGCCCTCGCCGACGTATGTGGCAGCGACATCGTCTGGATCTCCCCCAACGTCGTGACATCGGTCGTCACCGTCGAGCACCGCGACACGGGCCCCGCCGTCGCCGACGCCATAGCCACCATGGCCAAGTCGCTCGAGTACGCCGGCTTCGAGGTCTGCAGTGTAACCACAACATCTGCCGCCGCCGAAAACCTGGATCTGGAGGGCTTGGCAGCTCAACCATGCCACGACGCCGACGAGCCTGACCGGGGCAGCGGCGCTGGCGGCCTGGGTAGATTGCTCGCAGCTCCTCGATTTAGGCAGTCTCTGAGCAAGCGACACGAGACTCATCTGGCAAACTGTGAAGAATGCCGCCACTCGCGACCTCAGACACCACGCCAGGAAGCCCTTCACACTCCACCGCTTACCGGCGCCCGGGCGAGGCTCGAACGATCGCAGACGTCAGACCATGCGACATTGTCGACTCTCGAGAGCATCACCGCGGTTGGATCCAGCTCGTCCGTCACCACGACTGGCCACATCTGGAGGGCTACTTACTCGATCGGAGGCATGACTTGCACGTCCTGCGTCCGCTCTATCGAGGACGAGCTGGGCCGCAGGCCGAACGTTGCCAAGGTCGTCGTCAACCTCGTTAGCAACAGCGCAAATGTGGATGTCACGGACAAGGACGAGGCACAGGCCCTCGTCCAAGTCATCGAGGACATCGGCTACGATGCTGCGCTGGAGGAGGTCATTGTCATTGACCAGGACGCCAATGTCATCAAGGGCTCATCGAACACTTCGAAGGAGCTTACAGATGCCTCGAAGGAGCCATCAGAGTGGAGGGCTACCCTGGCCATTGGCGGCATGACGTGTGCTTCGTGTTCCAACGCCATTATAGCCGAACTGGACAAGAGGGACTGGATCTCCAACGTCACAGTTAATCTGGTGTCCAACAGCGCCACCGTAGACTTTACCGTCGCGGGCAAGGAACACGACATTGTTGAGGCCATCATGGACATGGGGTATGAAGCCACTGTGGACAGTGTCGTAGCCTATGAGGCCGAATCAGAAGGCGCGCAAGAGCGAACGGTGCAAATTTTGGTCGAAGGCGCTTACTGCAAGCACTGCCCGGATCGCCTGGTGCATTCCCTGGCAGCATTCAAGCCAAACCTGGAAATCGTCTCGGCACCTACCGTCGACAACCCTAAGATCAAGCTCTCATACATCCCAAATACGCCCTCTCTGACTATCCGACGCATTCTTGGGGCTATCGAGGCCGCAGACCCATCATTCCGCCCCTCGATATATCACCCACCCACCATCGAGGAACGATCGAAGGCTGTGGTAGCCCACCATCAGCGCCAGCTGCTCCGCAGGGTGTATCTGAGCCTGGCGATTGCAGTCCCCACCTTCATCATCGGCATTGTATACATGAACCTAGTTTCGGACAATGACCCTTGGAAGCGCTACCTCATGAAGCCCTGGATATCTGGCATCAATCGGGCGCAGATTGCCTTGTTCGTCTTGGCGACGCCGGTCTACTTCTTCGCCACGGACGTCTTCCACGTCCGCGCCATCAAGGAACTGAGGAACCTTTGGAAGCGTGGAAGTAGGACGCCCATTCTGCGTCGCTTCTACAAGTTTGGGAGCATGAATTTACTTATCTCTCTCGGCACCACGATCGCCTACGTATCTTCGATCTGCCAGATGATCGCGGCAGCCATCAACAAACCGGATGTCGTCGAGGATTCTCAGTTCTACTTTGATTCTGTTGTTTTCCTCACTTTGTTTCTTTTGCTCGGTCGATTGATCGAGGCATACAGCAAGGCGAAAACGGGCGATGCCGTGGAGATGCTTGGCAAGCTGCGCCCCAGCACCGCCATCCTCGTTGAGAAGGACAGCCTTGGCAACACCATTGATTCAACAGTCAAGGTTGAAATGGTTGAATATGGAGATGTTGTGCGCGTCCAGCACGGTGCTTCTCCGGTCGCCGACGGTGTCATTGTCCAGGGTGAAAGCAGCTTTGACGAGTCGAGTTTGACGGGCGAATCGCGGCTCATCAAGAAGAAGACGGGAGACGATCTTTTTGCGGGCACCGTCAACAAGGATGCCGCTGTTCTCATGCGTATCACTGGAGCTGCTGGACGGTCAATGCTGGACCAAATTGTGCAGATTGTTCGCGAGGGCCAAACGAAGCGTGCACCGATGGAGCGCGTTGCCGACATGCTCACTGCATACTTCGTCCCCATCATCACATTGATCGCCGTTCTGACATGGGCGACCTGGACGATCCTTGGGCTTGCAGGTGTGCTCCCAGAACATTATCTTGATTCAACCAGTGGCTGGGTCGCATTCGCTCTCCAGTTTGCGATCGCCGTCTTCGTGGTGGCATGCCCTTGCGGTCTTGGTCTCGCGGCCCCTACTGCGATCTTTGTTGGGGGTGGCCTCGCAGCGAAGCACGGCATCCTGGCCAAGGGAGGCGGCGAGGCATTCGAGAAGGCTAGCAAGATTGATCTCGTTGTCTTTGACAAGACGGGCACACTGACCGTCGGAGGTGAGCCTAAGATCACGGACGCCCTGACGTACCCTGGCTCGACACAGGATGCCGCCAGCAAAGAGGATATCAACCTTCTATTCGCAGCCCTGCGGGCTGTGGAGGAGAACAGCAGCCATCCTATCGCGAAGGCCATTGTTTCCTACTGCAAGTCCCGAACTGAGCAATCCGCCAGCGTTGACAACCTCCAGGAGATCCCTGGTAGGGGCATGAAAGCCATCTGCCGTGGAGAATCGCTCGATGCGTCTTTTGACATCATCGTCGGCAACGAGACCTTGATGCTCGATTACGGTGTAACCATGATCGAGTCCACTTCCGCACAACTCGAGACCTGGAAGAGAGAGGCCAAATCGGTTGCCCTTGTTGCTACCAAGCCGATTTCAAAAGACACGGCGCCATGGACTCTCGCGGCCGCGCTATCTATTTCAGACCCGATCCGACCTGAGGCCATCGCCATTGTCGAGGCCCTTCGGGAACGCGGCACGGGCGTCTGGATGCTCTCGGGCGACAACGTGGTGACCGCTAAGGCCGTGGCATCGCAAGTCGGCATCGACACGTCCAACGTCCTCGCTGAGGTCCTGCCGTCACAGAAGGCAGAGAAGATCACGTACCTTCAGTCTACCATCAAGGCAAACTCGGGAACCCGAGAGCACACGATGAAGCGGGCAATGGTCGCCATGGTGGGCGACGGTATCAATGACTCACCCGCTCTTACCCGTGCGGACGTAGGCATTGCAATCGGCAGCGGCAGCGACGTCGCAATCTCGAGCGCTGACTTCGTCTTGGTGTCGAGTGACCTCCGCGCCGTCGTGACGCTGCTAGAGCTGAGTCGCACGGTGTTCCGACGAATTAGGCTCAACTTTGCTTGGGCCATCGTGTACAATCTGCTCGCGCTGCCTGTCGCGGCAGGCTGTTTCTACCCCCTGACGACGAGCTCAGGACAGCACATTCGGCTGGACCCCGTGTGGGCTGCGCTGGCGATGGCGTTGAGCAGCATCAGCGTTGTTTTGAGCTCGCTGGCGTTGAGGATCAAGATTCCGTGGATTGGGTTCCGGGACAGAAAGACGGAGAGCTGAAGGCATAATTTCTCGATGGCGAAGTCAGATGAGAAGAGCGTCAGCTGAGCATAGCGTTCAAGACGGATGTAGTGTGTTAAAAAACAACAAGAGGATTATGAAAAGAAGCATGACATGACTGGCGATGAACCCACAGAATCGAAGCTCTACGTGGCCTACGTAAACCACCTTACTTCTAGCATGCTGTGTATGTACGCACAAGAAAATAGTGTAATATTAGCGTTGGAAGGGAGACTAGGCGTCTCACGCTGCCTCATGATTACATGCTATACAACTATATCTACAGCTTATCGTACCATTAGACGGATCATGCCACATCACTTCTTCCCGTACATCTTCTCCACCTCCTCGAAGGAGATGGTCTCGCCTCCCCAGGCCTCCGGGTCTCTGGTCTCCGACCGCTTCTCAGGCGGCACTTCATCCAGACTGTCCGCGATCGGCTTGACGCCCTGCCCCTTGCCCTGGGTCGCCAGCAGCTCGCCCACGCCGGCCATCTCCATGATGGCCATCCTCACGCCGGCCATGCCGCGATGGCACCCCATGGGCTCGGACCTCCACTCGGCGTCCCGCCTCTCCATGGCCGCGGCGGTGAGGTACACCCTCGGCACCAGGGTGCCCTTCTCGCCGCGGCACGCGCGGCGCACGGCGCGCACCGTGGCGGCCGCGCGGCCGCGCACCCAGCCGTGCAGGTCACCGTCGACCTCGGGGCCGCGGTATCCGCGCACGAGCTTGTCGGCCTTGGTCAGCACGACGAGGACCTCGCGGCCGAGCGAGGCGACCATGCGGAGGACCTCGGCGTCGCGGGGCGCGAGCCCCTCCTTGTCGGCGGGCAGCAGGACGATGACGCCACGGAGGAGGGTGCGGCGCGCGAGGTAGCCGAGGATGCCGTCGCCCCAGGCGGTGCGGGAGCCGAAGCCGTAGCCGGGCGTGTCGACCACGGCGAGGGCGTGGCGCGGCGGCTTCTCGCCGGGCCCGAGACGGGCGCGGAGGCGCGCCTGGGCCTGCTGCGACGGCGGCGGGCCGAGGCCGTACGTGTTCATGGTCGTGGTGTGGCCGGCGCGGGACGAGGTGCGGGCGAGCGCGGCGCGGTGCGCGAGCGCGTTGAGGAAGGTCGACTTGCCGCAGTTGGAGGCGCCAATGATGGCGATCTCCGGGAGCGCCGAGTTGAGGCGCGTATTTCGGAGGTGTGACGAGGCGTGGAGGAACGTGGGCGTCTGCGTCGTGAGGAGCTTCGAGGCGAGGCTGTGGGTGGGTGTGGGCGTCGGCTCGAAAGTGAGCGTACCGGGCGCGGGAGGAGCTTTGGGTGATGGTGATGATGACGACGCTGAGGGCTTGGAGAAGTATGAGTCCGGGGGATCGCGTGAGTCCGTCGCCGGCACGGTTGAGGTTTCTGGGGGCAGCTCGAGGTGGATGGACTGGGCGCGCCAGATGTCGTGAGGGTTCGTGAGTTGAGGGGGGATTCTGCGTGGCTTTGGTTGTTTCGGGGGTTCAGAAGGTTTGGCAGTCTCTGCTGTTGAGCTCTGTTCGGGGTGGCCCGGAGTCGGAGTTAGCCCGGCATGTCGAACGCTCTCTGTCGCCTGAGACTGGCCTTGATGCAGTCTTGTTGAAACTCTAGATCCTGGCCTCAGGCGAGGGTATCGAAGTGCAGATGGCGTGAATGAGCGGCGGCATTCGAGTGAGAGAAGGGGGGATGTGATGAGGGTGCGGCCTGCCGCGCCGAGTTGTTGAGTAGTGATAACCCGTCTCGCTAACATGATTTCTGGTATCATCGAGTGAATCAGCATTCCATCCCGCTCTGGTTTCGTGGACTTCACATGGACTTCATCCAGGGTGAGTGAAGCTGCAAGATTCGGCTTGATTCGCAAATCGAGGCAGAAGGTTGTGCAGATGCATGACATGCATGTAAACATAAAAAAGCCAGAAAGTGCATAATCTCCCTGTTGAACGTTGTGTCACCAGCCCCGATCTGTCATAAGCTACCTTAAGATACCTTACCTTCTAGACTTTTGCGAACTGATACTAGCTGGCGCCTGATCACGTCCAAATAGAAGGCTGGGCTCTTTTTCCTCCAAAGAAATATTTAACGAAAGGTTGGGTTGCAGGCTCTGCCTACCCATGTCACGATAGGCTGGTATGCCTCCTGGAGCCCCCAAAACACCCAAAGCTGTGAGAGGGGTGAGAGCGGGATACGTATTCATCATCCTGCCAGTACGGCATCGTCCATTGGGGTATTCTATGATTACAGTCATGCTAAGACCTGCTTGCTGAAGCATTTCGCCCGACAACCTCGCCAAAGACCCTGCCCTCACACGCGGTCAGCTTACACATGTCGAGCAAGTGCACCGTCTACTCCTTTGCCGCCTCCCGAGACACTGCCCCGGTCAGCGCAGAGGCAGTCGAATGCCCAGTCCCTGGCCTGCTCTGCGACTTGCGGGACTTCTTCCCGCCCTTGGTCTCAAACAAGCTCTTGACCCTACGCAGACGAGCCCACCGCTCCTTGTCCTTCTTGTCGCGCGTCTTCTCCTCGTCCTCGTCTGCGCCATCCTGCGTCACAATGGACGGCGTGTCGAAAGAAACGTCGCCACGATCACCGATAGTGGTCGCCATACTCGGCCGCCCCGGTGTGGAGGGGGCCCCGTTGTCTTCCTTCTCCTTGTGCTTGGCCGTGCCAGGCCGGACCCGGCTCTTCGGCCTGTCGTCCAGAGCACCACGTAGGTAGGCGTCGTTCTTGATCACCTGCGTCAGGATCGTCCAGGCCGGGACATCCTTCTCGGACGGCGGTTTCGCGCTGTTCCAGCGCTGGGTCAGGGGGTTCTTCCAGGGGCAGAAGAAGCGATGCTCCCTAGCAGGATCAAGATGGTCCATCGGCGCAGGGACTAAGATCTCGTTGTCGGGCCCCACCTCCTTGCTCTTGAACATCCACAATCCGAGCCGCCGTAGGCAGGTGTGACAAGACGCTGAATTAGGCACGGCGCCGATGCGCGCGTTGGAGAGACCCTGCCATCCCATAACGGCAAGAGCGAGCGCCACACGGTTGGGATGCTGCATGTCGGAAGCCGGGGCAGGGCTCTTGAAGAAATCGTCGGGGAGTTGTGATATGATGGCGTCGATGTCCAGGCCTTCGGGCAGGCGTAGGTTGAAGTCGTATGGCAAGAACGGTTTTCTGGCGCAGAGCTCGTCGTACCGCAGCCGCAGAGCTTCGTAGCTCACTTTGGCGTTCGTCAAAGAAAGCCGTAGTAATGAGTCTGGTTGCAAAGGTCAGCTTTTGGGAGTCTCCGCGGGTCGTTCAGTATCGTACCATCGCATCCTTGCCTCCTCCACAGGCAGTCCTCTTGGTGGGCCGTGACAATCATCTCGGCGTACCTCTCCTGCAGCGCCTCCTCGACGTCCGACGACACCAGTGCGGGCACATCCTTGCCGTCGACCTCCTTCTTGGTGAGCTTGACGAGAATCTCCTTGCTGCACAGCGTGCACCGCACGCGCTCCTTGCCCTGGCACACCCATCCTCTCTTGGCCCACTCGATCTCGCTGACGAGGTCAGGCTTGGGGGTCCAGTCGGTTATCTCTTGGAAGGTGGCGAGCCTCTTCAGCAGCTCGCTGCGGTCGTTCGGCGCGTATTTCGACGCTGGCTTGGCAGCGTCGGCGGGCTCTCTGGAGGAGTTCCACTTCTTGAGCACAATGTTGGAGACCTTGGTGGTGCCGCCGATGGATTTGATCGTGTTCGTCGCGGCGGCCCGCTTTTCGGTCATGGCTTGGAGGCGGCGTCGTTTCTGGAGGAGGTCGTCTTCGACGGCCATGTTTGTCGGCGAGGTCTGGATGGAGGAGATGGAAGAGGGTCGAGGGGAGGCGGCGGGAGAAGCATCGTTTTGGTCGTTGGCAGGTGTCGCGGACCGGCTGCCGATGCCTTGAATCAAAGCATTGAACTTTCTCTTGGTTGCATTCATTGTCGGTGGCTGGTGGCCGTCCGTATCGGCGCGGCGAACGGGAAATGAGGAGCGACCAGGATGGGAATTGGATGGGAAGCTGGTGATGTATTCTGAGCACCTGGACTCAGCTATGGTGGGACCTTGTTTACTTTCCCGGAGGCGAGTGGTAGGAGGGCCCGCTATTGCCAGCCAGTGGTGAGAACCGAGTCGCACGGGCCAGGGGAGTTGAACTAGGAACCATGCGGGGCCGATTTAATGAGGATGATTCTTTCTATTCTTCCATGATGTTTCTTTCGAATATGCTGTTTCGGGAGCAGAGCCTGTCTTTATTGCCGGCGCCACATCTCCGTCAGCAGCACTTGTTGCCGGACTGAAGGGGATTGACGCTGGTGGGGATGGTGTCGTTTGAAGGGCTACATACTCGGGCCGGGTTGCGCGATTGGACTCAGGTGTGGACGTGTTTGTATACGTGAACATGAGTGAGTACAACTCGCAGAACATGATGCGGACTTCCATTACCACAAGCACTGAGGTTCCGCCAAACCATGATTACAAAAGTCACGGTCAAGCCTTGATGTTACCGACAAATTGGTGATGCCCATGTCATTACTGGATACATGCATATGTACAATCAAGCCGCCAAAGCATGTCTCTATCGAGTACCACCGCTCCGTTGGCAGCGATAAGATAGATAGGCATCCTTGGCGGGGCAGGGGTCCGTCTCGAAAAAATTTGGTCGCTGAAAGGAAGGTGCTCATGAATTGGCCCAGACCCCTTCCACTCCAGAAAAAAATCCCATCGAGGATCGCGACTCTTGATCTTGAACTTGATCGCAACCCACCACCTCCCCAGGCTGACCCGACTGCCTGGAACCAACGACAATCAAACCTCGACACATGTCGACCGCGCCACCCGCCTGGCTCTTCTCCAATAACACCACGAAACCCGCCGCCGACAAGCAAGAGCCCACCAACAAAATGGCGAAGGTCGATAAGAAGGACAAGAAGGGCAAGAAGGTCGCCGCGGCTGCCACGCCCGCCGCCCCTCCGGCCCAGCTGATGGACCTGGTCGAGAACTTCCTCTCCGAACACGCCCCTTCTGCCCACGAGGCCTTCAAGAAGCAGCACGGCAAGAAGGCTTCCAAGTCCAAGTCCAAGGACGCCAAGAAGCAGCACCGCCATAACCTCGTCAGCGTCTTCCAGACCTGGGAGACCTCCCTGAGCACCCCTGAGGGCGAGCCCGTCACCATCACCAAGACGGAGGTCACGAACGTCAGCTCCGACGACAGCAGCAGCGACTCGAGCTCTGAGGAGGACGTCGACATGGCCGACGCCGCGGCTGCCGAGTCCAGCTCCGATTCCAGCAGCTCCGACAGCGACAGCGACGACGAGCCCGCTCCCAAGATCGCCGTCCCTGCCGCCAGCCTGAAGCGCAAGGCGCCTGCCTCGGACAGCAGCGATTCGTCTGACTCGGACTCGTCTGATTCGGACTCGGCCTCCAACAAGAAGCGCCCCGACTCGAAGAAGCAGAAGACGGCCCAGGTCGACAGCTCGTCTGAGTCTTCGGACTCGAGCTCCAGCTCCGACTCGGACAGCTCTTCTGACTCGGACAGCGAGGACGAGGGCAAGGCTGCCAAGGGCAAGGCTAAGGCTACCAAGGCCAAGAGCAAGGCCAAGAAGGACGACAGCAGCGACTCCAGCAGCAGCAGCAGCAGCAGCAGTGAGAGCAGCGACAGCAGCGACAGCGACTCGTCTGACTCGGACTCGGACTCGGACTCGGACAGCAGCGACTCCAGCTCTGACGACGGCTCCGTTGCCGCCAAGGTGCCCCTTCCCGAGTCCGACTCGGACTCTTCCTCCGACTCCTCGTCCGACTCGTCCGACGACGAGGCCGCCGTCAAGAAGACCAAGACGAAGACCAAGAAGGCCGCCACCGAGGACACCCCCTCCGACTCCTCCGTCACACTCGACAACAAGACCTCGCCCGAGTTTCAGGCTCCTCCCCTCCCCCCCGACCCAACCACCTTCAACAACCGCGGCCGCGGCAACATGAACAACCAGAAGGGCAAGAACGTCCCCTTCTCCCGCATCAAGGAGTCGACCTTCGTCGACCCCCGGTTTGCCTCCAACGAGTACGTACCCAACGACTACAGCAACCGGGCGCACGAGGACCTCATCGTCACCAAGGGCAAGGGCTTCACCAAGGAGAAGAACAAGAAGAAGAAGGGCAGCTACCGCGGCGGCATGATCGACATTGGCGGTCGTGGCGGCGTCAAGTTCGATGATTAGGTGGCCGTTTTTGGGAAAATTGCTTAGGGTTCGGATTGTCAGCACCAGGCGTTGGAGGGTCTTGAAACGGCGGTACGGGGACGATATCAGGTGAATAGAGGCATGGCCACGTCATAGCTTTTCTTGTGAGGCTTGCTCGCTGTGTTGTATAGAGCCGAGAGTGGTAGATATTGATCAAGAAGAATTGCTTCCGTGTGTTTCATTCTTCTTGCTTCATACCGGTGTACTCGTCTGGCAAGCTTCCTTGGGAAAGTAATACGACTAACCCTCGGAGACATCTAGTTTCCGAAGAGACTGGCTGTGCTTGGTTTAGTTGACCCCATTGCTCGATCCAGTCACCCCCACCACGTATAGCCAACCTCCTCCTGCACGCTCTTTGGAGACAACTCGATGCTCTCTCACCTCCTGTTGCCAGCACATCTCAGGCCCGAGCCTTGATCAAGTCCGCTGCCTGCGATTCCATTAGTAGCTGGCCAGAGCAGCCGCCAAACGTCAAACTCACCTTCTCGGCAATGGCATACACGGGCTGCTGGGTGTACGCCCCCGGAAGATCGGGCTGCACGCTCGCGTCGACGACGCTCAGCCTCTCAACGCCATACACCAGCAGCGTCTCGTCCACGACACCACCCAGCTCCCGCGGCATCATCGCGGCCGTGCCCACGGGATGGAAGCAGGTCGGGCTTATCTGGCCACGCAGCGCCTCCCGCAGCGCCTCGTCGGAGGTGAAGTTCGCGCCGGGCGCAACCTCGGAGGGCCCGTACCGCGCGAGGCTCGTCTCGAGGAAGTAGCGGCGCGTGAACTTGACGAACTCAACCTGGATGTCGAGGTCCACGGGGTTCGAGAGGGCGCGGTAGTCCACGCGCGGCTGGGCGAAGAAGGGGTCCGCCGTGTTGATGTGGATGGTGCCGCGGGAGAGGGGGTGGAGGAAGACGATGGAGCCCTCGAAGCTGGAGCCGCGGAGGAAGAGGTTGTAGAAGGCTGCGTCGCGGGAGCGGAGGGCGGCAGCGAAGCGGGCTTTTTGGGCGGCGTACCCGGCAACGAGGGTCGGGTCGGAGTTGGCGGGGAGGTAGGCGGCAGGGTCCTGGGCTTCGTACGCCGCAGCAATGGCTTCGAAGGTAGATGGAGCGATGACGGAGAAGGGCAGGAACGAAGCGGCATTGCCGGAGGCGATGGTAAGGGGGCCTGTTGGTGTTAGTCGAGCATCCTCAGAGCAGCATCAGGGGTTGTGTTGCTACCTGTCCGGCTTTCCGCGAACTCGGCCTCCGCCTCGGCCCGGAACGTCTCGTTGGTCTGAAGGTCGCTGGGTTCGGGATGGAAGTCCCAGTCGGTGACTTTTTGATGCTGTTAGACAGAGTCTAGTTATTCCAGACGCTGGAAACTCACAGGTGAACGACGCGCCGCCGCCCAGCGGGTGATCCTGAAAATTGGCGCCGACCCCTTTTTACCCCGTCAGCGAATCACCTCAGATTTCAAGACACGATGCGTACTTGCCAGGCAGATCAACAACGACGTCAATCCCAGCTTCTTCCAGCAGCGCGCGTCCTCCTACACCACTGGCCTCGAGAATCTGAGGAGTGTGGATCGTGCCAGCAGCAACGATGACCTCTTTCCGGGCGCTGACAACCTGGGCACTCGAAGCATCAGTTGCGCCAGCAGCAACATACTCAACCCCTGAGGCGACCTTGCCGTCAAAGAGGACGCGGAGTACTCTCTGCCCAAGTACGGTCTCGTAATTGTCCCGCACGGTAGCCTTGCCCGCCCAGTGCTCGCTCAGGGCAAACGAACGAGTTACCTGCTCAGGATTCGCCGAGTGAGGATACCAGAAGGCACCTGGGTTGCCGGCGCCAGAGTCAACCGGGAACTCGATCCCCTCAATCTCGGCAAAGGCATCCATCTCATTCTCTGCGCGGATGTCAGCAGCAGCCACGATGGCTTTACGTGACGGTGAACTCACTCAAGAAGGGCCAATTGAAAGAGGGAAACATGGCATGGATGCCGCCCTCGGTCCCCCAGTAGCTCTCGTCGTACTTGATGTCGAATTCCTCGGCCGTCTCCTTGCTCGGCGGGTGCAGCTGCCATGCCTAACGCAACCTCGTCAGAATCATGCCCCGGTCCCATCGTGCGTCTCTCACTTGCCTTCTTGAAGTATGGAAGAAGACCCTCCCAACTCCAGTCGGAGCACTTGCTGAAGTAGGACCCCCACCGATCAATGTCGGCCTTCTGGGGACGGTGGACTTGGAAGCCGTTGACACCGGATGAGCCGCCGAGCATCACGCCGCCGTAGACGTTTGTGGTGCGGCCGCCGAGATTGACCTGGGGCTCGGAGGGGAAGTTGAAGGTAAGGGACGCGTTGTAAAATGCTTGGGCGCCGCCAGCAACATTGTTGACTGAGCTGTCGTTCGCTGTGGTAGGTAAGCGGCTGGCCAAGGAATTACCAATGTGATTTGAACGTACCGAGAAGACCCAGCTCAATGACAAGAACGGTATCTGGACACGTTCGACGTCAGTCAATGATTACCCTTCTCGTCAGTTTCGCTGAATACGCACGCTCCCCGCTTTCTGTCAGTCTGTCGGCAACAGTAAGACCGGCCGTGCCTCCGCCCACAACGACGTAGTCGTATTCGTCTCGTACATCTTGCGCCCGGCGGAGGATCTTGGTGTGCGCGATGGACTGCGGAATACTCATGGCCAAGGCGCCAGAAGCGCCGACTACCAGTCCGGCCAGGACGGTGGAGAGAGAAGGGGGCTTCGTCATGCTTGTAGACGCGTGAGGAACAGAAGCGCAGAAAGAGAGGCCCTGGCGGGAAGCACGACACGGCGTTGAGATACAGAGACAAGCACCCTTATATGCTCAGGAATATGTCGTCAATACCATCAAGGAAGGCCCAAGCGGGGACTATGTGAAAGCGAGTATTCTGTTCGTCGACGGGCGCATATAGCCAGCTCGGCACATGCAGAGAGGAGGATCATGGTCGCAGCGCAGTCTGTCACTACGACCCTCAAACGTGAGTTTGCTCGTGCAATGGAAGTCATCAGTGGTATCCGATATACCCTCTCCAATCAGCCGAAATGTCTGCCATGCGGGGAATGGCTGTGATGAACCGCTGCAGTCATGCATGTCACAAAGGTGAGCTGGACCCTCTCTGAATACATCCGCGTCGCTGTTTCCAATACGCTCATGTAACCCAAGGAGAGGATCATCACCTGCGCCGGAGCTAGGGTTGCGGGCTTACAGGCCACGTTCCGCTGCTGGGACCTGACATCGTCCGATATGGCGTGCGGGATGAGGTTGCATCACGAAGCGGTCACGTATTTCCCCTCACGAACCCCTGGCTCACCGATCGCTTTCCTCGGCAGATGGAGCCCCGTTCCTTGTTCATCATTTCTGTCGGGGGAGCTCGAATGCCAACCCCTCACTTGTTAGAAAAGCTGAATCCATAGCCAGCAGGAATACAGAGCACATGGAGCATAGATCGGACTAGCTCAAGAAATCAAACTCGAACACGCTCCCCGGCCATGGGGATGCGCCAAAAGCCCAGTCATCAGGCATTGAAGAGGAGGGAAGGCAGGTTTCTAGCGACCGTCGAGCGGCGTCTTCGTGAACTACTTTGCCTCGAGGGTGAGCTGCCTGCCTGGTGACAAGAAGAGCAGATCCCCTCCAAGATACACTTTGGGCCCTTCTTCCTCGTTCTTAGACACGAGTGAACCGGGCAAGGCAGTGTTGTGGTGGGAGTCGTTGCCTGCTTTGTGTGGGACTAGCTCGTTATCTCATGGGCTGCGCCACGCCGACTCTTGATGGTCTTGTCGCGTTGTATCCAACATCACGAGAAGCATCAACAAGGGTCAATCCTGGAAAGTCAAGCGTGCTCCGGGAGAAACTCAGGGTAGAAGGGAAGAGGTCCAAGGGCCCCGAGGCAGACGATCATGGCCATGTCTTCAGCCATCTTGGTACCTGCGCGTACTCGGGAGTATCAGCTTCCATGTTGTCCAGAGGGAGAAATGGCGAAACCGTCGCCCTGCCCTGGTGTGTCATACACCCTCTCGTCGCACGGCCACCCTCGCGTGGCACAGAATCAATGGTCAATGGTCTGGACGATAAGTCGCCCCTGACCCGGACTCGTGAATGAAGCAAAAGGTGATGATCCGACCTTCACCTGAAATGGGGCGACAGGGAGGACTGCGGATCATGGTCTCGATCCACGGGGGTCCGTCACCACAGCCCGCTCCATATGCAGGGTGTGAAGTTTAAAAGATCCCCAGAAGCTCCTATACACCCTCATTCTCTTGAAGTCGTCGGGTTTGGTACCGGATACGATCAGCTCAACACACCATCATGTCTCGACACGAGGGAGAGTTGTGGAACGCCATTGCCCGAGATCAGTGGCGATGGGTCAGCATAGCCGCTCAAGCCCAAGCACTGGTCTCGCAGGCCGATACTTCACATGCGCGCCTTTTCTGCCATGATTCGAGATAGGAGAAAGCTCAAAGGTGGAAGGGAGGTCTGAGCCGCCTTGGTCGGGGGCAGGAAAGGTAAGCTGGCGGCCGGCCAATCACCCCTCCCGTGCCGAACTTCCGACAAGACGACAGGATGCGGTGATGATCATGGAGCTCTCACGCCGGACGAGTACCTTCATGCACAATCATGGCAAGGCAGCTGGCGGCGCAGTCGCTATGCCCGCTAGCGAGCCGCGGGGTAGCTGTGGTAGGGCTGGTGGGCCGAGTGCAGGCGAGAGTCATAGTGCAGAGGCGGAGCTGAAGTCGAAGAAGGGGTTCCAGAGAACTGGTTGGGCTATGCATTCCCAGGGTTCGAAAGCCAGGAGGAATATCCCGAAACGAAACTTCGAGACGCGGCAACAGAATCGTGGTCGAGATGATGAGGCGCTACGAGAACGCCCCCAAGTCCGCCCAACTGCGACCCAACTGATGGTGGCATGTCGAGTGGAGATGTACGAGATGAGTTGGTCAATCTGCTGCCCGAGGCGGCCTGCAGGGGAGCGGCATGTGTCTGTCGAGCCCGTCCCATCCTTGGCCGGAACCAAGCCGCGTCCTTGGGTTGGCATTACATCGTGATGGCTTCAGGTGCCGACTGTCGAGGTCTAGGTGGGAGCGTCCCGTGGTCGTGGTCGTCAAACGCGACTGCGTACAGCCATATCCGTGATACAATGGTAGGTGACGCGGGGGCCACATGGCCAACGTCAGAAGGATGCAATGGCAGGAGTGGGAGGATCACGAGACAGTTGGAGGGTGCGAGATGGCCCCAAGAGAGGATGTGAGGCAGCCCGGGGTTAGGAGGGGGGGGGGGCGGGCTTTAGCGGGGAGCACCGCCCCACCCCGGTCATTGCATACCAACACCTGCCTTATGCCAGACTGTGGCACAGACCAACCATAACCCCTGCATGCGGCTTAGCGGGCGTTTAGCGGTAGTGGCCCAGGTGGGGTCGCCAGGGGTGACCTTCGTCCTGAGCAGCTTCCAGCTGGCAGCAGGAGCCAGCCGCCCAGCCGCCCAGCGTCTGTCCCTCTTTGCCTGACCACCTAGGTACCTGCCTAAGTACCTACCTAGGCAAGTAAGGTAGGAAGGTACGGTAGCCTGACCTGGCCATGGGGAACCCGGCGTAGAGGGTAGGTAGAGCCAGGCACAGAGGCAGACCGACCGACACCAACAATCAGGCTGTCTGTCCTGCTGCGCGACAGCGGGCTAAGAAAACACCCAGATTCCAGCGCGCGTGGGCTCTGTCGCTCCGGCAAAGCAGGCCAAGCTGACAGCCTTCTTCTCATCCCCAGTCAGTCGCATCCGGCGCGTGGGCCCTTACGTCTCACTCACACGCTCACCTCACTTCGATCCCTCCCCCCCCCACCTGGCAACAAGCTTGCGGTCTTGCGTCACATATCCGCCTCGACCTCAACCTCGACACAAGAGAGACCACCATCACAGTCCCCGTCGTCACTCCGTCAATCGCTGTACCTGGCGGTACATTTCACTCCCATTCCCCCCTCATGGCCTTTCAGGGATCCTTTCGACCCTTCATGTCCGCAACGCCCTCACCGACCCCCGGCTCTCGCTTCCCATTGAGGGGTGCTTAGCTTACCGTGCCTCTGACTGAGCCCCGTTTCCTAGAGGGGTCACCCTGAGCGGCCCAAGGCAGCGACCCTCGATCGACTCTGCACAGGGACCACGACGGACCATCACCAGAGTTGGAGACTTCGCGTGCCCGACTATAAAGACACCGCCGTTGGCTCCTTGCGCCCCCTTTGTCCCACCCATACCAACCTCGTCTCGTGGCGTTCGTTGCATGCTCCGACTCAAACTCATGGGCATCTTCTGCTCCAACCCCGACAAAGACGACGATGCTCCGCCAGACAATGATGGAAGCAAGAGCTTTAACAAACGAAATCCCTCCAGGCTCGTCAAGAAGCCCAGCACCAGCTCCCATCGCACCCACACTCACAACTACCACCACCACAATCCCTCCGGCCCCATGTCGAGCCACGCCCGAGACATGGACTCGGCCAAACTCATGATCGCTGCGCAGGAGGGCGTCATAAGGAACCACATTCAGGACGCAAAAGCCGACGCCTTTGACTTCCAGCAGAATACGGTCCTCGACAGGCGCACCCGTGGCACCCTGGCCAACCCGAGGTTCACGGGCGTCGAGGACTACGCTGCCCAGAGAGAGCAGCTGCGCGGCCGGGAGAAGGCCCTCGCGTACGACTTTCACCTGGCCGCGAGAGCTTCGGAGAAGGAAGAGAAAGCGAACGTGATCCTCCAGGCACTGAAGCGGAAGGACCGGCAGCTCTACGACAAGGCATCGGTGAGCCACGGCCACGCTGGCCAGGAGCATCCTCGGTTTCCCGGGGATCACTTCCTCAAAAATGTCGACATCATCAACCAGACAGACCTTCTCAGGGTCGCACAGTGGATGCCCAAGGGTGCCCATCTACACATCCACTTCAACTCGTGCCTACTGCCAAAAGTCCTCCTAGACATTGCGAAGCCCATGGATCGCATGTTCATCAGGAGCAACATGCCTCTGACCAAGGCCCGAGATCCTAAAGCTTTTGAGCGTTGTGAAATCCAGTTCTCCATCCGCGGTAAAAACAAGGAGACCCTCGGCAACCTGTTTTCTCCCGACTACGAGCTGGAGCAGGAGATGCAGTTCAGGGACTTCCTAGCGCTCTTCCCGAAAGACGAGGGAAAGCCTATGGAGTGGCTGCAGGAGAAGCTCATGTTCACAAGCGGCGAGGCCCACAACGAGCACCAGACGGTGCTCGGAGCCTGGCAAAAGTTCAACGGCCGCACACGCATGATGAAGGGTCTGTTTAACTACGAGACGGCATATCGGAGGTACACGCGCCTCCTGCTAGAAGACCTCGTCAGAGATAACATCCAGTACGCCGAGATCCGGCCTAATTTCATGCCGACGAACCAGGTATGGCTGGACGACGGCTCTAAGCAGGTGGATAATGCTGGAATCATGGAAATGATCATGGAGGAGTATGAAGAATTTAACAGAAAGAAATCGGGCTACTTTGGCGGCATGAAGATCATATACTGCACGCCACGCTCCTTCGACAACGAAAAGGTCAAGAAGGCCCTGGAGGAGTGCCTCGAGTTCAAGAAGAAGTGGCCCGAGTGGATCGCGGGCTTCGACCTCGTCGGCGAGGAAGGACAGGGCCACCCCCTGCGCTGCTTCGTGCCCGAGTTCCTCCACTTCCGCAGCGAGTGCGAGAGGGCCAACGTCACGATCCCGTTTCTGTTCCACTGCGGCGAGACGCTCGAGATGGGGGACGACACGGACGGGAACCTGCTCGACGCGCTGCTGCTCAACTCGCGCCGCATCGGCCACGGGTTCGCCCTGGCGCGCCACCCGTACGTCATGGAGCAGATGAAGCTGCGCGGCGTGTGCCTCGAGGTGTGCCCCATCTCCAACGAGGTCCTGGGCCTGACGCCGCGGATGAACGGGCACTCGGTGTACAACCTCCTCGCGAACGACGTGCACTGCACGCTCAGCTCGGACAACGGGACGCTCTTCAGGTAGGTCTCGCTAAGGCTCCGTCCGGGGACCTGTCGAGGGACGAGCAATGCTGACGTGTCGCGCAGATCCACCCTCTCTCACGATTTCTACCAGTTCATGGTCGGCAGGCAGGACACGAGCCTCTACGGCTGGAAGCAGCTCATCCAGTGGAGTCTCGAGCACGCCTGCATGGAGCCCGATCTGAAGGCAAAGGTGCAGCATAGATGGGAAGATCTGTGGGACGCATTCTTAGACAAGCTGATCGAGGAATACCCGGACGTGGTCGAGAAGTACGGCGACGCGCCGAGACACCAGTGCATAAGAGGCTGTTGATGACGGGGGGGCTTGGAGTTGGAGGCTGGTTGTTTTTCGAGACGGGGACGCTCTGGCGGGAGTGCCGGGAGCTAGACAACAGGGCTGCTTTGTCGGCTGCGCTTGAAGGGGGGGGGACTTGGGGTCGGAACATGACATGCTTTTCTTCTTAGGCCTGACTTCGACTGCCTCGACATGTTGGTGCTGTGTACCCAGGGGCCATCACCCCTCGCCCGCCCGCTTTCTGACGTACGCCTGGTGAGCGTTCGCCTTTAGGTCGTGCTTGCCAGCGGATGGGTTTCTTTATATATTTTATTGTTTGATGTATTGGTGAGGGGCGAGGTGGACGCTGCATTTGTCGTCCTTTTTCTTCGCCGAGACTTGAAATGGCATGTCACATACCCAGCACATGTCACACACAGCACACCGCACCGGTAGACTTGCAAAACGATTCATTCTTCATACCAGCTTCGTCGCGTGACCAGTCACTCTCTACCAGACCTCCTGTGCAGAAAGGGGACGATGCCGATGCCGCCTCGACTTTTCCGTGCGCCTCATACCCTCATACCCTCATACCCTCATACCCTCGTGCCAGGCATCCATGCATCCATCCCCATACTGCCGAAACTCCACCCAAACGCGCAACAAGACCAGAGCCACAACGCTCAACCACCCATCTGGTAGCGGTAGTAGTAGGTTTTCTGGTTGTTGTTCTTGACGCCGTACTTGTAGTCGTTGCGCTTCTCCCGCAGCTGGCCGGACGTGCGGCCGCGCTCCTCCGAGTCGCGAATGGCGCGCTTCTTCTCGCTCGACAGGCCGACCATGCCGGCGGCGTCGCGGCGGGCGAGGGCCCTGCCGTTACGGGCGGGACCGACCTGGCGGTCGTTGTTGCCCTCCGTCTCCGTGTCGTCGCTGGAGGCACCCTCCTCGAGGGCGAGGCGCTCGGCGCGCTCCTCGGGCGTGGGGTAGTTGGTGAGGTTCTGCTTGTAGTAGCGAGCCATGGACCGGTGGCCCACGGACTTGCCGTTGGGCAGGTGCATCTCGTAGTCGTCGTAGAAGACGGCGTGGGTGTGCTTATGAGCGTGCGAGTGCCAGCCGTCGGCCTGGCGGTGCGCTCGGGGGTTGGCGCTGGAGTGGTGGGGGTGCTTGTCGAGACGCTCGTACTGGTGGTCGTGGCGCTCGGCCGGCATGGCCGTGAGATCCTCGGAATCGAGAGACGAGGCAGAGCTGTCCGTCTCCCAACCGTCACCCTCGCCGACCTCCTTGCCGTCGGCATCCTTGCGCTTGGCCGTGCGCCGGGCTCCGAGCTTGGCTCCGCCCTTCTGCTCCTCCTCCTCTTCCTCCTCCTCCTCGTCAGACTCCTCATCATCCGAGTACGTGCTCCTGAAATCGTAAAAGTCGCCAATGTCGAGCTGCGTCTCCTCCGTATCGAAGGGCACCTTGCAGTGGCCCTTGTCGCGCATGTGGGTCTGGACGGCGAATGCGGAGTTCTTGGACTTGAAGCAGTACAGGCACTGGTGCCCCTCGTGAACACGCTCCAGGAGGTGCTGCAGCAGGCCCTCGAGGTCGACGAGGTACTGCTTCTCGGGGATGAACATGTTGTGGAAGCGCTCCATGTGGTGGGCGTTGAGAGGGACGGTGGGCGAGTCGTAGTTGCAGAAGATGCAGGACTTGAGAGTCCAGTTGATCTCGGACTTGGGGACGGGAGTGGAGGCTTCCGTCTCGCCGTCGGCGGCATCCCCGGAAACGGGGTGCTCTTCGCTGTGGTGTCCCTGCGCGGAGGGCTGGGGGTTGGAGGGGCGCTTGACGGGCGAGGGCCGGTTGTCGTCCTGCTTGTGGTCCAGCTTGGCGTTCTTCAGGCCCTCGACGACCTGCGTGAACTCCTCCTCGGCGTCCGAGTCGACGGTGGACGCCTTGTCGGCGGCGATGGGGTCGCCCAGAGAGAACGTCGAGCTCATGACGGAGCTGGCATCGTCGGCTCTGCTTCCGCGGCGTCCGAGAGCAGCCAGGCGCAGCTTGTGCTTGGAGCTGGTCAGATGGTTCTGGTAGGCGTTCTCGCTCGAGTAGTTCTTCTCGCAGGCTTCGCAGGAGCGCTCAAAGAGAGCCTTCTCCGCCTCGGCCGTCTGGACGGCACGGGCCTGGAGGACCTTGTCGTTGAAGGTCTCGGACGTGATGGGAGGGAGGGAGGCGACGCGACGCTTGAGGTTGTATCGGCTGGAGGGGTACTTTGTCAGCTTCCGGTCAGGCCAGCGACAGGGACGTCAGAATGCCAGGGGGAGAAAGGGGGGAAACGCACTGCCAGTCGCTCTTCATGTGGCCTCTCTGCAGGTCGATATTCCTGTATGCGACGGTGCATGTGTTGCAGGTGAAAGGGTGGGAAGCCGACTCTCCGGCGGGGGGGGAGGAGGCGAGTGTCGCCATGTCGACGGTGGCCGCCATGATGATTGTGTCGTGGGTGGTGATGGTGGTGTGGCAGGTGGGAGGTTGTCGCGCGGACGAGTGCCGGGTTTCGGGCTTGATTTAGGGTGCCTGTGGGCACAGTCGAGGTGGTGGGATGGGCAAGTGATAAAGTCGATCGCGAGATACTTCTGCCTTGTCCTACCTGTGAGGTGGGAGCGATCACAAATATAGAGGGGAAGTTGCGATTTAAAGGGCTTGCGGGCAGAGTTTTAGTGGGCTGGCGGGGTCGATAGTCCTTATCGCAGAAGGAGGGGCGCTGGTGTCAGAAGGCAAAAGGCGAGGCGAGGAAGGCAAAGGCGAAGGCAAAAGGCAGAGAAGGCGGTGCACGGATCAGGTAATAGGATACGTCACTTTTGTTTGGCCACTGACACCCCTCGCATGGCCCTGGCGACCACTGGCGACCAGTGATGATGACCTGTCGGCCGTGGCAGCTCTCCGGTTGGGGCGAGGTCTGTCGAGTCCAGCCTTTCTCACATGCAGATGTGTGCTGCCTCTGACGACCACCTGCCCTAGAGTGACTGGATGTTCGAGGCCAAGGCAGCGATGTGGTAATTTTTAGTGTTTCTCGAATATGGTTGTGCCTCCCTTTGACTCATTCCGACTTTGGGCTTCAGGGTCTGCGGGGTCATTTGAGCCCTTTCGCTGGAAAGGTATCCGCCGTAGACTGCATCTTATGTCACGCCTTACATCACGGTCCTTCCCCCCCCGCGATGCATGACACGACTACTTGGATTATTCTTACCTACACCTCCAGAGAGAGGGGGGGCCAAAGAAAGACACAGCAAGATGACCAGAGTCAAGGCAGGAAAGGCAAGGTCAGGTAGGTGGAAGCCCGGCCGCTCCGGGGCTTGGTCAGCAGCGCCGGTACGTACCTCTTTGACAGAAACAGAGGCCCAGAGCCGCATGGGCGCTAACCCCGGTGGCAGTGGAGCCTTGTGGTCTATGCACTAACCGCCCGGGCGCGGTAAATGGGAAACTGGGACTGGGACTGGCACCCTCGACCGGGGCTGATGCATGCCGCGCCGATACAGTGCGGCCATCCCGTCTGGTGCAACCGTGAGGGTACTCGTTCGTCGTCCGGAAAGCCTCCCCTCCAGCCTTCAATGATCGCCATCATCAACCATTCCATCTTTCGTACTCCTTGTCCCATCTGTATTCGTACCCGCTCCGCTTGATACCCTCGCTTCTTGCCCTGGAAGGTTGCCTCCCGTCACCCTATTCGCCTCGACCGACCGACCAACCTGCCGACCGATCAACCGACTGTTGCCTGTGCCCAAACCCTCCGACAAGGCCAACGACCACGGGAGCCTTGACTCCCCCAATCGACGCCACACTCCGACTCCGGTCCCCCTCAATCTGCTCGGAAGACGCCCAACACCCGAGCCAGACATGACGAGGATCGATCGCGCGCCACAAGAAGACGGCGATGACATCTTTGCGTCCCTTTGGGAAGAGGCGCCGCCCTTTGCGCGCCTGCCCGCTGATGCGCCGGCCGAACTGCGGGAACTCGTGGCCGACATCGAGAACCCGAGGCGCGTCTATGCCATATATCGCGCCAGCAGGCGACACAACTTCCAGCTGCTAGTCGAGAGATATGTGGCCCAGCTGCGCTACGGCTGCGAGTCCGACTCCTGCGTCACGCCAACCTGCTTCACTTGCCGCCGGCGGATTGCCGGGAAGGCCCCTCTTCGAAGATACAACACGACCAGCGCGAGGACACTGGCGGTATGCCTTGCTAGCCAGGACAACCCAGAGAACGGCATTTGCCCTTTCCTGAAACCCTCCAGGGAAGCTGCAGGGGCACTCAACTCCCTCATCTTCTCTCCGAAAACCCCATCACAGCCGTTTAGTGATCCTTTCGCCCCGAGGCAAAGCAACGCTACGCGCAAGAGTCCGGAGTCGCGAAGAGCGACAGCTGCCACAGCACCCACAAACAGGAGCGACACCGCCAATGCACGTCGACACGATGACGGCACCCAAGTCCGGCGGAGGAGTTCAAGCGGTGGAAGGTCACGATTCGACTCGGAGACCGGTGAGCTCCAGGAATCGAGTGTTAAGGTCACGGAGCGACCTATCAGCAAGGACCATCGTTCCTTCGCCGCCAACGTCTTCGGCACTGTCGCTTTCAAGATGCTGGAATGGCTTACGCCGAGCGGCCTGGCCGCTATGTCTCAAAAGATGGAGGGCTTGGAAGCAGACGAAGCGGTGGATGAATCGGACGAAACGAAAGATGCAGCACCACAGGTCACGCCCATGTCTGCGGATGAACCGCCGTTATCATCGTCGAGCGAAACACAGCTAGAGCAACCAGATGCCCAGCTGGAGCCAATCGAACCCCAGCCTGAGCTCACCACGGAACCCACCATCCCCGAGAAACCCAGCACAACGACATCAAACCCTGCAGTCAACCTGGACAAGCCACGGCGGAAGTCCAGCGCCAGAGTTCGCGCGGCATCTAATGCAAACCCAAAAAGAACCCTGCCGATCGAACCGCCACCACCCACGTTTGTGGAAGGCCCTGCGCCTGGCATCACCTCGCCACGTCTCAACGGCAGCGTGATAGACAAGGTCCAACGACCTCCGAAGGCTGCCGCCGCTAAGTCGCGGGCCATCCCCGACATCCCTGCCACCCCTTCGTTCTTCGACAACGTTCCGCCGCGACAGAGCGACGTTACCCTGACCGAAGAGCCAAAACCAACTGTCAGATTAGAGGCAAACGGCATCGAGACGGCCAGTGACAACAAGCCCACGAAGCGGAGCAGCCTCTCGCTTCCTTCGAAGTTGGAGGAAAAGCCCACCGTCTCCGCTCCAAAGCCTAGCCACGCAGACCCGGGCGAGGATGTCATCCCCGAGGGCTTGCTACCGCAGTCCTTGACATCACTGAACATCGAGCTTGTTGATCTGATCAGCGACATTCTTCAAGACGACGGGACCTCCGAGACGCACCTGCTCGAGCCATCGACGGTCACTCGGTCAAATCTAGAGGCTGCCGACCGGACCCAACCTCTTCAAAGGACAAGAGAGCATCAGGCGTCGTACCCAAAGCATCTGAAGCATCAGTGGAAGCAGTTCATCGAACAGAGCTTGTTCGACGTCCTTAGCGACCCGCATAAACTTATCGCGTCATTCGTCAAGGAAGGCGAGCTTCTCGACTCCCACTCATTGTGGTACTGCATGCTGCGACTTACCAGAGTGGCCCCCAGCCTGGTGTTCGACAGCCTGTGGATAGCTTCCGCCAGTCTCTTCAGGGCACCCAAGTCGCTTTGTGCTCCGAGGAGGGCCAAGATCCCTACAAGACCGGAGCAGTCACTCAACGATGCACAAGCTGGCCAGCTGATGGCCATCTGCTTGCACGCGCTGGTGGCCGCAGCGCCTCTTGTGAGCGATGCCAGAACGCTTCAAGACATGTCCAGAATCAGGTCCAATGGGTTGACACTCGCCGGCAGCGGTGCGATTGCCAAGCAGCCGGCGTGGTTATGCCTGCAGTACGAGGATGCCTTCTCCGACGATTTGGTCCTGCGTCTGGCCAAGCGTCTCTTCTCGGCTATCTCGGCTCGGCAACGCTTCGCAGAAATGGCTGCCATGGAAAGGAGTCCGACTCACTCGACGACTACCATGGACACCCTTCGTCCGCTTCTTGCTCAGCTTGACCTTCTCAGCATCAACACGACACCCAGTATAGAGTTCTCGGCGGCGGAGCGGGCTGTTCACGAAGCCAGGGCGTCGACTTTACTTCTCGACTGGGCCAAGACGGTGATGCTCCACGAATGGGACGGCGAGCCTGAGATCTCGTGCAACAGCTCCTTTGGTGGAGCGTTGGCTCTTATTGCAGCCATGTGTAAGTCATCTCCGCGCGTCGAGCCATGTTACTCTACTGATCGTGATTTCAGACGAGAGACGGCAATCCCTCCTTTTGGGTGATGCGCAGTTCCGGGTGGACTACTTCGCGGAACGGCTAGACTCGATGAACATGTCGGTCGAGTGGCTTTCGCACAAGGCGACGAGACAGAAGAAGCACGTGTTAGACTTTCCCTTCATCTTCAACCCGTCCACGCTTGTCTCCTACTTCCGATCCATCAACTTCCTCCGCATGAGCCGTGGTTACGAAGAATCAAGTTCACTGCAAACGAGGATGAAGGCGATTGTGGCGCCCGGTGGCCTCATCACAAACCCCCACCATCGCCTGGTCTTGCAGGATCTGCTCAAGACAGCCTCCGGCAAGTTCTTGGTGCTCGACATCAGCCGAAAGAATGTGGTTCGAGATGCGTTCGACCAGCTGTGGCGGCGCGAGGCAAGGGAGCTGCAAAGGCCGCTCAAGGTCCATCTCGGCGAAGAGGGCGGCGAGGAAGGCTTCGATTCTGGCGGTGTGCAGCAGGAGTTCTTCCGACTCGCCATTGCCGAATGTCTGAATCCCGACTTTGGCGCCTTCACCGTTGACGAGCGGACGAGGATGGCATGGTTTGTGCCTGGGTCTATTGTGCCGGTGTGGAAGTTCGAGATCCTGGGGCTCCTCGTGTCGCTCGCCGTGTACAACGGTCTGACACTGCCCATCACGTTCCCCAGGGCCATGTACCGCAAGCTCCTCGGCGAGCCTGTCGACGAGCTGCACCACATCGCAGACGGCTGGCCCGACCTCGCGGGCGGACTGACGACCCTGTTGGAGTGGGACGAGAACGACGGTGCGGTGGAGGATATCTTCGCCCGGACATACGAGTTCTCTGTCTCCATGTTCGACCAACCCATCTCCCGCGAGATGAACACCAACAACCCCGCCTGGCCGCAACTGACGGCGTCCTCCGAGCCCCTGGCCGCCCACAACCCGGAAGACGCCCCGCTCGTCACCGACGAGAACCGCAACGCCTACGTCAGCGACTACATCCGCTATCTCACCGACATCTCTGTCCGCCCGCAGTTCGAGGCCTTCGCGCGCGGCTTCCGCGCGTGCCTCCACCCCAAGTCCCTCGGCCTGCTCACCCCTCCGCTGCTCCAGTCGGTCGTCGAGGGCGTGCAGGACATTGATATTGCCGAGCTGCGCCGCTACACGCGCTACGTGGGCTGGGACGCGAGCCACCGTGCCGTGCGCGACTTTTGGTCCATCGTCAAGCGGTACGACGGCACGATGAAGAGGCGGCTGCTGGAGTTCGTCACGGCCTCCGACCGCGTGCCCGTCGGCGGGATGCGGAACCTGCAGTTCGTGGTGCAGAAGAACGGCGAAGAGGAGGGAGAGGGCGGGCACCTGCCCACGGCGTATACCTGCTACGGGACGCTTCTGCTGCCCGAGTACGAGAGCAAGGACGTGCTGCGTCAGAGGCTGGCGATGGCGCTGGAGAATTCGAAGGGATTCGGGTTTGCTTAAAAATTTTGGGACACGGCGTGCTGGGAACCGGAGCCGAGCGTGGTAGAAGTCTAGTTTCATGATTTGGCTCAACAAACAGCGCTGATTTTCTGTCTGTCATACTTGTGCCACGTCTTCATCGTGATGGTCGCGTTGTCCCCAGCAGCCTCGCTGCCGTCTTCGTCCTCGTTCGAGGGGCCTTGGTCGTTCGCGTTTTTCCGTCGTTTGGCTGCCACCTAGCAGCTGTCCGCTCCTCTTTCTGCTCATGTCGTGCTTGGATGGGATTAGATTGTGTGCCGTGTCTCTGACTCGGGGAGTAGATTTGCATACCTCGTGGTAGGAAAGCATAGCAGGGACATACAACGGGGTCCCCTCAATGTAGAATACGCGTAAGACTCCCAATCTTTATAGATCATATAAGTTATCCAGTTCACAGTCCTTGCTCATTCACACATTTGATAAAGACGCCTTTCACGAATGCGACATATTAATCAGCCAGCCTGTGGCCTCGATCGGGGTATCTGTCCTTGAATTCGAACTGATTAAGAAATCAATCTACAAAGTCAACCGCAATATGGCTCAACACACCTGTCGTCAACGCTCTGAAGCAGAAATACCGAGCCAGCCTCTCTCCTCCTGCAGGCTGCCGAGCCCATCCAGCCCGGCCAGTCTCCCACGACGAATCCCGGTAGCAGTCCTACACTCCCCCTTCACCTGATCCAGACATCCTGGGCCGGCCCCTCCAGCAGTCCCGGCGGACACCGCATGGCGGCATCGCTCTCGAGATCCCTCGGGCTGACCCCCGGGAGGAGCACCCCGCCCTCCACCTCCCGCCAGTGCCCGGCCCGCACTCGCAGCAACGGCGCGAGCGCCTCCCCCCGATAGTGAGACGCAGTCATAACGCGCTCGCGCTCGCGCGCCAATGACGCGACCTCCCTCGCCGCGACTCCAGTCAGCAGCTTCTCCGCGCGGCGCACGAAGGCCGTCTTCTCGCGCGCGGTGGCCCCGCCGCCCCAGCCGCCGAAGGGCGACGCGTCCGGGTCCTGGAGGAGGGAGACCAGCACGGCGTGATGCAGCGGGAGGTGCTGCCCCGCCTCGGCCGCTGTGCCGAGTGGGCGGATCGGCCTTTCGGCGACGAGGAGCTCGTGCCTCTGGTCGGCCGTCATCCAGGTCTGCCACGGGTAGGACGTGAGCTTGCGGAGGGCGCGGGCCCACGACAGCACGTCGTCGAAGCGGTCGAGGAGCTGCCGCTCGACGTCCAGGGACAGGAGCTGCTGGCAGCGGATGCACGCGCAGGCCTTGTTCCCGGACGTGCATATCGTGAGCCGCAGGACGGCCTTTCGGAAGAGCAGCCGCGTGCGCAGGTCCGCGTCCGCGGCGGCCGTGTTGCGGACGGCCTGCCAGGCCCAGGTCAGGGTCTCCCAGGGGTTCTCCTTGCCGGTGAGCGAGTACTCGTGGCCGACTGCTTCGGCCGCGTCGAGAAGCTTGCGGACTATTCCGAATAGGCTCCCCTGAGGTGTTTCGTCGGGCGCTTCCGCGAAGGATTCGGCAAATCCGTGGTATCTTTCAGCCTCCTCCTCTCGGTATCTGCAAGGGCGCAACAGCGTGTGTGTTTCTTCTCCTTGTGCTTTTCGAAGCACCACGTAGAAATCAAAGGACGGCACAAAGTACAGGGCGTCCTCGTGATCGGCATCCGCAGGATCACCTCCGTCGAAGCGCTCGTTTGCACGTTCGGAGGCTGGTCTAGTGTCCGCCGAGCCGCCGGCGCGTGGCAGGGTCTTGACGCGTCTGACCGTCAGCAGCAGATACCCCGTACGCCTGTCGATGGAGCAGGCCCTGCCGAACCCCGGGTGCGTGATCGTGGGGGTGGTCTTCTGGAGATCGTCCAGGACGAGGTCCCCTTTCCCGCTCCAGTCAGGCACCCAGCTCGGCAGCCCTGCGCGCCTCCGCTTGGAAGCCGCCGAGAAGATGCGCCAGGCAAAGGTCGGATGCTTGGTGAGGTGATACGCCGTGATGCCGACGAGCACGTGGCGGAGGTCCAGGTTGTAATCCGGCTCGAGGCCGTCGACGGCAGGGCCGCTGATGAGGCCCAGCAGAGCAAAGACCCTGTCGCGCGGGTCGCCCGCCTGGTTCCCGGCCGTGTCCATCAACAGGTCGCACAGCTTGTCGTTGTCCCGGAACCTGGGCCGGTCAAAGTGCTTGAGCCAGGGGACGGCGGGGAGATGTCGAGCGACGGCGTGGAACTGCTCCCAGCGGCAGATGTGAGGGCCGAACACGACCTGCGCCTGACGCGCTGCGGCGATCTCCTGGATGATCCATATGCGAGAGAAGTACGGCCGGCTGCAGAGCGCGCGCACCAGTTCGCTGAACTCCGAAGGTGCCTGCCAGTAGCTTTGCGTCTTGTCGCCCGGCCGAGCCCTCTGCGGAAAGTCGGCGACTCTCTTCTCGTTCCCCTCCAGAAAGATCAAGACGCTCGAGGCACTTGCGTAGATGTCCCGCATGATGCCCACCTGATGAGAACGCTCGGAAGGGCTGCCCTGGTTGATGCAGATGGCGTCGACCCAGAGCGGGCGCGGGAAGGACTCGAACCGGACCCTGCGGAGCATGCTGTCGCAGTTCTCCGTGATGCGGAGGATGTGCCATCGCTGGCCAACATAGACCGTCTTGGACCTGCGGCTGTCGCCTTTCAGGTTCGCCCAGGTGTACGATACAGCCTCGTAATCGGGCTTCTGGAACAAGTCAACGGTTCGAAGCTCGATGTGGATAGGGTCTTGAGCACGGCCGGGAGATAGTTCGAGGACCCGGATCTGTCTCCCTCTGAGATCTCCGTATGTCGGCTTTGCTGAAGGCGTCGCGGCTCCCGCGACAGCGCCGCCGTTGTCCTGTTTCTGGCGCCGCGCTTGCGCAATGTCCCAGGACGTCCGATACGTGTTGGTCGAAGACTCCAGGTACTCGACCGAGGGGGGCCACCACAGGTTCATGTCCGATTGATGGTCCCATTGAGGGAGGTCAAAGGGCTGGTCATCGAGCGCATCCTCCTCTCGGACAAGTGCGATTTCCCCACATGCTTGGCAGGACGGCACGTCGAGACCTTCGACGATCGTGATGTCTGGCTTCCTGCACGAAGGGTTGTGCCAGTCCCGCATGGTTCGTTTCCTCGGGTCAGTCGATCATGGAGTGCCGAAGGATCGATGGAAGATCGCATCCCGGGACGGTGATGCCGACTCGATTGCGCGGGGCCGATCGGCAAGAAGCCAAAAAGCATGATGCAGGCCAGGCGCAGTAGATGGCTTGCGACGATGGATCCTGGTAGCAGCCACGTCCGTCAAGGATGTCCGCTCCAATCATCGAGGCTGTAGGCCATCCGTGCTGCAGGCCTCCGAGACGGTCGTCGCATGCCACTCAGCTCGCACCGCTTCGTCGAGAAGACAAGACATGAGAAATGACAGACCAGTACGCACATCGTCGTACGCACTTTTGGAACAACAGCAGCATAACGATTGAGCCATTCTACAACTATTTAATACCTATGGTCCATTCCCTGCAGGTCTCATCCCTCCGTCCTGCAGCAGCAGGCAGTACGAGACCTAAGCCGCCACGAGCTGACACTGCGGAAACGGACGAGGAAGAACAAGGAGAGCCTCTGACGCCTTAACGACCTTTCCATGCAAGTCATGACTGATAATCGGGGGTGGTCTCTCGTGGATCCCCCCCGGCTTCGCCCAAATGATGCCCTCTGCTGATGTTTCCGGCACCAAGTTTCCATTCGTGGGCATCATCCCGTGAACCCCCTCAAGCAATTGAAATAAAGGCGAGTATTCGTCGATACGTAATCCGTTACAATTTTCCTTCGTCGTCAGGCCGCGACTCTGTCCTCTGTCCTGGCCGGTGGGGAGAGGTGTGCGTGTCACCCAGCCCCGCAACATGGTCGAATCAAGAAAGGTGGAAGGCACCCTGTCCCTCCCTGATGGCCATCGTCAACTGCTTGCGCATGATGTCCAGGTTGGTGTAGTCGGGAAGCTTCAGGTAGTTCACGCAAGTCATGACGCTGGGCAGGTAGTCGTCAGAAGTGAAGGGCGCCTCGCTGGGTTTGCAGACGACCGTGAACATGGGCGTCAAGCTCTTGAAGCCTGTAGATATGTCAGCGCTAGATGCAGAAGGGAGGGAGGCGACGCGGCTTACCTCCGATCGGAAGCTTGGGGCTGCCGGTGGTGAACTGCAGGAAGTCCCGACGTTCGTTCGCGCTCAGCTCGCTCATGGTCTGCAGCAGGTTGCGGACGCTCTTGCTGTCCATGTTGTAGCCGTGATCCGCCTTGATCGAATCCATAAGTGCTGCAGCTTGTTAGCAATTGATACAACTTATGGCGGGCAGTGAACATACTCTCAAGGGACCAGTCCTCGTCCACACGCCCAAACAGCGACACCAGCTCGTCGGGAGTGAAAGCGCTCAGAGCCGAGTAGGGGAAGACCTGGGAGAAGCCGGCCCGGAAGGCATCAACCTGGCGACGGACTCCGCTGCCCAGCGTCATGTCGATGACCCGATCGAGATACGAATCGACGTTGTCCATGGTGACTCTAACATGGGACCCGTTGGCCACCAGCTCGATCTCAGGGTAGCCGGGCAGAGTGAAGTCCAGGCAGAGATCCTCCAGCCGGACATCGTCAATGACAATGGCCTCGGTGTCGGCAACCTTCTGCGCCGGCGTGCGCGATGGATCCTCGTCGATCTCCTTCTTGGCGATCGAGAACTTCTTGATAGTCTTGAGGGACCTGGCCAGGCCAGGGTCCACGACCTTGACGGCTCCCAGCGAGGGCTTGACGCCGGCAACCGAAGCTCCGTCGCTGATGCGGAAGAAGATCGGGTTGAAGTTGAGGTCGATGATGCGCGAATCGATCATGGAACGGGCGACGAACTTGCCCAGTGTCTTAAACAACTGGCAGATGCGCTCACCGTTGGCAGCCGTGGCTTCGTCATCGTTCAGAGGGCGCGGGAAGAGACCACTGGTGCCCGAAATGTATTCTTCGTCTTGCGAGTCCATCTCACGCCAGAGCTTGAGTTTCTTCTTTGAGAACTCCTTGGATACGGTCGAGTAGAACTCAAGCGTCGGCCCGAGACCGGTGCCGACCTCCTCAAAGTACTCCACCTCGAGAATACTCTGAGAAGCACCGTAGAGCTCCATCACCTTCAAAGCGGACTCTAGAATCTTGGACCGCGAGATGCGGACTTTCTGGCGCTGCAGGCGGCCGAGGAACGGGCGCTCGTTACGGTCCCGCCGGGACTCCTCAACGGACTGCGCATTCTGCCAGCGCGTCATAGAACGTGCGTAACCGAATGACGTAGACTGTAAGAACAAGTGCCGCG
Organism: Verticillium klebahnii; assembly: GCA_002851715.1. Classification (NCBI taxonomy): domain Eukaryota; kingdom Fungi; phylum Ascomycota; class Sordariomycetes; order Glomerellales; family Plectosphaerellaceae; genus Verticillium; species Verticillium klebahnii. The sequence continues at coordinate 759,517 of NMXL01000001.1, read as the reverse complement.
TCTCAAAGGGGAACAGGAAGGGGTAAAGGGTGGCTAGATCCTCTGCCCAGCTTGGCAGGCAGTTGCTTGCAACAACCAAGGGCTCTTCGAGTTGGCGGTTGAGCTTGGCGGTGAGCTTGGTGTTCACAAACTGGGACAAGGGCTCGACGTTCAGGCGGACAGTGTCCTTGTTTTCCACCAACACGTCCTCCACGTTGGCGTTCAGATCGTGGAGCAGATTGAGCAGGCGCAGGATGGACGAAGTCGCTGGGTGCTTGGCTAGGGAGGCTGGAATTCCGTCACCACTCTCATCCGTGCTGGACTCCAGTTTGCCACCGAAGGTGCTGCCACTATCCGGAGGCGGGGGTCCAGGGGCACGACGGAACTTGATGGGGTGGACTGCAGACCAGATGCTGCGGCTGAGGTGCTCGTCCGAGTTGGCGGAGGCCGAAGTGTGAACCGCGCGGTAGATCGTGGTTTCGCTCGGAAGCGTCTTGCCATCAAGGCTGAACTCGATGTGCCAGTCCTGTGGCACCGATTGGATGGCTGCGGCGTATGACATGAGTCGGGACGACGCAGATGGCGTCGAGCTCTGCTGCGAGGCAGGGGCGGGGGGCCCGCCGGCCCGCGTAGGAAGGCCAGAGCCCGTCTGTGCCGGCGTAGGAATCCGGGTTCCGTCCTCCTCGTGAGCGGTGACCTTGCCTCCCGCGGCCACCTCCAAGTTAACGGCGCCGGGGTCGTCCATCGGCGCGTCATCCATATCGTCTTCCAGCTCGCCGACAATGGCGTCAAGTGCACTGCTGCCACCGATATCATCGTCGTCGGTGAGTTGCTTCTCGTCAGCGCATTCCAGCGCGTCTTGTAGATCGTCGTCGTCGTCGGCAGGCTTCGTCGGCTGCGGCGTCTCGGCGGACGTCGCGCCTGAGCGGCGGGCGGATCGTCTCAAGACCCCCTTGTCCCGGGCGGCGGAGGCAGGATCCGGGGTTGAGGGTGCATCAGACGGCGGTAGAGCCTGCGATTTTGTCTTGCGAGCAGCTCGCGAGCTCGAAGGTGTCGATGCGGCAGGAGGTGGGGGCGGGGGGGCTGAGCCTGAGGCTGCCGCAGCACGTTCGGCGGCAAACCGAGCGGCGGCGGCTTGGGTGAATGGCGACAAACCACCAGGGAGAGCTCCGGCGCCGGCCATGGCAGCGAGAGCTCGGGAGAGGCCGTCGGCTCGGCGCGAACCACGAGGCCCACGCTCTGAAAGACTGAGTCGAGGTCGCAGGTAGTCGTCCAAGGACTTGAAGGTGGCGATGGCATGAATCGAGACCATGATGTTGCGGTAGGGGCGCGGAATTTCCGAGTCGTCGTCGGCGACTAGTCTCAGGCGAATCTGTTTCGCGAGCATGGACGCCGCACTGCTGCGATGATCGAAGGTGTTGTGGTGGACAGTAATGACCTCGAAATGCTCAGACCTACTGAGAAGATCCTGCAGCTTGTGGATCATGACGCTGAAAGGCGTGGCGGGCGAATCCGCCGTCGCCGTCTTGAGCTTGGCCTTGACAGTGAAGCCCATGAAGACACGCAAAAAAGTCGACTGAGCAGCCCTCGCGAGCTCTTCGTTGGGGTTGCTGAAGACTGCGAGGAGGACGCGCACGAGTCCAGAGGCGAGCAGCTCCGCGCTGGTGACACTCTCCAGGACCTCTGCATCGAAGTACGACACCAATCTCTCGAACAGCTCCGTGCCCTTGTCGGCAGGCACGAGGCCCGAAGTTCGGTGGAGGTAAAATGCCTCGATCTCTTCAGCAAGCTCAGAGAGGTTGCTCAACACCTTAATCGCCTTCTTCTTCATTGTCTTGCCCTGTTTTTCAGTGTCGTGCGTCTCGATAAACTTCTTGGCCACATCCCGGATACGCGTTTGCATCGACTGCCCGTCACCAAGATAAGCCGGGGGGGCGCCGTCCAGGGACATAGTAGATCCTCTGGAGCTAACGGGCGAACCAGTGCCATCGTCCGGGTGTCGATCATTCTCGTTTTCCTCGTCATCATCGTCCTCGTCGTTGTCCGAGCCCTCGTGGTCGTCGTCCTCGGCATCATCGCCGTCATCGGACTCATCGTTGTCCGAAGAATGGTTTTCGACCTCAGTGTGGGCCTCACGTTCAGCGGGCTCTGGGGTATGCGTGGTTGATGCCGGGTTAGCCTCGGTTTGGGGGATCTCCTGGGCTGCCAGCTTGGCAATCTCGGAGATGACTCCCTCGCGATACATCTGGTAGCGGTAAACGTCGTCAAGGCGATTAAGGAGAAGCTCGGTAGCCTGGAGACCAAGCATCACCAGAGAAGGATGGTCCTGCTGGGAAAGAATCGACGCGAGGAAAGACGCGTAAGGCACAGTTCTTAGGGATTCGCCGAGAATCTTTTCGTCCAGGTTCGAGAGCATCTTCAGCTGCGCCGTAAGAACCTTCTGTCTCACGTTGAGGTTGACGGTACTCGAGTAGGCGTCCGTCAGAGTGGGAAAGAGGATCAAGGCAAACCTCCGAACCTCGTCCTGGCACTCGCCCAAGAGCTCGACCCGCTTGTCGTTGGGCGTCTTACGAGCCTTTCCAGGCGCGGTGGAAGACGGTGTGATGGGCTCCGTCGCCGTCATCTCGACAAAGTCTCCGTAAGACGGGTCGGCGTTGCGGGGGAGGCTCGGAAGCAGTTCACAGATGACATTGAGGGTTTCAATAACCTGCTCACGAGGTCGGTGGATAAGGGCCTGCATGATGACGACGCTGTCCAGCTTGGAGGCAACATCTTCAGTCCCGCTCGGCGGAGAGACGCCAGTTAGAATCTGGTACAGCGTCTCGACAACGTTCAACTTGAAGAGATCTGCTGAAAGGCGAGGGCTGGAGCGGGCGGTGAAGGCCAGGACCCGGAGGAACTGGGTGTGGATCGAAGGGCCGATCAGGTTCGTGGTGCCAGGGACCAAGAGCCGCAGAACGACCTTGAGAAGATCGACGCTGACGAGCTCCTCAAGCTTGGAGGACTGATACTTGAAGCTTTCGACAATGCCGGAGACGCAAAGCGAGGCCTGCTCGACAACACGCTGGTCGCTGCTGTTGAGAACATTGAGCAGGGTCGGCATGACGTCTTTGATGACAGAGAATGAATCCTCGGGAATGTTGCGGCAGCAGTTGGCGGCTGTGGTAACGGCAGTCCTCTGCGTACTGGTGGCGAAGAAATCGAGGTACGACAGGCAGGCCGTCAAGCCGCCCTCCCGGACAATGCTTGACGGGTACTCAGCCGAAATCTTCTCCAGAGTGCTAAGTGCCTGCTCGGCAAGGTCGATGAACGAGATCTCGAGAAGCTTCTGGCACAGAACAGGCACCGCGCCGCCGTACACCACGTTGGCCACGCTCGCGGGCAGGGCTTCCATCAGGTTGGCCAGGCTCCGACATGCGAGCAGCATAATCTCAGGGTTTTCCTCCCCTGTGATCTCGTTGGGCTGCATCAGAGTCACGAGCTCCTTGACAAATGAGTCGGGGGAGAAGTGACCAGACAGATTGTCTTCGTTGGACACGAGAAGGATTTCTGAAAGCTCTTGCAGGGCGATGAGCTGCATCGACGGGTCTTCCTTCTGCCTCAATTGAGCCAATAGCTCTCTGAGGCGGCTAGACAGCCCCGACATCATCCCAGTCAGGGCTCTCAAGGTGCTCGACAAGCCGCCAGGACCACCCGGGCCACCAAAACCACCGAAAGGGTCATCGTCTTCGTCATCGTAGCGGCCGAGGTCATCCTCATCGTTCTCGTCATTCTCGTCGCTATCGTCGTCATCCTGAGGGCGAGCCCCGGGAGGAGGTGGAGGAGGCGGTGGAATGTCGTCCTTGTCAACGTCGTCGGTGCCTGTCATGGCGGTGTCCTGATCCGCGGCATTGTTGGCCGTGTTCCTCTTTGTTCGACGGGTCGAGCCCGAGGCACCTGGGGCCGAGTCTGCAGATGCACCGCGGTTAGCAGAATGGCCAGGCAGAGGCAGCGAAAGGTTTCCCGGGTCAGGCCTACCTTGACTCGTGTGGTGGCCAGCCCTCTTGCCGCGGCTCGACTTCCTGCTAGAAGAGCCTGATACCGGTGCAATGTTCTCGGACGCGCCCGCGGTGTTACTAGGGAAGAAGGCAAGTCAGTCAAGGGCACGGGAAGCGAGGACGAGGGGCGGGACTGCGGCTTACTCTGGACTAGACATGCTGGCGGGGGTTTTGCCCTTCGTTTTGGTGCGAGGGGCAGGTGCTTGCGCGGCGGGCTGCTGGGAGGGAGACGTCGCAGCGTCAGAGATCTTCTGGCGTTTGGAGCGTCGGGACGCCGAGGCAGGGTTCGCGGTCGTCGGTGTCGGTGTCGGCGTCGCTGTTGAGGGGGCGCCCAGGGAGGGGCTGGTGGGCTGTGGCACGGCCTTGCGCTTCCTGGTGGACGAGGGCTGCTTGGAGGTCGTGGTGGGATTTGCGGGCACAGCAGCTGCGGTGGGAGAGGAATCGGCACCAGGGGCTGAGGCGGCGGAAGAAGCTGAGGCTGCCAGACTCGCAGCTTGTCGGGTAGATGACCTAGTGACCCTGGAAGACATGAGCGGTTGGCTTTCGTCTTGACGTCTCGGTGGCATGACGAAATGGGGAGCGGTGAGAGTACGGGGGTTGAAAGGCAGAAGCAGAAATGGAAGGTGTAGAAAAAAAGCCCGGTCGGGTTGGTGGTGCAGGCGGCCGCGGAGGCGGACAGGCGGGAGACTCTCAGGGTCCAGATCCAGGACACTCTGATGCTGGCATCGACACGCTTCACGGCCGAGGTCGGTCAAGCCAGCAGCCAGCGGAGCGGGCAGTGGTGGAGGAGAGTGGTGGGTAGAGGGGTGGAGAGAGAGCAAGGTAATGAAAGGTAAGGGGAGGCCTGGAGAAGAATGACGAGTCAAACAATCAGGGTTCCCATTTTTCGTCTCTCGAGAGACACGAAAATGTGAGGTGGTTGATCCGAGAATATTCGACCCGCCACTACGCACACGGCGTCAGGTGCGATTGGGGAGAGGTCGAAGGGTGGTGCAGGCGCAGGTGCAGGTGCAGGCAGGTGTAGTGGGTGGTGGGCTGAGAGGGTAGGCAGGTGCATGTGCGGTCGCGCTCGGTGGGGAAGGTGCCGGGCGCAGGGTGTTGGTACCGCTGCTGGCACTGGGCGTCTCCAGACAGGCGGGCAGGCAGACGGGCAGGTAGGTGCTGGGAGAGGGGGAAGGGCCAGCCAGGATGGCAACAACTGGCAGCTCCTGCTTCCTCTTTCCATGCGGCCTGGGTCTGTCACTCTTGTCCTGGTCTGGAATGCAGCTCCCGGGTCTGTTCTTCGACCGAGCACGTCCTCGTTGAAGAAAGGACGCAGGATGCTCGTTATCTGTCGAGACGAGAACGCCCAAGATGTGCTCGCTCGGCACCCGACACCACCACAACCGCCACCGCCGCACTAGTGTGAGGGAAGGGGAAAGGGAAAGGGAGAGGGACTCCTCCGAGAGTTGAGCGGAAGAAAAAGAAACCAGAAGCCAAGGCAAAATCACGACGAGAGAGATGAACCTACCTCTGCGAAGGCGAGATCGAGCTTTCTCGTTGAGGATGGGATCCGGAGCCGATGTCAAAGCTGCCTGTTGTCGCTGTCGTCGTTGTCGTCGTTGTCGTCGTAGGATGGATGTTGTCGCTGGTGTCGCCTGCCGGTCTGAAGCGCGGAGTTGCAGAAGATGTTCGTTCTGCCATGGATCACGCCATCAGACAGGGCAGCAACAGCTGGCGATGGACACGAGCAGTTTGCTGTCTCGTTCGTCTCTTCTGTCTATCGAATCGGGGTCGGGTTTGTCAGGAATGTCGGTCGGTATCGCGATCGGGCAGGATGGTCGGTCGAGTGACGCTGTTTGGCTCGAGGGGTTAGGCTCGAGGCGCGGTTTCGATGGAGAGCGGTGTCCCGCAGTCCGTCATCGATGTAGCGGGGTGCAGCAAGGCGGTTCGAGGTGTCAGCAAAGAGAGCATGGGCGTCTCTGCCGGTGTCGTCAGGGTTCGGTTTGTTGGGGGGGGGGGGGGGAAGGGAGGGGATACGATGTGTCTTGTCGAGAAGACTGTGTCGTGGTGTGCGAGGGTGCTGTTGGCTTGACGCGGAAAAGAAGGCTGGCTGGCTGCACTATGCTTTTTGCTGCTCTGCTTTGCCTTGCCTCGCTCTGTTGCGTTGCAAGCTGTGCCGTGCCACTCGGGGTCTCGTCTGGTTGTTGGTCTGAGCCTCTGAGGTGGTCTCTGAACCCCCCAACGCCGACTGACGGCCGATGATGACTGATGCAACAGCTCCTCTCTGGCGGCTCCGTGCGTCTTGGCGGGATCGGGACTTATTCGCCCTGCCATCCGGTGCCGCAGCCGCAAGTACCTCCACCTCCACGCTGCATCCAGCGCCCCCCCACCGGCCAGCGCACTGGTGTGTCCTGAGGTGGCCCCGATGACGAGATCTGGCACCCACACCCCCATCAGGGCCTCTCTGTCTCCCCTAACGTACCTGCACAGGGGAGGGAGGTACCTTGCATGCCAGCTGCCGTAGGGAGGTACTTTACCTCATCAAGGCTGCCCCCGGAGACCTTGGACGCAACCACAGACGACGTCGATAGAACCTTTCAGAGCTCAACATGCACGATACGATTCCTCAGCGCATAGTTGGGGTGTTCATGATTTCTAAAACTTCTCTGGCCCCAGGAAGCCTCCCGGATCATGGCTTCAGGCTATCCAGACCGCCCTCGAACTCGCTGTAATCATACTCATCCGGGTACTTCTCCAGGTGCGCCTTGAGCTGCGCCATCTGCTGCTTCAGGTCGGGCGTCAGCTCCTCGTACACGTCCTCGAACATGGCCCGCATGGGCGGCTTCTTCATGCCCTCGGCCTCGCGGAACCCCTTGAGCACGTCGCTCCGGGTCTCGTCGCGGCACGCCTTCTCCTTGGCCTCGTCCCAGATGCCCTTGGCCTCCATCCACTTGCGCAGCCGCGTGATGGGGTTGTCGCGGCGCTTCCAGTCCTCCACCTCGACGCGCGCGCGGTAGGCGAACGAGTCGTCCGACGTGCTGTGGTGGCTGACGCGGTACGTCATGGCCTCGATGAGGATGGGCCGGCCGCCGTCCTTGAGCGCCATCTCGCGCGCCCGCTTCGTCGCCTCGCGCACCGCCCAGATGTCGTTGCCGTCGACGCGCACCGTGTCGATGCCGTAGCCCAGGCCGCGGCTGGCGATGCCGTCGCCGCGGTACTGGTCCAGCGTCGGCGTCGAGATGGCGTAGCCGTTGTTGCGGCAGATGAAGATGGCCGGGCACGACCGTGTCGCCGCCATGTTGAGGGCCGCGTGGAAGTCGCCCTCGCTGGCGGCGCCCTCGCCAAAGTACGTCGCCACGACCCGCGGCGGGATGCTGGGGTCCTGCTGCCGCTGCATCTTTAGGGCGTAGGCGGCACCGGACGCCTGCGGCAGCTGCGTCGCCAGCGGCGAGGAGATGGTGTGCTTTGGGGCGTCAGCGGGCGTCTTCATACATGCTTAAATGGGGAGGACGGGACGTACAATGTTCAGCTCCTTGCTGCCGTAGTGCACCGGCATGTTCCTGCCCTTGCCGGGGTCCTTGGCGTTGGCGAACAGCTGGCTCATAAAATCGGCCGTCGTGAACCCCCGCTGCCTGAAGACGCCCTGCTCCCTGTACTGGCAGAAGATGACGTCCTCGGGGGCCAGCACGCTGGCGGAGCCGACGCTCAGGGCCTCCTCGCCGGCCGACACCATGTAGAAGCTGAGGCGGCCCTGACGCTGGGCGTCGAACATGATGAGGTCCATGACGGAGATGAAGACCATGTCCTTGTACAGCTTGATGACCTCCTCGTCGCTCAGGTCGGGCTTGAAGTTCTCGTCGACGACGACGCCATCCTGGTCGACGACGCGGTAGGTCGAGAGAGCGGGGTATTCGGAGGGCGTTTCGTACTTGAGCGTGTTGGTGAAGGCGCTCTTGACGGCGCCGGGAAAGGAGACGTGATTCGCATTGGGGCGTTGGGAGAGGGTGCTGGCGGCGCGGGCGGCAGCACCCTGGGCGAGGCGGGGGGTCGAGAGGGAGACGGAGGGGTTCGTGAGGCGGGCCGAGCGCAGGTGCGCCGGGCGGAGGACTCTGGACTTCATGATGCTGCTAATCTTTCGAGTGTCCCGGTAGCAATTGACGGGCTTTGAATGGGTTGATCTCTCGCCAGGGAGGTAAGCAGGCAAACAAAAAAACAGAAGCCGGCAAACAGAAGCCCGGCAGAAGACGAGGTGAAGTCAAGAGGGTGGACGAGACGAGAGAGCCGGCATCGAAGGCCTCGAGGAGCCGACGTCATGTTGAGCCGACAGAAAGCGGCGGTCTCAATCGGCCTTGAGGGTGCGAGACCGCTGTGGCCAGGCCCGAGGGGTTGCGCCTGGCCCGTGCCTTCCCCGTACTACCCGTACTACCCGTCCATACCTTATCGGCTCGTCGGCAGGGCCCCCTCGTATCCACTCAAGCAGGCCTCCGCCTTCCGGGTAATGGTATTCAGCAATGCTATTCAGCAATGCTATTCGGCAGTGCTATTCATGGCCAGCGATGGAGAGCAGGTCATCATACACATAAAGCTTGGAGCGTAGCAGCACAAGATTGACTTGCTGGCCATCAAGGGCCTGCCGTCGATATCCCACCGTCGGGAAACCCTCTGAGGACCGCCATGTACGATGCAAGGATCTCCTCAGCTCCAATATCTGACAATAAATCTTCAACAGACGCGATCCAGTTTTCATTCCAGCGCGACAGAACCTATTTCTTTGCTATACCGGGATGGAGTTGGCGGACCATTCTGATCTCTGACGTGTTCGTGTTCCGTGACGACTACAATGTGTCAACCGCCCATCGCATAGTCAGTCTTCCATCGCCCTCATGGACTCCAGTCGAATGCCTTCCTTATAAATCCCGTAAACCACCTTTATTGAACACCGTGAGTACCCGCCGCCGCTGGTTTCTGGATAATGTTCTACCTTGCAACATCGGCTCACGCCGTCAAATTCAAGTATGACAACCAACCGATAAGAAGCTGATGCCCGTACAGTAGCAACACGCAGACGGTGTAGATTGAATCCCTTGCTAGTGATACAGAAGGTTCATCAAATATACCCATGAGTTAAATTCCTCTGCCCATGGTTTCGTCTCAACGACAGTTCAGGCTGTGGAGGAGTGAGAGAGCAGGTGCCTGATGACTATCGCCCACCTCGTTGCCACAAGCAGGCACCGAGATCAGATGCCCAGTGCCAGTCTCTGCTCTAAGGATTTATTGAGAGTGCAAGAGAGTCTAGAGCTTAACACTGCACCCACGCTCCAACTACCCAGGCATGAACTTACGCATCGCCGGCCCCTTCCTCCCACCCCACCAGCCCCCCTTGACAGAACTTCTGGTATTTTGAAGAAAAAAAGCTCCACAAACTGAACGGCCACCGAGGTATCATTCAATTCATAAAAAGATGGGCCCTTCCGGCGAGCTCGCGATCCTCATCCTCTGCATCCTTGGAGTCGTGTGCGGCCTCGCCTACCTCGGCTGGAGACAAATCGACAGCTTCGCGGACCTGATGAACAACGTCCGATCTCGCCCTTCACGACGTACAGAGACGACTATCGCATCTGTCTAAGGTCAGTTCGCCCCCCGAGTCGACCGTCTTCAGTCCACGAAAAGGGGTGAAGCCGATGGGTGTGGCTTGACTTCCCGACGACGCCACACCGTCCCTTCCGCGTTCCGCGCCCCACTAAAATTTCCGTCGTCGTGAGGTGACGGGACGATCGAAAGATGCACGCAGCTCGACTGACCTTCACCCAGGATAGCCCCCTCGACAACAACCACAATGGCGACACCACGCGCTCTCCGCCCGGCCACGGGCCTGCGAACCCTCTCTCGCCAAATCAATGCCACGAACACCCAGCGCCGGGCCTTCTCCCTGACGGCTCAGCGCCGCGAGCCCCCCCCCTCCAACGATCCGACCAAGACCACCCACTTTGGCTACGAAACCGTCCTCGAATCCGAAAAGGCCGACCGCGTCGCCAGCGTCTTCCACAACGTCGCCGAGTCCTATGATCGCATGAATGACCTGATGTCGTTTGGCTGGCACAGGATATGGAAGTCCGTCCTCCCCCTCCCACCCCTCCAAACTGCCTCTTACTGACCAAACCCCCCTCCAGGGACCAATTCGTCTCCTCCCTCGCCCCAGGCCTCTCCTCCAGCAACCCCCCCTCCTCGCAGCACATCCTCGACATCGCCGGCGGCACCGGCGACATCGCCTTCCGCCTGCTCTCGGCCGCCGACCGCGCCGCCCCGGCCGGCACGCCGCCCAACCTCCGCGTCACCATCTCCGACATCAACGCCTCCATGCTCGGCGTCGGCCGCGACCGCTCGCGCGCCCTCCCCGCCCACCACCAGGCCTCGCTCTCCTTCCTCGAGGCCAACGCCGAGAAGCTGCCCGACGGCGCCGTCCCCGACAACTCGGTCGACCTCTACACCGTCGCCTTCGGCATCCGCAACTTCACCAACATCCCCGCCGCCCTGACCGAGGCCCGCCGCGTCCTCAAGCCCGGCGGCGTCTTCGCCTGCCTCGAGTTCAGCAAGGTCGACAAGCACCCCCTCCTCGACTTCGCCTACAAGCGCTGGAGCTTCTCCGCCATCCCCCTCATCGGCCAGCTCGTCGTCGGCGACCGCGACAGCTACCAGTACCTCGTCGAGAGCATCGAGCGCTTCCCCTCCCAGGAGCAGTTCCGCGACATGATCGTCGCCGCCGGCTTCGAGGTCGCCGGCGACGGCTACGAGGACCTGACCGGCGGCATCGCCGCCATCCACAAGGGCATGAAGCCCCTGTGATGACCCCTGCCCGGGGAGCGTCTGGACCGGGACGCCAGACGACGTGCGCAGCGCGCGCTGCGCTCTTGTACCAACATGTTGCACTACTGTATACAGGGGAACCCGGCTGGGCTTGGAGGCTCGGCCCAAGTCGCCGGAGCGCGCAGATGAGATAATAGAAGCGCTCTGAGACGTACTGCTGCTGCGTGACTTATTGCCCCCTTTTTCCTCCATGTGCCGCTTCTGAGTAAAACATGAACACGGAGGACCGCCGCATGCTCGTGGTTGTAACTCTTTATCATGACTGACCTTAGTGGTGCGCTAAATCAGAACTCGATATCCCATTCGAGCCGAAATTGCCACCTCGTCTAGGATTTATTTGTAATGAGTTCTATGTCCAGCTTGTATTTGGTGGTATTGCACATGGGCTTGATCAGGAGTACCAAAAGATTGATCCATCTAGATCACGGTCCTCTCAGTCCAACATCCGCCCACGCCCAGCAAGGAATGGGGGCTGGCGAGGAAGCTGAGCGGGCAGATGAAAGCTCCAAGGCTGCTGGAAAAAGCACGGTGCCAGCAGTTTCGTTTGGGTCGTAGAACATGTCGAATTTCAGCCTGGCTCACTCCTCGTCATCAGGCGCACGGAGTCACCTCTCGGCAACCCGATGGTGCCGAGTTTTCTGTTGATACTACAAGAACGGGTACAAGCAAGGCTTGGCCGCTCTGACGCTGGGAAGACAAGGACATACAGGATACCGCACATCACAGCATCGACCGGCAGTCACATTTCAAATCTTTTTCTCGATTTCGCAGCGTCGAAAACTCCTAACCGAGCTAGACTAGGCTAACTTGGTTGACCCCAGGCGCGACCCTCCAAATCCCCTTGCCTCATTAAGGTGGTACGCGTACAAGAATTGGTAGCAGTAAATAGGCCCTCCGGCCCCCTTCCTTCACTTGCAATGCAAGGCTGCCGTCATTAAGCCCGCAAGCTCATAAGCAGACCGGTGAGAGGACCAGAAGGCCCAGTGTAAGTGTAGGCGGCAGACGAAACTGACTGACGACCGGGTTGTACAGAGAACTCAGGCGGCACGGGCAGTGGATCCGGTCTGGCTGTCCTCAGCTCTGCCTGATGCCTCTGTGCCGGCTCGTCTTATTCCCTTCGTCATAATACCTGCTTCCTCGGCGATTCCCGAGGCACCTTTACTCAGCAGGCGTGGCAGGGCCCGGGGCAGGAGAAGAAGCACCCCCCTCGCCCTTGAATCCACCGCGGCCACGTCCCCGGCCTCGCTCGCCGCCCCGGCCGCCGCCACGGCCTCCACGACCGCCGCGACGGTTGCTCTCGGAATCACTAGCTCCGCCTGCGCTGCGGTATCCGCTACCCGTGTTGGCAGAGCCAGCACCGCCGCGGCTGCTACCCCAGCTGCCGGCGCCGCCACGGGGGGCGAACTTGCTCTCGCGGTGAATAAAGATCTTGACCAGAGGGCGGGAACGATCTTCTTGAGCGCGCGTCTTCAGATCCTCCGGCAAGCTGTGGAGGGCTGCGTCGCGATCTTCGGCGCTCGAGAACTGCACGACCTTGTTCGAGTTGCCCCACTTCTCGATCTTGGCGATCTTGCCCCGGTGCTCAGGGTCGAAGAGCTCCTTGGTCTGCTCCTCTGAGCTGACGTTCATGACAAAGAGTCCGATGATGTCCTGCGCCGGGGTCTTAGGTGCGGGCGAGGATACGGGCTCGGGGCCGTTGGTGGATCCGTTGGCGGCCGCAGGAGGCGCAGGCTTCTCCTGCTCCTTGCTGGGACCGGAGGGGGCCGCGGCCGGCTGGGGCGTGCCGGGCTTCGGCGCAGCCGCAGGCGTGGCAACCGTGGGCTTGGCGGCTTGAGAAGGCTGACGGCTTGTAGGGGGAGGGGCGGTGCTCTGGGTGGAGGGAGGGGCGGGAGTGGCGCTGGCGACAGACTGGGGAGCAGCAGGAGGGGCGCCAGGCTGCTGCTTCGCACCCCTATGGGAGAAGTTGAAACCCTGCGCGCGCATCTCCGTTCCGATCCTGCCGTCCTGGATCTCGAGGACGAGCCAGCCGAAGGCAGCGTCTGCGAGGTTGAAGTTCCACATGTTCTTGAAAGCGCTCTCGTCGACCTGGCCCAGCTGAGCCTGGCCCTGAACGGGGCCGCCGAAGGGGTTGCCACCGGCGGCAGTGGAAGGCATCTTCTCGACAATCGCCAGCGCGTTCTTCAGAAGGTTCTGCTGGGCTTCGTTCTGAGAAATGGCAGGCTCCACCTCGCTCTTGACCGTCTCCCAAACGTCGTTGAAGGAGGCCTTGGAAGCAGCCAGCTTGCCCCGGTAGTGATCGAGGGTGGGGTTCACGCTGAACTCGTTGTAGGAGCTGCCGTATCGGAAGTGCAGACCGGCGGAGATGGAGAAGTCGGCCTTGAGGGTAACGGAGAGCTGGTTGAGGATGCCCTCGCGGGCAGGCGAAGCGTGGGTGACGAAAACGCGCGTTTCGGTGGGATCGTAGACTCGGTGAGCGGTGTCGACCAGCTCACCCATCTGCAGAAGCGTGGTCCACATGGTGCCCTGGCCACCGGCAATGGTCGTCCGCCCCTCGCCGTTGTCGAACAACTTGTGCATGACAACAGCGCCACCGAGACCCAGCAGGCGCAGCTTCACGCCGCCGAGCTCGAGCAGCATGGACCGGGCCTCGTCGATGATGTGCAGGTTGTTGACCTTGTACTCCCCGGACCGGAACTTCTCCAACACCCTGACGTCCTCGCATGCGCCCCACACGGTGTAGACGGGGACATCGAGCTTGATGTCGCCGCTCAGCAGGAGAGAGAGCTCGGAAAGGGGGAGGTCGCTGGGCGCAAAGCGGTTCTTGACGGAGCCGGGTCCGCCTTGTTGGATCGACTTCTTCACGGGTTCGGGGATCAGGGGAGAGTATTGGGCGACGTGCTTCAGAGTCCTACGAGTCGAAGTCAGCATCGGCCGCGCAGAGGACGAGGGTGATGATGGGAAGGAGCGTCGGCTTACTTCTCAGCGATCCGCTCGAGGGAGGTGTCATCGTAGAAACCGAAGTCGCCGGTGTGGATGATGTGGTCGGCGCGAGCAGTTCTAGCGAGCTCGTTCAGGGAGTTCAGGTTGCCTGGCCGGGGGTCAGCAAACGGGTTTCGGATGGGTTTCCTTGTCGAGCAAGCGTACCGCGGACATCTGCAATGCAAAGTACTCTGATGGGACCGGTCTGGATGACACGGCCCTGGTTGGGGAGAAGGGGGGCAGCGCCGTTGGGGGTGAAGCCCGGGTTGTTGTATTGACGCGGCTGCATATTGTCAAGCTGGTCAGTCTCTGCATGCGTAGGTGATGTGTGAAGGTGAAGACGAAGGCAACCGTCAGGGGAGGAAGTAGCTCCAAGATAGACTTACGGCGGCCATGCTCTCTCTTTGTGTGGACGGGGCAGTCGCGGTGACGATCGGGCGGAGGTGTTCAGCTGAGGTGAGCTTCGCTGTCGGGAGGTTCGTGAGGGGGAGCAGAAGAGCTCGAAGATGCGCGATGGAGGTCAGGGGACCCGGGTATCAATGGAGATGAAGATGGGAGATGGAGAAGACGATGGGGCTGTTTGCGACAAAGTTGACGAAGTGATGCTCCCCTGGCAAGGCTGTTGATTTTTGCTTGGTGGTCGGTTTGGGGCTTCCAATACAGGGACGGTACAGTACACGTAGAAAAGCTCCTGCCAGCCAACCTTCAGAAGGAACGACTGGATTGGCGCGTGGCTCGTGGGCTCCAGGAGATTCCTGCCCAAAGCGGCTTAGTCCGGCGCGGTTCCAGCTGGTGTGGCAGGGGCATGTTGGGGTCATCGAAGGCAAGGCAGCGGCTTATGTAACGCGCTCTGGCCCCTGGGATCAGGCCCCTGTTGGCGTTAGGTACCTATGCCCAAAGCCAGGTTCAACCTCCACAGTTTACAGCCGTTTACTTGCAGTGAACCATCCCAAGAACTTACCGAGGCAATGTCACACATCAGCCAGATTCCAGTCAAGCCACAATCCCAAGCATCGTGTTTGCTTCAATGAACATCCAACAGTCATACAATTCTCGTACCAGCCCCCACTCCATTGAACCCAGGCCGCTATGCTGTACACATTCGAGGTTGCTCCCGACAGTGGTTCGACCCCTCCTACTGAGGCTATCGAGATATTAAGGAAAGACACAGACATGTGTGGTAAGAGGAGGGAGAAACAGGAAGAGGCTTTCAAAATATAAAAAAAAAAAACGTGGGGGTACAGCGACCCCCGGCCCCCCGGGCATCCTTCCTCCGCGGGCGTTATGTGGCCGCTGACACGCCCCGAACTCCAGCCCATATGCACTCCTCGCCGTAAGGGGGGAAATCTATACACAGTTGCCTCGTCGCCTGTTCGCCACCGTCAGACCTCGTCCATGTCAGTGCCGATGACGATGTCGCCAGGTCACCACATGTCATCTCGACCATCGCGGTGCCGCCCTTGGTCGTTGCCACTGTCGCGACCGCCGTGGTCATACTGGTCGTAGTACTCCTTTCCATGCTGCCCGCCATACTCATCATGGCCGCCGCCGTAGTTGTCGTTGCTGTGGCCCTGCTGTTGGCCGCTGCCTCCTCCGTGCTCGTACTCGTAGATCTGCGCATCGTCAACGTAGTCTACGCCCTCGTGTGTGTTGCTGTCCCCGTATTGGGAGGCACCCTAGGGTTCGTCAGTACCTCGTGCCAAGCCAGGGGCCAGAGAGGGGTTAGGGGGGCTGTTCACGTACCCGGTGGTAGTCGAAGTTGTACTGGTCGAGGGCGTCCTGGTCTGACTCCTCTTGTTGTTGTTGCTGCATCTGCTGCTGGGCGAGATACTGCTCCTCCTGTTCCTTGCGACGACGCTCCTCCTCCAGACGCCTCTGCTGCGGCGACTGAGGAACCTGCGCCTGGGGGTGCATAGCCTGGACGATGGCGAGGTAGTTGTACATGAAGTTGCTGAGAAGAACTTGGCTGGATAATGACCGGCGTGGGTTGGCCAGCTTGATGTGTGCCATCCGGTAGATCGCTCGCTCCTCAAGCAGTGGGAATCGGGTCCAATGGTAGTCGACATCGGGCCGGAGGGGTCGATACACCGGGTCCTCTGAGACGCGGAGGTGGTGTCCCTTCTTGCTGGTGGATTCCCTCTCACCCTTCTTCTTGCTACCGCCAAAGAGGCCTGAGAACAACCCGCCACTCTCCTTTTCCTTTTTCGGGGGATCGGACTTTCGGCTGCTCTCTCTTTTCCGTTCCTCGGCTAACTTGCTGTCAACATTGTCCCGATCAAGCAGTAGACTCTCTCGTCCCTTGGTAACCGCACTTTCAATGGAGTTCTGGAGGACATCCAGCCGGACATTGTCCTGGGCCTTTTCGACGAAGCTCTTGCTCTTCTTCTTCTCTTCATCCTTTTTCTTCTTGTCTTTGTCGTCGCCGCTTCCTTTGAGCCATTTGGACCAGGACTTCGAAGAAGATCCGCTGCCGCTGTCATCATCTTTCTTTGACTTCTTGTCGCTTTTTCGATCATCAGCTGCCAGCGTCGGAATAAAAGTAAGACTATCGGTGCGGGTAGCACCGCCACCAGGCAGAGGGGATGGGTGCTGTGCCATGTCATTTACACTGTTGTTCGGGCCGTTGCCATGCTGCTGCTGCTTTGGCTGCTGCTGTTGTTGCAAGGTGAGAGACCCCGAAGGACTGGACTGGGGTGAGCGAGCAATGCCAGGACGCTTTGACGATCGGGCGGGAGGCTCATCAGGGACGCCTTGCTGGGAGGAGGTAGTTCTCTGAGGGTAGCCTCGTTGACCGCCCTGATCATCTTCAGCGGCTGGAGTTTCGACGATCTGCGGCACAGACGATGTTGAGGAAGCTCGGGCGGAGGGTTGATCCTGGAAGTTACGCAAGTTGGAAGAAGGTTCGGCGGCATCTGAGGAGGAGGGTTGCTCGCCGCCAGTGAGCGTGGAGTATGCATCTTCTTGAGAGAAGTTCTGCTGGCGACGCGCAGGCCTTCCAGGGCGTGAAAAGTTCTCGGAGATGGGCTCGGACTGTACCCTGGAAAGCAGGTGACCTTTGGGCACATCCTCCAGGGGGGTCGCGGCGGGAGCGTCTGGCGGCTGCTGGGTCTCAGACTGGTTTTGACGGCTAGCAGAAGTCCGCTTTGTGAGGGAGTGTCGTTCCCCTGATCGCAAACTGCCACCCTTCCTGTAGGTTGTACGGGTGGAACGGCGGAGCCCCATGCCTGGAACCATGGGCAGTATTGGCATGTCATCCACGCTGCCTTCCGGTCCGACGCCTGGTTGCGACTCTTGAGCAAGCTTCTGCACCGCGCCAGTAGGGTCCTTTACGAGATCATCCAGACTGAGCTCTGTTGTTGGCTCGCTGGTCCGCTTGCCATCCAGCTTCACTGAGCCATCCACATAGCCGTCCGCGCCGCGACCTCCTGAGTTGTCTATCTGGCGAGAGAGCATGCTCTTCTTTCTTTTCAAGCCACCCGAGTTGCTTCGATCCAAAGTGTCCGGGGAGAGAAACGAGTCGCCCGACCTCCTCTTCATGGATTGCACGCGGTTCTCAAGAAAATTCTTAAACTCTGTCGGCGCCAGTTCTGGATGAACCGCCGCGGGCACCCACAGCAGTCTGGAAGGGTCCGCCTCGTCATCGTCTCCCGAGGGCGCCATAGATGGCATGGTCGTGAGCGACATGCCGGTAAACGGCAGCAAGTCCGGATCGGTGTTGTTGCCGACGTCCATCGACATCCTCCTCAGCGCCTGGAGGTTACTCAGCTCCTGCGCGATGTCGTTTGGGTGTTCGATGTTGGTCAGGGGGAACTGTGACGACTCGTTCTGAACATCCCGTAGGGACATGGTCGGAGACAATGGGGACTTGGGCCCGTCTCCGTAAGGGTTCGCCCTCAGGCTCGGGGCTCGCGTGGGTAATGTTTGGGACTTCTTGATGCCGGGGGTCCCGTTGAGCGACAGGTTGGCGCCTGACTGGTCTGAGGTGGAGCGCAGCAACTGCTGCCGCCGCGTGTCTTGGCCATCGTCCAGGAGGTTGAGTTTGTGAAGGTGTTCGGGTTGGTGTATGAAGCTCATGGGTCGGTGATCGTTGGCATAGTCGTCCTCGTCGCCGTAGAGGGTGCCGATGGCCTCGGTGACATGGTGGCTCGGGTCAGATATGGACAGCTGGCTGGCATGGCCGCGTCGGCTGGCGAAGCTACCGCCAACATCGCCGCGGGGGCGGGATGATGTCTGGAGAGAAAGGAGAGTGGTCAGCAAGAGCAAGCAACGACTCGACAGAGCCCACGCGAAACAACGAATGAATGCCACACAGTCGCTGCCGTATCAGGCTTGTCGATCGTCCACGCAACGCAATCGAGGATGGAGAACGGATGGGAGAACAACTGGAGCAGTCGGCCCCAGCCAGGATCCAGAGAATGCTGGGCATGTACCACAAACCGGGGAGACGCACCATCATCTAGAAAGCAAAAGCGCCGCGGGAAAGGCCAGAACGCCGGCGAGAACCCCCCAGGCAAGAAAAAAAAACCCCCAGCAGTGGCTTATGGTCGTTCTGTCGTTGGAGGATCGGTGAACTCGCATCGGGTCAAGAGCGGTCGTGAGGCATAGGCGCGGTCGTGGGTAGTCGGGTCACAAGTTGGCCGTCGTCGGGGCACGGTACTTCCACCCAAGGCGTGGATTGGGAGGGGGGCGACAAGCGGGTGGCCGCGCCGCGGTGGGCGATCGCACAGAGATGGTCGGGCAGAACGATGGAGAGTGTCGAGGTATGTATGCTGTCGGTGTATGGGTCTGGGAGATCAGTCAGAGAGGACGTCGTCGTGGGAATGACCGTCGTCTCGGGGTGCCGGTGCTGGGGTCTCTGGGTCTTTGGTTCTTTGGTCCTTGGTTCTTTTGGGGGTGGATGATGGGATTTCGCTCTCCCTCCCCCCTACTGCTGCAAGCTTGGAGCGAGCGGGCACCGCAGCGGCTCACAGACCAAGGACGACGGCGAATGGAGGTGCCAAGTGCCAAGGTGCCAGCCTGAGTAGAGGACCGGAAAGGGTTCGGGCGTGACTTGGGCGTTGGGTGCCATGGCCAGCACATTGGGAGGTACCCAAGGGCGCGGGTCGAGGTACCGTCTCTTGGGCGAGGAGGGTGCCGCCGGGGGCGCCCCCCAATTGCATTAGCGCAATCAAATGGGTGGCGCCGTAATCATGACACCCCACTGCGGAAGGCCGTGGTCACTGGGGACGGTCACGTGCCGGCGGTATAAGGTTTCCCGGGTCTGACTGATGCGGTGGCTTGGGCTTGGGCCTGCCCCCCGTGGCCACAGTCACCCCCTTAACTAAGCCCGCCGGCGTTCGCTCCCCTCCCAGGCACGCGCTAGGGGGGGGCATGCGTTGGGGGGGGGAATTAGGGGATTCGGGGCGTGTCTTACCGTTTAGATGGCGTGTGGTCCCTGAATCCAGCGTCTGATCCAGCGCGCCCGGCGTTGCGTCCGCCTGACAATGGCCTGGAGGCGAGGCCCTAACAATCTGAATGAATCCAAGGGTGAGTGAGGGTCGATCAGTGACGTGCCTTGCGTGTCTGCTTCAGGCTGGGATCCAAGACACATCTCAGATAAGACTGATCGCCTGACGACGGGACCAGCCTCCTTCAGCATGTCATCAGCACCCTCGCCAGCAGCATGATCCGTCTACCCGCCTCATCTTGTCTATTCTGGGACATATCGACACGCGGGATCATAACAAGCAGACATCATGCCCAGGGACAGGCGGCAGGCAGGCGGCAAGGCAAAGGGGGACAACGGCTTGGACTTCGTCTCCCGATGCCCATTCATCCATCCATCCATCCATCCATTCCCATCTCGAGCCAGTTAGTGTCAGGGCCCGCGCCAGGCCATCCATGTTTGACCAGTCGGCCCAGCAGAACAAGCCTCCGATCGCCTTTCTCGAAGAAACAAACACCAGACGTCCGTTCCATTCGTCGAAACACATAGTTCCGGACGACACTCCGAGCGACAAGACGAGAAAAAAAGCAACTCCAATGAACCAGCAACGATCCCTGGCAGTGGCACGGAGGGAAGGGCCCACCAGCGTGCAAGTCTTCGACTACAGCGCCTTGGGACTCGGACCCGTCCCTGAAGATCATGGCCTTGCTCCACCCTGTCGAGCACCCTACTCGAGCGGAGGAGGTTGACATTGCGCCCCAACCCCTTTTCTACATCGACCGTCGGGAAGAACCCGTCTGGCCTCCCTCCCCATGTATCACGGAGATTCCAGCGCTTCGAGAAAAGCGGTCGGGCCAACCACACCCCGGTACGCGGCCTCTCGGAGACCGTGTTGGCGCCTTTCATGCCGTGGCTGTTCTTCATGCCTCGCCTCGTGCCTTCAACTGCCGTGCTTATTACCACCCGCGTGTGCTCCCTGGTCTTTCTGGTCACTTCGGTACCGCAAGCAGAGGCGGGTCTGCGTACAACCTGCTCGTGGCCGCGCCGCCGAATGAATCGCTACCTCGCAGCGGCGACCATACAGTCATCACCGACCGAAGCTCCACACCTTCACAGCATCCCGTACTTCGTCAGCTCGTCAGGCCTGCCATGGAGGGTCGTCCAGTGACCTGGGCGCGATCACCGATCTACTGGCCTCTGACGAACTGAAATGAGGTGAACAGCGGGGTCCTGGCAGCAAAACAAGCGAGATGGTTGGCCACCTCGCGCAAGGAAAACCTACATATGGGATCTGGGCCGACACCCACCACCACCAACACCACGGCCAGCAGGCACCCGCAGAAGTCGCCACACGCAAACATGAGCTGCTCTCGGGGAACGGGTAAAAAGAAGCTTGGGACCGGCCGACCGAGCCACGCATCCTCGCGCGTCAGAGCATCCTTGTTTTGTCCCCAGTCTACCTTACCTTAGCTGGTCGGTCTGTCGTCGCATCACCAATTGCCAGCCTTTGCGAGCGCACACATTCGCCCCCCCCCCGACGCCAGCGAATGTCGTGCCTTTCGACTAAGGCCGGGCGATGGCTTTCCACGCCATCTCTGCACACAATGTGCTCTGGTCGACGCTTATGATGCCGCTGTTCTGCTGTCCCACGCCGCACTTCCTGCGGCGGCTTGGCTCGTCCAGACCAAAGGCCAAGGCAGCAGCACCACCACCGCCGCCGCCAGCCGCCTCTCAGGCGACACAAACGACGCAGATGGACTTCGACACGGAGAGCATGGCCAGCCAGCCAAGCCAGGAAGGCCTCGTCCTCCAGAGGAGACCGCGTCCCGCCAATCTCGGGGACGTCCCCTCCTTCCGCTTCTCACGTGAGCCCTCGCTCAATTGGACCAAGCCCCTCCCCCAGATCCCACCATCGGACATGGCCCTCTCCGGCAAGATCGTTCTCGTCACCGGCGGCGCCCGGGGCGTCGGCGCAGCCATCGCCCTGCGGCTCGCCAAGGACGGTGCCCGCATCGCCTTCACCTTCGATCACGCCTCCTCCGTCTCCCGCGCCCATGCCGTCATCGCCTCCGTCGAGGCCGCCGGCTCCTCCGCCACGGCCATCCAGGCCGACGCCACCAAGGACCACGACCGCGTCGTCAGGCACGTTCTCAAGGCCTTTAAGGTGTCCCACATCGACATACTCGTCAACGGCGCCGGCGCCGACCTCGACGCCCCGCTCGAGGCCACCTCCCCGGAGGCCTACGACCGCGTCTTCGAGACCAACGCCCGCGCCGTCTTCTTCATGACCAAGGCCGCCCGCCCCTACCTCGCGCGCGAGGCCCGCGTAATCAACCTCTCCGGCAGCGCCGCCAGGGGCGACACAGTCGGCAGCATGGCGCTCGCGGGGAGCAAGGCCGCCGTCGAGGCCTTCACGCGGGTCGCGGCGCGGGAGCTCGGAGAGATGGGCCGCGGCATCACCGTGAACTGCGTGAGTCCCGGCATGGTGAGGACGGAGGACTTTGAGGGCGTCAGCGAGGATCTGAGGGTGGAGACGGCGAGAGGGACGCCCGCGGGGGAGAGGTTCGGGAGCGTAGAGGACGTGGCAGACGTCGTTGCGTTTCTGGCCAGTGAGGGCGCCAGGTGGGTCACAGGGACGGTGGTGCCCGTCAACGGGGGGAAGATGATGTTTTGATATGACCCAGATCAGATTGTTCGACGGGAGCGGCGTTTCATGCGGATCAAGGAACGCATAGTCATGGATTGGTTACGGAGTCTGGTTGTGCCGGTTATGTGCTTGTGTCGTTGCCGATACCGAAAGCCATGTTTGTTTTTGACCTTGCTATGAATATTGTGAAGTGCTTCATGACCTTGACGGAAAGAGCTGTGCTGTAGACGGCCAACGGAAAAACACACCAGGTCGGATGCCCCCTTTTATCCTCCTTTGGGATACCTCGCCACAAGGACGGTTGACAATGTGTGTTTTTCCACACTGGGCTGCTACCACACGCCAAGGTGCCATCCTGCCTCTGTCTCGATTTTTGCATTCTGTTGTAAATACCGCCAAGGGAAGCGAGTGCGGCCTGGTGACGGGGGCGTCGACAGAGACAAAAGTCCATGAAATGTAAAGGCAGCCACTTCAGAGACAGGTAGTGCGACGGCCTCTATAAGCCAGAACAAATTGTACGTATATGGTATCATCATATTAAAGTATAAGCGCTACCAGCACTCAATCATCAATCTATGGATCATACTCCCAACTCCTCGTAAACCCCGAATAAACAGTAAACCATGCATCGTGCTCCGTATCGTCATCCCCAGATCAATCCGTCTCGTAGACAACCTCGTCATCGTCCTCGATGGGGTCAACGTCCCGAAGCACGCTGTCCGGCAGCATTTGGCTTTTAGTCAACAGTTGCGAAGTGTCCAGGGAGAAGTCCCCATAAGGCAGCTGAATGGAACTGTCGTCGTCATTCTCGACGGGGGGCAGCGACAGGCTAGACGACGGCAACGGATCCCGCGAAGCCCGAGGCAGGACCTTTGAAGGCGATGTGGGTGGGCTTGAAACCTGGCTCGCCGTCGTGGCCTGCGAGAGTCGAACGGAGCGCCGCGTCGTCGAGGAAGGGTTCGGGTTCGGAAGACGGCTGAAGGGTGTCGGGGTAAACTTGGTGGGGAGTTTCGGAGCGGGAGCCGCCGGCGTGGCGTTGTAGACGCGGCGGCGTTCTTGGCTCGAGCTGGAGGGGACGAGGAGGTCGGGGTCTGATGTGTTTTGGAGCGTCGCTTCGCTTAGTATCTGCTTCTCAACCTCTTGGGAGATGGTGTATTTAGAAGGGGTCGGTGACTTGTGATGCTGCTCGATGGTACCAAGCTCTGACGGAACATCGTCGAGCAGTGGTGAATCGGTCGCTTGATCATCCTCCTCGTCGCCAAAGATGGAGCAACGGAGATTGGCCATGAGGTGACCTACGACCGTTGGAGGTACGTAGTTGTACTTCTGTGGCGGCCCCGCGACCCAGCCGTGCTCCTTCATCTCCGCTAGGGGTACCGGGTTGTTGAGCTCGTAGACTTCTTGAAGTTCGTATGCGAAGCTGTTTTGCTTCTTTCCGGCATTGAACTCGGCGTTTCCAACGCCCGACTCGTTGATCTCACCGGGTTGCTTGTAGTTGGATATGACTGCCATGTACTTCAACGTCGAAACTGGCGCAGTGACGTAGATCCACATCCGGGTGACAACATTGGGGATTCTGTAGCTGCGGAATTCGTGGTCCTTTTTGCCCTTGACGATGTCGTCGACGTGGTTTGGATGAATGGAGATGAAAATGTCAGACCTGTCAGTCTGAGGTCCCATCGCGTGGATTCGATCCAAGGAGATTCGCTGACTCTCCACAGCTTGTGTTGGCTGGCTGCGCAGCTGTGTTGGCGTGGCCTCGGAGGGCTCCTCCGGGGGGTGATCCTGTGTTTGAGACTGTGTCGTGGCCTGCGAAAGGGGCCTTGGCATGGGAAGGCGAGGTGAAGATGTGAGTTGCTCAGCTTCGACCTCAACGAGTGCCGCACGCTCATTTTTAAGAGGAGGGAGTGAGGTATCAACAGCCTGGGAAGTGCCTGACCAGCTTCCGAACGAGGATTCTTTTGAGGATGTCTTCTCAGAAGACGTGACCAGGCCCTCCACAAGAAGCTGGGTTTCCTGTCCCACCTCGCCGTACTCGTCCTCTTCTGCTGCCGGGTAAGAGTCTCCCAGCTCATCGAACTCGTCATCGGAGTCTGCGATCTCGCGTTCCGCCGGCTTCGGTGTAGATCTGGGCATGACTGGAGAAGGGCTACTATCCCTCTCAACAGTCGCTTCCCCTGCCATTTCATCTTCCAAGATGCTGATCTCGCCAAGGATTCGGCTCTGCGGTGGACGCATGAGCTGAGATGGGCGCGGCGTGACGAAACGGACGGCCTTGACGGTTTGGTTATGAGCCTTGTCGGGGTCGCGGTTCTCCTTTCCAGGAGAGGGAACCACTACCGATGAAGTCGGGCTTTTTGTGATCGTGGAGTCTTCTATAACCATGCCCCGAGAGCGAGGAAGCTTCGGCACTTCCGATATTTCTGGCAGAGGAGCCAAGGTATTTGTCGACTTGTGCTTGAGCGGTGATCGCTTGTTCGCTGGGCTGTATCTGGCCAGCATGGGGGTGAGGGGTGAGTCCTGCGACGATGGTATGACGTCTCTGCGGACGCGCTTGTTGGTTGGGGTCTGCGGGACGACAGACGGTGTCCTGGTGGCCCTGCTTTGGCTTTTGTTCTCCTTGTCTGCACTCTTGTCGGCGTGGTATGCGTCTGAATCTCCCATCTCGGTGTCTCCAAAAACCAGACTTAGCTTCTCGTCCTCCGAGTCATCGATCTGCAGATTGGCCGGGTCATCGTCCCTGCTGCTGAATGACAACTCCGGGTATCTCTGGGTGAGGGTTTGCGTGTGGTATGTGCTCCGCGGCGGTGAAGAGTTTGGCGCGTCGCCCTCCGTCTTACGTCTCTTCCTCTTCTTCGGGCGATCTAGCTCGTCTTCGTCTTCAACCGGCGCGCGGTCAACCCAGTTGAACTGCGTAAGGGTACTCTGCTGTGGTGAGGTGGTTTTCTCCTCTTCTCCTTTGTCTTCTGATTCTTCAACTGACGAAGAATCGCGGCTTGCGATTTTCCGCCGCAGGTTCTTGGGTCTCCGACCATAGCCCCGGATCGTGGTTCGTCGGTGGGGGAATCTAGTTTGCTGCAACGCGGGACTCGAGTGATAGACGCGCTCGGCGTCGGGCTGCCCACCAGATCGTGTTTTAGGCGCCATTTCGAGTCGGTGTGGGCTTGTGCGTCTATTCTGGCGATGAGTTGTTCAAGGCTGACGAGAATATGTCAGTCTTCCATGATGGAGGTGGTGACGCAAGGATGGCAGCTGGTCGTGTCTTGAGCCAGTCGCGTTTCGCGTAAAGCTGCAGCCACTCTGACATTCGACGCGTTCAGGGCGGGGGCTCGTGACGACCCCACTTACCCCGGCCCTCAGCCCCCAAAATGTGCTGTAGCCACTACAGCAGCACAGTGGAGGCCAGAGCCACAGGGACGTCCCACTGCCCCGTAGTGAATAATAAGTATCCGGCGGTAACACATGAGGAAGGATGAGTATTTGGCAAACCCCGAAAGCTGATCAAGTTATTCGGGTCAACGTTATCAGTCTATGGACTTGATATGTCAAGGTCTGGACCCGGTTTGAAGGTGCTTGTCAATCTCGCCTGCCAACCACACGTCAGTCAGGATATGGTATTTTGCTGGTAGTAGAGAGGCTCGCAGGCATAGTTGGCAGCTTCTTCCTCGGGCAGTGGAAAGCTGCCTGTGCTTCCAAGGATATGGGGCGGTCTCCAAGGCAAGGCAGGCATAGCCACCGGCAAGCGGAGCACAAGGTCACCCAGTAACCCAGTTACCTATGCTGGCTGATCCTGGAGAGTACGTGTTATGGGCGTTGGTGTGGTTGAGAATCCTCAGCTGCACATGTTTAGAAGCATCAACTGCCAGAACTTTCTCGAGCAGCATGTTGATTCCACGTGTCTTCCGCAAAAACACAGAGCATACATCATGCCCAAGCCTGCTTACTGGGTAACCTAGTCTTGCCCTCACTGCAACTATGGGTACCGGGCAGGACTATGTCACCAACTGCATGCCACAAGGTACACGCACGATAGATCGACTTGGAGCACCAACGTCAACCTACTTCCGAGCTCTTGGTGTCTACCAAGAACGAAAACAACTTTTTCGGCAAGGCCGCGGAGGGGGCACGACCGAGTCAATCGCATAAGAGCACGGGTTTGGTACGATGGACCTTGTGCGATTTTAGGCGTAAGGTAGTCTGTCTACAGACCAGTTTCGGTGACCTGATGTCTCCTTCTATCACTTCTCATTAGCCGAGTTCACATCCTGACTCCTGGGCCATTTTCCTCGGAGCAATGGAATATCGCCGATTACGAGAGAGTTGCCCGGGCTACATTCGCCCCCCCGTCCCCCCTTCCTATTGAGCTGCATGACCTCAACTGGCACATTTTTCTCTTTTAACCTTCGTGCGAGTACTCCACTCAGATGAGTGGGCAATGAAGCCTTGTGCTTTTAATCGACAAGAGCTTATATTCTCGCCTTCGTTGAGCAAGGCCTCGAGGGCTAACCCAACGCGCGAGGCTGACATATGCCCTGATGTCCGTGTTTTCGGCAGCACTCGTCGCTAATGAGCGACCAAACATGGTGTAGCCACGATTGGTCCTTGTATTGCTCTGCGTCACAGGTTGGGCTGAAGGTGTGATCAAACTGTGGAAGAGCCGAGCCCTAGATACCTGGCTGCGCGGCAAAATGTCTTTCTGACAGCTGCCCCATACGACTTACGACCTTTCTCTTCGGAGGTCTTGTTGACCCGCTTGCCGACTGCAACACCGTTGATGAAGTTGTCGTGCTCAATGTCCTCAGGATCGACTATAAACAGGGGATCGCGGCTCAACAGATACGGCGGGCTGAGCCGATTCAGCTTACCCTCGATGATGGAGGAGACGTCGGGGTTATGCTTGTGGCAGTTGGTCTTGGGACCCATTTGACGCGTCGTGGAGCCGCTGGCCATCGCTGCAGTGGTTTAGTTAGTGTTGATGGGAAGCAGTGTGTAGCAGAGTGTAAGATTGTAGGAAGGTCTCGACCTTTGCGAAAGCGAGGGTTTGGGTGAGGTTCCTTTTTTATCAAAGCGACCTTGAGAGCTTATGTGGTTTGCAGCGTGGACAGCAGTGGCAGTGGGGTGTTTAATGGAAGTGTCTGTATACGTTCACGTTTTTGCGCGCCCATGCCAGGCCGCAGGAAAGAGGCCCTGCTTATATGCCTTTCTCTAAGTCGAACGGTAGGCCCGGGAAATAGGTCGATACCGCTTTCCGAGCCTGAATGAATCACAGCTTGCAAAAATGGGTTTGACCAGAACGGTGGATGCAAACCATCGCAGTTGAGTTTGGTGGCCATAAAACCTGGTCAGCTGATCAGTATGCTTCAACGGATAGATGGCACTGTCATTTTCGGTCGGCTATCTCATGCACACGAGGATAGCATGCCCAAAGAAGCTTGCATGTGCTACGTGGTGGCCTCGAGACCCGTGTCACGGCGGAACTTTAACCTGTTGAGCTACACATCCTCGAGTCTCCATCGCTGTAGGTGGTTTTCGACAATGGACGAGCCCCGAGCACATGGTAGAAGGGCCTGCATGTGCGCGAGCGAGTGGCACTGTCGTGCGCCGGTCACGAAGTCTCACCGTCAAGCCTTCCGATAGATCCACACAACATCGAAGCCGGCACGGCCGACACGCGCAAATTGTTTAGTTGTACAAAGTTCAATTCTAGCATCGGAGTCAGTTCGATATGTACAGCCCAACCCCACTCTACTTCTTCGGCTCCTCCTTCTTCTCCTCGGGCTTTGGCGTTGGCAGCTTGAAGCTCTCGGGCTTGCGGTCCTCGCCAGCGCCAATCTGCTCCCACGAGCTTGTGCCGCCCTCAAAGTTGCGGAACGCCTGGGTGAGCTCGAGAGGCTCGGTGACGATACGCTTCTTCTCCTCGTCAAACCGGATCTCGGTGTAGCCGGTCACGGGGAAGTCCTTGCGCAGCGGGTGGCCCTCGAAGCCGTAGTCGGTCATGATGCGGCGGAGATCGGGGTGGCCAACGAAGAAAATGCCGAAAAGATCGTAGGCCTCGCGTTCGTACCAGTTGGCTCCATCAAAGAGACCAGTGATGCTAGGAACGGGAGACACCTCGTCGGCGTAAGTCTTGACGCGGATTCGGGAGTTGAAGCGGACGCTGAGGAGGTTGTAGACGATTTCGAAGCGCTGGTCGCGCGTGGGGTAGTCAACAGCTGTAACAGTGCTGACCTGAGTAAACTCGGCAGAGGAGTTGTCTGGGCACGATTAGTTTTCTCGTCGATAATCCGGGCGAATTGATCATCAACATACACTTCAGGAAAGACATGACGGGGATGACACCCGAGGGGGGGATGTAGATGGTGAGCTCGTCCTTCCAGACGGAGAACTGCTGGACGTATTTCGGCAGGCAGCCCATGACCCAGGCGCCGTACTTGTGCAAGTTGTCGCCCTTGGTGGCGTACTTGTCGGCCGGGTTGACGACGGGCGCCGTGAGAGGGGAGGGAGCCTCCTGGCGGACGGCGGAGCGAACGTTTTGAGCATCCTTCGGCTGGCCAACGGGGTAGCCGACCAATTGAGGGATGGAGGTCGAGAAAGCGCGCGCCTCAGCGACACGGCCCTGTCGCAGGCCGGCCAGGGCGCGACTCCGGTACAGCTTGGTCGCCATTGTGATGGTGGTTGAATGCGTGCGGGTAGGCAATGTCTGGAGAGAGGTTGGCAGTGGATGGTGATGCCGTTGTGATGGATTGGGAATTTGGGGAGCTAGCGGGCCGCTGTTGACACTGCGGTGTGTACCTAGAGAGTGCTGCTTATTTCCTTGCCTGCGATTCGCTGTCCTCCCTCGGTCAACTTTGTCCTACTCACTATCCCAAGATCCCAGTACTTCATCAAACTCCGCGACTAGACTTCAGGTCAGAGAATCCAAGTGCTTCAGGCGAATGCTCACTTCAGCCGTCATCAGTTTCGACCTTTTCCTTCCATTTCTCTCGTCTTCCGACCCATCCTGCGAAGAGGGGTGGCAGCATGGAGGAGAGGGTCCTTCTAGTTGCCAGCTTTTCTATCACGTGATCAAGTCACTAGTCCCAAAACTGCCTGGCTCCCTTTACAGACCCATGGAAAGGCTTTGGCGCTTTCCATCTTCATTCGAACATCTTCCCTCTGCAGACTCCCATCAACCACCCGTTCCGTCACTCACCCCCTACCTCCCTCCCACACCCCGCGTGCATCATTTACGCGATCAGACAACGACATGGCCCCCCAAGATATGTTCTTCGAGGAGGATGAGGACAACTGGTAAGCCTGCCTCGCGTTTTCCGACGCCGCAACGCGCTGGCGTTATGCATGAACGTTGAGCTTCGCTTGGGCTGCATCGGGCACCTATTCTCAAGTCTTTTATTGACAGTTCGCAGTCCGCTATGTATCGAAGAACTCGATCTTTCCGATCGAAGCTTCCGGCCATGTCCATGCGGCTACCAGGTTCGTCAGCGCTCTTTGATGCCACCTCGTCCTTCCCCTTGCGGAAGCTAACTTTTCTCGATGATCAGGTCTGCCAGTTCTGCTTCAACAACATCAAGAACAACATGAACGGACTCTGTCCCGCGTGCCGAAGACCTTACGATGAGAAGACAATAGAGTGGAAGGTCGTCACACCCGAAGAGTAAGTTGGGACAACGCTGCCTAGCGCAGGTGTAGAAGCTGACCAATCTACAGGGTGGCGGAGTTCAGCGCGAACATTCGGAAGAACCAAAAGAAGAGAGCCCTGGATCAGCGGCAAAAGGAGGTTCAGAAGCGCGAAGCCGAGAAAGAAAATCGGAAGAACCTCGTTGGCGTCCGGGTCGTTCAGAAGAATCTCGTTTACGTGACGGGTCTGACACCGACAGTACGGGAGGACGAACTCCTCAAGACTTTGCGAAAACCCGACTTCTTCGGTCAATATGGCAACATCCAGAAGATATCCATCAGCAACCGAAAGAGTTCCGACGGACACAACCAATCCCTTGGCATCTACGTCACCTTTGAAAAGAAGGAGGATGCCCAGCGGTGTATCCAGGCCGTCAACGGGTCGCAGAATGGCGACAGGGTCCTGAGGGCGCAGCTCGGCACCACCAAATACTGTTCCGCCTGGCTGAGACACGAGCAATGCACGAACCGACAGTGCATGTTCCTTCACGAACTTGGCGAGGAAGAGGACAGCTACACGCGCCAGGACCTTTCATCGATGAATAGCATCAACACTCAAAGGCCACTTCCACCCAACGGCAGCTCGTCCCGATCCGCCTCTCGACAGCAGTCGACACCTGCTCCCGCACCTGTTCCGACACCGGCAGCGGCGCCTGTTGCTCAGCCCATGGCACGCTCCTCCAGCAAAGATGAATCTGAAAACGGAGGTGACGGATCTGCCCTTCCTTCCTCAGCTAATTGGGCCCGCAACCCCCAGCGCAGTCGTAGAGGAAGTCATGCGACGAGCGGTGCGGCCCCGAGTCCCGCGATCTCGACGTCACTCCCAGTCACGGCCGAGGCTGTACCCGAGGCCATCGACGAATCTCCTGCCGAAGAATCCTCAGCACCATCTACCACGTCTCAATCCGAAAGCTCACCCAGCCCCGTCGCTGAACCTGTGAAGCAAGTAGGCATTCCGGAAAACATCCTCCGGGCCCTACTGAAGGCCATGGAGGCCTGCCCCTTCAAATTTACTGGGGGTGATTCTGCTGAAGCCGATGACGCCCCGCCCATGTTCGACTTGCGCGGTGGCGAGAAGAGACGAGCAATGCGCGAAGAAGAGGAAGCCCGGCTGGCTGTGGATCAAGAGGAACAGATTGATCAGGTTGAGCTTTCGGAGGGCGAGCCCGAAACAGGTGGCAGTCTTGCTCTGGGTGGAGAGCCTGAAGATCGAGATGGTTCCCGAGAGGCAGCTTTCGACCAGCGTCGTGGCAGTGGGCAACCTCCTATTCAGCGTGGCAGCACCGACGGCATGTTCGGTCCCGCGATTGGCTCTGGCTTCAGCCAGGCAGCGTCAAATGCCGGCAGCCGGTCCATGACACCGCAACAGCAACTTTACATGCGGGGTCAGAGCGGCTTCGGCGACCACCTTCCCCCTGGCATCACGCCGGGTCAGGGATCGCTTGCACCACAGCAGGGTGGCGGCCACAACCGCCAGGGATCGAGGTTCAGTTTTGCTAACGACAACTCTGGCTCATCTTCGATGAAGGTCTCGGCCAACCCGCGTATCATGGCGCAGCAGTCGGCCATGATGCCGTCTTCTTTCCACGCGCAGCCCGGTAGCCAGTACTACTCGTCCTCTATGCCGGGACCTCCTCCGGGACTCAAGTCTACGGGCACGCCGCCGGCCATGTTCGGACAAGGCCAGGCATTTGGTGGCGCGGGCTTCGGTGCCGCGTCCAAGGATTCTGCTGAGCTGCTTCAGAGCTTGATCAGGGGTCGAGGCGCGGCCAACAGCCAGGCGCATGATGCCGCAAAGCGTGAGTTGATGTCTTCTTTTTCTAATCAGTACCCACCCTCTACCTCCTCCTCCCCAGCCCCTGCTCCGGGTCTCCTGGCGTCGCTCTACGGTAACCCCCCTGGAGCATTCCAAGACTTTGGTCCCAAGCAGCAGAAGAAGAAGGGGAAGAAGCACAGACATGCTAACACTTCCTCCTCTGGGGGAGGTGGCCTAGTCGATCTTGCGGACCCGAGTATCTTGCAAGCAAGAATGCAGCACCAGTCGCAGGGCAACGCCGGAGTCGGACAGGGACTGTTTGGTGGTCAGAGCCAAGGTGGGTACAACCCTAACATGATGTACAACACGCGGTTCCCGGGGTCTGGATGGTAGATCCGGAGAGGAGTACGAGTATGAGCACGAGCACGAGAGCACACGCGAGCGAGACGGTTGAGGGGTTGTCATACTTTTTATTGGCACATCATGTACTATGAGGAGCGGCGCGACATGCGATATTTCGAGGAGCGAAACGAAGACCGGCATGGTTTACGGAACACTTTCGCACGGAGTCAGCAGCGAGCATCACGGAACATCCGCTTCGGGCCGCTTTGGGAATCGCAGGGACTGCATTTGGCGTTTTCTTCTGGGGGGCATACGGGGGTTGACAGCAGTCGCGTCCATCTGGCCGGCTCTGGACCTCCCTTTCTTTATTCCGGGATGATCCCCTCCCATTGCTTTGGTCGAGAGGGTCAAGTCAGGCAAGCCATCATCGTCTTCCACTCGCCCCCATGTACGTTAACTCCACAGACCATTCTCAGCCGAGGATGGAAGAGGAGCATGGTCAAATATAGCAACTTGCCCACACTCTTGTCCACCTCGTGCTCTTATTTGATCTTTCGCGGAGACGGACATGGAAGACGATGATGGAGCTGTGACTTGATCTTTGTAGACCAAGCAGACATGTATCTAGATCGTCCTTTCTGTGCTCTGTCTCTGGGAACCGTTGTGTTGCTACTTATCAGGGCGGCCTCGATAGATTTGTCTCACGCTTTGGCGCTGTAGCTGACTTTGGACCACAGATGACGAACTTCCATCGCTGGACGAAGCATCTAGTTCGGTCGATGCTCTGGTCTCAGATGATCCGTCCGACTCGAGTTTATTCATCCAAGGGTTCGGTTCGTCACGGGCCTCGACGGCCACCCCCGGGCCGCCGCCAGGCTTGGGGCTGTCCCACGGGCACCTGTCGCCTGCCATACGCACCCCGATTGCGACAACTGTGGTACCCGCGATACCGCAGCAGCCTGTTCGTGCCGCGACTCCGTCCGCGCACAAGGCGCAAACACTTGCGAGCGTGGTCGGTTCGGTCACGCCAGACCAGACACCACGGAAGAAGGTGCCTGGTTCCGAGGCGAAGAAAAGCATCAAAGCATTGGCTGTTGAGAGTGGCTTGTCCAAGGACATTGCTGCGCACTCACCGTCGCTTCGATCGAAGAAGCTCCTACAGGAAGAGGACTTCCCTGCCCTGGACGCCGTTAGAAGCCCCGCGCTGAAGACTATCGCCCCAGCGGTGCCAGCTGTGCTGACGCCCAAGGCAACCTCAACGCCCAGTAAGAAGTCTCAGGCAGAAGCGAAGGAGTCCAAGGCCTTGCCAGACACCAAGAATGTCCCCGAGCCAGTCCCGACTACTACTCCGTCAAAGGTATCGGAAGCTTCGAAGTCGCCGGCCAAGTCACCTATCAAGTCTACGACCAAGGCTATCGAGAAGAAACCTGCACCTGTTCTCAACATCGCCGCGGCCGTCAAGGCTGCTGCGCCCAAGACATCGACGGAGGCTTCGGCCGCCTCAGCGACCGAAAAGTCGGACGCCTCTGCCTTCCCAGCCTTGCCAGCTCCATCAACTGCCAGCGTCGCGTCCCCAAGCGTGAAAGCTGCGCCCAAGACGCTTCGCGTGGTGAACACCCCCAAGGCGGAAACACCACCCCACCTGCCCGTGGTGGGCACACTCAACGCAGCTGCGCGAGCTCTCTCCGGCGTTCACCGGCCTGACACTCCTGGAAGCCACGATATCAGCGATACCGCATCGATCGTTTCCACGTCCATCTCTGTCTCTCGTACCAGCTCTCCACCGCCTTCCAGGGTCGGTTCAGCGCCAGTACGGTCCAACACCAAGAGCCAGCAGCGCAAGGCCCGCAAGGAAGCTAACAAGGTCGCCGCAATCGTGGAAGCCTCAAAACCTGCGGAGCCGGAGGAGCATGCGCCCATTTTGGGCCGCAAGAAGAAGGTCAAGAAGGAGAAGCCTGCGTCATCCAAAGCTGCCGAGAAGAAGGCTGCGGCGGCTGCGGCTGCGGCAGCTCCAGCTCCAGCTCCAGCTCCAGAGGCCCAGCCTGAGGAGCCGATCACTCCGC
The DNA here is from genome assembly GCA_002851715.1 of Verticillium klebahnii. Taxonomy (NCBI): domain Eukaryota; kingdom Fungi; phylum Ascomycota; class Sordariomycetes; order Glomerellales; family Plectosphaerellaceae; genus Verticillium; species Verticillium klebahnii. The sequence continues at coordinate 725,766 of NMXL01000001.1, read as the reverse complement.
CCGTTACCAAGAGGACTGAGAGTGACAAGCCGGAGCAAAAAGCCAAGGCCGGCAGCATCACCAATGCTTCCCAGGAGAAAAGCAAAGGAAAAGAAAAAGAGAAGCCCCCCCCTGCTTCACCAAAGTCGACCCCGACTCCTCCAGTGCCAGAGCCTGCTGCGCCTGCTGGTGAGGTACCTGAGGATATTGAAGAGTACCCGAAGGCAACCCCTGAAGTTGTCTTCAATGATCTTGTCAGCACCGGCATGTCCTTTGCTGGCGATGTGCTGCAGTTGTTGAAGCCTCTCGGCGACCCGAACAGCCGCGGTAGCGATCGCGCCAACGCCGCCACTGGTGACAACAGTAACCCGCCTCCTTCGACCAAGAGCATCGTCACGGAGAAGGACCACGCGAAGCTGCTTTCCGGCAAACCTGTCCGCAAGATGGTCGATGGGCACCGTGTTCTGATCACTCCGAACGGCGATTGCTTGCGCCACCTGACTGAGCAAGAAGAGCAGAGCTACCTGTACTACCAGAAGCGCGTCTCCATGATGGCGGACGAGCCTGAGGTGTTTGTCGCGCCGCGCCACTTGCCCAGAGGTGGCGGTTTCTCCCTCATCAAGGGCCGCGCCGTCCCCAACGGCGTGCCTTCCTACTTCCCGCCGGCGCCTTCGCAGCAGCAGCGCCTGTTTGCCGACGATCCCGTCAACAAGCTACAGCGCGAGGAAGCCATCAGCTACATCAACCAGTTCGTGCTGCCGCGTCTCAACCTCGGCACCGCGAACCTGGGTTTCGCCAGCAACTGGAAGTCTCACGGCAACGCGACCTACAACCACCCGGAGCTCCAGCTGACGGGTGCCAAGCGGGACGTCGCGGCGGCCAGCCTCAACACGCTGGCGCCCTGGATCTACGGCCACGACGCCGCTGCGGGCGCGGGCATCTACTCTGCCGAGAGCGGCGGCGGCGGCCTGCGCGACGTGCCCGAGGACGAGACGCCCTTTGGCGGCCTCGACTCGGCGCCCCCGCACCACGGGTACGGGCCCGGTCCCGGCCCCGGCTCGGGTCCTGGCGGTCCCGACGGCGGCAGCGGGCAGCAGCACCCGACCAAGCTGCCGCCGCTCAACGGCATGTCGCTCATGAGCGTCGAGGAGGCCGAGACGGCGCTGCAGCTGGCGCGCAGGGAGACGGAGCGGCTCGAGAAGGGGATCAACCAGATCATCAAGCGGAACCGCCGCCTGCTCCTCCCGGCTGGGCGATGACTCGCCGTGGCGGGGGTCACGACCGGCTTGGCGGTGGGCATGCTCCCCGGCGGCGCCCTGCGCGTGGGCGCCGGCGTCGGGGTACGGGCTGTCGTGGCGCTTGTCGAGAGGGTGTTCCTGGTTATGCTCGTGAAGGCTGTTGTGGCCTGCGTGCAGCTCGTGGCTGTCGTTGTTGAGGTGCTGTCGCGCGCCGGGAGGAAGCTGGCTGTTGTTGCGCGCGTGTAACTCCGCAGAGTGTGGAGAGGTGGATGCGATTTAATGTAGGGGCGGATTTGCAGTGTGTACTCATTGTGTATAGCTACATGTATTGGTTAGAGATTAGATGGTCCTGGCTGGCGTTCGGGATCGGCTCAAGATGGGATGCTGCGGCATCTCCAAAGCGAATAGCATTGTCTTTCTGTCTTCAAATCTGCGCTCAAAGCTATTTGAATCTCACCGTGACTAGCTCTTGCCACAAAGCTTGAGTGTCCAATATGGGTCGCTATAGCAGAAATGCCAGGTCTAACCAACGCCACGACATCCATAGCAGCCGCAAAGAAATTGTACGCTTGCCCGGGGTATCATACTACCTCATCCCACCCGTCCCTGGCGTCGTTGCCGATCCTGGCGCTCCGTAGCTCCTCCTGCAGCTTCTCTGTCAGCTTCCGGAGCAACCATTCACTCTCCTCCTGGCTTCCCATCAGCGGACTCCGACTTCCGACCCAGGACCAAGTATCGCCTGCCCCAACGTCCGGTCCGGGTGCCTTGTTTGCCCCGGGGCCCACCCGTACCGGCCTTTCCCGCTTTTCGTGCTCATGCGGTCTTGCACGGCAATGAGTCGCCGCGTCCGCCTCGTCCTCCCCCAGCAGCCGGAGGAAGGTCGCCCACTCGGCAAAAGTATACCGTTTCTGCGACGGAGCCGTTAGCGCGGCGGAGACGGTGGCGATGGCCGTGATGAGATTGTAGTGGTACTCGGCGGCCGCGGCTGCGGCCGCGTCATCTTCATTGTGCTCGGCCGCGGCTAGAGAAGAGGTGTTACGCTTCACGGCGTGGGGGAAACCCGGGGGGAACGCTTGGGTCTCATCCTCGGTGTCGCGGTCGGTGGAAGGCTTGTCAGAGAAGATGAGGCCGCAGGAGAACCTGTGAACGACAGAGGCGAGGTCCTCCTTGAAGCCGCGTTCGCCGGGTAGGATGGTGACGGTGCCGAGGTCGAGGACGGCGTTCTTGATGGCGAGCACCACGGTGTCGCCGGCGTTGGAGATCATGACGGTCGTGGTGGGGAGGGCGAGGAGGGTCCAGATAACTTGGAACACGCGGCCCGCGTTGGAGACGGGGGAGAGATCGCCGTAGCCGATGGTCGTGAGGGAAATGAAGGCAAAGTAGAAGGCGTCAAAGTAGGACCATTGTTGGTAGCGCTTCTCGCAGGCGTGGAAGACCACAGCGCCGAGGAGCCAGAGGGCGAGCCAGGCGGTGAGTGAGATGATGAGGGCGAGCCAGCGGCGGCGAGTGGAGGCCTCGTGCTGGATCCGGCGCATGAGGGTGAATTCGTTCTTCCGGCGGGTGTACTCGGCGGCGGAGGCGGAGGAGTGGGAGGTCGAGGAGCGCTCGAGGGAAGGCTCGTCGATGGGAACAAGGACCTGGTCGGAGCCACGTTTGGCCATGTGGCGTATAAGAGTGCGACGACGCTTCTCCATCATTCGTGCGTCGAGCCGGCGGCGACCGCGTTCGAGGACCATGGAACGGATAGAGCCGATAAGAAGACCGAGTGTGATAATACCAATGAGGGCATATGGGATGAGGAGGGCACGGGCGAGGGTCGTGGTCGGAACATAGTCACCGTAGCCGATGGTGAAGAGGGTCGTGTTGGCCCAGTACACGGCGTCGAGGTAGACCCAATCCTCGATCTCTGCGAAGACCAGGGCACCTATCAGCAGGTAGAACAGGTAGGCGATCGTCTGAAGCATGAGGGTGCGCTGGCTGGCGGTGAGTTGGAAATCCTTGGGGTAGCGACGAGTCTGGGCGCCGTAGAAAGTAACCGCCATGAGGGACGCGGTGAGAAAGTAGAGGACGGCAGCTATCAGGCCGTAGAAGAAGGCCTGAGACCAGATGTACTCGGAGGCTGGGTGGATCTGAAGAGGACCGGCCGCTGTGGCGTTGAGGGCGATCAGGGTGAAAGACGAAATGTACCAGCCAACAATGGTCACGGGTTGGGCGATGGAGAAGCGCACGCGGCGGGCCATGTTGAGGAGTAGGAAGAGGTTAGAGGTGATGGCTATGGCGAGCTGGACGGCGTTGATGGCGAGAAGCCACTCTGGATCGGGCACAAACGGGGCGTCGGCGATGGAGGTGCCGGGAGGTTTATGCTGGCGCCAGGGTCGGGCGAGGGCGCAGATGCTGAAAGCCGAAGCCACGGGGCCCAGGGTGCCGGCGATCATGGGGAAAGCCGATGAAGCAAACCACCAGCGGCTGGTCTGTTAGCTAGGGCAAGACGGGAGATATCATCGTGGTGTGTGGTTGTACGAGACGTACCTCGGAGTCATATGGGCTCCATCGTTTTCAAAGCGCTTCTGGCTCTGTTTCTGGTTCTTTTCTCCTTGGTACTGGTTGACATGATCCTCGATGCTCGCGTCGAGGTCGGCGTCGTTCATGGTGATTGTTCAGGTGCAGGGGAGAGATGTGGTTAGAGTCGTTCTGGCGATGGCTTCATCGTCACATGGCAGGCATCCACCGCTCTCAACAAGGTTGTCAACGAGGGTGAACAAGAATATCCGGAACGGTTGGTAGATGAGGAGGGAATAAAGCTCGAGGCTATCCACGCCCGACGCAACGCCTCAAGGCGGAACTTTCCAGCCATAAGGGATGGCAATGAGGGGGATGGTCAAGATCCATACCTAGGGCAATTGCTGGTGCCAAGGCCGTGTTCGTCTTAGTGGACGCCGGGCAGGCACTCCCCATGACGTCGCTGCTGTTCGCTCGTGACTGGGTGCGCCTGCCAAGGCCCATTCATCACCCGGGGAAGGGTGCGTCGGGCCTCATCATTGGCGCATCTCATCAACCAGCCACACCACTTCCTCCCAAGTAGTGTGGCTCGGACTTTCTCGAGACGCGATTAGCGATTGCGATCGCGGTTGCAATTCATCTCCAACACACTCATCTCATCTCATCTCACCACCACGCGCAGGACACTGTCTCATAAGATACCTCGACCATGAACACATGACTCTCTGTCTCTACGAGGCGCACTCCAGCCTTGGGAATGACGACATCATGGCCGAAGCTGCTGCGTATCCCACCTTGCAGCCTTCGGGCTGCTGGCCGAAAAAGTTTCTCGACTGAGGTCCACCGCGTTGAGGTGCCTTGTCGCTCCGCAGGCAGCATCACCATCGAGTGCGGACCCCTCCTCAAAAACCATTTCGTTGCCAGCCACTGACCTCCTGCAGTCTCCATGGCACATCCCACATCCCATCTACCACCCCCTTAGTGGTTCATCTGCCGCCCTTCGCGCCCATCCCCGATGCGGACCCCTACCTGCCTCCTTTCCTCGCCCCCTTCCCGACCGCTGTCATCAACTACCGTTGGACTGGCCCATCCTCTCTGACATCCCCCTACGCTGAAGCCACAGATGAGGAGGAATTCAAGGCGCCCCTCCACTGGCCCACTCCCCTCCATGACGTCCTCTTCGCCTACTCCTGGCTCACCGAGAACCTCCGCCCCGAGAACAACACCCGCCGCCCCATCTATCTCCACGGCAGCTACCTCGGCGCCACCCTTGCCACCGCCCTCGCCCTCACAGAGTCCCACAAGCACGAGCCCGCCGCCGTACGCGGTTTCGCCGCCTACAACGGTATCTACAACTGGACCATGTTCCTCCCCGACCACAAGCTCAACAAGCCCACCGCCTACCGCGGCAAGACGACCCCCGTGCCGCCACCCGAGGAGGGCTCGGCGCTGCGCCTTCTGCGCGACGCCATGCCCGCGCTGTTCGGCACGCCCGTGCAGCTGTTTGACTCCTTCGCGAGCCCCGCCCTCTTCTTCCAAACGGCGGGCATGGACGTCCCGCCCTCGTTCACGCAGACGGCCGCCATAGCCGGGCTGGTGGACCGGATGGCGGCGCTGGGGCTCGAAGGGTCAGCAGCGGATCTGATGCCGGCGAGCGTGGGCAAGGTCCCGAGGCGGAGCGCGCTGGTGTTCCCGCCGAGAAAGTCGACGCTGGGGATACCGGCGACCTTGTTGGTGCATGAGGGAGCAGTTGCCGCTGGTACTGCTGCGACGGGGAAGAGGAAGACGGCGGGCGTGAGGAAGCGGAAGGCCAAGGGAAATCAATTCGAGGCGCAGGCGGAGGAGCTGGCCGGCCTGATGCGGCGGAGCATGGAGAAGCTGGAGTTCAAGGAGAGGATGAAGTGGGACGAAGATTTCGACGTAGAGGGGGAGATGGAGGCACGGGTCAAACTTGTCAACGTTGGGGAGGGCGGCCAGGAAGAGTTGATCGATAGGGGAGAGGCTGTGGTGAGGGAGTGGTTGGAGGAACGGATGGCGCTTTGATACCCTTCTTTCATGTTGACCGAATCTTGGCTCTCCTCATCAGTATTAATCATGCCTGATGAATACCCGGCGATGCTTGATATGGCGTTCAATGCCATGCCCCCGGCGTCGCATCGACAGGCCGGGCTAGCGCGCCGATTTAGCTCGTGTTATGCGGGAGCCGATGGGGATCAGCAGAGCAGCGGTCTAGGCGTCGAACCCTGAGAGGCCAGTCGAGGTTCGGCGGCGGACGCCATGCGGTGTCGCTAAGGCAGTGCTCAGGTGTCCAGACATCCCAGGTTCCAGCGTCCGTCGCTGAAGGGGGCTTAGTCGGTTGAATGACGGCATTTCGAGGTTGGAGATTGGCAGGGGGAGATGGGGGGAGGGGGGAACGGGGAAATGAGGGTGGCTAGCTGCATGTCACAGCCGGCTGATTACAGGATGGTGAGGGAGCTCAGCTGAGCTTGTTTGAGAGGTGAGGGATGCTTCATGATAGGTGCCTCGTCACTGGTTGGCAGGCTGGACCCTGGACCTGACTGTCACCGATCGAGGGAAGTGGGTGGGCGAGGAGGCAGGGCAGGGGCCGAAAGCTTGATCTTTCCTGACAGCTGCCTCCAGCTTCCAGCTTCCAGCTTCTTGCCTTCTTCACTCGTCTCTTCCCCATCCCTCCTTCCTTCATCTACTCCCCGCCTCAGTTGCTCACTGCATCGTGCCTTCTTCGCCGTCACACCCATCTCGACTTCCCAGCGACTCATGTAAGCACGTGTGACCTGCTCCTTCCCGTTCCCTTGCCTGCAGCCTGCAAGCGCAGGTCTTATCGTCCTACCATACAATTGAAACCTTGGTCGCCTTCCCCTCCCCTCACCATCCCGACCCTTCGGCCCATCTACATCTTCAATACCATCGCCGGTACCGCCGCTAGTCCATCCTTCGCAGAGCAGCCATATCCAAAACCAGCTTCTGACATTCTCTTGATAGCTCTACAACAACCTCTTCAAGCTCATCACCTTCCACCCGCCCACCATGCCCGGCGTCCGTCAGTCTCCCCCCCTCCCCGCCCCGCGAAACACATGATCGGCGTATGCAACGGCACAAGAGAACGATGGCGCAGCTCGAGCACGGCTTCTCATCTCTCCCTATGATGTTCCCCGACCAACATCATTACGAGACGAGTTCCTTGCTTGAGAAGCGACATCGCATTTCGCCCTGTGTCCGCCCGCTTGCCATTCGCCCGACACGCGCATCACCGTCGGTGCCACTTGCTAACTATGTGCAGCTCTCCATGCCTTCGACAACCTGAAGGCTCGCCTCAAGGAGGCCTTCTCCAAGAAGCATCAGAAGTCAGAGACGGCTGCCGCGCCCGCTCCGCCCGCCAAGACGGAGGAGGCCCAGGCCCCGCCTGTGGAGGCCACCAAGACGGACGTCACGGACCCCACCAAGACGAGCGTCGCCCCGGCTGCTGTGCCCGCTAGTATGTTTGATTCAGCATGATAGCCTTATGATCGGGCGTCCGAACTGATCATTGATAGCTGAGCCTGCGGCTGCCCCGGCCCCGGCTGCCGAGCCCGTTGCTCCCGCCGCCGAGCCCGCCGCCCCAGCTCCCGAGCCTGCTGCCCCGGCTGCTGAGTCTGCTGCGGCCGTCCCTGAGCCTGCCAAGGCTGCCGAGGTCGACCCCGAGCCCAAGACCCTCGTCAGCGAGGCGCCTCCTACTACTGCTGAACCAGGTATGTCACTATGCAATCAGATCCAAACCAGTCCGAACGTAGCTAACCTAGCACGCGCAACAGCAGCCCAGTCTCCCACTGACGCACCTGCCGTTCAGGTTGTCGTCAACCCCGCCACTCCCGACGAGCCCGCCAAGACTGATCCAGTTCCCGCTGTCGATGCCGCCGCCCCTGCTGCTGCTCCCGACACCCAGCCGACCGACGCCCCTACTGCCGCCCCCGCCGCCGCGCCTGAGGTGAAGAAGGATGCGCCGGCCGCTTAGAGAGCTGGACTGCTCTTAAATCTTCCTGCGCATTCTGCTTTACACCAGGCCCCAGGTGTTGTCTGCCGGGGTTCGCTTGATCTTTCTGTTGTTCGTGGTGTTGGTTCCGTTCCGCTTTCCGATGTCTTTCCGCTTCGTTCTTTGCCAGAGTAGGAGCTGCGTTAGGTCCGCGTCGGCAAGACGAGCTTATCTGCCATTGAGGAGGACACGAAGGGTGAGGCTACGCCGTCCTTACAGTGGAGTTTTGAATGGGGCGAGGAGGATGTACTTGACTTGCACGTGTCTTGGCTCGACCACCTTCAAATCGTGCCCTGCACTTCCAGCGACGACCAACATGGATCACGCTCCAGCGCTGGCACGTCGTCGAGTTGGCTTTCAAACTCACACGAAGAAACGTCGTCACAGGCAGTTGAGGGAGTGCCCGCTGTTAATGACAACCCTGCCAACCATGAAGGCCCCAAGGAAGAGCAGCAGTCGTGTGGGGAGCTCGATGCACACGACGACGAAGACCCGGAGCTGGATACCTACTCTTCAAGTTCCTAAGCGACGGGCGACGGTGGCTGCAGCGTTGATTTGATTTGATTTCGCGTTCATTAGTTTGTATACCCTTTCTGGCCATCAATGCAGCGTATCGATCGTATCGTCTCATCGTGGTCCACTGCTTCGTGCTTGATCTATGCTGTCTATGGTCTTTGTGTGTGATGTCTTCCTTTCGTAATGTGAACTCGTAAATAACCCCAATGAAGCGACGGATCGTCTCGGAGGACAGGGGTGCCGACAGGATATCACCATCGAGCCACTTACACCCAGATATCTACTCGTGCCGCACTTAGTACGGCCCATACTGAACGCGGACCGGCTCCCTCACAACGCAGCTCACTTGGCCCACGGCGCCTTTGTCATGGTAATCTGCGGATCGGTCGAGCCACCAGCGCCCGACGATCCGGACGCCGTGCCCTGCGGCTGCGGCTGCGGCTGCGACTGCGGCGTCCGCGGCGTCGGCCCAGGAGGCGGCGCGCGGCTGGCGCTCCCCGCCCACGGCGCACGCGTCACAGGCGTCCTGCTGGTCGGCGGCGCACCGCTGCCCGCCGCCCACGGAGCCGCCGTGCCGACCTGGCCCGTGCCGACACCAACACCGGCGCCGACCTGGCCCGTGCCGGCCCCGGCCCCGGCAGCCTGGCCCGGGGCGGCCATGGGCGGCTGGTGGGCGAGGTGGACGGAGGCGACGGGCGGGCCGGCGTCGGGGTCGCGCTCCCAGGCGAACAGGGCGCCGAAGGGGAAGTGCTGGACGACGGGGAACTTGGCGAGGACCTCGGCGGCGAACATCTTGAGCATGCCCTTGTTGATCTTGGCCCAGCCGTCGCGGATGCCGCTGACGTCGAAGAGGATGGGCGAGTGCTCCCAGAAGGGGCCCTTCTTGACGTCGTTGATGAAGCCTACGGCGGCGAAGTAGAGGTTCGACGCGCGGTGGTCGTCGACGAGGTCCGGCCGGGCGACGTCGGCCGGGCGCGGGGCGCCGCGCACGGAACCCTCCTGCGGCATGGGGTCCGAGGGCCCCACGGCGCGGGACAGTTGCGCGGACCCGAGGATGTAGGGCAGGAAGGCGTGGTCGTCGAGGCCCCAGACGCCGTGCGAACCGGCGGGCTCGAGCGTGTAGGTCTTGATGAGGGTGCGGACGAGGGCGAGGTAGGGGGCCAGGACGGCGAGTGAGATGAGGCGTTCCGTCTCGCCGGGGGCGGCGCCCCGGGGGAAGAAGCCGAGCTTGTAGAGGCCGCCGAGGAAGGCGACGAAGGAGAGCTCGTGGCCGGTGCCGTAGTCGAGGCGCTGCGGGCTGCCGAAGGAGCCGAGGAGGTAGGATTGCAGCTCCGGGAGAGGGGAGGAGCCGCCGAAGGAGAGGACGTCGGGGGGCAGGAAGGTGGTGAGGAGGGAGGGGGCCTGGGACTCGAGGAGGGCGGACCAGGTGCGGAAGCTGGCGTTGCCGAAGCGGCGGGGGCCCGGGTCTGGAGGCGCGTCGGCTATGAGAGCTTCAGCCGAACGGAGGAGGGACTGGAGGGCGATGATCTGGGGCGGGAGGTCGGCGGCGGGCGGGAGAGAGGTCAGGGGGTAGGTCTTGATGGATTCCTTGGTGGTGGAGGTGGCGGGCACGAGCTCCGGGCAGAGGGCACGGTTGAGCTGGAGGATGAAGGTCGTGATGTCCCTGTGGGCCTTGGAAGCGAGGAACGTCGAGACATCGGGGCCTTCGTTGATGCGCTTGACGGGGGTTTGGAAGGTGTGTGGTGTTGAGGGGTCGAGGGTCGAGAGGGTGGGGTGGGGAGACTTGGTGGGGGCAGTGGGAGCCGTGGGCGGCGGAGGCGGATTCATGGTTTATGTATGAGTGGTGTGAGTATTTAGTATGAGGTCCTCCGGAGTTTTGATCGGCTGGACTATGCAGAGGTGTTTTGATGAAGCCGTAGGAGTGAGGTTCGCGATGCAGCTTGGACGCCAGACAGGCGTGATGAGAGGGACCGACGTCAGGTGGGGGCTGACTCATCAGTGCACCAAGAAGGGTACTGCACCTATCGAGAGTATGGCCCATGTGAAGTCAATACCTCACCTTACTGTGAGTACGGTACTCCATGTCGGCCAGCTGCGAAATCGAACCCACTCACGCTTCTTTTCCGCTTCTAAATGCCACCCCCTATTCCCCGGATCCCCACAGCTTCCAGGCTGTGAGCTCCGTGAAAAGCAAGGTAGACAGACACACGGAGGTCAAGCTGCTTGGCCAGCCGCGTTGAAGTTGCTTCTTGCCGGGTCGCAGCACAAGACATCCCCAAACAGCAGCTCAAGGCCGCCGATACGGTACCAGAACACGCTGTTTCGGGGTAACGATAAAAATATCCAACGGATCCTCTCGCCCACACTGCCGAAGTCTTGTCAAATAAATGGGATACTATCGACGTCGCTGGTCCGATCTCGCCGATAGACGCCCGTGTGATCAGCTTCCCAAAGCATCCAAGCCTAGCAAGGGTTCGATTTGAGGGACAGACAGGGTCACCGCACGCGCTCCGAAAAACCTCGTGTTACCCACGGTCGTCCCAGCGCCACACGTCCCGCAGAGACGGAAGCTGAAATTGGACGCAGGCCCCTGCCTGGCCCCCCCTCGGAGAATCCGACAAACGACAAACGCGTTCCCTATACGAACAAACTTTGGAACGTGTCAGAATCCTGCCTCTTCAGGCGGCACGCTCCCCTGACAGCGCGCAAATAGCGACATCGGGGGCGGCACGCGGGATGCTGAAGACCCGCGCGGCATTCGAGGCGCGAACATCGGCCCCCGAGGAGGGAGGGAGCTCCGTCGCTCTCCCCGCCAAGTAGAGCGACATCTACGAGACAAATTGCCTCCTTGCCGGCGATCCCGAGAATGCCTCCCCCTTCAGCTTCCCCTGCTGATTGGGTTCCCTTCCTCCCATCGATCTTCTGTCTCGGTTCCCAGGAACACGAGAATGCCTGGTGCGGGCCCAAGACGCACTACCTGTACCTCTTGAACGATGTTATCGTTTTGTCTCCCCACTGAGAATAGTGGGGAGACAACGGTAATGCCGATGGGGATTCTAGGGTGGACCGCGAGTGATGTGGGGCGTCCCTGGAGAATGTCTTGACCCGTGCGGCGCCTCAAGGTGAAACCGCCAAGCCTGCGATGCCAGAACAAGCTTTGAGATCTGCGGGGTGAGGTGAGCTTGAGTAGATGCTGAGAGGATATGGACGTCGATGTGTGGTCTGGGAACGTCCCTGTGCCTGTAGCCGTTTTGTTCTTCTGACCGTAAGACTGCAGCCCTTGAACCTAGTCGTACCCCTTCACTCGCGGAGCAAGCCGGTCTGGTTTCAGTGATACTTGTTTCACGGTCACCGTGTCGAACGAGGCGTTGTCGTTTCATCAGCACTCGTATCACGGTCACTTGGTGCCAGTTGATCTTTCTGACATGTTGTGCGCAGGATAACCGCAAATGTAGGCGAATTATCAGGCTGATCTGTGTGCTGCGGGATAAGTAGTGTATTATGGTTCAGTGGAAATGCGAAGAAAAGACTGGCTAAGATTGAAACGTGAAAATCATTGCTATGGTAGTGTTACAAGGGCTCGCCGGCCCTCTTGCGATATCTGGGAGGAGGAGGAGGAGGAGGAGGAGGAGGAGGACCATGGCCCGGCGGACCATGAGGCGGGCCATGACCGGGAGGACCATGACCGGGAGGACCATGACCCGGTGGACCATGGCCAGGCGGACCATGCCCGTGGTCGTGGTCCACGAGCCCCTTCAGGCCGGGGTAGAAAGGCAGCGTCCGGTATCTCCATAACCTCTTTCTCTCCTTGGACCACCATTTGCCGACGGCGACGGCCTCCTCAGCCCATTCCCTCACATCCTTGCCCAGTTTCTTCTCGACGCTGCCTAGCAGCCCGTCGTACGTCCAGGAAGTCACAGCGTGCCGGTGCATGTCTTGCTCCAACGGATCATCCGCGAGGTTCGAGACCACGTACTCGAACACCTTCTCCAGCGGCATGGACAGCTTGTAGGGAACATCAGCCGACGACACTGTCAGCATGCCTGCGCCGGAGTTGATGACGGAGAAGTTCCACGCGCGCCGCTTGCCGTCCTTTGTCTTGTATGGTCGCACGAGGGACTGACCCTCATAGTCCTGCACCAGGTCGGACGCCATCTCTGTGTCGCGTTCGTTAAGCGAGCCGCTGTTGATGAGCAGATCCAGGATCGTCGGCAGGATCGAAATGGACGTCGTGTTGACCTGCGTCTGCACGCGCGGCAGGTGCGGGTGGCGGAACGTGATGGGGACGCGAAAGTTGCTGACGTGCGGGCTCTCGTACGTCGTCGTCTTGTGGTAGTCCTCCTTGAACGCCTGGCCGTGGTCGCCGACAAAGACGACGAGTGTCTCGTTAGTCATGCCGAGGTCGTCGAAAAGCTGCATCAGCTCGCCCATCCACTTGTCGTGGTAGCGGACTGTATTAAGATATTTGTTAAAATCAGTGTGCCACCTGGCACTGCCCTTGTTAGGGAGATATTCCACGTCAGGGAAATCCTTGGGGGTTTCCCAAGTGTGATGCGTCGTGCTGGTAAAATGCGACATCCAGATGCGCTGGTCGTTCGCTGCCGCGCTGCGGACGAACTTCTTAATGTGAGGCTTGAGCACGGGTTCGGGGTACCCGAAATAGTTGACCTTTTGATAGAGGACGTTAGAGTCGTTGAATGCGGCGCTCTGCTCGATCTGCTTTCGCGTGACGATGTGCTTGAAGCCCACTTTCTGGTCAAAGATCTCCTGCCTGTCATACTCCTCAATCTCCGCCTCGAAGAGAGCCGGCACCCATTCCTGGTTGCGGAAGTCATCCGTGGGCGCACCGTCGACTTTGGCCCTGTTGAAGAGGTCCAAAACCTGCGGCATGCACGGCTGGTAACTGTCCGTGTCGGCTTCGTCAAACTTCTCCACGGGCATCGGCCAGGCACCGCAATGGACCGAGCCAAAGCTCTTCGTGGACATGGAGGCGGCGGTATAGGCGCCGACGACGTTGACGCCACCGAACCCTTCGCGGGTCTGGTCGTCCCAAATTGTCGGGGCCTTGGGGTATTCCTTGCCGGAGGGGTCCTTGAAGTTTCCCGAAACACCGGTGATCTTCTCGATGTGCGGGGCCATCTGAGACAAGAGCTTGTTGATCTCTTCCTTAGCTTCCTTCGTGTCGTCGGCGTGCGACTTCATGATGTTCTGCCACGGCTCAGATCCTTGCTGGATCGGCCAGAATTCCTGTCGCAGACTCTCCATGAGGACCAAAACAACGTTCTTGATCTTGACGGAGCCGTCGGCGAGTGGCTCACGCAGGGGCTCCAGAATGTCATCGTCGAGATTGGTAATCTTCAGAGGATCATCAACAGGATTGTAAAATGGCGGTTCTTCGGGAAGCCCAGGGCAAAAAGGCGGGAGGTGCGGGCCGCGGGGTCTGTGAGATCCGAGGAAGCCCTTCTTGAACCTCATAGGATCCCATCGGAAGAAACCCCGTGGAAGAGACTCGGGAAGCCAATGGGGCGTTCTCTGGCGGTACTCCTTGGCCAGCGTGCTGTTGGAGCCGGGTGCCCAGCCCTTGGAATTCGCGCCCGGTTCCTCCCATTGGTCCTCGCTGACCAGATCGGGAAAGGGCCAAGGGTTATCGTAAATGCTCCTCTGCAGGGTGCAATAATCGTCATGGTTTTTGAAGACGTCCAGCATGGAGATGGGTAGCGTGATCGACATGTAGTTGTAGGGTCTCGACGGCCGCACGATGTGGGCGATGGTCAGGTACAGAGCAGCGAAGAACAGGCCGATCCAAGCTGGGAGGCGCCGACAGCTGCGGCGCTGGTCGGGACGCTCGTGGTCGTAGTCCTTCTCAGCAAAAGAGACGGAATCGCCCAATAGGGTCGAAGAGTCGGAGTGATCCTCGCTGATGCGTGGGGTGCCGTCACGAAGCAGCATCTCGGCGGAAGCGACGCCTTCGTCATCGTCGTCGTTGACCTGTCGGCCACCACGCCTCTGCGCGCGGTACCGGCGATAGCGGAGGGCGACGGCCGAACGGAGCTTCGAGAGCGCCCGGAGGACCGACAGGATGTCCTCACCAAAGGCCTGCAACAAGTTGCCGACGGCATTGTGGAGGATGTTACGGAAAAGGAAGCCGACGGCGTAGATGGCGACGGTGCAGGCGAAGAGGGCAGCGCTACCGGAGAGTAGGACCTCGAGGCCCTCCTTGTTGGCATAGGCTTGGGCGTCGCGCCATTGTAGCTCGCCGTTCGTCTTGGCGTAGAAACCGAGTTGGGAGGCGGCGCCGCCTACTGCGATGAAGCTGCGAGTGTCCTGTCAGCTCAGCTCGACTCAACTGCTCTCCTCCGAGAAGTGGAGACGTTAAAGTTGCAGTGCATAAAATAATGCTTGGCGTGCTTGGGAGTCGGATATGCTGTAGTGGAGTGGGATCGGATGCGAGAGACCTACGATATGAAGGAGCCGATGGAGACGGGAATGAGCCAGAGGCCGCCGCGCGAGTTCTGGAGGAGGAGGCGGAGGACGAGGATGGCGAGGAGGTCGAGGAACAAGAAGGTCGGCAGGTAGGCGATGAAGGCGGCGAGGGGAACCGTTGCGAAATGAGCGACGAGGTGGACGAGTTTGCTGGCGAGGATGGCGACGGTAAAGGAAGAGAAGAGGAAAGGCGCGGGGGAACCAAGGAAAGCCATGGCCGTGGCGGCTCTGGGGGGGTCGCGGGACGGAGGCAAACGAGAACGTGTTGAAGCGTCCGTTACCTATCCATTCGAAAGGTCGAAAAATTCCCAAAGGAGTCGAGGAGAAGAAGGAAAGAGTTGAGGAGGTCGGAGAAGAAGTGGTTGCCGCCGGGCAGGCCTACAAACAAGTAGGTAATCAGACAATGCAGGTTACGCAGGCTACGCAGGTAAAGCAGACGCACCAGGCAATAGAGACACAGCCATCGTCAGGCCTGTCAAGGACGGCGGCGGTATGGGGGAGGGAAGGGCTGGACCCAGGCTAGGCGGAATGAAAGGGAGTGCCGTGTCGCGTGCGCCCGGTCTATTCGCAGATCGTGGAGCACCCCTTGAACATCTCGCCGGTGCTGTGCCCAATTCCATGCTAGGCTGAGTGGCGCTACGCGATGGCGCTGTCACGACATTTGCTCTGGTCTGCTTGATGGGGTTACCTGAGGTGGGACTGGCCCTGGCGACACTTGACCAAATTACTCGCAGGCTTCGTATTGCACCAGGTCCGTCCGTCCGTACCTACCTAGCTTAAGGTACCTACCTACTCCGCATGCACTGCACACCGGTTAGGTCCTGTTGCCTGTCTGACGGAAGAAAGTCCGAAGCCGCCAGCACCTGCCCTCCCCTTCCTCCCCTGGTCCCTGGCCGGGAGTTGAGGATTGCTCGAGCATCCCTGAGGTCGTCTGCCAGCATCTTGATGCTATGCGGCATCAGACCGACTCAAGACAAAGGGGTCCGGGGCCATTCCAACGGGCAGCGAGCAACGGCTCAAGGGGGGGGCCGTTCGTTAGTTTGTTGGTTTGGGTAGGGCAGGGCAGGGCAGGCGTCGGGGAACAACCAAAGGGGAAAAAAACAAAAAACAGGGCTCACTCAGCTGGCTCCCGCAGCGCAGGCTCGTCTCCGATTGACTGCTTCTCGGTGAAATTGCCCGGGGCCAGACATCGTTCTCCAACGACTCAACGACCCAACGACCCAACCATCACGCGACCTGATGCCCTACCCGGCCTGGCCTGGCCTGGTCTGGCATGCGACGGCGTGCGGCAGGCGAGTCAGGGCGAGCCGTGCTAGGACTAGGGCGTCGTGGCGGTACCCCGCCTTGGCACGACCGAGGCCCAGGGAAGGAAGAAGGGACGAGAAAGAAAGGAAAGGAAGGAATTTCCAGGGGCTGGATTCCCAGGGGCGGAACAGGAAACCACCCTTCACTCCCGTGTCCCAGGGCAAGACTGCCATCCCGTAGCTTCCATCCACTACCCGATCGCTCTTGTTCCCCTTTCCTTCCCTAGCCCCTGAGGCCCTTGGAGCGAGGCAGGTGTCACACGAGTGGGTCCGGAGGGCAATCCAAATTCCCGGATGCAGCGCAAACGCCTACCACTGTAGATTAAGGTATTTGGGTACCCCATCGCAGACAGGTATGGCATCGAGGTACCTTGCTCGTTGGCAAGCACATGCGGGGAAGGGCATCTGCTGCGGGTGGGCGGGCGATCGAGACGGCAAGCGACGTGCCGAGCGTCGCCGCTGCCTCCTTCTATTCTCTCCAGTGCCATCCATCCGCATGCTCTTGCCAACATGGCATACCAGCCAGAACAGCACAGCAGCGCGCAACGGCAAGATCGGCCAGCTGTCGTGGGGCTGGCGCATATGTGGCTGGCTGGACGCGGCAGCGTTATTAGTCAAGGCCTGAGAGGCGGACAGGCATGATAATATGGTAACAGAGCGGGGTCGTCCGCTCTCGCTCGATCTCCAGATGATTGACTCTCGTCGAGTTTTAAACGACCGTACCGGACCAGAAACGCCGGAAGAGCCATCCCATCCATCCTTCAGCGCTCAGAAGGAAAGTCAACAAGTCAACAGGGCAGCACACCGACCCCAACACGACCCCAACCCCGGCGCACGCGACAAGCCTTCGCCACCCCTTGCACCGCTGTAGAAGGAGTCACGCCTCGGCCAACCATTTAACAGGGGTCAGGCATGGATCGGCACCCGATTCTTGCCAACCCGCACACAAGCTTCTTCCTTCCGCTTTTTCAACCAACCAAACAAAACCGAAAGCTGCGCCGCGTACGTACATGCTGCTGCAGGAGCATACACGGAAAATCTTGGGTCACAGTTGGGGGCAGCATGCACGCTGGCAACGTCCGCAATCAACCAGGCTGGGAGGAGACTAGGATCTAGGATCCGTCAAGACTCTAGGCCGACTCCCAGCCGGTCTTCATACAGATCTGCCCACCCGGCAACCCGGCCTCGAAATAATCGTCACTCATCCAAGGAAGGATTTGTTTGCGTCTAGGGACTACGAAACTCACCGACCGACAGGTGCTCGGCTGGCCGCGAATGTTCCCGGTCGTCCACAACATGGGGGTCGTGAGTTGGCCCCCGACGCACCTCGCTTGTCAAAGGCCAAGGCAGAGCTGGAAAGCTATGCAAGCCGCGCTCGAGACTGACCACTTGGCACATGAACGCGCAGCTTCCGCCCGCGGGTCGCGACAGATGCTGCATCGTCCCTTCTTGCGACATGGCTCTGCAACCTTGATCATGCGTCATGATGGCGTACTGCTTTACAGCCACCGAGTGATTCTTCCTTGTTCTGACCTCTGCTGTCGAAGAACGCCCTCTGCTATGGCGACACGATGAGCAGTGCTGCATGTGCATCCCGCTCTCGGCGACTGCATTAGGCTAAGTCTGCGGTCCGATCTACAGCCGTTGGGATTCGCCAGAGACTAAGCCCATCCGCCAGCGTCATAACAGCCCCCTCTGGTGTGATGCGGGGAGCACGCGCTCAATCCCCCCATTGAGAATAGATGCAGGGAAGCCAGCGCTGGACAACCCACAGGCCCCATCTGGAAGGCAGAAAGCGAGCATAGCCCGCGGGCAATGAATTTCAGCGCTCCCAGGGCAGAGCTCAGGAACCATCGTGAGGTTCGCAGTCAACATGCGTGCAGATTATGCCTGGGCCCTCGTCAATGATTAGAGTTTGCCAGGATAGGCATCACGGCCGTAATCTGACAGCGGCATGCCACTTTCTTCGGCCGGGCACCATGTGCCGGATACGAGGCCTCTAGGCAGCACTCAATACTAGTCATAGGAGTGCTAGCGCGGCGACGATGCCCTCTCTTTGTCACGCGAAATGCATGCGAAGAGGGATGGTCATATTCCAGGAATACGAAACCTTCCCCCGACTCGAGGCTCAAAGCAAATTTCACATTCTCCATGTCGTGTTCAAGACCCATGGGCGACCGAGATCGTAACTTGACAAGACGGCCTATCCTGTATTTGGTCTCTCGAACAGGTGATTGGAATGAGGAAAAGAAACTGTCTTTGCAAGGAGATCTTGGGATGGGCTTGAACCGCTTACTTGCCCTACTTGGCGAGTTCAGGCAGCTTGCGGGTTCATCCAAATCCTCGTTACTCTTACGCCTATCCTATGTACAAATGATTGATGGCTCGACGACAAGAACCACGTCAAATGTTGTCACATTCTTCGTTTGCTTCCTGTTGAAAGCACCACTGACACGAAATTCCAAAGCTGTACCGTCGCCATTGCTTCCCGATATGCACTCTCCGGTTGCTTCGCAGGCCCTCTCTCGGCGAGCCGGCATGGCAATACTTGTAGCCCTGCTATGCAGCGGGCGCGGTCATAGCGCTGATCAGCACGCAGGCACCACAGAGGCAGGAGCAGCATTGTGTCACCAGCTGTGGACGACATCTTTCCCTCAGAACCAGCCAAGGCTTTGATGTTGTGCATCCGCATACCTATGTATCGACTACCGTTATTGGCGGACCTCTTCGCCCACACAAAGGTGAACGCTCCCTTGATATATTCCAAGCCTTACGTATCCTCATGATAATAGTCTAATGGCCAGTACGATCCTGAAGCCTAGCCCTGGCATTTTGCAGGTTTCTAATCACCCGATACGAGAAAACCGCACAGTTCGCACTACTTGCGATGAAAAACATCACGAAGAGTTGAATTCGTCGGAAGATCTTGACTTTCGACGGATGAGCACCTTGGAGATATATCCCGGCGGACCTCGAAAAGTTCAGTTGACATAACGTATCAGCGTTAGGCATTCTTCTCCTCTCTTCAGGTCGCCCGAAGCACCGCGCAGTATATCCGAGCCCGACTCTCCTATCACAGCCGAAGCCAACGTCTACAAACTTGCTAGTCATCGACCACGAGTGCAGCGCACAATAACGCAAGATTTGCAAACCAAGCGGTTTCGCCGTCCACCCATGTCGACTCGTAACGTCTGGCCCGAATAAGAGCTATTGCAGGCAAGGGGGCTCGCTGAGTGACGCCGAAGTGCAAAGCCGCCTGCTCCGGCCACGGCACAGAGAGACTTAGATATGCGACGTATCGTGCGAATGGCCTGGGAACGGCCTGGAAGCATTGGCACCGTAGCTATGGGACAATTCGAGGGTTTTGCGTTGCGTCTGCGGCGCCAAATACTCGTGCAAAGAGTACTCGTTGAATGTACACCTAGTTTGCCAGCCATTGCTCTTGCGAAAGGTTCTTTGCTGTGGGTCGAGCATCCGGGTCCCAGGTAAGGACTATTCGATTGAACTGGACGAACTTGGTATTTTCCTCGAGTTTGGTGTCGGCTGCTTCTAAAATCTTCTCCTTCAGTATAGACACAGAGTCACTCCATTTTCCTTGCAGTTGGTAGAAGATCGGTCGGGAGGATTTAGCATTAGAAAAGTTCCCGCCATGCGCACCATGTTATCCCAGTACTCAAACGCAATACAATAATGCCGCTTCAGAAGCCCCGGAGGTGGCAGGCGAAGGGCTGCAATGAGCTCGGCGAAGTGAACCCCGTCCGAGAAACTGCCGTCTTCTTTGCGGGCGCAGAACAGCGTATTTCCCTCTAAGAGATCCTACGCCTGAGGGGAGCGGTTAGCCGAATGGTGTGAGCCTGAAGATGATAGGTTTGACGATGAACCATTGTTGGTAGTAGAGGCCCTCGTGGTCGGGATCTTCCCAGTGTATGGACTTCCCTTAGCAGACAGGTGGCCAATAATTCGCCAAGATAGCGCCAGAAATTAGGGGAGAGACGGCTCATAATTCGAGCAGAGATTCCATGAAGTCAAGGACATCATTACGGCTGGGGTTTACAGCGCCAGAGGAACCGGAATCGGTAACACACATGCCCCGGAGGACGAATGTTGTATTTCAGAGCAGTCGTGCAGGTCTCTTGAGCACCCCCCCACCCACGTGTACAGGGAAGCCCGTACGTGCTGGTAGGGCGGACCTGTTCATGAGATGTGAGTTTGGTGATGAAGTGTCGCAAGTAGGTGTGCCTATACATCTAGCTTTCCTATAGCTACGAACGATTTTCAGACGTATCACCTTTTTCTCACACAAAGAACCTTGACCACAGACTATCAACAATTAGAGTGTGACCAGGACGACATCCCGTCACGAACAGCACCCTCGGCTTTCTACGAACTCTGCCCCAAGTCCCGACAGCACATCATCCCACTCCTGGATCGTCTCAAACACATGCACCAGCATCGTCTGCATGTGCACCCCATGTCGCCTTCTCCTCTCACCGTTCCTGTATCTCCGAGCCCGGCACCCGCCGCGGCGATCACAGCCGAAGACGAGGAAATATGCGTGCACCATCTCGTGGACGAGCCGCTGCACGGCGTCTGCGAACGTGACGGGTCTCGACGTCCCAGACGGGCAGAGGCAGTTCGTGCCAATGGTGATCAGCGCGCGGGGCCTGGGCGCCAGGAGGACGCAGTCGCTTGGCTCGACGCAGCTGGGGTTCCGGGGGATGTTGATCGTCAGGTGCGCCCAGTGATACCTCGGGGTTGAGAGCGCCGCGTTCAGGGAGAGCATGCCGTGACGGGGCCGGGAGGGAGTCAGCGAGACGGCACGAACTGGGGGGGCTCGTCAGAGTATTGTGGAAGAAGTAGCGGTCGAGCAGCTCGGCACAGCGGAAGAGGCCGGCGTTGTCGGTGACAGGATCATAGAGGGTGTGGGAGCCTTCTATGAGAGCAGACTGGAGGGCGTCTTGGACATCGTAAAGGCTGAGGCTCGTGTTCTCGGGAGGAGGCGTGTGTATGGTGAAGTAGGCCAGGTTACGGATGTAGTGCGAGCATGGGGTGAGGGCGGGCAGTGGGTTGCTGGTGGCAAGGCGGCAGAGGCAGACGTCTTCTAAGCCATCCGGGGCTTGGAGGAAGACGGTCATGGTGTTTGCTCTCCAAGGTTGGTATTGCTGTGAGAGAATGGTTGACAATTTCTACGTCTCGCGCCTTCGTCTACTTATACCGATACAGGCCTACCATTTGTGAGCTATGTGTAAAGAGAACACTAGCTGGCCACGACACGACTGTTCCGGTCGATGGAGGAGGTCGCGTTCTTTGTACGGCCATGAGACCAGGGCTGTGCATTCGAAGAGGAGCCCGTTTGTGTTGAAATTCCCATGTTGCGTTTCAACACAAGAAACTTTTGGCTCGCAGGTTTTGACCACACTTCATTCCCAATGTCCAGACTAAGAGAAGTTTCAGGGACTTGTTCAAAGGACATTTTGAGCCGGGCCCCGCTATTGTTACCAGCTCGACTGACCGTGGAGGTTTATTCAAGCATTGACAAGGGAACAAAAGTCCCGTTGATCATTCCTTGCACCCGGGGGCCATGATGGCACGTGGGGCCGCTACAGGCCGGCCAGGGCGGGTCTAAGGGATGCGGCCCGACCCGGGACGGCGTTGGGGGGCCCTTGAAGGCGAGCCCAGACGCTGGGTATCGTACCTAGACCCAGGCACCTTCGGATGCACGAAAAATACCTGCAGGTCATGAGGATAGATCCAGGGACTGGAGGTAACCCGGTGTCGATCGACAGGAGAGGCTAAGCTCCGAAAACCCCTTCCGACAGAACTCCAAAAGTCCCTTCTGACAGATCTCCGAAAGTCAGTGATCCGACGCACGTCAGAGCAAGCGAGGGGGGATTTCTTGGCGAGGTTCTAGGCAGACGCACGCTAAGAAATGGCGCGCATGATGCAGGCACGACCCTCGACTTCTTCGACTACCTCCGATTGCCACCTCGGACAAACTTGAACTTCACCCTATCATCATCATCATCATCATCATCATCATCATCATCGCCACTACCACCGACACCACACGACCATCCGCCAGCTTGCCCTACCCCCAATGCCTCTCCCCGAAGGCCCAGTGCCGACCTACCGCATCGACATCGCGCAGCCGCCTGAGCATCGCTATGACGAGGTAGCGCGCGACTTTGCCCCGCGCATGCGCGACGTCACCACCGTCTTCGACGAGCTGCTCGCCGCCATCTTCAAGTACCCCCTGCTATGCCGCGCTGTCAAGTTCTGCGCTAGGGCGCTCCTCCGCCGGCTGCACGACGACGAGCAGGACCGGGAGGTCCGGAGCATCGCCAAGATTGCCGGCGTGGACCTCTACCTCATAGTCGCGCTGAACGTCCTGCTCGACACGTTGATGGGGTGCACGGCGGGGTGCATATTGACCGAGCCGCATCGTGCGAGGGCCTCCGAGAAGCAGGGTCGGTTGATGCACTTCCGGACCTTGGATTGGGCCATGGACCCGCTGAGGGAGCTGCTCATCGTGGTCGAGTTTGTGGACTCGCGGGAGGACCCTGACCGGGTCATCGCGACCTCCGTCACGTATGCTGGCTTCGTTGGAACATTGACGGCCGTCAGGTGAGTCAGCAGTGCTGAGTGCCACGACGAACGGGACGCTGACAGTGTGCGCAGGCCTGGTCTCTCGCTCTCGCTCAACTATCGACCCACGCACGAGTGCTCCAAAGCGGCGCTGCGTAAGCACCAGATGCTTGTGCTTTTTGGCTTCCGCCCGTCCGTCTCCTCGGTCCTCCGCTCGGTCATCTTGGATGAGCGACGCTGGCCATCGCGCGAAGCGTCCTCCAGCGACGATGCCCCGGCGCCGCTCGTCTCGCTGGCCAACCAGCTGACCACGGAACCCACCTCGCCTTGCTATCTGACCCTCTGCGACGGGGTTGAGTCCGCCGTCATCGAGAAGGACGTCTACGGCGGCAAGATCAAGACGTCCAACCAGTTCATTGTCCAAGCCAACCACGACACCCACGGATCGGGCTGCTGTGGTCCGAAGCCGAGCCCCGACTCGGATCCGAGCGAGCCCCAGACAACCCTTCTCGGCGGCGAGCTCTTCCTCGAAGACTCGACAGAACGCATGGACATGATGCAGCAAAACTGGCTACTGCACACGGTCGGCAGCAGGAAGTCTGAAAATGTAGGGGCCGATAAGGAGGATCTGAACGGCCTTTGCCTCGGGGACGGAGCTGACGGCGAGGAGGCACGGCCGACAAAGGGCGTCAGGGAGAGGTCGCTGCAGCAGTGGATGCTCGAGTTTCCCATCATCAACGAGTGCACGCACTACGCCTGCATCATGGACCCCCAGACGGGCGGCATTCGCTGGCTTGAGCGGGGCACAATCGAATTTGATCCGGAGAACCCACGGTTCTAATAAAATGCGAGCATGATGGTCATCAAAAATACTTCGACATTTATCTCGCAACATAGACTTGGGCAGCAGGCGATTAGCATTTGGATGAACGCCCCCTAACCCCCCCGATGAGGAAAGTGAACAAGAAGCCTGCTCTGTCTGGCAGGATTATTACAACGATACTATTTCGTCCTCAGTCATAAAGTGAGAGGCTTGGGCTCGCACTATTTCAGTGAGTCAGACCGGTTGCTGTCTCGACTGCTGTGCGGATTCGCCTGGATGTTCGACGTCAAGCCCGCCTCGTCATGGCCCAGGCCGTAGTCCAGCGCCGCCTCCTTCGCGCTCTTGGACGAATGGATGTGCACCGACCGCGTCAGCATGATGCCGCCGTGTTCCGAGTCGGCCCGCCCCGAGCGGGTGGGGTAGTCCGAGGAGCCCTTGAGCTTCCGCGTCCACAGAGCGTTGATGGCTGGCAGGCAGGCGCAGATGAGGCCAATGCCGGCTTCGGCGTTGCTGTTCGAACGGGTCAGCGTTTTTTCTGGTCCGGAGCGCTGCACTTGCGTCTGGACGCGTGGCGCCGCCGTAACTCACCCTGACAAGACAACCTTGGTGAACACGATGGTCTGGTTTGAGGACTTGCCCTCGGCGAGGATCATGATCAGCCTGTACACGCTGAAGCCGGTTGCGACACCGCCGGCGCAGAGCATGCCGATGACGCGCAGCCGCTTCTTGCGCGGCAGCTGCAGCGACCAGGTCAGCGGAAGGGGCAGCAGCAGGATGACGAGGTCGCTGAGCACGCTGATGATGGCGTCGGCGGTGATGATGGCGCTCTGGTCGAGGCACTTGTCCGTCTCGCCGCGCCAGTACGCAGCGATGGGCCAGCAGATGAAGATCTTGATGAAGACGCCGAGTCCGTAGTAGATGACGATCATGCCGATGAAGCCGTACATGCCGTACATGACCTTCCTGTGGACGGACCCGAAGACGCGGATGATGATGAACATGAGAGCGAGCTTGACGGTCAGCGCCATGGGGGCGTAGAATATCGTCGCTGCGTAGCCGGCCTGGATGCGGTCGATGTTAGTCAGGGGGGGAGAGGAATTGGATGTTCGCCGGGATCTTGACTCGCCTTGAAGAATGGTTGTATATCTTCCGGCCGCACATCCCATTGGTTCAGGCCGCCGCCATGGTAAGTCACTGAATCGCGTGTAAGCCGTCGTTCGAAGCAGCGGGCTAGGGGGCACATACTGAAGCATGCAGTGATACAGTATCCGACCATGAGTATCTGCGATTATCAGCACTTGACCTGCGACCGGGAGAGCTGGCCTGGCTTTACATAAGAGGAATACGTCGCATCTAGTCAGGCCAAGTCAGCTGCAGTTCATCCGTGGCCCTTTCGGGAGAACCAAGACCCCAAAGTCTCTACTCACAGTCATCCCAGCTCACAACGCCGCCCATCACCTTGATCTTGGAATACAGGCGCGCACCGATGAACACCGTCGAAAGGAAGACCGTCAGCCCCTGCGTGATGTAGGTGACCGTCCGCAAGACGTCCGCCGGATTCTCGACGTTCGCCTCGACGCCGGCTGGCGGCGGGGCAGCACCTGGGAAACTCATGGCTGCAACGACAATGACTCAGTTGTGAAAGATGGAGAGCGTCGGGGAAAAAAAGAAGCAACAGGTCAGGATAACAGGGCGACAGGGACCCTGAAAAGGTGGACTTCTTCAAGTACGTCCCGGTTGATCGGCTCAGGGTCATGAAATTATCTGCAGCTGCTGAAGAAACCTGGAACAACGGCGTTCATGTCGGATGTCGAAGACAAAATGAGACCGCGAACCCCAGAAGCTCGTGGCAAGGATGCGGGGCCAAAAGAAAAGAAATGGGATGCATCGAGATAATCATGCCCGACGGCCAACGACTCTACTGCCGTGCGTTGGATCGAGTAAAATCCGGAACATGAACCAAGCGGGTAAAACCTGCGACTGGAGAACGCCATTTCAGGTGGGATGAACAAAGTTGGCAGGGTTCATGCCACCGGCACAGGCATCCGGCCGAGGACCCCTGGAGATCCGATGGGGAAACGTGCCATTGCCAAGGGGCCAAGGAGGAGGGTTGCCATCCGGCAGAACCAACCTGGCTTCATGATGGGTTCATCATGGTGAGCTGCATTAAACGGGCAGGGGGCTCTGCTGCAGCACTCCTGGATTGCCCCGGCGAGCATTGTTGATCTGAGTGATTTTCTACCAACCAACGCTCTCTTTTTGCATGCACTCCTGGCGAAATTCTGCACATGTCTCTGAATGCCGAGCACCAAGCCTCCCAATGCCACATTGCGAAAGCTGTCTGGGAAAAGCTTCGGGATTCCCCTGAGTCTACTGACCTCCAAGGAGATTGCCTCCGGCCGCTGGTCTTGCGGCAATGCCAGATCTGTTACATCGCTTGCACATAACTGTCGCTGTTCCACACGCACTCTTCATTTGTTTGTGAAATTTCTGCTCTTCCTTCGTACCCAGTTAAGGCCACTCAGCATTGCAAAGCGAGGCCGTGCTTCAGTCATATCTCAACTCTCTCACCACGATGGGTGACGCGTTTAACACCGGGGCCGAGTCCCAGCTATTCCAGCCTCTCAAGATCGCCAATGGCAAGATCGAGCTCAAGCACCGAGTCGTGCTTGCGCCGCTGACCCGAAACCGTGGGACGCCCGTCAACGCCGATTCCACCCCGGAGAACCCCAACCGTGTCTGGCTCCCCAACGACCATGTGGTCGAGTACTACACCCAGCGGGCCACCGACGGCGGGCTGATCATCTCTGAGGGTCTCCCGCCTTCGCTCGAGGTGCGCGAGCCCGTGCTCCCGCTTGCGCCCGCATGTGTCAATCGCTAATAACCTTGTCTAGGGCAATGGCATGCCAGGTGTACCCGGCATCTTCACCCAAGACCAGGCGGAGGGCTGGAGGAAGGTCGTGGACGCCGTCCACGCCAAAGGCGGCATCATCTACGCCCAGCTCTGGCACTCTGGTCGCGCCAATATCGAGCACCTCACCGGCACTCCCATTGTAGCCCCGTCCGCAGTGCCGTGGGACGATCCCAATGAAACATTTTCCTACCCTGCACCCCACACTACAACTCCCGTCAAACTTGCCGAGCACCCGCCCATCGAGCTGACCCTGGAGCACCTGAAGAGGACGATCCAGGACTATCGAAAGGCTGCCAAGAGGGCAATTGACGTTGGTTTCGATGGTGTTGAGATCCATGCCGGCAATGGCTATCTGCCGGAGCAATTTCTCAGCTCCAACTCCAACAAGCGGACCGACCACTACGGAGGATCGCCGGAGAAGCGCTGCAACTTTGTCTTCGAGCTCATGGAGGGCGTCGCCGAGGACATCGGCCAGGAGAACCTGTCCATCCGCCTCTCGCCCTTTGGCCTCTTCAATCAGGCCCGCAGCGAGCAGCGCGTCGAGACGTGGAACCACCTCTCGCGCGGCCTGAAGGAGCGCCTGCCCAACCTCTCCTACGTCAGCTTCATCGAGCCCCGCTACGAGCAGATATTCTCCGAGGCCGAGAAACAGAAATTTCTCGACTCGTGGAACCTGCCCAACGTGGACCTCTCGGGCTTCCGCGAGATCTTTGGCGACACGCCCTTCCTCTCCGCGGGCGGCTTCGACGACAAGAACTCCTGGGGCGTCGTGGAGAGCGGACAGTACGATGCCATCGCGTATGGTCGCTACTTCATCAGCAACCCCGACCTGCCCGAGAGGCTGCGCAAGGGTCTACCGCTTGCCGACTACGACCGCAGCCGCTTCTACGGGCCCTTTGAGGATCCTACCATTGGATACACTGACTATCCTGCTTACAGCAGCTGAGCGTTTATTTTTGCGAGATGATTTTCACTTTCCTGTTTCCATTAGCTATGTCAGATTCGGCTTGGCCAGGAGACGAAGAGATTTAGCGTGCTCCTCGAGATGTAGAATCGCAAGATATTCTGCTTAAAGAACCATTCCGCATGCTGACTGATATGGCACTTGTGTTGTTATACCAGCCGAATGACATCAACGTCCAATCGTATGGCTCGCAGTCTACCGTAACAAGGTTGGCTGGACTGTTGTGACAAGAGAACGGATAATCCGACAATCCAAGAAGTCCCGAGAATTAAGCCCATACTACTTATATTGGGCAGGACTGTGATTCTCCTGCGTTCTCGCAGCCAATGTGTGGAAATACGCTGTGCTTCAACGGCTTACTATTCTTAGTCAGGTACAAAGGCTGCCAACGTGCTGGTAGGTATGATACAGGCAGAGCAGCCTTACCACCATCCGATCCGCAAGGCGACCGCGCTATTCGAGGGCTCTATCGGCATGTCTTGGGGATACATTCCCTTCTGCTGCACTGAGCGCGAGCCTTGCGACTTCGACAGGTGTTTCCAAATACGAGAGCCCCACGGCATCACCATCCTGGGCGCGAAGCTGTACCCGTGGCTATTTACCTTTGAGCAAGACTGCCTGGCGACCTTAGCTGCCATACGACCATGTCCGGTCTGTCTAGGAACCGCAGCTTCATCATGATAGACTGTAATAGATCGGGCTGCGGCTGTGACTACGGCAAGTTCATGGGGTGCAAGACCAAGGTGGTGTTGGCATTTGGCAGCTGGTCGAGGAAAGTCCTCTTCCCGTCGATTGCCTTGGAGCACCAGACGCTCTTTCTCGGGTAGTCCTTCTGCCACATCCAAGCAGATACTGTTGATCATGGCGTGATCGGGGTAATAAGCCGGGGGCCTGGTAGAGAATCCTCGAGCAAAGACCTGACACGCACAGTGACCTAATCAACTAAGGGAGGGCAGCACACACTATACCGTCAACGCCAAAAAATCCCACGGAACCCAGACTGCTATGTCCCGTAAAGTAAGGAGAAGAAAGTGCAAAAATAAAAGAAAAATAAAAATAAAAACATACAACACCGGGTATTCGCTGGTCGTCACCGACCCAACTACTGATCCAGCCCTTACTGGCTTGACTAGGGGAGAGCGGACGGGATCCCGTATTTTCCAGCAGGTATGGTCGTATGTGCTTGAAATTGTGTTAAACAAAATTATAGAGGTAAATCAGCGTCGCCGTGGTAGCACTTGCCTAAACCCAATGCTTGAGCGGTACCAGCTTTCTCCAGGTCACATCAAACTTGTTGCACACCCTCTGTGGATTGACGCTCATGATGTAGTTCTTTTGCCGATCCTCGCCTGATTCTCGCTTCGAAGCGAGAACCGAACTTGGCAGATCTTGCCTCCTCTTCTCCTAGAGAATAGTTGCCTTTGCGTGCACGACTAAACCTTTCCGAAGCTCTAGGACGAACGGTCTTGGCAGGATACACCATTTGCTCTTTATTGTACTCTTCAGGACCAAGGCAGACGCGAGGGGTTTCGGAGTAAACTACTTCACCGTCAAGGAAGGCCTGGCAGTAGTGTATAGCTTCTTTCCTTCCAAGACAAAGCTGAATCCAGATGCCATCAGTGTTCATTTGGAAAACATTGCGAAAGTATCTAAAGAAGTAGGATATTAAAAGTGAGACGGCATTGCGCGCCAGGGGCCGGGGCGCGCAGAGCATCGCCCCCTTCGTCCAGTGACCGGCTAGGAAAAGAGAATTGAGGCGTGAGAAGGCCTGAGAAGGATATTGAGCGAGGTAGAGCAGGACGAGGAGCAAAAGGGGGAAGTGAGACAAGTCGGCTAAGTTGGTGTTAGGACACGTCTAGGCCAGGAGCAGGTTGTGATGTGGGACAGCTAGTGTCTTATTCGAATCTCCTTGATCTGGTCATCGCGGCGCTTCGTATCTTCAATTTCGAATACACCGCCTTCCATGGGGCCCCCACCAAAACCCCCTTCACCCCGGGCCAGGGGTTCGTTGGCTGTCAAGGACTGTATTAAAGCTCTAGGCTCTATATGGAGGTCACCAAAGCTCTGGCCTTCCTGAGCCTATAGGGGCCTAATGCGATTGTACCACGGCAGCGCCAAGTGCGGTTAGGCACGTGAACTGCGACGCAACATTGAGCCGTCTTACTATGCGGCCTGACGCATGTGACACCAGACCACTTCGTTGTGGCTGGAAAGCCCTCAATTCCCCCACTTGAGAGAGGAGCGACCGAAGCTGAACGTAGGCTAGCGTTGTGCGCCTCCATACTAGACACTTTTCCGATGGCGGCCTCTCGTGTGGCACAGCTGTCGAGTCGGGTGCTATGCTTGCATCCCGGACAGTGGGTGCAGATGCACGAAAATGAAGCACACGGATCGTCAGAAATGGAAAAACCCAAGGCAAAAGCCATTGGCTGAGAGGTCAGCACGCATCTGCACGAACGTGCCCACGCAGGCTGCCTCGGAATGAGATCCCTGACGCCCTGGTTATATCTCCTGGTGAAGCCTCTGCCCCACCCGGGGACATTCGACTTCAGATTGCACCTCCATACTAATCTCGATACTCTTCATTTTTGCAATGGAACCTGCGGTACAAATCCGCCGCATCGGGCTGACGCTCTTGCATGCCGCCGACAAGAACGTGGGGAGTTCCCCGGAGGCAAAGTAACTCTCATGGTCCCCGTGAAACAGAGCTTCGCTGATCTCTTAGTATCATTTTCATCCACGGCCTTGGGGGTCATCCGCAGAGAACGTGGGAAGCGGCGGTTGATATCCCCTCTCCAAGCCTGAAATCATCCGGGAGGAAGGGTTCCTTTTTCAAGCCGAGCACATGGGGATATTCCAACTCCCCCGCTGTCACACCGGCACCTGTTTCACCGGGTTCTCTGAGTGAACAGTCATCCGAGTTCGAGGTGCCTCTGCGCCTACAGACATCCGCCTCATCAGTACGGACAAACACAGGAATCGAAGGAAAAGGCTCACACATCAAAAGAGTCCATTGGCCTCGGGACCTCCTTCCTCTTGATATCCCCCAAGCGAATATCTTTGTCTATGGCTACAATGCCGACGTCATTGGCACGCTGTCGGACAGCAACAGCAGCGGCGGCCTGACCTTGACTCAACTGTCGCAAAACATGCTCATGGATTTTGACCGTGAACTGGCTCACGATGTGGGTATCCATTCTATCATTTCGAGGCATTTTGTTCATTGATCTAGGTTCCTATCATCTTGTGCGCCCATAGCTTGGGGGGGATCCTCGTCAAGGAGGTAAGACACCATTCTACGCCGTTTTACCTCTTGGCTTAATGTTGTGGCTAGGTACTGTGGCAGTCAAAGACCGAAGTCACCAAGAGCTTGCAAAAAGTCCACAGGCTCACAAAATGTGTCATGTTCTTCGGCACTCCGCATCGCGGAAGCCGAATGGCGGGATGGGGCGAGATAGCAACCAAGGTTGTTAAGATAGTGCACCAGGGCAATACCCAGGTCATCAGGTCCCTGAACCCAAACAGCGAGATTCTCGATAGGATCCAGAACGCGTTTGAGAAGATGGTCGCAGTGGGAGACTTCTTCGTCCATACCTTCCAGGAAGGAAGACCAATGTTCAAGCTGGGCAAGGCGAGTCGGGTCCTAGTAGTCGAAGGGTGAACTAAGCTGACGCCTCTTCTTTTCTAGGTTGTCGAGGATTACTCATCCCAGCTACCTGGCTACCCTGGACTCAAGTGGGAAGTCATCGACAGGGACCATCGGAAGATGATTCAGTTTGAGAGCAGTAACGATCCCTGTTATCGCCAGGCTTGCCAGTCATTGAAGGGTTATATGATCCGTCTCACGAAGGAACATGACGCCGATAGAAAATGTGGGACCTCTTCTCTCGATCAGACTCATATGACTGGGCTGACTTGAACTGAACAGCCATCATGTCCGCATACTCCGCCCTTCATCGCCCGTCGGAAATCGTCTTTGTCGTCCCCTATCCAAGAAATAAGGAGTTTGTCGGGCGGGAAGATGCCATCGATACGATTGGGAAGCTTCTTTCCGGTCCTTCTGCGTCGTCTTTTGTTGTGTTGTATGGCCTGGGGGGCATCGGGTGAGTGATTACTCATGAGATCTCGCCGTGACTGCCACTGATCCCTTTTAGCAAAACACAGGTCGCTATGGAAATCGCTCATCGATCGCGAGACCTCAAGTCCGTCATCTGGATTCATGCAGGTACTAGGGACCACCTCGAGAAGGGCTTCCGGGATATCCTTGGCCACCTCGACATCCAGCCTGCGTCTAACGTTGATCCCTTCCGAGTCGTGGAGGCCTGGCTTCGAGACCCCAAGAACGGCCCATGGCTTATGGTGGTCGACAACGTGGACGATGTGGACGTCGTATTTTCCGACAAAGACGGAAATGGCTCGTCTAACCTTCTTTCTTGCATTCCCGAGGTCTCTCATGGCTCCGTCATCTTTGTCACGAGATGGAAGACTGTGGCTCAGAGGATCACCAAAAGAGACCATGTCCACATAGGCGAAGTGACCGACGAGCAAGGCATTGAAATCATCAAATCCTACCTCGGAGATCAATACGATGACGGCCCGGAGGCCAGAGAAGCTACGAAAAAGCTTTTGGAAGAGTTGGGTCATATACCGTTGGCCATCACACACGCTGCAGCGTACATGCGAGAGTACGCCACCGAGGTATCGCCAGTCTCGGAGTATCTTGAGCTGTACAGGGAAAATGCGGCTAACCAAGAGGTGCTCCTGGAGCCAGCATTGACGGAGATGGGAGTCAAAGACTCCAACGAGTCCTACTCGAACGAGGACTTCCCCGTGCTGAACGCCTGGCTGGTGTCCTTCAACCATATTAAGGAGGATAAGCGCACAGGCCCTCTAGCCATCGACCTCTTGTCTGTCATGAGCTTCTTGGATGGCCAGGAAATCCCTAGGCACCTGTTCGACGACTTCAGACCCGGAACAGTCTCTGCGCGTTATAACAAGGCGTTCGGCACCCTCAACTCCTTCTCTATTATCCAGCAAACGGGAAGCGCAGAGAGACCCAGATTCAGAATTCATCGACTCGTTCAGTTGGCAATGCGGAGATGGCTTGATCAGCACGAACTCAACGAGAAATATGCGCGAGACGCCCTGGATTTGGTGTCAATCAAGTTCCCAGAAGATTCGGTGGCTCATTGGAGGAAATGTGTCGAGCTCCATCCCCACGCCGAATACGTGCTGAAGCTGTCCGCAGTTCCATCGACAAGTCCCGCTCGTATGAGCCTACTTCAGCGCGTGGCAACGTTCCAACACCTCAACGGACAATATGCCGCTGCCAATGCCAAGTGGGAGGAGGTGGTGGCTCTCCTGACGGAAAGTGTCGGAGCTCGTGACGTTCAAACCCTGAAAGCCATGGATGCAATGGCCGAAAACCTGCTTAGAGGGGCAAAATTTGAAGAAGCGGAGGGCATTCTAAGGAAAGTGCTAGAGATCAAGAAAGAGATCCTTGGGGAGGAAGATGCCGAGGTTCTCAGAACCGCGCATCTTCGTGCTACGATTGTCGGACAACGCGGCGACCATTTCGAAGCCGAGAAGCAACACCGCCTCATTTACGATGCCAGGAAGAATCTACTGGGTGAGAAGCACACTGAGACGCTCCAGAGCGGCGGGAAGTTGTTGCTCGAACTCTGGGAGCTTGGCCGTTTCGAAGAAGCCGAGACCTTGGCGACCCGGACCATCGAAGCTTGCAAAATCACGCTTGGAGAGACGCATCCTGATACACTCGAGGTCTCCGACACCCTCGGATTCGTCTTGGAGTGCAAAGGAAAGCTGCTCGAAGCGGAGAAGCTGAAAATAGACATCTTGGAGACACGAAAGCACCTATACGGGCCGAACCATCCAAGCACTGCCGATAGCGAGCACGACGTGGGCTGGGTCCTACATCAACTCGGTCGGTACGACGAGGCCACACTGCACTACGAGATGTCCCTGGAAAAGAAGCGCCTGCTCCTCGGCGAAGACCATTGGAAGACGCTGACCACGAAGTGCAACCTCCCTGTCTTCTACTGCGACAAGGGCGAATACGAACTGGCCGAAGAGCACTCCCGCAGCATCATCTTGGATTTCAAACGAACGCGAGGCGAGGAGCACCCGCAGACTTTGGACGCCACTGGTGGTCTCGCAGTCATCCTTCGACACCGTGGGAAACTTGAGGAAGCGGCAAAGGCCGCACGTACCTCCATCGAAGGCCGAGAGCGCGTCATCGGGAAAGATCATCCATGGACCCAACCCCCCCTCTGCCACTGGGGCTACATCCTAACATTGCAGGGTGATCTCGAGAAGGGTGAGCGCGTGATCCGCGGAGCATTGGCGCGGATTGAAGAGACCCTGGGCAAGAACCACAGACACGCGTTTACGGCCCTGCAATATATGAGCATGAACCTTGTCCTGCAGGACCGGGAGGACACACTGCTCGAGGCGGAGGGCCTGGCGAGACGAGCCCTACGCGGTCTGGAGGATACACTCGGCCCTAAGCACCCATACACGTTCAAGGCGATGTGGAAGGTCGCCAGGGTGTTGGTGCGGAGACGGACGGCTGAAGAGGAGATGCTGGCGCTTCATCGGGCAGCACAGGCCGGGCTGGTGGAAACGCTAGGCTCGGAGCATCCTGATACTGTGCGTTGCAGTCAGGAGTTGGACGAGCTTGTTCAAGGCAAAAACCAGTCCTCAGAATAGTTGACCGTGAGCCCATGACCACTCAGACGACATACAATACACCCACAGCGCCGCGCAAGCTTCTCCGCGAAGGTCCCGCTCAGCTACTCAAATTTCGATTCAAGTGATTTACACTTCTCCCGTCTAATTGCTATCATCAAAGGTGCTGTGCTTGAAAGTAGGGTAACATTTGACCCTCATCCGTGAACGCCATCCCTTTCACTCATAGCTAATCCGACACCATTTGTCTGCTTAATGGCACTTTCAAGTACCTAGACTGCGACTTGAACCTCGCACTGCTATTCAATCAATCTCTGCGACCATGGAAGAGCTCCCATTGTTGTGTGAAGTCGTATGAGAAGGGCATTCATTGACCAGTTTCCTGCTTTTCGCCACATCCGCTTTTCGCTCGGATCACAGGTGGACATCGTACACCTCACTTCATTACTCTCCAGGTGAAGGGATTTTAGTTAGTATTAGACATTGGAGTGTGTTTAAGTAATGGAGCAAAAGAAGTCCCTAAGGTGCTATATTCTAGCGCGCCAAGGTTGGTTGGGAATCTCCAAACAACACTGTCGTGGCGCTGGCTGCCTGCCTGAATCTATAGCTAGTACTAGCAGACGGGCTTGCTCCTTGGTTGCTCGGTGCCTCTAACCTGGTGGCCCCGGATGAAGTGTGAAAGTGCAACCATAACCCGGTATGTAACCAAGACTCTTAGGGAACCCAATGAAGAAGACGCGCAAACAGTCAGTTCGTTTACGAGGAGTAGGCCTTGCCCTGGTTGTCGACCTCGACAGTCTCCACGGAGGACTCGCGCCGGGATGAGCGGTCGAAGAGAGGCTTCAGGCCGGGCAGGGACACGACGATGATGGCGAGGGTCATCTCGACGATGCTGAGAGGGTCTATTGGTAGATACATATTAGGGCATTGCTTGACAAGAAGCAGACAGGCCAGAGCGGGAGGCCTTGGGACCGGCCGCAAGCGAGGATGAAACTTACAAACGAGGTTAGGCTGGCCGGTGCCGACCTTGAGTGTGACGAAGCGGATGATGGTGGTGAAGATGGTCAGGGTACCGAGGAAGAACGTCAGGAAGAAACCCTTGGACCCCTCGAGAGTGCCTTGAATCCACAGGGTGAGGGGCAGCGCGTAGACGACGAGGTAGCAGGCGAGGTTGAGGGTGAAGTTGACGATGAAGGGCTCAGGGGCGTAGAAGACGCTGCAGGCGCCCTCCTCTTGCGACCACTGGATGGAGACGTCGGCGCCGCAGAAGAAGGTGTCGTCGAACAGGATGGCGATGTAGCACGCGCAAACAAATGCGGTGATACCCCACAAGGCCTTGCGCATGCTCGAGTTTGTCTTGACCGGGAAGTAGGCCCAGTAGAAGGCGATCATGCTCAGCTTGGGGAAGCCCATACCGACGTCGTAGAAGTAGTTGGAGGAGAAGCCGATCTATTGTGGATCAGGTTACACGATGGCTTCAACAAAGTTATGGCTGGGCCTTTTGCGACGGAAGCATACCTTGGAGAGAGCGACCGAGGGTTCCCAGCTGTCCATGACGCCGAGCTGGAAGGTAAGGGTGTCGCAGATGATGAGGCCGAGGGCATTGATGGCCGAGGCAACGAGGAGCCAGTCGGCCCAAGTGAGCTTCTCACGCAGGCGGAATAGTCGCGTGTAGATGCGCATGGCAACAAACACGTAAGCCACCGCAAGCAGAATCCATTCGGATATCTAGGGGTGCATCAGTGAGAAAGGGCGCGCGGATCTCATGCGCGACCACGGCGGGGGCGGCAACGTGGGTGGACGACATACCATGCAATCCTTTCCGTCGATCATGAAGGCCATTTTTTCTGCGTTTTCGAAATCAACGGTCGAAGGACTGAGGTCAAGAAAAAAAAAACGAAGGAAGAATGAGTTGGGAGCAGATTACTTTCTCCGGACGGCGGAAGGGGGGTTGCCATCGCAAAGAAATATATTCGAATCTCGCGGCGGAGGTGTGTTCTGCACCTGAAAGCCAAGACAATACCATGTAACCACTAATCAAAGACCCTCCTAATCATTGGCGGGCTTCGCGGAACCCTGGCTGTTCTTGTCCAGTGTGCGCCAACTGCATACTCGGTCGCGGGGGGGTATCATGGCATGCAGCGCAGCTCTAGGGACCGGGATGCAGATCCACTGAATCTTTCCACAGAGGCTTTAAACAGGCTGTGCTGGTTACTGTTCATAGAGGGACGAATGGAGTCGCAGGACCAGGCTGCTGCGAGGAAAAAGGCAAACCGGCGTAGGCATGTTGGTGGCCAAAATGCCGGCCAAGGCTCTCAACAAAGCTTTGGGTGTTCTCGGCTGCTGACTGCATCCACGTGGCGAAAAACGTGGTATGTCTTGTGAGAGAGGGTTGCGATGTGGTGTGGTGTGACAAGTGAGGAACCATCACGTTCGGCAAGGAGGAGGTCAAGGATAGGGTGGCTCCGTCCGGATCCATCCCCGTTACCACATCATACGAACTGCTGCCAACTCGCCTGCCCATGATTTCAACGTTGAGCCCGAAAGACGGAACATGAGCTGCCTCGAAGGGGGGCGCAGGGGTCTGTCGCCGCTGTCGATGGATGTGCCTCCGGAGAGCAATGCACGCTGTGCGTATAGACCATGACCGCAGAAATCTGCCATGCATCAGCCAATCTCTTGG
Organism: Verticillium klebahnii; assembly: GCA_002851715.1. Classification (NCBI taxonomy): domain Eukaryota; kingdom Fungi; phylum Ascomycota; class Sordariomycetes; order Glomerellales; family Plectosphaerellaceae; genus Verticillium; species Verticillium klebahnii. The sequence goes on along the minus strand of NMXL01000001.1, from coordinate 689,043 downwards.
TCGACGTTGGACGGCCCAAGACTGTGCCACAGCCCTGCAGATTCAGAGTGTTTCGGCCGGCCAGAATGAGTCTTTGCGATTGGCAGCTATGAGTGGATCGATGACCCCGGCTCCGGGCCGGATACGCGGTCATGTCGCCAGCCATCCCGCCCGGGGTGAGATGTGCTGGGCACCTTCCACTTGCAGAAGCCTGTTGGTTCGCAGTGTCGATCCGGTCTAACGGGGTGTGCCGGAGTACGGCACAAAGGGAACAGCCCCCCTCCCGAGGGGCTAATAAGGCTGTCCCGGTCAAGGTTTCCGGCCGGTCAATAAGAAAGATACCCCGGTCCTCCGCGGCGAATCCGTTACAGCCGACAAAAGTACACCACCCTTGCAGTAGGTACATATATACAATTTTGCTTTTTGCTCATCCATGCCCCTGCCTCCCCTCTTGCTGATCTCCGATGTCCATTCCGTGCAGAGGGCTCAGAACTTGGGCGTTGTCTGCCTCTCGTCCTCCGCCACGTCCTCGCGCTTCTGGTAAGTCACGCTGACCCGTGCCGTCTTGTAAATCACGTCCTTGCGTCTGAGCTGGTTCAGTTCCACCTCGCTGCCTGAGTCGTCTGCGGACCCGACGCATGCAGTTGCCCGGTACGGGTCCGTGCCAGACGAGAGTTTGACGTGATTTGAGTTGAGCGTGTTCTTCCCGTAGCCGCTGCGAGCGGTCCCGGAGGCATATTGAGGGGTTGAGTCGACCCCCCGGCGGTGCAGGAGCGATTTGAGTGCCGGCAGTGACACGACAATGATGGCTGCGGCCATTTCCGTCATAGACAAGATATCTTTTTTTTTCCGTTAGCGTTCCGGTCATGGAGATATTTTGTTCCTTGGTTAAGAGGGTATTGGGATACGTACAAACGTTGGGCCAGTTGTGAATGACTTCGACAGTGGCGAAACGGCTCACGCTGGCGGCAATTGTGATAATACCGGCCGAGAAGATGGCAGTGACTCCAATGATGTAACGCGGGCTGAGCTGCAGTCCTATGAGAAGGGGAAACGGAAGGAGAAAGACTGCGATGTGGTAAGCTTGAGTGACAAAAGCAGGCCATCTGTCTTCTTGTTACGTCCAAGCGCCAAAGGGAGCAACTCACTGGCGACATCGGACAGGATGTTCATTCCCCAATCGATACGGAATACCTCCTTGGAAGCATATGTGCTGCACGCACCTTCCTCTAGGCTCCAGTTGACGGACGGGTCGGCACCGCACCAAAAGGTGTCCAGGAAGCAGGTGGTCACCATGAACGCCAGCGTCAGGCCGCTCACGCCGAACATGGCCTTGCGTAGGCGCGGCATGGTCTGCGGGATGAGCCTGTAGAACAGGGCGCACAGGGCCAGCTTGGGGAAGTAGACGCCCGTGTCGTAGAAGTAGTTGCCCGCAAAGTTGACCTTCTTCAGGCTGATCTGATCAGAAACGGACTCCGGATACGGTCCCAAGGTACCCAGTTTGTAGGCCACCACGTCGGTTATGAAAAGTGCGGTGGCGTTGAGCATCGAGGCCACGAGGAGCCAGTCGCAGACGGTAAGGTCCTGACGCTGACGTACCAGGCGGACCAGCAATCGCGCCACCACGATGAGGATGGTGAGGGCAAGGAGTACGGCTTCGACTGGCTGGTTGGCGACGGCTTGAATTAGCCAAGTGCGCGGACAGAATTTCAATACCTCATGGACCGAGCCCGTCCATCGAGGAAGAGTCTTGGTGATGATCCTGTGGAGACGCATAACTCACCACGACAGCTTCTTTGGGAGTTCCGCCCGCCATGACGGTCAGGCTGTAAGATGAATCGGGATTGATGTCGTCGTTTTGATGAGCAAAAGTCGATTACTCTGCAAACGCTGGAAAGGACAAGAGCAAAGCGGCGACGGAAACGTCTTAAAAGCAATCACCCGCAGGAAAGACCGACAGCAGAGCAATAGACAGGATCAAAACTTCAAACCTTCGTCCCCTGCGCTGCCCAGACATCTGGCAAGTCCTTGGCCAAGAAGTGGAAGCAAGGTGCTACAAGGAGATTGGCGTCTTCGCCTCATCGGTTCGCACCCTTTTGACACCCATTCCGCGGCCTTCCGAACACTCTAGAAGCAGTCAAGCCAGGTACGGTGCTGACGCGCATGCAGGTACAAATCACCAACAGACAAAAGCCATATTCGCTGCTCCAATTCTTCCGGAGGATCCAGATAAAGTGAAGTAAGGCCGGTGAGGCAAAAGATGCATTGATGGGGCGATGCGGCCCCTGTGTGTCGAGAGTTCAAGGGTACCAGGACCCTTGCCGGATCACACTGCATACGAGGAGACAGGGTGCCGAAGCGTGAAGGATACAATAGGAGTGTGTGTTGCGGGAAAGCCCGCATCGTCAGGAATCTTCAATCCTTGGCAGCCGCACCAACGCCAAGTACATGGGCCACAAGGCGCGAACCGGGGTCTGGAGTCGCTGACGCGGGGGTCAAAGAAAAAGGGGGTCCTACGTACTTTGTAGCCCTTTGCCGATCCGATCTTACGAGGTGACTCGAGTTTTGGTGGACGTGGTACCATTGCAAGTCGGCCTGCAGGTTGTTCATTCGCTTCCATGTACGTTCGTTGGATCGCTCAATCTGTGCCGTCTTTCAATTTATATCCGCCTTCTTTCACAATGCAGACCATCTCAGGCTGATCGAACATCGTCCTCGAAATATGGCAACGCAGTGCGCAGGTGCGCGTGATGGCACTCAGAGGAAGATCCTGAAGAAGAAGAGTTCAGGCTTCTGTTGCGATGTAGTCTGGGTTTTGACCAAGGGGCGGCCAGCCCGGGGGGGGGGCCTGTACAGTGCTTTACCCCCACTGCATGTTGCATCGATGCGCCGCCCTCGATGCGCACAGCTTCCTGGCAAACCTGGCGACCTGGGGAACTGGGAAACTGGAGGGACTTTTGCAGCACGGATGGGGAGATGCGCCAAGTGCTTCTCATGTTCGATGCCACACCTCGGGTAAACCAAGAGATTGCGAGACCTGGCGACGTGGGCGTTGTCAATCGCAACCGCTCGTCCGCTCAAGGTAATGATCGTCGAAAAACGGCCAGAGATGGATGGGGCAGTGCTGTACTTCTTAAATCAGCGGGCCGAGGACCCGCTCAGGAATCGGACCGGAGATCGCACATCTTTCCAACGATGTTGCACTGGGAATTCACAAGTGATCTTCGAGTGTCTGCAAAACAGATTCCAGGGTGGAGCGACGCCCAAGCGCCAGATCCTGAGCCCCTGCTTTTGAGTGCCGCGCAGAACCTTTTCGCGCGGTCAAACCGCATTAAAGACTCGACCACACGTTTTGAAATTCTCAATCATCTCATCGCAATCCAACCCAGTCTTCAAAGCCTCGTGAAATTACCTTCAGCTCCTGACTTCGCAGCTCGAGCGATTTGTGCGTCGACTAGACATCGGCTCTCCCCTAGGTCCCTCAAAATCTGACAATTGGAGATGCCACCAAATAACAGAACAGGAAACGGGTCTTTGAATCCGAAACGAGACCCCGCCATCCAGAGACGGCCTCTAAGCTCCAGAACATCATCTTGGGTCGACACTCCATCTTATAAAGATATCATTGGTAATGGCTGTTGATCTTGAAGTATTCCCATGATCCCTTCTCGATCTCAGCAGGTCGAACCCCCGAGTACCGGTAACTTCCCCTCGCTGTCGTATCTATATGGTCGTCAAAGAGGAACCATACCACTATCATCTTCATGAGAGATACGGGGCAAGCCTGTACTTAGCAGGTGTCGCGCGCCTGCCATTGCCATGAGCTCTCCCAGTGCTGAATGGCTGGTGGAGGTCACGCGCAGTCTAACCCGTAATGTCTTGTGGATACCTAGTCTCTTGTTATAAGGTAATCGGGCAGATTCATCTAGTGCCGCCCGAGCAACTTGTGATGAGGCTGCGATCGATGAGGAATGACACTGGACGAGGATCGACCACTCTGGCTCTTGTTTGTCTGACCAACTTCATACCAACAATTCCCTCGGCAAAACATAGCACCCACCTCGAGCGCCACGGCAGAGATCAGGGCGGTTCATCCAGCTGGTCTGCAGCCTCGCGAGCAGTTTTGACCACTGAATCTCTTGGTTTCTTTGTTCGCCGTCCACAGTGACAAGGGTCAAGTTGATATGATTTTAGTTGAATATCTTGATCAACTGGAGGAGCGTGGGGAGTTTTAAGCTGCAAGTGGAAGGCGCTTAAAACAGTAACGGCACGCTTCTCATCGTGAGTTCAGATGACATGCCTGATCACAGACCGAGAAAGTCTTCGTTCTATCGGTGCTCCTTGACCATCTCTATGTTTGGCAGCGTCGACAGAATGCTGTTCTCATGCAGCTGGTGGTGAAGGCTGCATGGCTTGACTCCATCGCTTGCTTCGCACTTATTCAAATAGCCACATCATTATGTTAATCAAGAGAACTTCAAAACTTCACGGTCGCCGGTGGATATGAAGACGAATATATTCTACATAGCTGTTGTACAGAGAAGGTTCTGCTAACATAAGGGATAACCCGGATGCCAGCATTACGGTGTATGCTTAGTCCCAGTTGTCCCACGCCTCTTGAGTGCACGGGAAGTTACAAGCCTTCCAGAAGCCACCCTCAACCCCCAAAAATCCACCCAACTCATTCTGCCTCTCTCCACAGTCCCATCCAGGCACATCACTCCCGTCAAGCCTGAGCCAATCGGGTTCAGAGACGCCATCCGAACCAATATAGCTGGTACTGGCATGTAGGTCGCCACTCTTAGGCACCTTGGGGTCGTCAAACACCACGTGGAATCCAGGACTTTGTGGCTCCCATTCCTTAATCGCGAGGGTTTTGCAGTTCGAATCTGTCACCACAGCGACTTGATCTGCGACTCCATTGCCAAGGTTGGAGCCGGACCATTCGAGAGTGGTTCCGCCGGCGATGATGAAAACACAATTGCCTTTGGGCGGCTCGTTCTTTTCACAAGCCTGCTTGAAGTCGACAATGTGGTCATCGCGCTTGGAGACGCCTCCCAAAGGCTTTGCGCTTGCGACGGCGATAGAGGTGAGTAGGAAGGATGTAAGTTGCTGAATGTGCATGATGGTCTGGGCTCGCTGAGAGGGCTTTGGTGAAGAGTGTGCTTGTGATGGTAGTAGTAATGGTAATGGTAGTGGTAGTGGTAATATCTGATTGATGGTGTTGGTAATTGTGCGGTTGCTAGTATCCAAATCTGAGCTCTAAGAAACGGCAGTGATTTAAGCGTTATATAGCCAATTTTCGTCTTCAGCAAATCCAAACTGATGCCGTTGACGTCTGCCTAGCCTTGAAGCCAAGTTCAAATGCGGCATTGCCCTTCGATCTCCAACGAACTCCAAATGACACCGTTGACGTCGGCCCAGGCTTGAAGGCAAGTCCTAATGCGGCACTGCCCTTCGATCGTCAGTCACGATCTTCCGCGCCGAACGAAGCCCTATCATCACCCCCAAAGCACGGTGGGCAGTTGAGATGCGCTGGCGGATCACAGACCATTCGGGAACCAAGTCACGACGGCGGAACAGTTCAAGAGGACAAGCTGGATCTCCATGCTCCCCAGCCCCACAAATTGTGCTACAGTATGACGTGTGATACAGGCACAGTTATAGGTCTCGCCCAAGATAGCAACACCCTAGCCCCCAAACCCACGAAATCCTTCGTCGATCTCCAATGGGTCGCGAAAATAGATACTGTTCGAGGGAAAGCGTCCCGGAAAGGCAATCCTTCATGACGCAAACTGCCCGTCACGTTCAAATCGAACCTTGCGGCGTAAATAAGGTTCTTGTATACCGTTTGCTTGGCAACGATTGAGGGTTTGGTCTACAGGTGTCTAGCAGACTCTCCGAGTCAATTGTGCCAGCCTTGAGGTGTTACTACAATAGCAGTGCCAGGGAATACGCGTGTTCGAGCGCCTGGCCCTCGGCCTTTAAATTTATCCATTTCACCCCAGAGCGGGAAGTGCCCATTGCCTGTCACAGTGTTGATATGTCTGATCAAGAGGTGCCATCTAATGAGCCGCCGATATGATGCAGATGTGCATATTCACGTGCAGCGAAAATCAAGGCACTGCGAGTATAACTAAGTTGATATGTCAACATTCCCGCAATCGTGCAGTGGCCTGGCTGCGAGTGATGTCTGTTATCGCTGATCTGGCGAGCCGTACACGAATCACCGTCCAAGGGCTCCCGATGGAAGGGCTCCGGCGACAAGACCCCAAAGAAGAGCCTCTCGTGGGCTGACACCCTCTGAAACCAAACACGATCACGACCCTCGAACGCTGGCATCTTCATATGGTCTTTCTCCAAGATGTCTCCAGCATTCAGCCGCCATGAGTTCCTCTTCTACTTTCGACTCGAAGTTTAGTGCCGAAGACCCCATGCCCAAATGCATTACCGATCGACGCTGTATGCATAGTCAGAACTCGGCATTGGATCAAAGATAAGAGCGACAAACCAGTCCCAGTGTCAGTTTAATAGAATTGTCTATCCACATGTGATCGTACTCGTGTCGGGGCGCCTTGCCCTCTACAGCGAGCAGGATGTTGTCGGCGACAATGCCACCTTGGCGGTTTGCTATGAACGCGTTTGTGTTTGATGCTTTTGTATCGGCCACGTCACCACAAGCGTAGACGTTCGGAAGAGCGTCGTCTGCGATCTGCAGCGTTGGCTTGATCTTGATGTGGCCGCTCGGCGATATGATCGAGGGTGAGAGGCTTGTGAAGGCATGCGAGGACGGCTTTTGACCGGTGCAATTGATCTGTCGAGCGTCATCATTAGCAAAATGTTCCAGGGAAAGGCAAAGATGCCGTGCAACCTACAAGGAAATCGCACTCCACGACTTTCCCGCTTCCTAGTGTGACGGTACCCACGTCGGCGTCCTCGTGCACCACACGATCGTTGAGGATGACTTCGACGCCCAACGCTTCCGCCGACTTCAAAGCCTCATCTTGTAGACTCTTGCCAAATCGGTGCATCAAAGCACTCCTAGAGTGCACAAGAATAATCTTCTTGTCTGGGTACAGATCCTGTGCATCAGTCGCGAGCTCAACACCAGCCGCTCCTCCACCAACGACGACGATGTTTTTGGCACCTTTCACGCTTGCTTGCATGGCCTGAAGACGCTCCATACCTCCGACTTTATCCGTGTCGTTCACTCGTGAGGGAAGGCCGTGCTGGACGCCGGATCCGGTCGCGATGACGAGGTAGTCATAGGGGATCTCTTCTCCGCTTCCTTGGAGCTTGACATAGGTCTTGGTTGCATCAACGACGCGGTCGCGTATCCATCGAACCGACCCTTCCGGTGCACCGCGAATGAGGCCACCGTACGGAATGAATGCCTTGTGTTCATGGCCACTGGCAACACAGTAGCGGGGTAGAACCCAGGAGAACTGGAAGTGGCTGTTTGGCTCGATGACGATGACGCGGTAACGACTGCGAGGCGAAAGACCTAGCGCGAGAAAGCGAGCGACGTAGTACCCTGCAAACGACGCGCCTACGACAATGATGGTCCTGTCTCGCTCAGCAGCGGGTGTTGAGCCGAGCCATGCTGCTCGTGGGCGTACCAAGGCAGCGCTTATCTTGTGACGAAGCTGAAGCCACATGAAGGGCAAGATGCCTGCCAGAGCTCTGGCAAAGAGGGTCGCCTTTTCAAACATTTTGAGCGTATAGGCGAAGGAACACTGAGAAGTCTAGAGGAAAATAGAGCACGATGGTTGAATTCACAAAGATAAAATGCAATCGATCAGATAACACGTCTTTTCCTTGTTTTTAAATAAAGACGTAAGCTGAACTCCCCAAATCAGGCGAGGTTCAATGCCAATGAAATGCTTTAGCCTGAGGCCGAATTGTACTCGGGATATTACCAGAAATCACCGAGCCCGTCTCGGACCGAGAATTCTCTGGAAATGCCGACCGATGTCAGAGCCTGACTCATAAAACCTCTTGCTCGACATGATATGAGAGAGCAGAAGCAGAAATGAGGTGGTGGATTGACATAGATGACCCGTAAGGTCAGATGTAGATACATGACATAACTTACGGAGAAGGAAAGAGGACCAGATTTACTTAGGACTCCTCGCGATTCAGCGATAATCCTTCAGGTGTTATTACAGAATTGAACGAGTTGGATTGGTACAGCACAAGAAGGAGACTTCCAGAAGTCCCTCCTCGACAAATTGTCAGAAACTCAACGACTCATGTATCATATTCGTCACTTCTGGCCGAGTCCTCCTCTCAAACGACCTCTTCACGTATGACCTTGTCATTCTCTTTTGTACCGGTTCTGTAGAATAATCAAGAGACACATTGAAGACCATACTACTTCAGAGCTCCAGCATTTATTATCCAACATTTGAGCGACCCAGAAACCTTGAACAACTCCATTCAGCGCCACAATGCACCACTTAGCAATGGATCATCCATCTCTATTATTCAACAAGCGCAGAGAAAGAAAGCATCCAGGCTCTGCTTCTTCCTCAACCGAAGATCTGACCACTTTATACAGTCAGTCAGGCAAGGCAGCAGTCCCTAGCACGCCAAGTCGCAGCAAGTGCAGTCCGAAGACCACAGATCCTGTGCGATTGTCGTGACCTTGCGACTGAGGTTGCGGTGCTTTAGAAGCCGTCATTGCGACGCATCAAGTAGACCCCGGCAAGTATATAAGGTAGCCATTAGTCCTTGAGTCCTTAATTTATCGAATGAGACCTAGGGCGGAAAGGAGGAAGGAGGTGGAGGCCGATCTTGACACTTCATACGCCGACCAACAAATAGCCGTACCGGGCATATTCGTGATCACCCTGGAGCCAACGCCCATGAAGCCCCACGATAACTCTCCCTCTTGATGTGTAACTTGAAGCCGGCCGCGAAGCTGTTGACTGTGCGACATTCAGATCAGTAGCAGTTCCCCTGGTCTGCAGCATCGTCTGGTTCGCATTCATAGGAGTAGTGAGACCTGCGGCTAGGTCTCCAGCAACGCCAACTGCCACACAATGTGTTTCAGGTCGTATTCCTTAGTCGGGTTGATGGCCGTCGATATCGATTCGTTGGCGGCAAATTGGAGGCCAGTAAAGAATACCGTCATGGACAGAGCGGTGGTGTCAGGTTCCAACTGTGGACCACTTATGGACAAGTGCGGTTAGGCTGCTGCCCCCGAAGAATACGGGCACTGCGGGGCTCGAGACTGCTATACAAGCGCCGCTGAGGACTCCTCTCTCTGTTGAAGTGGGGCAGATTTAGATGTTCTTAACCACTGTACCCGCGAATTGACTGCGGAGCGCACTATTGGGAGACCTCTTCACTCTGCCTGCAAATACGCCTGACAGGTGGGGCTAGGAGATTTAAAAGGCACTGAGGCCCTCGGACCTCTACATGAACGCCGCGCAGTCCAACATCGGGCGGTACATCTTGAGGGAATTCGGGTTCTGCATACGAGTTTGATTACCGGACTCTGTGGGTCGGCGTCCTGAGCGATGGTGAAATCTCGACACCCAGGGGGCTATCAAGTACCGTCGAGGGATTCATTAGAGCATCGATACATACCACCAGCAAGAGGGTGATGAACACCAGCCTCGTCCCCGCCCATCACACGCTTCACAGTCTCGTAGGTGGCAAAGTGACAGCATGGGCAGGGCCTGTCTTCATTAGCAAAAGGCCAAGGTACAACACCCGTAGGGTTCGAGGGGACGTTACCTGCTCCGGCGACGACGCTCGACACCCCTCGCCCCAAGCTAAGAATAATCTCGCCGCTTACTATCATGGAGATACCCTGGATAACGCCATTGTAAACTATGGTCTGGCTTGGGGCCTGCATACTTGTCTACACGATGGGATCAGATCGATAGCCGCGCATTTTCATGGACATCCATCATCTCGTAGTTTAATCACATCGATGATATACATGACTTTATGCTCCTGTGTGCCTATTAGCGCAACTTGTCGTGCGAGGACGATCCCAGGGATGCTCGTCCCACGGCAGTCCGCACCACGCGTGCGGGCGCATGACCGACGGCTTGCGGGCGTAGGAAAGGCGTGGCTGATTTGATAAATGATCACCTTATAGATTTGGGGGTGTAAGAAAGGCGCCTTGTCCAATCTTTTCGGAATCCGGACTATGATGCTCGCCTGCCGGAGGACGAACGCAGGGAGAAAGGAGGCGCAGTCGCAGCGAGAGGGATCAGGATTCTGCCAAGACAGGGGTCTTGTAGAGGCCGTCATCCTTTGAGAAATGTGCCTCAACCGACCAACCCTATGCCAGTCTGGGGAGGGCTCCGGAAGTTTGCCGAGGATCGTCGCCGGCGTGGGATGAACGAGACAAGCTTTCGCCAAGACGGGCGTTTCGTTTGTCATTGCCACACCACCATGGAGAAGCTCGCGTGCGGCTCACATGTTAATTCTGCGGACCGATTCATTCGCGGTCCAATCTTACACTGCGCGCTATTCGCCCGTCGTCACCGTTTAGGTCATCCCGAGGAGGGCTGTGCTCTGATGTCCTGCATATTCCTGTCTCACCCTAACAGACGCCAGTGAGCGAGAAAAAAAAGGCTAAGCCCGCCCGGAAGTCCATAGCTCTGCCCGCGTGCAGAGTCGCCGGAGGCAGCCCGTCGTGATAATGCACGCACAGTATGGTGCTGCTGTTTCCTACTTGGCCATGTTAAGCCCTTGAGACCTGCTTGCTGTATGTTGACAGCAGCGGTAAACACCTCAAGGTCGTGTAGCGTAGATCTCTGTAAAATGCCTCGTCCACTGTTGACCATGAATCCGCGCTTATATGCCGAAGAATCACAATGCCGGCCCAGAAACGATGTCCTGCGCATCTCCTTGTTCTGAATCTCTCGTCCTGTCTACCTTCTGTCTTCACTTCCTCCTATTTCCCAAGCCTTATGGATGTATCGCGTAACGTTGCCCCTGGTGATACGCTTGATGATGTTGCCGACGACGATACTGATGACATTCCGATACGGCACTGCGACATTGACGCGGCATCGGATGACGGGTTCAAGATCCGAGCCTCAACGTCTGGACGGCCTGGAGCTGGAAATCTAGGCGACGGGTGGACTGACCCTATAAGTAAGATGAACATTTTCTTGACGTAAAAAGGGGGCTGGATATTGTCACAAACTCACTTGTCATCTGTGAGTAAAGCTGCAAGTAGAGAGACATACTAAAAAGAATCTCAAGACAGGCTTGCCCCTCTATCGCATATTTACAGCCGCCTCAGAAGAAGCTGCGAATGGTTTTCTGTTCCTAATAGCGAGACCGAGCTTCTCGAGGAAGGGCTCTACGCGGGCTCCGACCACTGCAGTCATAGCACATCCTCGGCTCCAAGTCGCCTTTCATGGTGCCTTAAACGCCTGCGAGAGATTCTCTTCGGGCCACGGCTGAATATCCTCCTCATTTTCCTCCCCTTGGGATTGTGGACATACCTTGCCGAGGCGAACCCACTGGCAGTGTTCATCTGCAATGCTGCAACCATCGTGCCACTTTCAGCCATCCTTACCGACGCGACCGAGCGGGTGGCCATGCACGCAGGAGATACAGTCGGCGCGCTCCTAAATATCTCGCTGGGCAACATCGTCGAGTTGATCATTTTGTAAGTGCGGGGCGCAGCCTAGTGAACAAGGGCATGCTAACGAATCTCTGCAGCCTGTGAGTGACAAATTACTCTTCGGTAGTCAGGTCATGTACCGTAGAAGTGACACTGACGAAAATTAGAATTGCCCTCATAAACGGTAAGGTTCATGTGGTCCAATCCTCCATCCTAGGGTCCATTCTCGTCAACATCGTGCCCATTCTCGGCGCGGCCTTGTGCATTAATTCCTTCTCCGACGACACGCCCATGTACGACACGATCGAGATGCAGGTGCTCAGCTGCCTCCTGTTCGTCTCGGTCTTTGTATTTCTGATGCCCGTTCGTTAGACCTTTCTCATCCTACCCAAGTTTGATGTTAAAGCTAACTGTTCGGTGCCAAGTCAGCATTTGAAACGGCTTTTGGGCAGATCAAGGGCTTTGAGCAGTCGACACTGAAAATGTGCAGAATGACGGCACTAGTCGTGCTGGTCATCTATGCCGTGTACCTGACACACGAATTAAGCGGCCGGTCTCCTGAAGATGCCGAGCCTGATACCGGCCCCGATATCGACATGACCGGCATGTCCGATCAGTTCGATCTCGAGCCGCGTCTCTCCACTGACACCATGCCCGTCATGGGGCGGCAACCCGTCTCAGATCCTCGACAATTCCTGCTACGCACCATCAGCTTTGCAGACGAAGCACGCCCTATGACCGAGGGTGATCCCGACGACATTATTGAAGCTCACCGGGGCCGGGAGATGCGATCGTGGAGGCAATCACATGGCCGACGGAGCGTATACGATATGCATTCTCGAAACCGGTCCGGGAGTGGATCGATCCCAATGTCTCGCGCGTCGAGCCGTGGAGGCTCAAGTCTGGCTTCTTCCGCCATGAACTCGTATCAGCGCGTCTTGACAACGATCGGTCTGCCAGGGCGCCAGCGTCTGCGTCGGGAGCGCGTCAGCATGGAGAGTCTTGGTTCCGCGTACGAAGTCTCGGCGTCGGCAGCGGCAGTAGCAGAACACAGGCCTATGCTCGACGTCCTGTTCCACGTCGGCGTGCTCTTTGTGACATCCGGACTTATGTCTGTCTTTGCCCAGTTCCTCGTCAGCTCCATTGAGCAAGTCACGCGCGGGGGCCATCTGTCAGAGACGGTCATTGGCCTCATCATCCTCCCTGTCGTGGGCAACCTTGCCGAGTGTGTGACCGTCATGACGGTCGCGGCCCGCGGCAAGCTCGATCTCGCCATCGCCGTGGCCATCGGGTCGGCCGTGCAGATTGCGCTCTGCGTCACGCCCTTGACTATCATTGCGGGGTGGATTTTATCGCGAGACATGGACCTGACGTTCAATTCCTTCGAGGTCGGCGCGCTCGTGGGGGCGGTCACGTTGGTAAATCTTGTCATGTTGAGCGACAGCACCGCGATTCTGCACGCGAGTAGGTTGAAGGGCGTGCTGATGTGTGCCTGTTACTTCGTCATTGGGTAAGTCTGTTGAATCGTTGGCGAGCTCTATGGGTTCACGATAACTAACATAATATGCTACAGACTTGCTGCGTATCTATCTCCCTAGCTCTTGATCAGCTAGAGGCAATGACCATTGAAATCATGTTATTAAAGTATCCACGGTGAATGACACTAGATACCTGCCCCTAGTCTAGCCCCTCAAAAGTTCTTTTCAGTGGCCGTGATGCGCTGTGACCCAATCGCTCTGCGAGACGATGCCCTGCAAGGAGATGAAGAACAGGGCAGACTTCGCCTAAATCCACTTTTTGGGCACCGCTCCGGGGTTCAATCTCGCTTACCGGCCCGCTCGACATCTTGGCCGCCGAAGCTTCTTGCCTTTAAAGTCGACGATCGATCACCGGCCAGCCCTACGGGCTGACGATCTGTGCTTGTCCGACTGACGATACTGAGCTCGCAGTATCTTCCGTTCCCGCTCGCACTCACACAATGTCCTCCATCCGGACCGCAGACGTCTTCGAATTTCGCAATGCCGGCCCCCTGACGACCACGTGGACGGCCCCTTCGTCATGCCCATCGGTCGGGCCCCTCGTCCGCGGCCTTCCCTGGCCGGAGATTCCCGGTGTGATGGCCATCGGGCTCAATGTATGCTCAAATGATGACTGGCGTCCCGAGTGTATGCCCCACGGCGAGGACATTATGAGCCGGCAAGAGAAGACCTCTGAAGTCGACTTGTTCGCCACTATGCAAATCAACAATTTTTACTCACCGGGACTTGCCTGTCCCAGTGCCTGGGAGACCGTCGGCGTCGTCTCGACTCAGGATGGCTCCATCGACGCAAGCGGTGTCTTCAGCTCGACCGTCTTCCAGTACTACGCTGACGAGACGACGGCACTTCCCTTGTCGCAATACGCACTCAACGCGCTCACGTCAGTGCTCGGGCCTGCCGAGACGGCAATCGCCTGCTGTCCTAGGTAAGATTCGACGCCCAATCTTACCAGAAAGAACCTGACACCGAGATCCTCCCAGCGGCTTCACCGCAAACCCCCTGTATGGATGCTACTCTAGCATCGATTTGTCCGAGATTATCAGCAAAACGGCGTGCGTGTACCAAAATGTCGGCAACTTCGATATGGATCGCACGACGAATGTCTTCGAGTACCACGGTGTCACCATAACGGACGAGCACATGGTTCTCGTCAGCCCTACTAGCGAATCCTTCAGTGGCGGCCTCCAGACGCGCACTTTCACGCTCGACGCCTCGGGGTCCCCCAACATCACCGGACTGTTCCCGCCGTTTCCTACCGAGCCCAGCGAGGGCATGGCCTGGACGCCATTTCTTCACCTCGTCAGCGGCGGTGAGGAGGACGACAGCGAGGACGTTGGTGATGGCAAGTCACGAGACGGCGAGGAGCCTCAGGGGAGTGACAGCGAGGATGACGAGAGCGGTGCTCGCTCGCCTTTGGCAAGCTCTGTGACTCTTGTCGGCGTTGTGGCTGCGGCCTGGGCAGTGGGCTTTGCTGGCGTGTGCAGTTTATGAAGCTGCTGACAGTATCACTGATGATCGCTTCGGTGTAAGTTGACCTTGCGTCTGGTCCATTTTTCATTTGGCACTTTAAAAATGTCTCATCAGTCAATTTGACATGGCCTGATTCCGGTAACGAAAAGGATGCGGCGGCGATACGATCTACGTCCACTGGTTTGGAGATCGAGCCTCGCAACTGAAGAGTTGCACTGGACCAGGCTTGGAGTCTAACCTGGATGCCACAGAGCACCAGACAAATAATAACAATTAATGTGACGGCAGAGACGCCTTGCTTCCGGCTATAAGAGCCATACGTGGCGAGATAGATAGGCATTTCAAGGATAGTTAGTCTAATGGAAAGTATTCGGTCTGTATGTAGTGCGCAGATCTTCATGTGGCGACAGCGTAAGATGGGAGACTGCTTGGGCCTTGTCGACTTGGTAAGAAAAAGTTTCATCCCGTGTCAAAATGCTTTCGAGGTCTTTGGCGGGAAATTAGCATGTCACGGTTGATAGACCTTTTGGAGACACAATATTGACACCATAATCTCAGGCATCCTAAAGTCCTATCTCAAGGCGATAGAAGGCTGCTTAGTTAGTGATTGATCATTTGCATCTAGGTGAGTTGATGAAAGTCCGAACATGGAAGCTTACGCAATGTCTAAATAGTAGTGACGGGCGTGATAGCTCCCGGGCACACAGCTTTTATTGGGGGAATCAACCTGAGAGCCAAACTGGCCTTCAACTTTCGGCAAATATTTCGGCCAGTGAAAGTACGAAGTGGGTGGAAATGCGCCTATCTCTGGCGGCAACAACCTCGCAGGATCACTTCACAAGTTGAACGAGCTCAGCGCAGATTCCTGCATAATGATTCTAGCCCGATTCAATATGCTACCCTGATCGGTGATAAAAATGCCGCAATACACCCTTTTCAGCCTGCTGTCCTTAGGTGCAGGTCGGGAAGGACCGAGCCGCTCGCCATGCCGATACGGCGGTGACAGGTGCACACTAATCGCCTGGAGTCCTTGTTCCTGCCTTGGGCCCAGACTGAAACTTGCATACAGCCTAATAACAGCGACCAGCTCTCCTGCGGACCGTCTCAACACGAGGTGATTTAGGGTTGAGTCTGCGGAATTCCGCAGACACTGAGCGGAGTCCCGTGCATATGCAGCCGGACCGTCAACTCCCAGTGGCTGCGGAAGCGGACTGCAGAGCCGCGACACAAAAGAATCCATGGAAAATCTAGACCGTGATGCAGAGTCAAAGAAGGCCCTTGCTGCATGAGAACGGATCTGCTGGCGCTTACTAGAAAGCTTGTCGGGGTATGCTTAACGCCTAATCCATATTCCACTTTGATCAAGACGGACGGAGGAACCTGAGGCTCTGATGGCGCTGAAATGACCGCAGTCGAACATGGTCCCTGTCGATGTCGATGAGGATTATACGGGTGGTTACAACTATAAAAGGCCTCGACCCATTGTTGACCCCGTCAATCAAGGTCTAGCCTAGCAGACAAGAATCACAAATCCCTTTCTCATCTTCTCCTCAAACACAACATCAGTCACCATGGTCGCCCTTGGCTCCCTGATCTCTACCCTTGCCCTCGCCGCGGCGGCTGTTCAACCAGTTGCCGCTCAGTGGTACGTGATTGGTGTCAAGGACGACTGGAGCTACCGTAGCGTTCCTGGCAGCATCGGCTACACCACCCACAGATATTCCATTACTGCCAGAGACATGGACACAGGAAAAGAGGAGGATACGAAGGTCTCGGGCGTGGGACGGAGCGAGAGCGACATGTGTGGCTCCAAACTCATGGGTGCCGAAGTATGGTGCTTTGGCGACGTTACCAAGCAGTGTCAAGGATACATTGCCGCCTTCAAATCTCGCAGCTGCCGCACCTACTGCCCTTCGATCGGCGACAAGTCTCCCGTCTACAACTACAACTTCGTCACTTCTGGTGAATGGCTCAGAGTCGGCCTTGTCTGTGACAAGCCTTACCCTTAGGCTAGCCGTGAGTATCAGACAATGTGACAGAGATACGAGTTATATCTAACTATTTGAACAGTACATAAGCCAAGGCTTGAATCCCCGAGCGCCTGTATAGGAGCGTGACATTATGTGGAACGGAGCTGATGGTTGGTGAAGGGTGGAGCGGAAGGTATTTGACGAAGCTCGAATCTCTTTGGGGTAATACTACCTACTACCCCATTCAATGCTTATACCAAAGTCTCAAAGCCTCAAATTCAAACTGTGCATCTGTGTCGCGCCGAATGTGCTAATTTTCTGTATTTACGCGCAACCCGCCAGAACTCGCCATGAAGGGCCGCAGTCTCCAGTACTTAACACGAAACCCAATTTGTTGCACCTCGGTTTGAACGTCTTGGGGCTGAGGTTATGCAAATGACTATGAGCACGCTGGAATAGATTGGCCTTTGACACGTTGGTGCTATGTGCCCGGATTAATGATACATAAAGCTCAGAATATGGTGCAGAACGACTTCGCTGTTGTATTGCCTGCATGAAAGATTGGAGTAGAGTGACATTAATAATACATCTTAACAGGACCCTTGGCTCTCTAAGTCTGTGATACGCCTTCAGACCTTTTTGCTGGAACGAGATCATCCAGTGCCCCAGCTACGTGCTGGAACATCGTGTAATGGGAGTCGTCCTTCAGCTCCGTAAACTTACAATGAGGTAGTCTCTCGGCCATGTACCGTATCAACGGAACTGGTGCGTTCTTGTCCTTGGACCCATGCCAGATCTGGACCTGGTCGTACTCGACGTCCTCGAAGTCGAAGCCCCAGGAATCTGCGGACAGGAGTTTGGCCTCATAGACCGTGGCCTCGCACCCCTGAACGAAAGGTTCTCCAATCAACATCCGCAGCATGTCATCCCTCGCCTCTGGGATGGGCCGCGATGGTTCTGTTTTCTCCGACTTGGGAGCATCTTTAGTCTTCTGTCGCTCCGCCTCGATCCACGCATCGAGCCGCTTCTGGACCATGTTCGTTCCCAGAATCCATCTCGTCGTGCTGACGAAACTCTGCAGCAGCATTTGCAAACCCCAAGGCCACCGATTCGACATCCAGCTCATCGCTCTGCGATAAATAGACATTTGCTGTCGCCCCGCCCACCAGGGCGGACCGCTGGCGAACAACCCCACGCCCGTCAGCATCTCGCGCGGCAGCGCTCTCGCGCAGGCCAGCGCGTAAGGACCCCCGCCGGACAGGCCCATGATGGCGAATTCATCGATTCTCTTGGCTTTCGCGAACGCGGCCACGTCGACGGGCCAGTCCAGGATCTGCCGACCGGGCTGGGGAGACGAGAGCCCAAAACCCGGTCTGTCGAGGGCTAGGAGGCGGATGCTCCGCTGGCGGGCGAGGTGGTCGGCGACATAGGCTTCCAGGCGAGATGAGGGGTAGCCGTGGAAGTAGAAGAGGGGCCGACCTTGAGGGTCGCCGTATTCGGCGAAGCCCAACAGACGGCCATCCGGTAGGGCGAAGGTTTGGTGGTGAGGGTTCCTTGTCGCGGCCGTTGCGAAGCTGCGGGGTGAGGAGGATGAAGGTTGGCGCGACCAGTGGCGGGGTATTGGAATCCGTGCTCGCATTGCGATGATCGATGATGTTGTAGGAAAATGCCACTTCGGAAGGGTTCGGGACGCAAGCATGCGGCTCGGAGCTCTTTTTATCTCAGATTGAGGCCTCAGGTAAGCAGAATGTTGCGCGACGTCTTTCCGCGTATAGGTAGCTGTCGTACTTCCTCGCCGCATTGGTCGTGTAGTCTGACAGGGTAAGACAAGGGGCCCTAGTCTGCGCGCCCCCAGAAGGGCGGTCGTTTAGGAGCCACTGAAGAGGCCAAGAGGCTATTGGCTTGCTAGTAACTACACATCTTGTTATTTCTAAAGTTGAATCGATCTTTTCTATTTTTTTTTTTTTTTTTAAACTTTTTCTTCGAAATGTCAATTTTCTGTGTTTAGTCGTCAGGCCACGAAAGGACAAATAATTAACACTAGAGCTTCCAGAGTCACTCCTCTTGAATTATGTAGTCTTTATCAAAGATGAAAAGTCAAGCTCCTGGTTGCCGGCTACCACACCGTCACTGGATGTGCAGTCACAGAAATGGTCCCGTTTAGGGCATGCTGCGATGTCGACCGGCTAGATCGACTTGGTACAGGGATGCACTTATTTAGATTATTATTGTGATATCGGTACACATCTGCAATCTGCTCGTTGCTAGATATTTTGTCTCAGCTTGTATCTTGGTGACCAATTATGAAAGTGCAATGGTGAATAAGGCACTCCGTGCTGGGTGGTCACACCAGGCAGACCCCGTGTACAGTTTTTGTTGCGCGATCAGCAATGCCTTGGAAAATTAGAAAATAGACCTTCGGCTCTGTCTACATTATGAATGATCACATCCTCAGACACCTTGATGCCTTTGCCCAGTGAGCGGTCGTGGAGCCAACTGCATCGATAGGCAGTCGAGGGACACGGCAAAGCATTTCATCTTACTGAAGCTCGAGATATGGTGACCAAGTGCAACAATTTAAGACAGTACATCCTACAAGATCATGTGCGCTGCAGTCAACGTTATGAGCCCCCCAGCAACCGCCTTCAACGACCACGCCAACCCAGCAGCCGAGTTCCCAATACGCTCGAACCCCTCCACCGAATACTTCTTACTCGCAATCCTGGTGCCGCCGTAGTCAAGCAGAGTCTCTGTCCAGCCCTCAAAGTGGTGCTTCCTGCCGCTCGCAAGCCACAAATTGTCGTTGCCGTTCTCTGTGAGACTGTCCACAAACTCGGAGGGATCCCAGGAGTAGCTGCCGTCGCCGTCGGGGATGCTGACATTTTCGCCAATGCGATAGGGGACGAACGAGTCCTCGCTCACCTTCACGACGAAGTACAGGTCGAATTGGCGCCAATATTGCCAGTTTCCCATGCTGTTTTCCCGGTCGAGCGACCACGTAATCTCGATGGCGCTGGCGGACAGGTTGAGCGGTGCGCCGGTGCTGGGGCCGGTGAACTTGAGGCCGCCCTCGGCCTGGACGACGGGGGTCATGGCGGCGACCAAGATCGGCAGGAGGCTGGAGGTGCGCATGGTGAGTCAGGGGCTCGGTATTGCCTTTTGAAACTGTCGTAAATAGGTAGGAAGACTCGACGCTGGTTCCCGAGGGGACTTGCAATGACTGTGATGGGGGGTCAAAGAAAGCAAAGTGCCTCCTCTGACACGGGTCCCGGCACAGAATGAGGTGCTCCCAGCAACTACTTATAGATTCGGTCATGGAACTCACGATCCGTACCCGGGCAAATCACCTTTCAGCCCATGAACAGCCTTTCACCAACATTACCAGGCTGCGTCGCTGGAGCCAATCAGTAGTGGGAGCCAAGGCTTTTCTGCGTTGGCCATTCGCTCACGTCGGTTACGGGCTTTATTGCGGGTTTGAGGCCGCTCACGATGCGGCACAGCCGCCCAAACTGCGACGTCGCCGAAGTCTAGGCCTCGCTTAAAGGCGAGCTGCAGCCCTGCCGAGATTCTCTTCGGCAGCGTCCTGATTCTGGAAGCCTGGGGTCACACGACTCTGGGAAAATCTGCTGCAGACATGTGGACGTCTGTGATGAGCATCTTGTTTGTCGCGCACGCGAATGGTAACCTGAAAGGTCGTCGAAGCTTGCGGATGCTGCTTCAGGCGGCATGACATTTACTCGGTCGAGTTGCGCGAGCGGGAGGCCTGGGAACGCGACGACGATGGAGTGCCCGCTGCCACGCCCTGTGCTGACACGGCACAGCCAACGTTCAGGCCGCCCATGACTCGGCAGTAAATAAATACACTTGCCTTATTAGTGAGTGTCCATGCTGCGGAGCACTGGTCTGCCTCGGGCAGCGTTGCATCAGCAAGAGGGTGCCTCTTGCGTGGATCATCAGTCACAGGGTCCAAGGCTCCAAGCCGAGGGCACGGAAATCAATAAATCATCAATTCGTCAAAGTTCTGGGTATGATGCTTCACCAGAATCAGCTCCCCCCACCCTTTCACGCCGCCAGCTTGCTGTTGACAAACGCCAGGGCCTCCGCGCCGTAAATGGTTCCGTACTGCTGGTGGCGCACGGCGTCGTTGCCGTTGCAGCAGAAGGGGTCCGGCGCGTCGCAGTACGACTGGATATTCGCTGCAAAGGGGCACTGGAAGCCGGCAGGGCGGGGAGCAAACTGTGTCTCGTCAGCACACGAAAAACTCAAGGAAGGACAGGACCGAGGACGCACCCCCTGGGCGAGGCAGTCTCCGACGTTCTGGGACAGGCCGGCGACGAAGCGAGGGCTTCCCATCATGATGGCGGCGCGGATCATCTGCTGGGCGGCGGCGGAGATGGGGATGCTCGTGTCAGTGATGCCCGAGTTGACGTCGCCGCCGCCGCAGTAGGCGTTGTCGACGATCTGGCCGCCCTGGGAGTAGCCGACGAGGACGATCTGGGAGTCCGGGCAGCGCTCGTTGAAGGCATTGACGGCGGTGGCTACGGCGGCGGTGCCCTGACGGGCCGAGTCGGCGTACTCGACGCCGCCGCAGCTGGCCTGGCCGCCGCAGGCCGGGTACTCGATGGCCTCGGAGGTGGTGCCGGGGTTGGCCTGGATGATGGAGTTGACGACGGTGCCTGCGGAGCCGAAGCCGGGGGAGACGGTCGTCTCGCGGGCGCCGAAGACGTGGATAGGGGGGCAGTCGGCCTGGCGCGTCGAGATCTCGAGGGGCGAGGCGGCAGCCTGGCCGAGGAGGAGGAGGGAGGCGCCGAGAAGTAGCATCCTGGGTATGCGAGGGGGGTGGGCGAAGCGCAGGTGTTGTCAAAGATGCTGATGCTGATAATGATGCTGATAATGATGCTACTGGGAGTGAGATGAGATGAATGGGGCAACACAGTCAATTTGTAGTCTCAACATCATTCATAATATGTTGTCATATGAGGACCAAGCGGGCCAAGGGACCGTGACAGGGAGGCTCCGGCGAACCGAGAGCCCCAGGTGCCCCCGTGGTGATGCGTTGAAACGGTTCAGCCCATAGTGATTGATCGTCATGGCAATTCAGCCGGAATAGAAAGGGGGTCGATGGGTCGGGGTCTGTGGAGTCGGGGCATCCCACGACGTGTGCTGTGTGGATGAGACGGCACTTGCAGAGGCTCTATCAGGCAGCGGAATCTGGCGGGAGCGGGGAGGTTGCACAGAACGGGCCAAGGCTGGTGTGGTGTAGATGAGCCGCATGACGAAGTGCCGATCCCGGGTCGTAGGTTCAGGTTTACACCTGTCAAGCTGCCAGGGATGATGAAACGGCTGGGGTACGGGTACTCGAAGCCTCGGCTGACGGCCATCGAACGGCTGGTGGGATGATTCTGGATAAGCAAGCCTGCTCGCTACTCCGCCGACAGGAGTGCATCACGAGGGTCGTTGTTCCTGGTGTTGTTCCTCTTACGATGCTATATCTGAAGTCAACTGCCCATGTCCAGCCGTCACTGGCTGATCAGCGCTGGCAGATCGACAATGTCGCTTTTTGTTGTCCCCTTCCTTCTCAAATGCTCAGATATTTTTCCATACTATCCATGGCGTCGAGCAGGTCTCTCTTCGCGGGCCATTTGGGTCGAGAAGACATGGTTATCATGACGTGAGGGAAGCTGTGAGCTGGACAATAATGTAGGCACCACGGCTTCGGTGGAGTCTAGAGTTGATGTGCGGCCAATGGAATCCCACAGCTATCAAGCCCCCAGCTGTTGTTTGTCCCTTGCAGACCCAGCAGGGACCAATTGCGGGTGCCTAGGTACAGAGGGTACACAGGTACAGTGCTCCTCGTCCTGCGTCAGCTGTTGATCGACGCCTTCCTGGCGCCCCGCGACAACTTCCCCACGACCATGAACGTCCCAGTCACGATACTGCTGGGAGCATCTCTCGGCCCCTTCGGAGGGACTGCTTAGCACCATGCCGCAATTCCAACCATCAAGCTCCGACACCGTGGGCCGCCCAGCGAAGGGCCTGAGGACGCAGGAGTTGTTTCACAACATCGACAGCAGCCCGAATGGAGCTACAACTCCTGCACCCCAGCGTGCGACCTCCCAGCCCGTCGTTCAGGATGACGAAGTCGTCTCTAGCGATGACGAGCTCGAGGAAATCCCAAGCGTACTTCCGACTGTATGTCAATGCCTCGCCCAGCAGCCATACGCCTCCCCTTCTCGATCCTGAGACTGACAGGCCCAGACCCCATCACGACCTCATCCCTCCCTATCGCGCTCCGGACGCGCCGTCCCCGAAAACTCGCGTCCAGCTACGGAGCCTCCCGCGAAGAAGGCACGAATCGAGCCACACCCGATGATGGACGACCCCGAAGACGAACTCTTCATACCCCGCAACCTGGAACACTTGAACGGTGCTCTGGCCCTGCCTCCCAGGAACAAGTCAGCTCAGCCTGAGCTGCCTCCTTTTCCTATCAATTCGTCGCAGCAGCGAGGGCTTCGAAGGAAGATTTCTCATCCTTTCGGGGTACCACAAACCGAATCACATCCTCGAAGCGAGTCCGAAGACGAGCTCGAAGTAGAAACAGCGTCAGGACCCAAGCAGGATCGCCAGGCGACTCTGGTCGAGCCGGGGCAGCAAAATAACGTGAACGGGGTGGCGGCGAGCGAGGGTGGCCCTGAGGAGGCGATCCTGGACCACACGCAGCGCACACACATCACCGTACAGGCAGAGCTGGAGGAGAGTCTGCAGCAGACACTGCGGGACCAGGAGAATGCCGCTGTCTCCCCGAACCTGCCAAGCTCACACCGACCATCGGAGCCTGCTTCTTTGCCCGGGGAGGAGCTCGGAGACAGGGTAGAAAAGGACCAATCCAGCCAGCATCCGCAGCAGGCGGTCAATGGTCGCCCTTATCACCCTGAAACTGCCCAACACCAGCCAGCTGCAGGCTCGGCGACGGGCAAATCAGCCACACCGCCTGTAGGTTCCAGAGCGCCTCCCGAGCAGTCCCCGCCCGTCAGCGCACAGCCCCGACCGCGTCCAGCAAGGTCGTCGGCAACCCTAGGCGGCTCGAACAAGAGGAAACGGACACGTGCACAAGCTTCCCAGTCAGCTTTGGGCAGTCAAGCCCACACAGTTGCATCGACTTCACTTCGACAAGGATCACCCGTCCTCGGATCAGGGCCGGTTGATGGAGATTTCGCTCCTTCGAATAGACCGGCGCCAACAACGCCATCGAATGGGAGTCTTCGGCGGCAAGAGGACGCACCTCCTATCCCCGGCCAACTTGAGGCTTCGGCGTTTCCGGATGCATCAGCCGTCCTGTCGTACGACGCGAGTCACTTCTCTTCCGTGACAGTGTCGGTCTTGAGTGAACACCTTGTGGACATGACAGTTTTGCTAGGCAGTGAAGATTGGACCAACGGCGGCGCTACATGGGGCTCCGAGCTCGTGGAGGAGCCGAGGTCTGTCCTGGCCCCGTACCAGAGCGATATCTGCAGACGGTTGGGGCGATACATGTTATATATGGCCAGAATCTGCCGAGATATTCCAGGCAACCCCGGCACGCAGGCGCAGTTTGAGTACTTTGGCTCCGACGGCAACCGCAACAAGACGTTGCTTCCGAAGTACATCGCGTCCATCGATAACCAGGTCAGCGAGATTGTGCAAAAGAAGCTTGGGCGCCACAGCACCACGCCGGTCAAGTCACGAAGCAAGGTTGCGGTGGACCTGCGACGGAACCTCATCCCCGTGGGGGTCCTCATGCTCGAGCTCGTGTTCCTCGCAGGGAGGCCGGCAGGAGATGCGGGGCTACTGGATGCGACGCCGCAGGAAGCTGACCACACTAAGCAGACACTGCAGCTGCTGCGGCGGATACTGTCATGGGTGGAGAAACTCGAAGGCGCCATGACGGAGGAGTTGGCTGGTGCGGCGGACCGCCCACAATCGGTAGAGGTGGATATACCGCCGGGCATGTTCGAGCGGCAGGGCCTCAATGTCTTGATCGCCCAGTTCAGGGAAACGCTGGACGAGGCCTACCGAGCCGTGAACAAGAAGATGACCCTTGTTACTAAACCGACCGCCAAACAGAGGAGGCATCTGGAGAGGCTGGCGCGGGAAGAGGACAGGTTGCAGGAAGAATTGCAGCGGGAAGAACGGCAGCGGGCGGCACGAAAGCGGGCAGAGCGGCAGCGAGCAGCGCAGCAAGCGACAGAGGACGCAAGGCGACGATTCATGGAATCAGTGAGGAAGTACACCAACAACCCGAGACGCGTCGGCGCGGCGCGGACCTACCGAGAGGTGGCAGATCTCCCGGCAGACGAGGACGGTCTCACTGGGTATCACCACGATGGCAGGGAGCCGCACAGGGCGGCCCACCCTGAGGGCACGGTGGACCGGGCGTATCCGGACGAGGTGTTCAAGAAGGTGCTGCGGGCGCTGAAGTACTCACAGAGGCCAGACGTCGAATCGATTGCGGAGGCTCTGCATTACCACGTAGAAGACGTGTGGGAGGTCGTCGGGCTGCTGAAGTCGGCGGCGGAGGCCCAGCAGCGTGCGGACGGCAAGAGGATGCCCGAGGGCCTGCGGCGGTCGTTTGCGTACCTCTACCGGTAGGCGACGACGATGCCTCGGAGGCGAGCGGACGATGTACGTAGACATGAGGCAGTGGCTATGAAAGATACCCCGTTATGATTCCTGGCTGGAGAGTGGATGGACCGCCGGCTTGCCCGAACTGCCGATCTGCAAGCGCCCGAGAAGGGCCCGTTGGCCGTCGAAGGTCGTGGGAGCGACTGAGTGGCGGCATTATTGAGGGGCCGTGTTTTCCGCGAGGCTTTATCCAATACGGCAGTTTTTGACGTCACGGGAAGTGAAGACGGCATCGGCTCTGGGATCTGGGAGAGTGAAGGGGATGTCACGGCGTTCGGAATCGACGGCGACGAGACATGTTTCCTCCCGTGCTCGCCTTCCGCTGTCTTCCGCTGTCTGGCCGTAGGATCAGCCGTCTCGGTTTCGCGAGGAATGAGTCGACGAACATCTGCCGAGTGGCAGGTGCCGTTGTCATGCTGATGAGTTGGCGCGCTCGGTGGAGGAGGGTGGAGGGGACCTACCAACCTGCCCAGGGAGAGGGTTTCGGCAGATTTGGCTGGTGAGCGGGAATTTGGGGGAGGGTCGGGATTCAGCCGCCGTGCGAGCGCTGGCCCCCGCCATAGCGCTGGTGTTGCGGGGGGAGCCCGACCTGGGCCCAGAATCTGGGGAGCTGGTGCTGGCGTTGGCGCTTGTCAGCACTGAGGAAGCAGGGCGCTAAGAGGGGGGGATCTGGGGTTGTGGCCGGGGGCCCCCTTTTTCGGGCTGGTGTGCGACATACAGTGCTTTTTCTCGACCATCATGGAGGGTGGTGTGGAGCGATAGGCAGGCGCAAGTGGTGGGTCATCGGCCCAGGAAGTCGGCAACGTGGAAGGAGGGACGGGCAAGGTTTCTGTTTCGTGGAGGGAAGCGAGGCAGCATGATGTTGTCTTGGGAAGGAACTGGGGGGGCCCACGCCATGAGGCAAGTGGTTGGTGATGGTAACTGCCGTGGTCCTCCTACGACTCCATCGTGCTTTTGCTTGGCCGCAGGCAACCCGAGATTGCGAGACCATCAAGTTGAAGCGAAGCCACGACACATCATCGCTACCCGCTGCCTGTTCGGTACAGTACGGCACAGTACGGGACTGACCATGACATCCGTCCTATCTGCCGAAACGCAGCGCCTGTCTCGCACCTCGGCCTCGTCGCGACGCATCATGCCGATCCGATGACATCTCGACTTTGCCCGTTGGCCGAAAACCCGCCCCTCCCCCAACTCGTCATGATGCTGTGCTGTGCCTCCGCCAGCTCAGGGGGACAGGGGATGGGAGGGTGCTCTGGAGAAGAGTGCAGAGCAGCCCGGATATCCATTCCCTGTTGGTCGTGGCGGCACGTCAGGTCACCTGCATTTCTGCACTGGATGTTGTCAAGTACGTCTCCCTCCCCTACCGCCCCCCTTGCCTTGCTGCACCTCTTCAGCAATTCATCTGATCTGCAACGCTGCCATCTACGATCGGTCCCAAGCCCTGCTCATTACACTTATATAGCCTGGCACACAACCGTCTTCCCCGCGCCTCGACCCCCGACCCAGACTTGGACCCCAACTTTCGGTACGAGCCTTTGTCTACCTGGCCCCTAGCCTGCGCCTGGTGAGACCTTTCACGCCCCTACGGCCAACGGCTACGTTTTCTTTCCCACGTTTTCGGTAACGTGTGCGCCTTGGCTTGTCTTACCTCGTCTGTAGCAGTCAAGCATCATCAGCCCTACAGTCTACGATTTAGAGAGCGGCCACCGCCACCTCGAGATGCATGGCATCACGGAGTCCCTGCTGGATGCCTTTGTCCAGCACTGGCCCATCATATGCACCACTTTCATCCTGACCTGGCTCGTCAGGAATCGCTACAAAAATGGACTGAACAGGCATCCGGGGCCATTCCTCGCCTCCCTGACCGACTGGTGGCGGTTATACGATGTCTGGGGTCAACGTCCGGAAAAAACACACATCAGCCTCCACGAGCAGCACGGTGACGTGATCCGCCTGGGCCCAAACACGCTCTCTTTCGCCGACCCGGCTGCCCTCAAAACCATCTACGGCCTTAACAAGGGTTTCGTCAAGTCCAAATTCTACATCGTCCAGCAGTCCGTCGTCAAGGGCACGAGTCTGCAGTCCCTCTTCAGCACCACCGACAATGCCTTCCACTCCCAGTTCCGCCGCAGCGTCAACGCCGCTTTTTCAATGTCCGCACTCGTCCAGTATGAACCCTTTGTTGATAACACGACCAAGCTTTTCCTCGCCCAGACGGAGAAGTTGTTTGCCGGGAAGCCAGAGGGCTGTGACTTTACGCGCTGGCTGCAGTTTTACGCATTCGACGTCATTGGCGAGATTACCTATAGCAAGCGGCACGGCTTTGTTGAGAAAAATGAGGACATTGACGGCATCGTTGACTACCTCGGCAAGCTGTTTCTCTACGTAGCCCCTGTACGTTGCTCACCCGGTGCATGAGCAGAGTGTTTTGACTGACATGATGTAGGTCGGTCAAATTCCCCTTCTCGATCGCCTTCTCCTGAAAAATCCACTATACCTTCAGCTCTCCCAGTGGGGCCTGATCGATGCCACGTTCCCTGTCGCCCGCTTTGCTCGCGCTCGCATGGCTGAGCGCCTCCCCGCTCTTGCCCAGGGAGATCAGGAGAAGCCTCTCCTCCCCGTCACGGCGGCGGCCAAGCAAAAGCAGCAGCCCGACTTGCTGTCCAAGTTCCTCGCCGCTCGTGAGGCTCGCCCCGAGTTCATGACTGACACCCTGGTTCAGACTATGGCTGTGAGCATGGCCTTTGCCGGGTCCGAGACCACGGCTATCTCACTGGCTGCCGTATTTTATTACCTTCTGCGGACGCCCGCTGCCCTGGAGAGACTTCGAGAAGAGATTGACGAAACGGCACGCAAGGGTGGGTTCGAAGATACGACCACGGGACTGGTCACATGGACCGAGAGCCGCGAACTAGAGTATCTTGATGCGTGCGTCAAGGAGGCTTTCCGGCTGCATCCCGCCGCGGGACTGCCGCTCGAGCGAGTCGTTCCGCCAGAAGGGGCTGACATTGCGGGTGTTTTCGTCCCTGGCGGGACAATCGTTGGATGCAGCGCCTGGGTGATCCATCGGAACAAGGCAGTGTTCGGGGATGATGTCGAGGCGTATCGTCCTGAGAGGTGGCTGATCGGAGAGGGGAGGGATGTCACGGGCTTGAGCGGAGAAGAGAGGGATGCCGAGGACAGGAGAGTCAAGGAGATGAATGGCACTATGCTGCAGTTTGGAATGGGGAGCCGGACGTGTATCGGAAAGAACATCAGTTTGTTGGAGATCTACAAGGTCGTGCCGAGCTTGCTGCGGCGATTCGAGGTACGTTTCCCCTCACACAGGTTTCTGACCGGCGTACTGACGAGAGCAACAGATCAACTTCCAAGATCCGGAGCGAGAGTGGGAGCTTGTGAATGCTTGGTTCGTCAAGCAGAACAACTTTTGGGTCACGTTCGAGAAGAGAGACATTGTGCAGCCGGCTGGAGCCGGGGTTGAAAAGGTGGAGAGTGAGGGAATGTGAGATGACAGGCCTACTTCTGCTAGCGGAAGTGGATGGCGCTGTTTTAGCATCGTAACTTGTTGCAATTTGTTAGCCAGCAGCACAGGCGAGCGCCAAGTTTCTTCAACTTGCATCTACTAGAACTTATTGAATGTTTTTTTTTCAAGATCCCGGCGTTTGAGACGAACAGTCACGATTGGCTTTTGTCAAGTTGATCCGGACCGCTGTATGACGCCTATGACTTTTGTTTTGTCCAATCGAGGGTATCAGTTCATCACCAACGTAGCTACTACAAGCACCGGGTGTGATGTGCCAGGCGCAGCAGCCACTCAGAGGTGAGCACCGCTATGATCCTGTTGGCTTCTTCCAGGAGGGGATGGCAAGTGGTTTTAGATCATGAACATCGATCATCAAAAGGGTTAGGGGGTGTGGTGCCATCATCCCTGAAGATGCCATGGTACCGCATTTCTTTGGGAACTGTTCCGCTGCAGAAGAATTGACGACATGCGGACGACTTCCCAAGAACTAGCTCTCACAAGCCCTGAATGTTCACTACCTATACCAATGAAATCCCATCTATCTATCGGTGCACCCGAGCCTTCACGTGCATGCACAGGGCGAAGTGGTGCATGAGTAAGCTTCCGCCTTAAACGAAAATCCAGCCACTGGAGAGGAATAAGGCCAATCTTGCAAGTTTTGGGCAGCAACGCAGGCCAACTTCGACCCAACTTGACAAGGTGCCTCTGCCAGACCCGTCAACAACATCACGATCCATCCATGAAGGAACACAGTGGAGCATGTCAAAGATTGTCAACTAGCGACGGAGGTAGTACCAATCCGACTCGAAGATTCACACGACCTCAAGATGGCCACGGCCGAGATCCAATACCATCACTACATCCCTCGTTTCATCCTAAAACAGTTTGCGCACACAGAAATTGTAACAAGGAGGTAAGAAGAACAGCCGCATAGATTTTCGTTCGTGTTCTTCTAACAGAGACCTAGGAAAAGCCTTGATGGTCTTCTGAATATTTTTGATATGTCCAGCGGACAATTTCGCCTTGGAGAAGTCGCGAGGAGCTGTGGTGAAACAAATCTCTATTACGACAGAGACAATGTTCATCCAATGCACATCGAAGTTCTCTTCAGCAAGCTAGAACACAGGACCAGCGTGATCTTTGAGAAGATCAGAGTTGCCGTAACCGAAGGCCGCGAACACATCGACCTGCTTGAAAAGGAGATTCATATTCTCTTCAAATTCATGAACATTTCTCCACGACGCTCCGTACAGTACAGGGACAATGTCAAAAGCCCCTACCGCGAAAACGACTTCATGTTTCAAAGGCTTTTTGAAGCCTCCAAGAAGCGTGGCGGATCAGGCGATCCCAGTCGGTTCTGGCTCGATGACTTGCTCTATCTTCTAGAGACTAGCCATGAGGATCTACTAGCAGATGCTGAAAAAGTCAAGGACATTTCATCGGCAGACACGTATAAACACTTCACCGAGACTTTTGCGCTTCAAATCTGGAAAGCAGCTGAAGGCCGCGAGTTCTTTCTAAACGACAGACTCATCGACTTCGAGGGCGATACACAATCCTTTCTAGGAGCTGAAGATGCAGTCGCAGGACCCCAGCTTTTATGGATGACCGAGGAAGACATGATCCATATGATTCTGCCTATAAGCCCTGAAGTTGCTATCGTTTTTTGCGATGAGTCACGATGCTGGGAATCACCTTTCGTCGACACCATGCACCGGCTCAAGATTCCGTATCCCCAGAACAGTCTGTTGAAAAATGCGCCACACAAGGATGTCGTCAACATCAACGTACCAAGTCAAAAGAGAGGCAAGAAGAATTATCCTGCTAAGACGGTATGGCGAGTGAACATCGGCACACTGTCTCGTCAACAACACGGAATCATCACATGTTACTCACTTCTTCATGCTGAGACCTGCATTGTCCTTGGAAACCGGGCCAGATTCGAAAAAGCCAAAAGAGAATTGGAGGTGTTTCTCAGTGAGAGAAAGGAAAAGTGGAAAAGCCAAGGGATTCGCTTTGGCTGCTCCGTTGATCGAAAACAGGACAAGGGAAATATTGTGGCTCCTACGAAAGAACAACTCACAAACATCGTAGATCGCCACGTGTCTGCTCTCGCCGACGCCCTTAACCTCATCAACAATACGCGAGAGGAATTTCAGATCACAAAGGAAATGGCATTAATGTCATGGCACGCAGTTCGCACACTTGAGATGTCCGTCGTAAGCGGAAAACCCTCACAAGAACCACCTGGCAAGTCCACACACTTTGGTTGCATGCACCCGGCCCTCAAGTTAGCTTTCGAAGCAGCATATCCGCCGAAGAATCCGGACTTTCGGAATCTTGTCGAAGTGGACTTCGGCGAATTTTTCAGCCATTGCATCGGGGAAAACTCGTTTGCTAAGCTGTCTCAATTGATCGAGAAAAGGATGTCGGAGTTGGTCAGCTCGGATGCCTTCATCGCACATTGGGAGGCTGCTGAGAAGATCATGACTCCTCTCAAATCCTTTTCCCAACGAGAAGACCATCTTGCTACGGAAATTTCCAACCAGCAGACAGAAGATATCATTGGCAATCCCGCCTTCAAGTCGATAGTGAAGGCGGCCGAGATGTTCTCTGTCCTGAAATGGATGTTTGAGGAACGACAAGACATTTTGGGCACGTTCGTACTGCAGATTTCGGAACCAGGGGAGGCTATGCAGCGCCCCATTCACCGGATGAGAAGGAGGCGTATGTAGTCTCGCACTGAACAAAGGCTTGATCCTGATTCTGATAAGGCTGCGCCGGTTGATACTCTCCACGGTGTGGAAGAGAGCTCGGAATTGTCTAATGAAGGTAGAACTCTGCGATGTACATGTTCTCTTCCTTCATTATGTCCAATGTCTCATTAGCCCATACGGCCTACGTGCCGCTCTTGCCTTGTACGTTTCTACCTCTTCGCTGGGCTCTCGTGGTTTTAATCGCATTAACAGGCAGCCTTGAAGGCGATCCTCCAAATCTCTAGAGTCCCATCTACGGCGACTGAAGCGGCAGTTGTTTTTTAAGGCACGAGGGTGGGGTGTTCGGATGGATGAGGTGTTGGGCCCCGGTTTGGGATCACACCTTGTCCGGTCGGCCTGTTATCTTCGCAAATCGTATCGCTGCCCGTACAGCTTTCATATCTGGGTTTTAGTCTGATCCGTCTGATTTCGAGTTCCTCCCCGAGTGCAAAGGGACCGTGTTATTCTACGTGTCGTAGCATTGGAAGATTTCGCTGCGTGGTGTTGTCCATTGCGTATATCTGAGAAGAAATTGGTCAACCGTCTCTGTTGCTTCCCTGAATGAGCATTGATCTGAGGGCACTGCCTTGGTGCGAAAGAGATGTTCGTTGAGCCTCGACATCCCCGTTCTGAGTTGGGTCCTATAAGAAATACTAATACACATCTAGTATAAGTCCAGTGAATAAGATGAGGCATAGCAAGGCCTATACACGCTCTAAAGTAGAGACTTCCTCTCTGTACATACGAGCAGAGGAAGCCTATTACTCTCCCCTTTCTCTCTGTCTAGGATGATTATATTCTTGTAAGAGAATCATGATTATTCTGCTTCCATAAGCAGTGTTGGCTCTATTCCAAGGACTTAGTCCTTGGATTGTTGGACCTTTTGGTCTATTGGCGTGGGGTTAGCCCGCCCTGCTACATCAATAATCCTCGGTCACATCGGGGAACATCTCAGGGTCCGCCTTACAAGCAGGGGTTAAGGTAGGAATATGGAAATGTGGTGACTTAGTTGGAATCAATCGTGGGCCCTATTCGGTATGATACTACCACAACCTAAAGCTCTTTTTCTTCTCCTCTATTGGTTTGCACCTGGTGTCTTCAGATCGCACCTCCAAAACCCAACCATCTGGCTCTCTTTTCAGTTTCCCCACCAAGCTCTTGTCTACAGACTGCCTCAGGCCGGAGGCAACTTGAGGTGTTGTTTCTACCGAATCTGTCTTCTGGATCGTGGATGCATAATCGGGTCTGGCCACGGCAAACATGCCAGCCACGTCAGAACTCTTGACAACGTCGACTCCCAACCGGGCTGTGTGGACGACGACACCACCCAGGAAAGCGAGCGCAATCGCGATTTGCACGGCTAGGAATGCCAGCCACTCCCATCTCACCTCCACAAAAGTCACTGGGACCAATGCATCGCCAACCTGTGTCCGGCTAGGTAAATCGGCACCTAAGGCAGTCACGTTCGGCTCGTTCTGCCGCATGCTAGATGGTGTCAGTATTCCCCCACATTGACCCTTCTGGATGAACAACTTACAAGTTTGTCATACTCATCGCAATGTTTCCCGTCATCTGCATCATGTTGTCCCACAGCCGCAAATCGATGTCCCGGGCAGTGACCCTCTCTGCCTGGCCTGGTCCCCACATCCTATCTGAGAACTTCAAACTCCTTATAGTGGCTCTGGCAAAAAGCTTCCGTCCAAGTTCTTGCTGAAGGCCCCGGAAAGACGTTCCACCGCCCCTGACCTCGCCGCCGAACTCTCGCGCAAAAGCGCCGCCTAGCCCGTCGTACACTTCGCTGTGCTGAACTGCTAGACCCCCACTGCCGTCTAGCTTTGTTATGTTGAAGTACTTATCCCCGGCCGGCTCTTCGCCGACTCTATAAGATGATTCCAAAACATCGGTGCGCGTATTGCCTCCCTCGACGGAGACGTTGTACGTCTTAACGCAGAAGTGATACGCCAGCTCGACCGCCCGGAACGACATTTGCAGCGGCATGTGCACTTTGTTGTCGTACATGATGTAAAACTGCGAGAAAGTCGTCTTCTGCAGGTCCGTGTCGTTCCCAAATGCGATGGATGTCCGTGGTGGCTTGAATTGGTGGATCCCCTCCTCGCCTTCCCCCTCGTAGTCTGGCGAGAACATGATCGCCTCGCCGTCGGTTTGTCCGCGAAAGGTTGCATTCATAGTCAGTCCTGCTTTCGGAAGATCGGCAATCCAGAGAGTCGTGTTGCCGTCCGCCCCGTCAGTGGTCTCAGAGCGGATCTTGAGATGCTCCGTGATGTTCTTGGCGGTGACGCAGACGGCCAGAGACGCAAACGGAGGCCAGCGGCAGTTTCCCGAGGGACAGGAAGAGTCTACTGGTACGAGATCTTCGCCAGGGGGATGGAAGACGCCGGCGAAGGCGGATCGAAGAATCTCATCTCTGCTTTCTGCGGTTGTCAGCGCGTTGAGGTGTGGTCGGTGGCGTTCGGCGCGATACGTACTCTTGGCCTCCCAGCCTTGCCAGTACTGAGCGAAGAGGGGGCAACTATATGCTGTGGCGCTCAGTCGCGGATCCGGCACCATGCGCGTTTGGAAGGCAACGGCCGACTGTGTTAGTGTCGACGTTGCCATGCCAGTAACGAGGACTACTGTCGCCATGAGACCGAGGATCCTGGAGCGGTCAGTGCAAGTTCATTACGTCCTTGAGCCATGGCTATGTCTTGTGATGGAATATCCTGAAGGCCGACGTTGGCTCTCGGATACCACATCAGCACTCACCATCCTTTTCCTAGAGCGACCATCCTCAGACTTCCCCATGCTCCCCGGCTCGCCTCTCCGAGAACCTGCACGTCGTTCAATGGCCGGGCCTTGCCGCCTGCAAACCAGTTCCACTTAAGCTGCGACAGGCCCTCCATCACCGGCACGAAGAAGCACGCGCGACAGGCCGTGGCAAGCAAGGCCACGACAGAGTTGACCGTCAGACCGAGTGGCCATTCCGGAAGAGGACGCCCATCCGTGGTGTGGAGGAGCGCGATGAGGGCGACAAGCAGCAAAATAGCGGTCAATGCCCAGGCGAGGTCGGAAAGCCACGGGAGTGTCGTTCGTGACAGACGCTGCAGCTGAGAGGATGTCTGCCGGGGGCGCGAATTGGAAGCCTCGTCGAGGTCGAAGGGTTCAGCGGGCTCTGACCCACTGAGATGTTGATAATCGTGCGTCGAGACATCTTGGACTGTGACGTCGCAATCGCTGGGAACTGGTTTCCGAGGAATGTTGTGTTGGGGCGACGGGGCTTCTTGGTGCATTAGGTGTGGGATCGGGCGACTGCTAGCCGACCAAGGTACCTTTCTTTGGTGTATTTCGTCCTCATTGATTTGTTGTCGTGATTCTTGAAGCCTTTCGAAAGACAACGTTTGAGAGAGATCCCCCAAAGTAGAGCTGCTTGACGAGAAGTTGTTGATCATGGACACGAAAAGAGACAACGCCCATACCGATCACGAATAGCGAGATTACAGGAGTGTGATGGATGGCGCAGCGTTGGTTGGTGATAGCCGCGACACTGCCCCCTGCATCTTTGCAGACCTATCCCGCCCCCAGCCCTGTAGATCACGGCGCACATTCGAACGAAATGAGACGCCTTGGCTCGACAGCCAACAGCCAACGCGATCCCAGCGTCGGGAATTTTTCGCAAGGCGCTGTTGGAGTCGCCCATGCCCGCTCAGGGGTCCGGTTGTCACAATGCTCCATCCGAGTCGCGGAACCTCTAACCGTCACCCTCACGACAACCTATTTCAGAACCTGGGGTATTGCGAGTCGTAGTGGAGTGGTCTTATGCCAGTATCTACCGAGCCAACCCGGCTATGATCTGCACCAGTTCCTCAACTGTCCGTGGGTTCAAGTGTGGGCTGTGCCCAGACTCAAGCCTGACCACCGCCGCCCCAGCCGCCTGGGCCATCGCGAGTTGCGCTTCGGGAGGAACAGCACCGTCCTTCTCACACAAGATATAAGTTTTCGGTACCTTGACATCCGCTGCGACGAACTGTGTCGCCGTCTCCAAGCTCGCACGGCTTTGCTGAAGCAGCTCGAGCAAGGTCGCATCGGCCGGCGCGCCCTGGTAAATCGCGTCGGCCAGGATCTTTCCAGCGCCCACGTGGTGTTCCTGCGATGTCGTTAGAGTCGTTGCCTAGGGCCTCGCAATGAATGAGATGTAGGGGACATACATGGACGTCGAAGGGCTCGCCGTACGCTCCGCCAACAGCATCCAGAACACTCAGCCCCCTCTGCGGTAACGCGAACGCAGCGACGTACACGACGGCCTTGATGCCGCCCTTCAGGCCCCGCGCCGCTCGGTCGTCGACAGTGTGGCCCTCGACTGACGCTGTGCCTGGCACGCCGCCATAGCTGTGGCAGACTACAACGATCTCTTCGCCGGCGTCGAGAAGGGGCTGAATGCCAGCGTGGATGGCCTCGACATCATCGAGGTGCGTCTTCCCCGTGACGCTTTCCGCGGGTCCACTGGTGACGTTCGCGGGAGTGATGACTTTGTAGTTCAATGCCCGAAGTGCGTTTGTGAGAAGGTCGTAATGAGCCGGCTGGTGCCACGCTCCATGCACGAGAAGGATTGCTGGCGAAGAAGACATGATTCAATCTGGCCGAGTTCTGTGGTGTTGTAGTGCCGGGAAACGCATCATGTAGTCCCGCACTAAGCTCCTGGGACATGCTTATTTTATATCATCTGGACTCCGGGTCCTAGACTCAAGCTTGTCTTCTATGTTTTAGCTAGCCTTTCTCGGAGATCGCATTCCCGAAGTTAGACCCGGACAAAACGGCAACATTCTGATGACTTATGTCCGTTCCCGGAATTTGAGCGTGGTGCAATAGCATAGGTGTTTGACCCGGGGTTTGAGTTCGGTGTCTGCGAGATGCGGGAAAAACACGGCCGAGTCAATCAGCGATTGACAGGCACAATTTTTACGTCGACGCGATATTTCCGAGACGCCCTGGGGTCCAATTGAACTACACATGATGTTATCCTGAGAGGAATCTTCGAGGTCCTACAAGCTTAGAAGGGTTCCCATGATGGAGATCCCTTACACCGATGATGACTACTTTCACAGAACGCTAGAGTATCAGCATGTTTACACGCATCGACTTCTTTCGGGACTCTATCAGCTTCCTAAGGCTTGTGCTCGTGATCGGCGTGAGGTTGCACATTTGCCATCACCCCACGAGACCGTCCATGTCTGTCGAGATACATCGCACCATCTCGTGACCTCCGCGTCGGAATACGTGAGCCTGGGCACGGAGAAGCTATCCACTTCAATCCATCGAAGGCTGATGTCAAAATCGGCTTAACAGTTAGCACCCGGAGGAAGCCAACCCGCCGTGTCGAGATGGTCGCCATCGCCGTTGTGCCCAGATCTGACCTTGAAGCTGGGGCGCTGGGGGGGTTGCCTCCTTGCTGTCGAGATTTTGTACTGGTCGCAATGAAAGGCGATGAGCTTTGGGGGTGAGGGCATTTCAAAATCAGGTCGTTCGTTCTTGAGAAGCAGGAAGTATTAGAGCCAAGTTAAAGGCACAGCAATGTTGTCTGTCATGATTACGATGGCAATGCTGCTGCGCTGATTTTTAATGTACAATGCGATGGAGGAAAGATTATAAACGGCATGAATTACATCCTGAGACGTCATCTTCATCCCTATGTCGTGGTGAATACTTCTAGATTGATTCTTAGGCCTAGAGACATGCGTTCTATTCTGAGGTTGAACGGATAATTATGCCGTCAGTAAGTGGAGGCTGTCAGGGGGTAAGGTTTGGCAGGATTCCGCTTACCTATGTACGTAGTGGCCACTCCTCCCTATAGACTGCGTGGGTATGTTGACGAATTAACCCCAGGCGGGCCCGCGGCTAGGAATCTAAATACAAGAGGCACAAGTCTGTTTAATGCCTGAGGCTCTGCTCTACTCAAGTCACCGTATCGTTGATGCCGGGTTTATTTTCAGACGCCATGAGATACCGCTAGCTGCCATCGCCCGCAACATGGTATCTTCCAAGTCATGCGAATGGTGCGAGGGAACCCGGTATATCACTCCCGTCCAGTGACGACGGTGAACATACACACACACAAAAGCGACAGTCAAGCTCTTCAGGACATCAATTCTCTTTACTACTTCCAAACCCTCTACCAGACACCTAAACAGCGAAACCGCCCGAGTTACGCTGCCTGGGCTCGCCCGACGCCTCGAACGTGCCGTTCCTCAACCAAATCAGGCCCTGCGCGGAGCTCTGCCCGGGTCGGACGTAGGTCGTCGTGTGGCCAATATCGCGTAGGTAGGCGACGGTGCTGTTGTCGTAGGCCCACTCGAAGGTGATCTGGTTGGGCGTCAGCTGGTCGTGCCAGCGCGGCAGGGCGAGGGCGTCGGCCACGTTGAGGCCCTTGTCGATGACGTTGTGGATGTTCTGGATGGTCGAGGTGATGATGCGGCTGCCTCCGGCGGCGCCGATGCAGAAGTAGAGCTTGCCGTCCTCCGTCTCGACAATGGTGGGGGACATGGAGCTCAGGGGCCGCTTGCCGGGGCGGATGAAGTTGGCGGGGCTGGGCTCGTAGCCGAAGGCGTTGGTGACCCCGGGGATGGAGAAGTCGTTCATCTCGTTGTTCATGATGACGCCCGTCTCGGGGATCATGACCTGCGAGCCGAAGAGGAGGTTGATGGTCGTCGTCAAGGAGACGGCGAGGCCCGAGCTGTCGGCGGACACGATGTGGGAGGTGCCGGGGGTCTCGAGGGACTCGAGGCCGGAGGGGTCGTAGTAGGAGGTGTTGAAGACGCGGGTGTCGGAGATCTTGGAGCGGACCTCAGCACCGACCTCGGCAGAGATCATGCGGTCCATGTACTCACTGAGACCATCGACGAAGACGGGGTCACCCAGGGAGGAACGCTGGCCGTAGGCGAAGCGGGTCGTCTGGTCGAGACGGTGGGTGGTCAGGTTGACCTGGTCGGGGTCGTCGAAGCCCTCGTAGCCCTCGGCAGCATTGAGAGCGCTGAGGACGACGATGCCACCCGAGGGAGCCGTGGCGCTGGTCAGCTTGTAGCCGCGGTAGTCGATGTTGGCGGTGGGACGGTGGGCAATGGTGTAGTTCTGCAGGTCCTCGAGGGTCATGGTGCCGTTCAGGCTCTGGAGGTGGGCGACGGTAGCATTGGCAATGGCACCGTCGTACAGAGCGTCGGCGCCCTGCTCAGCAACGGTCTCGAGCGTGTTGGCGTATCGCTTGCGGGTGATGGTCTCCCCAAGCTCAAGACGCTTGCCGTGGGGGGCGAAGTCGATGGCCCACGTGGGGTCGTCGGTCAGGAAGCTTCCGCCAACCGCGTTCATGTAGTAGATGAGGTCCTCGTTGACCTCCCAGCCGTAACGGGCCAGCTTGATGGAGGGCGCGAGGACATCCTTCCACTCGAGGGCGCCGTACTTGTTGTGGACGTACTCAAGACCCTTGGCCTCGCCGGGAATGCCACTGTCGCTCGAGGTCAGCTTCTGATACGCTCAGGGGAGCTGCGTTAAGCAGACGAGGGATACGTACCTGGCAAGACCGCCGTAGATGCTCTGGTCGGGGTCGTCGACGTACATGTCCTCGTACGCGGCAGCCGGGGCGGTCTCTCGGAAGTCGATGAACTCGTAGGTGCCGTTCTCAGAGCGAACCACGAGGAAACCGCCACCTCCCAGGCCGCTGTGATACATGCCGATGGTGCCGACGCAGAAGGTCGTACCGACAGCGGCATCAACAGCGTTGCCGCCGGCCTCGAGGAGGTCGGTACCGATTCTGCTGCAGATGTCGACCTCGGAAGCAACGGCACCGCGACGGGGCTCGCCGGTGCCGCATGTTGGCGAGGAGAGCGCAGGCCGCGCCGCGGCGAGCAGCAGCGGCGCGAGGATGGTCGACCGGATGGAGGCCATTGTGAGCGAGACTCGTGGAACAGAGCTCTCAGCTTTCAGGGACAAAGAAGCTGGCCGGGTGGTAGAGGGAGGGAGAAGGAGAGGGAGGTACAGGAAGCCGGGTGACGACGCTCGCCGGTGATCGGCATACAGCTTGGGGGAAGCTCTCTTTTGAGCTCGCCCGACCTACTCATCCCCAGCTCGTCCCCACGTTGTCATGACCCGGGTGTCTGCATGGTCCGCATCTCCAAGAAGCTCCAAGACGTCGGCGAACCGGTTCTCTGCGCACGCCACGCCGCGCCCGCCGAAGCGACGGGCTCTATGCGCTTGGCTGGTGCCAGGCAACGGGGTGGTGGGCTCGACGGTATTGGTCAACGGCTCGTTCGGGGTAGCAGATCGCTGCTCGATGGGGACAGTTGGGAACTTGGGGGTGAGAAAGCTGCTATCGCGCCATGGCCGGGTTGAATTGGCAGATTGGCTGTGCGCGCCCAGGCTCTCCAACTTGCTGGGTCCTGGGCATTCCCCCCGCCGATAGCCATCGATAGTGGTGATATCGAGTCAGGTGCGCGGGGTTTTCGCCAGGCTCGGCGGATGCGTTCAGGGTCAGGGTCGAAGGATGGCGGAGGTGGTGAGAAGGTGACGTTGCAGCCTTGGAGGAGTTGTCTTGGGAGAGCTTGGGCTCCCCATTGGGGTTACTGAGAGGTGCAGGGGGCACAGAGTTGGAGTTACGTCAGTGGCATTGGCAGTTGCCATTTAGCGCACTCGGCCCCTGCCGGCCTTTCATCTTAGCGCATGCGGGGGAGACAGCCACCTGCTACTTTGGGCCTGGCATCGCCATCGTCTGCACCTGGCATCCACTAATGCCACTGTAACGCCCCTCTGCACCACACCACAACGGCAGGGAACGATAGGGCAAGCCTCCCGCCCATGGCGCCGGCCGGGACAACTCTCCTCTTGCCTGCCGACACCGGCCTTCTATCACTGGAGACATCCATCGAGCAGTCAGCGCCGACGAGGCTATCTCCAACATGTCATTACATATTCATAAGATAACGAGAAAAGACGCATTGTCATGACTAGAAGGGCGCGTTTTAGTGTTGTCCCCGCGCCCTTCGCCTCGAGCAGCCGATGTTGACCGTCCGGAGATCCCTCCAGCAGCTCATCCTGCGATCGAAATCGAACACCACAGAACCTCTCTTGGCAGATGTCAAAGAAAGGCATTCGTGACCTAATAAATCTGACCCAAGGACAAAAATCCAACGAGAACCCCATTCTTAGGGTTCCCCAGGCTCACCGACTCCAGGAACTCGACCACGAACCCCTCCATCATCATCTCCCTCCACACCATCCACCTCCCAAATCGAGATGGCCCGCCGTGGTCCCTCTGTCGCCATTTCTCAGCGTCATCTTCTTTTTAGCACCATCGCCAGCTTCCTTCAGGCCCCAGCAGCGGCACGAACACCGGGCCCGCCGACGCCTGACTCGGACGTCCAACCCCGCTCCGGCCCCTAGTTGAACGCCACTCCGTTGAGATGAACCTCCGACTTCCGTAGCTTTCTGTGACCCCAGCAATATGAGATACGCTGGGAGGTGAACAGTCAGTCACTGACGATGGTAACATGTTTGATGGAAAACAGAACGACCACAGCTTTTAAACTCCATGCCCACCAAAATTAAGCATCGCAAACCATGACCGGGTAGAGGTATTTCGGCGCCGACCAGAAGATGAAGAGGAACACCCATGCCCCTCCCGCGATCTTGGCCATCCGTCCCTCGTCCGCCCGGCGATACCACTCAGGGAACGCCCTCCGCAGTCCCTCCAGGACGATCGTCTCTCCCACGACAGCCAGATAGTTCACCCCCCACCACCAAACCTCCTCCCAGAACCCGCACCGGTACCCCTGCCACGTCGCCGACCACGCGTGGAACACGCCGCTCAGCATGAAGATGACGCCGTTGAGCACCCACCGCCGCCAGGCCGCGCCCGCCCGCCCCTCCGCGTCCAGCAGCCCCGTCCACCGCCCGGCCAGCTTGGCGTACCCCGCCATGGTGCGGTAGATCAGCCGGTCGAAGAACTTGACCCAGTACCGCCGCATCGAGTAGGCCTGCCGAATGTCGCCGAACAGCGGCGGCCACTCGTGCGGCTCGTCGAGCCCCGTCGCCACCGCCAGCACCGACGCCACGCTGTGCCAGATGGTGTAGAACGAGTACGCCGCCCACGTCGTCTCGAGCGTCATCCACAGCCGCACGGCCAGCTCGTGGCCGTCGGGCCCAGGGCCCCGGCCCGGAAGCACCAGCCGCCGGAAGAAGGCCTGCTTGGCGGGCGCGAAGTCGTCGTACGTCGTCGGGAGGTACGCACGCAGGAAGGCCGGCTTGACGTCGAACTCGAGCACGACGAGGAGGAGCACGAGCGCCGCGCGCCGGACGAGGAAGCGGAGGCGCGGTTCGCGGCGGACTGTCCCGATGCGTGCGTGGAAGCCGTCCTTCGGGTGGTGGCGGTGCGGCGTTCCGCGGTCTGGCTTGTCGGGGGACTTGGCGTCGCCTTCGAAGACGGGGACCTGCGGCGCGAGGCGGGCGGTGCCGATGCGACGGCCGTTGAAGACCATTTTGTAGCCCTCCTTGATCTGGCCGGCCCAGGTGTCACGTTTTGGGAGGATGATGTTCTCCATGAACAGGACGACGCCCATGTGCAGCGTGACAAGTATGGCCGTCTTGACGGCAATGTCGGCGATGTGCATGTCGAGAGACGGGTAGCCTGCGGCGGTACCGAGCCTGGCGGCCTCGACCGTCTGTGTTGTGAGCCATGCCTGGTGGGCGAGCAGGGCGAAGAGGAAGGCGCGGGGGATCGGCGGGGCGTTGAGGGCCGCGATCGCCAGGGTGGGGACCAGGAAGATGTGGAGGAGGGCGTTGTTCATCGCGATTGTCTGTTCCACCTTCACGGGATCGCAGCTTGGTGGTGTTGGGGCTTGATCGTGGGTTTCATGGAGGAGGTGGAAGCGCTCGCTCAGTCCGGGGGTTTCGTCAAAATTCAGGACAGAATTCGTTGGTCGAAGGATCTTTCTGTGTTCCTTCCGCAGATGGGTCGATTTCTCGTGTCAGGTTGATGAAGACCCTGGAGCAAAGTCTCCATCCGGGTCGGTAAGGCAAGCTGGAAATTTAAGGTCGACGGTGAGCCTGGGAACCCTTGTCGGCTTGGCCATTGGTGTTTGGGGAGCGTCAGGGGAGGGAGACCCACGAGGTTATTTTAGGTCCTCGATTCACTGCAACTTTTATTCTGCCTGATCGCGTCAGAAGACGATTCTCCACTGGGCTGGGTAGGGTGAAATGTTTCCAAGACTCTGAACATCGCAGGAGTCGACAGAAAAAGAAATGATGCAACAATCGAAAGCATGCCGCCAGAAGTTGATTTGAAATCTTAAAAACTGGACTGTCCAGCTAGACCATCCTGAGTGCTCATATGTTCAGCCACACTTCGCATACTCCTCAAGATCACAAATATCAACGTCGTTTCCCAGAAACCCGAGCTCAATAGACGCGACAAAGCGCGCAGCTGAGCCGTCCCGATCTGGTTGCGAAGCATGAGTCCCGGACAAGACCGGTACATTGGACCTGACTTGTAGCGCCACTTCATCCACGTCAACCTTGAACATCGGCATCAGCTCCGTAGGCCAAGTGATGCGTCTGGCGTACCAGCCATTCTGATAAATTTCAAAAGCTCGGATATGGATCCCTTTCCACTGGTGCTCTGACCAGCGGACGTAGTCAGCGAGAAGTAAAACACGACCCCCGCTGGAGCGATGCTA
Organism: Verticillium klebahnii; assembly: GCA_002851715.1. NCBI lineage: Eukaryota > Fungi > Ascomycota > Sordariomycetes > Glomerellales > Plectosphaerellaceae > Verticillium > Verticillium klebahnii. Next base: position 645,833 of record NMXL01000001.1, on the reverse strand, counting down.
ATCTCCGGTCATGGAGGAGACAGTGGTTTCTTCGGCAAATTTCGGAGGATTATCGTGCTCCCAAAGGGCAGTTAAAGCAGCCTGTCCGAAGGGATCCTCAGAATCGTCTGCTGCCGCGGGGACTCGCAGGTCCCAGTTGCCCCATGTGGTGTATGAAAGCGAGGGCAGTGGCGCAGTCAACGACTCTAGAGGATCAGCATACATCTCTGTTGTTGTTGGAGAAAGGACCGGAGTTGCATACCTATCTCACGGTGTCGGTGAGGGTGTAAGTGAATGGCGTCAGGGTAGGTATCCCTCGGCGTCCCAGATGCACGTTCATTGCCATACTATCCTTCAACTAGGGCGGGCTAGGATCCGTGCTCAAGTTCCTCTCCGCCGAAAATAGCGGTCATCGCCTCCAGGAGTAGGGCAGTTGTGGCGGCTGGCACGCTTCTTCCTGCGGTACAGAGCCCCCCGTCGATACTGCTGGTGGTGCTCCCAGGCATAATTCCAGCGCAAATGGCTCTTTGGCGGGTTCAAATTTTGGCTTGCTGATAGTAGCACTATCCTAGGCTAAGAAACGATTGGGTCGAATGCTAACACAAATTGTGATCATCACTTGCCCATCGCAGCAGTCCTCTTTGAAACTTCTCACAAGGTCGGTCTTAGACACGGCTTCTTGGGGAAACAGGCATGAAGGCCCACTCTCCGTCTAGGGCGTGAGAATGCACATTAAGCGTCTCGGTGAGGTTGGGCTTGTCAATCAATCAGAGCAGCTCCTTGGTTCCGACCACAAATCATAACCCGCCAATGTCGAAAAGTTCGGGAACATCGTAAAACTCGATTTTCGCTGGGCACACCCCATGAATTAAAGCACGAGGGATGCGAGTCGGGTCAAGGTAGCTACCGAGCAAGTTTTATTCCGATTTGCTGCCGAGTGATATTACGAGATCTCAGAAGCTTACAGCTACTTCCTCAGCCGCATCTTCAGCATGTGCTTGCCCGTTGTGCAAGACGTATCTGGCCACCCCGTATTCGCAACACGTCATACAATACATTAAAAGAAGACTCGATGGGATTGACCACTTTTTTGGGCTAACGCAACGACTTGATGAAAACATCAAGCCAAGTAGATACGCTTTACGTTGGACAGTGTGCCTGCCAATACCCAACTCTCCCCGCCCCTTCGGGAGGAGCTGTAGCGAAAACGTGGATCCCACATTTGATGGCGCAGTAACTCTTCCATTCCTTCGACCATGAGATTTGCAGTGAACCTGGTCCACGTGCATCGTCTACCGTATCCTTTGCGACGAGCCCCGGGAATGGCCTCATAGAGCGATATTCCCAGCATGTGCGGACCCAACGCTAACCTGCACACGGTTACAAGCAGACCATCTCTATGGGTCCTGGCCTCTCTTTTCTTGGTGTCATCCTGTTCTGTGGCATGGTGTGAGAGCACCGACGAGGCACATCTACAGCCATCTCAGCAGCGGGTCTGCTCTGGGCGCAGTTGGTGGTCTGGCAAGTCCGATTGTTCCCGATACACGAGGGTTGGCTCTCTGTCGGTGTCGTAGTCGCAGTAAATCATCTCTGGGGTTCTGTCATAGACTTGTTGCATCGCAAATCCATCCAGCGTTATAGAATGCTCGAGGGGTATCGAGGAATCTCTACACACCCGACATTTTCGGCGCCCTGTTGCATGGCTATCTGGTCGCGAGAATGGACGAGAGATTCGCGAAGAGGTACGCCCGAATTACGCCGGTGATCCATGTACTATAAACTAGGTAGTATCGATATAAGTGTCTCGGGTGTCTCGGGTTCCTCGGGTGCCTCGGGTGCCGGGAACTTCACTGTCCACCAGTTCTGCTAGTGAGCCGGTCTGGTTCCTCTGCCTCTGGTACTTACCTACCGTATTCCCTGCCAAATTCTTCCAATTCCGCGGTCGACGACAGTGGGGTCTCCGCATGGAACACGTGGAAACTCGAGTTAGGAACATCGCACAGGGGATCCGCGACCCGTGGCCAGTTTCCCCGCAAAGCACCCCGGACTCCCCGCTGTCCCTGTCTTCGTCTTACCTTGCCGGGCCGAATGTGTCCTGATTCGGCCGATCATGTATGTACATTTCGCAACTAGTGTAATACGTGATCACCTACTTCAGAGGTTAGAGTTCGCAAATGCGGGATTCATTGGATGTACTTGGGAGACAGTACGCCGTGAAACACTGCTGTTGTCTTCATCTTCGAAGAAAGAGCCCCTGGAAATGATAGTTGTCAGCTGTGCAGTGTGCCCAGGAGTAGACGGTCAAAGATACGACGAAGCAGCAAAGCTAAAGCTAGTGCAGACTCAGGAAGGGTCTGGGCGCCTAGCCTTCATCTTCTCAGGGGCAATTCGGCATAGCACACCCCGAGAGACGATGCATATATTCAAGCCGTGGATCTACAGCTACCCGGATCTTGTCACGAGAGCACTCGCCACCATCCCGCGAGTTTCTCCTTCTGCTGGCAGCACTTAAATTCCTTAAGATGTGGTTCAAAGATCACATCTGTCTCGCTCTGAGCGTCGTCAGTCTCGCGGCATGCACTTCGGCCACCTTTCAAGACCCGATCAACGAGCATCGAGCCAAACTCCGATACTGGTTCGCCGAATTCCGAATTTCCTGCCTCCAAAGGCCATCCTTTCCTGTACTGAGCTGATCCTGTTCCGTTTAGGTTGCCAGACGCGAGCGTGTCCCCTGATGTCGTGTCCCAAGACATCGAGGACATAGCTTCGATCGGCGCTGGGGCCATTGAATTCTTGCCATTCTACCTTTACGGAATTCCTCAGCACGGAGATGGAGATCCTACCCCCACGGACTGGGGCAAGTACGGGTTCGGGACGCCGGCATTCAACGTGATCTTCAAGGAAGCCCTTGAAACTGCAAAGCGCAATGGGATTCTCCTCGACTTTGCTCTTGGGGCCAACCAAGGACAGGGTGTTCCAGCCGAGCCCATGACGCCAGGGCTTTCTGTCCAGCTGGTATGATAGAGATTTCCAAAGCAGATTTGCTTGAACTTGACTTGGCTAACCAATGGCCTTCCCATGTGGCCTACAGCTGATGGGATCGGTCGAGGCAAATTCTACCAACCCTTTCAACGGAACTCTGCCCAATTATGTTGTACCCAGCTTCCTCATTACAGGAGCTGGGTTTATGCACAAGCTAGAACAATTTGGATCGCCGAGGTTGATAGCAGCGTCTGCGAGCAGGGTCCAAAAAGGTCTGTGGTCAAAGTTTGACCAAGCAGCAATCAACGGTGACTGACGCGTCGTAGTATCCTCTGTCCAGTTCCAGCTCTTCAGTGGCTCACGTCTGTTTCCACACATCTATCTGGACGAAGCGAGCACGGTCGATCTCACGCCTTTCATCTCGAATGGCACCGTTGACTGGAACCCGCCAAAGGAAGATGAAACCTGGAGGGTGTTCACATTCTGGGAACACTACACCAATCAGAAGTCCACCGCTGGCGGCCTTCACGCCGATACAGTGATTGGCAACGGATCCTGGATTGTTGACCACTTTAGCTCAACGGGCGCAAAGAAGGTGACCGACTTTTGGGACAACAACATCTTGGCTGATGCCGACATCGCTGGATTGCTTAAAGACGTTGGAAAATACGGTGAGCAACCACTGCAAACCCAGGGCTTGCGAGATGATGTACACGCTGACAACTGTGACGCAGCGTGGGAAGATAGCATGGAACAAATCGCGGCGCTCCACTGGACCCCAGACCTTCTTAATAGGATCAAGACCAGGGCAGGATACAGCATGACACCCTACCTTGCCTGCCTTTTCAGCGCAATGAATCTGTGGAAGGGCACATTTCCTCCATACCCTGAATTCTTCACCTACGGGAATCTTACCGCGGAGGGAGAGAGTCTGCACCAGCTTGTGTACCGCGACGCTCTCAACGCTGGATACCAGGAGTATCTGATCCACTTCGGGCGCTGGGCACATTCGAGAGGTTTTCAATTCTCCACGCAGCCGGCATATAATCTGCCTCTAGACATGGTAAATATACCCTCGCCGAACTTCGGTGTGGTTGGTTGGACTTCCGCTAACATCACCCAACAGTTGAGTGACATACCGCTCGTGGATGCCCCGGAGGCCGAGTCTCTCGGCTTCGTCGACAATTTGGACACATATCGACAGTTCAGTGGACCGGCGCACTTGGCGGGACGAAATATCATTTCAACGGAGGTCGCTGCATTCCGCACCGCCGCCTACTCTCAGACGGTGTATGACATGCTTTCGCGGGTCCGACGATCGCTGGCAGGAGGCTTCACGATGAACGTGATACACGGGTCACCGTACACTGGTGCCTACCCCAACACGACCTGGCCGGGTTACACGCCGTTTGAGTATGGGTACACAGACATGTGGAGCTCTGTCCAGCCGAGTTGGAGACATTTGACGGACGCAATGGACTACATCGGCCGGAACCAGTACATTCTTCAGCAGGGCGTCCCCAAGGTGGACCTGGCCTTTTACCTTTACAAGGTTCCTTGGAAGCCAGTTCGACAATATGAATCCTCCAACCTTGAGGATATGGGCAAGTACACAAGAGGATTCCCTGACCGTTCACATGTTAATGATCTGCTAGGCTACACATACGACTACCTGAGCGTCGAGAACCTACAAAGCCCACAAGCCCGCGGCGTAAACGGCATGATTGCACCTGACGGGCCTGGCTACCGCGCTCTTGTGCTCAACAAACAATCTACCATCACTGTATCGGGAATCAAGGCGATCCTCAAGCTTGCAAAGACTGGCGTGCCGGTTGTCTTCGTTGGGAACGCGCCGAACCAGACATACCCGGCCACCTCCGAAAACCTCTCGATACTCGCCAAGACCATCCAGGACCTCTACAAAGAGCGAACCGTATACCGTATCAACAACGAGGACGCTTTGCCGCGTATTCTAGCCAAGGCGGGAGTTCTGCCACGAGTGACTTTGATCTGCTCCCAGAGCCTCGTCTACCCCCAGTGGCGCTCTGATCGCGACGTCGAGTACCTCTTCCTATTCAATGACCAGAATTCAACCACGTCATGTGCTATTTCTGCTTACACGCCAAATAAGGCTGCGCCTTACATATACGACGCCTGGACTGGGACACAGAAACCTCTCGCGCACTTCGAAACGGCGCCCGCCACTTTAAAGCTCGAACTATCTCTCAAGGCTAAGGAAACCCGGATCATCGCGTTCAGGAGAGAGGCGCCGCGCGACTTCCGCATCTCAAGTGCCAGCACATCGGTCAAGTCTTTGGAGTACATCAATAGCAAGACAATCTTGGCTGGCCTTTCAGGCGACGCAAAGATTGTGACGACTTCTGGGAAGGAGTTGTCCTTCAAGCCTTCTCTTCCCCCTCCCACAAGCCTCGAAGAATGGGACATTACCATCGAAGACTGGCACGCAGCCGAGGACGTATTCTCCGTCCAGACCGAGGTTAAGAACATCACCTTCGAGTCCCGCAGCCTTGCCTCATGGACGAACCTGGGTGATGGTTTCGAAAAGGTCAGTGGTGTCGGGCATTATCGCACAAACTTCACAACTCCCAAGCTTCGCTGTGGAGCTCCCGTCGGGGCCATTCTGCAGCTTGGGCCCGTAACGCACACCATGCGCGCCAAGATCGACGGGAAACGCCTTCCTCCCATCGACCCGTCCAGGCCGGAGCTCGATATCACCGCCTGGATTACGCCGGGAGAAGAACACATCCTCGAGGTCGAAGTAACGAGCACATTGTTCAACCGGGTCAAGGCCACGGCTGACAGAGTGTCCACGTGGACTGCGACGGCCTCAGACTTCCAGCCAGAGTACCGCACCAAGCCGGCTCAGCAACACGGGCTTCTAGGTCCTGTATCTGTTCAGTGGATGCAGATGAAGCAAATCTCGGCGAGCGGGTGATATTTGAGGGCATAGCTGTCTTCTACCCCCGCCCCATGGCAACCGGCCGGCGCAAACAGGCCGGTTACCGTTCCCAGCTGCGCCTCCCACTTCATCAAGGAAACTCCGTCACCCGTCAGGAAAGGGTAGTTAAGGTAGTGATATACCTTTGTGATAGGAAAGCTCTGATGGGAAGCGGACCGTGAGACGGCCGTGGAGCCACAGCGCTCAGAATCCCGGCAATGTGTATTTTACAATGCGCTGGCTGAACTTGGAGTGCCAGCACATGGCACATGACATGCATCAAGTGTACACATGTGCTTCAAGGCTCGAGCTGACATGGCCCGGCTCAACCAAATGTGAGAGGGATCAACAGTTGCTGGTTTCATAATATTAGACCTAGCAGAAACGATGGCAGCGTGGCTGGGAGCACAGGGAGATTTAAAGCCGAATTTCAATTTCCGCAACTAGGGTATCATATTTCGCAAGAACACTCGTCCTTACTCGTGGCAGAAACCTCGACTGCTACTCGGCAGCCGCTTGACGTCTCAGAGGATTTGTCGGGATCAGCTTCCGCAGCACGTCGACCTGCCTCGCTTGCGCCTTGTGCCTCAGCTCCGCCACGTCTCGTCTGTCGGTACGACGTCGGCCATTGGAGAATATCACAGTAGAGTCGGGGATCTTCTCGCCAGCCTTGATCACTGACTGCGGTGTGATGGTGCAATTCTGGGGCGGGGTTAGCAGCTGTGCAACTGAGAGGTATCGGTAGGAGAAGTACTTTGCCAATGACAACACCGCTGCCGATCCTGGAACGAATGCCAACAACAGTGCCGTCGCCGATGTCTGTGCCGCCGGCCTCAATCACGGTGCCGACCTCGACCGTGACATAGTCGCCCAGCGTCACGCCTCCGCTACCCTCGTCGCCATCGCTGAGACCAATGTGTGTTCGCTCGTGAATGATACACCGTCTGCCGACGTATATACTGCCGCTCGTCGACTCAAGCTTCGCTCGCGGGTGGATGATCGTTTCGGACTGTACGGTGATCGAGTGGCTGCCGGTCAAGATGCTATTGTCGGAGATCTTGGATGAGGAGGACGCATTGAGGGGCGCTTGGGGGCCCGAGTTGGAAACAGGAGGGATGATCGAGCGGCGCTTGCTGGTGCCAGAAGACATGGTTGGTTAGGGTAAGGACGAGATTCGCCAGCTCGATGCCAACAGCGTGAGCGTCATACGGGCAATCGTGTGATGCTCGTTTGGCCGCCTACGAGGTCACTGTGAACGGTAACCCGCATCAATCAGAGGAAGCTTGGACCACAATCGGGTCACCACCTCGCGATGCTCTGGAATGGACTTGCAGCCAACAAATGTTGAATCAGGTAAGCAAGTTCCGAGTCACGTGAGAAGACCGGCCCATTGTCCAATCATAGCGCCCCAAAATCCAGGCGTCATCAAGATCATCTAGAGGTTGCCGAAACCTCGCAAGCTCCAGGATATCCTCAAATCCGACCCTTCATCGACCCCCTCCCTGTCGGGACCCTCAATCCCTCAACGCCACCCGGGCAATCCGATCGCAAGCTCAGGTCTGCCGAGAAACCGATAATCATCCTCACAACCCCCCGCGCTCCCGCGACACGATGTCGGCATCACAGCGGTTACCCGCGACCGCGGCCAACATGGCTCGCAACTACGCCACCGTCCGTAGCAGCTACGGCGGCCTCAAGGACAGCGACCGAATTTTCCAGAACCTGAACGGCCGCATGTCGCCGTCGCTGGCGTCGGCGAAGAAGATGGGTGATTGGCACAAGACGAAGGAGATCATCCAGAAGGGACACGAGTGGATCATCAGCGAGGTCAAGGCTTCCGGCCTGCGAGGACGCGGTGGTGCCGGTTTCCCCTCCGGTCTGAAATGGGTAGGTGGCAATCGGCAATCGGATACTTTTTGTTGGTTGACGCGTGCTGACGGTGGTAGTCATTCATGAACTTCAAGGACTGGGACAAGGACAGCAAGCCGCGATACCTGGTCGTCAACGCCGATGAGGGAGAGCCCGGAACCTGCAAGGACCGCGAAATCATGCGAAAGGATCCTCACAAGCTCATCGAGGGATGCCTCGTCGCCGGCCGCGCCATGAACGCCAGCGCCGCCTACATCTACATCCGTGGCGAATTTTACCACGAGGCCGCTGTCCTGCAGACCGCCATCAACGAAGCATACAAGGACGGCCTTATTGGCAAGAACGCATGCGGATCCGGCTACGACTTTGACGTCTACGTCCACCGTGGTGCCGGTGCCTACGTCTGCGGTGAGGAGACCTCCCTCATCGAGTCGCTCGAGGGCAAGCCTGGCAAGCCGCGTCTCAAGCCGCCTTTCCCTGCCGCCGTCGGTCTGTTCGGCTGCCCCTCCACCGTCGCCAACGTCGAGACCATCGCTGTCGCGCCAACGATCTGCCGTCGCGGTGGCAACTGGTTTGCCGGCTTTGGCCGTGAGCGTAACCAGGGAACCAAGCTTTTCTGCATCTCCGGCCACGTCAACAACCCCGTCACCGTCGAGGAGGAGATGTCCATCCCTCTGCGTGAGCTTATCGACAAGCACTGCGGCGGTGTCCGCGGCGGCTGGGACAACCTTCTCGCCGTCATCCCCGGTGGTTCTTCGACGCCCATCCTGCCCAAGGATGTCTGCGACAACCAGCTGATGGACTTCGACGCCCTCAAGGACAGCCAGTCCGGTCTCGGTACCGCGGCTGTCATCGTCATGGACAAGAGCACCGACGTCGTCCGCGCCATCAGCCGCCTGTCCCACTTCTACGCCCACGAGTCCTGCGGCCAGTGCACGCCCTGCCGTGAGGGCAGCAAGTGGACCGACCAGATCATGAAGCGTTTCGAGAAGGGCCAGGGCCGCCCGCGGGAGATTGACATGCTCCAGGAGCTGACCAAGCAGGTCGAGGGCCACACTATTTGCGGTATGTCATGATGCTTCCACGACGTGATGACCTTTGTGCTAACTTATCTCCAGCTCTGGGTGAGGCTTTCGCCTGGCCGCTGCAGGGCCTGATTCGCCACTTCCGCCCCGAGCTCGAGGCGAGGATGGCCGAGTACGCCGCGCAGAACGGCGGCAACGCGCTGGCTGGTGGTTGGGAGCCGAATGCCCGCTCGCAGGGCAAGCTGATCGCGCCTGGCCAGTAAGGGAGCCTCGGAGTGGAAAATGGAGGCTTGGAATGGCAGCCAGAGAGAGGGCTTGTACATATGTGTTCCGTACCTAGTTTGGTAGACTTTAAAGCTGCGGTGTTCGTTTGTTGCCAGTTGGCTGCTCTCCGATATTGCGCTGTGATGGTTCTCAAAGGCACAGCTAGCAATTATTGTTTATTTCCTTCTCTGGGAAAAAGGCCATTTCAGCGCATAAGCTCGGTCAAGACCATGTCAGTACTGGCACTGGGTCCCGAATCGCTCTATCCTGATCCTTGCCCAGGAGCAGCTTATCACTCCCTTGAAGCTCATCCACCCCAACAGATCCGATTGGGCGACAACGGGGGAAAACAGGAGCTAAGCCAAACCTCAAACATTCGACATCGAACCTCAGTTGGGGAACCGCATCTCAACAACACCGCCAGTCTCGAGTCGAACCTGGCCTCTGCATCGTCTTTCCGGGGAGTATCTTGAGCATTCCGGGGCTCGATAATTCGCGTGACGCCACTTACCATACGCCTTCTGAGCAGGTTTATCGGCTGCAAGCCCAACCACCGCCATCATGCCGTCACAGACGATCGAGCAACTCATCTCATTCGGCACGGATATCTGTGAGTTTGTTTTCTGAGCTTCAATCCAAGGCTACTACGTATTGGGTGCCGCGGTGCAGCGCTGCTGCTTCATCTTCCACACACGAACTTCACACGCCCTCACCTAAATCCCCTCATCATCGCCTCTTACCCTACCGATCAAGCTAACCGCCATCAGTCGGCCTCGAACGCCTCCTCCGTGGCATCCAATCCATCTTCCAGATCCTCCTTGCTTACCCCCTTCTTCTTCCATCTCTCTACCCCTTCTTCACCGCCGCCGCCCCGCCCTCGCCGCGCCTCACCGCCTTGACCCTTGAGCCCCTCAAGTCCCAGGTCAACATCACGCGCCGCGCTATCCGCACCTTCAACTTCGCCAAATCCTTCTCCACCGCCTACACCCTCGTCGCCCGCGCCATCGCCGACCCCCAGCCCCTCGAGGTCCACCTCGACATCATCTACTCGTCCCTCATGGGCGCCTTCGGCCTTCTCGAGACCATCACTCTGCCCGACCTCCTCGGCGTCCCCGGCGTCGCCATCTTCGGCGAGGAGCGCTCCACCAAGCTCAACGTCGAGGCCCAGCGCTTCTGGTTCTGCGCCCTCGCCGTCGGCGTCCTCTCTGGCGCCGTCAAGGTCGTCAAGCTCTTCGGAGAGCCGGTGCCGGGGCCTGCCGCCCCGCCGAAGGGGCCTGAGGACTGGAAGGCAGAGAGGGAGAGGCTGCGCGAGGGTGTCGTGGCGAGGAAGGCGCGCCGGGCTGAGGTGCGCAAGAAGGCGAGGGGCCTGATGAGGCGCATGGCGGCGGATTCGCTGGACATTCTGATCCCGGGGTCGATTGTGGGGTGGATCTCGAGCGAGCCAGGCACGCTGGGAACGGTCATGCTCTGTACCTCTGTGATGACTGGGCTGGATGTTTGGGAGAGGTGCGGGCGGCAGATTGCCGGTCAGAATGCTTGAGCTTCTGCCGGGCTTCGGACTGTCGATGGTCGAACACGCGTGGTTACTTGCGGCTTGTAAAGCTCAGTTGGCTTCTCGGAACCTGGGCTGGGCATGGCTGGTCCATCGGCTTGGTGGTGTGATCTCGGGCTAGACAGGTTGAGGTTCTGATGTGAAGGACCGAAGAATGTATAGTGCGAGTTCGGTAGATCATGGACTTGGGTAGATTGGTAGGATTGCTAGCAGGCGTTGGACAATGATAGAGTAGATACGAAAATGACACATGATCCCCAATGAGAGAAGCATCGCATTTGACCCCTCCATTGTTGAGCAACACTATGACACATTAAATTTAGACTGTCCTGCTCAAGCTTGTTGACGTCTTCCTCGTCAGCCTACTTTCGCAACCGGAAACTGCGCAATATGCAGCTTGGCTGCGCCATATGGAATCAGCTTGATCTTCTTCTTCTTGTCCGCCTCCACAATCGGGTTGACAGGAGGCCAGGCCGCTGAATCTCCATCCACAGCCCAATCAATCTCCCAGGCATCAACAGTCAGCGACGTTGGCGGGCCGTTTTTCGTGAATATAGGACTCGGCAGTTCCTCGCTCTCGCGGCCGCTCTCCTCCACGCGGATACTCTCGGGATTGATGGCGTACTGCCACCGTGTAGTCGGCTCGAGCACGTGGTCTCGCGCCCTGGGGTGGACCTCCTCATCAGCAAGGGGCTTCCTGTCCGTCCAGTTCAGAGGTTGGTATTCCGTCTCGGTATAGGGAAGGTCGAGGGCGTAGAGGAGCGGGCCGTAGTAAATGCCGACAGAGGAGTTGCGCGTTTCCGTACGAATCTCCATGGGGAGGTTGAGGGTCAGAGATGTCTTTCCAGCAGTGATGTTGATGTGTTGAAGAGAAGACGAGTCGGGGGCGATGTGCTTGAAGCACTTATGGTTGACTTGGAGCGAAGCCTTCGAGTTGGTCCAGTCGGGGATACGTACAGCGAAGTCAAAGTCTACTTCGCTTGAGATCTCGTATTGAAGTGTGGATGAGAAAGGATAGTTGGTCTCGCAGGAGACTTCTTTGGTCAGCTGGCGCTCTCCTTTCTCAGTCGTGGTTGGACTTACTCTTGACAGCTTTGTCTTTAATCTTGGTGTCGATAGAAGTCGGTCCGAGGAGAATATGGGCGATTCCAAGCTCGCCACTCCTGGCGTAGGACGATGTGACGTATTTTGGGTACGCCTGAGGATGGTTGACTGTGCAGCATGGCTAAAATATCGTTAGACTGTATCTCAAGCCCGCTTTCAATTCTGACTTACGAAGTTTGGCTCCAGTCCAAAAGTCGTGGAATACGAAACGACATTGAAGAACGGGTTGACCGTGAGGTTCCGACTCCACGGTTGGTTCGTTTGTGTGACATACTGATGCGACCACCCTGTTGCAGTTTGTCAGCCAGTATCTAGCAGCGACGTGGGAATATCTTACAATCGGCACTCATCCCAGACGGGAATGCGTTGAACGCAGCGAGCTCGGCCCGATCCGCAAAGTCATTGGCCCCGTGGAAGCGATATAGATAGGCGTAGGAGAACATAGACTCGACCGCCATACATAGCTCGGATCTTTTCACTCGTCAGTAAGAAGTTTAGCGAGATATGTAGGTGTTGGATTATACCCTCGTTGCGGGCTCAGAGCTCCAAGGTGCTCATCACCGATGATCGTTCCGGACAGCGACGTGTGGTGCTTGACCGTCATGTCCACAGCATCTCGCGTCTGGGTCACAAGACTTTCGTTTCCAGTAAGGCGATACAAAACGGTCGGGTAGCGAAGGCCTAAATGACATTAGCAATTGCGCCTCTTGTCCACGCCATAATGCTACTTGCCTTGCGCCAAGTTGACACCGTGGGTGAAGCCCGAGGTCTTGAATGTTCCTGTGCCTTGCAGCGGGAACACACCGTCGACGAAGAAAGCAGACCAGTCTCGACCCCCCTTTCGGCCTCCCTCAAACATGAGCTCGATTGTCTCACGAATGACATCCTCCTTGCCGCGAGGATAGTTCTCGTACAGCCACATGAGCGAGATTGGCAACTCATGGGTGCGGGAGACCCCAAATGCGAAAGGATCAAAAATATCACCTGCCGCTTTGTCCGGCAAGAGACCCGTAAAGTTGTCTTGAAGCATGGAGTGTGCCAAAGTCACAAACTTGTGGATAGCGTCCACGATGCGGTCCGTCTGGGACCCGTCGGCTTCCGCGTATTGCTTGCGATGCCACATTAGTGCCGGCTGCCGTGGGTAGACATATCAAACTTACCGTCAGGCCGAACAGCAGAAGTGAGCGAGCCCAGATGCCGCGAGTTTGCTTCGTGGTCTCGGGTCCAATCCAGCCATCCTCGGCCTGGTGATCCAAAACGTAGTCAAGGTACTTTTTGGCTTGGTCTTTCAGCCTCTGGTCATCGAGCGACCAGGCCAACGGCACAATGTAGTTGAACCAGTAGGGTGACGCCTCATTCAGCTCGCTGTACTCGTGGTCGCCGCCGAGCCAGGTTGACCGCGCCACATAGCGGTAGAAGTCGAACAGGTGGCCCCCAAGGCCATCTGCTGAAAGCTGCAGTTGGTCCTTCAACCAGCCGCCCGGGCGAATGGCTCCAGGGGGAAACGTTTCGAGCTTGAATGGCTTGAGTTCTGCTAGATGTGAGCAGCCATTCAGCACCGCGGACAGTCACGGATGAGCAGGAAGATGATGCTGATCGGCTCACCTTGGACCTTCGAGCTCGCGTCTCCGGTGTTTGCGGTAGCCATGATACCGGTTCCGAAGCAAATAAGGGGTAGGATTCTGGTAAGCTTCATTTTGGCAAGATTAGTGATTTCCCCTTTGTGGTTCGAGAAGATTTTCGGGCAGCCGTACATATTTATCTTAGGCGATGATCAGTAGTCGGCATCAATGAGATCAGCGTTGAGCAAAACTTGTCATTAGGAGGCCTTGCGTCGAGCTGCCCTTGTCAGTTGGAGTCGTCAATTTTGCCCATGGCCACGGTTGTTGACACCAAACGCAGCCTATTGTCATCTTTCTCCGCACGTCGGGCGAACCGGCGATGTACCGGGCCGCAGTCACGTCTTCGGTGCTGATGACGCCAATGATCTTGGTCAGTTCACAGACGATGCCTTCAGATTCCGTTGTTGATTGGAGCGCTTCAGCTATCGTTTGAAATATATCGATTAACCATCAAAGCCGGACCTACCAGAGGAACTCTCACTTCGGTGGCTTTTGCTTCACAGCATTCACTACATGAATAGCTTGCGGGGGGCTGATTGACGTGGAACTGTCAAGCCGGCAACCCCATTTTCTCCCCTGTGGGGATTCAGGGGCAGTTCGGGGTAGGGCCCGGGCTAGCTCCGCCGACGCGGTGCTTGAGGCCTTGAACGCCGGAAGTGCCACAAGGAATCGATTTCCTTTAAGAAAGGTTGACATCTAACTCGAGATGGCGCTAGATCGCAAAACCCGTTTAATTCTCTTTCGACGCTCTGCTGTTTATGAAGCTCTATCACGTATCCCTTTTATGCAATGTCACCTGGGATAATGGACGATCCAAAGCCCAGCTTCCCTGCAGTGCTCTGTCACTGCTCTGCTCAGGTGGAACGGCGAAATATCGAAGAAAAGCCAGTAGAAAATAGATGTACGATCTCGAGTCCTTCACTCCCAGCCAAGTTCAGGGAGATATGAGTCCTTCCAAGTCTTGGTCGTGTCAAAGGCGTCGTGATCAGCAGTGCAGTTCAGATCCTCGGCAGGTAGCTCGCCATACTGGAAGTAGGCGCGGATGGCTTTGGCCGTGCAGAGAGAAGGATGGGCATTGACGCCATGTCCAACGCCGCCGTGCGTGAGAACGCTAGAACCGACGAAGACCTCGCTGTTGTTGTAGGCGTTGCTGATGGGCGTAACGGGGTCATACCTCGGGCCGATGAAGAGCATGGGGTTCGCCGTCTTTATGATCTCGTTCCAGTTGCTCTTGTAGCCGCCTTTGGCATGATACGGCCAGCGGGCGCAGAGGTAGACGAGGTTGTTGGCGACCTCGCCGAGGGCCTTCGAGACCCTCACTAGCTCCTCGCTCACGGCGAAGATCTCCTCGAAGGAGTCAGTGCGGGTGTTCTTGTCACTGCAGTAGATGCCGAACATGGACTCGTCTTGCAAGTTTCCCATGATCTCCGTGGCTTCAGCGACGGGGAGCCAGATGCTGGAGATAGTTGTGAGGTTGCGCTGGTCAGCGGGCTTGAAGAGCTCGTTGAGGACGATTGAGAATGTGGGCCACAAGGGGTTTCCGTATAAGACAACGCGGAGCGCCAGCTTGAAGGCTGATGCATCGAGGACTGTAGCGTCGCCTACCGGGATAGGAAGACGTCGCAACTCTTCCATGAGCTCGTACATCTTGAACCTGAGCGTGGCAGCGGACTCGTTGCGGGCGGCTAGAGGGCAGAGGCCAGGTCCGGCCTTGACGCAGCGGTCGAAGTAGTCATAGGTGGCGTTGTCAACGTCACTCCACCAGACTGTATCGTAGCCATTGTACCACTGAGCAACGTTCACATTGCCGTCGAGCATCACGCGGCCTATCCTATCGGGGAACATGGCAGCCACCGTAGCCCCAAGGATTGTACCGTAGGATATGCCCCAGTAGTTAAGCAGGGACTCAGGGCCCTCAAGGGCTTCGTTCAGCCGCATTAGGTCGCGAGCTGTGTAGCCGGTACCGACGAGCTCGCCCATCTCAGGCGCGTTCTCTTGTGAAATGAGACAGTCATTGCCCAGGTTTTCGGCCGAGGCCCACATGCGTGCGAGGGCAGTCCTGTCCTCAGGGCCAAATGCGTCGTTCACGCGATGCTTTTGCATAATCACTAGCCGTTCGACGTCGTTATAGCATTTAAGCGGAGAGGTGTTGGCAGTGCCCCTAAGAAGACCGTGTTAGTAGCCTCGTCCCTGAGCCAAAAGGAGCTCAGGGCCAGCTTACCGAGGGTCCCAGCCGACGAGGTCATATTTCCCTTCTGTGATGATCAGGAGCTGCTCGGCCGTGCTGACCAAAGCCTTCCGCGCTCCGGAACCGGGTCCGCCGAAATTGAAGAAGATGCTGCCCTGAGATTCGCCGTTGACGGCGGGTACGCGGGCCACCTGGAGGTTGAGCGTCTTGTTGGCGGAGGTGTCGAGGTAGTCGAGGGGAACAGTGAAGTTGCTGCATTCGTACGTGACGGTGGCTTCCATCTCGTCCACAAACTCGCAGGGCCCCCAATTAAACGAAGAGCCAGCGGGAGCAGCCACTGTCGAGGACACGGCACCGGCAAGGGCCAGCGAGGCGACGGTCATGTCGAAAAGCATGGTGAAGATGTTCAGTGAGCGATGATTAGCAGAAAGCAAACTGAAGCAACATTCTTGATTCCGCTTCTCTTTCATATATCGATCCCCAGTGTTCAGTGTAGTCGCTCGCGGAATTCATCATGGCCTCGTCGTGCTTTTCCGCAGCCACGCGGTCGTCGTCATCTCAAACCTGAAATCATATTCATCCTTCGATCCTGGCAGGCAGCAGCAGAACGTGTGTCGGAATTGTCGCCTGAGCTGTTGTTACGTAGGCGTCTGGTGGCTCAGATCCATCGGTTCCTCCAGTATATCGTTGCGAGGCAGAGTCAAAGTGAAGGGTTCCCGAGAAGAAAGGGGGCTTTGCGAATTGAACGCTGACAGGCGGTGATGGGAATGATGCCAAAAGTGACGTCGCGGAGGAGTGAGCCGCAGGAGCCCTCGGACGACCTGCCTAAACCGGATTTCCTCAGCAGTCTTACACCATAGGGTGGAACGACTGGAGCCAGGCAGCAGGAAACGTTGGGAGCAGGCAGCAGCTAATTGAACGACGCCATGGTGAGACGAACAGAGAGCAAGCAATTGTCAAAAGTGCTGCATTGTGAGGCTAGGATATCAGCAGCTCTGCTGTAACGCATCTAATGAAGAAGCAGGGCAACTCTTCTTTCTGTTGCTACATCTTGCATTTGGCAAGTACCCAGCTCATCGATCTTGCCTGGTAATTGGACAATTGGTCGCACCTGCCGGCCAATCACCCTTGTACCTACCGCGCCCCTCCACCCTCCATTCCCTGAGCTGCCCGCACCTCCTCAGAGCCACCATGTCCGAAAAGCGTCGAAGCATCCGCCACAAATCGTCCGGCCAAGACATGAACCAAGCCGAGCACTACAGCCATGGAGACGCCCAGAGACAGGACGATAGCCATAAGCTCCTGGGGGGCAGCATGGTGGTCGGCGGTAAGTCTGGCTGATGTGTAAAGAGTTCTCTAACTGTCTCCCGAAGTGCTGACTGTCGCGGCACATAGATGATGGGCGAGTAGACATCGACTGCGACTCTAGGCTCGCGAGGGCCATTGGAGTCATGTACCGCCAGCCCTCGGAGTCCAATGAGAAATTCATCGTTGAGGAGCCCATTCGAAAAGGTGAACAGGGACCTTCAGGATACGAGGGGGCCGCCGCCGGGCCATCCTCTCAGCACCCGCAACTCAATGTCTTGATCCAAGTCGTCGGCAGCCGAGGCGATGTCCAGCCTTTCATCGCGCTTGGCAACGAGCTTCAGCGACTCGGATTCCGCGTGCGCCTCGCAACCCACGACACGTTCGGAGATTTCGTCAGAGGCGCCGGTCTCGAGTTTTATCCCGTCGGCGGCGACCCCGCGGCCCTCATGGCCTACATGGTCAAGAACCCCGGCCTCATTCCAAATCTCAAGAGTCTGCGAGCCGGCGACATTCAACAGAAGCGCGACATGATCGAGGAGATGCTCGAGGGCTTTTGGCACTCCTGTCACAGGCCTGACGCCGCGACCGGCAACCCCTTCGTAGCCGACGCCATCATTGCCAACCCGCCCGCTTTTGCCCACGTCCACTGCGCCCAGGTCCTCGGAATCCCAGTGCACATCATGTTCACGATGCCCTGGACGAGCACCGCGAGCTTCCCGCATCCGCTGGCCAATCTCAGAAATAGCGGCGACCAATCAATGGCTAATTCGGCGTCCTACGCGATTGTCGAATATCTCACATGGCAGGGGTGAGTATCTCTCGACGTACTTGGTTGGGCGAGCTTGGCTATTTGACTACAGTGACGGGGTGCTAATCAAAAGTCAGTCTGGGCGACGTGATAAATCGATGGCGACGCTCAATCGACCTAGAGCCAGTCGCCATGTTTGACGGTCCTATGTTGGCGGAAAGACTACACATACCCTTCACTTACTGCTGGTCCCCCGCCCTCGTGGCCAAACCTGCGGACTGGGGCGCTCATGTTGGTAAGGAGGATGATATCTTCTCACACATGGACCTGACGACTGACTTGACGCCACTCACAGATGTCTGCGGCTTCTTCTTCCGCAACGCACCGTCATATTCACCACCCGATGACCTCACACGCTTTCTCCTAGCTGGCGACCGTCCAGTATACATCGGCTTCGGCAGCATTGTCCTTGAAAACCCGGAACGCGTGATCAAAACGATCCTCGATGCCGTCCAAGCAGCTGGCGTCCGGGCCATCGTGTCCAAAGGGTGGTCCAATCTGGCCGGCGCGGAATATGACCACGTCTACTGGATCGGGGATTGTCCCCATGAATGGCTCTTTGCACACGTCGCGGCAGTAATTCACCACGGTGGCGCGGGCACCACAGCTTGCGGGTTGAGAAACGGAGTGCCAACCTTGATCGTGCCCTTCTTCGGAGAGTGAGTGATCCCGCACGCCGCTCATTCCAAGTTTTCTTGCCTGCCTACTGACCTCTGAAAGCCAACCGTTTTGGGGCAAAATGGTCGCAAAGGCTGGTGCAGGCCCGGAGCCGATTCCTTTCAAGCAGCTCACGTCACAGAAGCTCGCCGAGGGTATTAGCTACTGCATGACGCCCCAGGTACGATCAGCAGCGCGGTCCATCGCGGAGCAGATGAAGTCAGAACACGGCGTGCAGGCCGCCGCTCAATCATGGCTCCGTCAGCTGCCCAAGCAGCCTCTACGATGCGACCTGATCCCTACCCAACCTGCGGCGTGGATATACAAAAAGGGCAAGAAACCGATCAAGATGTCCAAGCTTGCAGCGGAAGAGCTTGTGTCACGCCAAGTCATTGAGGCGAAGCACCTCGAGTTGTACGTGCAAACGCCAGCCTGACCATACGTTTGACAGCGCTGACGCTGACATATATCTCCAGTTACCGAAGCAAGAGGATAAACCTCGATGTGACGAGGTGGGAGCCGTTTACGGGGACCGCCTCGGCCCTCGTGGCCTCCACCGTCGACATGACCGACGCGGCCTTCGGCATGTTCACCAAGCCAGTGGAGGAGTACAAATATGAACAACGCCGGCGAGAGCGCGAGGCCAAGAGGGAGGCATCGCGCCGGGGAAGCGGTTCTCAAGAAAGGCTCGAGACGGACGGTCGCTCCAGCCCGGCAACGTCACATCTGTCCGACTCAATCTCGTTGGATTCGGGTAAGCGGAAGCAACGATCGTTGGCGGTCACCATGGTAGGCGCATCCGCTAAGAGCTTCGGCATGGTGGTGCCAAAGGTCGCAATGGCGATGGTCGATGTTCCCATGGCGTTCACGGAGGGACTGCGTGTGGTGCCAGGCCACCTTGGAACTAAGGTCCGCGACCACGGTCCTGTCACGGATGCCAAGTCTGGCGCTGTTGTCGCGGGCAAGACGTTAGCTTATGGGCTCGCCGATGGCCTGAGCGACCTCGTAATGGAGCCTGTCCGGGGCGGTATCAAGGAGGGTGCGGTGGGGGTACTCAAGGGCGTCGGCAGGGGCGCCGTCAGCGCGGTGACCAAAACCGGCGCGGCTATGGTTGGAGTGATTGCCTATCCGGGCACCGGGATCGCGAAAAGCATTCGAACGGCGGTGCACAGCGGGACGGGCAAGTTGATCGTCAAGGCGAGGCACATGGAGGGCCAATGGCTGCGGGAAAGCGGGCTGCCTCCTGGGGTGAACAGCGACGCCCTAGTAGAGAACTTTCATAGACTCAAGAGCGGAATGTTTTAAAGCAATTGGAAAGATATGGGCTGATCTGTGTTGAGCACTCGTCAAAGGGGCAGATGAGATCCGCGGTTGGTGGCTTGGACAGAGTCGCGAGGAGGACAACCAGACGTCAGTAGAACTTCCTGGGATGTAGGGTGTTGCACAAGACGAGACATTGTCCTGCTGCAGAATGCGACAAGTCGAGTAACTCTGTGGCTGACATTTTGCATTCCATGCCGAAGAGACATAGTATTCCCAGCCAGATCGTCAACATGGGCAAACATGGTAGGCAGGCAAATAGATAGGCGACGAAGCTCTCAGGTCCTGAATGAATTAAATGCGACCGAATGCTTCCCACCCAGTACGTTCCCGGCGTCAGTAAACTATGGTCGTCAGTTGAATTTAGCTTGAGTTCGATCACGGCCCACCGCAGCGGGGACTGATCATTAGCATCAAGAGCAAGGCTCATTAAGCTTTGCAAGTCTACTATCAAACAGAAAACTCTGGTGATCTTGTCGTTTTCATGCACATAGGCCTGGCTATTCTTGGTAGAATCGCTTCCACCTTTGTACCGCGGTAATGACTTTGTGGCGAAAGTCTTACGTCCAGCACGGGAGAGCACGGCTTGTCTTCATTGGTGTTCGCTGGCCTACGAAGGCTCTACGCGGTGGTAGGTCATCCTGTGCCGTCCAGGCTTTGCTGGCATTCTGGCGATGGTACAACCCGCAGTTTGAGCAATTCCCCTATTGCTAGTGTCCCAGATATTTGACGGGGTGTCTCCTTTGTCCATTGAGGGGAAGGCATCACGATCTGGGTAAAATAGTCGTCTGGTGGCCTTGCACACTGAAACGACATTCCTTTGTTGTGGATCATGCTTTTACAGACTGGTGTGGGAGGGACTATGCTGACAGCCCAGCTCTTGATGTATTTGAAGGCTATGCTGATATCCAGAGACCACTGCAAGCCAGCAAACCCGACATTCTTGATCTGCACCCTCTCCAAGTTGGAGGCAAAGATTCATCTGCTCAGAGAGCTGTCAGCTCGCGTTGTAGCCCAGTTCAGCAGGTCCTGCAGCTGTTCGAGCAGCAGGTACTGCACTGCCTTCGTCGAGCGCTCTCGCACGCCGAGTGGCAACTTGGGTTGCCATTGCAGCTCCTGCAAGCCGTGATGGCGATGCCTCGACAAGCATTCTGGCAAGCGGTGATGGCTGCACCGCTGCAGCTAGTTTGTCGGTCTGTGATCATGATTCAATAAGCGTGATTCACCAGGGTTGGCCCTTTGGCTCTTATTGAAGCATTGAATGACCTACCCTCAAGCATGTTGGCGTTGGCCTCGCCGGGGATGATGTGGGCCACAGACAGAGTAGCCAGACTCAGGAGGGAAGCGAAGGTGGTGAGCTTCATGTTTGCCGTTTCCTTGTGGTTATTTGAATGCTGGTGCAGTGTTATTGTTGACGGGATGGATGAAATGATGATGCTAGTGATGAATCAATACTGGAGTGTTCATTGAGCTCTGGCTCCTTATATAATACGAGATAGATGGCCGCGTCGACCACCGGTCAGAGCAATCACATCGAGGCTAACCGCTAGACTTCCAACTAGATTGTACTCGCGTTCAGCCTGGCATGATATTTGACACCCATGCCTGCGCCTTCGCGCCACCTGTAGGTAGCTCCTGATGTGTTCGCTTGAGATCGCCAATTCGGAGTCGGACTTATGCCCTCCGCCGCCACTATGCGGCTTGAAATAGGCCAGAGCCTCCTTGCGGCGGTTAAACAGTACAAATGCTGGCTCCGATACGTCAGAATTGCTTCGCTCCCGGCCAAGAACATTTTACACCAACAGCTGCATGGTTCAATAGTGTAAAGCCCAGCCGCTGATCTCCTGACTGCTGTATGGCAATCAGTGTCGTCTCTCGGTTCCCCTCACCAGCCACCTTAGCGTTCCCTTGAAGAGGATCAGCCCACAGAGACAGATGGTATTTCCGACACCGTGGCTGCATAGGATGGGTAACTTTACGTACGCACGGGGGACTCTTTTACGCAATTCTCACTGAGGACCACTGAGAGGGCACACCTGGTGACAGCAAGAATGGATTACTACAATGGTGACGGAATCAAGATCTCCGATGCCTTGACGTTGTAGAGTTGATGAAGGGGATGTGTGTGGAAATGAGGTCTTGAGGTCTCGGCACATACGTATACCGGACGGTACCGATGTTGCTATCTGCTGGCGGTATGTTGTCATATCCCAACTTCATGTGCAACCTCTAATCTCATTCATAGACCTTTTCATCGGAGATTTACTTAAGCACGGCGACTTTTACAATCTACCTCTCGACAACAATCATTCGGACAAGTCCAAAAATGAATCTGAACACCCAGAACCGCACCCAGTATGGCAAGACGAAGCTCGCGGTGTAATACTCGGCCGCAAGCTACTGTCTCCCGCAATTCACCCTAGCTCGGACCAAGTGAATCATGGCTTTGTGACGGTCACAAGTGCACTCCAAACAGTCTGACACTGGCACACTTCATTAATCATAAATCTATGTACGTACGAACTGATATCCACAAAATGGCCATTATTCTCCTCGCATACACGTGTGATGACATCAGAAGAGGTTGTGGTGCTGTAGGCCGTTTCTCATTTATATACATGGGTCCGGATCTCTTTTAAATGTTCAGTAACCAGGATGATGCTGAAGGCCTCTTTCCGTCTGTCTGTCGATAAAATTCGGATTTGGCGGAAGAAGCATCAGGACCTGGTCAGCCCAAAAATCTATTGGGTGCGAATGTTGTACCAGGCACTACGCATGCGGAAGCTGTAAGAGTATCAGCGATTGTTCGACAACCAGGGTTAACACATCAAGCCAGGGTGGAGTCTTACTTCTGGCCAGGAGTGAACTCCTCCATGCAAGCACTTTTCAAGTCAGTAAGGTTCTTTTTGCGGTGAAACGGGTGGCATACTCATCGGAGTAGTCCATGAAGTTGTGGATGGGGTCCAGGCCGGGGCGGTCGGGGCAAGTGTCCTTGCCGATGGGGCAGCCGCCCGTGGCGTTGAGCATGGGAGGGGTGTCGTGGATCAAGTCGCCAACACAGCCGCAGCCGCCGTCGAAGGTGTGGAACAGGTCAAGCCAGTGCCCGATCTCGTGAGTGGCCGTACGGCCGAGGTTGTAGCGGGCCAGGGGGCCACCGGGGACGGAGGTAGCCAGCACGGCGCAGCCATCACGGATGTAGGCGTCAGATCCAACGACTGTAGGCCGGGGGAGCGTGCAGTAGCCGAGGTATCCGCTGACGTAGGGCATGAAGTAGATGTTGAGGGTCTCACGGCCGCCCTGGCGGAGCGCACGCCTCATGGGCAGCTGGTCAAGATCCTGGGCCCAGCGGCGGTTAATGGTACGGGTGGTAGTAGTGAGATTGAAGATGATGTTGGAGGGACCAAAATCAGCATTCATGACATCAAGCTGGTCCTGAAGAGACTTGTCCTATATGCAGGTCAGCATGAGATGAGATCTTGAGACCTTGGCTGTGGGGTGCAGAAGCGCGCGGGTCGGTTCTTACGGAGAGATAGCCGCCTTCAACCGTCTCGTCAATGGCCAAAACGTGGAAGAGGGTGGGCACAACAATGGGATCGTCCGGGTGAAGCATCCTCCGGTTGTCAGGACCGTCTGCCGCGAGGCCGGCGGCGATGACAAGGTCTTCCATGGTCGGCTCAGCAGTGCCGCACAGGCGAGGAGCAACTTGAGCGGTGGCCGTGACGGCCGAGGCCGCGGCGAACCAGACGAACTTGGCGAGCATGATGAGAGGCAGAGAGCTGATGTTGCGTACACGAAAGGAACGGCCCACTGGATGAAGATCGCTGCTGAAGGGGCCTGTCGATCCCATGTCGAAGGCATCTTTGATTTATACTACTGTTCAAATCACGCAGCAACCCCTGACTTGCTTGACATGTCAAATTTGCGTGTTGCATCGCTTGGCTCAGAATGCGACGACGACGACCTTCTCAGAACTGCCTACCTCATACTCTGCTCGCGCCCTTGCTTATCGTCTCGCATGGATTCAAGGGGTGTCGCGTGTAGGCGACCTGGGTTTGGCGGGGCTAGTCCAACGGCCTTCCTATTCGGTCCCGATCCTGGTCACCAACACGAGAAGCCCAGACTCTTTCGACAAGCGAGATCTCGGCCATTGGCCCCCTCATCTTGAGGACCATGGTCCGATCCCCGGACAGTATCAATAGTCGATCGGTCGTTGCCGACGAGCTGGGCCAGGGCTGGCAGAATGAGGAAGGACTTGAACTTTCGGCAATGGGCCAAGAAGGAACCTGTTGCCCCAAACTGACGATAAGATGCGACCAAGGCCCAGGCAAGTCCAATGCTACGCCCAACTGAGCTAGTCATTCACACGCAGCACGACGCACTATTGTCTTGGGACCGATGGCGCTTGTGTGCATCTGGGAGGTTCTACGATTGAGCTCCAATTTCCATGCAAGCATCAGGCAAGCCCGGGGAAGTGTCTTTCGCGATCTACTCACGATCATTTGCCAAAGACCAAGATGCATGGCATGCAGGTGGTTTTACGGATACAATTGAGAGATCCTCGAGGGCCATGTGTCTCGGCTGGAATCATTTAAATCATTCAATTGCCTGCTATCTACAAATGATTTGGAGGCAGACGTCGTCACTAGTCTTGCCAGTCTTCATCCGCGGGCTCACGCGATGTAGGGACATGTGCTATGACGCTGCTAACCTTATATGGTCCGCTGTTCATGCCACTAAGGTCCATAGTGACGCCGCTTGACATTATTGGACGCAAGATGCGAATGACCGCCATCTCTCGAACTGCAATATCACAACTGCCACCAGCACTCGACTCAAAGAGGGCAACCAAAGCCTTGGAAACCTGGACGCTCGTCTCTAGTCAAAAGATACACCATGGGTGACGATACTAAACTGCACCAGAATAATACGATGAAACGCTGACGTTGGACTGGGTGTCGTCGGGGAATACCGCAATCTTCACCGGCCTAGCGGCGATGGGAGTGTCGAACTCTGAGTAACCATTTGATAAGCTGTCCGATGATAGATAACGCAAGAGACTAAAGAATTGGCCCAATCAACCACTCGAGACGTTGTAAACGAATCAAACGACTAGCAAGAGTCAGGAAGAGTACCAAGACTGTCGACGACGGAACTGCCCACCGAGAGAGCAGGACCACAGCTGGTGAGAAATGCTGCAGGGAGGAGCTTACAACAGGCATCATATCGTGTGCGTGGTATGAGAATTCTGAAATCAAGCAGGCCGAACTGATAATTCACCTACCGAAACTGCTGCTTACTTGTCAGATTTTATGTTACCTATTAATTACGGGTGCTTTGAGGAAGACGTAGGTGCCAGGCTTATCATCTCCATCTTGAAATTTGAGCAAATACGGTTCTGGTGACTCCCCGTCCCCAGTCAATCTACTGGAATTCAACACGACGCCTTTCGTTTCGACCTCTTACTATTCAACGGTAACTAGAACGGTAACGGGAGGGAGGATGGGAACGGGAACGAGGTCAGACTGTCGGTCAAGTGGCTTCCGGTGTTTTGAAAATACCCGCCTTGCTTGCCAGCTCAACTGGTCATAATCATCACGCCCCGGGCCGGCACTCCGCCACACATGCATGCCGTCGCCGATCGCCATATGTCTATCCACAGCCACACTTAAGAATTGGATCGCATAAAAAATAACAGCTTAAAACTGCGTGTAAAATGTCTTCTTGTTGAGTCTGTTGTTCTCGGTCGACCTCACGGTCAACCTACGTAGGTCAACCCAGGTGTCTGTGGTGTCAAAGTCCCTTAACCGAACCAGCGGTGATGCTGATGTCTTTCATACGGATCAAACTTCATTTCTGTGATTTGCAGCAAAAGCTTCCTTTCACAACTGACACGGTGAAGACTCAAAGGAAATGGCCTCGAAGGAAGAGGCTCAACCGTGACTGGGGCCTGAGGGAGTGTGGTATTGATCAAGACATTATGCGATGCCTGTTGCCTCCGGACGGAGCTGGCTTCGGTAGAAGGCCCGCTGTTTTCTCCCTTTGTAAGACGCATATTGGAGGGCTGTGTTAATTGATGCCATAAAGTCTGTTCCCTGTTTGGGTCGTAGCAAGTCGATGTATGTGGGCGGAGTCTGTGGCAAAGGATTAAGGGTCATCGCCATCGCTTTCGAGGGAGGTTTACTCGTTCTCGTCATCGTAACAGTCAGATTTGGGCTTGGCTGCAACGTGGTCTCTCAACCTAATTGTACACTGCCATATTGCATGAGACAGGCAACTTTGTTGTCCGCTTTTAGAGTCCAAAGCAACCAATTAAGTCATTGTTGACGTGTCACTTGGGCTCCTCGCACCACATTCAAGATTCCATTTCTCAGAAACCTCTCTTTGGGTCGTAAATACAGCTTAAGCCTTCCGAATAGCCTCAAGCAGAGTATCCCCAATGACACCTGCGCTAGGAGGGTTCTGTCCCGTGATAAGCTTGCCACTAACGACAACCTTGACACCAAAGGGCTGCTCAGCCTTGACATAGTTGGCCCCGTGGTTCTTAGCCTCAGTCTCGAGCAAGAATGGCATGGCGTCGGTGAACTTGTAGATGTCCTCCTCGGCGTTGGAAAAGCCCGTGAACTCGTGGCCCTTGATCAGATACTCACCATTCGATAGCTTGACATTGACCAGAGCACCAGGTCCATGGCAAACTGCTGAGACGATCTTGCCGGACTCCCAGAACTCGCGTATAAGTGCGTGCGAGTTGGCGTCAATCGCAAGGTCGAACATTGCTAGTTGCAGCGTTGTCAGCCAAGGCCAAAAATATGTTGGCGACGCAGTGTCGAATTGAGCTTACGTCCGTGTCCGCCAACGAAAAAGATTCCGGCAAACTCGGATGTCTTTCCGATAAAGATTTCAAGCTTCTCGGTGTTCTCCCAGAGGTGAGACTTTTCTTTCAAGAATGATTGACACTCCTTGTCGTCTTTGGTATCCTCGATGGAGTAGGGATCAATCGGAGCCAAGCCTCCCTTAGGGGAGGCGATGACCAGATCAACATGAGGCGCAAGGGCGTTGTACGGGTGGACAAACTCGGGGAGGTACCAGCCGGTCTTCATGTTGTCGCGAGTGGGCAGGACATCTTGAGACGTTAACACGACGAGGAGCTTGGCATTAGAAGACATAATGGGTGATTTGGTAAGTGTATTTGGAGTACTGAAGAAGGGTGACTGGGGAGTGAACGTGGAGCTTCAATATGGTTCAGTCGAGCGTTCGCTCCAAGAGTATTTATGGGCGGCTGCGGGGGCAGTATTCCCATTTGTGCCCAGTCCAGGTTACGCGTGAAAAGTCGGCTTGCGGCTTGCTAACGGTCACCGTACATATATGTCGCTCACTTACTCGTGCTTTGCATTTCAGAAAAAAACGCCATGGGTCTCTGCCTGTAGATTTCGGCATTATGAGGCCGGGTGCGGAAATACTTCTTAAGCCCGAATGTGCCGTGGGCAGTCTAACGATTCAAAGTTTAAACGCGGCAATGCTATTATTACGGAGCCGGTCTCGGATCTGGCTCCCATAATAAGTCCAGCTACCCTCTCTTCATGGCAGCTGTAAGTTGTTCAATCGCTCCAACATCTTTCTACCTCTACCCACTTCACGGCTCCAAAATGACTGTCACCATCACCGTTTTGTTTCCCAACGAGGCCGATGCCAAGTACGACATCGACTACTATATCAACAAGCACATGCCACTCATCCAGTCGCTTTGGGGCCAGTATGGTGTCCAGAGCTGGTCGGTGACCAAGTTCGGCAACGGCGTCGACGGCTCGGCACCAAAGTACGCGTTCGGATCCACGGTGACCTGGGAGAACGGAGAACAGATCAAGGCTGCTTTTTCTGGTCCTGATGCTGGCCGAATCATGGGAGATGTTCCCAATTTCTCCAACAAAGAAGCTATTTTCCTCACCGGCGACGTCCTGCATTGAACATGGACTGCAGTGACTGGAGGCAAGCCGACACGTAAGATCAGACTCTCAAGTACCTGTCGCATAGACACGACTAGGACAGTTTCAGCGACTGATTAAATTAAGATACGCGTCCAAAGAACCTGCAGAGAAAGTCTTCGAACCGTTATTTCCCCGGTTCCGTCTTGGTAAAAGGTTGGGGGTGAAGAGGGAGGAGAGGGGGGGGGGGGAATCGAGATAGATTGGGTAGAGTGGAGGGGCAAACAGCGAGCAAAGGACGGTTAGACGCTACAACGAGGGATTTNGGGGGGGGGGGGGGAATCGAGATAGATTGGGTAGAGTGGAGGGGCAAACAGCGAGCAAAGGACGGTTAGACGCTACAACGAGAGATTTCTTAGTGTACCTCTCATGACAAGTTGCGTGCAACAATCTCCTGCCTACCTGGGTCCTACCCGAAAGCTTAAGCTCCAATCTAAATGACGACATGATCCTTACCGTACGCTAGCCGTGGGTGATTCCAAGCTTCATGTTTTCTGGTCGTTTCCCTACGAGTCATCAAATGAGGAGGCACAAGGATCTATGGGTCTTTTTTGATTTATTATAATGGAAAGTCTTCCGGTAATCCTACCCCAGACCGGAGATGCCGAGCGGGGACTGTCGTGACAAGCTTTGAGCCAAGCCTCGCGGGCATGCGGAAGGGTTGCGACGTTACACGTGGCGGCGAATTTGCGCCTTTCAAGACTGATTCAATCATCTGGTTGGACATGCTTGAGAAAAGGCGGAGAGCAGGTCACATACATTTTGGAACTCTGGGCTCACCACTCAAAGGCGGGTCAACTCGTCGACTTCGCCTCACCACTGCATCTCGGATTAACAACAGAACAATGGTAAAGCCGCACGCAACATCATGTGTGTACATGATTCGCTCAAGATAGCTTCGCGTCGGGCCGAAACACCCTTGGCGGGGATGCTTGTGAACTTTCGCAAGTAAGAAGTCGGAGCCGGAGCTCGGGTCAACATGAAGAGTGTGTGTAAGCCACATCGGTGGGGCGGTTAAGCCATCCGACACGCCGTCAATGCAAGTCAGACAGGCTGGCCAGCTAGACAGAGCTTGAATGGGATCGGTCAATACGGTGACAGCTCGAAGGGTGCCAAACCAACGGAAGATTAGATCAGGGCAGTCGGCTCATGACGACGTCCAGAGACAAAACCGCGATGCCTCTGACAGCACTTGAGCGCACATACCCAGCTCT
The DNA here is from genome assembly GCA_002851715.1 of Verticillium klebahnii. NCBI lineage: Eukaryota > Fungi > Ascomycota > Sordariomycetes > Glomerellales > Plectosphaerellaceae > Verticillium > Verticillium klebahnii. The sequence continues at coordinate 617,003 of NMXL01000001.1, read as the reverse complement.
GGCACACCAGAAGTAGGTTCAGGCGGGCTACGCCACCCAAAACTTCCTGCCTTTCGTCTGCTATGTTCAGAGTTCAAGGTTGTTGGTCGAACGCGTATCGTTCGTCGTCAAATCATAAGGCTCCTTGGCGGGGTGAAGATGACTCTGTGCCGATCGATGCATGATCAAAGGAATCAAGGGGAGGGATCCGGAAGGCTAACGCATTCGAGTTAGGTTACCACAGTACCACTGAACTTTCTGCTCAGGAGCTTCAGGGGTAGGCCAGTCAAAAATCCGGTTTGCAGTGCAGCGCCATTCCGAGCAGCCGCTAGCCAAGACAACACGATATACCCATGTCCAGTCCCACCAGGCCGGAAACGCTCCTCGACTTCTTGGCCGTTCGAATGGGAGCTTCCGGTCGCCTGCGGCGCAGCAGCGTCCATGAGTCGGCCGAACATCAAACTCGTTGAGGAAATATGTGACTGCGAAGCAACACCAAAGGTTTGCTTCGTGATCCTACCTTCGGAACAATGAAGAAATTTCATTGCGCTGTCTCTTTCCCAACCACGCGACAGATGAGACGAACCAATCTCCACCTTCCCGGCCCGTCGGACTCGTGACAACCCGCTATTCAACTTGGCATCGTCACGAGCTTGCCCATTGGATGAGATGCAGTACGTGGCGAGTGTGCGAGAGCTTGGAAGTCAAAATGATAGGAGTCTTGGAAATACCAGGAAAGAATGCCGCTCCCTGCTCGTCATGCCAGCTCAGGCTGGAGGTTGCCGCCGGCCGTCCCGGCAAGCGAGAGAGGCCCATATCCGCTGTCCTTCCTGGCATTTCCATCGCATTTCTACTGTTCAGTAGGACCTCTGAGTCCTAATGTATTGCGCTGCTCATTCTTGGGCCATTCCAGTCTCTCCCGTTCTCTTGCGCTGCCGAGCGCGTTCACTCTTTTGACTTTGTTGTGTTTCGGCCCGAAGGTTGCTTCTCTTGCCTCACCAAGGTGGGACCAGATCACAATTAGACAATCGCCAGCATGAACCTTGGTTCTGGCGCTGGATGGTTCTTCAAGGCGACAACCGCGCAGTACCAACCGATCGGCGGAGATCCTGAAAAGGCCCACGAGCAGCCTCCTCGTAGTCGTCTCGCGACAGTCGTATCGTTCTGTCGACGGCCATTTTGGAAGAGGGTCTGGGTCATCGTCGGCTTGGGCTTGCTGCTTCTTGGCCTCGCTGTTCGTCTTCCCAATTTAGAGCCTGAGATATGGTCAACATCCCAGGTATCACTGCTGACAAGGCCAATACAGCATGCCATCGATCTCACAAGCACTGATACCGCCACGAATGAGCAACATTCCAAAGAAAATGAGAAGGCCCCCGTGAAGAAGCCATCACCGGTGGCAGCAGCACCGACGGCCGGCGCAAATCCATCCCAGGCGCTACCTCTGGTCGCGGAGCCGTCGCCCGAGCCGCCCAGATCACGACCGGTCCCTGATATGCCGCACGAGCCCCTGACTCCCGGCAGCCGCAAGTTGCGCATTATCGCGCCCGCAGACGAGCCAGACGTCAACTTGTGTAAGATGCTGATCTCCACACATGCGACCGGATACCCCGCGCCCATCATCGTGAACTGGGGACGCGACTTTGGCAAGCACAAGGGTGGCCGGCCGGCCGGTAGCTCGCACCTTGGGAAGATCGACGGGACGCTCGAATTTCTTGACGCCATAGCCTCTGATAAGGCCCCTGAGGACGAGAGGCTCGGCGAAAACGACCTCGTCGCCGTAGTCGACGCATACGACGTCTGGTTCCAGCTCTCGCCTGCGGTGCTTATCAGTCGTTATCTCCAGCAGAACCGCCGTGCAGACGAACGCCTCTGGCATTCTTGGGAGGTCGACGAGCTCTGGGTGACCAAAACGCCAAAAGACACTCCCAAGAAGCCAATCACCGAGGCCATTCACTTCCCACACCAGAAGATCGTCATGTCAACTCAGGCCCGCTGCTGGCCTGACCCCGAGATCTGCAGGCACTTCCCCGAGTCTACGCTGCGCCCTGACCTGTACGGGGCTGCCACGGACCAGCCCGTCGAGGATGACTTCACCAACACGCGGCCTCGTTACCCGAACAGCGGGAGCGTCATCGGCCCTCTGCGTGACATGCGCCGCCTCTTCCGGCGTGCGACGGAGATCGTGCGCGATATGAGGGCCCATCAGATTGCGTTCACGAGCGACCAGATGATCTTCGCCATGGTGCTTAGGGAGCAGACGCTCTGGCGGGCGCGAAGGCGTGAACAGCTCGCCGGCGGAGCCTTGGCCGTTGAGGGGACCACAGGCGAGGAGTTTGCCAAGGTTGAGACGGACCGATTCGAGTACGGCTTCGGGCTCGATTACGAACAGGAACTTATCCCGCCGACGGTCTTCACAGAGAAGAACGGCGAGTACGTTTTCCTGGGGAACAAGACGCAGCTGCAGACCATCTCTCTGGAGAAGGGGGTGAAGCCGCTGCGATTGCAAGGACTTCCGCACGATCTCTCTGACGACGCAGTGGCGCCCTTGGAGCTTGCTGGCCTGGAGTTTGCTGATGGCGAGGGGCTCGGTTGGGGTGACGTCGCCCTTTACGGGGACTTTTTCACAGCAGCAGTCCCCGTTGCTGTCCACCACAACGGATGGAGGCTGGGGAAGAACATCAACCTGAAGAGCCAGCGCCTGCGAGATTGGTGGGAACTGATGTGGTTCTTCCCCTATCTACAAGATCTCTTCGACGGCATCGGAAATGTCCAGGTCGGTAACGGAACGAAGCTTAGGATCGATTCCCCGCTCGCGCGTCTTCCAATATCCGAGGGATCGAGCGAAGCCCTCGAGTTCTGGGCGCCCAGATCAGACGCAAAGAGGCCACGACCGAGGGTGTTCTCTGCCGAGGTCTTCTCAGAAAAGGGTCTCATGGAGGCTGATTGGGATGAGCTTTGCCAAGTGCATGGCCGGGGCCCTTGGCGAGATGAAATTTTTAAGACGACGCTGGAAAAGGGTCAGGAGAAAACACAAGCTGCGAAGAAGCAGAAAGAGAAAGAAGCACAGGCAAAGCAGGGGCAAGATGCTAAGGAGCCGAGAAGTAAGGGGGAAGGAGCGTGACGGCGTTGGCAAGACCACCAAGGAGACCCATCGGGACCACCGGGCTCAAGGGAACGGCTCCCATTAACCTGGGAGCAAATATCGTCTTCATGAATATTAGTTCTCGTACTTTGTCTCAGCGGCTGATGAGACTAGGTACCCTACGATCAAAGGATATCCCAGGCGAATCGTGTCACAAAGATACTCAGTGGCAGGTTATTGATCTTATCTCATCTATCTCATTACTTGACCTAGCTTGTGGTCTAACGACGTCTCTTCTGCAGGTGCAGATGACAACACAAATTTTGCATCCTGCTTTATCCCTTGGGGAACCAGCTTTATCCCCTGGCTCTCTGATATCAGCCATGACACAATGAGCATCTTGTCTCATCCCTGGCTCTCGAATATCGGCCATAATCCAAACATGACATTACACATTAGCACCAAACCCTTTCACACCCTTATGCACCACGACGGCGGCCAGTGATCCGGAACCGGCCTGTCTCGGCCGATAATTTCCACTTGTCGTTGATCAGGGCGGCGGCCACGCTCTGCCGCAATCGGGACACACCATCCGCGCTATGGCGGCCCAGGCCCGTAATGACCGTGAAGCCATTCCGTGCCTCGATCGCGCGGTACTCACCCAGGCTGTTCCACCACTGCCAGACACGCTCGATGGCGATGCGCACGCCGTCGGCGACCTGGACGCCGTGTAGGTCGATGACGTTACGGGAGCTGTTGTTCGTGACAAGTATGTCAGCAGCCGCGCTTCGGGCTATACCATAGGTCTGGGACTGCTCGCGGCCGCGATCGGCATAGTAGGCGGCCGCCTGGCGGTAAAGCGGGTTGGAACCACCCCTTTTGTAGGCCGCAGCGGCTGAGTTGTACGAGTGGGAGCGGGCAGCGGCATGAGTATTAGCAGCCTGCACGGCATCTTGGTAGGTGAGGGGCTGGTTGGCCCGCGAAATGATAGGCGGGGCCACGGCGGAGGATGTGCCTCTCTTCTGCGTCTTTGACGGGGCAGCGGTGAAGCCTTGGATTTCGGTGCCGACGAGGGGCGCCAGATTGTAGGCGATCTCCAGACGCTGGGGGCCCAGGCTGCCGAAGTACGAGTTTAGGAGCGACGCCAGATCGTCAACCCACTGGTCAACGTCGCCGGCAATGCCGATCAAAGGAGGAAAGTACTGTTCCGGAATGTTGCAGTACAGCTTGGATAGCTCAGTCATCCGGGCACGGCTGGTATCACTAATAGGCCGTACGCCCTGGTGGATGTACCGATCCAGGTACTCGATAATCGTCTTCTCACGAGAGCAGCCCTGGGCGTAGAAGACGCTAGATGCCTCCTCGAAGGGCAGATCGAGCTTTTCTGCGATGTAAAGTATGTCTTCGAGATCTGCAGCATCTTGTCAGGGAATATATGCTTTGCAACTTCATGATGTACTCACACTTGCTATCACCAGCTTTCTCTGTGGGTGAGTTAGGCTCGGTGTTGGTGGAGGAGCCAGCCGCGGATGCTGCGCCCATGCGATGCTGCTTCTTCTTCTTCTTCTTTTTAGCCACAGAGGTGCCCTCGGGACTGAAGAAACCATCGATTCCCTTTTTGCGTTCACCAATAGACTCGAGGTACTGGGTGTTAAGCAAGCTTTCCATGGCCTTGTAAAAATCACCGTTGGCCTTTCTGAAAGCGAGCTGGATGTCAAGAGCCTTCAGATCGGCAAACATGTTCCGAAGCTCCTGGATTTGATATTCCTCAGACTGGCCATCGAAAGTGGTGATCCGAGGAGAGGCATCATCAGCCGCTTCGAGGGGCGGGCTTGTGATGGCGGTGGTGCAGGAATCGCTATCGCGGTCGCGCGAGGTCGAGTCACGGGAGTGAGAAGAGCTATTCCTGGTCTCGTTGCCACCATCCTGAGAGCCAACAACATCGGCAACGCCGCTAGCGTTGAAGCCGGTTGCCTCTTCAAGGACGACATTGGAGGAAAGCGACTTGAGGATGTCGCGCGCAGCTTCAACCTGGGCAGGGTCGTTCAAGTCATGATCGGTGGTGATGGCGATGATGAGGGACTCATCAAGCAGGGAGGCAAACTCCTCCTGCACCTGGTCAGTGAAGTCTAGTCAAGAGATCAGAACTACTCACTACCAAGTTGTTGAGGTTCGTGTCAGCCATTTGTTGCTCATTCAGGGTGCTGCGCCTAAGGGGTCTCGCGATTGCGGTGGGGAAAGAGGATAAGGTCGATAATGAATGGAGAGACCAGATCGCAGGCTTTTCATAATGGAAGGCGCGCGGTCAAGTAAGGGTGTTGAAAGCCGAAAGCTGTTTAGCTTTAGTAGCAGTCGCGGCAGGACCGTGGAGTTGCGGCGCAGAGAGTGTTGTTGCGTTGCCTTGTTGGCGGGGTTGTCGCGTTAAAAAGCGCTCGACGTGCGTTTGCGATTGCGCCCGCGTGATAGATGAGGTTGCACAAGCTAAATGCGCGTGACGCCACCGAGAGTTGATTGCTCTTAGCTCAAACTCTTCCAGCTGGTGGAACTTATTGAAGTGAAAAGAGTCAATGAGTCGGAGGATCGTGGATGCGAAAAAAATGTATCGCAGGACGATGAGGAAGGCGCTGACGATGATGCACCCAATGAGTCGTTGACGTCGCTCCCCCGGACAGTCATCTGTGTGAGATGTGACTCGCGTCGCGGTTCCCCAGGCTAGGAGATGTTGTACGCTATGCGTCGTGCAACAACAAAGACATACCGTCATACTGAAGCTATGCATCCAACGCAGTCTGTCTCTTTGAGTGGCCTGCCCTTTTGCCGACACAAACTCATGCGGCCCGAAGGCAGTACTTCCCGAGTCGGATGGGACAGCAGTCGGACCCTCTTCAGAGGACCACCAACCCCGCCATCGACTCCGATATTGAAACCATGACTTCGATGAAGCTACAAGTAGTTCGGCTCCCACAGCGAATCCCAACGTTCTATACCAACGACAATATCATTTTCAGTGTATCATTCATTCAGACATTATGAGCCCATCACTTGGGGCCGAGGAGGCGACAGGCCTCGATCAGGCACTTGAGGGCCTCATCGAACAATACACAAGGGAGAACCCAAAATCGTCCGAGTATCACCAGCGTTCTCGCAGCGTCATCCCGGGAGGAACCACACGGAGCGTCTTCAGCATCGACCCGTTCCCCATCACATTCTCGGGGGGCCGTGACTGCTTTGTCACCTCAGTAGATGGCCGGGAGTATCTGGACTTCGTTTCCGAATACAACGCCGGTATCTACGGGCACTCGCATCCTGCCATACTTGGCGCCATCGAACGCGCTACCAAGACTGGGTTCAACCTCGGCGGGCCAAATGAGCGAGAGGTCGAGTTGGCAGAGAAGCTGGTGAGCAGATTCCCGAGCATGGATTCAATACGCTTCTGCAACTCGGGGACTGAAGCCAACACGATGGCCATTGCCACCGCCCTGCATTTTGTCAAGCGGAAGAAGGTGAGTCGCTCATCAGTTGATGAGTCCACACTACCTGTCTGCTCCTTGCTGACCACTGCCAGGTCATGGTGTTTGAGAAGGGGTACCACGGCGGCACGCTCACGTTTGGCGGCACCAACCCTCTGAACCTGCCGCACGATTGGGTTCTGGGCGTCTACAACAACCTGGAGACGACACGCTCTCGTCTGACGCCGGACATCGGCGTCATCCTCGTCGAGCCAATGCTCGGCGCCGGCGGAATGGTGCCCGCGAGCGTGGAGTTCTTGCAGATGCTCCGCGCCGAGGCGACGCGCATCGGGGCCATTCTCATCTTCGACGAGATCATCACCTCGCGCCTATTCTACGGCGGCCTGCAGGAGTATCTCGGGATCACGCCCGACATGACGACCATCGGCAAGCACTTTGGCGGCGGCTTCTCGTTCGGCGCCTTCGGTGGGAGGGCGGACGTCATGGCGCCGTTCGATCCCCTGGCGACGGCGGCGCCGCTGCACCACTCGGGGACATGGAACAATAACATGTTCTCCATGACAGCGGGCTGCGTCGGCGCCGTCCTGCTCTCCCGGGACGAGCTGGAGAGGACGGCCAGGCTGGGGGCAAAGCTACGTGAAGGCGTGGCGGCGGCCTTCGCGAGAAAGCATGAGGGCGTCGTGAAGGTAACGGGGATAAGCAACGTCGCCGGGTTCGAATTCGTGGGCCATGATGCGGACAAGGTCCGAGGGTTATTTTACTTCTTCCTGCTCAGCCGGGGGATTTATGTCGGCAGCCGGGGTTTCGCATCTCTGAACATTGTGCATCAAGAGGAGCATGTCGACCGGCTGCTGGCAGCTGTGGAGGAATTTTGCCAGGAGATGCTTTGAGTCTAGCTGATTAGAATGGTGAATAAATGATTCTGAACATGTCTATCGTTGCCCTTTGTTTGTCTGCCGATGAAGGTGCAGTGACTTGTGGAGCATGGTGATGTTGTGCCTGGAGGAATGCTGTCATAGAAAAAAAGGCAGCCCGGTCACGCTACAAGAAGCCAGCTGCTGGCAGCTGGAGAGATGGTGTGCAGGAGCCATGACGATGCGGTGGCTGGGGCGCTATCGCCAGGAGGATGTTCCCCGGATTGGCTGTTAGCTGCACGCGAGACAGCAGATGACGCATCACACGACTGGCCCGCCGTCCGCCCGCAGCTCGGAGCGCCTTCCAGTCCGATCCGATCGCAGCTCTCACGTCGTCGCAGGCAGCTGAGACCATTGTCATCGCGTTCCTCAACAGCCCTCAACCTCGCCGCCACACCGCTGACGACCACCATCGTCACTCCAAAGCTGTATTTTACGTGTTTCCGAGCTTATCCCTCGTTCAAATTGCGAGCGCACCACCCATAGCACTATCCCCGACATCGTTACCACTGCCGCCGGGCGGCAAGGAGTTGCGCGACATGACGCAGCTTCGCAACCTCCTGGGCGTCCTGCTCATCGCCCCTCTTACGGCCTCCGCCGACCCCTACACCCCGCGACACGAGCCCGGTCGCTGCGCCATTCGAGGCCACTGCGGTGCCAAGAGCTGGTTCGGCAAGCAGCTACCATGCGTCGATAACGGCCTGGCCGAGGACCCCGACGAGGACCTTCGCAACCAGATTGTCGACATTTGTGGCGAGAAATGGGCCTCCGGTCCCGTTTGCTGCGACGCCGAGCAGGTAAGTCAATCCAGGAGCTCGCTCCCGCGATGCCTCAGACAAGTATGCTGACCGGCCCCCCTCCTCCAGGTGAAAGCGCTCTCTTCCAACCTCGGCACCCCGAAACAGATCATCTCCTCGTGCCCTGCTTGCAAGGAGAACTTCTTCAACCTCTTCTGTACCTTCACCTGCTCCCCCGACCAGTCCCTCTTCCTCAATGTCACCAACACCCAAGACAAGAATGGCAAGACCATGGTTACCGAGCTCGACCAGCTCATCTCCGAGGACTACGGCACTGGGTTCTACGACAGCTGCAAGGAGGTCAAGTTCGGCTCCTCCAATTCCAAGGCTATGGACTTCATTGGCGGTGGCGCAAAGAACTACACCCAAATGCTCAAGTTCCTCGGCGACGAGAAGGCCATTGGATCGCCCTTCCAGATCAACTTCCCCACGAAGTACGACGAACCGCACATGGCTCCCAGGGATCTGAAGGCCAAGAAGTGCAACGACGAAGACCCCAACTTCCGATGTGCTTGCGTCGACTGCCCCGCCGTCTGCCCCGAGCTGCCCGCCGTCAAGCCCCCTGGCTCGTGCCATGTTGGCGTGCTACCTTGCCTGTCGTTCGCTTCGATTTTCACGTATAGCGTTCTCCTCTTCTCCGCCATTGCTGCCGTCATTGGCCATGTTGCTTGGAGGCGCCACGCTCGTCGCCGTAGCGAGAGGCTGAGGCTTCTGCAAGATGCGTCACCCAGCGACGACGAGGACGAAGGCGATCTCGTCCAGAACGGCGCCATGTTGGATCGCCCCCAACGCTACTACAAGATCAACACGTGGTGCGATGCTGCCTTCAGCAAGCTCGGTCACTTTGCCGCTCGATTCCCCGCCATCACCATTGGCACGAGCATCATCATTGTTGCTGTTCTCTCCGCCGGCTTGGTTCGTTTTGATCTCGAGCGAAACCCAGCGCGCCTGTGGGTCAGCCCTACCTCCGCCGCCGCCGAGGAGAAGGCGTTCTTCGACTCCAACTTTGGCCCCTTCTACCGCGCCGAGAAGATCTTCCTTGTCAACGACACATTGCCTCAAGGCTCCGGAACAGTCCTCAGCTATGATACCATCATTTGGTGGATGGAGGTTGAGAAGAGCGTCCAGCAACTCAAGGGACCCAAGTTTGGTGCCACCCTGCAGGACGTCTGCCTCAAGCCTGGTGGCACTGCCTGCGTTGTCCAGTCCGTTTCGGCGTACTTCGAGAATGAGCCGACTCTCGTTGACAAGCGCCGCTGGCAAGACGACCTGCGCGCCTGCGCCAAGTCGCCTGTCGAGTGTCGACCCGAGTACGGACAGCCTCTCGAGCCCAACATGATCCTGGGCGACTGGGGCACCGATCCCGCCAACGCCACCGCCATGACCGCGACCTGGGTCGTGGTCAATGCCGAAGAGAACAGCCCGGAGATTGAGCGCGCCATGGACTGGGAGTTGGCGCTCCGCGATCGTCTGCTTGAGGTCCAGAAGGAGGCCGAGGAGCGTGGTCTTAGGCTGTCGTTCAACACCGAGATCAGCCTGGAACAAGAACTCAACAAGTCGACCAACACGGACGCCAAGATTGTGGTCATCAGCTACCTGGTCATGTTCATCTACGCGTCCTTCGCACTGGGCTCCACGACTCTGTCGATCCGCGAAATGGTCAGGAACCCCGCCATCGCCCTTGTTCAGTCCAAGTTCACGCTCGGTGTTGTCGGCATCATCATTGTCCTGATGTCCATCTCCGCCTCGATTGGCCTGTTTTCGTGGGCTGGACTCAAGGCCACGCTCATCATTGCCGAGGTCATTCCTTTCATCGTGCTCGCCGTTGGCGTGGACAACATTTTCCTCATCGTGCACGAGTTTGAGCGCGTCAATGTTAGCCACCCTGACAGCATGGTCGAGGAGAGGATTGCGAAGGCGCTCGGCCGCATGGGCCCGTCTATTCTTCTCTCCGCCCTGACCGAGACGGTTTCCTTTGCCCTCGGTGCCTTCGTCGGCATGCCGGCCGTTCGCAACTTCGCTGCGTATGCGGCGGGTGCCGTCTTCATCAACGCCATTCTCCAGATCACCATGTTCGTATCAGTCCTGGCCCTCAACCAGATGCGCGTGGAGGACCACCGAGCGGACTGCATACCATGCATCCAGGTCAAGGCAGCCCGTGTGCACCTGGCCGGAGGCAACGGCAACGCGAACGCGCGATACTATGAGGTCCCTGAGGAGAGCTGGCTCCAGCAATTCATCCGCAGGACCTACGCCCCTTTCATTCTTGGGAAGAAGGCTAAGACAGTCATCATCGCCATCTTCCTTGGATTCTTCGCTGCCGGCATTGCTCTTATTCCCGAAGTCAAGCTTGGTCTCGACCAACGGGTTGCGCTGCCAGACGACTCGTACCTCATCCCCTTCTTCAACGATCTCTACAGCTACCTCGACACTGGCCCACCTGTCTACTTTGTCACTCGCGAGCTCAACATCACGGAGAGGAAGCACCAGCAGGAAATTTGTGCCCGTTTCACGACCTGCGAGCAGAAGTCTTTGGCGAACCTCCTCGAAGGCGAGCGAAAGCGGCCCGAAGTCTCTTTTATTGCGACGCCTGCTGCCAGCTGGATTGACGACTTCTTCTTCTGGCTCAACCCCGAGCTCGGCGACCAGTGCTGTGTCGAGCACGGCGCGGCGTGCTTCGCGGACCGTGAGCCTGGGTGGGACATCACCCTTCACGGCATGCCCGAGGGCAGTGAGTTCGTTCACTATCTCGAGAAGTTCTTGACCTCGCCGACCGATGGCGATTGTCCTCTCGGTGGGCAGGCTGCGTACAGTGATGCCGTTGTCGTCGACAAAAAGAGGAAGACGATTGCCGCTAGCCACTTCCGCGCCATGCACACGCCTCTGCGCAGCCAGGACGATTTCATCAACGCCATGTCCTCAGCTCGCCGCATCGCGTCCGATATCAAGCACGAGACAGGCGTGGACGTGTTCCCTTACAGTGTCTTCTACATCTTCTTCGATCAGTATGCCACGATCGTCTCGCTCGCGGGCAAGCTTCTCGGCTCGGCCGTCGCCATCATCTTTGTCATCGCAACGATCTTGCTGGGCTCCCCATTGACCGCCCTGGTCGTCACCGTCACCGTCTGCATGACTGTGGTCGACATCATTGGTGCGATGGCGGTGTTCAACGTCTCGCTCAATGCCGTCTCGCTCGTCAACCTCATCATTTGCGTCGGCATTGCCGTCGAGTTCTGTGCGCATATCGCGCGCGCCTTCATGTTCCCGTCACGAACCGTCATGGAACGTGCCAAGAACCGCTTCCGCGGCCGTGACGCGCGCGCCTGGACAGCTCTCGTCAACGTTGGCGCGTCCGTGTTTTCTGGTATTACTGTTACGAAGCTGCTGGGTGTGTGCGTCCTGGCCTTCACGCGGTCCAAGATTTTCGAGATCTACTACTTCCGCGTCTGGCTTGCGCTCGTCATCTTCGCGGCGACCCACGCCCTCGTCTTCCTGCCGGTGGCGCTCAGCCTGGTGGGTGGCGCAGGATACGTGGACCCCGAGAGCGAGGGCGGGCTTGAGCAGGACCTTGCCAGCCGGCGATACCGGGCGCTGGTGCCCGACGGCGATTCGGACTCTGATGAAGACGATTACTAGAGGTAGAGGCGACCATGGGCGTCGATGTCGGCGACCAACCGGGGCGAGGGTCAGACAGCGTGTCACAATTATCGGGCATCCACGAAGAGGGCCAGCACGCCGAACGGCAACCGCCCGCTAAGAGGAACAAAGGCCAGACACCGCCGGTTCTGGCATCAGCACCCGAAGTATAACGCCGACGCCTTAACGCCCTAACAGCCAAAGTCATTGCAAACGAAGACAGCGGGCAGGGGCCGCGACTATTGGCAGGCGCAGGGCGCGCTGACAGGTTGGCGTACTTTGGATCTGGAGAAGGCGTTTATGAGGGACTTGGGATTTCTTTTTCGATGCAGTCAGCGCACACAGGGCACGGCATCGTTTTCTTGTTGTACACTACATTTCAGCGATTCGAAGACACTGCCTTACCTGACGGATCTTGTGATGTGATGTCTTTTGTTGCATCGACTTGGCGGGGTTCTCGGCATAGGTACTTCATGGTGATCCAGGCCGCCGTTGCACATGTGGCTGGAACTCTGTTGCGGCGGTCAGCGACAGCTGTGTTTGAGGGAACCAAGCAGGGTGTGAGCAGTCACCTAGAGGCGAGTTGATTACTCGTCGGCACTTGGTCTCGGTCAGCACTCACCTTGCAGCACCAGCGTCAGGTGAGCCGGGCGAGGTACGTACCTCCATCTTCTCGGCACCCGACCTCTATGGGCCCCGTTGAGGCTATCGAGATTGACATTGGATGATTGGTGGCAGAGGGCCCGAGCGGTGGCCCAAGCTTCCACCACTGAACCAACCAGAGATTCAGACAGAGGTCCCCTAATCCACTACCGCGTCGACAGCTGGCAGCGGTCTGTGCCTGTGCCTGTGCCTGACCTGGGCCCGTAGTGGCCTCCAGACACGACCACCACCACCTGGGGCAAGGGGGGAAAGCAGGGGGAGGAACCCCTGGCGTGTCCCTTCCTTCTCGTGCCATCCCCGTCGACCCAAACCGCGATCCAACTTTTTCCAATATCCCGTGACCCGTGACCTGGCCTCGACCACTCACTCGCTCCTCTCCTTCGTTCCATTCGTACTACTACTGCCTTCCCTCACCTTGGGTCTGTCATCGAGCCATCTTTTCGGTTACCCACCTACATCAGTATACGGACCTGTGCTACCATCGGTCGCTTGCATTGACCGAGTGTCTCTTATTCAGCTGTTGCTCTTATCATACCCTACACCACGTCTTTGCTGCCGCGCAGGGAAAGAGAAAGGAACCGTCTTCGCGAGGTAAGTGACGCAACCCCATCCTTGATTCCCAATTGCAGCCCTGAACCATGCATCACCCTGCTCGCTGGCTCTGCTCCGGTCGGTCTACCGTCCCCATTGTCGACCAAGACCCGCGTGGTGGACGTGCTGGCATCTTCATGTGGCATCCCTAGAGCAGCCCGTTATCTATCTACCCCCGCCCGAGCTGCGAACCGTCTGCTGATCCGTGAAGTCTTAACAGCCAGCTTCCACTTCCCCCCCGAAATACTTCCCTCTCGACCGAGCTTCATACCCACCGGATCCTCTCACCATGTCTGACGCCGAAGGTTTCGAAGTCGTTCAGCACGACGAGGCCCCCGCCCAGGCTTCCTCGCCCTCGCCTGCTCCTCCCGCCGAAGAGCCCGCTGCTGAGGCTCCTGTCGAGGCCCCTGCCAAGGAGGCGGCCGCTGCCCCCGTCAAGAAGACGACCACGACCACGGCCACCAGTGGTGTTCGTCGTCCTGCCGCCCCGGGAGCCAAAACCACCGCCACAGGCACAGCCAGCACCACCGGCACCCGTGCCAGCGGCCTGACCAAACCTCCCACCCGTCCTCCCGTCACCTCCACCATCCGACGCCCCACGACGGCTTCCTCGACTGCCACCCACCGATCCCGTCCTAGCGTGTCTGCATCCGAAGACGAGACCAAGAAGCCCACTACCTCCGGGCTGCGTCGTACCTCGGTCGCGCCGGGCACCACCGCCGCAAGCTCCCCCGGCAAGGAGAGAACCTCTAGGCTGTCCACTGCCAGCTCGACCACGGCGGCTGCCAGGAGGCCAACCAGCACTGTCGGCAGCACCTCCACCACCCGGACGACCTCGACGGCAACCCGACCCACAACTACGTCGTCCACCACGTCCCGTCTGACGAGGCCGACCGCCGCCAGCAGCAATGCGACCACCGACCCCGCGAGGAAGCGTCTGTCGACCGCTGGAACTGCCACTTCCGCCACCGCCCCTCGCACCGCGCGCACGTCCCTGCGCCCGGGCAGCTCAGGCGCCAGTGAGGCCTCGGCCAAGGAGATCGAGGAGCTCAAGGCCAAGCTGGCCGAGAAGGAGACCGAGGTGTCCGACCTCAAGACCCAGGTTGAGCAGTCTCAGGAGAAGCTCGCCGAGCTGGCTGAGCAGACGCCCCAGGCTGCTACTCCCGTCGAAGGCACATTGGACGGTGCCTCGGACGTGGCCAAGCAGGCGAGCGATGAGGAAGTCGCGGCTCTCAAGGCCAAGCAAGAGGAGCTCGAGACTCAGCTTGCGGATACGAACCAAAAGCTCAGTGCCGCCACCGAGGACCTCGAGAAGCAAAAGGTGGAATACGAAGAGGCTGTAGCTGCTCGGGAAGCAGCCGAGGCCGAGCTCGCCACAGCCAAGCAGTCGATTGAGACGCTGCAGGGCGAGCACGATGAGAAGCTCAAGGACGGCGAGGCTCAACTCGCCAAGGCCACGTCGGAGCACGCCTCCAAGATTGAGGAGCTGCAGGCTTCACTTGCCCAGCAGCACGAGGCCGCCGTGGAGGCACTGAAGTCGAAGCACGCCGACGAACTGGCCCAGGGCAAGGCCTCTACGTCCGACCACGAGGCCGCCATCACTGCCATCAAGATCAACCACGAGACCGCCATTGCCGAGTTGCAAAAGAAGATTGACGACCTGACGGCTTCGCAGGCCGATGTGGAGTCCGCGCAGGAGACGAAGCTGCAGGCTGAGCAGGAGGCGCACCAAGGCAAGATTGCCGCTCTCGAGGCCGACGCCGCCAGCTTCACCAGCAAGCTCCAGGTGGCGGAGAAGGCTGCCGAGCAGGCCAAGGCCGACCTCGAGGCGAAGACTACGGAGCTCGCCACCCTGCAGGCCAGCGTTACCGATTTCGAGACGCAACTTGAGGCCGCCAAGGCTGACGCCGCCAAGGCCAGAGAGGAGGCCGACGCGCTGCAGAAGCAGATCAGCACGCTGGTCGAGGAGAACAGCGCCAAGGAGGAGGCACTCGCCAAGGCCAAGGCCGACCACAAGGCCATCGTTGCCAGGCACGAGGATCAGCTTCACCAGGTTTCACAGGACTACGAAGAAGAGATCGAGAGCCTCAAGGGCGACGCACACTTTAAGCGCCAGTTCACTGCCCTTGAGGCCAAGTACAAGGAGCTCGAGGCGTCGCATGGCGAGCTGACGCAGTCGCACGGCGACTCGGAGACGAGCCACGCCAAGGCCCTGGAGGCAGCAAAGGCCGAACATGCTGCCGCGACCGCCGCGCTCGAGGCGAAGGAGGCCGAGCACCAGCAGGCGCTGGACGCACTCAGGGCCAGCCACGCCGAGGAGCTCGAGGTCGCGAAGAACGGGGCCAACGCGGACAAGGACACTCGCCTGGCAGAGCTCCAGTCGCTCAAGGACAGCCACGCCCAGCAGCTCGAGACGCTCAAGGCCCAGGGCGAGGCTTCGTCTGCGAAGGCGCTTGAGGCGCTGAAGGCGTCGCATGCTGAGATCGTCGAGGCTGTGAAGTCTGACAGCGTCAGCGAGAAGCAGCAGCTCATCGCCAACCACGAGACTGAGCTGGCCGCCGCCAAGCAGACTGGCGACAGCGCGCACGCAACCGAGATTGAGGGCCTGAAGAAGCAGCTCGATGAGGCTCTCGCCCAGGTCAAGGCTTCGGAGGATGCCAGCGCCGCGGCCCTCGAGGCTGCCAAGAAGGACCTCGAGACGACGCACTCTGGCGAGGTGGAGAAGCTCATCATGATGCACGCCGAGCAGCTCGAGGCGCTCAAGTCGGAGGGCGCCGCCGGCGTCCAGAGCCAGATCGACGAGCTGAAGGCCACACACGCCAAGACCGTCGAGGCCCTGACGAAGGAGCACGAGACCAAGAGCTCTTCGGTCACCGAGGAACTCTCCAAGCAGAAGCTGGCTCTCGCCGAGCTCGAGGCGTCCCTGCAGGCTGCCAAGGACGGACTCGTCCAGGCGGAGGCGGACAAGGCCAAGCTCGAGGAGGAGAACGGCGAGATGGGCCAGCAGCTGGCGACGGAGAAGATGGCGCGGTTCGAGGCCGTGGCCGCTCTCGACGACGCCAAGAACCAGAAGGCCGACACGGCCGAGCTCACCTCGCTGCAGGCGACCAAGGCGAGCCTGGAGAAGGAGCTCCAGGTCGTGCAGGCCAGCCTCGTGGCTGCTGAGCAGAAGGCGCAGGAGCTCGAGGCGGACGTCTTGACGGCGCAGAAGGACCTCGAGGCCACGCGACTCGAAGCGGACGCGCGCGACAAGACGAGCAAGGTGGACTACGAGGAGATGCACGACAGCCTGACCAAGGTGGCGGACGAGGCGCACTCGCAGAGCAAGGCGTACGAGGTGCAGCTGGAGGAGCTCCAGGCGGCGGCGCTGGAGAAGCAGAAGGCCGTGGAGGAGCTCGAGGCTCAGCTCAAGGTCAAAGATGCGGAAATTGCCGAGGTCAAGGTGGGTTGAAAACGGTCGTCCCAGGGGAATGGAACGCGGCTAACGGCACACGCGCACACAGGCCAGCATTTCCAAGCCCAAGGGCCTCGCGGCGAGCCGATACGCCGACACCCCGGCCGAGACGGACGGGTCGGCGACGGGCGCGAACGACGCGGAAGGTGAGGACGAAGACCACTCTTCTGCTGCATTGGCGATGGTGCGCAACGCCCCTTGCGTGAAGCTCAGTCGATGAACGTGTGCAGGGTTGTGCTGACTTTTGGTTTGATGACAGTTGCAAAAAGCTAGAGTGCACGCGCGCCAGATTGACGGCATGGACCGCGACATGAAGGAGCGGAACCTGGCGATGCTGGACTCGATTACGGATTTCCAGACGCCGCGCACCCGGGCTTGAACGGCACCGCGTGCCTTTGACCATGGGCTTCTCCTCGGTCGCCCCCGCGCTGCAATGCACCGCACTGGGCGCGAGGTTTTTGTTTAATGCAGCATCACGGTTTGTGGAGAGACTGGAGAGGGGAAAGGAGGGAGGAGAGAAAAGGAAGAGGGGGCGGGCCCTCTGCCAGTCTGTGTATGATGGGGCCAGGGGGGGCTTGCTGCCTCCGTTTGTTGATTTTTTTGAGTATCGCCATGGGATTATCAGTTGAGGTGTTGGCGGCGCGGGACCGAGACCGGGACGGGGACTGGGTCCCTGTGTGGCTGGATCTCGAGCGTCGGCCGTTGTGTAATTATGGAGGTATGTGCGTTTGATTGGACGAGGTAGCAATGGACGATACCCCTTTTCTCTCTCGATCTCGGTCTCTTCGTACTTTTTTCTCTCACGGTGGTGTCGTTGGCTGGTCGGCTCGCTTGGCATGGGCTGGATCGTGAATTTGCTTCGCAGTTTACTTCGGCGGCTCTCTGTCGGTGTGGGTAAGGACTATGGGGGCATGGAGCTCCGGGCTCGGGGAGACTCTGTGGCTAGGACAGGCTAACGCGGCATTGTTGAGATGCGGGCCAGGGCGGTGGTGGGTAGATGCGAGGTGCGTTCAGTTCACGATGGAGCACTCACTGCCTCTGGGCGAGGATGCTCGACCTTTCGACCTTTTCTTTTCGCGTGACCTGGCCAGGGGATGTGTCGCGGTTCGGACCCAGGGATTCGGAAAGGGGCACGAAGCCGTCTCGCCTTTTTCTAAGCCGGTGCAGAAGCTCCTCTGCGCGTGATCACGGTCACGGTCACGGTCACAACTACAAGTACGCATCGCCGCGGGCCGCTGGATCTCTCATCAGGCCACGAGGCGAAGCTTGTTTCGAGGACCAGGGGGGGGGCGAGGATGAGGCTCTTCGGCATGATGTCAGCGGGCCGGCAGTCGGATGCTCCACCATGGTCTGAGTCGAGGGTAACCCTTGGTGGTGTTGGCTCGTCATGTTTTTTTTATTTTTGCCCATCCAAGTCGATCATATTTTCGTCACGTTCCCACAGATGCGTTTGCTGGTCATGGGGAGGGGAATCGAGTCAGGGACCGGCAGACGCTTCTCGGAGATAATCAAAAGAGAGATGGAGAGGGTCACATGAAGTGAAGAGAGGAGAGGCAACACGGCCAAGAAACAAGCGGAAGAGCCAAGCTGAACAGCCTCGCTCGCTCACACCACGCAAGGTTCACGATGGAATCAAAAAAGCACGAGATTCGGTGGCCGCCGCCCCTGTGCTTGTTGCTCATCGCCTTGGCTCTCAGATCTCGCATGCCAGTCGCAATGGAAAGGGAAATCACCGAACAAGGCCTACATTTGGCCGAAAACGGGAATACCAAATCCGGTAAAAGCCGACCGTTCGAAGGAAATGCACCAGAACAGGAAGCTCCACTCCGCCGAATGCCGACAGACGGGCCGAATTGAGTTTGCGCCGGGCCCTGGGACGCCAGCCGGTTGCGGGTGCGCGCGAGGCGAGCGATGGATCGGACTTTCTGCGTTAGGTTTGCGTGATGGGAATGCTTAATCTTGGATGACGAGCACTACTTTTCTGCAGCACCGTTTGGTGTCGGTGGCGATGGACGAGTTGAAGGATGAACGGCGGCTCGTCACAACATGGCAAAGCATCAAGGGGATTCGACTTGGATCATGATATCCCCCGTCCGGGACCCCCCAAACGGCCCGTCAACCAAGCAGCCCGACTCCACGCTCGCTGCGTAGCGTCGATCCGGCGACAGCGACGACAGCAGCATCACAGCGGCGAACCCCATCCGGGACCCACCGCGAGACCGACCATGCCGGGCGCGTTGCGAGGCTAACGCCGAAGCCAGAGCGTCCGCCTGACTGGCGAGACTGGCGAGACTGGCGAGACTTTCGAGGCTTTTGGGGCGGAGGTGGAACGGCGGCCACCCATCGTCGACGGACACGCCGTACATGACGTGCACGGCTGGTAAGCGAGCGGCCGGACCGGGCACGAAAGTGGTGTGGTTTGGGGCAAGACTGGGGCCGTCTGGGGATCTGAAAAGGCCATTGTTCGCTCTCGTGTGGGTTGGTTTTCTTTTGGAATCTGGTCTTCATTCTCTCATCGAGTCTGACAATATCACCTCCCTGTTACAACACCAACTTACACATCCTCCCCCTCCTCAGGTACCATACCTTGCCTGAGCAACACTACATTATATTCAAAAGGTCTCCGAACCTCCCAACACCAACATACCTGCGCTGTCATGGAACCCACCGACAGCCGTAAACCCAGCGCCGCCACCATGCCGGACCCTCACGCCAACGCCATGAAGGCGGCGCCTCCCATCCGCGCCTTCAACCTCCGCGTCCTCGTCATGGGCCTCCTCGTCTCCATGGGCGGCTTCATCTTCGGCTACGAGGGCGGTGCCATCTCCGGCTACCTCCAGATGAGCGACTTCATCTACCGCTTCGGCGAGAACGGCGAGGCCCTCGGCAAGGTCCGCACCGGCTGCATGGTCGCCTTCCTCTGCGCCGGCTGCCTCATCGGCGCCCTCGTCAGCGCCCCCATCGCCGACCGCTACGGCCGCAAGTACAGCATCACCTTCTGGAACGTCATCTACATCGTCGGCAACATCGTCGCCATCACCGCCCGCACGACCTGGTACCAGGTGCCCCTCGCCCGTCTCGTCGGCGGCCTCGGTATCGGCGCCCTCTCCGTCCTGACCCCCATGTACCAGTCCGAGACCTCCCCGCGCCAGGTCCGCGGCATGCTCGTCAGCGCCTACCAGCTCTTCATCACCCTCGGCATCCTGACCGCCTACTGCATCAATTACGGCACCGAGTCCATCTCCGGCGCCGCCTCCTGGCGCATCACCATGGGCTGCGGCTTCATCGCCCCCGCCATCATGGGCGTCGGCGTCCTCACCCTCCGCGAGTCCCCCCGCTGGGACTTCCGCCACGGCCGCACCGCCGAGGCCGAGACCACCCTCGCCCTGCTCTCGCAGGTCGACGCCTCCCACCCCGCCGTCCAGCACGAGATCGCCGACATCCACCACCAGCTCGCCGCCGAGAGCGCCGAGCAGGCCTGGCACGAGGTCTTCACCGGCCCGGCCATGATGCGCCGCACCCTCCTCGGCATCGCCCTGCAGGCCCTGCAGCAGCTGACCGGCGCCAACTTCTTCTTCTACTACGGCACCCAGATCTTCTCCGCCGTCGGCCTCAGCAACAGCTACGTCACCTCCATGATCCTCGGCGCCGTCAACTTCGGGTCCACCATCGTCGGCCTCTGGGTCGGCCAGCGCTTCGGCCGCCGGCCCGCCCTCATCGTCGGCGGCGCCTGGATGTGCGCCTGCTTCCTCGTCTTCGCCTCGCTCGGGTCCTTCGCCCTGTACCCGGACAACAACCCGGGCGACGCCAACGCGCGCACCGACTCGGGCGCCGGCGCCGCCATGATCGCCTTCGCGTGCCTCTTCATCTTCGGTTTCGCCACCACCTGGGGCCCGCTCGTGTGGGCCATTGTCGGCGAGATGTTCCCCTCGCGCTACCGCGCGCGCAGCATGGCCCTCTGCACCGCCTCCAACTGGCTGTGGAACTTCCTCATCTCCTTCTTCACGCCCTTCATCACCGACGCCATCCACTACCGCTACGGCTACGTCTTCGCCGCCTGCTGCGGCGCCGGCGCCGTCCTCGTCTACTTCTTCGTCGTCGAGTCGCAGAACCGCTCCCTCGAGGAGGTCGACGCCATGTACGTCGAGGGCGTCGTCCCGTGGAAGAGCAAGAAGTGGGTCGCCGCCGAGGGGCAGCTCGACGGCGAGCCGTCGGCGGAGAAGGCCGAGTCGAGCGGCGAGCACCTGCGTGTTTAGATTCGCGTGTGATAGATATGTACGATAGAGATTGATACGAATAATGAGTCATGTTGTTCTGTTGCTTCGTCGGGATTGTGAGTGTGCATGGGTGAGGCGGCCGTATTGGCGGATCCGACACGGAGCCGGGACGGGCCGGGTCCGGCCCCGCCCGGGCGTGGTGAGATGTCAAGCCGCGTTCGATCTGTGTAAGAAGTGGTGGAAGTCGTCTAAATCTTAAGATTTAGGTCAGAACTTAATTGCAATTCTTACAGTCGTTTCTCATGGCCCGTATCATGTAACTTGAAGTTGACTAAATCTGGTAAATACTTCAAACGCTGGATGTATCCGTTTGATTACCTTCTAGTGAATCAAGAGCAGAATCAAGCTCTCGAAGGCCTCTGCCGCGTGCACATCACTCACCCTTAGCCTTCTGATCTCTCCGTAGCCATCTTGGCCAGCTGAGAGACGACAGCCACCTTGGTGGACGGCACCTTCGCCACCACCGGCGCGCATCAGCCAACAGTTCCCTTCCCGTCTTCAAGGGGTCGCTTCTTTCTTCCACTGGGACCTCCCACGACTCCCACACGAAGCCTTCCCTTAAATAGAGCGTGAGCTTCCATGCGAGGATGCCTATTTCGCAAGATGTCCTGCCTGGTCATGGCTGCTTTGTCGATTCCATCCCTTCTAGACGACGTTCCAGACGCTTGACTGCGTGACTGTGCCTCGCACCAGCCTTCAAATCACAGCCTTTGAAAACGCAATCCGTGCAACTCCTTCATATTCTCATGGCCAACAACCTCTTTGCTCGAGGCTTTCAGCTCAAAGTACTGCATACGTAGTTGGCCGAGCGTCTGCAAGTCTTCTCGCTGTTTCTGTCCAATGCACAGCTCAGAGGTAGGTGGCCCGCACATCTCAGTGAACGTGCCGATGAGCTGCAGCAGCTCGTGTTCAGCCAAGGGGGCTCCTGCCGCCGCCCTCTTTCGAACTTGCTCCATTGGGTAGTTCCTCGTGGAGCAGCGGTGAAGCCAATGAATAGCCAAAGTCTTAATGGACGGTAGCGCATATGTGACTGCGTCGGGTTGCAAGAGACCAAGCTCGAGTTTCTCAAAATGCCAATGCAACTCTTGCTGAGCATCAGATGCCTCGAAATCATAGGTCGCAGCGCTGCTACTTGCCATCAGGAGACCTTCAGCGGCATCTTTTCCATGCTCTCGGCAGTCGACGTGGGCCATGATCATACCAGCTCGTGCATACCGCGCAAACGCCCCTTGAAAGTCCAATGTACAATGTAGTGAGCCCAGGGTATGCGAGGAGACACAAAGCCGCCAGATTCTGTGGATTGAAGAAGTCGTCCTTCTGGGTGAGTGTGTCGGACAGGAGCATCTCGAGGTCATCTATAGCCGCTGCATGACAAGACACCCCTTACCAGCTTAGACCTCGTCCAATCTCTGTCCGATACTCTCCTAATAGTGGATGTTGTGGAATCGGAGCCCAGATCATTCAGGAAGCCCGTAATGTTGCTTTTTGGCGTCCAGGGCCAATTCAATTCGCTTTAATGGCATCGTAGCCGCCGTCTGAGTCCACGTACACGGCGGACATCCTCTCATCCAGTACAGCGGGATGATCTGGACCAAGCATTTGGTTATAGGCATAAGTTTTGATCTCCTGTGCGAGATTACTTGGTTCCTCTGAAGAAGCTGGCATTTGGTAGCAAAGAACCAACCGAAGCGTTTACAGCGAGGGTTTCGAGCTTACTACCTTTACTAACTAGATAGTTGACCTTATCTTGACTAAACCTACGAAGGTTTACGGATACTTTCCATAGGCTGTCATAAAGTATAGCATCGTCCGTGTCTGTCTGAGGCCTTCGGAAATAATACGGTGGCTCGAAAGTATGTATCACGTATTGGTATAGGGACGGATAACCGCCTGTGTGAAGTAAGGTTTGGTACCATCTCGGCCTTAGCTAGGCCTAGGATTTCTATATTCCCGCAACGTCTTGAGAGAAGGGAAAAACATAAAAGAAAGATTACCTATCATATTAGATAAACATTGATACTGCTTACCGCCGCCCCTCGTCAGGAGCCTAGTCAGCTATTAAGAGACCTATAAATAATAGCTGCAGGAAGACCGCGGGAGAAATAAGATAAGAGCTCCTCCGTCGCGGGTGAGTATGTCTGGGCAGCGTAGACACAAGCTGCAGCTACTACTTCGGCGCCATCGACAAAGTCGACTAAAAAAAAAAACACCTTCGACCTCTACCAGTCCCGCTAGCGTCCCGACTTATCTATAGTTCACATCCTACCCCACTGAACGTGGCGGGGCCGTTTGGGCAAAGTGCCTCCGGCCCACGATTTTACATCGGGCGATGAAGCGGAGTTGTTCATCAACGGCGAGTCTGTTGGACGAAGGAAACAGTGTCGCTCCGAGCACCGCTTCCGATGGGACGAGGTCAAACACGCTCCCGGAAACATCACCGTTGTCGCATACAAGAATGGCAAAGAATGGGTTAAGGCTTCATCACACAGCGCTGCTGGCTTCGCTGCCTTTGTGAAATGATGGTCGACCGAACCAACATTAAGGGCAGACTACGACATAATAGGGCGGCTGGTGAAGAAGTGAACATCTCACGATGATGGTCGACAGCGATTCAGACACACATGTTTGTTTAGTATGACCCCTAGAGCTTTGTGCTGCTACTACTACTACTGTACTTTGTCATATTCCGCCGACCCAGCCGCCGTTTTTCTCTTGAATTCCCAGGCAAAAGCGTGATCCACAAACTCTGCCAGTGTGCGGTAAAACAAGATGTCCCGCAAATGGGACGGGACATGTGTCTTTCCAGTTCAATCCAGTTTCTTCTCCTAGACCGGAGGGAAGCACGGGCAGTCAGAGAATGACGTCCTTGGCGAAGCTGGGAACTACACGCTTAATCCCGTCCAACTGACACGGAAGACATGAATTGACTCCTCAGTTCGTGCAGTTCGCATTGCCGGTAAGAGTCTTGCGGAAGAAATGCGCGATCTTAGCCATCGGGATCAGCTCGACGCGATCATAAAGATCGACGTGGCCGGCACCCGGGACCCAGAACAGCTCCTTCGGCTCGCCCGCAAGCTCGTAGGCGCCCTCGCTGAACTCGCGAGAGTGCGACTGGTCGCCCGAGACAAACAGCATGGGACGCGGCGCGATGGTCTCGATGTCGTTGAACGGATAGAAGTTGGCGAACTTGGAGTAGCTGGCATGCGTCGAGTGCGTCGTGAGGTTAGGCGAGGAGCTCTCGGGCGTGAACTCGCCTCGCGAGGTGCGGTAGAAGTCGTAGAACTCGCGTCCGATGGGATCGGTCTCCGGGGTAATCTCCTGCGGCGCGCCGGCGGTGTACGCCATGTCGCCTCCGGCTGCCTCCACCCAGCGCTGCGCAGCCGCATCGGCGATGAGCTGCAGGCGTTGTTCGAGGGTCTGTCCGCCCCGGATGCCGCTGCGGACGGCGGTGCCCATGTCGTACATGCTCACGGTCGCGATAGCCTTCATACGGGGATCGATCTTGGCGGCGCTGATAACGAAGCCTCCACTGCCGCAGACGCCAAGGGCGCCTATTCGCTCCCGGTCAACGAAATCACGAGTGCCGAGATAGTCCACGGCCGCGCTGAACGCGTCGGTGTAGAGCTCCAGGTTGACGGCGTTGCGCGGCTCGCCCTCGCTGGCGCCCCAGTGCGGGAGATCGAGCGAGACGGTAACGAAACCCTGCTCAGCCAATAAGGTTGCGTAGAGGTTGGCGGCCTGCTCCTTGACTGCGCCCATGGGGTGGCCGACGACGATGGCTGGGGCATCTACAAGGCTCAGGTTATTGCGGATGAAGAGGTTGCCTGCGACTTGCGTCCTGTAGTGAGTCGGGAAGTTGATCGGCTGGACCGTGACAGCATCGCTACGGTAGAAGTTGTTGGCTCCGTACGACACGTTCTGTGCCGTTGCTGGCATTACGTTGAAGATCGCCATGCCACAAAGGGCGGCAGTTTCTCTCCCAAGCAGTTTCATCGTTTGTGCGTTTGCGAGCTGCGTTGTTTGTTGACGTCTAAGAATGAAGGTGAGAGTAGGATGGTTACAACCCTATGCTGCCGGTGAGATATCTCCATCTTATAGTCGATGACCTTGGGGTTGGAAGAGTTACCACCGCCTGCTGTTGGTCAATGCCGAAGGTTGATGTTGCATCATCTTGTCGACTACTGTTCAGGGCCACGCGTCAGATTTCCATAGACCAGCATACCATCGTCATGCCAAGACATCACGAATCTTTCGTTTGATTATGTTCCCTTCAACAAGGGCGAAAACCTGAAGTGGCTGTGCATACTGTGGACTTGATAACGCGTTGCATAGTTCCTCGCAGACGTCCATTGCGTTAGAGGTTTGGTCCATCGAGGTGGGGAATCAGATTACTATGCTTTTGGGTTGTGAAGAGATCTGCCAGTGACCGAGATAGGTCCGATGAATTCCGATGAAACCGAACTGAGCCATGGCCGACGTCTGGGCCTCGAAGATTGAGGGAAGGCACAAGAGGTCCAAGTATCCTAGCTCCGAGTTGCATGAATGCAGCAGGCATTCCAGCAGAACTTCACAACGGACGGGAGCTCAATTTACTGATTGGACTGGTCTGCTTGCATTTGTGTCGAATCCCAGCTGAGATAAATGCCGGCACTACTGTACTAGGAGCACAAAACTGACTCGGACGCACCTACAGCACTGACATGAGTGATAGATGGCGGCCGGCAGCCCCAAGACCGAATCCGATAGCGAGGAAAGGTAGACCAGGCTCAAATCACCGAACACGTCACCGAATAAGCCTCTATCATGGATGGTTGGTAAATCCGACGGCCTTAATGGAGTTAAGTGTTAGTTCTGTGCCCGCGGTGTCGGTAGAGGTGTCTTTGAGGAAGCTCCAGACCAGCTACTTCGACATCTTCTACATCCACTGGTGGGATTACTCTACTTCCATTCCGGAATTTATGCACTCTCTCAACGGCCTGGTTGCCCCCGGCAAGGTCAACTACCTCGTAGGGTTTCATCTCCTAACTGCATTGCTAGAGTTAGGATCTGAGTACTGCACATTTGATAAACTACTGGTACGGGTTGCACCCTTAAGAAGTATTAGGCTTACTTACGCCAAGACATGCTACGGCAGCGACCGCGTTGCGGGAACGCTGCCAAATCTCCGCGAGATCACGAAAAGAGACGTGCAAAGCAAGCCTTTTAGGACGTATTTGGATTCTTCCTTCCTCCCATCCCCTCTTCTTCTCACTATCTTAGGACAGTACATCTTGTGGCCTCACTTTTGGAGATCACCAGTGACTGGCCCCTAATAACTACAAGGTCGTGGAAAAAATATTGAGAAAGGAGTGGAGGAGGAAGGGGGCCAGCTGAGCTGCATTCTTCCTGGTCCGATAGGTCTGTATTTCACAGATTCCCTTTATCTGCGGGTAGAATCATGTTGTCACGGTTTTCGAATACTTCTAGGCGACCAGCCCTGGAGAAGTCGAGTCAGACTGGCCCCGGACTTAAGTAGTTGCATTCCTATTACACACACTTCTCCAGAATCTTCTCCACACACCACCCGGAGTTAAGGAATCCTCGCCAGAACAACCCTTGGGGATCCTTGCGGCGATCGCTTTCGGAGATATCAGGTTTCTAGCGAGGTTTCTTATTGCGGCGAGCCTTGACCTGTGCCTCGTCTTCAAATCTCTCACCCCCTACTTTTCCATAAACCTAATTTCTTAACTCCCGACCCAACTACCCGTGATGGCGGACCTCGGCCACCGTTTCTTTCTGCGGCGGGTACTGGACAGATGGGACGAACAAGGCTGATGCACTTGGGCTGTCGCCCTATTCCCTTGCCGTCCACGCCAAACTTTTCAGGTGCATATGAATGGGATTTTACTCTGGAATCGCTGGAAACGCTGATCTTATTATTACGAAAACCTCTTGTCTTTCCAGCTGTCCTTGGCTCTTCGTAGGAATTGGACCAACTCCATGTGCCTGACCACTATCTTCACTAAAACCACTTCCCTGCAATTTTGTGAGCTAATTTGGCGTTGTTTGAGAAATGTCGTCGTGGCATACATTTCTTTATCTTGGGTGTCAAAGGCTTCTGTACCTCCTCCTTGGTTAATCCTATAGTATCCTGGGAATCTTCTGAGTGGCGTTTCGGTATCTTGGTATTGGCGGTTGAGGAACTAGAGCTCTTGGGCATTTGTGTTGGCAAGGCGAAGCCAAACCCAGACATGCAAGCTGCGCCAGGGGGGATGGTAAAAGATCCAGAGTAGCATGTTGTTGTCTTCTTCTGATCGCTCATGCTGATTTCCTTGATCCCCTTGCAGAGGGTTGGTCGTTGGCTACCAAAAACGGAGGGATAGGTGTGTAAGGTAGGATGAGATAACGGCGCATTCAAGGCAAACTAAGCGAGCTGGAGAAGATTTCAAGAACACGCGTCAGGCTTCTGAGTGAAATATTGAGGATTCCGTCGCTTTTGTACTTCTTCTCGGGCATCTGGCTGTACCCCCGTCGAATCTGTTCTGTTGGTCTTAGATCTGCTTGGCATACTGTATCATCGCTGCCACATGTGCTTGACCCACCCTTCATTATCTCGGACTTAAGGAATAATTCCATGACTGATGTCATCGCCGGCGCCAAAGCCTTGTTTCGGTTAGAAAACTTAACTACCTGGCGAGACCCTCATAATCTAAGGGCTTGTATGGCTCAAGCAACTCGGGGCCGATATGTGAGCCTGTAATCCAACATGTATAGGGCTCTAATCATCACATACATGCTCACCCTGCCGATTTCAAGAAGTGTCAAAGCCATATCCAAGTACCGCAAAAACGCAGCTGAATACTCGTGTACTCAGCTCCTGCTGAAAGCCTTCAACCGAAGCGTATTGTTCCCTTTGCATCCACCTAGCAAAGGTCACCTCTATCGTTTTAGTACCATCAGTCTAGGGAGGATTCATCTTGGAAATTAGTGTTGAGATTCTGCTTGCCCTCGAGGTAGACGATATCGGAGGCGACGATGGCAATTCCAAGACAGGATCTGACGCTAAATATCTTATTATTTTGGTTGCCGCCCAGCCCAGCAATTCGGCACTACCCTATATATTATTCCATGTTTCCTACTCTGAACGCATTGGCGTCTGGCTGATTAGACAAAATTACGGTTATTCTCGCCATGCTGACAGTCATGTAACTCACAGTGGCGGAATTTAAGCTGCGAGCTCTCTTGAATGTTACTTAGCACCCGTTAAATTCTAAGGGAAATTAGGCATAAGAACGGTTATAAACTTAATAGCCAAGGAGATTTTGAGCTGCTACTCGCCTTTCCCTTTCCATAAGAAAACGAGCGTTCGTTACCTTCCCAGCACGACTACCGCAGACAACATCAGTTCCACGATAAGTCTTCGGCTAGGTTCAGTAAGAAGTACTATGTCTCGCTTTTAGTCTACGATTCTTTTCTCTAAATACCACCGTTCTAAGGATTAATAAGATTACATAAACATTACATATAGCCTAAATCACACTTGTAGCCTTCAAGATTGTTTTAGTATTTGGCTACAGGGGTGTGGCTCTAGACTGTCAAATTCTAAGGTTTGTTTTATATGAGGTCTTCCTTCGAAGTCCTAGGATATACTCCTTAGTACCTGTGCAGATCTGCCAACAGTTCTATTCTCGCCTTTAATAAACTGCCGTTCTCTTATACTTCGGCTACTCACGACTCACATGAAGAACTATTTCTTATGTAAAGGGTGAGATCTTTTGCGAATATGCTTGCTCCTCACGGCGTTCTCTGAGCTACGACTCTTCATCCTTGGGAACGTCGCTCCGAGTCGTGGGCAAAGATCGAGTATCTCCACTTCCCGAGCGGCAGTCTTCGAGCCCGCAAGCTCCAATGATGACCTCTTATCCGGCTAGAAGGCACTCCACACCCAAACATATTTCCTAAAGCTTCAAGTGGCAACCGTATTACCTACGTGGTGGATCTCCTGGAGGCCACCCGGCCAAAGCCTCATGTAACAGAATTTACCAGGAATCCTCTACTCGGCTGAGACACGGGCAGTATTGGGCAAGAGTCGCTCGCGTGCCCCTAAACACACGGCAACCCCCTAGGCTCCACAAAGTCTATACAGAATTAATTGATTGAAGTTTGAGGCATAGGTTGACCCCCTGCTTGATCTAGTCATATTTGGATTGTGCTCCTTGCTTGGTCAGCCAGGCCGGCGAGCGGTCTGCCGAGCCACTCGCTCCAAGATCAGTGACACAGGACGAGCTCGCGGATGAGTGCGGCGTCTCTTCTGGGGAGTTGGTGATGAGGGGGGTTGATCCATGTATTGCCTCGCGGGCAACATCGAGAGCCTGGCGTATGAAGGGAGCATAGTTGTGGGGTGACTCGGCTGCGACCTTCTCGATCCAGGCCAAGGTGACGTGCTTTCGGACCTGCAAGCTAGGTCTCGTTTCGACGTTGATTGCCTTGTCTATGAAGTAGTCGATGAGGAAAAAGTGTGCGAGGAGAATCCGCGTGGTGTGATTACTCGGGTCGCAGAAGAGTGTAAAGTCCTCGTTGTTCATCCGACCAAAGTGGCCGAATACGACCGGTAAGTGAGCGTATGCTGTCTACCGTCAGAAGCTGCCCAGTGAGAATAGTCATTCCCTAGGAATTCCTCACCTTGGATTGGGTCATCCATGTAGAGTTGGAGTGTCTTCTGTACATCAGCCAGAAGACCAAGCTCGACGACGCTCTTGCACATAGGCGCCAGGGCTCGAAGGCCGCTGTGTAGACTTGAGAGCCCGGTGCCACAGTGTGGAGACGAGGACTTCGTGGTTTCGAAGAAGATGGCATTATGAACCTCGGGCAAAAAAAGTCGGAAAGCAGACTTCCCTATATCAGGGATTATCTGGGATGAGATGATCTGGCCTAGACACGGTCAGACAATAATGAGTAAACACCTGGCGGCCAGGTAGCAAAGGCTGCCTTACACCCTCTCACCATGGCAACGAATTCCAACATGCACTCGGGCAGATACGCGGACTGATATACAAGTGACAGAAGCGCCGCAAAGGCGGCATCGCCATCTGCAGCAGAAAAGGTGGCCCCGGGCTTGGAAAGCATCGCATTTAGGCTGCGAATGGCGCGGACTCGATGGGAGAGGGCTTGGGAAGAGTAATTGGAGGACGTGCAAAGTGTTAGATGAGATGCGGCCAGTGCCAACATGGAGTGCATAAGGCACTCGTACTACGACAGCGTCAGTGCACCTGGGAAACTGATACGGAAATCTGAAAAATGTCTCACCTCATGGGACATCTGCGCGGCATCCATCCATATTTTACTACCATTCAACGGCAAGCTGGGGTGTGCGACGAAAATGAAGTGTGAAAAGAATCTCATGTCGTCTGGACTGAACGATGACAAAGGGGCCTGCGGTCCGGGGGTGGCGGCGGCGACCATGAGAGCGCCACGCTCGGTTTCGAGGGCATCTGGACCATTCTTGAGTTGTGCGAGCCTCCGGTAGCGTATGCTGGGATATTCACAAGGCAAGTCATTGCGTCTGCAGGGAAGACACCGCGGGAGGTCCTCGGTGCACTTGACCTTCCGGCTCTTGCAGCTGAAGCAACCCCTTCGTGACTTGGTGTGCCCCTTTCTCGGCATGGGCTTCCGCTTGGCGCTGGCTGGGTTGGCTTTGGCGAGTATGCCGGCAGCGTTGCCATCCCTTATTGGCACACCGGTCGTCTTGGATGCTTCTGAATGAGTGTGTGCGTCTCCTGCCATGATGCTCCAGCTAACTAGCTCTTCGTTGACGTTCTGCGGAGAAGTCTGGCGAGCTGGACGTCCAAGTACACCTGAGACTGGAGCCGAAGGCTGGGATATCGATGCCAATGCCCAAGACAGCAACTGGTTGCCTAGAATGAAGCCGCAGAATGTAGTATGAGGCTGGTGAGAAATGAAGGGCAATGACGTGCCTAGGCAGGCCGTTTAGTCGGAGGAACACCACATACGACGTCTAGACTCCTCCACCATTGGAACGACGCGGTGCCTTTTGTGGGGCTGCTGACCGCAGCAACGTCGTGGAAGCTCGGATTGCTCGCATTGGGCGGGCTGAGCAGCTTATGCCATCCATCCGCGGCGCTAACACTAAGGCGAAAAGAATCCGAGCAGTCTTCGCGTCCTACCGCAGTGTATCCTGCTATCCTCTTTTCGGACGCGATGGGACCAGAGATGTCAGATTACCCGTTGTGATTGTCCGATCTACATCTTGCACTCGCCCGGGAGTGAGACGCTGGCTGCATGATCTCACGCTGCTGGCGGCTGCACGCGTCTCATCCGTGATGTCTTATCTGAATCCGAGCTGATTGCGTAGTGAGTCTGTGGCTTCGCTCAAACGATTGTTGGGATGGTTGTACGCACATCGTCAGCGTGTACCCGTTGACGGCATGCTTGTCAGTTGCTAACTGTGAGTGTAAGAAGAGCTTCCCTGTCCATGATAAAAGGAGTGGTCCTCTCGATAGTATGTGCTTGAATGATCCAGAAAATTTCAGACTCATCACTCTAGACTTCTTTCCTCGTGTGTTTAAAAAGACATCAGAGTATACTTGAGCCGGCGAACACCATGGCTGACTCCGAACCTGAAAGTGTCTGGGTGTACAGCCCCAACTTTCCCCTTGCCGTCACTGGCACAGTCGTGTACGGCATTCTCTTCTTCTGCATCACCTTCCAAACCATTCGATGGCGCGCCTGGTTTTTCTCGACCGTCGTTGTTGGAGCCACTCTCGAGGTCGTTGGGTATGCCATGCGGGCTTACTGTGCCCGAAACCTCACCGCTCTTGTCAGTCATTTTGCCGCTTCATCCTTTTGATTCCCTCCAGGGACACGGTAGTCTAATTTCTCTCATACTCCAGGGCCCTGCTATCGTTACCCAAAGCTTGATCGTCATCGCCCCGATCTTTATCGCCGCGGGAAACTTCCTGCTCGTGGGCCGGCTCGTGCGCGCAGTGCTGCCGCCTGCACACCACACAATCTTCCGGCTTCCCGCTCGCTTCATCACGAGGTTTTTCGTCTGCTGTGACATCATCGCAGCCGTCGTGCAAGCGTCGGGGACCAGCGTTGCGGCGTCTGAAGAGTGGACGGGAAAGACCAAGGACATCGGCGAGAAGATCCTCATCGCCGGGCTGTCTCTGCAGTCTCTCGCTTTTGTCGCGTACCTGTGCATCCTGGTGCGGTTCGACATATTGGCAAAGGATTTGCAGGTTGAGACAGCGCCGGTGGGATGGAGGAATGTGGTGAAGGCTGTGTACATCTCCAGCTCCATGATCATGGTCGGTCTCCTGTGCTCGCGGAAGCACCTAAAGACAAAGGCTAACAGAGATAGATCCGGTGCACATTCCGCATTGCCGAGTTCTCGGAGGGCATTGAAGGCTATGCTTTTCGGAACGAGTGGCTCTTTTGGGTTTTCGAGTGTGTGCCCATCGCCATCGCCATTGGCATCTTCTGCGTCTGGTACCCCAGCAGGTATCTCGGAACGGACGGAGCGAAGAGTCTGATTGCCTTGTCACTCGATGGAGGTAATTATTCCTGAGTTGGTCCTGCCATCTCGGGATTCGAGGCGGTTTGAGGTCTATAATGATGTGAGGGAGGGTTGCGAGTGGTTTGTCTCTTGGTAGTTAGCCATGGGGCCATTCCCCCCAAGGGTCCTTGGCTGCCGGGGGCACTAGGGATAACCTGTGTCTTAGTCGACGGCGAGGATGGTCGTGTATCTCCATTGTAATGCGTGTGTAAGGGCCGATGTAGTGTCCACGAAATTGGTCGCCCATGAGGGAACAATGTGTGGAGCACTATGTATTCGAGGCATTCAGAGTTTAGAGTCGGCAACCATTACATAGACTGAAATGTCACATTCTTTAGAAAACCACACCAAGGATCTCCGAATCGACCATATGAAAAGCAAAGTTTTTACCTGCAAGTCTTGAAGCGGGCTCCGCCAGTGACGATCTTCTGACGATGCTGACGACGACAGGCACCCGAAATGCTTGGCATGGCCTGCTGCAGCTAGCGTCGGACGAAGGATTGGGCGCGAGAGGGGAGAGCTGAGAGCTTATGTCGACGATGTGCGGGGCAGCTGCTGTCTGCGACCTGCCTGGCTCGGCCAAGGCCTCAAATCCTGAGGGAATACGAGGTGGCCGTGGGATGACATACCGACAAGTTGGTCCCTTCCCGTTCACCGACACGGGTACTTATAACTCGGCATTACTGCCTGCCACTTGGCCGCTGGTCCTGACGACGTCGACAAGATCACATCCACGTTGCCGTGATGAAGCAGACAATCCCTAGGATAGCAGCGCTGCTGTCGCTGTGAGTACCTCACTCTATTGACAGTCTGCGGGCATCAGACTGATTAGATGACAGCAGCACCCGCGTCTCCGCTCAGGTCCTCTCGTCTCCCACGACGCAGACAATCTTCCCCGGCGTGCTTCCCACGGTGACGCCCCAGTCAGGCTGCCCCGTCGTGACGGAGACGGGGATCCTCTGCTCGACGTGCGTGGTGCCCGCGTGCATCGAGTTCTCGACCGTCGCACAGGCGTGCGGCTGTCCCACGCCGGTCGCGACGGTGTACCTCAACTTTCCCTGCGGCGAGGAGGACGCGTGCGCCGGGGCCGGCTGTACGACGGCCTTCGAGGTGGAGGAGCTGCAGAGCACGTGCGAGGTGAGCGGGACGTCGGAGAGCACGGCGAGCGAGACGGCGTCGACCGGCGGGGAGAGCTCGGCGGACACGACGGTGTCTGTCACGCTGACGACGGGGGCGCCCGAGACATCGTCGTCCGAGCCATCGTCGTCTGAGGCCGAGACGTCCGAGTCGGCGACAACGACGCCGGAGACGACGCCAGAGCCGAGTGCTAACGGGACGATGCCAACCGCGCCGAGTGGGGGGCCGACTACGATCGAGGAGAACGGCGCCGGGCGGATGAGGGTGCCGTTGCTGGGGTGGTGGTAATCATGGTGGAGGAGGTGCTTGGTGACAGGGCGAGAGATCGTTTATCGTAGCTAATGCCAAAGACGGAAATTCTCCACAGCTCCATGTTTATTCCTGGGCAAGTTATGGCACGTCCGAATGGAATGTCCGATGCGATGTCTTGGCCGTCTGAAGAGTCGTCCTGGCGGTGATCGCTGGGGATCCGCGAGAGGGACAGGAGCCGTGTCCGACGAGGGGTGTCCTGGGCGCCCCACAGGGGTCTTCCGGGCCGCGGCCGAGTTTCTCCGGGGGCTGGGCCGCTAGAAGGAGCTTAATTCCAGCGGTGACACTGCTGGAAGCCGCTGCAGGCTGGTGGACACTGGGTTCTGCACCAATGGCGATCGTGATGATTCAGCGGAGAGACCTTGACCGCCGCCGCTCTCCCCCTGGCTAGCAGGCGCGGTGAGCTGAGGAAAGCACGCCGTCACGGGTAATTCAGATTACACGTTATGTTTACAATGTAGGTACTCACATGAATACATGCCCACGCCGTCGGAAGAGTGCGCTGCGAGGCTTCGTGCCTTCGTGATTGTCCCAGCCGAGGTGGAGGATCTGAACCCTGCTTAGGTAAGAATCGCCCCTCCCACAGCGCCATGGTGGGACACTGGGGTGGGACAGTACAGGTACAGGTACCGCAAGGGCAGGCTCGCGTCGGCAAGTCGCGGGCGGAAAAAAAGGCCCCTCCAGCTCGGCTCCAGCGGTCATCATGACGGCGCAAAGACCAGCGAGGTCGTATGACTTGGCGGCGCCTTCTCGACCGGATCCATTGACTGATTGACTGATTGACGTTGCCTCCTGCTGCAAATGCAAATGCAGAAGGACGCATGCACCGCACATGCACACCTACCCGACCGAACCCTTCCCATCCACCTGCCTCCTACACCGACTCGACTCGAACTCGGTCACGACTCTCATTTGCCTCTTTCCTCTATCCTTTCCCCCCGTCTCTCTGTACATCTGCCATCTGCCATCTACCATCAATCCATCCTAGTTCCATCCGCCGCCCAACGACCCATCTCGACTGCCCCTCCACGATCCGACACCGCCTTGACGATCTCGACGACCTTCACGACATCACCTCCGTCCGACCCTCTGACGGCCGACAGACGGAACATCCCCTCTGCCACCCGACCGACCGACAGACGGAACATCTCCTCTACCACCCGACCGACCGACGGAACATCCCTCTAACGACACACTTCGTTCAAAAATAACACCC
Source organism: Verticillium klebahnii (assembly GCA_002851715.1). NCBI lineage: Eukaryota > Fungi > Ascomycota > Sordariomycetes > Glomerellales > Plectosphaerellaceae > Verticillium > Verticillium klebahnii. Next base: position 581,921 of record NMXL01000001.1, on the reverse strand, counting down.
GCACCAATGTCGCGATGGATCCCTCCGACAACATGCTGCTCCACCTGAGGAGGAGCAACAGCTCCTCCTCGTCCCTGCACTTCAAGCCCCGCGACCGCAAGCTCCGCCTCCTCGTCGCCGCCACCGGCCCCCGAGACACCTCCTGGGCCAGCGCTCTCGTCGTCCGCCTCTCCAAGAACCCCGGTATCGAGATGCGCGCCGTCGTCGACGACGTCATCCCCCGCCTCAGCCAGACCATCATCGTCATGCAGAACCGCCCCATGGTCGCCCCCCTCCTCGCCGGCGCCGGCGCCGAGTCCACGTCCGAGACGGACGACATCGAGTTTTACCGCCAGCAGGCCTTCGACCTCGTCGAGTGGGCCGACCTCATGGTCCTCGTCCCCATCGACGCCGACAACCTCGCCAAGATGATGGCCGGCATCGCCGACACCCTGTTGCTCGAGGTCCTGCGCGGCTGGGACTCGGCCAAGAAGATCTTGCTCGTGCCCGGCATGAGCACCCACATGTGGGAGAACCCCGTCACCAAGCGCCAGATGAGCAAGATCCACCGCAAGTGGCACTGGCTGCGGCCCATGCCGCCCATCCTCTGGCACTACGACGGCAACCCGAAGGCCCCGAAGCGCATCGTCAACTGGTCCGCCTTCAACGATATCCTCGGCATCATCAAGAACCAGGCCGACCTCATGGGCCTCGGCCGCGACGTCGACGTCGTCTCTCACCTCTCCGGCAACCTGACCGCGTCCCCCAGCCGGCCCATTCACTCCAAGCTGCCTCCCGAGATCTGGACCATCATCCTCGACTTCACCCAGGACTGGGAGCTCGCCCAGGCCCTCGGCGTCTACACCAACGCCCAAATGCCCCACCCCTGGGCCCTCACTCCCAAGGACCCCCGCGACCCCATCCAGCTCTACTCCCACGAGCTCGAATGGCTCGTCCTCACCTGCAACACGCCCGCCATCTGCAAGAAGCTCCTGCAGTCGCCACCAGCCCTCCACGACCTCCCCGCCCTCGTCATCAAGCTCATCATCCGCTTCTCCCTCATCGACGTCCTCGCCTGGATGGAAGCCAACCGCCCCGACCTCTTCAAGGCCTTCGACGGCAAGGTCCTGCCCACCAAGGCCTCCGCCTACTACGGTCGCCCCGACGTCCTGGACTACTGGAAGCAGTCGCACTTCTTCCACCACGGCGCCGCCCGCGCCCCGCGCACCGACGCCTCCGACCTCTACGACGCGGAAGCCCTTGACGGCGCCTCCAAGAACGGTTACGTCCGCGTCCTCGACTGGTGGTGGCGCCGCTCCGGGCTGCCCCTCGTCTTCACGGAAGCCGCCCTCGAACAGGCCTCCGGCAAGGGCCACCTCATCGTGCTCGAGTGGTGGCGCGACGCCGCGGCGCAGGACGACCGCATCGTGCTCCGACCGGGCAAGTCCCTCCTCTGGGCGGCGCAGCACGGCCAGGCGGCCGTCATCCGGTGGTGGGTCGCGTCCGGCATCCCCGTCGCGCACGGCGATAGCGTCGCCAAGATGGCGAGCCGGTGGGGTCAGGTCGACGTGCTGGAGCTGTGGCGGCAGCTAAAGGGGGACGACAAGCTCGTATTCGACGCCGAGGTGCTCATCCAGCCGACAATCCACCAGCACGTCGACGTGCTCGAGTGGTGGCGTCGTTTCGCGCACGGCGAGCTCGACGGCATGGACGGGCGGCGGCACCGTGTCGAGTACCGGACGTGCGATATCGAAGAGGCGCTGGAGGACAGCATCGGCGACCAGGAGAAGGTGCGGCGGTGGTGGGCGCGGAATGGCCTCAATCTGGGCCTCAGGAACATTGAGTGGATGAGGACGAAGTGCCTCTAGGTCGTGCTCTGACGGCACTATACGGCTCGGATGCGCTGCATCAGCGATTTTTACGAGTTAGTTTGATTTGGAGGAGCGTTTTCTTCGGGTTGATTCAAGCATGGCGTTTAGGAGGTTGTTTTCTACGAACAAAAAGTTTGCGTTTCCACGGATTCCACGGACATCACTTAGACAGCGCAGATTGTATCAGTATCATGGGGGGTATATTCCTCGTTATGCAGCACAAATACCAAGTGTGTAATTACATCCATTGCGATCCTCGTCGCATCAATTTACGTACGTTCACCCCCAGGTCTCATTCATGCTCAATCTTAGTACCTCGTCTCATACTCAGAGGGCGAGCGCCACGCCGAACACCAGGGCAGCGGCGAGGACGAGCCCGCTGACGCTGCGCTGAAGGGCGCCGGAGGGGGGAGTATCAGACGCCGTGTCCGAGGCGGCTGGCGCAGAGACATCAGGGGCGGTGTCAATAGAGGGTACGGGGTCAGGGCTGGGCAAGGCCTCGGGCGAGGTTGTGGGCTCGGGCGAGAGGTCGGAGAAGTTGTCGTCGTCGTCATCGTCGTTGCCAGAGCTGCTGGGGACTGAAGGCTCAGGCGACGGCTCGGGCTCGGGCGACGGGTCAGGGGATGGGTCGGGCGTGGGCTCCGGCGATGGGTCAGGGTCATCGTTGTCATCGCCGCCGCCGCCACCACCACCACCACCGATGCCAGTACCGCACACCCAGGAGGAGTCCCTGCGGCGGCACGTCTTGCCCGAGTCGCAGTAGTAGCCGTCGCTGGAGCAGCAGACGGAACCTTCGGGCATGCAACGGTCACCGCAGGTCTCCTTGCCGTCAGGGCAGCCGGAGCTGCCACCACCGCCTCCGCCGCCGCCGCCGCCGCCGCCGCCGCCACTTTCGGAGCAGAAGCCGTCACCGCTGCAGGTCAGGCCGGCGTCGCAGTATTTGCCGGGAGAGCAGCAGTTGGCGCCTGAGGGCATGCACCAGAGGGAGCCGCACTCCTCCTCGCCGGAAGGGCAGCCATCGTCGCCGCCGCCGCCGCCACCACCGCCGCCACCTCCGCCTCCGCCGCCGCCGCCGGACGAGCAGCGGCCGTCGCTCGTGCACGTCTCTCCCGACTTGCAGTGGTAGCCGTTGTTGCAGCACACGGCGCCCTCGGGCATACACTGGTTAGAGCCGCAAGGCTCCTGGCCGGAGGAGCACCCGGAGGGGTCGCCGGTGCAGATCTTTCCGATGGGGCAGCAGCCGCCCGAGTCGCAGACGGTGCCGAGGTCGCAGTAGCTGCCGTTACCCCAGCCGCAGCAGGAGCCGGAGAAGGGGGCGCACCACTCGGAGTCGCACTCGACGCCGCGGAGGCCGCAGCCGTCCTGCCGGGAGAGGAGGAGCGGGTGCGGCACGGGAGGGTGGTTCTCCGAGCGGGAGGAGAGGAGGGGCAGGGGGAGGGCGAGCGAGAGGGCCTGCTTGTCGGACTTGAGCGCCGGGGCCTGCCGCTCGGGATAGGTGAGGGAGGTTGCGCTGGCGAGGGGGAGGAGGAGGAGGGCGGGGAGTGAGAAGCGCATGATGGGCGGTCTGAATGGAGCTGGTTCAGAGCAGTAGGGTCTCTCAGCCTTGGGCCGGTAGTCGGAGGCTCGCGAGGCCGGGTTTGTGTGTGTGAGAGAGGGAGCTTGAGGAGTCCTGCGTCGATGGCGCCACCGGGCCATCCCACGAAGGTGGGTGGTGTATTATATACGCCACGCGCGGCGCCCTCTGCTGCAGAGGCAGTAAGACGCACCCCGAATCCGGGGAATCTGGTCGGAGTCATCCACGACCCGACCTCAAGCTCGAGCCGGGGCCGCGACCTCGCGCGCCAAGTGGCAGCCTCGTGGTCCCTGGTCCCTGAGGAAATGATGATGTGCCTCCTAGTGCGGCAGACACGCCCGGCGCGCGCCAATAGGACGGCCGTGACGAGGCAGAATCGAGCCTGGCGAGGCACTGCCTGCACGCCTTATGATGGTCTTGCAGCTAGGCTTGCAGGCCCAGCTGCAAGGTTGTCCGTTCTCGTCCCTCGGTGTCCAGACTCAGGCTCGCTCCTCTCTGGCGGGGGACGAGGGGGGCGACGGAGTGAGACCGGTCCGGAGGGATCATCAGACTACCAGACGATCTCGCTTGAGATGCTTGGTTCGACGACGGCCAGCCCACGTCGTGGGGACTTTGGGCCCGGGTTGCAGTGAAGTTTGCCACGCGCCGTCCCCATGTCTGAGACCCCCGTGCGTCCGTTGAGGTTCTGATGGAAACAATATCACATTCACGCGGGAGGAAAAGCAATGAGGCTGCTCGAGAGGCTCATCCTGGCAGCGGCCTGATGTTTCCCTGCCTCGCACCTCCATCCTCGTCGTTCACGCTGCTGGCGAGTGGGCGGCCCGCCTCGATAGTACCCCCTGGTTCGTCATGGCGGTCTGCTTACGCCTAAGGCGGCACAATAAGACGCCGTCCTGCGGGTAAACCGAATAGCGGTTGGACGCCACAAAAAAATAAACGGCGCGCCAGCGAGGCCACAGCCAGCGCCACCGCGGAGGGTTTGAGTCAGGGAAACCAGGGTCAGGCTAATCAGCGTCGGGGACTGCAGTGCAAGTCATCCGAGCCTTGGCCGTGGGAGCATCTGGGTCTGACGTCGCACGGGGGTATGGGGGCCCAGAGCTGCTGAATTGGGCACGTTGGGGCGAAGCTGTCCGTGGTGGTGGCAGAGCCGCACGTGTGGAGGTCCTCGGCTCTGGAGGGTGTTGAGGATGATGGATTGGTCCGACTTGGCGGTGAGGGCTGACTTGACTCGATCTTGATTTCCGGCTTGGGCCTGGCCTTGGCCTTGGCCTTGGAGTTGGTCGCCGACTGATGTATGCAGGCTGCGCCCTGGAGGGAGTTGTGAGTTGGCAGTCTTCGGACCCGGGCCTCGCAGACTATTGACTTCTTCCCGCCGCCGATCAATGGGGGGGGAACAACTTCAGGGCTGAGAGGCTAGCAGGGGTGTCGAGGCAGGCGAGGCCATGTGTGCGCTGTTAATGCCAGGTTCGGGGACTCGCAGGATCCAGAGCTGAACGACCGAGAGGGGTAGCTTATCTCCACACACCAGCACATGACAGCAAGCTTCTGCCGATCCTCGGATTGCCTCGCGAGACTGCCTCGCCCCGGTGTTCTCACATCTCTGGGCCATGTTGCGATCCGGGCCTGGGGGTCTGTTCACCCGTTCCCTGAAGGCATCGTATGACTTGTGCGCGGGCCTTGTCGATTGACCAGGTTTGTGCTGTGATTGTGTTGCCGTCACTCGACATGTTCAACATGACCTGATGTGATGTGTTTCTCTACCGTGTCTTGAGGCTTGGTTAGGCTATCGCCGTTTTTCATCGTGCGCCGCATGGTTGCCCTTCTGCTGAACAGTATAGAGACACCACCAGCGGCCATCGGCCAGCTTATGGCCATTCTAGCAACGATAGCCTCACCAGCTGTGCGAACCTGCCCACGGTAGCCTCATCAATTCACAAAGGCTGGATATGCTAATCTCCCAGTTCGAAAGCATGCAGACGTGGCGCTGCCTCGGCAGGGGTTTGCAGTGAGTGACCATACTCCAACGGTAGGATACTGCATAGAAGCCAAGGTGTACATTCAAATCAACGAGGGCGTGGAGATTTGAAGAGAGAAAAGAGGCAACGTACTATAAGCCCCTTCACCTGTGCGACGAAGAGCTCAAACGTCATGTTGGCCACGACGGTCCCGCTGCAGCGGAGACGACTCCTCATAGCTGCGGCCATGTCCCTCCACTGCTCGTTGATGAGTTCCGCTGCTTGTAGTTATGGTAACGGTCCTGGAAGATGATGACACGCCCTCCATGTGCTGCTCGGGTGACGAACGCACGGTCTACGATATGCCTTTCCACATCGTTGGATGCCAATCTCGCAACCTCAGACCTGGCGTGTTGGAAGATGTTAGAATGTGCACTTTGGAATGTTTGAGCCTCGTCGAGACCAAGCTGTCCAAGGAGGCTAATAAGCTTGCTAGCCGGAGTTCTGCGCCGAACTCCGAAATTGGCTGACGGGGCCTTGGATGCCCCTTCATCTGTAGAAATAATTTTGCTTGGTGATAGAGACTGTGATGCAATGATGGTACATCAAGTTTGCCGCCGCCTTGAATCTTTCCCTTGTAGACCGCGCAAACGATTCCGAACCCTCGACTCTCAATCTCACCATGACATAAGAATGATCAAAAAACATCAAACAAGCGATGATTTGAATTTCCCTCGAGTGACAGCGGAACCAATTTGGAAAAGTCAGAGAATCATCCACAAAGGACTGTAAGTCTGTAAACGCCGTAGCTGTCCCAGAAGCCCGGGCTTGTCTTGGTATGTAGTCCTGCCTGGGGCCCAAGGCCACCTTGTAACTGCCTAATCCATGCTACATGGCGGCTCCCAGATAGATGCCACCATCATGGGTTGTTTGAAGCGGATTTGGCTCAGGGACGCGGCCCAAATCGGGGTATGGTGACTGCCAGAGCGAGAGTTCGCATGAGACTGCTACTATCTACACGGTTGCATCATATTTTCAACCAGAATATCATCCTGTACATATATGATAATGAGGCTGTGATCCAGTGTAGACAGGTGGCATGGACAATTGAGCACGAGAACCCTCTTTGCGACTCTCTGTCTGGAATGCCCAACAAGACCAGCGCCCTCTTACACCACCAAGCACACGGGGCCGAAGTCTTTGGAAGCGAAGCTCACGAAGAAGCCGATGACTCAGCCGGCTGAAGCTCGGCAGAATGAGCTTCCCCAGCTCCTCCCTTACTGCTACTTCATTGGCCAGCTTCCTTGGTCGTCCACGGACCTGCCTGCCAACCAGCCCAAGCTGCAGCTTCTTCCACCTCCCGTTGCAGCCTCGCGATCCTGGACTGGAAAACAAGAACCCAGTCGAAGCCTCGCCGAGCTTCCTCTCCCTGACCACAACATCAACCCTACCCCTTACCTGGCGACTCTTCGATTCGAAGAAGGCGTCGCGCACTGTGCCCATCTGGGAAATCAATTTTCTTTGTTCTCAGTCCCGACCCGGTGGCGTCCCAGTCGACACATCATCTACGCCGCGGGGTGTATCCCAACGCGACAGCATCAATCGCCACAACCATCTTCATCTCGCCCGCACGCAGCACAGTTGGAATCTCCATGACGCCTCATTTCGGTTACTAGCGCGACAAAATGGCAGCTGCTGCTGTTGACACCGGCAGGATAGCCGGCCATTTAGGCCTGGCCGAGTCGGCGGTCCAAACCATCACCACTGAACCAACACCCGAACTTGTCGCATCCTTCCTGCAGGCCTTGGTCGCCAAGGCAGACGAGTTTGATGAGATTTACGACGCGAAATTGATGCTTGACGTCGAGCTCGAGAGCGCCCACCGCAATGCTGAAGAGAGGTGCCGAAACGCCAAGGCGACTGCCGACAAAGCTCTGAAGGATGTCGAGGAGATCCGCCAGAAGCTCCACGAGGAAGGTATGATTCATGCTTCCCATGTGCCTCACCTCTTGAGTTGTTTCACCGGCTAACGCGAGTGTCGCAGAGACCAAACGCCAAAATGTTGAAAACGAGTTGCAATCCCTCAAATCCAGAGGATCCGACCATGATTCCGAAATCACGACTCTACGCGATCGCATCGAGTCCCTGCAGTCATCCAACAGGGCCAACATGGCTCTTCTCGAGTCTCGAAACACACGCGATTCTGAGCTCTCCGATGAACTCGCCAAACAGCACCAGAAGAACGTCCAGCTCAACAAGGAAATCACATCTCTTCAGACCTCCCTCCAGGCAGCCCAGGCCGCAGCCAGCAGTGCGAAATACCGCGAAGACTCCGTGCAGCAGCAGCTCGACCTCGCGCGGCGCAACAGCGAGTGGTTCGAGAACGAGCTTAAGACGAAGAGCGAGGAGGCCCTGAAGTACCGCAAAGAGAAGGGAACGCGCATCGCCGAACTTCAACGCCAGAACGACGATGCCAAGTCCGAAACTGAAGCTCTCAAGCGAAGCGAGCAACAGCTCCGGGGCCGTCTGGACGCAGCGCAAGCCAAGGCCGAGGAGGCCCTCACAAAACTCGCGCAGCAGCAGGAAGCTTTCGCCCGCACGGAGGAGAGCTACAAGCACGAGCTGGAGAGCAAGCAACGCCTGGTCGACATGGCCAACCAACTGACGAATAACCACAAGGCCCGCGTACAACAACTCGAGGGTGAGCGGGAGTCCCTCAACCAGAAACACGTCAACGAAATCAAGCGCCTTCAGCAGCAACTCGAGCAAGAGAAGGAGAACTGTCGCATTCTCGAGGAGAGGGTCGGTCAGCTCGAGGGCGAGATCGACGAACTGCAAGTGCGCATGGAGCAAGCACCTCAGCCCGCTGCGGCTCCCTCCGCTCCTTCCACCCCACGACCCAACGGATCACTCACGGCCCGCGCCGCCTCTCCATTCGCCACTCCTGGCTCTGTTCGCAGCAGAACTGCCATCACGGCCACACAAGCGATCGAAGAGCTATACAAGGTCAAGGGACAGCTCGCTGGCGAGAAACGACGCAACCAGCAGTTGGCCGAAGAGCTTGACAACATGATTGCGGTCCTGGAGGCCAAGACGCCCGAGATCGAGGAGCTCCAGGCTGAGACGGATGCTCTGAGAGCCGAAATCACCAAGATGTCGCAGCTGTCGGAGCAGAGCTACGAGGAACGCGATGCGGCGAAGAAATCAGCACGCAAGGCTGAAAGCGCCCTGTCCACTTCCAAGGCGGAAGCGCAGATTCTTCGAAACCAACTCCGCGATCTCAGCACCCAGATTCAGATGCTGGTGTTCAACATGCATGCCCGCGAGAAGGGCCTGGAGCAGCTCACCCGCGAAGAAACTTTGAGACTCGAGCAGCTTTCTCGAGGAGAGGTCACGGAGAACGCGCTTTCTGACATGTCCGATACCAACCAGTTTATCAGCCAGAAGTTCGTTGTTTTCAAGGACATCCAGGAATTGCAGGAGAAGAACCAGGAGCTGCTTCGGGTCACTCGAGACCTAGCCGACAAGATGGAGAACGAGGAGGCGCGTGCGGCAAAGGACCAAGCAGCTCACGACAGCAAGCTTGTTGACGAACTCAAAACGCAACTCGCCAATGTTATCGACGAACGCCAATCCTTGCGGACGACGACGGAAAGCTTCAAGACCGAACGCGACATGTTCCGCAGACTTTTGCAACAGAAGAACACGTCTGGCGAGTTGGATTCGATTCTCGGCAGCCCGATGAACGATGGACAACGCCACCCTCTTGTTAGTATCGAGGACGATCAGGGCGACGGAGTCTCTCCGCAGGTCGCACTACGTGATCTTCAGGCTCAGTTCGACTCGTACAGGGACGATGCCGAAGCTGTCCGGCAGTCGCTGCGGGACCAGGTGGACAAGGTGTCGGGTGAGAAGAACACTCTGCAGGCGGAGGTTGCCAAGATCTCCAGTCAACTCTCCCTGGCAACTGAGAGATACGAGATGCTGCATTCCAACTTCGTAGCGCTACAGACCGACAACAAGGAGCTGCAGAAGCGCTCTCAGGTGCTCTCCGAAGGCGCTGCCAAGCAGGACATTCGCACGCAACAGGTCGCCGAGGAGCTCATTGAGGCCCGCGGCCTCGTCGAGAGCATGCGTAACGAAACAGCTAACCTCAAGGCGGAGAAGAAGCTGTGGAAAGATATTCAGGACCGACTCAACCAAGACAACGAAGGCCTAGTGCAGGAGAAGGCCCGGCTCAACGGGCTCCTCGCCACTCACCAGTCTCTCCAGAACGAACGCGACATCAGTGAATCCGAAGCTCGCCGCAAGTCGCAGTCCAGAATCGACACGCTGGAAACCGAGCTTTCCGACACGAAGCGGAAACTGTCCGAGGAAGTTGAGGAAGGCAAGAAGCTTCAGTTGAGGAAGGAATTCGACGCAAGGGAAGCGCAGAAGCGGATCGACGAACTCTCCGGCAACCTCAGCCAGATCCGGGAGGAGCATGTCGCCGTCAAGACAAGCCGTGATCACTTGCAGGCTCGGGTGGATGAGCTGACGATCGAGTTGCGCAGCGCGGAAGAGCGATATGGCCGCCTGCAGCCTCGTCCGACACCCCGCCCTGGCAGCTTGACCGCGGAACCGGCCCAGCCCGATCACGACAACGAGAGTGAGGTCCGCGATCTCATCAACGAAGTTGCCGATCTGAAGCGCGACCTCGAGCTTGTCAAGGCTCACTTGGAGAACGCGAAGGAGCAGGCCGAGCAGTACAAGAGCCTCAGTGAAGAGAACGAGAAGGCGCTGGCCGAGTTCACCGACTCGCAAGAGCAGTTCCAGCAAGAGATCGAGTCGACCCTGGAGGGCAAGGACGCGAAGATTAAGGAGCTCGAACAGCGCGTGGAGGATGTTACCGCCGAGCTGACCAGCTCGAACAAAGAACTTTCCACCCTGAGGGACTCGCAAGGCGAGGTGGCTCGCAAGTTCGAGGATGAGAAGCGCATCCTTGAAGAGGAACTGGACAGACTCAAGGCCGCCGCGGAGCGTCACTCGGAGGCTGCCAAGCATCACCGCGACGACATGCGCCTGCAACAGGAGATCACGACTGGAATTCAAAAAGACTACGAACACGAACTGATGAAGCACGCAGAAGCCGCGCAGCAAGCGCAGCAACTGCGTGCCGAGTACAACCAGCTCAAGAGCCAGACGGCAACCTTGAGAGCCGAAGCCGAATCGGCCAAGGTTACTCTCACCCAGTCCCAAAGCTCGTGGGAGGACAGGCGACAGCACCTGGAGCAGGAAATCACCGAGCTCAAGGCTCGTCGCGACGACGCCAACGCACAAAACAAGCTTCTGCACCAGCAATTGGAGAGCGTCACAGCTCAATTCTCTGCACTCAAGCAGAACCGAACATCCACCGCCGATAACAATGCCGAATCTTCTGAGACGGGAGCTCCGCCCGACAACGCCATCGACGGCTTGCGAGAGCTCAACTCATACCTGCAACGCGAGAAGGACATCCTGGAGGTCCAATACGACCTCAAGGTACAGGAATCGAAGAGGCTGCAGCAGCAGCTCACCTACTCTCAGTCGCAACTGGAAGAGACGCGCCTCAAGCTCGACCAAGAACGTCGAACCTCGGCTGAAAGTGGTCAGAGTTCCCTCGCCCACAAGGACCTCATGGAGAAGATCAACGAGCTCAACCTCTACCGCGAGAGCAGTGCCACCCTTCGCAACGAGCTCACTCAGTCTAGAGCTCAGCTCGCCGAGAAGAGCGCCAAGATTGAGGAGCTCGAGGGTAGGGTCCAGCCATTGGAGGCGAAGATCGAGGAGATCGAAACACAGAAGGGCTTCCTCGAAGAAGAGATTAAGCAGATCCAGGAAGACCGCGACCGCTGGCAGAAGCGCACCGAGGGCATGTTCACCAAGTACGGCCGTGTCGACCCCGCCGAGATGGATCAGCTCAAGCAGACAATTACCGACCTCCAGACTGAGCGCGACGCTCTGAAGGAGGCCGAAGCTCCGCTCAAGTCGCAGCTGGACGAGCTCCAGAAGACCCTGGACGGAGAGAGGAGTCACTGGCAGACAACGCGCCAGAAGTTGACGGAGCAGTTCAAGGAGCGGTCGAAGAAGCTGTCTGGCGATAAAAACGAAGCGATTGCGGAGAAGAACAACATCCAGGCCCAACTGGATGCGGCCAAGAGCGAGCTCGAACAAGTCAGGAATGAGCTTGGTGCTTCGAGCACGCAAGGCGAGCAGGTACCACAGCTCCAGGAGCAACTCAACACGGCGAGTCACGAGGTTCAACGGCTGCAGCAGGAGCTTGAGGCTTCTTCCTCGCAGAGATCGGAGTACGAGCAGCAGATCCAGTCGTTCCAGCAGCAAGTTCAGCGTCTGGAGCAGGAGGCTCAAGCCAACCAGTCGACCACTCAATCTCAAACAGTCAGCACCGATGCATCTGCTTCCGCCTCTGCAGATGTCGTCGCCCAACTGGAGCAACAGCTGACAAACGTGCGGCGCGAGCTGGAGGGCATGTCTGCCCAGAAGCAGGCTGCCACGCAAGAGCTGGAAAGCCTGCGGTCCGAGCTGCAAAGTGCCGTGTCTGCCAGAGACGAAGCCCAGAGGAGGGCCGACGAGCTTGCGCAGCAACAACAACAGGGCCAGAGCTCTGAACCGACACAAGAGTCTGCTGAGCCCGGCGAGGTTGCCGCTCAACCTGTCAACAGTGCCCTCTCGGACGAGGAGCGCAAGGCGTTGGAGGCCAAGATTGCCGCGACTGAAGCCAAGGCCGCCGAGTACGAGGCGAAGGCGGCTGAATGTGAGACCAAGATGAAAGCCATCGAAGATAGCCAGGCCCAGACGCTGAAGGAGCGATCCGACAAGATGAGGAACGCCCTGAACGACAAGCTGCGGCAAGACAGGCAAAAGATGGAGCAGGAGTTCCAGACACGCGTTGACCAAGAAAAGGTCATCTGGCAAGCGGAGCATCCGGTCACGGCTTCTTCTCAAGAACAGGGACCTGTCGCGTCGACACCAGTCAAGAAGCAAGATCCCGAGCCGACGCCCAACACGCCCACTGCCAACTCTCATCTTTCTGATGGCGAAGTCCGGAAGCTCCTTGCGACTAACCCGACCGCCAAGAGTATCTTCACGGCGAACCTTAAGAAGAAGCTCGAGGAGCACGCTGCAAAGGCAGAGGCCGCCCTCAAGATCGAATATGAGTCCAAGATCACAGTGGCCCGGGAGGAAGGCCAGACGCTGGCACAGAAGAAATCGGCACTACAGATCAACATGCGGGACAACCAGGTCAGGGCGGCCAATGCGAAGATCGAGGTGGTGTCCACCGCCGCGGCTAAGACCCCAGCGAGGCCGGTTGGCGAAGTGTGGGAGGAGGCCAAGGTGGCCAAGCCGGCTCCTGCTCCTGCACCATCAGCTCAACCAACTCCTGCTCGTGGTCCGATGGGCGTCCAGGCCAACAACACTCCTCGTGTTGCATCTGGATCACCTGCGCCCGCAGCCGCTCCCGCTGCCAACACCGGTAAGTCAAGTCGATCGCGATACATGAGTTCAAGTGCTAATACTCGACCAGCCACACCAAGCAAGCCACCGCCAGCACAAACATCATCGACCGAGCAAAAGCCAGCGACCGCGGCTACGGGCAACAAACCGCAACCGGGCCAGAATGCGACAGCACCGGGCGCCAGCGAAGCCCAACCGAACGCCACCCCGGCGGTAGCTAATCCTTTTGCTGCCAGCGGAAACCCGGCAGGCCTTCCAAACAACCCGTTCGCCAACGCAGCCAATGCAGCCAACCCGACTGCTGCCGGAGCGAACGCAGGTGGCGCTGCTCCACCGCAGCAGAACCAGCCGGCAGTCAGGAGCGGCATTCCCGTTCCTGGGCGTGGCGGGACAGCCGGACGTGGACGTGGCACGTACCAGGCCCCGGGACATCGTGTCTCGAGCGGCGGGCCCAACGAGCGCGGCGGCTTCGCTGGCCGCGGTCGCGGCCGTGGAGGGATGAACCCTGGCGCCAACGACTTCCAGCCGGGGACGAAGAGGCCCAGGGGCGATGGAGAGGCCGGAGGTGGTGCGAAGAGAGCGCGTGGCAGTCACTGAGGAGCTGCTGGGTGCTGACGCGGGAGAGAAGGGAATGTAGTCATGTTTTCTTTGTATTAATACACCTTGCTGCTCAGACTCGAGACAGCAGTCGGGTGGTCACGGATGGGGTTGGGACAAAAGCACAAGTGGGATGAGCCCACATGTATGTATAACTAGCCTGCGCACGTCATGGACGAAATGGATTTTCCTGTGTCGGTATTCCGCATTCTGCCCGTGATTATCGCACAGCCAACCTGTTGACGATCGACAACTAGGGAGTCACAGCCTTACCATGCCTGGCTGCAGTACCTTCGGTGTTCGTTCCCGGGCCCGGCCCCGGTGCCGATGGCTGCAGGCCGTGCATGACCGCAAGAAATGCGGGCCAGGGATGTCAGCTCGGCGGCCCCTGGCGGAGCGAAAGCCTCCCAAGATGCGGTGGAGCGGACTTATGACGACAGGATTCGGGGGGGAGTCATTCGTGATTCATAAGCGGGGACTAGGGGGGCACGGCAGCACATGTTATAAAGAGGCGAGACGTCGCCCACTGGAACGGCGCCATCTGGTGGGGAACTAGCCATCTGAACGCCAGGGTGACTCAAGACGGTTCCATATATTCAAAAAAAGATCAACAGCATCGCGCGACGCAGACTGCCATGGGCTCGAACGAGGCGACCATGCCGGACGAGGTGGCAAGGAGCTGGTACCGCGACGGGTACATGGTGTCGACGAACCGTGGGCTCGTCCAGCTCGACGCGCTGAACGCGGCCTTCGCGTCGGACGTCATGTGGTGGGCCAGCGCGTTCCCCGACGACGTCCTCAGGCGGATGGTCAACCACTCGCTCTGCTTTGGCCTGTATAAGCTGCCTGAGTCCACGTCGAGCATAGCTGGTAAGACTCCCCCCCTCCCCCCTTTCCTCCCCCCTTCTTCTCAAAGACCCGGCCGCTCATATGGTCCAGGCAAATCCGACCCCGAGATGGTGGGCTTCGCGCGCCTCGTGACCGACTACGTCACCACGGGCTACCTGACGGACGTCTACGTGCTGCCCGGGCACCAGAAGCTGGGGCTGGGGTACTGGATGATGGAGTGCTTGAACGAGGAGGTGCAGCGGTGGCCGGAGCTGAGGCGCATCCTCCTGGTGTCGTCGTCGGAGCACGGCAACAGGCTGTACGAGAAGGCGCTGGGGGCGCGCGAGTGGAACGGGTCAATGAGCGGGCTGTTCATGCTGCAGGCCAAGGGGCCGCGCGTGAGCAACCCGAAGCCGCAGTGAGGGAGGGGAGGCAAGCACAGCGCACGAGGACAGCTTAATTGATTTTTCTTTTCTTCTTTTTTTTTTTTCCTTTGAGATTTGTTTTTCAACTCTTGATGGTCGTCTTGCCGTAGGCGCCGCCGGCGGTCTTGCGCATCTCGAGGGCGCGCTTGTAGGGGGGGGCGGTGGGGGGCTGGACGGGGTCCAGGGACACGTGGTCGTCCGGGAGCTGGTATGAGGCGTCCGAGTCGAAGGACGAGAGGTCGCCGCAGGCGATGAAGGGGGCGATCCAGCGGATGTTGCTGTCGGCGTCGGCGGCGGCGGCGTCGTCGTCGACGTCGTCGTAGGCCTCGACCTCGACGACGTCGGCGCCGAGCCGGGCCGAGGCGGCGGCGGGGGAAGCGTCCCAGACGCCGGTGGCGGCGTTCTGGAAGAGGGCGTCGGCGACGAGGGGCAGCTGGCCCTTCCGCTCCTGGACCATCGCGGGGACGGCGTGGCCGACGCCGAGGGGGTTCTCGAGGCTGGCCTTGAAGCCGGGCGGGGGGCGGAAGTTGATGCAGACGATGAAGGCCTCGACGCTGCTGGCGCGGGAGGAGCGGGGCTTGGCGACGATGACCTTTTCGAAGAAGACCTTGAGCTGGGCGTAGAGGACGTCGACGTTGCGGCCGCGGAAGATCTTGGCGACGAACTTGCCGCCGGGCTTGAGGACGCAGAGGGCGAGGTTGAGGGCGGCGAAGAGGAGCTGGGACTGGACGTAGATGTCGAGGTCGTGCAGGCCGGTGACGTCGGGGGCGCCGTCGCTGATGACGAGGTCGACGGGGTGGGCGGCGTTCTTGCTCCTGGAGGCGGCGTCGTAGCCGGGGTCGAGGGCCTTCAGGAGGAGGGGCACGGTGGCGGGGTGGGTGATGTCGGCGCGGAGGGTGACGACGCCGGGGAGGGGGGAGATGGGCTGGAGGTCGATGGAGACGATCTTGACGTCGTCCCTGGGGGTCGTGGCGCCGGGGGGCGAGAGCATGGGCTCGTCGACGTCGAGGGCGCCGGCGGGGAAGACCTTGAGCATCTGCTGGCGGAAGCTGGCCTCGCGATCGTGCCAGGCGGTGCGGCCGAACTTCTCGCCCTTGATGAGGACGCGGGAGAGGACCTGGGACCAGCTGCCGGGGGCTGCGCAGAGGTCGACGACGCGGGTGACGCCGGCGAAGAGGTCGAATTCTGAGGGGGGTTAGTATGGTTGGCTGGATGAGATGAGATGAGAGGAGAGGGGAGGAGAGGGACTGATGATGCTCACCTTCATCGAGCTGCAGCAGCTTGAAGGCACTCCTCGCACGCCAGCCCTGCTCCTTGGCCAGCCTGTAGTAGGCGTCACGCTTGTCCTTGGAGGTCTTTCCCATTGTGGCTGTGGGGGGTGGTGGTGGTGGTGGTGGTGGTGATGGTGGATGAAACAGGGACCCGATGCAGAGGAGGGGCGGTCCAGCAAAAGACTCACTGAATCACTGGCAGGAGAATTTTTGGTGGAGGGGCAGAATCCACAGAATCAGGAAGCGGCAATGGGCAGAAGGAGGGGCTCGGTAGGGCTGATTTAAGGTGTGGTCAGTGCCTCCGGGGAATCATCGGAGAAAAGAAGAGCCTTTGCATTTTTTTTGGCAGGACAGACCAGAGGATCATTCTTTCCTCAGGTGCTGCCTGCTGTGCTGAACACCCCCACCAACATTGTGACAGACGACCAGGTCACGAGGTCACGACATCAATTCAGTCACCACACAATGGCTCCCCTCCCCAAGAACAAGCGCAAGGCCGCCCCCAAGACCGGCCCCGTCGACGCCCCCCCGAAGCGCCAGAAGCTCGCCGCCGCAAAGTCCGTCCCCCTCCCCAAGAAGCGCAAGGCCGTCGCCGCCGAGAAGCTGCCATGGAAGAAGATCGACGTTCCCGAGATGTTTGACGACGCCGAGGGCTTCTATGCCCTCGAGGCAATTGAGGGCGTCGACATTGTCAGGACCGGCGACAAGATCGAATTCGTACGTGCCTCCAGGCCCCTCCTTCTCTCCTCCCCTCCTCTCCTCCCCTCCTCTCCTCCCTCCAAGAGCCACCCCGGGCTAACCCCCCAGCAGCACGCCGTCGAAGAGGACCTCCAGAAGCAGGCCGAGGAGGCCGCCGAGGCCAACAAGGACGACGACGAGTTCCAGGGCTTCAGCGACGCAGACACCCCCACCGACACAAAACCCGCTCCCGATGCGCAGCCCGCGAAATCCGCCAAACCCGCCAAGGGCCCCAAGAAGGTCGGAGGCCTGACCGAGGCGACCAACGTCACCGACTCCGACCCCCGCGACGAGGCCGCCAAGGCGAAGGAGGCAGAGGGCGGCGCGCCCGAGGACAAGCCCAAGAACAAGAAGGACAAGAGGAGAGAGAAGCAGGAGAAGAAGAAGGAGAAGCTCGAGCAGAAGATCAAGGCCCAGCCCGTGAAGAAGGACGCCGCCCTCGAATCCAACGTCTTCTCCACCCTCGAGGATGCAGAGGACGACGGGGAGGACCTGGACATGTCCGAGTGGATGGCCCTCGACCTGTCCCCCGCCATCATCGCCACGATACGCCGCCTCAAGTTCACCAAGCCCACCGCCATCCAAGCCGCCGCCATACCCCAGGTGCAAGCCGGGCACGACGTCATCGGCAAGGCCTCCACGGGCTCCGGAAAGACGCTGGCGTTTGGCATCCCCATCGTCGACAAGTGGCTCGAGAAGAACGGCGAGGAACAGGACGACTCGGCCATGGACACGGACGACGCGCCGCAGACCGCCAAGGCGCCCCTCGCCCTCATCATCTCTCCCACGCGCGAACTCGCCCACCAGATCATGAACCACATCAAGGAGCTCTGCGCCGGCCTGTCGAAGCAGCCCTACGTCTGCTCCGTCACCGGTGGCCTGTCCGTCTACAAGCAGCAGCGACAGCTCGCCAAGGCCGACATCGTCGTCGGCACCCCCGGCCGTCTCTGGGAGGTCCTGAGCACCAACACGGCCGTCATGGACTCGTTCAAGAAGATCCAGTTCCTGGTCGTCGACGAGGCCGACAGAATCCTGAGCGAGGGCCACTTCAAGGAGGCCGAGGAGATCTTCAAGGCATTGGACCGCAACGTCACCGAGGAGGACGACGAGGAGGAGCAGGAGCTGTCGGTGCGCCAGACGCTCGTCTTCTCCGCCACGTTCCACAAGGGGCTCCAGCAGAAGCTCGCCGGAAAGGGCAAGTTCGGGCTCATGTCGGAGGAGGAGTCGATGGAGTACCTGCTGAAGCGACTGAACTTCCGGGAAGAGAAGCCCCAGTTCGTCGACGTCAACCCCGTGTCGCAAATGGCCGAGGGTCTGAAAGAGGGCATGATCGAGTGCGGTGCCATGGAGAAGGTCAGCGACCGTCCCACCCCTTTAACGTGAACAATGCTGACTCGTCCCAGGATCTCTACCTCTACGCGTTGGTCCTCCTCAACCCGAACCGCCGATCCCTCGTCTTCACCAACTCCATCAGCACTGTGCGCCGTCTGACGCCCATGCTGGCCAACCTCAACCTCAACGCCCTCCCCCTCCACTCGCAGATGCCGCAAAAGGCCCGTCTTCGCTCCGTCGAGCGCTTCACCTCCACCAAGCCCGGCACCGCCACCATCCTCATCGCCACCGACGTCGCCGCCCGCGGTCTCGACATCCCCGGCATCGACCAGGTTATCCACTACCACGTTCCCCGCGCCGCCGACATGTACGTCCACCGCTCCGGTCGCACGGCCCGTGCCGCCACCAGCGGTCTCAGCGTGCTGCTCTGTGCCCCCGAGGAGGTGACGCCCACGCGCCGTCTCGCCGCCAAGGTCCACCACGAGCAGGCCGGCAAGAACAAGTACCTCATCCGCACCATCGACATCGACCGCAAGCTCGCGTCCCGGCTCAAGCCGCGCGTCGACCTGGCCAAGAAGCTCGCCGACTCGGTCCTCGCCAAGGAGAAGGGCGGCAAGGACGACGACTGGGTGAAGAAGGCCGCCGACGAGCTGGGCGTCGAGTACGACAGCGAGGAGCTCGAGAAAAGCGGCAGCTGGGGCGGCCGCGGCAGCCAGCGCAAGAAGAAGCAGGAGGACGCCAGAGGCGTGAGCAAGGCCGAGATGGGCGCCATGCGCGCGCAGCTGCGCGAGCTGCTGTCCAAGAGGATCAACGCCGGCGTGAGCGAGCGCTACATCACGGGAGGCAAGATCGACGTGGAGGAGCTGCTGAAGGGTGCCAAGGGCGATTTCCTGGGGCACGTGGATGGGCTCGATCTGGATTAGAGTGATGTCCAATGAGATGTACTCTGTCCCTTCTTCGCACCTTTGATCCGACTTTGAAATGTCATGATGTCTGTTTGTTTGCGCGTTGACGAGGATTAGGTTCGTACCTGACGCCTCGAGTTCATGAAATGACGCCTGGTTCTTGCAACACTCCATTGTCACGTATCACAGCGGGACGAAAGTTTCTAAACAGCGCAAATGTCATTGATAAAAATACTACAGGTCCAAGTCACCCTCCGCCGTCCCCTGGGCCGGAACCGAAACCAAATGCAAACCCTGCGCAGAAGCGCAAATCAAAACCAAAACATCCACCGACGCCGGGGTCTTCCGAACCGGCGCCCACAGGAGCGGCACGCCGGAACGGGCAGGGCAGAAAAGCCAAAACAAGGGGTATCGTTCGGCGCGAGGGCCGCAGCGCGCATAAAAACAACCAATTCTCGACTCGAGGGCCGAAACAAAGTAAAAAAGATAAAGACGAGCGGCCCGAAGGCGCAAGATCCTTCCTGCCGGCGCGGAATTACTGCCCCTGCTCCTCGGGGGCGGGCAGCAACAGGAGGGGCGAGGGGGGAGGGAGACCCGCCCTTGCCGCGAGCTCAAGGTCGTCGACCCTTGCCGCGAGGCGGGCCTTCTCCGCCTTCAGGCTAATGATGGCGGCGCGGGCGAAGGGGTCGGGGCGGAAGAGGGCGAGCTCCTCGTGAAGCAGGGCGAGCTCGGCGGCCAGCGCCTCACGCTCTTGGGCGGCGGACTCGGCGGCGGCAGTGGCGGTGGTGACGGCCTCAGCGGCAGCGGCTTGGGCGGCGGCGACTTTCTCGGCGGCGGCGACTTTCTCGGCGGCAATGTATTCGGCGGCGGCGGCCTTCTCGGCGGCGGCGGCCTTCTCGGCGGCGATGGTCTCGGCGGCTTCGGCGGCGGCAGCATCTTCGGCGGCGGCGGCGGTGGCGAGGGCGTCGACCCTGGCATCGGCCATCTCCTCCCCGTGGGCTCGGGACGCGCTGGCCAGGCGCTTCTGCTGGGCCCTGGCGATGCTGTCCGAGGCCCGGGCGCTCTCCCGCTGCAGCTTGACGTCCTTTTCGAGGCCGAGGATCTGGCACTCCAGGTTGAAGGTGACGAGGAACTGGGCGCTCAGATCCTTCTCGGTCCTCTTGCAGCAGAAGGCGGGGCGACCACAGGTCGGGAAACCTACGTCACGAACGTAGGACTCGCCGGCCTGGGTGCCCGAGGAGATGGTGACGATGGCGGGGGCAGGGGCAGGGGCGGGGCTGGCGACGGCAGGGGAGAGGGCAGGGAACAGACCGGACGGCAAGAACCGGGCGAGGACGGCGGCGAGGAGGCGGTAGACGGCCGGGAAGACGAGGAGGGCGGCGGTGGTGCCGGAGAGGTTGGCGAGGAAGGGGCGGATGGCGGCGGCGAGGTTGAGGAGCTCGAAAAGCTCCGAGAAGAGGAGGAAGGAGGAGGTGGCCATTGCCATGAGGGCCAGAAGAGGGCCGATCCACTTGGGACCGTCCTCCCTGGTAGTGCTCATGGCCCTCTTGGCGCGGAAGGTGGTGGTGGCGATCATGATGGAGGTGATGGTGGTGGTGGTTATGATGAAGCTTGAAAAAAGAAATCGAGATGAAGAGTGGTAGTGGTTGCGTTGTGAATTTGCTATCGGTTCTAGAAGAGAAGAAATAAAAAGAGCGATTCGTCTCTGGTTAGTTGGTCGTTGTGCTAAGGTAATTTTGGTATTGAGAGAATCAATGGGCAACTTCACTTTGAATAGGACGAATTATTATCGAGGCCATTCACTGGAAATTGATGAATGTGCTGCGGTTGCCGGTTAATATATTGACGGCAACTGAATTGTGGTAGGAAGAACAGACCAACAACAATAGCGTTGTAGCAAGAAACAACAATATTCAAGTCTATTGTTTCATTCTAATGAATTGTCTGTCTGTCTGCACAGATGTCAAAATGCTGCTTCCTTCTGTACGTGTCTGCTTGCATGCTGTTGTTGACAGATGCTGCTGAGAGCTGGAATGGCCTGACGATAGGAGGGCGTGGCCTGGCTTATCAAATTGCATGATCGTCAATTTAAATGTAAGAAGCAGTTAGCTGCTCTGAGTGATGTAGCTTGTCCAGCTTTTGCAAGTTGGTTCCTTTGTTATGTCACAGCAGCTGACACGACATTGTTCACACACCGAGGTTGACCGATACACCCCTTTCCGATCCGAAGACGCCGAATAAAGCACTTGTTGAACCTTGACGACTCTCCCCACGTCCATCTGACGTATACCGCCGGCCCGCATCTTGGTACTAAAAGTAAACGTGTCGAATTTGAGCTAACCATCTGGCAGGTGCGTGCTATTGGATGCGGAACAAAGGTTATCACGGTGGCTGAACGGGGGTTGAGGGGTAAGACCATTGCATCAGATGCCAACAATCCCATTGTGCAGTGGTTGGGAGGAGATATTGTCCCGTAAGCGAGGCAAACATGTTCTGCTGTGTTTGTTTGTGGCCACTCTTCCAATAAAACGGCAAGTCGCTTTATACGAGCAACGTGACAGATCAATCGTCAACCAACGGCTCATGTATCGTATCTCATGGGCCACTCAAACTGCACCCGTAACATTTCGTCAACGAAAGAAGATAGGACTATTAAGCTGTCATCTAGCTCCCAGCCAACGAACGCTGCTCCTTCCTCAAATGCACGTCCCACACCCGTCACTTGGAGTCCAGACTGTTCTATTTCTCCAGCTTAAATGGTGGCACGACAACAACGCCGGTGGTGTGGCGCCCAAACTCGCAAGCCACCAGAATGCAAACTTGACTTTACCATCATGGTCGACTCAACACGAGTCCTCAACAGGTCACTTGACTATTAAGAGACAGCGAGGACCCCTTCAAGGAGGACATGGGGCGGAGCCCTCGATGTGTCAACCATGTCTCTCGCCGTCCTCCTTCACAACCACCGCCCACCCTAACCTCGACCATGATCACCTGATATCAACGCAGGTCAACTCACATCATCAACATCAACAAAATGGACGCCGCAGCCTTTGCCCTTCTCCTCACCCCAAAACCCCGAACTCGCTCGAGGCCGCCCTCGCCCCTCTCTCCAGCCAAGTCGTTCATCCCCATCTACCTCACCGCCCCGTCCTCATCGGAGAGTTCCGCTACGCCGCGGACCCTGCTGCCAGCCGACGAGTCTATCCACTCAGACCCCGAAGACCTCGCCCTCGCATCCTGTACCAAGCGTGCCATCGCCAGGGAGGTTCTGACGCTTGTCACGGAGCGCAGCCGCGCGAGGCGCGAGAAGAAGACGCGTGATGAGCAGCTCGAGCAGCGAGCGTTCGTCGCGTCCCTCGAGTCGTGCCGGGCGGCGAGAGAGGAGGAGGAAAAGAAGCGGCGGATCGCGCTCGATCAGGACTGGCAGGCCGTCAACGAGGCGCGGCGGTTCGTCGAGAATTTCTTGGACGATCAGTGGGAGGCGCAGAGAGGGAACATCCAGGTGCAGTGTGGGTTCGACATGGACATGGAGGGGCTGGCGGCCATCGGCGCGATGAGGAGGGACCCAGGAGTGAAGGCCTGCATGGGCTTGTTGGCGGCGCCGGTGATACACGAGAAGGTTGCGCTTTCGCTCTGGCGGGCACTCGTGTGGCATGCGCTTGGTAAGGAGCCGGCAGAGGATACGGATGAGGAAGAGGAGGCGGAAGACGAGGTTGATGTCGAGGCTCTGGCCATGTCAGCGAGAACCTTCTCATCCTCTTCGCTGACGATGAGGCCGCGGATGGAGCAGAGGAGTCGGGCAACGTCGAATGATAACCTTTCAATGATGACGGCACCGCCATGGCCGAGGAGAGGTCTGTCGTGGCGGGCTCAGGGCAGGCCAAGACCGTTCATTCCGAGGAGAGCTTCAGCAGACAACCCGGGGGTTACCGTGGGGTCGCCACTGACATTGACGCCGTTGAATTCGCCGGAAGAGAAGTCAAAGGAGGCGACTACGATGGTGAGGCAGCCAAGCCGATCCAGAAAGGTCTCGACGAATCTCAACCGAGCTGTAACCTCGTTTGGCAGCAAACTGGGACACGGGTACGGGGGGTGGGTTCCACCAGGGCCAGAGGAACTCAGCCAAGGTCAGATGAAGGGCAGCTCTGGGGAGCTGCAGAGTGCGATGATGGAGGACAGGGATCGTGCGTCGGTTGCTTGATGCATCCTTCAGCGCAGGTCATGATTTCAATGAGGGTGAATCGCTGGCGATAGGCGTTGGTAGCTGCTGTGTGTTTAATGTCATACTTCACTTTCTTCAAGGAGATGCTTTTAGTGTAAGTTAAGTGCTTGTTCGAGTTGAGCATGTTTTCTACTTTTTTGGGTCGAGACAGAATCACCCGAACTTCCCAAAGAGGATAAAGAGAGCTGACGCAAAACGAAACTAAGAGAACACTGCTTACAGTCTCCCATCCCGTTTACAACTGCCGGATTCTATCTCTTGTTCATTCATTGATACATGCAAAAGATTGAGCATGGATGCGGTAAAAGCAAAAGAATGGGGTGAGCCGGGATCGAACCAGCGACCTTTAGATTGGATTCCTGAAGTGGGCTTCAGTCTAACGCGCTCCCAACTGCGCCATCCCCCCAATTGATGAAATTAATTCAGCAGCAATAGTTTATAATGCCACATTGTTCCAGACTTGCCCACCTCCGAATGCGAAACGCTCCCCGAGTGCAGCTTCATGATCATCGGGCATATATTCCCTCTTATCTCTACTAAATGCTCTACGAGCTCGTGCCAGTCTCATTCCCATTCTTTCAGATACCTTGCTTGGCCTGGACCTCCCACTCGGTGTGGTCACACTGCCCCGGCCTCCCATGCTTTACAACTCGAAACTTGCGCTTGAGTCTCAGGCACGACTCCGCTGCTGTCACGATCTCATAACTTATCGGCACCTTACAGACGTTCACCCAAGTCCTGAGTTAATCCTATCGACTGATGATGTTGGCAAGCACATTGACCAGGGTCAGTCGACGCACCATCTCAGACCACGACTCTCATGCTCGCCCATGGCTATATACTACAGCGGCCTGATTCCCGCCACCTCGTCGCAGCGACCTCGGCATGATGGCAAACCGCCCTGAAGGGCTCAACGGCACCAGGGGGAGGGCGGCAACGACATGTCTTTGGCGGAGGATCCCGGCTTAGCGCCATGAGGCGTTTGCCTCGTGGTAATTGCCCCTGTGCTAGCCCGACGCCTTGTGGGCTCTGCGAAGCGAATATGGATGGGCGGCTGCATCGGCGCATCCTTCGGGCTTCGACTCTTCTTGTGCTCGCATCACAGAGTGAAGCGAGAAGGCTGCCGACTGGTTGTCATGAGCATGATATTGTCAAGTTCCAGGGCAAGCCGCGCAACCGAACTCACCCACCATGTTCTCAGGCAAGCGCGGCGAGATGCGAAATAAGGCACGTCAACGTGGGGTCAACTCGCTTCAACGGCTGGGCTGGTAAAGGTCTCATCAGTCTGCCTAACGGTTCGCCAAGCGCACCAAGCGCACCCACCTTTCAGCTGACAGGGGTCGCCCACTCGCTTGAGCTGTCACGACAGGGGACACATCCAGGGTCTTCGCGATCTTCAGACACACTATCAGGGACAGTTACTCATTGCCGGGGTTTCTGGAGAGTGCGGAAGGGCGCCGCCATGCCCGTTCTGACCCTGGATGCCTTTCGGCCGACGCCACGGCTGTGAATGACTGTCAGTCGCGATAATGTCGCGTTCCCCTTTTTTTCCTCTGCTCCCTCCGTCCTGACAATCCTCTCTGGCTTCACTGACGTCGTTTCGAGACTCGCAAGTTGCGGTTCGGTTTTCGCTCGCTTGGTGCTCCATTGCCTGTCTCGGCTCTCGGGATCAGATCATCCCAAACATCAAGCCTCGTCATGGCACGGTCTGGCTTGTCCCTGGCCCTGTTTGCGGCCGTCGTGGCCGCGGCGAACGACATACAGTACATCACGGACCTAGAGCTCTACTCTCTGCTGGTCGGTTCTTCCACGCCGTGAGACAGGCTTCCTCTCAAGACGGCGTTGCTGACCCCATCTCAGGCACCATGCGCGCAAACGGCGCTGTCGCAAAACGTCCAGAACCAGATCTCCTCCTGCGGCGAGGCGGTCAGCGACCTCCAGTCCTGCGTCTGCACCAAGGGCAACAACTACGCCGACATATCGACCTCCATCTCCAGCTCTCTGAGCTACAGCTGTGGCTCCACCGCGACTGAGGACCACTCCAGCTGCAATGTCGTCTACTCGGCCTACTGCACGCCGGACAAGACGTTCAGCCTCCCGACGCCGACGGCCAACTTGGTCTCCGAGATGATCACCGACATTCCCGAGTTCCCCAGCCTCGCGCCGTGCGCCCAGTCCGGGCTGTCGCTGGCCGTCGGCCGCATGGTACGTCCGCGCGCGCGGCACGAAATCCGCCTGACCCCCCCGTACTGACGACGGCCCACCAGTCCTCCTACTGCCCCGAGGCGGAGAACCAGTACGCGCCGTGCATCTGCACGCGCAACGAGAACCCGCTGCAGATCAGCCGCGACATCAAGTCCGAGGTGTCGTGGTCGTGCGAGAACGCCCACGACATCACCTCGGCGCAGGCCTTCTTCTCGGCCTACTGCGCCATGAACGACGGCACCACGTCGTTCCCCACGCCCTCGCCGCCGCCCGGCGACATGTCGTACTACATCACGGCCCTCGACGGGTATTCGTCGCTCGACTCGTGCGCCCAGTCGGGCCTCGCCTCCATCGTCGACGCCCAGACGTACAACTTCTGCCCCGAGGGCCCGCAGGCCCTGGCCTCGTGCGTGTGCCTCAAGGGCGGCCGCTTCAGCTCCGTGTCGAGCTCCCTCACGTCCGAGGTCAAGTGGGACTGCTCGTCGACGCGGCAGCTGGAGAACGTGCGGTCCGCGCTGGACGTGCTGAACTTTTACTGCGACGCCGCCAAGGGGGACGTCGTGGCGACGGTGACTGATAGTGGTGAGTGGCCTTTTTCTTGGGGCACGTGAAATTTTGGTTCTGACTGAGTTTCGCAGTCTCGCAGACGTATCCCACGGCGCAGACCGGAACGGGCAGCCGCACCGACGGAGCGCAGCAGACGTCGCCGTCGGGTTCCTCTGCCGCCGCGACGGGCGACCCCAGCGCCACTGACGGCCTGACGCCTCCCGCCGGTGACGGCGGCGGTGACGGGGAGGGCTCGGGGGTCAGCACGGCCGCCATTGCGGGAGGTGTCGTCGGTGGTGTGGGAGGCCTGGCCCTCGTCATTATCCTGGCCTGGTTTCTGATCCGCCGGAAGAGAAAGGCCGCAGCCGCGGCCTCGGCGGATGGGTCACCGGTGGACGCTCCGGGGAGCCCGCATTTCCACACGGGCAAGGAGGAAATTCTCCCGCCGACCGCCTTGGAGCTGCACGAGCAGACGTGGAAGCCGACGCCGTCTGAGGTGCATGGGAGCCAGATGTCGCCGCCCACGGAGCTGCAGGGAGCCTGGGCGAGGGGACCATCTGACGCGGCTGAGCTGCACGGGCAGGCGACTGTGGCAGAGGCGCACGGCGTGCCAGTGCAGGACGAAGCATCAAGGGCGCGGCTGGAAGGGATGGGCTGGCAATCGGGGCCCGTTGGGGAGTATTCCGAGCTCGAGGCTGGCCGGGGCACTGCGCGGTGAGATGTTTGCAGGTTATGCAGGAGAAATACCATGATAAAAGTAATGAAACGTGATTGTTTCTTTTCACGAGGTGACGGGGGTGCTATGAATGCATGGGCTGCTTAGTCTGCGATCCGTGAGGAATCTCAGAGAGCCTCGCTCAGAAAGACCAACCCCCCTCTGCTGGTATCCCCCATGTGAGTAAACCCCTGATGCGGCCGCGGCCGCACAGCTTGCCTGTCGAAGTCCTTCGCCACGAGATCCCAATACTGCCGCCACAGCATACCGTAGTCCTCCAGGCCGCCGAGGTAGCTCGCGTTCCACCCAAAGTGGTCCCCGCCGATCAAGCCCGCCAGAAACGGAATCTCGAGCGCGGGGTCGACGGGAGGCGGCGTGTTATAAACGGTTGTGCAGGTACCGGCGCGACAGGAGGCGTCTTCGTCGAGCCGCCAGATAGCGTCGGGGGCGAGGAGAGCGGCGCCCAGGGGCAGGACGCGGCTGCGGGTGCGGTGGTGGTGGTAGAAGATGCCGTGAGCGTCGAGGTGGTTGAAGAAGCGCGCGAAGGACGGGCCACGGAAAAAAGCGATGCTGCCCATTTCGATAGGGGTGGGGGTGGCACAATGCGGACTGTCGATATCGAAGGCAGGCTCGATGTTCGATTCTTTGCGTTTCTTGGAGGGGAGCTCCAAGTCGAATGCATCGTGGTCATTATCTTGCTGAGGAGTGTGGCTATTGCGTCCTGGGTCTGCAGCCTTGGACGCGACGGCACGAGTGCCCTCGGGAATCGTGTGGGCGTACTGCCTGAGCTGTTCATCCTTCTTCAGGCCCAGTACCCAGCTGATGTCAGCAGCAGGCTTGACGATCTCAGGATTCTCCTCGATGAACTGGGCTGTGGTCTGGTATAGACTCTGCGAAGCATCAGCAATGGCATCGCCGAGATCAACACCGGTATGACCATAGACTCGGTTGCCATCGCGCATGGCACGAAAGGGATCGAACTTGAAGTCAAAGGCGTAGCGAGACTAGGACGCTGCGTTAGCAAAGGCATCAGGGCAAACACGGCGTCATCCAGGAAGGGCACTCACGCCAGCGTCCACCTTCCAGAAGAAGTCGTAGAACTTGAGGCGGCTCTCCCGGGCAAAGAGCCCAGCGTGCCAGCGCGCCTGATGGTGGTGTATCCCCACATCGGGGCCCTCGCAGCTCTTTCTCTAGAGGAGCGCGTGGCTCTCCTGGAAGCGGCGGGCATCGATACCGGCAGGGTTGGATTGGTACGAATCAGGCATGACATCGAAGGTGCAGACGGCGGGCGTGGCGTTGGAGACGGCCTCCTTGAAGGCGACGGAGAGCTCGCAGGCGCTGAAGAAGCACCAGTCGTACTCGTGATGGTTGTTGAAGCCTCTTTCAATGTCGTGCATGCTGGAGAGCATGCCGGCGATGTCGTCGCTGCTGGCGAGGGTCACCAGCGCGGCGCGAGGCCTGTCACGGCTGACATGGGACGCGTGGACGAGGCCGAGGGCGCCAAGGAGGACCAGTAGCGAGCGCATGATGGGCTTGGTGTGCGTTATTCTGCGTGAGCGTGGGGTAGGTGAGTGAAGGATATAAGCGGTTTGTAGTGAAAATGATCGAAGGTATGGGATGAGAGGATCGTTTAGGATGGTGATGGTTAGGGGCGAAAGGGTATCTTTGTCGGAGGTAGGAATGAGAAAGGGTTTGGACAAGACGCGTTGCCTTCTCCTACGGAGAGACGGGGGAATATCGCTCTTGCCTCTTTCGATAGCCCCCTAATTCTCCAGTCCATGTTGATTAGCGCCCAAAGCAACGACCATAGCCTCTGGAGCACCCCGAGCGTCTGCCTGTTAGACGCCTGAAAGACGAGGCGTAGGCGCCAGTTCAGGGTTTTGGGGATCTCAGGGGCATCCGCGTCTTCTCGATGCTCGTCCACAACGCTGCCTTTGTAGTACAGCCGTCGTGTCGATTGTCTTAGCCACCTTTGCCATCTGGCCTGTCTTGCCTGCGTCCAGCTTGCGTCTTGTGAGCCTCTGCCGCTCCTGTTATGTTCGATACGCAAGCTGCATTTATCGCCTTGGTTTTGATGGTCGTCCTCCGTCCATAAAACCCCTACCGCTATTCACCTGGCCTCTTCACCAGAAGCTGTAGATACTAGCAGCAGGTACGGGAAGAGGTAAAGCTTCGAGCTTCCTATACTAGCGAAGGGGCGATGTAGTGCATGCCAACACAAAGCAAAGGAAAGCAATGGGCAAGCTTCCCAGGAGAACAGAGCTATGCGCGAGGAAATGAATCCTCAGGGGGAAGAAAGGCATGCCCTGGACAAAGCCAGGCAGACATGGGTAGTAATGTTAAGATGTAAAGGATCCAGCCAGTCATTCAGCACTTCACCCGTGTCACGAATATCAAGGGATGTAGCAGACGCAACCATATTTTGGATTATTGTTCATTTCCAACACAGGCATGTTACCGGTACCTACCAGACACCAACACCCGAACGCCAGACCTTCCATACCTCATCACGCCTGCGGCACAGTGCCTTTTCTCCTCTTCACCTTGATCGTCACCTCGACCGGCGGGATGATGGTCGCACCGACCCACTTCGGCTTGGGCCTCTCCCCCTCAAAGGGAGCAATGTCGTAGTTGAGCAGGAGATGGGCCACCACCATCTTGAGCTCGTGGGCCACGAAGAACCGGCCGGGACTAGACCGATTAGCATCGTCACCAACTGTACGGGGGGGGNGGGGGGGGGGGGGGGGGGGGGGGGGGGGGGATCGAGAAAACTCACCAGGCGTGCCTCCCATGCCCGAAAGCCAGGTGGTGGTCGCTCGTGGTCACCATGCCCAGCTTCTTCAGCCGCAGCCCCTCGTCCGGGTTCTTCTCCGCGGCCGGCAGGGACTCGTACTCCTCCCGCCGGCGGCTGAACCGGAAGGCGTCGTACTCGTCGGGCTTATCGTACAGGTCGCCGTCGTGGTGCAGCCCCTGCAGGTTGAAGGAGATGTAGGACCCCTGCGGGACGTGCCAGCCCTCGGCCTCGTTGGTGATGCCCTCCTTGGCGACGACGACGCGCTCGACGAGGGTGGCGGAGAAGTTGCTGAGGCGCTGGGACTCGCGGATGGCGCTGTCGAGGCGGTAGAGGCGCGAGAGGGCGGCCTTGGTCCAGTGGCCGCCCTCCTCGGCGAGGACGCGGGACGCCTCCTCGCGGAGGCCGTCGATGAAGTGCTCGTCGGGGTTCGCGGTCAGGAGGTCGAGGATGACGCTGTGGCCCGTGAGGACGGTGGTGTGGATGGCGGCGAACTGGATGGGCAGCAGGCGGAGGGAGGTGTTGACAGGGTTGAGCTCGCCCGTATTGCCCTCGGACTTGGCGAGGCGGATGGACCAGGTGATGAAGTCCTCGGGCGGGGCCCAGTTCTCGTAGGCGGGGTCGCCGGCCTCCTTGCGGGCAAAGTCGCGGAGGCGCTGCTCGATGAGGGGAATGGTGTGCTTGGAGGCCTTCTTCCAGTGGCGGCGGTTGGGCAGGGTGACGAGGGGGCCGAACAGGGGGTGGAGGATCTTGGGGATCATGTTGAGGAGGAAGCAGTTGACGATGACGGCGTCGACGTAGGCCACCATGCTGCGGTTGAAGTCCTTGTTGCGGCAGAGGCCGGCACCGACGAGCATGCGGTTGGTGACCTGGGGGACGATGCCGAGCCATGCGTCCCAGAGGTTGATCGTTTTGAACTCGTCCGTGTCGAGCCCGAAGGCGGCGTCGGTGGAGTGGACGGCCTCCTCCTCGATGCCGGAGACGATGACGGGCAGGTGGCGGGCGAGGGACCTGTGGATGACGTGGTTGTACCAGGTGGTGCGGGCGTGCTCCTTGCCGAGGAAGTTGTAGTCGGAGTAGAGGACGTCGTTGTGGGCGTTGTGGGCGGAGACGACATTGTCGGGGCGCTCGAGGAGCCAGGCGGTCTGGGAGCGGGGGAGGATGATGTCGTAGGCGCGGGAGACGGCGGCGGGGACGATGAAGGCGCGGTCGTTCTTCGTGTGCTGTGGCTGTCAGTTCGGCGTCTGAGAAGGGGGGTGCTCTGGCAGAGGGGTTGCTCTGGCGGAGATGGGAGCAATAGCAGTGGGAGCAGTGAGAGACGCACCTTTTCGTAGCCCTCAATGATCCAGTCGCGATAGTGGAAGACGTAGCCGAAGAAGTTCCTGAAGCCCGGGATGAAGCCCCTCCCGTGGCCCACCATGGGGATGGAGGTGGGATAGGTGGGCTTCCATGTGTAGTCGACGATGAGGGAGCCGACGAAGAGGACGAGGAGAGTGGCGGCGAGGCGGCCGATGGTGATGGGTTCGAGCAATTGGGCGCGCAAGCTCGTGTGGTGGTGGTCGGAGACCAGGGAGGCGGTGGCGTTGATGTCGGCCATGCTGGCGGCCGGAAGGGGGAGGTTGTCGGTTCAGGCTGGACAGGTGTGGGCAGTCATCGTGGTGAGGTCGGGACTGAAGCGATGGGAGGCCTAGAAGGTGGTGGGTGGTGAGGAGCCGTCGTGGTGTTTATGTCTCGGAAGCTGAGGCTACCCGGCATCTGTGAGCAGCCCGCGCCCGCGAATCGCCTAGGGCTGATGCTGCTAAGGAGTGGTGCTCTAGCAATGGCAGCTAGGGGGAGGGGAGGGAGGGGGGCCGTGATGGCGCCGTCGCTAACCTGAGCAGGCGCGATCCAACCCCAGAGGGCAGGGTAGACGGAGCAGACTGAGCAGCAGGTGCCACCTCTGGTTGGGCGCGGGGTGGAGGGCCCCGCTGTTTGGGGCGAGCTGCAGGGGCTCCCGGCACTGTTTCAGCCGCTGGCCTGTGCCGGAGCTTCCCTCGCACGGGCCTCTGCTGACCATTGGGCCTCGCCCACTGGGCTCCGTGGAGGCCGGTCCTGGGGCTGTCGGGTGCCTGGCCTGTGATGCCCGTCCACGGTCACAACACCACCCCACCATCACCATCACCATCACCATCGCCATAACCATCATCGCCATCACATTGCCATCAACTTGCCCACCGAATACGCTTCATCACCGTCATAAAATCACCGCCTTCAACACCTCGTCTCATTACGCAGATCCATAACTGCTTCCTCAACCACCCACTACCCAATCACCAGCCGTGCCACCCGCCCCGAGGGCCCCGACGCCCAGCACACCTTGCGCCCGACACACTCGACGCTGTCAAAAGCCCCCTCGTCAAACCCCGTCCACGTCCGCCCCCCGTCCACCGTCACGTCCGAGCCCGTTGGCCCAACCGCCACCGCCACCCTGCAGAGCCCGCCCACCCACGCCGCCGCCGACCGGTACCCCTGAGGAAACACCTCCGCCGCAGTCCACGTCTCACCCCCGTCCTCCGACCACGCCGCGTTGCGCTCCGCCCCCTCCGGCACCGTGAAGTCCCCGCCCACCGCGACCCCGTGCCTCTCGTCCCGGAACCGCACCGAGAAGACGCCCCCCGCCTCGGCGCCGGCAATCTCCGCCGACGCCGCCTCCCAGTCGTGTCCGTCGTCGCTGCGGAACACCCTGCCCGGATCCACCCCGCCCGCCGCGAGGTACCACCGTCCCGCCGTCGTCGTGATGCACGTCCCGCTCGCCGAGAAGCCAAACTCCCCCGGGAGCGCCGGCGCCATGCCGCTCGGGTCGACGACGCTCCAGCTGCGTCCCCCGTCCGTCGTCTCCGCGAGCCTGAACTTGCCGTCCACCGGGTCGCTGACCGCGAGCCCTCGCTGCCCGTCCTCGAAGTCGACGCAGTTGTAGAACGCCGTCGGCTCCTCGTTCGTGAACACCAGGTCCCACGACGCCCCGCAGTCCTCCGTGATGTAGATGCGCGAGTCCGTCCCCTCGCCGATGGACAGGATGACGGCCCGCTCGGCTGAGAACGCCTGCACGTCGCGGAACTGCAGCGCCGCGTCCTCCGGCGCGAGGACCGGCCCGACCGACGCCCACGTCGCGCCGCCGTCCACCGTGCGTAGGACGGTGCCCCGCGTGCCCGAGACCCAGGCCGTCGTGTCCGAGACGGCGGCGAGGCCCCGGAACTGCGCCGTCGAGTTGGTGGCGAGCAGCTCCCAGGACAGCGCCGGCTGCTGCCGCGTCTTGATGGGGGTGTGTCCCGAAGTAGTCGCCAGGGGCGAGGCGGCGGCCAGGCCGGCCAGGGCGGCGACGAGAAGGTGCTTCATAGTGGCGAGTCACAGAATTGGTGAATGGCTCTCAAAGAACGGCCCTTGAAGTCTCCATCACAATGATGAGTTGCTTTATGAGGTCTGTCGGGGCGGGGTGCTGTTGTTATCGAAATGAGCAAGCTTTCTGCGCTTGCCGATCTCTTGGGCTCCTTCCTCATTAGGCCCTCGAGCCAGCGTTGCACCAATCCTTCTGGCAGAGGCGTCTGGCAGTCCAGGCACGAAGACGCAAGGCGCTGCAGCTGCGCCGGAAGCCGGCAGACGTCGTGGTCGGGGTGGTCTGCAGTTGGAGTGAGGGGAAGCTGTTCGACCTTCCCGCCTGAGCGTCGGGCCCGGTGTCGTGCTCTTGTCGTGCTTGCTGGGTCAGAAGCTGACTTCTCCAATATGACCCCCTGCCCCCACTTCTGACAACTGTCTGTTCTGTGCTCCTGTCAGTCAATCGCCGTGATAATCCAGAACGTCGTACTTCCGAAACGAATAATTCGACGGCCGGCGTACTGACCATTACGAAGACTTCGGAAGCCCAATTTTCACGACTTGAGGAACTGGTTCGTATCATCTTGGCGGGTCATGAAAAACGGCTCTTTCGATACACAAGCAAACCGAGGTTTCGGTGCCCCGAAACTTTACAGATTACGAGTCTTTCTATCAAAGACTCAAGGGGCGTCTCCAACCGTCGCATTGGGCGTTGCACTGGCGAAGCCGTGCTGCAGTATGAATTCGTGCAACAGCGAGAAGTCATCCTGTGCAGTACAGTTCAAGTATCTCGAACATTTCCCTCCCTCCGTATGGCTGACCTCGACGATTTTCCTAGAGACCAAGGCGTATTCCGGGGAATACTGTGCAACACCAAGCCAGGTTTGCCGGTCAGGAGGGACGCGATCCATGGCAGCTTGCCACAATTGCTCCCACCGATCCAACGCGCGCAACAGGACGGAGCCAAAGCTCTTGGGCAGCATGTTGGCCCGGTAATTGAAGAGTACAAACTGAAGCGCTTTCGAGTATTGTTAGTGCAAAGCGCGAGCATGGCTCAACGGCAATCGAATACACACCTCCGATAGCAGCGTAGAGCTGGGAGCTGCTCAGGTTTCCGAGAGGTCCGGTTGCGGCATCTTCCCAATCGTCGTCCAGCAAAGCCGCCAACACATCTTTCACAGCTGGACACTGCGAAAGAGTTTCTTGTCTGGTCTGCTCCGCTGCAAAGCTTGACGGGCTGTCGGCCTCCCACAACTCATCTCGACAAGAAGGGTCGCGGGACATCTCTGCCACCGTTGTGTTCGGCGGTCTGTTGCAGAGAATAGCCATCAACCCATCAGTGCAGAAGGCCGCTGCAGCAAGTCTGGTGCAGGACTCTCTGTACACGAACTCATGCCAATCGGTCTTCAACGTCGGCGAGGAGGGTTCGGTGCCGATCACACCCAGCCTTCTCAACGCGTCCACGAGTGCTGGTTGCCGTTTAGTAATGACCCTTCGCCGAGTGTCCTTATCGTTCCTACTGAATTGGAGGGCGATCATCAGCTGTGCGGCTTGGCACACCTCGAGCCCCGAGCGAGACTCGCCGGGACCATGATGCCGCTTGAGCCGTTTGAATATGTACTTCTCCGCCATCTCACTTATTGTCGTCGCGGTAGGGGCGAGTTTCGTGACTCTTCCGGTTCACGAGAGTGAATGGTGCCACACAGGGCAATTGCCAAGAGCAAGCCCGGATCAACATTGCTCGGATCAAAAGTCGGCCAGTGTATCGACCTGGCCAGAAGTTTCTGCCCGCGAAAGAAAATCGTTATAAGACTTTGGAAGTTGGCGCAGGTGAAGAAATCCCGGAAATAATCCTGGAGGGTGATGGTGTTCAGGTTTGGCTCGGTGTCGATCAGCTGCTGGAGGTCGGCCTCCAAGAGTCGGACCTGTGCCGCGAGACCGTCGTTTGGAGCGGGAGGCAGCGTAAAGGCCATGTCTGCGGAACATCCGGCGTCCAGTACCGTGTCGCAGTCCAGCGACATGTCGAAACACGGATCGATAAAACCCAACAACAAAAGTCGTGGGTCGATCGTGTCATGTCTGACGTTGTCCACGGAAAACTGGTCCCAAGCCGTCGGCGTCGCTGCATCTCGTTCCAACTCTCCAGTAACGAAGACCTCGCTCACAAACTCCACCCTTGGATCCGTGCATTTGAGCAGAAACCGCAGCGAAGAGAACCTCTCGCCGGGTTGCTGACTGTCATCACCCCGGCTAGATCCCTGCCGGTGCGCCGGATCCGTGCAGAGGCGTCCGTAAATGCAAGCTACCTTTCGGGAGGAGCATCGCTGGCACGGTGCCTCCGCGTTGCAAGAGACCTTGATGCGCGAGCATGCGTCGCAGGCGCGTAGTTTGCGGACACGTTTCGCGTCCACCGGCAGGGGACGGCTTCCCTTGGCCGTGCATTTCCTTGCGTGCCGTCGGACGACGTCGACTCGACTGAACGTACGGTTGCAAAAAGGGCACGTTGCCCGGCGGCTGGCGGAATGCGCAAATGGAAGGCCACAAATCGAGCACTCGGGAGTCTGTGGTAGGGTCATTTCTTGAGTCGATCCAAGGTTTCTAGAAGGAACGTGGCCGGCATAAGTAGCATCAAACTGAGCAGTGCTTTGTGAGACAGGGGTAGGCATCAATACGTTTGTGGTGGTGAATGGCTTTCTTCCTCGTCAGTTGTCGGGTCGTCACGTGCGATGGATGTCGACTCGATGAGATGGGCTTCTTGTCGCCGGAAGCCCGGTAGTGGGGCAAACGCTAAAAAGGGGGGGCCGATAATGTGTGAATATCCCGATGCCTACCTCTTGCCGTACGATGGAGAGGTGTGAATTTCCCGGGTCCTACCTCTACCTACAAGGTAGTCGTGTGTAACAAATAAATAGACATTTCAGCGAGATATTCAAGACTTACCTACTTTATATTTCTCTATTCTTCTATGCTTGAATGTGTTCTTAGATTTCGGTCATCATGTTTCTCCGTAGGGGAACGGCGCGTAAGTTCACCCTCCAGGCATCGCCCGCCCAAGAATCGTTTACATCGCCAGCTAATATCAAATGCTTCAGCCAAGATGATTGCAGCCATGCGTCACTTGGCCATAGCACGGCAAATCTTCCATCTTAACCCGACCATCCATCCGAGCGCTCGTGGCACTCAACCCTACTCAGATGCGCCACTCCAGAAGACAAGTCCGACTACACAAGTCACGTCATATAAGCCCAAGCCTAGCAGCTTAGTAGAACACGTTCTGTAAAGTTCCCTTGATACCGCCAAAGTCCCGAGGCACGAAAGTTCTGACCGAAGTCCTCTTCAACAATCAAGGACTGGCATGGACTCCCTTGTCAGCTGGGCGAGGAACGGCTCCATGTGGCCGCTGACGTTTGGCCTCGCGTGCTGTGCCGTCGAGATGATGCACATTGCGGGGCCACGATACGACCAAGACCGGCTGGGACTCATGTTCCGCGCCTCACCCCGCCACTCCGATGTCATGATCGTTGCCGGCACGGTCACGAACAAGATGGCCTCGGCGGTCCGGCAGTGCTACGACCAGATCCCCGAGCCGAAGTGGGTGATCAGCATGGGCAGCTGTGCGAATGGTGGCGGGTACTACCACTACAGCTACAGTGTCGTCAGGGGCGTGGACCGGATCATACCGGTGGACGTGTACGTGCCGGGTTGCCCGCCGACGTCCGAGGCGCTGCTATATGGTCTGTTTCAGCTGCAAAGAAAGATACGGCGGACCAAGACAAGTAGAATGTGGTATCGGAAGAAGTAGATAGAGTGCTTTGCTTGCTGCCATGTCGGACCCCGAGGGTCAACGGGGTTTTATAACGATAGAAAGGCTGTATTTAAGTATGTGTTAACCAGGGCAAGTGTATGAGCTAATGAGGCAGCTCAGAGTTCCGTCAAGACAGCCTTGATTCGTCTGTTGAGTTGCTCACACTTGGCGCGCCGAACGATTGCTACTAGCTCAGGGGCTGGCCATTGGCAACCGCCAACGAGTTAAGCCTACGCGTACGTGAGGTGGAAAGAATGCGTAAAGAGCCAAGACTGTTATGTGGCGACGGTAAAGATCGCCCCCCAGACGAGATTGGAGGCGCGGCGGGCAGAAGCTCCAAGCGGCTACGCGCCAATGACCCCGTTGATGCTCATCACGGACTTGACGCCAGCCCGGGCTCCGGAACGTCCTACTTCAGAGAGGGAGTAGTAGTCAGTGGTTGACCACAAGCGCATCCCCCTGATGGTGGATGGGCTATCTCATTATCTCGAATCGTCTGCGAGTTCTCCTCGTGAGAAATGGTCCGGACAATAAAAGCGAAGAATCTGCGCGGCAGTCTGTTGGAGCGGACCGCAGCATGTTGCTTAAATCGGTGCCTGGAATACGACGTTGACGCTTCGCCTCTCGCTTGGTGCCGAGATGTACCAGCCAGCGAGCTTGGTGGGGTCGACCTGAGCCATGGTCCAGGCGTCGCAGTGCTGGAGAATATGGAGCGAGGGATGTAAGGCTCTTGAAATCGATGGACCTGGCGGCGGGGTAATAAGGGAGATCGTGATGTAATCATCCCTCCTGTCGATGTTCCAGACTCCATGTTTCAACCTTACTGAGAGGGACAAGTCTCCATTCCTCACGCGTACAGGGAGCCGCCAGTGGATGCTTGGAGGGGTCTTGGTGGTGATCTTGGGGTGAACTTTAGGGGGCGCCTCAGGGCGTTTAGAGGCCCCGGAGCCAGGCGCGACCGCGCGGCATTGAGGCGGTGCTCCGTATCGGGCGCCAAGGCTGCTTATCGCGCACCGCGCCCCACCGGCCCAGCCATCAATCAACATGAATCACTGCGCCGGAAACGGTGGGACGTCACTTCCCAAATCTCCTAATGCTTGTCACTGCCGTGGCAGGGGCGAAGATCATCTCGTTAGGTCAGGGAAGGGTCGTCAAGGTTCATCCTGCCGTTTGCTGTTCGCCTTCGCATCTTCGTATTTGGGTCTTTCTTTCCTCCCACCTCGCATCTCACAATCCACTTTTTCTCGTTCCTTCTCATTCCTGCTTGATTGATCTTCTTTCAGCACCTTTCGACCTTCTTCACCTTCGACTTGACTTCATATTCGACTTCGTACATTCGCTTGCTACCAACTTTCATCACGTTCTTCCCTTCCGACCACGTCTAAACCTTGATACCCGGCTCTCATCTTCGGCCTACTTCACACAACTGCCAATTTGTACCCGAACGACCCGAACCGCCTCCCGTCATAATGCGCTCCACCATCTTCACCACCGCCCTCCTCTTCGGCATTGCTGCCGCTCAGATTGAAATCCCCGACAACGTCGAGGTCCCTGACGGCATCGAGATCCCGGATAACGTCGAGATCCCCTCGGAACTGCCCAGCGAGGTACCTGACTGGGCTCAGGACATCGTCTCTGATATCGCCTCGGGCGTCGCCCCCCAGACCTCCGCCACCGGATCGGCCACATCCAGCCAGGCGACCTCCAGCTCCACCGCCGACTCCGACACCCTGCCCGGCCTTGTCGACCAGCTGCCGCGCTGCGCCGTCAGCTGCCTGGTCAGCGCCTCCAGCGACATTGGCTGCTCGTCCACCGACTTCCAGTGCCTGTGCAGCTCCGGCACGGACCTGGCCACCAGCATCGGCCCCTGCGTCTTGTTGTCGTCGGGGTGCGGCGCGGGTGACGCCAGACGTAAGTTTGCCGCGGTATGAATGTTGTAATGAGAGCGGAAACTGACGTATCCAACAGGCGCCGGCGAGATTGCCCCTCAGATTTGTGACAAGGTCCAGAACAACCCTGACGCGGCCGAGGTCGCCTCTGCTTCTGCCATCGTCGCCTCTGCCGCAGCTACGGCTGACGGTGCCTCGCCTTCTGCGACCAACGACGATGACAGTGCCGCGCCGCGGAACGGCTTCAGCTTCGGCGTCGTTGGCGCCGTGGTGCTGATGGCGTTCGCCATCTAGAATTGATTTGCGATGCTTCCATTATATGGCGTTTTGGGTTGTTATTTTGAGCATAGGGAACTCCACAAGACTGGACGGGCAGAACTTACTGGGCTCTTTCTCGTGAAGACCGGGAACCAAAGACCACGGGTCCGACGGCGCTCCATTTTGAATACACTTTTTGACACTCATCTCCGGCTTCGCAAACGTGAGCGCAGGCAATCCTACCAATCATCGGACCACCAGTTCTCAATTTCCCACAGCTGCTCTTTGTACGACGGGTCGTCGGGTCGTAAAGGTCTGACTGTTTGGAAGTCGATACCAGACGCCTGGAACAGCGACTCTAGCTCTCTCGCACTCTCTCCGGTCAGTCCCTGGACGAACACTCTCTCCAGCAGCGGGAACTCCTCCGCCGCGACACAGGCGAGATATCGCACCGCCGGCACCACCTGGGCGATATCCACACATGCCCCCCCGCCCCATTCCTTGTCCATGACCATGACCTCCCGCCGAACGTCCAACAGTCGCAACGAGCTCGGCAGCAGCTGCGCCAGTACATTGTTGTTCACGACCTGTGTGGGAACCTCCCCGCTCGGGCCCAGATGCGGCATGAAGCAGCCCATCCCGATCGTCAGTTCTTCCAGCCCCTTCATGTCCGCGATCGACTCCATCAGGGCGTTGTTAAACTCATCCGTGTCCGGGATGGGCTGGTTGCCCAGCTCTATCGCAAGCGTCTTGAGCAGCGGCGCGTAGGTTCGCAGCGCGCCTTTGGCCTCCCGCGGCAGCAGCGTGTAATTCGCGTAGGGGTCCCCGGTGGTGTAGCGGAAGCGTTCGAGGTTCGGGCAGGCTGCGAGGAGGCGCTCGAAGTAGAGCGCCTCCAGGCCGCTGTCGTTGAGGACGAGGTGCCTGAGGCTGGGAAAGGAGGATCGGAGGTCTTCGGTCTCGCCGCAGTGGGAAGCCCGCAGTGAGACCAGATTCGGCGCGGCGGCCGCGATGGCGTTGAGTTGCGAAAGGTCGTAGTGGTGGCCGGTACTGATTGCGGTCAGGCGCGGGAAGGCATCGGGCTGGAAAATAGGCGCGAAGAGCTTCTTCCCGAACCCCGTCACGATGGCTTCGACGTTGGGGCACAGGGCGAGGACCAAGCTGGGGATAGTGTTGTGCATCGGTAGGTCTGGGTTGGCCTCGAGGGAGTGTCCGCATTGGCTTTCGGGGTCGGTCCGCAGGGCGACCTCGCGCAGCTCGTGGTACAGCGCGAGGGACTTGCCGGAGAGAGACTCAGGTGCGGGAAACTTGGGGAGGCTGTCGAACAGGTTGAGAAGAAACGTCGACTTGTTGCGAAACAAGCGAACGTGATCGGCGAGGTCGGGACGCTGGACGAGCGTATTCAAGAGCATACACCCATGTTGCTTGTCAAGACGATCCCATCGGTTTGGGTTGACCGGATAGTGGTAGAGGAGAGGCGTGCAAACGATATTGAGTCGGCGGCAGGTCAGAGCGAGGGCGGCGAGGGTGACGCAGGACCTTTTGTGGGTGGCCTCGATCCAGTAGCTGGTGTCCGGGGTCTCCTCGAGTTCTTGTTGGTCAGATGGTAGGACGCAGTGGGCGCACAGCATCCTAGAAATCTCATGCAGGACCTCGGTGGGCATTCCCGTGAGGCGGTCCATGGTGGGTAGTTGATTCGGACGTCGGCTCGAGGACGGCGCGTGAGCGAAGCAGCCCTCACGATGCGTGACTTGGAAAAAGCGAGGAGCACCAGCAGCATCAGACAGCAAGCCGGACAAAAGTCGAAGCCAACGAATTCCTCTCAAGCGGTATCTCAGTTAGCCTGACCTTACACCACTGAGTGGTTGGGTTCTTGATGTGGCTTCTCTTGTCTTTGTGTCTGGAGCAGTCAGAATGGAGAGGCCAGGCTGATCCTGCACATGTATATATCACGTGGATGGAGCTGGCTACTGGTGACTGGCCATAGGTTAGCAGAGATGGAAACGTGGTCGCCCATGAGTTTTATGGAGGAAAGCGGCCACCGCATCTGCAGAGCCTGATCGTCGATATCACAATATTTGCTGATTGATCTCGAAATCTCCAGATGCCGCATTCCCGCTTCTCCGCCCCGAAGGATCCACCCCGAAGAATCCTCCCCATTGTGTGCGGGCCCGGCCACCCCTCATGCCTCGAGTCTACCCCAACATCTGGGAGCCTCCGAAAGCATGACGAAATTTCTGTGAGATACCTAACACATGGAAAACCATTCCCGGCGGAAACACACAAGATAGATATAGCAGACTCTTTGTGCCCACAATGATCTACCTACTTCAACCGAGGAGCTTCAAGTTTTTCTTTACGGGCTTCTTGACAGGGGGCTTAACACCTCAGATTATTACCTTAGCTTACAGTTGATCAACGTCCTTCTTTCCTCAATTCGTCTACAACGGCCCTCACCACCATGGCGGTCCTTCAGGTTGTCTCAGGCAGAGCTGATATGAGCCTTGCATCATGCAGCATTGCTTTGGCTGTTGCAGGCGTATGTTTTGACTTGAAACTCCCGCCAGCCTGCGATGTGCTGACCAGGTTGGACACATAACATAGGCTGTGGTCTGGATTGCTGCTAAAATCATCTACAATCTTTACTTCCACCCCCTTGCCCGCTTCCCCGGGCCCCTACTAGCCAGAGCCACGCCGGTACGACGACATCTTCATAATCTGTGATCTAATATAGTCTTCGGCTGACAGCACAGCTTCCCAACGTCATCGCCCTGCTCCGCGGCCGCATCCCCTTCTGGATCAAAGCCCACCACGACACCTACGGCCCCATCGTCCGCGTCTCCCCCAACGAGCTCTCCTTCGACAACGAGGCAGCCTGGAAGGACATCTACGGTAGCCGCCCAGGCCACAAAAACTTCCACAAAGACCCCATCCACGTGGGGAGCATCCAGTCTCTGCCCGGCGTGTCGACCATCACCATGGCCGGTGACGCGGACCACGCACGCCAGAGGAGGGCGCTTTCGCATGCTTTT
Organism: Verticillium klebahnii; assembly: GCA_002851715.1. NCBI lineage: Eukaryota > Fungi > Ascomycota > Sordariomycetes > Glomerellales > Plectosphaerellaceae > Verticillium > Verticillium klebahnii. The sequence goes on along the minus strand of NMXL01000001.1, from coordinate 540,139 downwards.
TCGACTAGGGCGCTGATGGAGCAGGAGGGCATCGTCAAGGTGTACGTGGACCAGTTCTCCGAGAAGATGAGAGACTTTGCCAGCCGGGGAACGGTGGTCAATCTGGTGGATTGGTTTGCCTACACGACGTTTGACGTCATTGGGGACATGGCGCTGGGAGAGCCCTTTGGATGTCTGAACAACGGTGAGTCTTGTTTTCTGAATGCAAACCGCTGTACTCATGCGAGCAGAGGACTTTCGCTTCTGGGTGCCCCTCATCAGTTCCTCGATCAAGGCTGGTGCGTTCGAGCAGGCGACTCGACGGCTTGGAAAGACCGGCGGCCTTCTCCAGAGACTGCTGCTCAAGCTCATCCCAGGCCACATCCGGACCACGAGAATTCAGCACCTTGAGTACAGCAAGGAGAAGATTCTGAAGTTTGGCCGACCACGCACCACTTTTGCAGGGCTTCACCACTGACATCACGTCCCAGGCGCATGGCCCAATCGTCCTCCGACCACAAAGACTTCCTCTACTACCTCATGAAACAATCCGACAGCGGTTCCATCAACCAAGACGAGGTCATTGTCAACGGTGCTCTCTTCATGTGCGTTCCCCTCTCGATGGTCAGTGGCCTGCTCCTACTGACGAGACCAGCATCGCCGGCACCGAGACAACAGCGGGCTTCCTCGCCGGCCTCTTCAACCAGCTCCTGCGCAACCGCCGCGTTCTCGACGAGCTCACGCGTGAGATCCGCTCGAGCTTCGCCCGGGACGAAGACCTCAACTTTGAGGACCTGGTCAAGCTGCCCTATCTCACGGCGGTCATCGACGAGGGGCTGCGCATCTTCCCGAGCGCGCCGATTGGGTTCGTGAGAACCGTGCCGGCGGGCGGCGATACCGTCGATGGAGAGTTCATCCCCGGAGGAGTGCGTGCTGCCACACCTTTGACGTGATGCATGTCCTGACGATTGCAGACCACCGTTTCCGTTCCCATGTGGGGAGCCACGCACAGTACCCGTAACTTCAGCGAGCCGTACAAGTTCCGTCCCGAGCGGTGGCTTGACAAGGACGGCAGCACGGACAAGTTCGGCGCGTCAAACGCCTTTTCTCTGGGGCCGAGGGGGTGCATTGGGCGCAAGTGAGTTCATACCAGTCGATTTCTACATGGGCAGCATCGCTAATAGGTTTGCAGTCTGGCGTACATGGAGATGCGCCTCATCATCGGGAAGCTTCTCTGGCACAATGATGTTGCTCTGCACGGAATGCAGAACGCTTGGGATCCGGACAGGGACTATCCGGGGCTGACGGTGTACAACAACTGGATGAAGCCGGGGCTCTATGCCAAGTTGACGCCGCGAAAGCTTTGAGCCGGAACCGGACTGGGATAATAGGAATAGGAGCTACATATATCCTTCTTCCATTAGCAGTCACTGTTGCATCTGAGGTCCTTTATTATTCACATCTCCTATATTCACATCTCCTTGACTGGCTAGCGCAGCTCGATTACAGGAGCAGAACGCAATAATTTTACCATAGAGAAACCACGCGCCTCGGTCTCACATTGCATGAGATCAAACGCGCGGGTCCGGACGTCCGGGAGAACCAGGCAAGGCAAAGCATATCCGCTCCGGAACCCCGCACGGGACCGTTCTCCCCCACCTCCCTCCAACACCTGATTCAGCGACCTTCCAAGTCTTCCTTGAAATATGTTCAAGGCAGACGGACGGCTTATTAATAGTCGTCCACGTTTCTATCTTGCGTGCAGCAGCTGTGATCGCAGAAATTAAGCTAGAAGAGACTGAATACCGAAACATCCTGCAGTAGTATCTCTGGGATGTGCAACACTCGCAGCGATTTTGCAACTGCATACCTTGAGTGCCGACAACTCGGGTTGACGACCTTAGCATTCTGGCATGTTCGGTATTAACCCAGCGCATCGAGGGCCTGGATCTCATTTTGCATTGCTCTTAGAGCACCCATGCCCAGCAGTGTGACGAATCTCCCGTAGTCTCCAAAACCGATGCCAACCACAACTAAGTCTTGTCTTCCACTCACACCTGGCAAGAAACACACAAAATGGAAAGACTGCGTCCCGAATTAACAATGCTAGCACCAGTGAATTGACCGGCATCCCAAAGACATGTGCGCATTCTCCGCGGGTTGGCAATGTAGTTGATATGTTGGTACCCTCGGGAAATATTCCAAAAAGCCATCGTGACGGCGTCCTTGTATCCTATTGCAGGCCTTTCGAGATCAACTTACGAAGAAGCCAGAGCCGTCAACGCTGAAGACTGTATCATCCGCAGCCGTGTAGAGTCCAATATACGGACTCTCCACTTGCTTGCTTGGGCTGCATTACCAGTACATTGTAGTAGTGAAAGCTATCTTGAAGAGCTTTACCGTTGCTTCTGAGAGGCAGAGAATCTTCATCTCAATGAACCATCAAAACGGCTAGTCCAGTATCACACGTCCAGAACGAGCACCTCGCGCCCCTTTAGCAACCGGCTATTTGCAGCAAGCCGACGCCCATAATGGCATTACTAGCGTCAGCACGATCTCGCGGCCGGCCCAGCACCACGTCCAGCAGGCCTCGTGGTGCCGCATTCAACCGGGTACACCAACAGCAGTAATATGCCGTGCATGTTGCGGACTGCGGGGAGAGCAATCCGGAAGTTGACGCAGACGCTGGCGCGACAACAACGCCGTCACACGGCAAACGAGCACGTCGCCTTGGACGAGCAACGCGCCGGCGGCATTGGTAAGCAGCACCGGTGATCCCTACTGCCGTGGACGAGGGATCGGCACTTCAGCTTCAGGATGCCCGATGGGCAAACGGATCGGGTGTGGGCGTCAGCTGTTTCGGAAGCGTCGATCAAGGGCTTCACCCGCCATGCCTTTGGTCCGCCGCCACGCACGCCTGACTGAGGATGACTGCTCCCTGGTCGAGGGGGGTGGGCCGTTTTTTTTTTTTTACTCAAATCTCGTCCAAACTTGGTACGCGGCCTGGGCCGGGCTCCCATCCATGGCACGGAAGTGGGCTTCGGCGGGCCGACCAGAGACTTTCGCCCGTTCCATGGTTCGCACCGCCTGTGATGATGACCGACATTGCATGTGCACCACTGGCGGTGGGTGGCGCCACCCCTCATTAACCAGATTCCGGAGCATGGAGCATCAATCCATGCACTGGGTGCCTGCGTCGAGCCCGCGCTCCGCGCGAGAGAAGGCTTCTCCCCTTGGAGAGGACATGAAGTCGAGTCGTGATGTCGGCGGTGTAGACCCCTGTCTGCGGATGAATAGCAGCAGCGCTAACCCTTTCCGAGGGTAAATACACAGGTAAAGACCCGGCGCTGCGGAGTCGAGATGGACGACGCACTCGAGGCGCGAGACATCCCAGACACTGCAATGCACACTACACTATTCCAAGAGGGAGAACTGTGGACAAGGGACATCAGAGGCTAACGAATGGGCAGGTCGGATGGCGAACGCCCATAGGCGATTGCAAGGGTGGTGTGATGCAAAAGAAAGCTCGACGTGACAGCCCAGAAGCAGGGGCGTGGGCCTAACGGCCGAGTCACAAGCCCCAAGGTAGCATAGCATCTCGATCGGTGGACCGGGTGGGATGGCTCTCCCATTTCAAGCACGGGGCTGCCGTGGAAGCGGAGGAGAATTTGCCGGTTTGGGAGATCAAGCTGTCGATGGATGCTCGAAACGAACAACAGGTTTTCCGATGGGGCACAACATTGGTGTTGGGATCGGCAGAGGCACTGTTGAGGCATCGAGAACGGGGCCCTCCGGGGCAGTTAGTCGCAGTGACGCTGCAGGTGGCATGCAGAACCTGTTTCCAGAGGTGGGACAGCCTCGAGAGAGGTGTGTTGTGTTGGGCCAGGGCTGGTCAACGCAAGGCGAGGCAAGGCAGGGCAGATGCGCCGGCAGTACCGTCGGTCCTGGAGCTGGCAGAGGCCACGAGGGAGCCCGAGCTTCTGCAGGCCACTCTGTCGGGCCATGTTACACGGCAGGCCACGACGTAGATGCGGGATCAGCGTCGGAAACCGCACATGGTCGTTTCGCTTCGTAGGGGGACGACTGGTAACCTCACGAAGAGGGCAAGTTGAAATGAAGACCAGGCGGGAATAAGCGGCCAAGCTCGGGGTCCCGAGATGGAGACCCCCTCCAGACAGAACGACACAGTCCTAAACAGGTCGCGGTGGACCGGAGCGACGCGGACAATGAGTGGTGGCATGGCTTATATGATGGCTGATATAGGGCGGCTGGCAAAGATTGCCCCGGCTTCTGGCCTGGCAGTTTGTCCAATAAGCGTCTGCGTGCCGTCAAAATCATCGCTTCCTGCCCTATCGATGAAATTATGGGCAACCGCTGTAGATCAGCAGACCCAGAGCAGTGTCGGGTCCGGTGAAGGCAATCTCTTATGCCCTGCTGGCGCTTGACGGTTATGCGGACGAAGCGCGAGCCCGTTGACCACTTGTGAGATGTGTAAAATCACAAACAGTCGTAGTCACAGGGCTGCTCCACGGGAGGCTAGCAAAACGAACATCTGGAGTATATCGAAGTGAGTGGTGCTTCGCGGCAGCAAACTGTTGGGCGATATGACTGGAGCTCAGAGTCTTGAGGGGTTCACCGCGGTTACCGGTCTTGGTGATCAAGCTCGGTCTGCGTCGAGGAAGGAGAAAATAAGAGGCCAAGGTCGTTTCAGTGACTGTCTTGATGACCATGAGAAGGCCCGATTCGACGACTGAAATAGTATCGATGGCCTGTCAGCTTTACATCAGTCGCCTGGGCTTTCAACGTGCACGCCTCCCACGTCTTGCCTGTGCAATGGCACGCCGTTGAGTTTCGTTGAGCTCCATGGAGATGTATCCTACTAGATCCTACCCTCAAGGGTCTGAGGAAAATGGCGGTCGAACGCCGAATCCTTCGAGCCTTCTTCCTAGCCTCGTATCATGTAGAAATGCTTGGTTGGGCAGTTTGTTGAACGAATATGGGTGACGCCGCCATCTGCCAGCATCCAGCCGTGGCGGTCATCCCCTTTTCCATTGCATCTGGTAAAGAGGTTGTTCGTAGGGCTTACAACAAGTTCGCTTCGAGTCGTGAGTCCGTAGGAGGATCCGTGGGAACCAGTGCAGGAAAATCGACTACAGAGACACTGCTGGTATCTTCAAACACCAGGTACCTCGTCGTGACCTCCCATTGACCAATTGTATGATGCAACACCCACCGTTTGGCCATCTGAGTCCGCATTAACTAACATTTTCTGTCGTCGAGAGGCCTCACGCGGCCGTCTCTCGTAAGAACATGGCCGTCGCAGGAGCAGCCGCGTCGACACCCGCGGCGTCCGCAGCATGAACTCCCGCGACGACAAACCCTGAGAAGCCGAGACCCTGCTCGTCAGAAGCACATGCTTCGTTCGTCAGTCGGCAGGGGTCTAGCGAGGCTGAGCCCCAACCCGCGACACAGCGCCTGAAGGCGATCAAACACGCCAGGCTAGACACGCGACGAACGCCGTTCGTCTGACCTCCCGCGTCGCCAGTCAGCCTCGTCGGCCCCTGCGCAGATCAGGGACGCAACATGATTCCGAACGCGTAGCAGATGGCATCATGATCGACCGGATCGAGACCGAGATCCAGGCGCGCTGATGTAGAGGGGTTGGGTGTTGGTAAACGGACGGTGCGATGTGGTGGGCGATCAGGGTTATGATCTGCCGTCGCAGGTGAGACGAGGGGGGACAGGTGGACGGGTGCATGACAGAAGCGTGTCGCGAATAGTACTAGACCGATGCATTAGGGCAGATGAGACAAATATGATGGCAGGATTACCGAATGGAGGTGAAGTTGTTGGTCGCGATGGCCGAAGCGTCGAATGGGTTACTGGACCCAGGAGGGCATCTCCAGGCTCGGCCGAGTCGAGACGCCGTGGCCATCACTGAGCTGGGTTAGGGTATTTGCCGCTTAGTCATGCTTCTTAATGCAAGCGTTTACGACATCCGCATCACGAACAAGGCTCGGACTAGGTACTCAAGCGATTACACATGCCCATGGTCCAAAATAGCCTTCTTAAGCCGAAATGGGGATGGTTTTTTGCTAAATCTAGTTTATATGTACAATAGAAAAATGTAACGTGCCCGGAAAGGTAGAGAAGCACGAAGAAAAGAACCCCTTGCAAACGGTAGTAATGCAAACCACCAGTATATCCCCAACCCGCGAACCTGAATCAAAAAGCAAGATCCCACCGGGGTATAGACCTTAGCGCCCAACCGTCATGAACCCCTACGCTGCCTCATCACGTCGAGAAAATGAAGTAAAACTACCAGCAGCGCCGCCAGCTTGCTCCTCATATAGATGCCGGCAAGCCCTCTCACGGATACTCTCGACCCCATACTGGATGGTTAGAGTCTGTGTAGCGATCCGCCTGGGGACCACTGCCACCGTGCATGCTCATGCTCGAAGGAAGACCGCTATCGCTGCTGTGGGCCGGGGAGGGGAACGGGTTCATGCCCATGCTTGGGGGCAAGGATCCGAACACATTGTCCATGCCGACTCCGCTGGATGGATAGTTGACTCCGAGGGCTATGCCATCATGGCTGCGGTGGGATGACAACCCCGGCAATATACCGAGGGAGTGTCGAGGCGACTCATGGGTCGACCCCTCCGCTGCACTGACACTTGGCTGTGCGAAGGACCCCACAGTGTATCGCAGTGGTGCCTGCGACGTGTGGTGTTGCAGGGAGCCCGCTGCGCTGCTGCCCTGATTGGAATTCGACGCCACGGTGGAAGCGTATTGTTGATGTTGCGATGTGCTCGGAGCGACAAATCCACCCGACGAGCTGACCCTTTGCCTCTGATGGGGACGAGTGTTGTCCATGTAGTCGCTGAACCGCTCGGCAACCCGTTTATTGCGCTTCGAGGTTTGGGACTGTCGAGAATCCTTACGGATTCTAACCCGTACACCCTGGTCGTTGATTGCCCGGGTGAGATATGTCGACTCGTTAAGGCCAGGGAACAGCTTGTTGGGGAAGACATCGAAAGGTTGAGACTTGATTGACGCAAGTTGTGTGCACTCCTGGCCGCCCATGTCGAAAAGAGTAAACACAAGCCGAAACCGGCCCTCAGCCTTGACGGAGACATCGCCAAAGACAAAGTACGCCACGTCCTGGTTATCCTTGTCTTTAAGACGGTGCAACGAAGACACGACTGTGCCGACGAGCTTGTTTCCGGGGACCGGCGTTTCGATGTTGTGGTCTCCAACCTTGACCAGGTGGCAGGTGAGGAAGTTGTACGGATCTTCCGACTGTCAGTCTCTAGGAATCCGACGCACTCAACATATGGTCTTACTGGATAGGAAAAGTCCTGCTGGATCACGGTGGTGCGAAACATCAAGCTTCACGACAGGCGGGGGATCTAGTGGCTTGCGGTCTACTCGTCTGTTAGAAGGCACACAGGACGGATCTGACGGAAGAGAACCTACCTTTGTCTTTTCCACCTGCCACGAGGCCAATTGCTGGCTCTTGACACATGGTGAGAATGTAGTCACCGTTGTTCGACGTGACCGGCTCGTGGGGTGAGCCAACCCCGGAAAAAGGCTGGACACCTGAGAGACTTGTCATAACTTTCGAGCGACGACTGCTAGTTGATGGCTAGGTCTTTGCTCCGCGGACCTTGGAGGGCTTAACCTGGTCCGCGCCTCCGGGCTGTCAATGTCGAATCTAACCACCAGCTGCCTCAGTGTAGTTCTTGGAGTCGAGCCACGCGCGACTATGCGTGCGTACAGCCGCTTAGGTGCTTCTCGGAACGACAGAGAGGATGTGGATCTCGAAGATGCGCCGTCGGAACTGCTATTCTCGGGTGACTGCCTTCCACAAGGAAAGCCGGCGAAGCCGAGTGCTTGGAAGTCGACCTGGTGAAGTCAACCAGTACGCGCCGAACGGCATACAATGTCGTAGAGGCGAGTTCTGGAGTGAAGCCGTGATCGTCTGATATGAAGGGCCTTTCGTCCGGGATAGTCGATCGGTACGATGGGAGGAGAGAGACGGATCGACAGGTTGAGTGCACTCTTGATGGCGGGGGATCCTCGAACTTTGTACGGTCCAAAAGTAGGAGGGGTCTTTCAAGGTCTGAGCGCGGGTAGTTCGAGAGGATCCCGAGCCCACCTACACCCTGGTCGTGGAAAGCGCGGAGATCGCGCACAAGGGGTAGGGGCCAGACTTCGGATGATAGACGACGCGCCTGCAGATACCGGGGTGGCGTCAATGCCTTGATGTTGAGGCGATGATGGGAATTACTCTTACTACAGGACCAAAGTGCAGATGGAGGACGGTCGGGGGGTCAACAGCTGGTCCTTGGGTGACGCGAAGGTGGAAGCGAGCAACAGATGAAGAGGTTCCGAGGACCAAATCAGTTCGCAAAGAGCTCGGATGCGGTTGTTACCTCGCGCTTGGCCGGCCAGTCGCACGTCTTTGCGCACACGGAGGGAGGCGAGAAGCGGGAGGCGGGATCGAGTGTTGGCCCTTGCCAGATCAGATAGGGCAGGGTGTGAGGGGCCGGCCGGGGAAGTGTGCTGTGGAGAAAGACTGAGCTGCGTAGCGGAAGGTAAAGCTGCAAATGGTGCTCCAAGGAGAAGGGGTTGAGCCAGGGGAGGAGCAGTGTTGTGTTGAGTGCTGAGCAACGAAGGTCGCGGGGCGCAGGCCGAAGTACCTGGCCAAGATTGCTTATGGTGCACCTGCTTTGGGCTGGAATCTGCGGGATGGGGAGGACAACAGAGACAAGACGTATCGAGGCACGGACAGGCCACGTCTGGCCTGATACTTCCTGTATGCGTCCTGTCTGGGTGGAGGAGGGGTGGCTCAGGAACGTGAGTGGAGAGGGTATAATGGAAATCGACATGTATAGCTGCAGTGAGGTTCAACAGGACCGGACGGTGGCAGGCACTTGGAATGGGGCAAGATCGTGAGAGGGGCAAAGAAGGATCCGTGGCCCCAGATGCTGGTGACGAAGCCGAGCCTGACGCGTCGCGGGACAGGCTGACAGGCCTTCTGATGAGAGGGGAGATGTACCGGCGCGGTCAAGCGCTTTGTTGACTCCTTGTCGATGTCGAGTAGGTAGAGTTTGAATGAGGTCCAGGCTGACAGGGGCCCAAGACAGAAGCGCTGGGTCGGAGGAGGTGATCCCTTTGGTCCGGGCAGCGGTGGCGCGGCTCGAGGACCATGGAGAGTCCGCTAACAAAGGCAAAGAGGCCTCGGTCCTCGCAGAAGGAAGATAGATCTGAAGCAGAAGAAGACGGAGACGACACTCTCGGTCTGTCGTCGAGATAGAGCAGGGTGATGGGGAGCAATGACGATGATGTTTAATGGCATAATGCTCCCCCTTGTTCACGGACAGGGCATGGCATTGTCTGTGCCGAAAGGCGCTGCAGGTGTGCCGGCCGGGGTGCCCCGAGGGGGAGGAGTACTCGTAGTAGGAGAGGAGAAGGTGGTGACTTCGGATGACATGTGTGTGCCGGGGGGGGGGGGGGGGGGGGGGGGGGGGGGGGGGGGGGGGGGGGGGGGGGGGGGGGGGGGGGGGGGGGGGGGCATGTCACGGAGTTGGGAGCGCATGGATTTGGTGGTGGGCCGAGCAGGCTGCCCAGATGATGCTGGCAATGAGCTCCTGGCCGCGCAGGGTTGGGTTTGCAGGCGGCGTCCGGACTTCTAGGGCGAGAGGAATCAAGGCCAGCAGGCTAGCACGTTGGTGTGCAGACTGGCTGGCTGGCTGGACGGGCCTGGTTGGGTTGAGGTCTCCAGGCTGAGTGTAACAGCGGCAGGGGGTGGTACCAGCACACTGCCCGCTGCTTGGTGTTGTTGACCTCTGACGGCACGCCCGGGGTCTTGTCCTGGTCGGAGGGGGCGAGATGGGCGGCATTGTTTTAGCGGTCAAGCACGAGGAGAGCGTGCTCTGTCAGTGAAGGATGGGTGCCATTGTTGGCCGGTCCTCGAGGAGACGCTGTCGGCCTGGGGATTGAACGGCAACGCTGACATGCTCGTCGCTCGGCATTGCTGCTCGTCGCTCGCCGCCTACGGCTTCTTGAAGACAAGACAGGCAAGCCGACTGTCTGCCACAGACCATGCTGGAAGGATCCAGCAGAGCACTTTGGAACGAGCATTCGTGTTGCAATCGAACCTAGGTGGAAGAGGCTTCGCGGAGGTCAGCATTGATCAGAAATCGGTGGCAAGCGTGGCAGACAATGTTACAAGGGGGTGTTTAGCCGTTCGTTGGATGGCTGCCAGGATGTCCGGATGCCAGGATGCCAGGTTGCCAGGATGCCAGGGTGGTAAAGATCCGGTCAAGCGAGCTGGAGCCCCGGGGGCTCAGCCTCGCACCCCAAATGCTGCCGATTGTCTGTGCGATGCTCCGGCCGGAATGGCACATGGCATGAAAAGAAGCTTCTGAGACATTGTCCTGGAGTCATCTTGAGCCTTGTGAGATCTTGTCGCGTGTTCTTCGTCGGTAGGACTACGCAAGCCGATGCTGATCGATGATTCCCGTTGGTTCGTCGAAGGGAAGCAAGGATATGATGATGACGGCGGAAGGGTGGCGCTCGTTGAGCAACCCACCGGCCGGACTATCACAACCAACAGGCTCAGCGATGGCGAGACACCAGGTCGATCAGGTCGTCGGTCCACATGTCGATGTCGATGTCGAAGGCAACGCCGGATCTAAGGTGGTACGAGATGAGGCGGGCGACCGAAGAGGAGGCGTGGAGTTGCAGAACGGGCAGCACGCGGAAGCTGTTCTCTCCCTGTCGTCTCATGTTCACACAAAGCATCCACCAGTGCCTTAGTTTGGGTAGGTACTGTACCGTGTAGGCACGGTGTCGCCTGCCACTTCTAAATCATCTATTCGGCCCCGGAAGCACGGCGCGCACAGTGCCATATCCCATAGTTCCTGCCCCCCCCTCCCCCCTCCTCCGGGAAGTGTCACAGCTTCTTTTCTGGCAGGCAGGGGGGAGCTAGCGGGCCTTCCCCCCAACCTTCTCAACAGTGCCTGGCGTCGTCCCCCGCCAGGATTGGGTTCTCCAACTTCGTCTCTGATCCCATTCGGATACGCATCCATCTCATCCGACCATCGCGTCAAACCGGACTTGGTCGTGTCAATGGGCCACTCATCTTAATCTCGTCTTCTGGCCAGTCGCTTCGCTTCTCTCCGAACTGTACACCGACACCACTGTTCGCCAGGTCCAGTTCGACCTGACACCAGACTGTCTTCAGCTCTCGAGCCCCAAGTGACACTCAACTCATGCTTCTGCATCCATCTACTCGGAGCGCGGAGAGAGAGCGCGTCGCAACCATGACTCACCAGCCGAGGCAATCCACCCCTCCCTCCTGAAACAGACGCTGGCGACCCAGACTCAAAGGGCCGGCCGCCTATCTCTGTCTCATCACCAATTCCTCACTCAGCAGGCATGGCACATCTGTCTGCCATCTCCCCCTCCGTTCCGGCGGGGGCTCGCAGCTGCCGCTCGAGACGCAGCTATGCAGCGGACCCTGAGCCCTCAGACGAAGCGAGCCCCAGAGTCCCGTATCATGCAGCCCAGGCGCCCTGGCTCCAGGGATCTGCTTTTTCTCTCCGAAGCATCGACGCCCCTCTGCATCCCCCTCCCCTGCATTGCACTCCAGCTTTCGGGTTGTGGGCGCGAAGGAGTGAGGGGCAGGCCGACAGGCATGAACAGAGCCACACACTCTTGAATCTCGGCATGCAGCTAATCTCGCACGGCATCAAGACCTGGATTGGAAGTCCGCTCAAACTGGACATCATCGAGCCACATCTCAGAATGTTGTCGTCTGCCTGGTCGGGACTCGCACCACCTGGCGCTCAGGCGCCCTCTTGGGCAACAAACCACATGCGACAGCTGGTGTTTGTCAGCCCAGGATGCCGTCTCAAAGATCAGCAAGGACCGACTTCCGTCTTCCGAAACCCCCTGTTCCACGTCTCCCCCCATCTTCGGCCCGGCCGCTGGGGGTGCTCCATCTTTCGGATGGCAGCCGCGCCGTGATTGCGGGCTGCGGAGGGACCAGGCACCCTCAGCGCGGTGATGTAAACCACCCCGCCACCATTACCCACCGAGTTCCAATTTCCACCCACTTGGACGTTTGTTTCAAGGGCAAGGCTCGATTGGTCCTCAGCCAAAGATGGAGATCTTGTTTGATGACTTCAGACGACTCCAATCTGTCATCTGACAGCTGCCAGGCCCTTCCGCCGCTCTTCGTCGGTCGACCACAGCAGGCGCTGCCATGGGTCCAACGACAGTTCAACCGGGCAGGCCACGACTAACTACATCTACATGATACAGACGGGACGGACCTTCGGCACGCTCGAGCATGACCTCCGCGATATCTTGCCCTGTCATGACTCGCTTGTCCCTGCGAACACTATGATCAATGTCAACTTCAGACTGCAATCTAGTCGTCGGCGGCCGGCCCGTGGAAGCGACCTCTCCTGGAGGCAAACTAGGGAGTCACGTCGTCCGACTAAGTGATGCGAAAAATGTTCTCGAGTCCGCATGTTGGATCTACCGGGCAAGCCGATTACGATGACGCAACACCAGCTTCTTATCTGGTTGGAGTACCTGGGACAAAGGATGCTGCAGGGGATTGCGGGCTCAGTCAGGTCGCCGCTCAACATTGCCGCTGGCTTACATACCTGAACTTGGTAGTCCAACAATCGGACCCAACCGGCCGAAATGTGCTGACCGGTAGTCCGTTGAGGACCGGGGAAGTCAAGTGTTATGTCTCCGCCACACCGTTGGTTCGTACCATCATTGAACTGAGCCCAGGGTAGAACTCTAACAAAACCATGCCTCGTTCCTAAGAGATATTGTTGAACGACAACCGAGCCTCCGCCAGGCCAAGACCCATCCTTTGGCCATTACGGCTATTAAAATTCGCCCCTGCTTTACGAGGAAGCACCCAAGCCCTTCCCATCTGCCCATGAACTGGAGTCTTGGCTTGTTGGGTCCCCCCTCTTCGCCTTACTTCTGGCTCTAATGTGGACGCAGACACCGCAGCAGCAAACTTAACTACGTCAGCTGCAACCTCACGAGTCACCACTGTACTTTCGAGAATCGAAAGTCAAGACGCCTCTAGTGATCCCCCTGCCTGGCTTTCAAAATACGCCATGTGCATCCCCTGGCTGCTCAGTTTGGCAACCAAGTATGCCCAAATGGTCATGCAACGGCGGGAACAGACGAGGTTGCAGTCGCCCTCCCCCCAACCAGCCTGCCGCCACGGAGGTGTACAAGTACGAGATTCGCAATCACACCGGCTTGTAAATTACAAGCTGCTCCCCGGGTGGCTAGAACGTGATGGGGCGCGCAGGTGCTGCAGACGTGGCATGCACCCCATGCGGCCTACTCTGCGAGCAAGCAGCCATCTTGCCATGGGAGAGACGCGTTCGGCCTGCCTCTCTTGCACGCAGCACACATGCTCAACAGAGACGGGTTAGGATCAGTTCCAAACATTTGGACAGCGAGTCAAGCAGACTGCCACATACGGTATGCCTCCCGTGATGTTTGACATAGTCTGAGTGGGGGCTTCGTCTACTGGACGAGATCTAGACCCCAAAGGGCGTGCATCTCTGGTCCTTCCCGCGATGGGCTGCCGTCACTTGTGGATCTGGTTATAGTGGCATAGGGCTATGATGAAGGATGCGGCGAGGTCGAGCTGTCAAGCTGGCCTGATAGCATCGGGGTGACCTAAGAGCTGGCTTTGGCCTTGACCGACTGAGGCTGGTGTAACATTCCGTGTATATGAGGCGAGCAGTCGTCGCATCGACGGCGGCCTCGCCATGCCCGGGGCCCGCGAGACGCGAAAAGCCCATCCGGATGAGGGACTCCATCAGTCCTCCGCTGACAACAACACACTCGCCAACAACCCCGCCGAACCCCTGAGCCCCGTGCCCCTTGTGCCCGGCTACTTCTCTCGAAACATTTTCCTTGAAACGTATTTCCACCGTCGGACATTATAACTCCAACCGCAACCCCCCTCCCAGATCGGCTACGCAGCCGGACGCCCCCGCTCGGCCGGCACTCGCCACAGCCTCGGTGCAGAGCAGGCTGGGAGACCCCCCATCCACCCGCCTCTTCCGTCGATGGGAAACGAGAACGAAACTTGCGCGTCGCTGGGGGGGTCCAGCCTATCCTGAACCGAGACAGCGGCCACCGCACGTGAGAACAGAACCACTTCCCACTGTGCTGCGACTCGAGTCCACCAGCCCGCAGTCCATCAAGTCACACACGGCACGCGTGCCCTGGTCGGACGCGAGCCGCCGTTACATCGCGGGGTGGGGCCGTGTGACGCTGGGGTGGGAGCGGGCGAGCGGCGCAATGAAACGGGCGGCGAGAGTGGGTTGGGGGAGAGGGGGGCGCGGCTAGGGGGGGGTGAGAGGATGTGCCCTTCCCGTGGTGTTCTCCTTGTTTTGTTTTCGGAGAGTGTTTGGTTGGGACGTGAGGTTACGGGGTTGGGGGGTGGGGGAGTGATCTGGGGTTGCTAACACGTTGGGTGACTTGGGCTTGAGGCTGCCTTTCCCTCGACGACTCGATCTAGATGTGTATCATCTCGGTTAGCTGGGCGTGGCCTTGGGGAAGCCATATTCACGTGCGTTTACCTGACCTGAGACGCGTTTTCGCTCTATTTCTCGGCCCGAACCATACAGGGGATGGCGCAGCGTGTCTCGGAGAGTGGAATCGGAGAAAGATAGAAAGAGTACGAAGCTGGACATCTTGGACAAAATTGTAAAATAACAGAGATGGTGTCACGGCAGCACGGTCACAGGATTCGTCACGATACGGGCTCGATCGGACAGCCTACGCCGACAGCTCAAGTCGACGACCGGGGCGGATGACCAGAGACTCTGGTCATTCGGTCAAGCAGTCCCCAGCCACCCCGAAAGGCTTCACTGTACTTAACTTGAATATCTTCGCGCTTGAACCCATACTCCACCAGATAAAGGGATGGGTGTCTTAGAGAGACGCCGTGGTAAGTTGTGGCCTCGGTGGGGAGACAACAAACGATGTAGGAGCGTCACGGCGAAGGCATGACGTGCATACATCGGATCCACAACGCCCTCCAAAACGGGTCTGGGCAAGAGGGACGGCTCTGTCGAGAGGTCAATACCTGTCGTCAAGATTTGCGGATTTAGTTCAGAACAGTTGTGCTCATTAAAGACTGCAGTATGCACGAAAGGACACAGTGATGGTATTGGCATCCATCGAACAATCAAGACCACCAGGCAGTCACCTCAAGGGCTGCCTTGCTCCCAGTACGCCAACTCCGGCTGCCTTGCTTCCAGTCCCGCCCACATCCTAGTATACACCGACGGCAAGGCTTGCTCATCTGCAGCTACACTCGACTCGAACTTCAATACACAACACAGCTCAGTCGCCTAAGCTTCCACGTCCATAGCGCCGTCGCCATCGTCGTGGTCGTCTTCGTTCTGCGTGAGGTCGAGCACACGAGCATATTGCACCGTGAGGCGTTGCAGTTCTCGGAATTTGCCTGGATAAAGCCGTTAGTTGGTGCGTGTTAGATGGAAGGGAGACGGCGACTTACCAAGAATCATGACAACGCCCTTCAACAGCTCCTTGCGGTCCCACCCACAGATCTCGTCGTCCTGGCTGAACCAGCCCCTCCCCTTGCTGGTCTCTATTTTCTTGTCTTTGAGTATGCCACCGAGCAGGCTGTTGAGCAGCTCCTCCACCTTCAAGCGCAGGCCTTCCGCGCCGATGCGCTTAGCGTACATGAAGAGATAGAGTCGGAACTCTTCCCTGGCGCCCATGTGCAGCGATGCAGCGATGCGGTTCTCCAGATGGGCGATGCTGACGGCGCTTTCAAAGTCCTCAAATCCGTCTCGCGTCATGAGCGTCTTGACAATGCGTTGCAGGGTGTATGCTCTCCCCTTGAGCAGGAACTCATTCGTCGTGTGACGTTCCAGGTGCGGAATGATGCCTGCTGACACCGTCGCGGCCTCGGAGTCCTTGTCCTTGGGCGCTGTGACGGGCCCGACCGCAGTAGACTGCAGTGCGCTGATGGAAGAATCGTTAGAATTCCAGTATTGAGAGCCGACGGCCCACCAAGCCTCGCTGATGCGTTGCCATGCGTACATGTCGCGGGCGTAGTAGTAACCGTCGCCATTTGTCAGAGTGACAACGATGTGGCCTGTAGAGTTGAGAGCGGCAGAGGTGACGCCGGGGCCCGGCGTGGCGGCGTTGAGGTTCAGGGTCGTCGTTGCGAGCTCCAGAACGGGACCCAAAGAGACGGGAGGGTGTGGTGAGGACTGCGTCTCGATGTTCCACACGTGGCAAAGGCCGACAGCGTTGATGCACAGCAGCCAGTGCTCGCGGCTTTCCAGAATGACTGGCTGAGCCTCTGTGACGATAGCGTTCATCAATCTTCGGCCGGCCGGTGTCCAGATGTACACGCTGCCATCTTCGCAAGCGGCGGCCCAGAAGTGCTTGTTGCCAGTGACTAGGATGACAGCCCTTGGGAGATAGTCCTGCCACAAGAGCAAACCTCGCTTCATAACAGTGATGTGTGACGGATCCTTAATCTGCACTGGGTTACGGGCTTCCAGGACAATATTCTCGGGAACCTTGGCCGCTTCTTCAATGCTCGTTTCACTGAGCAAAACACCGCGTTCCATCGGCCGAACGATGTGCGATCGGACCTTGGGAACAGCCAATCGTATTTGGGCGAAGGTGATAGACGGGTTCAAAACAGCTGGCCGCAGGAACTCGGGGGTGGGCGCGATGCCATGCGGTGCCTGGACCATTGCCGCGGGTTCGACGCCGTCGACTCCGTTGACAACGATGGGTGTCGGACCTGTCACTTGTCGTTTGTTGAACGGATCTTCGCCTTCCTCTGGCTCGATTTCGATAGCTTTCCTCTTGTTTCCGAGCAGCATGGCGGCGATACCTCCCCTAGGCAGGCCATCGACAGGTTTCCCGAGGTCGAGAATGGACAGGGGGGCATCATTTTGCGTGCCCTTGGCCGTTGATGTTGACCCGACCAGTTGAGTCTGTGGCAATGATGACTGACCGGTGCCTGAGGACGAGACCAACAGTGGCGCAACACGTTTCTTACCATCTCTGCCGACTGTGACCCGAGACTTCAATTCCTTCACGCGCTCCGCTGTCTTGTCGGCGCTTTCTTCAGCGGGCTTCTCCTTCTCCTTCTCCTTTTCTTTGTCGACTTCTGGCTCGTCCTCCTTGTCCTTCTCCGGCTCGGTGTTCCCGTTGCCGTTGGTCGGTTTTGGTGTCGAGGCAGTTGTGCCGTTTATTTTGGCGCCGTTCGTTGTAGGTTCCGCTGCAGTCGGCAGGTCGCCCATGAGCGCACCCATACGAGACTCTGCCGCCTTGGACTCCCCAGCCTTGCTCTGGTTCTCGAGCTGCAATCCTTCGACATCCTCCGCGATGCCCATGCCTTTCCTGGACACGCCGTATTTCTGCAGCGCCTTATCGTTCTCCTCGGCATTCGCGACCCACCCAAGCTCGCCCGTATTGAACCTGACCGCGATGATGGCGCCATCCAAGCTCGATGCGAAGAGCGTCTGGCCGTCGGGGGTCCAAGAGAGGTCCGAAATGGATTTGCCAGCAAGGTCCTGCAGGATGACCACTGGTCGTGATGTGTTGGTATTCCAGATACTGAGCGTCTTGTCCTGGCCAGCCGAAGCGATGACCGTCACTAGCGACCCGACGTTGTCGTCTGTGATCTCGGCCGGGTTCACAGTGTGAAACAGTCTAGGAGAGAACATGCAAACTTCGGTCGGGCCTTCGTGGCCGATCAGGTTGATCTCGCTGTCCCATCGCGTACGCTCTATGATAGCGACGGAGCTAACAGGACCGTTGACCGCGTTGGCAGCTGCGATGTGGTTACCATCAGGCGACCATGAGCATCGTCGGAAGTAGGTCGTCAGAGGCGAGCTCTTGAATGGCGCATTGATCGTCGTTTCCACCACAAAGTTGTTAACCATGTCGTGTTGTGTCGCGTTGGGGGCAGGGGGGGTGAATCGGAAGATCTTGATGGTTCGGTCGTCGCTCGCGGTCGCAAAGAATTTGTTGGCGGGGTCGAAAGTGATGCCCTTGACGTGGCTGGTGTGGACGGCGAGCGTCTTCAGCTTCTCAAAAGTGTGTCCTGACCAGACAACAACCTTGGAGTCCAGGCCAACCGAGACGAGGATGGATGAGTCGTAGGACCAGGCAATGTCCTGGACATCGTTGTCGTGGCCCACTAGACGCTTGTAGGTCTTCCAGTTCTCGATCGGGGGAGGCTCGCCGATGCCTACACAGACGGGTTAGCGCATCTTCAACAGACGGACGGGACTCGGACGCACCGAACGAAGCGACAGGCGGGTTTTTGTCCAAGTGATACACGCAAATGAGCTTGTCGTCGGCGCCTGATGCGAGATACCGTCCGTTTGGCGACCATCTGACAGAGTGAATGGTGCCGAGGTGATGGCTCATGTGGCATAGCTGTCGCGGCTTTCCGACATTCTCCTCTGTGTTTGTGCCGTAGATGGCTTCGGTCGACCAGATTCGGACGTGGCCGTCGCCTCCGGCCGTCGCGAGCCGTTTTCCATCGGGAGAGACGTGGCAGCTGTACACTTCGTAGTCCTTCTGCTCGCCGCTGTGGCTCAGCCAGGCTGGCTTAATGACGTGCATTTCTGGGTGTACGCATGGGTGTTGTTCGGGTAGGTGTGGTCATGCAGCTGTATCGATGATTGTCGCGTCGTCAATGGGTCGAGGGGATGGTGGTGATGGTGATAATGCAGGGTTCACGTTTGGCTTTGGCCCTGCGACGGGGAAACGCGCCTGGATTGCGACCAACTTTCTCTGCGCGCGTTGGCCCTGCCCGTCACAGGGGTACGTAGGTACATTAGGCTGGGGACGATTTGCGGTTAGGTAATCAGTGAAGCGTGAGATGGCTGACTCAGCACATCTGCTTGCTTGGGTCCTGTCTTGTCTCTCTGGTCTCGCTACCTCGGCCTGTGCGTGTCCCTCCATCGTGTCTTCCCAAAAAGAGCAGGGTCTTCGTTGTGTTGTTGCCTCAGCCTGGAGGTCCTCGAAAGAGATAGCCTGGCTGTCTTGCGAAGTCTTGAGCACTTGGAGCCTCCTCTCTGTCGCAATTGACCCTCATCTTTCAGATGATGGGAGCTTGGATCCGACCCGAAAAGCTCACCATGATTCAACCGATGAGGTCCCTTTCGGAAGACTAACACAAGACACCCTTCACATTCGATCAAGGGAGCACAATTTAGATCATGTTCATTTCTCATTCCTGCCATCTTTTCACGTCTTTTGGACACCGCGACTCGGATGACGCCGCAATGCCCAGCAAGTGCGGTCACCCAGGGGATGGGATTGGTATCAACAAGAAGCAAATTGGCAAAAAGAAACACGCTGCATGATGGCCGCTCGCTGAACTCTCCTCTCAACGCGAACCCGGCCGCCTCACAATCACCAAATCCAGCTCCCACGTCATCCTCGAGCCTAGCCCAGAGTGGTGCCGCTGCATCCGACAAAGGCGTTGCCGCTGGCGCCGGTGTGGGTGATCTGGCCAGCAATGGCGCAGTTGCCGTTGATGATGACACGGTCAGCGCCGGGGGAGCCTGTTCATCGCAAACACGTCAGTCTGGCGCCGAGGCGGAGGGGTCCGTCATGTCAGCTCACCTCCGGTGTAGACGCCGCTGGAGCGCAGGGGGAACTCCTGCCAGGGCCCGGCCGCGCGGAAGTTGAAGCCCTCGTAGTTGTTGTACCGGTGGGGGTAGTTGGAGGAGCCCGCCTGGGTGCCGGCGCGGACGTGGTTGCACGCGGCGTTGGCGGCCGCGTTGACCTGCGCCGTCGTGTAGTAGGTGCTGCCGCAGGTCGTGGCGCGCTTCTCGATCACGGAGCGCTCCTCGTTCGGCGAGGCGGGCGCGGCGTGCGCGGCAACGGCCAGGAGCGAGACGATGAGGGCGGTGAACTGCATGGTGACGACGGTGGTGGCACGGGACGATGGAGGCGCGAGAGGGCGATGCTCGGCAGATCTGCTGGAGATGGAGATGAAGCTGAGAGGGTGCTGTTCACGTTCACGAGAAACCCCCAACGAACAACACCCGGCTTTATAGACATTCGCTTTCGCTTCCAACCTTCTAGGTATCATCACGAGCACTTCGGGCGACTGCCATTCCCGTACGTTCGTCCGCTGCCGCCCCCAACGAATGGCCAGTCACGACTGTCGAGCGTGTCCGCCTGGCGCGGCTCTCTATGCCGATCACCAGATCGGAATTGGAAGGTGAGCCAGGAGCTTATCACGCATGCTCAGGGCCAGCGCTGCGGTTGGCTGGCGCTCTATTAGATGGTCCCCCGACATGGTTTCATCTGCGGATGCCGCGCAGCTAGTCTGGCCCATCTACCGACGGCACCTCTGGAGCGGCGTCTCGGCGGGAGGATCTGTTTTGGGGTGGTGCGGCCATTAGGATCGCCAGGGACCCCCCAAGACCTCTGCCGGCCGTCTCCGCCTCCAACCCCGCAATCTGCGGTTCCCCCAGGGGTCGCGCAGCAATTGGTATCAACGGTCAGCTGTCGGCATCCGCCGCGATCGGGGCCTTGGGGCCAACGGGAGGCTGTTAAAATGCACGAGGCACGTATCTGGGGCGCTAATGGGGAAGGTCGTCCGCGGTGCGCTGACGATACCGGTTCCTTGATGTCGCTATCTCCGCCGGCACGCCCATCTGCCGGCGGTTTTGTACCGCACGCACCGTATCAGCTCAATCAAGGTAGCCTTGGACCAGAGACTGGGTTATCGTGCGCTTCGTCCATGAAGCAGTAGAGAAAACGGGTCTGTGGCTGGTGAGGGAGCCACTGTGCTCCCTGGCCGTAGTTGTATGAGCTTTGCCACTTGGGAACTCTGCTCACTGGCTTGTTGGAGTGTAATGCCATTGCATCAATAGGTCTCGGTATTGGCTTTTTGAAGGCATTACCTCGATGAAGTGATTGGCACTTAAAACACACAAGCCGCAATAAATAAGTCATGGAGGCGAATGGGGCAGGCGCGGAGTGGTCCGCTTTGTTCATCGCCATCGCTAGCAGCTGAAAGAGAAGCAACCCGAATATAGATTGCATACAACATTATCCGGCCTACTAGAACTGCAGCCCGCCGGCCTTCGACCTCGGGTTTAAGGCACGCATGGTGTGCTCGTGGTGTGCTGCAGTCTCGCAATCCTTCCAGCCTGGCTCCTTCCAGAAGCGGGCCCAGCCGCCGCCGGCCACCTGCAAACAAAGAAGGGGGTTCGGAGGTGTGTGCGAAGCTTGACCAGTCACAATGTAGTTGATAGCCAAGAACACAAAGGACCTTCTACCAGGGTGATTTCACTGGAAGCTCTGTAGCGCCTGGATCGCGAGGGTATCGAGGCCGTGTTGTTCAACAGAATTCGACAGGCTTCAGAGATTTGAGACTTACGTGGCAACTGAGCCTTCATATTATCTACTGTGCGCGATAGTACATCTATCTATTTTCGTGCACCAACAGTTAATAAGTCCTAGTTGATCAAAACACTACCAGGCAAGTTAGTACTCAATTGTCAAGGTCCAGTGTTACAGTGTTGCTCTTCCTGATGTCATTGTACTCCGGAAGAATCAATGGCATTGTCTGATTCAGTGGCTTATATCGAGAATCATGCCTGAAACTCTGCCAAGTTGCTGTTTGCACAAGGAGGTCATCCCTGGATTGCATCCTTTGAACCCTGACAGCACGCCTATTCGTTCCACTGACAACTACTTCTGAGCCCAGACACAGCCGCTAAGGTCAGCCAACACTCGCATACATGAGTAGTGATGTACCTTGGTAGTTGAACTCAGCGATGATAGCAGGCATGACGATTGTGTATTGGCATTACAGTTGTCTCCCCGGGTGTATATCTTTCAAGACCACTCTCGCCGAAGATGCCCTCACTTTCCGCTTCCGACTCCATCAAGCATTTAGACCTAGCCAAACTAACTGCCCTCGAGCCTCCAAAATGTATTCCCCCGTCGCCCAGCCGGTCCTAGACCAACGCTTCAAGCTCGCATTCTCAGAACAGTGCCAAGCCTCCGAAGCTGCCCTCAAAACCGCCAAGGCCTCCTGGATCGCCGTCCAAGACGATCTCACAGCCTTTGTCCAGACGCCCGCTCACGAACAGGACAAGAAGAACCACGCTGACATATACACAGAGGCTAAGCTTGTCGTGGAGAAGGAGGACGGCAAGTTGCGGAAGCGTCTGCAGAGGAAACTCCGCAACGAGAATGGCGCGGAGGCCGCGTTGCGCCATCGGAAAGCCGTGGCGCTAGAGTTCTACCCGCGGCTCATCAAACAGATAGTACGGGAGCTCGATGTCAACCTGGCATGTCGGGAGGCTATGCAGTCACGGCAGGAGAGGTTGGTGTGTGGGGAGAAGATGTTGGAATGCAGGGAGAGGGCGCTAAATCGGCTGCGGGAGTGCCGTGATTGCATGGATGCCGTGCGTGGGGAGAAGCCGGAGATTCACCGGGAGTGGGCGTCGTTGGAGGATGAGGTGTTGGCTTTTCTGAAAGGACCCAAGGCCAAAGCCACAGGGAGGAGAATCGCCTTGGGTGGGAATAGTGACGGCATCGTCAGTGTTGAGACAGAAAAACGGCTTCAGGAGCTGAGGACGGCAAAAGAGCAGCTGATGAAGCAGCTCGAAACCTGCCACGGTTTCATGACGATCCTCAAGGGTGAGGAAAAGGCTATGACCGAGCACGTCAAGTTTATGCTGGAAATGGACATCAAGCGAATCTTCTACAACGAGCGCCTCAAGGCTGGTATGCAGGATCTGGTTTAATGGATGGCCATTTTAAACGATGGTGGCACTGGTGTTTGTACGGCGCCGCGAAACACGACCATCTCCTGGCCGCCATTGTTGACTGTAGACGCTGAAGTCCAGGGACTACACAAACATACCGGTAGGTCTCAGTGAAACCCTCACCTTGCAAATGATCACTCGTTATCAATTTTCTCGTTCGAGATATTTTGGTTCGGCATCAGAACTACCTTAGACAGAGCCCGAAAGACAAAAGAAGAAAGATCTGGTTGTAGAACCTGAGACCACCGCCGTAGCATGCTTACTGGAAGCCACTTGAGGCCAAGAATAAAATCACAAACACGTGCTGTCGGAATTAAATCCAAGAAAATTCATGGGAAGATGTTTGATGGCCTTACAGCCTCTTCATATTATTTTGCTGATGTCGAGGGCTCTACAGGTGCAGGCTTCGGAGGTGCTTCAGCAGTAAGCCAAGCTGGCTGACTCATCAGGTCACTCGGTCATCATGGCCACGAGTGCTTAGAGCACCTAGTTTCCTCTCTAGGACACGTTGAACAGAACATCTTGATCAAATCTTATTCAGCCCCTCGAACAACATCACCAGGAAACCCTCGTCAGCGGATCACCCAACATGGAAGAGATCATGAGCCCCGACGTCTACCGCGACGCCGAGATTGTCTATGACTACCACCGCATGAACATGCCCCTCCCCGCTCGGCCCGCCACGGCCATCTTCTGCCTCTGCAGCCTCGACGTCCGCGTCGCCAGCCGCGCCGCCCAGCTTCTCCTTGACGGCCACGCCCCGCTCCTCATCTTCTCCGGCAACACGGGCGCCCTGACGGCCGGACGCTTTGCCAAGCCCGAGGCCGAGGTGTTCGCCGACGTGGCCCGCGCCATGGGCGTGCCGGCGGAGTGCATCCTCGTCGAGCCGCGCGCGACCAACACGGGCGAAAATGTGCGGTTCACGCGCACGCTGCTGGAGGCGCGGGGCGTCGAGGTCGAGAGCTTCGTGCTCGTGCAGAAGCCGTACATGGAGAGGCGCACGTACGCGACGTTCCGGAAGCAGTGGGCCGACGCGGCGACCGAATTTACGGTCACGTCGCCCGAAATGGGGTTCGGGGCGTACCCGGACGAGGCGAACCCGCGGGGCCTGGTGACGAGCATCATGGTGGGCGACCTGATCCGGATCCGCGAGTACCCGGCGAAGGGTTTCCAGATTGAGCAGCACATCCCCGACGAAGTCTGGGAGGCTGGACAGAGGCTAATCGCAGCCGGGTACGACAAGCATCTGCCGTGAGGGAGAGAGGGGGTGCACAACGCGGCTACTCGTTTCCCGCTCATGCGACCTCCCACACCAGCGGCGGCTCGTTCCTCTTTGCTCGCCAGCGATTCGTCGCGGACATCAAGTCGTCGCAACCTTCGAAGAGGAAGGCCCACTTGCGCAGCATGCCGGATGTCACCTCCCAACCGTCCGGCGTCCAGGGATCGGACCAGGCAATCATGCCGTTGAGGGCGGCATCAATTCCGGCCAGGTTGCCGCAAAAGTCGTCTTCAGTGAATTCTCCCAAGGCGCGAATGGCGTTGTCGCGCATGCGTGGCGACGGCAGGATGTCGACCCATGGCGGGTGAGGGATGCGCTGTTGCAATTCCGTGGGGGCCAGGGTTTCGGGGATTCTTTTGGGATAAGGAAACAGAGGCATGGTCTTGTAGGGACTGTTGATGCAGACAATGCTCGTGATGGCAAGGATGGCGATGTTGGTGTGGCTGGCGCGCTTGACGTTGTATTGAATGAGGGGGATCAGATGATCAGTTGACAGAGGGAACGTGTCCGTGGCGGGATCAAAGGACAGAGGCAGGAAGCTGTTGGCAGAGACGGTGAACATGAGCAGGCCGTCGGGGCCAAGAAAAGTGGAAGGCTGATAGGAGGGTAGAGATCTAGCACGGACGGCGGCGCTCGACGGCGTCACCTGCGCTTGGTAGTTCTCCTTGAACTTTGCAGCCTGCAACTGGGCCTTGCGTTTCCCTGTAGATGGATATCAACGTGAGTTCGTGGCGATGCCAAGTAGCGGGACTTGATGCTTGGAACTCACGGTGGGCTCTCACGTTGAGGCGTGTCTGGCGCTTCTTCCGCTCGGCTCTGTCTTTGAGGCCGGTCCAGTCGTCATCGGGACAACTTGCCTCCGCGAGCTGAGGCATGTGGTCGATGGTGACCGCCATACCTCCAGGCGGCCAGGGTCGCTGCTCGATGACGCTCATGATGGGAGCGCCTGATGTGGTGTGCCGAGTTCGGATCGTCCGGGAAGGGACAAGGATGGGCCAGTCTACAGGTCCACCCTTGAAATAATGCAGTATTGGGGCTACTCGGGACAGTCTTCTGGAAGCGATCTTCTCGTCTGCAGAGTGAGATGATACAAAGGAGGCGGCGAAGGAGAGGACGCGGTGTCTGTGGCGGCTGAAGTCTAGATAAATGTAAGGCGTGTGCATGAGGCATGAGGGACGCCAGTGGTGCCTGATTGCTTGGACGTCCGTCTCCACATCTGGCACGAGGACGTCTATTGGGCCTGACAGCTAGCGTCCTGCAGACGGCTTACAGCGCTAACCTACAGCAGGCCTAGCTCCCTCCAGCGTCTCGGTAATCGCTCCGACCCCACCGGCATCACCAAAGCCTGGTACAGCCTGGTCTGAGGTCCGTCCCTTTAGAGCATTACCCACCCACGGCCCTTCACAGCATTTCAACAGCCCGACGCGGAAATCCATTTACACCGACGCCGCTGGCTCACAAGGTGGCCACGTCTTGCTATTTCGAAGCGTCCTCGAAGTCATCGGCAACATGAGCTATGACCCCGAGCAGATGTTGGCTGATGCCAGACAGCGGTTGAATCTTCTCGGATCATGCGAGCATAAAGCCTACGATGCCCCTTTACTCTTCCGGTAGCTTTCTCGTCATGAACTCAACCCATCTCCATATTCTTATACCTGATATAACTTGCCGTCACGTTCGCTGACAAGGCCCATCCGCCCGCCATGTCTTTCACCGGCCGTGACTACCTCCGCGCCCAGTTCGCTAAGCTCCCCTACCCGAGTAAGCCCTTCACCGGCCAAACCATCATCGTCACAGGCGCGAACGTCGGCCTCGGACTCGAATCAGCTCGCCATTTTGTCCGTCTCGACGCCGCAAAGGTCATTCTCGCCGTGCGCAGCCGGTCCAAGGGCGACGAGGCAGCACGGTCCATCGAGGCGAGCACCGGCCGCAAGGGCGTTGTCGAGGTCTGGGATCTCGATCTCTCGCGTTATTCCTCAGTGAAAGACTTTGCAGAGCGCGTGCAGAAGCTCGATAGACTTGATGTCCTTGTGGAGAACGCGGGCAGGATGACGTGGGACTTCTCAGTAGACGAGGACAACGAGTCCACCGTGACTGTCAATGTCGTCTCGACGCTGCTGCTGGGGATCCTGCTCATCCCTAAGCTGCGAGAGACGAGTTGGAAGCACGACAAGGAAACGGTGCTGACGTTCGTTGGATCGTTTGTACATTTCCTAGCCGAATTTCCGGAGCGAAAGAACCCCCAGATAATCGAGAGTTTAGCCGATAAGGAGACCGCACGGATGGGAGATAGGTGAGACCAGCTGCATCGACCTTCGGGACCCTCTCCGAACTTGAGAACTGACCCAGCGCATAGGTACAACCTCTCCAAGCTCCTGCAGCTCCTTTTGTGTCGCGAGCTGGCCGCAGTGGTTTCGCAGTCTGCACAGCCGGGATCGTCTCGCCTCACCATCAACATTGTCAACCCTGCCCATGTGGCAACAAATATCACGCAGAACGCCTCATTTCTGGCCTCGCTGTGGATGAAAGTCCTGAGTGCTCTGTTTGCCAGATCCTGTGAGGTGGGTGCGAGAACACTCGTCCACGCAGCCGAGGGAGGCTCCGAGACTCACGGCCAATTTCTTTCGGATTGCACAATTTCTCAGTTAGTCAATTACCTGATGACCATGAAGGCCTGGCTGTGCTGATACTACTCCCAGTGTTTCCACCTTCGTTGCTAGCAAAGAAGGCCAAGAGATTCAGAAGAAGTTGTGGGATGAACTGAAAGCCAAATTGGAGAAAATTCACCCTGGTGCCGTACGAGCACTCTGAGAGTCGCAGGGGAGCGGTCGTAATCCTCTGCGGCGCGGCAATGCAGCTTGAGCATTGCTTGTTGCGGGATGCTGTTGGAAGAACCGGGGAACGTGTCTTGATACTGATGTCAATGATCCATTTCATGGTTCAAAGTGGTACGGGTTTTCTGAAGACGAGTCTGGGGAAGCATAGTTAGGTACGTCATCTGCGCCGCGTCTCTATTTGGCTAGACCATCCCGTTCGTGGTCATGTATGCCACTTGAGCCATTCCAGACTGTTCATCTCGCCCCGAATGAGGCTCAAGACCCATGATGTGATGCATTTACCCTGCCCTCGGCTTGTCCATCTCGTTGTTGCGGGAAGCCTTCGGCCGAGGCCCGATCTGCATTTTGGACCAGAAAACACCAGTCCGATTTGCAAGGCCTGGAGTGTTGAAGCTGGTGAAAGAAGATACCCCTAGATCCTCCGGGATACCCATTTTGGTCGAGAACTGCAATTGATGTTCTTCCCCGAGCGACTCCGTGAGAGGCCTCGGACGTTGGGCTTCTCTAGCCAACCATTTGGTGGCGGTCGGGATGCTTCTTCTGTGCCAGCACCCGAGAAACTTCAGCGGCCATGCGATCCTTCGACAAGTTTGGGGTAGCGTGTCCCAAAAACGGCCGCGCTAGAAGTCCGCCTGACGATCAGCTCGGGGTGGTCGTCATCATGGTCGGAAACCGTTGCGGAAGCCCTGCACGTGGCGTGGCGGCGGCGCCCCCCTAAATTCCCGAAGGAGCAATGGTGGTCATCATGCTTCGGGAGACCGGCAACTACCTACTAACCTGCAGAGTCGGTCTGCAGTGCGCAAAGCTGGGCAGGAATTCCGTCAATCAGCAAAGGATCAGGTCAGAACACTCGGATCAAAAGCTTGGTGTGTAAGCTCAGTAGGGCTGACGGAAGGGAAAGATGTCCAGCCGTCTACGCCATGCAGATCGGTGCTTGTAGCTGCAGAAGGCCGACGTGTGTCGCTAGTGGTGTTACGATCCAGTTGGAATTCCCGCTGCTCGATCTCATAAGCCCTTGACTCGATCAAGCACGCAGGCCATCTACTCAACAATCTAACTTTTCGCCGGCCGCCGAATGCGATGGAGAATAGGCTAGAAGGGCGGCTATGAGAGAGCAACTTCCGAATCATAGCCTCATGGCTGACATCTAGGTACTTGCGCCGCTCATCTGAAACATAAATGCATGGTCAGAGCTCGGCTGCCCGAGTGGCTTTCAATAGTAGCGTCATACCGTAGAAACGGCACGGCAGAGGACAGTTTGCGTAATAAGCCAGGGCTGATGAATGATTGTGTCACGGACTAAGCAGGTACATTGACTCGGGGTCTAACAAATTACACCTCCAGTGAAGGGAGCTCGCGGTCTGGGACCAAGATGACCTCGTCAGCTACATTCACAAATCAGGTAACGAAACCGGATCGAGCCACGTTTGATCGAGCGGCGAATTTGATATCACACGCCGATCTTCTTGTTTTACGGGACGCTGGGCTGATTTCGGCAGGTAGATGTCATCTCACAGTACACCATTGTGCGACGGGTTTGGGGCGATGTGAATAGTACAAGTGGAGGTCAGTGCTGGCGGACTAGCGTCCAAGAAGCCGTGCTCTGGGATTCCGATTGCTTGTGCCATGGTCAAGTCCAATGATCACCCGCATGTGCTAGGGCCGGATCCCGTGTCTTCTAGGCCTCTTATGGCCATCCAGCTGGCGTGCCTTCGTCAACCGTCACTGCCACGATTAAATTTAGCCTGCCTTGCTGATCGTTGCACAAGCTGCTGCGCTGAGCCGGCGCAGTGAGCCTCGCAACGGCACCGAACCCGAAAGTGATGTCGTGATACACAGGCAGCTTTGTATAAGAAGGTCAAGAGTCCCCGCTGGTGTCGATTGAAGTGAAGGGGTTGTACAGAACGACAGCAGATGCCCCATCAACGCAATTCATACAAATAGACATTGGAGTTTCTTCCCGTAATCGACATTTCTACTGAGATTTCAAAACATCATGTTGGCAGGAATCTCTTTCCTGGCGCTATTCAGCCTGGCATCTGCCACGCTCGAGCCTCGGAGGCTCATGCACGAAGCAAGACATTTGAAGCCTTCTGTGCTCCACCGGCAGATCGGAAACAGTACGTCTGCGCCATGCAGATTACTAAGTCAGGCTTGGGAGTCAGTAGAACACACAGAAGGCCAGGGAGTCATCATACCTGTTGCGCCGTCAGTTGGTATTGCTTGCCTCAAGTCTGTTGCCGTCGACAAGGCACGTGATCTTGCCCTGCTGGACTACCTCGTCCCTTTCATTAGCTTTCAGAGCACTCTGGAGATTTTGGCCGATCCCCCTGAGGGTTATCTTCTCCCGGGGGTTGATGTTCTGGGCGGTTTGGAAGTTGTGAAGAAGAAGCTCGAAAACGATGAATACGACAGCCAATATGAGATCCTGTCGGAGTTTCGCAGCATTGTAAGTAAGTCCATGGGTCCATGATCTTCCGAGCCGCCGCTGATAGGTCATTTTAGTTCGTCGCCGCCAGTGACAATCACTTCGACTACTCTCCGGCCATTCTCAGCACCTTCCTCTTCATTCGACAACAGCTCGATATCGTCGCCCTCTCGTCTGATGGCGTTGATCTACCAGGGATATACATGACTGTAGATGCTCTGGTGGCAGGGCAGGGCAACCTGACTTTCAAGCCTTCCACGATCAAAGACATTGACGGGGTTTCGATTATGGAGTTTCTCGAAAAAGACGCGGTGAGAAATACTGCCAACTACCAAGACCCCGATGCCCAGTTCAACGGTCTCTTTTCTTCTATTGCCGGCAACGCGGCCGGAAAGGCGGGGACGAGTCTGCTTTCTGCTTTTGAAATTCCGGACAAGTACACGATCAACTTCACTAACGGAAGTTCCCTGACGATTAACAATCACATATACTTCCCCCCGACGGTCGATTTCTCTGGAATCACGTCGGGCGAGAAGTTCCATCAGGTTTTTGAAGTTCCTCCGGATACAACGACGTCTTCAACCACACCAGATGCAACGTCATCTGTCGTACCTACCAGCACACCTCCAGCCCCAACCGTCACCGGGTATCCTTACCCTGTCGCAAAGCATCCTCAAAATTCCGTTGCCGGTTACTTCCTCAACCAAACCGGCTATAGAGACACTGTTGTTCTGTCTATCTTGAGCTTTCTTCCCGTTGGATTTGATCTTGGCGCCGCGGACAGCCTCAACCTCACCGACTTCATTCTGGAAGGAAGGAGGGTTGTGGTGGAACTATTCGAAGCTGCTAAGTCAGATGGGCGTGACAAGTTGATCGTTGACTTGTCGGCCAATGGTGGCGGCTCCGTCGACCTCGCCCAGGAGATGTACCGGCTGTTGTTCCCAGATGGCGTCTTCAACGCTCTAGATCGCTACCGCGCAAACACAGCCTTAGGGCTGATAGCCGAAGCAAACTACACCTCGCTCAACACGTATGTTCTCGGAGGGGGTAGCGATGATTTGCCAATCGGCAAGGACAACCAGCCCATCCGGAACGGCGAAGAATGGTTCGGCCCCTATCTTGTGGAAGGACAGAACGCGACAGTTGCTTTCCAGGACGATAAGACGAAGCCTTTTGATCCTGACCTCGGCGTCTATCTCAACGGCGAAGACCCTAACGGAAAAGCAGCCATCTCAAAGGCGTACTTTTCTCCTAAGAATATCGTCTTCGTTACCGACGGCACATGCGCCTCGGCGTGCAACATTCTGACGGGCCTCGCAACCCGTAACTACGGCGTTCGAACCATTGCCTTGGGTGGACGCGCGATTGAAGGGCCCATGCAAGCCATGGGCGGCGTCAAGGGCTCTCTTCTGAACCTCAACTCTGACATCGTGAGTGCTGTGGCCCAGATTTCACCCACACTGGGAAACGACACAGCCGTAATCAAAAAGTTTACGGCGGCCAAGAACGAGATACCGAACCTTGAGTCGGCTCCTCTTTTGCCTCTGGTCGAGGGCTCCCAGGGTGGGCAGGTCAACTCCCGCAACGCGTACACCTTGGATGACATCGATGGGTATCCTGTGCACTTCCGCTACGAGGCGGCGAACTGCAAGCTATTCTACACCTTGCCGATGGTATTTGATGTGACGAAGATCTGGAGCACTGTTGCCGACGTTGCATGGGGAAACGGAACCTGTGTTCGCGGATCGACAGTAAATGATGATCATACCATCGGCAATGGGACCGTCGAGTATGACCCCAAGATACGGAGCAGGGTCCCTGGCATCGACACCCCCGGGTCGCTTTCCGAAGATGATGATACAGGCAGCGAGGGAGGCACTGATGGCAACGGCGGAGATGACAGTGCTGCTGGCAACTTGAACGCTGGTACCTTCAGTACCTTGGCTGCCGTGGCGTTGGCGTTCCTGATGACGGCATAGTGGCGGTTAGCAACGTTGCTGTGTTTTGAATCATTAGCACGTAATAGCTCCGCTACTTTATTTTATTTGAATTGATTTCGATCAACCTTCGGGTGGCTGGATGTTGTTGACAAAGCTTGTGCATCCTTCTTCAGTCTATTTACGTCTATCTCTCAGAGTTTTGCTGCTTCGCCAGCCTGGAAAGCTCTCAGGATAGCCAGGCTGACCACCGGATACGACATGATCTTGTCGTGCAGACCCCACTTCACAATCTCTTCCCTGACGAGTCCTTTCTTGCCCTCATTCGTGACGACCCAGCCTCCAGCACCCAGGTGCTGCTTCTTGCTATCCTTCTCCTTCTCAAGGTCCTCATAACTGATGCCCATCGCTGTGGTAGCATTGACCGCATACCAAAACACCTGCTCGCTATGAGACCATGGAACGTCATAGTCATCCTCAGCATGGATGATGTTGATGTGGTATCTTGAATCTTCCCCGGGAAGGTTGTCCACCCGACGAATGAAACTCGCCAGCTTGTCTTTACTCGGCCACTTGCTGATGATGAAGGTATTGAGAAATGCGAGAAGGCGCGGAAAGTGTGCGACGGGTTCCAGAAGCGGGATGGTACCAGCCACACGGTAAGTGGCCGTCAAGAGCTCGACGTCAGCAAACGGAGCGACCAGAACCATGCCCGAGAACAGGATCGGCTCGGGCAAGGCTGCCAAGTATTGGGTCAAAGAGATGGCGACCGCAGTCCCAAGAGATTGGCCGAAGATGACGATTCGGGAAGCCGGAATCTGTGCCTCTTTCATGGCCCAATGGACCAGTGTGAGAGCATCGGTCAGAAGGCCTTCTTCCGAAGGTGTGCCGGTACTGGCTCCGAAGCCTCTGTAGTCGACTGCTACCGTGTGGATGTTGCTTGGTGACGCAGCATACATGGCTCGGTAGCTCGGGGGCCGCCACCCAGAGCCCAATGTGCCAGCTGCCCCGTGAAGATAAAGCACCAGACGCGCATCAGGGTCTTCGCGGAGCAGTTCGAACCCGAGCGTTCGTGTGATGTTCGGCGCGATGCCAGATGACTCGTCCACGATCCTCTTCTCGTGGGTTTGATAGAGACCTAGCGGTAAGATGTGCCAAGCGTGCAGCGTCTCCCCGTCTGCGGTGTCGAGTGTAAAAGGCGTTACTTGGTTATGAAGAAATCCCCATTGCTCCGGAATGGCAACGTCCTGGAACCAGGTCAAGGTAACGCCATTAAGGTAAATGACCTGATTCTGGAAAAATGGGATCGTGAGGAGACCCAGAAACGCGATGTATGAGGCCAGGGAGCCGGCGAGAGCAAAGATAGTGATCGCCGATGGTGATGGCGGACTCATGGCGACGGTCAAAATGCCGAAGATCAGGGAAATGTGCGAACAAGTGAGACTGGCTACATAAAAACGTGAAGGTAGCAGATATGTATTGTCTTAATGAGAGATCCGCGGAGTAAGCGAAGACAAAGGAAGATTGCGTGCCAGAGCCACTCAGCTACCCCTGCGTGGTGCTACGGAAGTACGCATGGCTTGCTTCGCCGAAACCCAAAATCTTTGTTCTATGTTAGTAGATGCACCCTAGGGGCATATAGCAGTAAGACAGGGCACCTACCAGCTCCAAGGGCCCATATATAACCCTAACCCTGTACTCACGGCAGCCCCGACAGCCACAGCGGGACCCTCAGTTTCAGGTCAGTTGTGAGCTAGGGCTTGGGATAAAGGAGGGAAGGTATAACAAGTCAGTAATCAACATACTGAAGGGAGTATTGCAGTCAGGAGATGAAACCCCGCAAAACAAGGAGGCTGCGGAAGAACCCTTGGCTCCCTATTGCAGCACCTCGAGAGGGCCAGTGGCTTAAGCTCAACGAGGGGAAGATATAAGGAAAGGCCATGGAGCTATAGGACTTGGAGGGATATTACTGATTATTCTACGTTTAACCGTATACCTACCATCAGCTTACCACCTGTTGCCTGTCCTTTACCCATTTCGACAACCCCGATGTCACAACTGCACATTTTGTGAGGGAGCCCAAGTGACCAGCGTCAACCAAATCCACCCGATAGTCATCAAGAACCACATTTTCCCAGTAGTCATGGCTCCGAAGTCACAAAGTCTACACGAAGCTTTCGAAATCTGCCTTGGTACCAAGTCGCTTCTCGAGGAGCCAGTCGACGCCTCGACTGATGGCTACTTGCTCGGATGGGTCCGGGAGCCCTCCCTCCGCGGCACTTGGCAGATCTTGTGGACGTGTCTGGTTACTATCTTTCTTTGCACCTACACGCTTCTCTGCCTCAACATACCATCTCCGAAAGACACATGGATGATGCTCTTTCGCCGTCGCATCATGTGGATGATCCTAGCAATACTGGGCCCTGAGATCGTCTTGACTTACGCTGCCGGCCAGTGGAGTAGAGCACAACACTCGGTAGAGGCTTTCCACAAATCAGGACACAGAAGCTGGACAATCCGTCTAGCTTTCTTTGCGGACATGGGCGGATTTGTGCTGAGTGCAGGCGGTGTTGAGCCATTTCCCTTGAACGCGAAGCAACTCTACTGGCTGGTTACAAACAACCACATAGAGTTCCCCAAAACCACCACAGCAGAAATCTGGGACAAGTCGAAGCAGGACAGAGTCGCCAAGGTCATCACCTCATTACAAGTCGCCTATCTCATCGTGCAATGTATTGGACGCGCAAGCCAAGGCCTCGCCATTACCACACTGGAGCTCAATACGCTGGCGATCGTTGCCTGTACGCTCATGACGGCTTTTGCATGGCTACACAAGCCGGCAGATGTCCGAACTTCATTCATCATTTCGACACCGAAACACATCGAGGAGATTGCCGGGAAACGAAGCTGGCGGAACACGCCGCTGGATTTCGTTGATGAAAATGGCCCCGGTTGGTCCATGAATGTGCAACCCTTCATGAAAATGCCAGTCATACCAGCTGAACGCCCTATCAAACGCATTCCCAACGACAGGTTCCCGATGAACCCCTACGGTATACAAGAGTACTGTGTCTGCTTTGCGACTTTGCTTTTCACGGGCCTGCATATTGCTGGGTGGAACTTTGCCTTTCCTAGCAATCTCGAGCGAACATTATGGAGGGTCACAAGTCTGATGTTGTTTGGCGTCACTGCCGCTTTTTGGGCATTGGAGACGATGGCTTCGTGGGCACGGTTGGGTCGGTGG
Source organism: Verticillium klebahnii (assembly GCA_002851715.1). Taxonomy (NCBI): domain Eukaryota; kingdom Fungi; phylum Ascomycota; class Sordariomycetes; order Glomerellales; family Plectosphaerellaceae; genus Verticillium; species Verticillium klebahnii. The sequence continues at coordinate 505,558 of NMXL01000001.1, read as the reverse complement.
AAAAAGCTTTACCTTCGCGTCTTCCACCCCGATAAGCTTCGAGATTTCGAAGCTGACAGACTGCGAAAACTCGAGGAGGAAAACCACGAAGGAGAGCCGACACAATTGCCCTTGCCCTGGGAATTTTGGTCAATCATGCCGGTAGCGGTGTTGTACGGCTTGGCGAGATTGTACCAAATTGCGGAGGCATTTCTGGAGCTGAGGAACGCTGATGTCACTGCTTTCATCAATGTCAGCTGGTCCTCGTATTTCCCCCATATCTAGAACACATGCGGACATTGCTTATCGCCTATAATCTGTTATTGTACGCCCGTACTGCTGCGCCAACCTCGAGATAAGGGAACCGGGACTTCGGCTTCCAGCCGCCTACACATCTGGAGCGATCTACGCGAGCTGGACCCGCCTGAGATGGATTGCGTGAGCCAGACCAAGGCGACGAGCGCCATGAATACTGCTTGAAGATGAGATGTGGTTAAAAAAGTTCCCCAATGTAAGTCAAGATTGACCAATGAGAGTACCCGAAAATGACATTACGACTCAACGACACCCTGATGGACACGCTTCCTGCATCACCAACACCTTGATGGCATCTGTCCATGGCGTAGCACAGGCCTAGGAATGATAGGGGTCCTCGGTACGCTGGTGAACACTGGGCGTATATAAGACAATGATTGAGGAGGTCCTTTCTCGAGGGCTCGCTCACCAAACCTTGCCACCTTTCGTCTTCTGTCACGAGAAACTGTACTTTGAAGTCGACAATAGGGAGACAAAATGGCCGTCACGAAGACCAAGAGGAACATTTCCACCTTCTCCAAATCCAAGAAGAGAGTCAAGGTTCCGGAAAAGGTTTTACCAGTGACTCTGCTGTCCGGTTTCCTGGTATGACTTTCCGCAAGCCACCATCACTTGGACTCCATGGCATGCCGTAACCTAGGCTGACATTTGGTAGGGAAGTGGAAAGACTACTCTACTCCAACACATCCTGAGGAGCGACCATGGCTTAAAAATTGCCGTAATTGTCAATGACATCGGGGCGTAAGCAATACAAACCCGCACCCTTGAACCCTCGGCTGGTGACGAAACACTAACACAAATGGTCCGCCAGCATCAATGTTGACGCCTCTCTGATCAAACAAACCCACCGACTTACGAGGACGGAAGAGAAGGTTGTTGCTCTGCAGAATGGCTGCATCTGTTGCACCCTGCGTGGAGATCTGCTCGAAGAATTGGTCAACCTCGCCGAACAACACGCTTTCGATTACGTCATAATCGAGAGTAGCGGCATCAGCGAACCGGAACAGGTGGCTGAGACGTTCGATAACAAGCTGGCTGATCAGATGAGGAGTATGGTTGACCAGGCAGAAGGTCTCGATGAGAGCACTCTTAAGGTGCTGAAGAAACTGTGGGTTCACTCTCGGAATCATCAACTGCCTTTGTTTATCTCCAGCTGACAAACATTTCGCAGTGCCAAGGTCGGCGGTCTCGAGAAATTCGCTCGCCTCGACACGGCAGTCACTGTCATTGATGCGTTCACCGTCTACAATGATTTCCACACGGATCAGCTGCTTTCGTCGAGGCGAGATGACGTGGTTCCAGAGGATGAGCGAACTGTTTCCGACTTGATGGTGGATCAAATCGAGTTTGCTGATGTGATTCTTCTGAACAAGACCGACATGGTAAGTGGAATGATCACGATTGAGTCCTCGTCGGTCGCTGACAAGGTCGAATGATCAGGTCGACGCCCAGACGCGAGCCAGGTTACTGGACCTCATCAGAAAGCTGAACCACAGGGCTAAGATCCTGGAGACGAGTTACGGCAAGATCGACGTAACAGAGATCGTCAACACGGGGCTGTTCAGCCTGGAACAAGCACAGACAGGGTATGGATGGTTGCAAGATCTCCATGACATGACCGTGCGAGAGGTAAGTCGCTTTCTCAAAATCAATGAGACGGGTAGTTTTGACTCTCGACGCAGGTCAACGGCAAGAAGACCCTGACACCAAAGCCCGAGACCGAAGAATATAATGTGCGAAACTTTGTCTATGCATCCCAGAGGCCCTTTCACCCACGACGACTCTGGCAGCTTCTGTATGACAAGTTCATCCTGCAGATGCAGCACGATGAAGAGGAAGAGCCAGAAGGCATGGAGGTCGACCCAGAAGACAACGTCAGCGAAGACGACGATGAGACGATGAGCAACGAGGAAGAAGAGGAAGACAGATTGGAAATGCCGCCCAACGACGTTATTCTTGCTAACAAGCGCTCCCATCCCTTGTTTAGCCGTCTGTTCCGGTCCAAGGGAGAGTTTTACCTCGCGACCCGGCCCGGCAGGGCAGGCGAGTGGTCACAAGCCGGTGCCATGCTGACGCTCATCGGCGGAAGGCCATGGTTCTGCACCCTTCCGGAAGAAGAGTATCTGACGGGAGACAAGCAAATCGATGCCCTTGTCAAGCATGACATCAAAAAGGGCGGCGAATGGGGAGACAGACGACAGGAACTTGTGTTCATCGGGGAAAATCTGGATGTTGAGGCACTGAAGGACGTCCTTGACGCCTGCCTCCTTAACGAGAGTGAGATGGAGGACTGGTCCCAGGTGATGAGGAACACAGCGCTGAGCGAGGATGAACGAGGGGAGGCACTAGAGGATCTCTTTGACGATGGCTTCCCTGACTGGCCAGATGAAGATGACGAGGATCACGAGGGCCACGACCACGGCCCAGTGCGCCGGGGTTGAGTTAGCCTGGCTGTGTCATTGCTCGGACGGAACAAAAAGCCCTTGATTATCTCAGTACTCCAGAAGAGAAGACTGCGTGACGATATGATGGGAGTCAAGAACCACCTGCTGAGCCCATTTCTCGTTCTCCAACGAATAGTGCCTCCTCACATGTAATTTGTTGAGGCCATTCGTTCAGATGGAACCCTTTGTGCTTCCTGCAGCATCGTATTCGTGTTTCTGGAGCCATTACCGGCGTTGAAGATGTTTAGTGGCGCGGCATGGCGGCTTACGTAGAGATCTGGGCTGACGAAAAACGGACTGCCACCTAACCTCCCGAGGCCCAAACAAGAGCGTTTACTGATCTCGAGCAGGTCGACACTAATTCTTCACATGTCAGTCAATATTTCCATGTGATTTCGGGCATTGAGCACACCCTCACGTTGGAGAAGAATGCAAGCTGAGCCGCCTATATGCGGGAGGAACTACCAGCGGACTGCTGGAAAACTCAAGATGGTGTGAGGTCCTACTCACGTGTGGACGTGTCAGTCACATCCCTCTGCCCGAAGGCTGTTCGATGTGCCGTGTCTTAGATGAGCTGCACTAATTCCGTCTGTTGCCCGTGCTGCTCCAGCTGGAGCCGGCAGCATCCGTGTTCCTGAATTGCGTCCTGGGGGAAAGCCCACTGGGATTCTCAACAATGACCGCCTTGGGAGATGGCGTTGCGGATCGTGGTGGGTTTATTGATGGCGATCTATTCCCGGCGCGGTCAAGGCCGCACACCACCCCTCACTCTGCGTCCGAATGGGGAGATATCCCCTGGTGAGCCTAGAGACACATCTTGCTTCGGCGCGCAGCCTTTGCTGAGCCAAGGCTGAACTTGCCGGAATCTCACGAGTCGTGCGTTGTGGGCAGTCAGCGCACAGTCCTGGTGTTCGAGTCTAATCGCTTCGTATTCACGACAGTTGATCTGGTTCTTTGTGCGAACATTTGGCCGTAAGATTTCGATTCAGTACAGGATCAAGCAATCGTCAGCGACGAGGTAGAGTGGGCCACCTCCAGGCCTCACCGCCAACACCAAGGCACCGCACTTTATTTTCGCACTTCGGACTATGCGCCGACGCATTCCCTGCTTTGAGCAAGGCTACGACCACGAGGACAACGCCAGATGAACGGCTACGACCCCGATCCCGGACGGCAGTGACACCACAACACCGCGTTGACACCCCTGCAGGGAAACAAACTAAGCCGCTCCGGGAGTCTCGGCCGGTGCCATCACGACTCCCCGCAGTTGCTGACCCCGGCTCTTCCCCGCAAAACGCCCGCCCATTTGGACACAATGTGCCACATGACGACGTGGGGGATTCGGGAATGGCCAAGGCCCCGACGGGGCCACATGAATCAGTGAGGTTCGAGTTTGTTTTCGCGGCCAGAGAGCTTTCTTTTCCCTCCTCCCCCTCCATTCAGCCCTGCGTTCACATGTTGAAAACCAGCTTCCTCGGCTTCTTCCTTTGCTGATCACCGTCAACTGAAGCTTGCAGCGAGCAAGTGGAGTGGCGCTATTCGCACTCTGGCAAACCACGGCACTCGACAGACCGAGCGCGTGTACTCCCGATCTGTACGTTACACCGCAGGGATGATGCCGTGGAACCTGATCACTCTGTCTGGGGAAATCCCCATGGGGAACCCGATGGTGCCGTGGTACGGGGCGCGCCCGCACTCCACGATGCGAGCGGATAGGAAGCTGGCGTTGCCTGGGGCCCCGGGCAGTAGAACCCACAACGCGGAATACTCGCGATGATCCCAATATCATAAATAGAGCGGTCCCGCTCGCAAAGATTTGTTCGGCTCAGCCCCCCTCTCCCTCAGCCAGCAGCAGCCAGCGAGCCAGCCAGCCAGCCAGCTCTTTTCAACCCTTTGTTGGGCCTCCTGTCCTCCTGCCGAACCTGACGATACCAAGCCCTCACCATGTTCTTCAGGCTCCCCGCGCTTCTCGGCCTCCTGGGCACCGCCCTCGCCCAGTCCGATGCGACGCCCGCCCTGGACGAGCGGGCCGCCGGCACCGCCACCGTCGTCCTCCCGGCTGCCACCGTGCTCGGCAACGTCATGAACAAGGTCGAGTCCTTTGGCGGGATCCCCTTCGCCGAGCCGCCAACCGGGAAGCTCAGGCTGAAGCCCCCCAAGCGCCTGACGAAGCAGCTGGGCACCTTTGACGCCACGGGCCCGGCCGCGGCGTGCCCGCAGATGGTCGCGTCGACCGAGAGTGAGAACTTCCTGTTCGACCTGCTGGGCTCGATCGCGAACCTGCCGTTCGTGCAGAAGGTGACGGGACAGACGGAGGACTGCCTCTCGATCACCGTGGCGAGGCCCGAGGGCACCAAGGCAGATGCGAAGCTGCCGGTGCTCTACTGGATCTTCGGCGGCGGCTTCCAGGTGAGATGATTTCCCTCGGCAGTCCGTGAGATGAAAGGGTGACGGCTTACTGACCTTGGACAGCTCGGCTGGTCGTCCATGTACGACGGCACCGGCCTCGTGAACCACGGAGTCGACCTCAAGAAGCCCTTCATCTTCGTGGCGGTCAACTACCGCGTCGCCGGGTTCGGCTTCCTCCCCGGCAAGGAGGTGCTCGCGGACGGGGCGTCGAACCTCGGGCTCCTGGACCAGCGCATGGGCCTCGAGTGGGTGGCCGACAACATCGCGTCGTTCGGCGGCGACCCGTCCAAGGTGACCATCTGGGGCGAGTCGGCCGGGGCCATCTCCGTGTTCGACCAGATGGCGCTCTACGACGGCGACAACACGTACAAGGGCAAGCCGCTCTTCCGGGGCGCCATCATGAACTCGGGCAGCATGGTGCCGGCGGACCCGGTCGACTGCCCCAAGGGCCAGGCCGTGTACGACCTCGTGGTCGAGAAGGCGGGGTGCGCCGGCAAGGCGGACACGCTCGAGTGCCTCCGCGACGCGCCCTACACGACCTTCCTCAACGCGGTGAGCTCGACGCCGGGCATCCTGTCGTACAACTCGGTGGCGCTGTCGTACCTCCCGCGGCCGGACGGCAAGGTGCTCACGCAGAGCCCGGACATCCTCGCGGCGACGGGCAAGTACGCGGCCGTGCCCATGATCATCGGCAACCAGGAGGACGAGGGCACGCTCTTCGGGCTCTTCCAGCCCAACCTCACGACGACGGACCGGTTCGTCGACTACCTCCAGAAGCTGTACTTCAGCGGGGCCACCAAGGCGCAGCTCACGGAGCTCGTCAACACGTACGACAACGGCCTGGCGGCCGTCGTCGGCGGCAGCCCGCACCGCACGGCGCTCCTCAACGAGATCTTCCCGGGCTTCAAGCGCCGGTCCGCCGTCCTCGGCGACCTCGTCTTCACGCTCACGCGCCGGGCCTTCCTCTCGCTCACCCGCGCCGCCCACCCGGACGTCCCCGCCTGGTCCTACCTCGCCACCTACAACTACGGCACCCCCATCCTCGGCACCTTCCACGGCTCCGACCTCCTCCAGGTCTTCTACGGCCTGCTGCCCAACTACGCCTCGCGCCAGATCCGCACCTACTACACCAACTTTGTCCACGATCTCGACCCCAACGTCGGCAGCGCCAGCCAGTACCCCAACTGGCCCAAGTGGGAGCAGGGCAAGAAGCTCATCAACTTCCTGGCCAACCGCGCCGGCGGGCTGCTGGACGACAACTTCCGGAGCGACAGCTACGACTGGATCGCGAGCAACGTCGCCAGCCTCTACATCTGATGGGTGGACGGGCGAACGACGTCGCAGTCTTTACATCTGATGGGTGGACGGGCGAACAACGTCGCCACCCTCTACACCTGATATGCGGACGACTGAGAGGTACGGGGCAGGAGTTTGGGTCATGATCATCTAGCTGGCGTCTTTCGCGGAGGGGATTATTGGACTGGGCAGCCGTCTTTTTCGGCATGAGCAATGTGAACTCGATTTCTTCCGCGGCAGTGTTCTGGCCCTTCGTGACTGGTTCCCTCATGATATGATTCGTCCAGTAACCTGACCCTCCAGGCTGAGCAGGCCGGGTCTCAGCTCGTGATGCCGGCTGACGAGGCGTCGGCCCAGCCGGGCATGGCACAAACTTAACGGGGGAGCGGCCCCACCAACAACGCACTTCACACGTGTGTTAAGTCGTCCACATACTTGACAACGGAAAGCTTGTCACAACTTGTATACGGAGAAACGTCTGGGCTCCGAAGTGGGTGGCCCCCCGAGTGAGGCAGACCTGAAATCGTACTGCCGTCTGTGGCCTCGGTGAGAACACCCAGCCCAATGCGCCCCTCCCATGCAGCCCACCCACGGCAATGCTCATGTATGCCGAGCAGGTCATGTGCACCCCCTGGATGGCTGCGACCCTCATTGGAAGCACCGCACCCAAGAAGGTAATCGCGATGCGCGATGCATGTGCTGTGTGTGCAATGCGACCTACTAGGATGCTATGCGCAAAGCCTCAACCGGTGGAATTTGCCGCATGATCTGATCAAGACGGGAACCGTTACCTTGCGTGTGACAGCACACAGCACGGCAGCGCTTCGCTCACAGAACGTCACCAGTCACGCGAAACCGAATGGAGAGCTGGGCAAAGTAGGGAAGAGACTCGTCGAGTCGTGGCATGTACAGATGGCCCGCATCGCGTGGCCCGGGATCCTAGGCTAGGTATATATGTAGAATGAAGAAAAAAGCAAAAAGGCCGTGTTCCAACAAGCGCCGTCAGCCCGATGATGTGCGGCATGGGGGGGGGGTATGAATGATTTCCGTCATGTTCCGGTACGCCGTGTCAAATGATCCATCACACAGCCAGCTGGTTCTGGCTTCGGGTCTTGCCCGGTCTATCTCTTCCTCTCCGTGTCATCCTTTTTCGAATGCGTGAGCCGGTGGCCCCAGTCGCGAACCCGCCGACAGATGGACTTTCTCTTTTGCAGTTTCGTCGATTTGCTGATGGCGAGAATCTTGGTGTCGTCCACCTCGTCCGATTCCGCGAGGGCCTCGGTTTGGGGCGGTGACTCGGTGCCCTGTCTCGCCCGCCGTTGCTGCATGTACGCGGCACCCATGGAAAGCGTCCGCTTAGGAGCTCCCGTCGCCTGGGGTGATGCCACTGACTGGGGAGACGAGGGACGACTGATTTCGGACGGAGACATGGGGAAGGTCGACGCACGACTGCGCTCCGATCCCATACTGGTGGAGCGGTTGCTGCCGTTCGTTCGAAGCGCCGGGCGGGTCGCACGCGCCGGCCAGTTTTTGCTGTTGCGCAGGGACACCCAGACCGAAGTGACGGTGATCAGGGTGCGCGTCACGTCGTCCATCGGCTGCGTCGTTCTCTCGCGGGGCTGCTCGTCGCCGTCCTCCTCATCGTCGTCGTTGCCGGCCGTCGTCCGCTCATTTCGGGACTTGGTGAGCGTGATGTAGTGGTCGAGGACCTCCAGGTTGGACGACGTGAGAGTCGCCATGACGGGATGGCGTCTCGTCGTGGGGTCGATGAGGCTGAAGGTGTACTTCGAGTCCGGAGTCGGCGGCGGCGAGGGCGCACCGGTGCTGTCGTTCTTGGCCTTGACAGTCTTCTTGACCCATCTCGCGGTCCTGGAGACGCCCCTCTCATCGACGTGCACAAACTCGTAAGACCCGTTGCCCCACGGCTTGCCCATCCAGACAGCGCCGTCGGCGAGCACAATCTCGACCTGGTTGGCCGATTCGCTGCGCTCTCCCTCCTTGCGCGGCGTGATGGGGGAGATGATGGCGACGAGGTCCCTCTTGTCCAGATCCTTGGCGTTCGTGTCCTCGTCCTGGTCTTCGGGCAGGTCGTAGTTTTCGCTCTTGGCGAGGACAAGGTCGTCTTGGGCCAGGTGGCCCTTGACATTGAACATTTTGGGGCAGTGCTGAACCAGGCGGGGAATGATGTGCGAGCCGGCCAATACGCTGGTGGGGAGGACATCCAGGGTGGGCTTGGGCCGCCTGTCGGCGGAGAGCTGCTGCAGCTGGAGCATGACCCTGGGGCGGATCTGTACGAATCGTCGCTGCTTGGTGACCTTTCGCGGGGGCGGGTAGGCGAGCAAGAAATTCGTCGCGAGCCTGGAGCTGCTCCGGGCTCTCCTTCTCCTCCTGATGGTGCCGCTCTGGCTCGTGATGTCGCTCATCACGTCGGAGACGACCGACTCATCCTCACTCGCGCCATCTAGGGAGAGGATGCTCTGGTCACCAACAATGATGGGCCTCTCGTTGAATCGGACGGTCTGCTCCCTCCTCGGCGCAATGTCGGAGAAGGGCCTCGGTTTCCTGGTGGAGGGCAGGGGGGAGGTGCTTGGCGCGCTCAAAGACTGTCGGCGGGAAGGGACGTTGGAGTCGGGGGGGGATGCCGGCGAGGGGCTTGGCGGGTGGCCGAATGCGGATCGGAGGCGGTGGGCGGCGTTGGCGGAAGGCGAGGGGCTGTTGGAGGGGGATGGTCGGTTGGAGAACTCGTGGCCGTGCAGGCCGGCGCCCGAATGGAGGAACATGTTGGCGATTACCCAGGGCGGGCCAGGCAACCGCCAGGGAGAGTGTTTCGAGGCGACGAAATGGGCGAGGCGGAGGGTTACACGTCTGCTCGTCGAGTTGGTCGATGGGCCAAGGTGCTCGGCCTCAAGCGCGCAGGGGTGTATTCGTCCGTCGTCGTCGTCGAGCCAGTCGGTGAAGGACGCAGGCGGTATAAGTGGTGCAGCGGTGCCGTGGTCGTATTCGTGTCGCAGGGGAAGCCGTCGGACGAGTCACGGCGTTTGTCGTAAGGTGAGAGGAAAAGAAGAGGAGACGAGAAGGAAAACGATGCACGTGGAGATCGTGAGAAGAGAAGAGGAGAATTTGGAAGAAGAAGAAAAGAAGCTAGCGAGGAGCAAGACAAGAGTCGAGGTAGGTAGGTGTAGGTAGGTCGGTAGCACAAAGACAGCCCGAGTCGGTAACCTTACGGTCAGCTTCTCCTGAGGCTCAGCAAATGACCGAGTCGGAAGGGCAACGAGACGACCCTTGCCAGCGCTGGATCCGGCCCTGAAGCTGTAGGGTAGCGAGAGCTGGCGAGCGAGCTGTGCGCTGATGTGAGGAGCTGCAAACCTTGTGCCAGGAGTCTTGCCGCGACGGGGCGCCAGGAGGATGTGCAGTGCTGACGAGGGGACCCTAAGCTTGCCAGTTCCGGAAGGGCGTAGGGGGGGCTTATTAGGGGGGGCTTAGGGGGGGTGGAATAGGAGACCAATCGTGTGGTGCCGAGACGGAGCAGGCAAGGGAAGGAGTTGTCAGCGGTGCCGTGGCGGTCTGGTGATTCGTCCGTTCGGGGGCGGAGGTTTCTCAGATGGAGGGGTGGCGTGTCTGCCCTGTGATCCGTGGTGTTGGTCCGGTCTGTGGCCCGAGGCGCAGGTTGATCAGTCTCGCTAAACGAGGGATACGACGAGAGCCGAATGTGATGCGTTCGTTGCTCTGCCTTGAGTTGTGTTGCGTTTGGTTCGTCTCGCGTCGGCCAGGGCGAAGAGGCGAAACGTGCACAGCACAGGCCGGAGGGGGAGAAGTTGCGAGGATGACAAGGAAAAGGCTCCGGGGAGGGTTTTGGATGCTGGGTCGACCCGGGGCAATTGCTGCTGCCTGCCGAGCAAGGAGGAAGGAAGAAAGAAAGAAAGTAAAGAGCTCGCCTGGCGTTCGGTGCCCCTGCTCTGGCCGTCTGTGCCGAGTGCGATGGAAGGACCGACCGACCGCGAATTTGGACTCGGACTCGCCTGGGTGCGGGCAAGGGGTTTGGGCAGGGGGTCCCTGGTGCCCGGTTCCAAGTCGGGCTGAAGAGGGGGCCGCTAGTCCGAAATGGAGAGACTAGCGTGCGGCACCCGGCAGCTTTCCTTCCCTCTCTTCAGTCGTGGTTTGCAGAACAGAGTCCGGCGGCCAGATGCAGTTCTCAAGGCCGTCGCCTGCTTGTCAAGCGAGTGTCAACTGCCTGATGCCTGCCTTCTGGAAGCCAGTCAAGTGGACACTGCCGAGGAGAGCAGTGAAATCACAGGAGGTTGTCGCTCGTTTCGAGAAGATGGCCGTCAGCTGCACACTCCTCTCGTCAGGGATGCGGGAGTTCGGTTGGGGTCCTTCTTTTTCGCGTTCTTCGTCTGGCGTTCATGCGGTGGGCCGCCTGCCGAGTCGGGGAATGGAGGTGACGCGGGCGAAGATGGTGTTTTCGCTCCTGTCGACCGTCGATCCCAAAAATACCTTAATTCTCCTGTCCGAGTGGGGGGGAGGAGGGGTAGGGAATGGATGTCGATGCTTGACGAATGTTCAATGCTCACTCACTCAGCTGCAGACCGATGCAGATGGAGGTAGATGCAGACACAACAGGCCAGGTCCATCCGGGACCAGGGCAATATCAACAGAGGGGAAGAGGCGGTCAGTTTTTTTTTTCTCTCCTCTTCCTGCACTGTTTCTTTTTACCTCGTCTGTTGCCCCTCTCAGACCACTTTTTTCTTCGTCGTCACTCGCCCTTCTTTCTTCTGACGATGGCCTGCCAGACAGGACGGAAGCTCCCCGCTAGATCGGCTGATCGGGGGCTAGTGTCCCGCGCGCAGACGAATCCCTCCGCTTGGCACGCGTTTGCGGATCGGTGCCAGAAGGGGGCTGTCCGTCGAGGGGCAGCACACAGAGGGACGAATGGTCGGTGCGACGCTGTCGAGTCGGTCGCCGCTCCTCAAGCTCGGGCTACGTCGCCTTCAATTGGTGCCCGCGCGCGTGGAGGCGAGGCGAAGCAGCGAGCGAAACGCGAGGTCCGATGCGAGATACGCGGTCGGGGGTCGGGGCGATGCAATGCAAGGTGCAGGGACGCCCACGAGGCGAGGGAGAGAGAGAGAGAGAGAGATAAGAGTGAGAGTGTCTGCGTGGGAAGAGGCTGAGGCCGACCGACTTTCGCACGTTATCACAGGCGTGTCTCGGGCGTCTGCGGGCCAAGGATGCAGCGTCGTGCGATGTGTCTCTGGTGAGCCGCCGTACTGTGATGGGCTGGTGCCGGTGCTGTGATGGATGACGTTAGGTGAGCCCGTTCCACTGCCGGAAAGAGGGTGGTCAGACGGTGTCACCACTAACAGGCGTGGCGTGAGGCACCGCCCGCGGCAAGGTACAGATGGTGTAGGGAGAGATGATGTAGGTAGGGTAGGCAGGGAGAGGGTGGGTAGGGTTAGGTAAGGCGAGAAACGAGAGCGTCTGCCGTACCGTGGAAATAAGACGAATGTTGAGTAGCAGAGCCCCGGGCTGACACTAGGGCTGGCTGGCTGGCTGGCTGGTTTGGTGTTGAGTCTGTCCTTCGAGGGGGAATTACCGACGTCAGATGTCCAAGGAAAAAAGAGGCCGAGAGTGTTCAGATATGGTTTGCTTGCGGAAGCCGCGGAAGCGAGAGAGACGCCCTTGTTTCTGGTTCGGTGTCCGACGTCCAGGGTGTCTGTCTTTGTTCTGTATGTTCCATCCACGTCAGAGCATGCAGAGCAAAAAAAAGATAGAAAAAAAACGTGAAGATGCAGTGCAGATTCATCAGGCAATTCTGCCCAGCCCCGTCCCATCCCGCACGGCACTTCCTCCTTATCAGCATGTCAGGCGCCGGCATCTTCGGAAGCGACGCAAGGCACGAGAGAGGGAGAGGCGGCGAAAAATCCGCGGCAAGCCTCCGGGCCAATCCCATTCTGACCGACTAACAGCCCCCCCATAAACCCCCCTCCCCCTCTACTTGACCAGCTGACTCAATCATGATTCTGACCTCGCTCGGATCGCTGACGATTTGACACAGCATGGGACGGGGGGGGTGCGGGTGGGACGGGGTCAATCGGGCGCCTAGACAGCCCGATGGGCGCTCTGGAGCTGGCGGTCGCGTGTGCCGCCCTCGGCGTCCACGGGCTTTCGTAAGCCCCGACAGATCCGTCCGCCTGCCTGGCTGGGTGACAAGGACCCTGCCACCTTACCTAACTCGACATGATTACGGCACCTAGCTTGGGGGGATCAGGATCAAGGGTCTCTTCACCGAGAAGGACTGGCCTCATGTCGGCGCCGAGTTACCTATAGGAGGGGTCATCGCGGCACTTGGCACTTTGGCACGCTGGCAGGTTCCGTCGGGTCCATCGACTCGTTTTGTGGTTCTCTGTTTCGTTTTCGTGTTACCTGTGCCAAGCGATAGTACTGGCGAGCTGGGGGAGGGCATTCATAGGGTCCCCGCCAGCCAACCCGCCCACGCTTGCAGCGGATCTGCCGGCATTTCGAGTCGCGAATCTCGAGAGGGCTGCTGCTGCTGCTGCTGCTGCTGCTACTGTTTTCTGCTGCGAGTTGCCGCCGTGGCATGTACCCTCCTTGATCAGCGAGATGGGCTGAGCCTCGAGCGAATGATTGCTCCGTGGTTGTGCGATTGATTGCGAATGACGACACGCAGACCATCTACCGAAGGCTTGGGATTTGTCCCGCCCTAGTCTAGTCTTGGTCTGTCATCTGTTTGTTCTCGTCTGGTGGAGGGTATTCGGACTGTTTCTCGAGAGACGGAATCGGAGTCGGAGTCTACCTGGCGCCGACTTCCCAAGTTCCATCGAAAGGCACCGAAGTAGAAGGGTAATAGCGATGTAATACAATCGGATTTCAGCGCTGGGAACCCGCCGAGCATCATCCACTTCTTTCGCCGAGGATTACCTAACCAGTCAAGAACTATCCGCCGTGGAATGTTCCTTCCTGGCGTTCCAGCGTGTCTGTCCGTGGTCTGTGCTTCCCGCGCGCGGCCGCACAGGCGCCGCGTGATTGGACCCAAAGTCGAGGAAGGAGCATTTGACTGGAGACTGCCCTGGACATGCTGGTTAGGACTCCGTGGAGCTGGGAGTAGGGACGGAAGCGGGACGACTCCATCATCAACCGAACAACGCAGACCCCATCACTGATCCATCACCAACCAACCCTGCTTGCTCCCCAACATCGACGCAGAGCCTCACGCGGCTCATCCGCTCCTTTCCGAACCGGGCATCAGTCTTCTGAAGGAAGCATTGACCAAATCCCATATTCGTCCGCCGGCGGACGCCAAGCTACGACCCGCCTGGACAGAACAGGACAGATTCTGCCCCCACCCCGTCGAATCCTCACGGCGCCGGCCATCGTCACACACCTCTCACCAGGAAGGTCTCACATCGCCATGTCTGCTGCAACACCCGCGCCCGCGAATTCCCTCGCCCAGTATACCGCCAATCCCCGCCACACCATCTTCACCGTCTTCCTCGCCTGGAAAGGCCTCCTCCTCGCTGTCGCCCTGGCCAGCGGCCTCACCGGCCCCTCCTACGACACGTCCACCACCCTCGCCCTCGACCGCGACGAGTCATCCACCGCCTTCTCTCTCGTCACCCGGCTCACCCGCTGGGACGCCATCTATTTCACCAGCTCCGCCCAGCATGGCTACCGCTACGAGCAAGAATGGGCCTTCGGCCCCGGGCTTCCCACCGTCGTCGCAGCGCTAGCCAGCCCTGCCAGGTTCCTCGGTCTCGTACCCATCGACGATTCGGGGTCCTACGAGGCTGCCTTGGGCATCTTTGTTGCTCACGCAGCGCACTTCGCTGCCGTCTTCACCCTCTATGAGCTGGTCCACATGCTCTGGGGCCCGAACCGCCACCTGCCGCTGATCGCTGCCCTGCTGCACATCCTCTCCCCTGCTGGCCTGTTCCTGTCCGCCCCTTATGCCGAGAGCTCGTTCGCCCTTCTTTCATTTATCGGCTACCTCTTACTTGCGAAAGCCTACCAGCCTGGGAGGAGCTATCTGCCGAGGACCGGTCTGCAGATCGCCGCCGGCGCCGTCTTCGGCATCTCCACGACTTTCCGTACCAACGGCATCCTCAACGGCCTGCCTTTCGCAGCCGAGTGTGTCCTCGTTGTCCTCCTGCCCTTCTTTGACGCTAGCAAAAAGCTTCCCGATATCATCTCCCTTGTCGGGCCCCTGCTGGGCGGTATTCTTGTGGCAGCCGGCTCCATCGTGCCGCAGGGCGTAGCATACGCCCGCTACTGCTCCGGCGCATCCGAGCCACGGCCCTGGTGCGCCAACACCCTGCCCAGCATCTACAATTTTGTCCAGGAGCACTACTGGTACGTCTCACTGCATTCCGACCCCGTGTCGTAAACTGACTTTGCAGGGGTGTCGGGTTTCTTCGGTACTGGACCCTGTCAAACCTTCCTCTTTTCTTGCTCGCCATCCCCATGCTGTCCATCATGATCAAGTCCGGCGCTGATCTCCTGCAGGCGCCGGGCGGTGTAGGCGGATCCGTGCGTCAGCTGGACCTGCGCACCGGGACGCTGGTGCGGTCTATGGCTGCCTCGCAGGTTGCGCTGGCAGTGATGGCGTTGTCGAACTATCATGTGCAGGTCATCACGAGACTGGCTTCTGGATATCCCGTGTGGTATGTGTGGGTTGCGGGATGTCTGGCAGGGGATGATGCAAAGGCGAAGGTTTGGGGAGGCCGGGTGGTGGTGTATGCCGTGCTGTACGCCTTGATTCAGGGAGCCCTGTTTGCAGGCTTCCTGCCGCCGGCTTGATGCGGACCGATGGGTGGGATGATCTTGCTTCGCTTATAGCATTCGGAGAGTTGTTTCATCCGGCAGTGGTCCACGCCGACGAAAAAGCTCACGGCAAGAAGAGACCCGGGCTCTCTACACCTACACCGAGCTTTAAAGTTACAGGCTGCAGTCTAATGAGGGATGTGTGAGGTTCCTTTGACAGTAATAACAGACGAGCCATGAGCCTCTGTGTGCCCCGGCTGCGTCTAATGCTTCCTGATGCAAGCGTAGCTTGAGCCTCACCACCAGCTACATCGACCACGGCTTCTAGAGCTATTCCATCTTCCGTGCTTCGAGCCGAAAGGAAATTCCGGAAAACTACTTGCCCTCACAGCAACACAAATTACATATCGACCGGGTGCCTTCAGGTTGTGTACGGGGACCATTGATGAAGGCTGACCACCCCACCAGCGGGCATCGGCGTGAGGTCAAATTGGTCTTAAATCTCAAGAATGAATGTTCTGATAAGTATATGTACATCGGAAGTTAATGGATACAAGCTGAGACCCAAGCTGCTGCTGTGTCTCCAGGCCTGCCTGTTGCAGTTTCAAAATTGGCCTCCTGTGCTCAGGCCACGGACGGAAAGAAGATTGAGAAGGCTCTGCACGCCTTGCATCATCCGGCCACTGAGGGTGAGCCCATCAGAGATCAATGTGCTGGGCCTTTCTCTTGTTCTTCTTCGCACAGGCAGTAGGCGAGGCCTTGCGCGTCTCAACCCACGAGATGACCGTCGTGGTCTCGCCGGGCTGGAACGTGGCGCTGCGCAGCGCATCAGATGAGGCAGTGGGGAGGGGCGTGCTGGCGGCCGTTGGGCCGACGGTCTCTGCCAGAACAGCCGATGAGGTATCGACATTCTCAGAGTCCTCCGTGGGGCTCTCAGTGTCCTTCGAAGGGCTCTCGGCGGCCTCTGAAGGGCTCTCAGTGTCCTCCGAAGGGCTCTCTGAGGCGACTTGGCCTCCCTCCTCACCCCACTTCCCGCTGAACGTGGCGTTCATGCTCTTTCCGTCCGTGATGGTGAGTCCGAGGTCGTAGTGGCCCAGCTCGACGGTGCCGTTCCCGGCTTTGGCCTCGAGCATCGCGTTCCAGTCCTTGTCCCAAAGGAAGCGGCCGTCGCCGTCCTGCTTCTCGCACTCGGCGCTCTTGGCCAAGCCGGCATCACCGCCGATCGTCTCGCCGACCTCGACGTAGTTCTTGGTGTCGCGGACGATCTGCTCGGCCATGCTGGGCTCCCAGCCGTTGATGAAGTCGCCGTGGTACGTGTGGCCTGTCCTGGTTAGCATTGCGCACCGGGCTCCCGATCGGGCCGCGAGGTCACTCACCTCCTCCCGAAGACAGCGTCAGGTAAGCGCCGTCCTCAAAGTCGAACCAGTCGTCCCGCAGATCGTACCAGATGGCGAAGAACATGCGCAGGACGTTGAAACAGCCGGGCTCGTCCTCGGAGGTGCACTCTCTGTGGCGGCCGAGGGACTCGTCCTTGACGACGGACGTCGGAAACCCGATGTTACCGCGCAGCCAGCCGCCACCCTTCTGCTTGGGAAGCTGCCAGGCATCCTTCTCCTCGGAGGAGTCCTCGAAGTGCTGTCGGCGACTGGTCAGCGACGGTCATCAAAGATTCGGGCGCGGCGAACGCGACCTACCCAGGACATGCCGATGCCTCCCTGCGCGCGGGCCTCGGCCTCGGTGAGGTTCGGGTCGCCTGAGATGATGGAGAAGTCGGCCGGGAAGGGCTCGCGGTCTTCATTCTGGCCGTGGTAGTAGACGTGGAAGATGGCCACCTTGACGGGAACGGTCGCGTTCTTGCTAACTTGAAGAAGATCAGTACCGTGTCCCTTGCACTTCACGGAGCAACGTTTGGCGTACCGTAGTAAAGAGTCGGGATCCAGTAGGAGCTGCGGTCGGCCTGGACATTGCAGCTGCCGCAGCTCGCGCGCAGCTCATCCGCGGTCACGGCGTCCGGCCCGATGGCTCGGCTTCCGAAGAACGTGTGCATGTGGCCATTTTCCTTGCCCGGTGTGGCGAGGGGGTCGATGCGCTCCCGCTTGAACGGGGCGCAGGTGACGCGGAATTCGGCAGAGACCAAAGACTGGAGGCTCTGGAGCGCGATGAACGAAAGGAGAAATTTCAAAGTGACAGAAAACATGGTGGCGAATCAACCGCCTGGCGACTGATTCCAGGGCAAATGAGTGACGATGAAAGACGAAAATACCTCTTGGAGGTGAAATGAGCGACTGGAGAAGGAAAGACGGATTTCACGACTCTCTACATCCTGCAGAGGATATAGTTTTGAGGCTCAGAAGCATGACTCTGTGACCCCAGAAGAACCCCTGTTGTATAATTTCTGTTTTCGAAACCAGGAACGGCGCTGCCCTTCATCAGGAAAAGGAGGAAGCAGGGCGACGCGGTAGTTGGCGAATCTCTGCCGGATCATAGGGAGCACCAACCCCAGCGCTGGCTCTTGGCTCCACCTGACAGGTTGCTATCTGCAGGGATTGAACTTCCATGAAACCGCGGCGCCGAGCCAACAAGTGGTCCTCGCCCATCATTTACTTGGCTCCCAACATGCTGGCGCCTACAACTATTCCTCTAGACGCTGGGAGACAACACGCGCGGAGTAGATGACACTGAATTTACGCTTAAACGCTAGAAAGAAGAGAGAGTGTTTCATGGCGGACACTTACTAAGCAGTTCGACGAGAGAGTCTTCCTACTTTGGCGCGGGAGTACTTCGTCGCGTCAAGGGATAAATTGCCAGTAGCCGGGGTGCAAACAGGGCCCCATGCTCGCACCCCGGAGGACCCACAGATGGCAGCGGAGGTCGGGGAATGTCCCGGAGGCCAACCCGTGAACTGGCAACATGAAGCGACTCCTCTCTTCGTTGAGATGAGCACGAACGTGTTTTGCGATATCAACACACAACCATAGCTCATCGAGCTGCTGCCTGACTCCCTGACTGTCTTTAGCCCAAGGGCTCCAGACTTTTATTGTCCATTATACCGGGGGCTCTCATTGGATCTGGGGCAGACAGGGCACCTGAAGACCGTGGAAACCATACAGAAAGCAATTTCGAAGAGTCCCGGAGAATAGAAGCTTGGTATAGTTTCTAAGATCATTCTTGGTCATCTCAAGCCTTGTTGCTAACTTACACGGCCTGAATCGCATTGGATCCGGATATCTGGCTCCAGCGCTCTTAGTGTGGCTGAGATTGCTGACAACAACCGCTTGCCAGGATCTGATTCCGATACGATATTTGACGATCTCGATGGAGTTGCCGACATCCGTGTTCTCATTGACGCACTTCGAAGCCGGGCAGTAGATAAATTGCTTGAATGTCGCTCGGGACACACCTTGGGTCAACAGCATTATTCTACCCTCCAACATCTATGGCAAGGGTCGTGGCAATAGAAGCCGCAGCGTGCAGATTCCTGAACTCGTCAAGGCGTCACTGCAAGGCAAGCGCGGTGTTCGAGTTGGTAAAGGCTTGTCCAAATGGGGCAACATTTATATGAGCGAACGATTCCTCTCCTGGGTAGAGAAGACTGTCCAAGGCCATAGCGACAACCAGCACTGGAATCTCAACGATCTGTATCTCACTGTTTCGAGAGAATGGTGAGTACTATTTCTCGGCCAGATAATGGCATTATTTGCTCGACTATCAACTCACAATTTGTTGCAGTCCTTCGATCAGATTTTCAAGCATGTTGCCGGAATGGCGAAGGAGAAGGGGTTCGTTTCGAGTGATGATGTGGACGAAGTCCTGGACAGTGAAGCGAACCAGCTATTGCTGCACGGGACGCTATTGTTCGGCAAGAGCGCGCGGAGCAGAGCTGGCGGAGGAATCGAAGCTCTCGGCTGAAAGCCAAGGCCGCAAAGGCTTTTTTTGTTGGAAGAGGAGATCGCGAGATGAATGGAGAAAGAGTCGGCAAAGCTGTGATCAACTACCGAGAACTTGAATTTCGTACGAGTTCAATCACGAAACAGCTCTGATCGCTTACTGCTTTACAAGCCACCGCTTCTTCAAATCACAAACTGATATTTCTTATCTTGAATCAACATTGCATTTCCTTTGGGTCATTGTGAGGTGCCAGTCATCAGAGTC
Source organism: Verticillium klebahnii (assembly GCA_002851715.1). NCBI lineage: Eukaryota > Fungi > Ascomycota > Sordariomycetes > Glomerellales > Plectosphaerellaceae > Verticillium > Verticillium klebahnii. Next base: position 486,188 of record NMXL01000001.1, on the reverse strand, counting down.
TCAATGACCGTTGTAACAGCAGTGAACGGAATGGTAATAGCTTTGACAGTCTGAATACGTGTACGCCTGAAGACTTCCGAGGTTTCATTTGCTACTATGGCTGGCAGCTGCGCGTCCGCTGTCGCCTGCTGATTGCGATTATACTTGCGTGACGATCATGATTTCCGCGAATAGTTGTCTAACCACTACATGCAGAATCTCGATAGATATTCTTGATATGTAGCTATTTGGTAGAAAGTGGCATCAATTTTTGAATAGATGGCCTAGCCTCTGGACTTTCTGTCAGTAAGACGCGGTAGCTTGACAGGAACTATGAGCAAGACAGAGATAGCCGCCAACATTGAACAATATATGAAGTTGAGACGCAGCGCCCTTTCGTAATTTGCCATAACTTGCTCCTTGTACGGTAACTCCAGCGCATCTATCTCCGACACAGATGATCTCATTATCTGGATGATCTTTGTCTTCTCGTCTCCCTGGACGAACATATCCAGGTAGTATCCGAGCCCATTTTGCACAATCAGGCTACTGCTAGTAATGCCGAGAACGCTTCCCAGGCTGTGAAATAAGATGAGTGCACTCGTAGTAACAGCTCTTTCCTCGTGTGAAGAGACTGCAAGTGTGGCGATAAATGTGGCAGGAAATTGGCAGCCCTGACCAACCGCGCCTGGTACAAGCGCAAGGACGTACGCCACAGGTGGGAGATTCGGTGTGAGTAAGACAAGGCAGAGGGAGCCGATGAGGAAGCATATCGTGCCAGTTTGGATGGGCAGTTTGAGTAGGCCTGTCCAAGTCACGCCAAACCCGACGAATGCTGCAGTCACGGAAGCCGTGAAGGTCGGAACAATCAAGCGCAAGCCAGAGCTAGTCGCGCTGGAAAGCATGGCCGCCTGAAAATAGAGCGGGCTGCCAGTCGTCAGTAAAAACGTGTATTCTTGCTGAATTCCAGGGCAAACATACACATTGAAGAGAATGGAGTTTGAGATGATAACGCACAGGAAATTAGAGCTGATAAGGTTCGCTTGAGGGCTTCGACAAACGATGTGCAGCGGTACGATAGGCTTCAACGCTCGTTTTCCACGTAAAGGAAGATGGGAAAGATGGTGGTTGAGACAGCAAGTGAGCCGACGACGAAAGGATGGCTCCCTATATCTATCAGCATTACAATGAACCAAACGCATGCCGTATTAGAACTCACACTTAAGGACGTTGCCTCGGACGCTCTGTCCCGGGTTAGTTCGACACTGCAAGCTTCTAGATTCTTGGCTGCTCAAACTCAACTTACCAGGCCCAGTACCACAGAAGTTATCATGGTGGCTAAAAGGACAGAATCTTGGACGTCGAACTCCTTGAAAGCTTCTGACACGCTCTTTTTTGGACCAGGGACGATGCCAAGGTCAAGCGGAAGAACGATCCAAGCAACAGCCATACATATCAGTTACACAGGCACCTGTACGCCAAACTCCCACCGCCAACCTAGAGTATCCACCATAGCACCTCTAAGCGCGGTACCAATGGCCGACCAAGGCCTAGGTTCACATTGTTGTAGGTTTGATAGATTCCGCGACGCCTGCCCCAACGTTAAACTCTGCGACAAAAGGTTCAGTGAATGTCTTCATCACAAAGACCCAGGCTCCGGACTGTAAGCTACTCTATAGGAATCAGATCACTCATCAATATGCTCCCCAATGCCATGACACCACCCACACCTAGACCGCACGCCACTCTGGCTAGAATGAAAGTTTCAATCCTCGTCGCAAGCGAACAGCCAAGTGTCGCCGCAGTAAAGGCTCCCAAGCGTCCGATAAACAATGGCTTGGGGCCGAGGGCATCTGAGAGCCTGCCGGTAAGTGGTTGGAGGCTTGTAGATGTGAGAAGAAATGCAGTTGAGAGCCACGATGCAGACTTTGACGCGTGAAAGTGGGAAGTGATTATTGGATGGGAAGATGCCATGATAGTGCTGTCGAAGGCGGCAATGGAAAATACGGCCAGAATTGGGGAGAAATCCACCAAAAGCGCGCCGATGACGTCCCATTGAGAAACCTGGACTCGGTTGTTGAGGAGGCAGTGCGCACCTCTGAATGGCCTTCTGTTTTACGACGCAGCAAAGGCGATTCATCACCAATTTGAGACTCCTGTTCAGTTTCAATCCGAGAGGAGGTAGGTGCACGTAAAGGTTCTAAAAGAGCATAATTATATTCTTAACCGCCACTCGTATCCGCTTAATAAGCGCTGCACTAATAGGTAGATGTAAATCGGATGTTTGAGTGACAAAGGATTCTGTAGCAGATCTATAAGGTGCCCAGCGCAATCATGGCACAATCTTACCAGCCCAGTCCATCTCTCAAGGCTTTCTCAAGCAGCGCAGCTCCCTTGGCCTGTGTGGCGGCATTGGGATGGTAGCTGCAGCCCGCATCCGAGCCCTGTGCCGGCCAGTCGACAATACGGACTGTCTCGTTTACGAGACGAAATGTCGCGTCCCTGTACACTTGCAGCTGCGAGGTTTTCTGATGGTCGGCGGCTGTGGGGTAGGTATCGCTCAACAGCGGCGAGGATACCAGGAAGAACGTTGGTGCCTGGTAGTGACGGCTGATATTCTCGATGAACTCGACAAGGGCAGCCGTGAGGTTTGCCGGGTCGACAGGCTCACGGACATCCAGGTAGCCAAAGTCGTTGGTGCCGAGGTTGATCACAACGGCATCCAGGACCCAAGACCGCGGGAACGTGAAGCTGCCGTCGGCGTCATGGGCGCCATACCGCGTGTACAGGACGGGCATTGTGGGCGTGGTGTCGGGAGGGACTGATCTGTAGTTTCGGACCAGTCCCTTGCCGCTCCAGGCAACGACGCTGTAGTCGGCTCCGACCGCGTTGGCCGCCAAGGCGCCGTATGTTTTGGGGTTGTCTTCCAGAGCCGCAGAGTTGTTGCAGGGCACGACGCCGTCAAGACCGAAGCCGACCGAGATGGAGTCGCCAATGACCTCAATCTTGCGCCTCGACGCCGTGCTCGGGATTAAGTTGCCGTCGGTCGTCACGTCGGCGACGCGAAACGTCCCGAGATCTGCTCCTGAACGTTTACGCAGCTCAACAGTGTGGGCCCCCCGCGGCAGCGTGGGCGTTGCGATGACGGTACCGTTGATGTTGGGGATGACGATGGGCTCGCGATCATCCACGAAGAGGCTGGCGCTGGACGTGCCGTTGACGCTGTCGATGTGGATGGAGGCAGTGGTGCCGAAGAACGTAAAGGCAACACCGGTGCTTGGCCACGTGAGCTGTTTCGTCTCGGGATTGACCCGTCCGACGAACCGGTAACCCTGGCAGCGGACGTTAGATATGATGCTCCAGCGATCTTGAAAGCTCACGCTCGGGGTTTCCAGCGTACAGACTTGGCGCATTCGGACGCCAGCACGCCCGCGGCAGCACACAGTAAGAAGAGCGACCGAAAGCCCCGCATGATCTAGCCCGTCGTCTTGCCCGGGGTTGACTGGAGATTGGCAGAGAGGGGAGCTGGACTGCCGTGCTCTCGCGGTTCGGCCGGCCGTTGAATGGCAGGTGTGCACAGCGCTATATGACTGATCTGGACGGGGATGAGCTGGCCTCGGCATAGCCATAGATAGCCAGACCGGATCATGTCCGACTACTTTATCAGCATCGGCGTGTCTACAGCCTCGGTCGGGCACAAAGCCGCTATCGACCCGGCCAAGCCGCGGCCGAAGCAGTGGCCGAAGCGAAGCAACAGAAGCAGCAGCTGGAGCAGCAGACCCATTTCTGCTACCATCCAGCTGGGAGAGTGAGGTGTGTGTTACGGTGACATCGAGGACGATCGGTAAAGGATCCAAGGGCCTTGGCGACGATCGGCAAACGATCCACGGGGCCTCGGAGACATCGGACGGGTGTGACGGTGTGACACGGTAGCACAACCGGGGCCGCCAATGCCACGAGTCGCGTGCCATCTTCGCGCACTAGAGGGGGTTACCCACCTCCAAGCATGAATCTGGGGAAATTTGGCTACGATGGAGACTCGCAACGGTCTTATCATGACCGAAGACTAGGATGGACCCGAAAGCCGCCGTCAAGGTCCGATGCGGGGTACCCCAGGCGCCGATAGCCTGGGATCAGGCTCAAAGACTCATCGTGACTGCGGTGGACCCGGACCGTAGGCACCCTAGGACCCGGACGTGAAGCTATAAAGCTCACGGACAGGAACACGCATCGGCTGACGGAAAAAGAGAGTGTGCAAAGTCCAGACGAACGCGCTTACAAGCCAAGTAGCATCGGTGCACCTGCGGTATGACATGAGACTTTCTCCCACACTGCCGTTCTGCACGAACGAGACTGACGTTACATGATTGTCAAGACTTTTGGCAGCCAAACCTCACGCCCGCACCCAACGCCCTCAACACCATGAAGTTCACTGCTCCTAGCCGCCTGCTGGCACTCACCGCGTCTGCCGTGATTCTCGGGTCCGCGGCAGCGGCCGACGCCGCAGCCCCGCAGGTGTGGCCCGTTCCCCAGCAGTACAAGACTCGATCGGACGGCTTCAAGGTGCCCAACACGGCCGCCTTCATCATTGGCAACAGCACAGACCAGCCGGCACTTCGGACCGTGCGGACCGTACTCGAGGGTGCCGGTGTCAGGCGCTTCGTCACGGCACGCGGAGACGACGATGCGGACGTGCCCGGCTCTGCCCTGCGCGTGTACGTCGGCGGGCCCTCGGAGGACAACTTGGCCTCGGCCGGCGCGCTCGAGCAGCTGGGCCTGCAGGGGCCCGAGGGGCTGAGTGCCGAGGGCTACGTGCTGGGCATCGGCCGCGGCAGGGACAAGAAGCCCATGGTCGTGCTCTCCGGCCTTGACCAGGACGGTACCTTCTACGCCGCCCAGTCGCTCAAGCAGCTCATCGCCGGGCGTGGCTCCAGCTCGAAGCTGCCCGGCGCGGAGATTCGGGACTGGCCGTCGGTGCCTGTGCGCGGCGTCATCGAGGTCTTCTACGGCTACCCCTGGTCCACCGAGAACAGGCTCGACCAGCTCGACTTTTACGGGGCCACCAAGCAGAACCACTACAACTACTCGCCCAAGGACGACCCGTACCTCCGCGAGAGGTGGCGCGACTCGTACCCGGCCGACGAGCTCGCCGTCCTCAAGGGGCTGGTGGACCGCGCGCGCGAGAACCACATCGACTTTACCTTCTCCGTGTCCCCGGGCCTGTCCGTCTGCTACAGCTCCGACGAAGACCTGCAAGCCCTTTTCCACAAGTTCCAGTCTCTGTGGGACATTGGCGTCCAGAGGTTTGCGGTTCCCTTTGACGACATTGAGTATACCGAGTGGAACTGCGCCGAGGACGAGGTCAAATGGGGCACGGGAGCTGAGGCCGCAGCTCGCGCACAGTCGTACTTCCTCAACCGGGTGCTGGAAGGCTTCATCAACACCCACCCCGGTGCCGAGCGCCTCCAGATGGTCCCGACCGAGTACCGCAACCTGCTCGAGACGCCCTACCGCAAGGGACTGCGCGAGGACCTCGACGAGAGCATCATCGTCTTCTGGTGCGGCCCCGTCACCATCGCGCCCAACATCACGGCCGCCGACGCGCAGCTGGCCGAACAGATTTTCGGCCACGAGATCCTCATCGGGGATAACTACCCGGTCAACGACTACACGTACCCGCGGCTGCTCCTCGGCCCCTACAACAACCGCGAGATCGGCGTCGCCGACCACGTCGTCGGCATCACTGTCAACCCCATGCCACAGGCCCAGGCGTCCAAGATTGCCGAGTTCACGTCCGGCGACTTCCTGTGGAACAGCCACGCCTACGACGCCGACGCCTCCTGGCTGGCCGCGCTGCAGTACCTCGGGGGCCCGGCCTGGCGCGCCCTCAAGGTCTTTGTCGAGAACAACTACTCATCGGTCCTCAACCCCCGCGAGTCGCTGGTCCTGGCGCCCCTGATTGACAAGTTCTGGGGCGCCTACAACGGCACCACCTCGGCCTGTGGCCTTCCCAAGCACTCCCGCGCGCTGTCCGAGTACTTCCAGCTCATGGCCGCCAACCCCTCGCAGTTGGCCGAGGGCCTGAAGACGAGAAACCCCGGCTTCCTCAACGAGTCGCAGCCCTGGATCGATAAGCTCGGCCTGTACGGCGAGGCCGGACAGATTGCTGTCAACCTGCTCGCGGCGCAGCGCGTCAACGACACGTCCAAGGTGCGCGAGGAGCGGCTGGCGCTCGATGGCCTGCGCGCTCAGCTGGCCGCCGTCATGGCGACGGCGTGTCCGACGGGTGTGTGCCGCGACTTCAACCCGGTGGTCGCGCCCGGCGTCATGGAGCCGTTTCTGAACCGCACCGTGGACGTCAGCAACGAGTGGCTCGAGGGGCAGGAATAGAGTGTGCGAGCTGGTTCGGCCGGGGCTCGGTGACGTATCATCTTCAAAGCCGTCCTTACGTAGGTACATACACGGACAGATAGCCCGATGAATATTCTTCTGGGGACGTGGAATTCAAGAACAAGGGACAGCCGTCCCAACATACACACTCTCCTCTGAAGCTCCACCCGCTGGGCAGCACCATCCCCCCGGCATCGTGTGTTTCGTGTGTGCACGGCTTCTGGCTGGCTGGCTGATAAGGATTCCTGTACCCTTACCCCTGACCAATGTGTCTTTCCCAGATTCGTCGACTGTTGAGCGAGCATGTTTTCCATCGAGTCAGCGACCGGAGGGTCGGGCTATATAGTGGTATGCACAAGGGTAGCGCGTATCCCTTGGTGACGAAGACGGTCTCAGTACATAGAGCCGGGAAGGCTGGCTCACTATCTTTCTGATTAGGGCTAGCATTAGGCTCATCATCTACTTGCAGAGTACTCTGGAGGAACTTACTGTCTACCATCGCCCCATACGTAGTTTTTACCCCTTTCTTCTATCCTATTCATCCGGATATCTAGTAGGATAACTATCTTATCCGTCTCTATACATAATGTAGATTTTAGCTATTCTGTGATTGGCCATGTAGTGTGATATTCTGCCCTCCCGGCTTATAAGTACTTCGATACGTATCCTTGTACCGAGATCATTTTCGTCACCAAAGGGATGACCCTCGTTTAACTTGCATGTTCCCAGTAGATACGCGGCTGGCCTATTGCTTCAAATCCTTGTAGAGGATGCGAAATATGAAATTATGGGGCAGTCGAGTAATTCAATGGAACCCACTTAAGCAGCAAAGCAGGCGGCTCTATTCCCTATTCGGGACCGAGGCCGGCCGGACCGATGACTACCACCTTCTCCTCTCAAAGGCATCTCGCTTCCCGCTTCTCGAGTCCTGGGACACCAAGTCTTCTAGAGCAGGAGGCCACCCGAATTTGGACGTCCGAATCACCAATCGGCCGGCGCGTGGCGTCAACCGTTGCAGTCTCCTCCAAAGCTCCAAAGCGCAGCCTCTCGCCGACGCACTGCCCGGACCCGTCAAGGCCGGGGTCTCAATGTCTGGTGAATGGTTTGCTCAGCCGAGACCGGCCTCCAGCTCCGCAAGTCTCATGGAGGCCTACTTGCACTTCCAGCCTGATCGGGGCACCTCACACCCCGTCCTCTTCAGCAGCCAGGGAAGGCAGGTGCCATTGCTGCCCGTCGTGCGCCTCGGCGGGCACTTCACCGTCATCAGGGACAAGACCGAGGAAAACGACGGCGAGGAGCACCAGCAGCTCACGTGCTACCGCCGGAACCTATTCAGCGTACATGGTCACCTCTCGCTCGATCACTGGCCGCTCCAGGTGACGCTGAGCGCACAAGGCCCCGGAGCCACGCCCGTCGACGTGATGGGCCTGCGAGCACGTCTCAGCGCGGAGGACTCGCTGGCCTCCTCGGAGGTCGCCATCATGACGGGCTCCAGAGGCGCGGCTGGAGACGACGCGCACGCCGGCGGCAGGCAGTGCCTGGACGTGGCGCTCAACGTTGCCGCTCCCGCCTCCGCTCCCGCTCATGCTCAGCGTTCCGAGGCCGGACGGCCCGAGGGTGCGAGTGAAATTCCCTTTGCGTGGGAGCGGCTGCAGTTCCGCTCGGCCACGTCGAACAACGGCAAGAGGAGAAAGGAGATCCGTCAGCAGTACCGCCTCGTCGTCCGCATCTCTGCGGCGTGCGCGGACGGGACGGAAGTGCAGGTCGCGGAAACCAAGTCCGCGTTCTTAACAGTCCGGGGCCGAAGCCCAAAGAGCTTCGCGACGACCGCCACAGAAGACGGCGAGCACGGAGGCAGAATGCGCCTGCCCAGCGACGTGGCCGGCCGCCTCCCCTCCTTGGACAGGTTGCCCGACTTCCCCGTCGCCCCGCACGTGTCCTTCCTAGACACGGCGTCCGAGTTCGCGCTGCAGGGCGCGGAAGCGGACGTCGTCTGCAGCCCTTCCATGTGGAACTGGATGGACATGGGAGACGCCAGCCTGGAAGACCTCATCGGCATGTCTGACATGCTGCCCGGCCCCTGTGATCGCCGAGCGTCGGTGACGGCCGACGTGGCCACGGACAAGGTCATGGGCGAGACCTTTGCTGACCCGACTCGCCCCACGTCCTCCTGGACTGAGACCACCGCCCACCACCACCACACACATGTGGCCATCGCCTCTCCGCGATCTCTGGCGCCGTCAGATCTAGCAGGTGAGACCTGTCGCGCGGCAAGGTTCGAGCGGCCGGCCTCCTCTGCGCTGGGCCACGGTACGGACGCCGTTACGGACGCGGGCGCAGACGCAGACACAGGCACAGGCACACGGAAGAGGAGTCGCATGGCCGTCGGGTCGCTCAGCAGCTCGTCGACCATCGACTCGTCGGCCTCACGGTATCAGTACATTCCCGTGGGCATTGGTGGGTGGCAAGCTCCCGTTGAGCCCGTGTACTGGCCGCACCCCTGGTCCCACGTGGAATCTACGTCTAGCGCTGACGTGTCGCACGTCGCACATCAAGCAATGCGTGCGCAAACGAGAGCGCATGGCGTCAGGGATCCGCTGTAGCCGTCTGGCGTATACTTGTATCTTGTATTCTGCAGCATCTCATAGATAACAACTAGGACCGCCAGCCTCGCGCCCCCGTCCCAACTCTGGCATGTGCCCGCCCCCTTCCTTTCACTCGCAAGACGCGGCTCGGCCCCGAGCGTCGTCAACCCCTCACTAATGGGTCTCTCTCCTGGTCCAGCGACCGGGCACGCACAGGAGGGCGGCGAGCCTCGCCAGCAGGCTGGTGCGTGGCGCGTCTGCTGGAGCGGTGCCCTTCGCCGAGGCGGCGTGCTCTGTGGTGACAATGGTACCCTCGGTGACCTTGGTTCCCTCGGACGCGTCCTTGGCCGAGAGGATGGGCGTGCTGTCTTGAGACACCCGCTGCTCGTGTGTTGTGGGTTCCGCTCTCCCGAGGCACGCGGCAACTGCAACGCCGGTGAGACTCGAATCCGCGCAGAGCTGCAGGCGAAGCTGGCCGCGGTCCGCACCGGAAGAGCTCGAGAGGTCGCGGAGCCGGTCCAGGTGGCCCTGGGCTTGGTCCTTGAAACCGGGATACTTCTCAATGACAGAACCGAGACAGGCGACGGTTCGCATGACCGGGGCCGTCGCCTCACCCGGCTCGTTCATCAGCTGCAGCGTCTGCATGGAAAAGACGGCGACGGCCAAATAGGCCGTAGCCCTGGCCACAACGACTGCGCAGACGGAGCGGAGGAAATCGACGTCATCCTCCGACGGCTTATGTGCGAGACCGAAGGAATCGGCGACGACCTGCAGCTCGCGGACACCGTCCTGGCCGTGCGGCCTGGGAAACGGAAGTGTCAGCGTGTCTCGCCAGTTCATGTTTTCCTCATGTGACGGGCGTGGGTTAGGTAGGGGGGGGGGACGGACGGACCTTGTCTGGCTCGGAGCGTGCTGAAGTCCCCAGCTGAAGGGCTCCCTGACTCTGTCGGCGACATGGCCGTTGAAGAGGCCGACAGCGGCGACGGCGTCAAGTGTGATCTGCCGGACGAGCTCCCCCAGAAAGAGGCCCCCGATTTGGAGCTCCAGCCCCAGCATGTCCTGCGGGAGGTCCAGCAGCGTGGAGACCCGAGCATCCCACGACGTCGCGCGCGCGGGCAGGATGCCCCGACCCACGACGGCGAGCTCCGCGTCGGCGAGCACATGGCTGCCGGGCATCGGCGGCGCTGCCCAGCCCTCGTACTTGGCAGGGCACAGGGACGAGGACGGTAGCTGCAGGGCGCCGTTGAACCCCGTTCCCGCTATGACGCTCAGCGTGGTCGAGGGGTCGCTATAGGCTGAGGCCAGGAAGACGCTTATGCTGTCGTTGAGAATTGCCTCGAGGCGCAGCTCGAGACCCTGGTCGTTCTCATCAGCACAAGATGTCCCACGTCTTCGCGGTACGGGGCAGCCTCGCATCGTACGTGTCGGGCAAAGGCCTCGGCAAGGCTGAGTTTGAGCGAGCGTCCAAAGAAGTCCTCGCCAACCCTAAACCCCTTTCCCATCTCGCGAATGCGGCCATCGCTCAACTGGTGCTGGCTGTAGGCGGCAAAAACGGAAGCAGCGGGTGGTTAGAAACGTTTCCGGTTCAGACTCTGGGGGACGATGGGAAAGGGTTGGACGTACTCGAGGGGAAACGACCAGCCGAGACCGACGACGGGCGACGGCCCGGATGGGTCCAGGTATACCCCGTCTGCCTCCTCGAGGCACTGCTTGACATTGTCTCCGATCCAGGCGAAGAAGTCGCGTCCCCCGAGGGCCTTGATCTCGGGTGTGATGGCCCAGCTCCTCTGGGCTCGAGCGCTGAGTCGCTGCGCTGGCTCGCTTGCAGCCGGGTTGAGAACAACCACGGCGATCCGCATCGTCGACCCTCCAATATCGATGACGAGCACCGTTCCTTCCTCGCGGCCTGTCGGGGACCGGTCTATAAAGGAGGGAAGCATGGCCGGGAAGCCGGCCACGGTCAACTTCTCCCCGAGGGCTTCGGTCAGCTTCCTGGACTGTTTCCAGAGGGTGTCAATGTCCAAGTCATTCTCAAAGCCTGAGACGACCCGGTCGAGAAAGTCGCGTCGGGTCGTACGGGGGGGCTGACTTCCGTCGGACATTGGTGGGATTGGCTGGGGGTGGTGGTGATGCTCGTCGTGATGGTGGCAAAAGTGCAAGTGTGTTTGGAACTTGGTGCACTCCGCCGCGTCAACTAGGCATTCAAATCTATGGAAAGTCCCTTATTAACTGCCCTCTGAGAAGAACAGGGAATCGAAATAGCCAATCTATGCACCGACTATCCAAAAGATTGAATGCTTTCTCTCTATGCTCCGTCAAAACGCCCAGCCTGCCTGCAACTTACACGCGTCAGTGGTGGTCGCATGGGTCGTCACCGTGATACCGAGGGACACCGGTACGACGTTCGTGCCATTGGTCCGTCGCAGGGAGCATCTCCACTCGCCTCGTGCCAGGGTGGCCGAGGGGCCAGTCTCGCTCGTCTCGCTGTGTAACGGTGACACAAGGCGCGGGAGGGGCCGGCCAGAGGGAGGCTAGCCCCGTCCCACGGAGCATGCATTCCAAGGTCCTCTGACCCGCTTCTCTTCGACGACGGGCCAGCGGTTGTCCGTACGCCTGGATTTCTCTCATTCAATGGATGGTCGCGCTGGTATAGTCCCACTCCCCAGGCACGCATAGGGCACGTATAAGTTGCAAGTAGCCTCCTCGCGCGTGGTCCCGGCCAGCTTCAGGGGCCTGAGGCCAAGAGTCTGTACTTGTCGAAAGCCGCCGTCGCCATGTCGTCGCCGCAATTCACTCGCTTCGTAAACGGCCGGCTGGTGCCTGAGGGGCTCTGCAAGCCAGGTAGCCTGCTCGTCGAGGCCCGGACCGGGACCATCATCGAGGATGCCACGCTGCCCGCCGGGGCCGACGTCGACGTGGTCGACCTTGCCGGCAGAATCCTGTGTCCAGGACTGATCGAGGTGCAGCTGAACGGTGCCGCAGGGTTTGACTTTTCCGGCGTGCCGGCCGACGGGAACATGGCCACCTATGCCGCGGGATATCGCAAGGCGTGCCGAGATCTCCTCGCCACAGGCGTCACCAGTCTCCTCCCAACGATAGTGACGGGAGACAGCGACACATTCAAAAAGGCATGTATCATGCGCACTCGCGAGAGACGCACCGAGTTTGACGCCCTTTTTTCCAGGTTCTTCCCTGTGTCGCCCCGAACGGCCACCTGCGCGATGCGCGGCTCGGCGCCGAGTCGCTCGGCGCCCACTGCGAGGGCCCCTTCATCAACCCTGCCAGGAAAGGCGCCCACGACCAGGAGCTACTCCGGGAAGCCATCGGCGGCGCGGCCGACATCCGGGACTTCTACGGTCCAGAGAACTTCAAGCCGTCAGCCGTCGCCGGCGGCCTGGGCGAGAGGCAGCCCGCCATAAGGAAAATCACCGTGGCGCCTGAACTCCCCGGCATGCTTGACTCGATCCGCGCCCTCACATCAGACGGCATCGTTTGCTCCCTAGGACACTCGGCCGCGACCTTTGAGGAGGGCGTGGCGGGCGTCCGTGCCGGAGCGAATATGATGACACATCTCTACAACGCCATGGAGCCGTGCCTGCACCGGAGTCCGGGTCTTGTGGGCCTCTTGGGCGCTCCCGAGGCGGAGCTTCCGCTGATGACCGCCACGGTGCCCGAGAGGCCCTTCTTCGGGCTCATCGCCGACGGCATCCACGTGTCCCCGAGCTGCGTCAGGATGGCTTGGGCCACGCACCCTGACGGGTGCATCGTCACAACGGACGGGACCGTCGCGACCGGCCTGGACCTGCCGGACGGCCCGGTCGGCATGGATCTCGGCCCCAAGCCGGTCGTCAAGCAGGGTCGCAGGCTCTTCCTTGAAGGCACGCATACACTTGCCGGAGGGTGCGTACCCGGAGCTTCTGCCGCTCCCCCCTCGTCATCAGTCGAGTCCCATGCTAACGAACGACTGTGTCAGCACGACAACCCTCTTGCAATGCGTGTCCAATCTGATCCGCTGGGCCTGGTGCACGGAGGCAGAGGCCCTGAAAACCGTGACGAGTAACCCAGCTCGGCTCCTGGGCATCGCCGGCACCAAGGGAACTTTGGTGCCAGGCGGCGACGCCGACTTGCTGGTACTCTCCTGGGGCATCAATGCGGACGGTCAGAGAGAGCTCATGGTGGACGAGACTTGGAAGTTTGGTCAAATGTGCTATCGGCGCGTTGTGGACGGAGGGAACTAGTACTTCTTGATCGGATAATATGTTTTTTCCCCCCTCACGGCCCGTTCCAGATCTAGACAACGGCCCTTTCCCATGTCTGATATGTGTTGCTCCTGCGAAAGTCGGCTTCGGCAAGTGTGCTGGCGAACGTGGATAAGGCGGGAACCTGTAAAAGTCAGTCGGTCAGTCACCACAGAAAGCAGTGGAAACTCGGAGTACCGACCCAATACGCGCAAATGGCCGAAAATTCCCGCTCAACCGCACATCTCATGGCGGCAAGCAGCAGTGTTCGATGGATCGTCTCGCGAGATCGAGGGTCTGCGTCCGAAGATCGACCGAGGACGGGATGGAGCAAGACCGCGGTGGATCGCGGAAGGCTCATGAGGTGCGGCACATGGCGACAGAGCCAGTGGTCTGGTGCGACGATCGGAAGGAAGCCGATCATCTCAGCCGAGTGCGTGTCTCTGGCCACCGCGCCGATGCAGTCGTCGTCCGTAGCCGAGTCGACGTTGGACGTCGTCGTCCTGGGGCGGGCCCCCAGGGAAATTGTCCAAAAGGTGGCGGCTTCGGCGGCGCTTCCACTCTCGATGGCGAGCTGAACGACTTGCTGGCGACACTGGGCGCTCGTCTCGAGGCTGACAGTTGTCATCTCGCCAGAGGGACGAAGCGACCGGCGGTCTGCGTCGACGAGACGCTGATACGCGCTCCGGGGCGCATCGTTTACGAGACTTTCAAACTGGCCGGACTTCTCATGGCAGTCCACACGCCAGCCTCTTCAGAATTTGCACAGCATGTCAGCAGGCCATCATCATGACACTGGAGCGCATCAACGCGTGAGGAGAGGTTGCGGGGCCGACTTACAAAGATTCGAGGAAACTCATGACCGTGCCCGAGTCGTCGCGCGACGGCTCGAGCCCCGGAAAAGTGCAGAGGATCGGGAACCCGATCCGCACCGTTCTCGCGCGGGTATCTGCCGTTAGATAGTTCATGACGGACGTGTACAGGTCGCGTCCTATGGAGAGCCCCCGGCGGCTCGGGTGTACGAGGACATCCCCGATGAAGGCCTGCCGGGTGTCCGCCCGAGAGATGGCCGAGGCGAAGCCGTAGAACGCCCTGGTACTGGTGTTTCGGACTACGAACCCACGGAATTCGACGGGCTGCGCGCCGCCCGGAGCCTCTGGCGGCGCCTCACGGAGACAGTGCAGCAGGTGTGGGCAGGCGGGCGTAGCCTCGCGGCTGTTCCCGGCGCACTCTTCCAGAAACTCGGCGAGACGCGCGCCGTCCCTTTCGAGGTTCAACTCCTCGACCAGCCAGGTTTGCTGGTGGTGAGGCGCTGCGGGCAGGGACGTTTTGGGCGCGAGCACAGATGGCGAGCGGCCGAGTCGGCCTTTGGGTTCGAGCTCGCCACCGAGAACCCTGGCAAGGTAGTGGAGCGCCAGCATGCTGCTGTCATACGTGCAGAGGAAGGACCCCAAGCTCGTGAGCTCCGTCGGCAGGTCGTATACCGAGCTGACTGAGACGAAGACGAGCCGCTTCGATCCCGACGTGCCCGTGCCGGCCAGCCCCAGCTGATGAAGCCTGCAGAGGGCAGCGACGTGCTTTGCAAATGAGACCTGGTACTGATTTCGCAGAGCGTCAGCGGTGAGAATGATGACCGCATCGGCCGACTTGATGAGTGTCTCGTGCTCGGTCCGGACGCCGTGCGAAGTGTACGAGGTGTGTACGACCTGGCCGACGTCGTAGCAGGCGAGCGCCTGGCCGAAGCTCTGGAAGTAGTCTTCCCCCTTTTGCAGGGGCAGCGTCTTGTCGGCATCGTGCGCGCCAGAGGCGGTCTCGGGGCGCCCATGCCCGTGCCGCGGGCCAAAGGTGGCGTCGGCGCTGCCGGGCGAGGCTCGGTGCAGCAGGAGCGGAGAGAGGATCAGAATTCTCGAAGACGGCGACAAGCACCTCGTGAGCGGGATGGAGCCGCCCGCATCGTGTACGAGGGTGATGGAGTCCTCGTAGACGCGCGTGGCGAGCGTCAGGTGCATCTGGCGGCTGGTCGCGAGCTGCTCGAGCCCTGGGGGATGCAGGGCCCGCGGCCACGACGTGTGTTCCGCGCGAAAGGCGGAGACCTTTTCGGCGCCACGGCGCACGAGGTCCCAGGAGAGGCCGCCGTTCTTGAGGGCCAAGGACAGAGTGGCGAAGGCCTCGAGCTGCAAGGGAAGGGACCTGCACACGGTGATGACGTCGCAGCCCGCATGGATTCCCATGACGGCTGCCTGACCGACGCCAATATGCTGCGCAATCGAGTTCATCTCGAGACACTCGGAGACCACGACCCCCCGGAAACCCAGCTGGTCCTTGAGGAGGTCGGTCACGATCTTCCGGGAGAAGCAGGCGTGCAGTATCTTTGGACCTAGAGACGAGATGGCGATGCCGCAGGCCATGATGGACGGCACGTCCTCCTCGATGGCCTTCTTGAACGGCACGAGTACCTTCTGGCGCAGCTGATCCAGGGTTGCCGAGACCAGCGGCACCGCGGTCGAGGACTCGTCGAACTTGAGGCTGCCGCCGAGGGGGAAGTGCTTGGCCAGGCTCGCCACCCCGCCCTGCCGCAGCCCGCGGATGAAGGCGCCTCCCATGTCGGCGACGTGGCTGGGATCGTCCCCGAAGGAGCGGGACCCAAAGCCGGGGACCTCGCGGTCCAGGATCACGTCCAGCGCCGGGCCGAGAATCCAGTTGACGCCCAGACACGACATTTCCCTCGCGGCCACCTCGGCGACGTCAAAGGCGTTCTGCGGCGAGCCGCTGGCCGCGATGCCGAGGGACGACGGGAGCTGCGTGATCCAGTCGGGATCCGACACCGTTTTCACCATGCCGTTCTCCTGGTCGAGCGCTATGAGGAGAGGGTGCGGGTGGTGCGCCTCGTGCGCGGCGAGCTGAAGGTCCCTGATGAGATGGATCGCCTGCTCTGCCGCTGCGGACGGCGACTCGTCGCTCCCCGGTCAGCTGGCTGGCTGGCTACCAGGATGGCCACGCAACGTGTGTATACGCACAGGTGATGTTGGCGGCGTTCAGCAAGACGGCGCCAAGGTGGTAATCCTGAATCAGAGTCCTGATGTGGGGGGTTACGGCGGTACCCTCGAAGCCCATGAGGAACATGGAACCAAGGAGCCTAGAGAGATGTCAGCGTCGCCATCGTCGTCAGCAGCGGGGAGTGCACAAACCTTGCCGCTTCAGCCCGCGGCGGCCATCCGTGCCGGTCGTGGCCGTCCATCCGGACAGGCGGCGACGTTGGTGTTGGTGCCGGTGTCGGTGTTGGTGTTGGTCACGCGTATTCACGGTGCACAAGGTAAGGTACCTTAGGTAAGGTAAGGTAAGGTACGGTAGATAAGGTAAGTAATGGAGAAGGTAAGGCAGGTGCAGGTAGGACGGAGAAGGCAGGTGCTGGTGGGGGTAGATGTATTATTAGTGCCTTTATTGAACTACCGAATCGTCACGGTGCATGTACTGTGCTGGCACTCGATCCTTACCTAGGTACCTACTTACCTTACCTATAATTACCTAGGTAGGTACCTTATCGCGGCCATCCCGATAACCGGCACCGATACACCGACGCCTCGGCGTGTGTCGCTGTACGAGCGAAACAACCAACCCGCGTCCCGGTGGACTGGACGAAGCCGTAGCATCCCGTGGCGTGGCATCCTGGCCTAAGCGGCATATGACTTGTTCAAGGTCTCGTTCTTGTCCTCAGAGCTGCGCGCGGCAACGTCCGTCTCGACTCCACCCCCAGTCTTGTCACGGATCATGAACCACACCAGAGGCACCGCGGTGAAGAGTCCCAGGATGGGCAGTCCCCAGGCGAGACCCAGCATGGCCGCGTACGGGACAAGGAGCGTGTCCAGCCGCCAGACGATGGCGTTCCCGGTGCTCTGGATCGACTTGTAGAACCCGGCGTACAGGGCAAGCTTGCGCGGGCTGTCGGACATGGCGCCCATGTACCAGTAGATGCAGGTCTGCCAGGCGGCGTCGAAGAAGCCCCAGGCCATGTAGAGGACGAACATGGGCGCGAAGCCGTCGTCGCTCCAGTCCGTCCTGTCCTCGGAAAGGGGCTCGACGTCGGCGCGGGTGAAGCCGATCTGGTGCTTCAGCCCGCCGCCCCAGGTGGCCATGGTCAGCAGGAACAGGGCCACCCAGGCGCCGCGCGCGCGCGTCTGCCGGGAGAACCGGGTCCAGTCGAGGGCCGCACCGAAGGCCAGGGAGCCGACGATCTGCATGAACCAGTACATGACGTTGTTGAGCGACCTGGTGCGGGCGTTGAAGTGGGCCAGGTTGTAGTTGTTGAACTGGTACGTGTAGAACCAGTTGGAGGACAGGAACATCTGTGTGGCGCCGCGCGCGCAGGTTAGCAAGGCCCTTGCTCCACCCCTTGTATTGGATCGATCGACGTACGGGAAAGAGGAAGAGGATGAACGTGTCCGACTTGAGCGTCTTCCAGAGTCCGATGAATTCGTCCTTCCACGACGGCTGCGCGGCGACCTGGACGCGCGTGCCGTCCGCTCGGATGACTTTGGACACGTCTATGAGGGTCAGCCCGAGCAGGGTCCCGACGACCATGATGACGGTGAAGGCGATGTAGGTGCCGTCACCCACGCTGCTGTTAGGGGACCCATTGACGGTCATGCCGAGCGGGATCTGCGCCGAGTCAGGTGAGCCGTTCGTGTCCGAAACCGAGGGAGGACGTGTAAGACGTACCAGAGCGCCCAGGACGGCGCCCATGTTGAAGATGGCCCAGTTCAGGCCGATGTACTTGCCCCTCTTGTCCTCGGTGGGATACGCCATGACGACGGCGCCCTGCGCAGTCCACAGAAGGGCGGCGCAGAAGCCGGCGGCCGCACCGCCGAAGATGACGAAACCTTGGTTGCCGGTGTGGTTGTAGCAGATGTAGGAGGACGCGAACAGAGCATAGCCAGTGCCGCCGAGAACCAGCATGACGCGGACGCCCAGCTTGTTGTTGATGGAGCCGGCGAAGAAGGCAAAGCCGGCAAATGTCGCGTACGTCGCCACCGTAGCGTTGTTCGCGACGGTCGGGTCGAGCTGGCCACCACCTCCGAGACCGCTCCTGAGGATCCTCTGTGAGCACGCGTGTCGTCCGGCACAGAGTACTCCTCGCGGGCAGACGGGCGAACCTGGCCGCGGGAGGAAGACTCACAGCGCGTTGTGCATGCCGGGGCAGCAAAAGCAGATGAAGGAGACGAGGATGACCTGGACCAGCGGCGAGGCGTAGTACGGCGTCGTCCAGGGACCTATCTTCCAGGTCCTGTACAGCAGACCTCGCGCGCTGGCTACCGACGCGGTTTCCACGTCCTCCGAAGGCGACCCGGCGACTCCCGCCTGCACGGGGGCGGCCGTCTTGAGATCGTGTGTCGCCGACATTGTGAAATCCGGATGACGACTCTGCTCTGGGGTGTGATGTGTAACGTGGTGTGGTGTTTGGCTGGGGACTAGGGAAGGGGAGTCGGGACGTGACATGGAACAGAGGGCTGCGGCTGACACGAGGTGAGAAGCGAGGCCTGTTCGTGAGTGTCGTTTCGTGAGTCGATGCGTCGTGACGAACCTCAATATATGCACGCTGGAGAAGCCGAGCGGGAGAGTGACATGGCTGCTGTCTCGATATCAGCTACGGCCACGCCCAAGTCTGGGGTCGAATCCATGAAAATGAAAAGCTTATCGCCTGATACCAGAGCTCCAGCAGCGACCGTCGGCGAATCTCATCTCCAGAGTGCGGGGTGACTAGCGTCGTCCATCCGCCATCGACCCCAGAAGATCGTGGTACCGTTACACAACTGGGTCTCGGTGGAGGCAAGACTCGAGGCTGCCACGGTCGTACGCCCCCTTGGTATGGCCGCCCCCCCCCCACGGGTTCCCGGTGATGCACACTCCTTGGTGCAGTCAGCCACGAACCGCTACACCAAAGCGGCCCCGCGCGACACGCGCATGACACGACTGCTGTCATCCGTCCAAGTGCGAGGCGTGCGGTGCGAGTTGCACCCCCGAATGAGTCCTGATAGATAACGGTGGCTCTCGCTTGAAGTGCCGCCTTGAGCCTTGAGCCTTGAGCCTCGGCGTCTGCAAAGAAATCACGGCCAGCAACCCCATCTCGCTCCTGTTCGATCTCATCGAGAACCTGCCGACTGCTTGCTATCTACTGTCTGCTGTCTGCTATCTGCTGTCTGTTACCTACCTACTCCCTGCCCCGCCACCTGTCGCCTGCCATGAGGCTCATCATTCGCGACGATCCCGAGGGGGTTGCGAGGCTCGCGTCGCAGTACATCACCGGTGAGTCGTCAGAGCCCTGGCCTTGCCGCGGGCACCCTGGCGCGGACGAGGTGCTGATTTGCAAACCAAGATCGCATCAACAGCTTTGGTGCCACGCCCGCTCGGCCTTTTGTCCTGGGCCTGCCCACGGGTAGCAGCCCGCTGCTCGTCTACAGAAACCTCGTAGCCATGCACAAAGCCGGCACCCTCAGCTTCCGAAACGTGGTGACCTTCAACATGGTGCGTATACACCCGCAGAGACTCGGTCCAGAAGGCCAGAAGGCCAGAAGGCCAGAAGGCCAGAAGGCCAGAAGGCCAGAAGGCCAGTCGCCCGAGCGAACGACCCCCATCGTCATTGTTTCTGCTGTTGACCTTGTCATTCTTGCTGGTGCTGCCAGGACGAATACGTCGGCATTCCACGGGACCACGTCCAGAGCTACCATCGGTTCATGTACGACAACCTATTCAGCCACGTAGACATTGATCCGAACAACACCTACATCCCCAACGGAAACGCCCCGGACCTCGCCGAGGAGTGCCGACGGTACGAAGCCGCAATCGCCGCTGCGGGCGGCGTCGAGCTTTTCCTCGGCGGCATGGGCGCCGACGGCCACGTGGCGTTCAACGAGCCCGGCTCGAGCCTGCAGTCTCGGACGAGGATCAAAACCCTGACGCACGAGACCGTGCAAGACAACGCCAGGTTCTTCGGCGGGGACACCGGCAAAGTTCCGCGGACGGCTCTGACCATTGGGGTGGGTACAATCATGGAGGTATGTAGTCACCTGCACCAGCAGCAGCAGCAGCAGCAGCAGCAGCAGCAGCAGCAGCAGCAGCATCGCGGACGCTCAAGCTGACGCGGCGGAACAATCTGGAACAGGCCCGAGAGGTGTTGATCGTGGTCACCGGCCACCACAAGTCCGCCGCCCTCCAGAGGTGCGTGGAAGAAGGCGTCAACCACATGTGGACCCTGTCGTGCCTCCAACTCCACCCCAAGTCGACGCTCGTCGTGGACGAGGCGGCGACTCTTGATCTGAGGGTCAAGACTGTCAAGGTAAGCATACGGTCCGCTGCTTCCGTGGGTGCCGTGCCCTGTCGAGTGCTGACGGCGATCATCACAATCACAGTACTACAAGTCGGTCGACCCGGGCGACCTCCCGGTCTCCCACAAGACCGGACCACAGAAGCCGGTGGCTGTCGAGGGTCCGGAGAGCGACCAGGCGAGCCATCAAAGGCGACGCGACGCGTCGCTCGCGCCGCCGGGCCATGTCGCGGACGGCAAGGGTTCGCTTGGAGATTCTCATCGCCCCAGAACGCCAGATCCCGTACTGGACAGCATGAGGTCGAGGATAGTGGCTGTGTGAGGGTTTTTTCTTTTCCGGGAAAGGGGGATGGAATCGATGGATGGTACGTGTGTGTCTAGTCGTGATGGCAATTCGTCGAATAGCAGACCAGTCTGGTGTAGCGTCATCATCTCTCCATCTCCATCTTGCGTGAAGCCGTCACCATCAACTCGTCCTGCGTCATCCACACCGCTTGCTCGCCATCGCGTCGCGCCTCTGGGGCTTTCTGTCACCGCCAGCAACGACCAGACTGTCCATCCTCCGATGACCGTCCTCGGCCCCCTCCCCCCCGGCTTTCCACAGCCGAAGTTCGCCGCGTCACGTCTTGAAAATTGCCGTCTTCCAGACCTAGCGTCTGCATGTGTCTGGTGGCGTCTCCTTCCACGGCTGCGACGCCAGCATCGCCTGGTGGGTATTGAACACCCGGTCTCGCAATGCGCGGTGCCGGCCGTGGCACGGTGACACCTGTGGGGCAGACTGTGACATGGACTGTACGTTGGGGCACTGCGGCAAGGATGAAGTGAAGGTGGCGGGGAGATTCGGCAACACTGGCGACAACTTTGAAGGCCTCGTATCAATCCACGCTCGGTATTGGCCAACTGGTTATATTCCGTCAGGTGGTTCCATGCCTTCGCAGCCATGAAACACAAACTTTCAGAGTGGGCTTCCCCGCATTACATCGAGCATCGTACACGTGCGCCGAAGCAACGTGCAATGATATTCTTCTTCTCCACTCTCATGCTGCTGGGGGCAACGCTCAGCTGGGCCTCTGCTTCACGGGTGAGTTCGCGCCGCGTTCGACCACCAACCCGCGACTGCACATCCTTCACCGAGAACCTGGACGTCGTCAACACCACCATATGGTCCGCGGAACACGTCCCGGCGGCGGCCAACATTTCCCTCCCCGACAACCATCCCTCGTGCCGGACTGCCAGCCAGGTCACCGACGTGGACGTCTGTCGCGTCGGGCTGACCGTGGAGACCGGTCCGAGGAGCAACATCTCCGTCGAGGTATGGCTGCCGCTCGACTGGACCGGTCGGTTCCTGAGCACCGGCAACGGCGGGCTGGGCGGCTGTATCGACTACCCGGGGCTGGCCTACGCCGCGAAGCACGGGTTCGCAGCCGTCGGCACGGACAACGGACACGGCGGCATGACGGGGGCGCCCCTCTTCCGGAACCCGGGGACGCTGGAGGACTTTGCCTACCGCAGCGTCCACCTGGGCGCCGTCGTGGGCAAGCAGGTGACCGAGGCGTTCTACGGCAGGGCGCACGCCAAGTCGTACTTTATGAGCTGCTCCACGGGTGGCCGCCAGGGTTTCAAGGAGGCCCAGGACTTCCCGGACGACTTTGACGGCATCATCGCCGGCGCGCCAGCGTTGGACTGGAACAACTTGGTCTCGTGGGCGGGCCGCTTCCTCAGCATCACGGGCGCCCCGGGGTCGGTGGGCTTCATCACCCCTCCGATGTGGCAGGTGATCCAGCGGGACGTGCTGGAGCAGTGCGACGACCTGGACGGCGTTGCCGACGGCATCATCCAGAGCCCGCCGCAGTGCCGGTACCGCCCAGAGGCACTCATCTGCGCGGCCAACCAGACGCAGGGCGGCGCCTGTCTGACGGGCGGCCAGGCTCGGAAGCTCAGGGGCTTCTTCTCGCCCCTGTACGGAGCCAACGGGACCCTTCGCTACCCTGGAATGCACCCCAGCCTGCGGTCGAGCCCTTTCTTCTCGGGCCAGCCATTCGACATCAGCACAGACTGGTTCCGGTACGTCGTGCACCAAGACCCGACCTGGGACCCGACAACCATCGGCGTCGAGGACTTTGAACAGGCCGCCCTGCTTGATCCCTACGGGATCAGCACCTGGAAAGGCGATCTGTCACGTGCCCTCAGCGGCGGTACCAAGATCCTCTCCTACCACGGCACGGAAGACGGGCTCATCAGCAGCGAGGACTCGGCGCGATACTACGATCACGTCTCGCGCACCATGGGCCTCCCCCCGAGCGCCATGGACGATTTCTATCGCCTGTTCAACGTTCCCGGCATGAATCACTGCCGCGGCGGCTCAGGGGCGACGTACATTGGAAATTTCGGGGATACCATCGTGGACTTTACGCCGGAGAGAAACGTTTTGGCAGCCATGCTCAGGTGGGTTGAGGAGGGAGTGGCCCCGGATACTATCCTCGGCACAGCCTACGTCAACGGAACCAGCAAGTCGGGGCAGGTGGCCTTTGAGCGCCATCACTGCCGATATCCCAAGCGAAGCGTGTACCGCGGGGAAGGCGACCCGAAGCTCCACGGCAGCTGGGAATGTAGGTGAGCCAGGTGCAGAGAACCCCCTTCGGAGGCGGCCGGGAACGTGAGTGGATTCACCACAGATTGGGTACTGAGTAGACGAGTACGTACATAGGTACCTATGTAGTCAATCGTGGAGTGGGGGGATGTTACCGTAGCACATGTGGGCCACGCCTTCTTTGAGCCCACCCCACCTTTCATGCACAATAACTTTTCAGGAACGTACCTTGGCACGCACTCCATGCAAATGCGGGGGAGGGGCATCAGCCGGCCTCCTTTGCCGATCCCGCAACACAGGCTGACAGGCTCTCTCTCTCTCTCTCTCTCTCTCTCTCTCTCATCCATCTCTGCTATGCTAATTATTGTGTGCGCGGGGGCGCGGCGATGCTCCATCGTCGTGCCCCGTCCTGTCTCTTCAATGTCTCCACCTGGTCTCGTGCCACCTCAGGCGACGTCGAGGCTCGTCCCGGTATCTTTTCTGAAGATCTCGGTTGAGTATGAAGTGATGTACCCCGGCGGAGATGGTCGCCGTACATGTTACGGTGTCATTCTTGTCTCGTGCACAATCAACTCGCCCGTCGCGATACCGGACTTAGTTCTGTAAGTCTTTGGGAATGGCGCGTGCATCTCGTATAAGACCCGAGTGATTGTCCCTCATGGGGCGATCTTATTGCCCAACCCGTAGCACAAAGCAAGCGCCCCGACGAGAGAACGCTCAGTACAGGAGTCAACCGGGCCGAGAGACTATTTGCAACAAGTAGCTCAACCATGAAGGTCGCCGTGTGGCTCTCCGCTTTCATTCTCTGGCACGGAGCTGAGGGCTCCTGGCGTGCGTACCTCGACGGCTTCTCCAGTCCAGCTCCAGAATTCCGCCCCAAGTTCCGGTATTGGTAGGTGATACGCAGCTGCCAAGCTGTCGAGTCCTTCCCATCGTTTCAATGACAGTGGGGAATGCAGCCTGACCTCATCTCGTCCAGGCTGCCAGACGCGAGCGTGGACGTCGCCACGGTTCAGGATGACATCCGCCACATGGCCGCCGTGGGCGCTGGAGGCTTCGAGCTCCTGCCCTACTATGAGCTCGGGGACGATCCCTCCAGCTGGGGAGAGTACGGCTACGGATCCGAGTCGTCCAGAGCGCTCTTCCGCGCCATCATGGAAACGGCCGACGAGCAGGGACTGCTCATCGACTTTGCCGTTGCGGCAAACCAGGGCCAGGGCGTACCGGCCGAACCCGAGGCCGAGGGGCTGGCTCTGCACTTGGTAAGAGAAGAAGCTGCGCCATTCCGCACACCAAGGACTGATGAATTGACACAAAAGACCTACTCCAACGTGACCGTCCTGCCCGGCCAGACCTTCAGCGGCAGCCTACCGCTATCCGTTCAGCCGCCAAACGAGAGAACATTCATGCACCCTTTGGAAGAGTTCGGCGGGCAGGTCCTGTTTGCAGTGCTCGCGATTGAGGTCTTGCCAGGTGAGAATGCCCCTCGACCAGTCCACGACACACTGCTTGCTTTGGACGCAAATGCGAGGCTGACGGTGAACCCACAGATGACGGCTCCGCCGAAAAGGACTACAGGACTATTTCACGCGTGATTGACTTGACTGATCAGGTGACGCTGCCGGCGCGCTCGCTCGAATGGACCGCTCCTCGAGGTGCCGGTGGCCCTGATTCAACCTGGAGGATCATGGCCTGGTACGAACGACATACAAACCAGAGATCGATCGACGGCGCTCCGGAAGCCCAGACATTCTTACAGAACGGTTCTTGGATTGTTGACCATTTCAGCTCTGCCGGCGCTCGTCTCATGGATCAGTTCTTCGATGACCACCTCGTGCCCGAGCAGAGCGACCGCGACCTGCTCGCAGTCGTTGGCAACTATGGTGAGTGAATATTCTGGGCAAGCTTTGGAGAAATCCGCATGCAGGCAGTCCTTTCGCATGGAAGGAAGGGCCTTGGTCACTTTCGGACGTTGTGGTGCTGACCGCCGGGGTAGCGTGGGAGGATAGCATGGAGATGCACTCGACCGTGTGGTGGACCAAAGGCTTTGGCTCCAACTTTGCTGATGCCCTTGGCTACGATATCCGCCAGTGTCTTCCCTTCCTGCTGGTTCGAGAGAATTCTTGGGGTCAACTGTCGATTCCGTATAAACAGGGCTTTGTTTCCGTTAACAGGACCCTCGGAGAGACTTGCAACCGCGACTACCGGTCGATCCTGCAGGTCAAGTACGAAGAATACATCGAAGCTCACGTCGATTGGGCACGGCAAAGGGGCATTAAGTACTCGAACCAACCAGCATTCAACTTACCGCTTGATATGGTTCGTCTGCATTCGGAGGGGAGGCGCTCCAACCTGACATAGACATCTGACTTTTTCTAGGTGGACGCTGCACGTTTCCTTGACGCGCCGGAAGGCGAGAATCTAGGATTCATTGAGAGTATCGACGCTTACAAGCATGTTTCCGGGCCATCCCAGTTCCAGCTGAATCCGGTCACATCTTCAGAGCTCGGTGCCGTCCGCGGCGAAACAGCATACTCGCAGACACCGAGTCGGCTCCTATACTCCTTCCATCGTGGACTAGCGGGCGGCATCTCTATGAATGTCCTGCACGGGTATGCGTACGGAGGACCCTTCCGTAACACTACATGGCCCGGCGTCACCATCTTCCACTACCTGTATCCAGAGATGTGGGGGCCGCGACAGCCGATCTGGACAGCTTTTCCCGATCTACTCACGTATATGGCAAGAAGCCAGTATGTGCTCCAGGCTGGACTTGCCCGGGTCGACCTAGCTATGTACTCAGATGACTCGCCGTGGACCCTTGCCGTGGGCTACAAGGATGATAACCTGCAGCAACGAGGGTTCACGTACGACTACGTCGGTCCAGCCCAGCTCGCTAGCGGTCGCTCTGTCGTAGAGGATGGGATACTCGCACCTGACGGGCCATGCTACAAGGCCTTGGTCATCTCGAATCAGACCTTCAGTGACCCTCGGGTGACGGCCAAGGTGCTGGAGCTCGCAGAAAAGGGCCTGCCTGTCTTTCTTGTCGGCGGCGTTCGCCTCGACCTGGGATCCGCCAGCCCTGACTACAAGGGACACATCGCAAACATCCACAGGGTTGCCTCGTCTGATGCCCTCCCCCAGGCATTGGCCGACGCGGGCATCGTCCCCAGAGTTGGGTCTCGGGAAGCAGGACCATTCACGGAGTGGTGGTCTGTCTGGAGAAGTACTGCACAGGCTGACGTTGTCTGGCTATACAACGGCGACACTTCCAGCCGCACGGTTGATGTAACCTTTTCGGACATGGCGGACCGAGTGCCGAGGCTGCTGGACGCCTGGACTGGCGAGTCGACGCCCATTCATCAATTCGCAAAGGACGGAGAGGGTGGCCTGGTCATTCCCGTTGCGCTTGGTGCGAACGAAACCACCATCATCGCCTTCGTCAAGCAGACTGCTGGGTCCTGCCACTCTGGCCCGTCCGCTGAGAAACACGTCACGGCCTCGTCCGGGTCTGTAGAGGGATTCATCTCCCCTCCCGGCAGCGCCCGGGGTGCCGTTTCGGCTTTACTGTCCAGCGGCACGGCGACCGTGTCCTTGTCGAATGGCACGGAAGTAGAGTACAGCGCAACGGCACCGGACGCTACGATACTTGACTCCTGGAACATCACTATCTCCAGCTGGCATCGCCCACCGACTAACACCGACAATATGCCCGATGTCCGCCTCCTTCACTTCTCGGATACGCCGCTAGCTCCCTGGAATGAGTTGGAAGGCGATGCCATGGACCAGGTCAGCGGCGTCGGAAACTACACCATTGCGTTCCGCCTACCGTCCATCTCGCCACCGGGCGGGCTGGGTGCTCGTCTTCACCTGGGTCGCTACGAGGGCGCGGTGCGGCTCTGGCTCAACGGAAGGCAGTTGCCTTCGCTGCTCGTATACAACGGCAATGACACGGTCATCGACTTGACCCGGCATGTTTTCCAAGAGTCTCTCGCCAACGCGAACTCGACATCCTATGTCCTGGAGGCGGAGGTTTCCACTACCCTGTTCAACCGAGTGCGGGCGGATAGGAACTCGATCGTCTCGATGGGCGTAGCTGCCGGAGACCCGAGAGGTCCTGGTCTTAGATATGAGGCCCGTCCGCCAGCAGAATACGGTCTTCATGGGCCCACGTGGGTGGAGTGGTTGGAAGTTGTGCAATTAATCGAAGGGTAGCGGGTGAAGTACTGGCGGAACGGCTACGTCCTACCTTCTTTCTCGAAAGCTGCATGGAGCATGGTCAGAGCCCATGAGATGCTGGAATGAGGGATTTTCGCCGTCAGTTGACAGTACTTGATGGAGGTTGGCTTGACGAGAGCCTGATCTGGCTGGGCAACTTGGTAGCCGCCTAGCATGTGAGGCGCCTCCTCCGTCTTTTGTAGGGTATTCGATCCATCGACGGTGGGTTAGACTAGGTTCCAGAATGAGTGGTCTGATTGTACGGGTGTCACCTGATTCATGGTGGAGGAATTCGCTGGACATTTATCCTGCATCACAGGAACGCACGATAAATGCGCCTGATAGTTGCGCGAAGCCGAAGGGTTCATCACGACTGTCTCAAAGAATACGCCCTCCGTAACTGATGCGCTCCTGAGTACCCTAATCACTGCAGTGGTGATCGGACTGGCTTGGTCCGCCTGCGCAGTCTGCATGACAGAGACTTTGTTGTCCCGTGCCGGTGCACTACGTGCCGATATGGCCAGCTTGATTCGCGATAGCTGCTCTAATAGTTTATCGTCTGGGCTGGCGAGACATAGCGTAGCAGCAACATTGGCGTCCTCATCGGGGTCGCGTAAGACTTCGTGATAGTCTCGGGTTGGTGGCTATAAGAGTAGTAAGAACATGTTCCTGAAGGTGCGTGCGTACGAAAAGGGGTGGGTAGGCAGGTGGCCTCTTCGATCGCCCGTCTTTTCTAGGGCGTTTTGTGCGTGAAGATAGCAGGATTCGGGTCGTAGAAGCTTGTTGTGTATCTCGACTATCGAGCTTGATGTTGTCGGGTCTGCATGACGCATATTAAGAATGGGATCCGTAAGCCTCCGTGCCTGTTGTTCCTTAAATGCGGCCTTGGTCGAGTCCTGTATTAGTTAGATGAATAGTATAAATAAATGATCTGTTCGCGAAGGTGCAGGAAGGAAGCAATCCTGGCTATTTCGTTGCAGCATCGAACAAGGCCACTAATCCCAAGATCCCTAGGCTCTGAGGCGCCATACTCCACCAAAACATGCTCCGCAGCCAAATTGAAGCAAAAAACGGCCTACTGAAGGGCAGCCTGACCACATCTGTGCTCGGCTTCAATGTCAACCCCGCGATTGCATAGCAGCCGAAGGCTACCCACGTCAGCAGATCGAGTGCCCACATTAACGGTGTGCACCCTATGTTGTCTCTTGAATTTACATCAATGCCATCCGTCTCGAGTAGCAAATGGACTACTGCCTCGTGGCACATCTGGGCAACCCAAGATAGAGGCAGTCAACCGGATTGGGACGTCGAGTTGGGGTTGACCTGACCAGAAGAAGGCGAGCTCGATCTCCACGCACACACGAAATTACCTAACCGATAATAAAAGGGCGGTAGAGTGGTTTATAGATGCATTTCTGGGGCGGGGCCAGCAAGCAGAGCTCAACTCCAGACCTCAACCAAATATATCAAAAATGACACGGTGTATAGAAACACAGTGCTTTCATAAATGAACACTGCCCCTGTGTAACGGTAACGCCCCATTTAAACCCGAGATAACACAACAGTATAGAGTACGACCAGCCATTTTCCTCGTACCAGTACCCAGTACTTATTCTCACCATGAAAGCTGTCATAACGCGCCATCTATTCTCGCACACCATCATACTCACGGGTCCTCTCCGGCACATTCGTCTGCGCCTGACGCTCCCGGTCGCCAGATCTATCGTTCCGCCTGGGTTATTAGTCCATCTCAGTCTGCATGCCCGCCCTGCACTTGCTCTCGGACCCATTGAGCCACCACATTTGCTGCTGTCGCATCCCCTCGATCGATACGCGCAAATCACACTACACACAATAGGACGGGCGACGGAACCACCGACGTCTCTTGCCCCTAAGAGGAAACTCCCAAGACTCGACCCCCTCTCAACTCTGCCTACCCTAACATGGACGTCAAGAACCTGGAGCTGCCGCTGTATATGAGACCAGCGCTTTCGCCAATAGCTAAAACTGCTCGGAGGTTCTGGCTCGCGGCTGCGCTTCTCTTCGCCGGCACCATCGTTTTCCTCACCCACCAACGCCCCGACTCCCACATCAGTGGCAGGGACTTGCGTCTTCCCGTACCTATTCCGGCGGCCGTGCCTCCGTCTAACGACTCGGTCCCATCGTCGTCCTCTAGCCTTCTTTACTTGGCCTCATACGCCGGCTCCATCACCTCACTCAACCTCACTTGGGATTCCCGCCTTGATGGCGCTCCTGCACCTGCAACCTCGTTCTCGCTTGCTGTGTTATCAACTTCGGACGGCTGCAAGCCGAGCCCCTCGTGGCTGACCTTTGACTACCCCAACTCCATCCTTTACTGCACAGACGAGGGCCTCACATCAGACCACGGCTCTATCTCAGCATTTACCACCAACTCTGATGGCTCTCTAGAACTTCTCGATAGGGTTGACGTTATCTCGGGGCCGGTTAGCGCTGCGCTCTACGGTCGTAACGGCCGAGGAGTCGCCGTGGCCAAGTAGTGTGTATGCTTCTGTCCATCACACGAATCCCTTAGCTGGCATTCACGATTTCCGCAGTGGAGGCTCCGCCATCACGTGGCTTAGTAGCGAAAACCACAGCGACTTGGCTTTGCTTGGTTCCAAGCCCTTCCCACTCGCTAAGCCAGGTCCAGTTCCGTCCCGCCATGAGGCCCCTCACCCTCATCAAGTCTACCTCGACCCTACTGGTAGCTTTATACTTGTCCCAGATCTCGGCGCCGACCTCGTTCGCGTCTTCAAAATTAGCCGCGACAATCTTGAGCTCAGCGAAGTCGATCCCCTTATTACCGCACCCGGCAGCGGTCCTCGCCACGTTGATTTTCTCGTAACAGCCGAAGGAGCGACGTACATGTATCTCGTAGCCGAGATTGCCAACACTATCACTGCCTACCGCGTGTCGTATCCCACGCCAAACAACCTGCTGTTCGATCAATTCTTCCAAAGCCCCATCTACGGCGCTGGTAACGACGTTCCTGATGGGGCTGGCGCCTCCGAGATCACGGTATCGGTAAGCCTTCGCTCCCCCAGCACCCAGTAGTTACAGAACACAGACTAACACGACGACTAGCCGGATGGTAGGTTCCTTATCGTAGCGTCGAGGAACGACAAATTCTTCAGTATACCGAAGCCTGGCAATAATACGTCCTGTAAACCGGACATGATCGACTCGGATTCACTCATCGTCCATGTTATCAATCCGCTTACAGGCGAGCTGTCGCCCCTGCAGAAATTCCCAGCAGGCGGCATGTTTCCGCGCCACTTCTCAATCAGCAGCGACGGCTGTCTCGTGGCTGTTGGTTTACAGAGAGATGGGCGCGTGGTGATCATCCAGCGGGACGTGGAAACGGGCCAGCTGAAGGACATTGTGGCCAGCATCGAGGTGGAAGGGGAGGTGACTGCAGTGGTCTTTGGATTAGTGCGGTTGCGACTGGTTCAACTTACTTTGTCTTCTGTGCTGCAGCAAATGAACCAAAACCCCGAGTTTCGATGCTGGGCACCGCAAGGCCGGTAACAGTCAGACTTACAGTATTGAACATGTATGTCAACTAGGTCTCCCGCAAGGAATCAAGGGTCAGGCAGGGCCTTGACCCCGGATTTCCACCCCTGATAGTTACAAATCCGACCTGCAGGTGTAGGTGCAGGTGCAGGTTTCCCCCGTCCACTCGGCTGTCCGCCTAATGAGGACTTATTCGCGAGAGAGCATCAGCACCTGCAAGGCCAGCGTCGACCCCGGCGCAGAACACGGAAGGGCGCTCCTCCAATGATACTCCTCCTGTAACCTTTACCGGCCCCTGGATTGAACACGGATATCTATAGTCGTGAATAAGCAATCTTGCTAGGAGCCAAAG
Source organism: Verticillium klebahnii (assembly GCA_002851715.1). NCBI lineage: Eukaryota > Fungi > Ascomycota > Sordariomycetes > Glomerellales > Plectosphaerellaceae > Verticillium > Verticillium klebahnii. The sequence goes on along the minus strand of NMXL01000001.1, from coordinate 454,984 downwards.
GTCACTTGCATGACCGCACGGGAACATCCGATTTTCTCACGCTTAACTGAGTCTAGCACGAATCACCTTTGATGGAGCTGAGCTGAGCATGCATGCGTACAGTCCCGGAAGGGGCTGCCACGTCGTCCCGCGACCGCGCATCGTCATGGCATAAGCACTGGTAGTGGTGAAATTTCTGGGCGCACTTTTTACTACTCGCGTAAACCTAATCCTTAGCTTTAGCTATACCGGGAGCTTTAGACCCTTAGTTTAGTATTACGATGGATATGGTTAATTATTACCTCTGGTTATTAGGCTTTCCTACGAGTAGGAGAGCTGCTCTTATAAGCTCCGTAGGGTTATATAAGCCTATTGCCTGCTCCCCTGCGGAGTCAGCTATCTAATCTGGTTTAGTAGTAGGTCCCTTATCTGGTCCTTCACTCCACAGAGAAATGGGGGCCCCTGAAAGTTCGCCCACTTCGAACCCCTCATGACGACGGTCTCAAGCTTCATAGAACTCATCAACCACGACAGCGAAAATGTCTACCACTCGTCGTGACTTCACAGAGAAGCGCCATTCAACGTCGTACGACTTGATCGACCCCCTCAAGCTGGACCTCTCCGGCAAGTATGCGCTCGTCACAGGCGCATCCTTCGAGACGGGCGTCGGCTTCGCGACAGCAACCGCCTTCGCCCGCGCCGGCGCATCAGGCATCGCCGTAGTCGACCTGCGCGGCGTCTCCGACGACCTCGTCACCAGGCTTAAGCAGGCAGCAATTGAAGCAGGTCGCCCAGAGCCGACAGTCATCAGCTGCATGACGGACATCACCGACGCACCCAGCGTGCAGGAAGCCCGCGATAAGGTCGCCTCGGCCTTTGACGGCCGCCTCGACGTCCTTGTCAACAACGCCGCACACATGGAGCCGTATGAGCGCTTCCTCGACGCCGATCCGGATGTCTACTGGCGCACCTGGCAGGTTAACCTCGGCGGCCTGTTCAACATGGCCCGCGCCTTCCTGCCGATGCTGCTCGCCACCCGCGCGTCTGGCGGAGGACTCTGCACGATGGTCAATGTCTCGTCGTCGGGGGCGCTGAGTGCTCGGCCTGCGAGTACGGGGTACCGGTCTTCGAAGCTGGCGGTGACGCGCTGGACCGAGTCGATCCAGCTGGACTATGCCGAGGAGGGCCTGCTGACTTTCTCTGTCAACCCAGGAGCGATCAAGACGGAGATCACAAAGGGAGGCCTGTCGGATAAGATGCGTGATATGCTGCCCGACAAAGCTGAGATTGCGGGTGATACGATTGTCTGGCTGGCGGCTGGACGGCAGGAGTGGCTTGCGGGACGTTATCTCAGCTGCCCGTGGGACATGGAGGAACTGTCGCAGATGAAGGAGGGAATCATTGCCGAGGACAAGCTCAAGCTTCAGATGAAGTTCTAGTGGCTCTCTGGCCCCTGCTCCGGCATCGGGCCTCTTCTGCTGCTGGCAGTGTGTGCCTGGTCCAGCGCTCTCACATTGCATGAGTTTAGGTGCTGGACGCCTGCCGTGACCTAGCGGTTTCGAGGATGTCCGTCTCTGTATCCATCAATAGAATACGGCATCGCTCATGACTTCAAAGCCGGCGACTCTCGTGGAACCGCAGTCTCTTTCCTGATGTGAACTTGCGATGCCAAAGACGTAGCTGTAGATGGGTATTGTGCAGCGACTTGTATCGAGGATCTTCAACTTGTCTAGACGCGTCAACCATTGTGGCAAAAATACCATACTCATCCAAAATGCCCTGGCCACGTCAATGGCCTCAGTAAGGAAGTCAGCACATCCACACGAGCATCCACGCAGCCATTTCAATCATCGCAAATTCAAACTATCATGGAACACTGGTAAAACAGTGACAAGCGCCTTAACTCGTTCCATTCCTAGAACGAACTACTAATAATCCATCGACAGAAACTTATCGAGGAGTTTGAAACCCTTGACAGTGCCATGCATTGCTCTATCTCTACGCACTCGTGAAGCAGGTCGCACGGCTATGAAGAATGCTACGAAACACAGAGACCTTCTAACTTCGGAGACCAGCGATAACCCATAGAAGATACTCAAAGAGGAGGCATCTTCTCATTGAACTTTTCCTTGGCGGCCTGCTCTGGATCTGGCAGCCCATGCCCACCGGCGCCGTCCTCGTCCCCAACCGATGCTCGCGTCTTGCCCCAGCTAAACTCGTCGCAGTGAAGTAAGGCGTAAATAGTGACGATGACGTTCATGAAAGGAGAGCAAGTAAGATAGATGAAGAAACCGATGATGAACCTGATGCGTGCGATCCGAGTATGAGGAAACCAGGTGACGATGAGGAAAGAGTAAAGCTGACTTCTGTTAGTACGCTCTCGGTGAGTCGGAAGACAAAGAAGGGAGACTTACGTATCGGAAGGCCAATACGGACATCAGTCCGATCATGATTTTGTTTTCGAGGATTTTCTTTCCCTGTCGCACCAGCGCAATCGCGAAGCCGAACATGGCGGCGACGACGAAAGGGCCCAGCCACCAAGTCACAACCGTGATGAAAGAGCAGAGCCTCTCGACCCAAATGATGCCTGGACGAAACACCATGACAAATTCGTTGGACTTGCTGCCCAGGGCCCACCGCTTGCGCTGCGAAAGGAAGACCGACCATGACTGCGGGGCGGTGGTGTAAGCGCGTGCGCGCAGAGCCTGACGTGTCTGCGAGCGTGGGTGGCGAGAAAAGATGATGGAAGCATGGATAGAGTCCTCGGAGTAGACGCCCATGATCTGCTGGGTCATGGTGTCGTTGGGCTTGGGAACATGACCAAAGCGTTCGCGGAGGACAGCGTCGCCGAAGGTTGCATCTTGGACGCGAATGAGCTGGCAACAACCTGGTAGGCAGTTCACCTTGCCCGAGACACGGGATTGAAATTCACGGCGGAGGCCCTGCGTGAGATTATACTCCGTGTTTTGTAGAAGGTTCCTAGCATCAGGGGTTAGATCATCTCAGCTGGCTGGTAGAAGGGATGATTTGAGGACTTACCACCAGCCCCACGGGTTCTCGTCGAACTTGACCAAGACTGCACCGCAGACACCAACAACGTTTGGTCCACCACGGCGAAGTGCCTTGATGAGCTCGAAGACGCAGTCGTCGTCGAACACAGTGTCGCCATCCATGCCGCAGAGATAGTCAATCGTGTCAAGGCCGTTGTCGGTCAACACAGAGCCCATGTAGTCGAAGAGATCTGGGTTAAACATGGTTGAGATCTCTTCGGAGCGGTTGGTGTAGTGCCAGAGAAACGAACGAACGAAGCACAAGCTATCACGCTTGCCCTGGTTGTACTTTTTCCCGATGATGATGTAGGGATGACCACGGTACATTCCCTGTTGGATAGTGACTGGCATGAAGAAGCCGTCACGGGCGCTGTAACCGTTCTCGAATTCAATGCGCTCGCCGCCAGCGAACATGTCGTTCAGTAGGAAGTCCTGTGTGGAGAGCTCCTCGCCGGGTGCCTTTGCGTTGCCATCGACAATGACCATGATGAGACGAGGGTGCTCATCGATCTTTTGCTGACTGATCAGAGAGTTCAGGCTCGTCTCAACCTCCTGCCGGTCTTCATTGTAGCACGGCAGGACCATGACAAACTTCTCGGGAGTCTCTGGAATGACATCCTTCTTGATGCCTGTCTTGCGCCTGAGAGTGGTAAAGGTGGCAGCGATAGTGTTGCAGATGGCGAAGAAGACTTGGCAGAATGTGTTGGCAGCCAGAAACGGAAGGAAGATGTACCAGTAGTGGTGGTAGTTCCACAGAGCCCAGATAAAGGCGGTGTTTATACATAGAAAGCCAAAGATGAGGCTGTACTTCTGCAAACGAAGAAGAGAGCGAGACACCTTCTTCAGCTCAGTGTCCGGATGGTATGGGGGCTTGGCTTCTTCTTGTGAGATGGTGGACTGGTAGGAACATGTGCTGCTAGAGAAGGAGCCAAAGATGGGAGGAGGTGGTGCGGGGCGCTAAAAAAAATTAGAACGGGACAGTTTTTCCTACAAAACGACAAAGATACAGAGAGCTGATGTTTTGAGGGATAAAAAAGAAGACAGGGTGAGAGGGCAGCCATGTGAAGCACGTGTGACAGGTGTCCAGCATGGGGGGTGGGGTTGATGGAAATGAACTTACAGTGACTGGCTCTTGAACTGACTGAGATCGCGTTCCACTGGACTCTCCTTGTTCAGCAGCAGGCTGCTCGATAGTGCTATCAAGCACCTGTGCTAGCGGCGGGAGCGAGGGAATATCTGACGAGGTTCTAGTCGATGACCGCCGGGACGTGCCAGAGAACGGGTAACTGAACTTCCTCTTGGCAGTAGGTGATAGAGCAGGCGACGCAATGGAGGCGCTTCTTTTCGAACCCCTGGCTGCGCTTTTATCCCAGTGACATGCCACAGGAGGAGGAGATCTCGGTGTTGGGGTGGATGAGGTTGGGGAAGCTAAAGAGGCGGCGGAGGGATTAGACTCCGTGACGATAGTCAAGCCAAGACCTCTTTGCTGAGGCATTGTGATGACTGATCAGATGACGATGAATGATACAGAGATGAATGCTGGAGCTGAAAAAAGGTTGGTGAAAGAACGCTTGGTTTGATGAAGCTGCTTCAAGGGTCCTCTGCTCGTTCTGGGGAGGGGAAGATAAAGGGCAGGTGTCGAACGACGTCGGCCGAAAGCGCTTCAAATCCCAACAGAAAAAATGCCGACAGCGAGAGGTAAACTCGTGTGCAAAGGGGATTCGGTGGCAAACTCAAACTCCTTGACTTCCAATGTCTGCTTTCGGAAATCGCGAGGACATCTAGACTAGCCCGTCCGTACATCCAGTGTAACCTGGTGGTTGCTACGTCTGGTTTGCAAAATGCCGCAAAGAATTGCGGACGGCTTAGGGGAAGAGAAAGCTAGAATGATCATGAGGATCGTACGATCATTCTGTAAGCGAAGATCGATCCAGCCTACAGTGATCGACAGGGAAAGGGGCCTGGATGAGCGGGAGATGGACATGGCAAGACAAGACAAGCATAACAGCGCCTTGCGTAAACGACTAGTCTTGCCGTTCGCATTTTTCCACGTGTCTAATGTGCAGTTTAGGCAACCAAGTGGATCTGCCGCGCTCGAGAATCACCGTTGCCATCCGTTCTGGGAAGACCCCGAAGCCCTGTTTGGTGAGGGAAGGCCGTGGAGATGCTGGCACGCAGGAACAGTAGCCCGCTAGCTTCCCGACACCCATGTGGATTTACTAGCGTCTGTTGAAGAACGTGGCAGCCAAGCCAGCCTACTGTAGCCGAATCACGGATTGTGGCCAATCTTGATTGTTGCTTTGAGACAAGGTCTCACCTCAACGTGTCGGACATTGAGTACATCCCGAAGCGCCACATGCGTCGTTTAGCATCTTATGCCACTTTGAGTACACATGCGAGGCGTTTTTAGCGTTTCCTTCCTTGGATCGTGCCACGTGCTGCCGGATGAAGAAGTTCATCCTTTGACTTCTCTGCCAGACCCCTGGAGCGACGATCTCGATGGGAAGGCACATAGTGGTGTTGCGGCAGCTAGAACCGATTCGGACCTTCCATCCTCGATCTTGGAGGCTCAGGAGGCCTTAGGAGGTCTGCATCGTATGTTGCATATAGTGGAAGGAAGGTTCTAAATCCTCAGCCTGGCCGAAAGCAGCCTTCCGGCGAAGTTTTCGTACCACTTGCGAGGCCCTCAACAAATGATCGTTCCTTGGAATCATCGTAAAGTGGACTGCAAGCTTTTCAAAGTCCAGTTCTAGGCTTATCCGACATCTATGGTCACCAAAGACGAAGGCAAGTAACCGGTAGTCACCTTATTCTGTCGCTGCAAACGGTCTTGATAGTTCGATGTTCGTCAAAGTGTGGCCAGTATCTGGCTCGATAGCATATCGGAGGCGAAAATTGCTGGCTTTGCTGAGAAGTTCGATGGATTCTGGGCAGTGTGCTCTCTTGTAGAAAAGAAACGGTAGTCCGCGACGAAATGAAGAGTCCGTTCTCACGACAGAGTCATCATCACTTCTTATCAGTCTTCTCATCATCGTGGAACATCGATCTGCTTTGCCAACTCCAATCAAAATGGCTTCTATAATCTACTCCATCCCAACCCAGCATCTTGCAAATCTTGATGTAAGCGATGCGACCTTGAAAGGCCCCTCCAAGTATGCCTGCCTTGAGACCGTGCTTCCCCTCACTCCACCGCCAGAGGAGGAGGATCAGCAGAAGACCTCCACCCCAGACATTATCACGCCGATCGCGCCAGATGCGAACCCCCTCGTTGCCGTGATCGGCGTTGGTTACGTTGGAACCCATCTAGTCAGCAACTTCTCTCGTCACTGGGATGTGCTTGGCTTCGACGTTTCGGAACGCCGCGTTGAGCAGATCCAACAAGAAGACGAGTTCCGCACGAACTCGAGGGTGAAGTTCACTGCTTCTCGGCCTGATTTGTCTGAGGCAACACATTTCCTCATCTCAGTCCCAACCCTTCTTCTTCCGAACAAGACCGTCGATGCTTCCTACCTCAAGGATGCAATCCAAACCGTCTTCACTCACGCCCGTCCTGGAGCTACCATTGTCATCGAGAGCTCCGTCGCCATCGGCATGACACGGGAGCTTCTAGGTCCTCTGGCCAAGGCCCGTCGATGCTTTGCTGGAATGTCACCCGAAGTAAGTCTGAATCAAGTCCATCGTGTCCACTTTTGCCACCATCCTCAAAACCCCCTGAACACGCTAACAATCTCACCACAGCGTGTCGACCCAGGCCGGACGGAGCCCCCTGCGTATCTCATTCCCAAGGTCATCTCTGGCCTTGACGATATTTGCCCCGGCTCGCTTGCGGCGATCACCCGCATCTACGCCCCAGTTTTCAACACCCTGGTCCCGGTGTCTCGCCCTGAAGTCGCCGAGCTCACAAAATTGTACGAGAACTGCCAGCGCATGATCAACATTGCTTATGTCAATGAAATGGCGGACGCTTGCGTCGGCCTTGACATCGATCCCTACGAGGTCTGCGGTGCGGCGCGTACCAAGCCCTTCGGTTACATGGACTACACACCCGGCGTCGGAGTTGGCGGTCACTGCATCCCTGTCAACCCGTGGTATCTGCTTTCGGGCTGCGAGATGCCACTTTTGAGAAATGCCGCCGAGAGGATGAACAAGAGGCCAAGAGCCATCGCGAAGACTTACACTGAAAACCTCGGGAAACACGCTGGAAAACAGGGTTCCAAACCTCGGGTCTTGGTCGTGGGCATGGGTTTCAAGCCAGGACAAAGCGTACTAAGTTACAGCCCGGGTCTTGAGCTGGCGAGAGGGCTTGTTGAGGACAGTGGTGACCTCGACGTCATGTTTGCCGACCCACTCATCGAGCAGAGCTCTCTGCCTCAGATTCAGAAGCTTGATGACAGGCTGTGGAACGTCGAGACACTTAACGGTTTTGATCTTGTGATCGTGGTCATGAGGCAACACGGGGTTGATTTTGACGTCTTGAGTCAAGCGAAAGATGTCCGGGTCAAGTGGTGGTGTGCTTAGGAGCTGTGTGTGGCGAGCTGTTTCCTGTTCGTGGAGTTGCGGGCTTAAAATCATCATGTGTTCGAAATACTTTGTTTATATCTATTACTCCCATTTCAGCCATATTAAAGAAAAGGACGTGCAGAAACCTGCAGTGCCATGGAATACTTCAACAAGTGATGAATGCTTGCTCGATTACTTTGTTGTCGCATGACACGGTCAACTTTGTCGAGTGTGGCAGATGTCTCATGCGAGGCGACGGCAGACGTTCAAGAAGCAATGTTCGAGCCGAAAGATTAACAAACCTGGCGGTTAAACGGCGCATTGTGAGACATCTTAACATCATCACGCGGGTGGTGTCGTGGCGTCAAAATGTAGCCCAATGAGACAATTGCCGATTGCCAGACCCTAGGACGACGGTGGTATGATCACATACCTTAGCTAGCTATCTCAACTGCTCTCCCATCGACGAAGTCAAATGAATTGAAATGATTGGTGGGCTTCGGGGGATTTTGTCCCATATCCATAGTCTCCCAACGTTCCTGGCGAGCTAGGGAGACTGATTATGGTTAGAGTGTCTGACTAGAGAAGGCCGCAACAGGACGCCACCTCCGCGGAGCCCAAACGGGGCCACAACTGGACACACGCGGAGCGGGAGCGCCCTCCCTGAGGTGAAGAAGACTCGTCCCCATGTTTCTCCGAAGCCACGGACTGGCTGGAACGTGCGTGGCACACGTTTTTTGAGATTCGTCATGATATGAAAACATGTATGCTTGACTATGTCTGTCATCACTGGTCCGGTCGGCCTGCTCCAAGGCTGATCCCATGCTGATTGCTAATTCTCATGCCAGCCGCAAATTGTCTACAAGGAACATCTCCACATACTAGATCATATGCAGGCCCTTCGACGAGCATGTGCAGCAGAACGGTGCATACGCAGGGGGGCGATGGGTTTGCCGAAGACCAGGGTGATCTTTTTCGCCCGTCGCTTGGGAACATCACCCAGAGTTCCACCTCCATGGAGCGCCGGAGCTTTTTCAGCGATTCGGTGAAGGCCGTGTAACCCATCCTCGCTTGCTGTCTGTTGTGCTGCACGATGTTTGACCCGTGCCCTGTTACGGGACGCCCGTAGTCATTGCCTCGCAGGCTCAGGAGATTGTCCAATGTTCCTAATCCGGCACGCAACCGACAAGATTCGCTCACATGGCGGTCGGGCTTTTGCCGGTGATCCCGAAAATTTTGGCGATGCGAAGGGTTCTAGACAGTTTCGCGGGCTAGCGCAGGAAGACGATATTGGCAAATCTTCTCTGACCACGCAAGGCGAGGACGGCCAGTAACGCATAGCCCATGCCATTCAGGCCAAACAGGTTTTGAGTGGCGTTGATCGCAACGCCTGGTAGCAAAGTCATGATGCCTGCGCAGAGCGTCACGAAAGCCGCCTTAAGGTTTTGGTAGCCTCCAGTTGTGCACCGACTCGGAAAACGGCGAGTTGAAGAGGAAGACTCCGATTTGAGAAGCTGAAGCTTATTCTGTGTTTAAAATTACTGTGCCCAAAATCTGAAGAGATTCCTCATGCAACCGTCAAGGTAGCCAGGTATCACCTGTTAGAAGAACAAGACGGGGGTCGTGGCTCTGTTAATTCGCCATCAACTTCGATTCACAATTGTCCCGTTGATGTAATCGTGTAACAGTGACTTGCTCTGGCCTGACCCAGCCGTATAGTCTAGACATCCAGCAGTCTTCCCTCGCATTCACACGACAAATGAGACACCTACAGGTGCGATCTGTTTGACTTTCCTCAGCCTCGAGTCGCTCAGGCTCCAGTCCTTAGACTCCTACTCCTACGGCCTGACAGGGCCTGCTTGCAGACTACCTACATGTCACAGCAAACCACATCGTACGATTAAACTATTGAATACAGTTTGCGCGCCTCGAATGAAAGCAGCCTATTGTGAAGTGCGACAAAAGGGTCCAGAATGCACAGACTGCGTATCGAACAGATCACAACGCTCACATATCACTCTCTTAGTCTTCCTGCCCCGTCGGGTCTCGCCCGTCGTGGCCAGGCCAATGCAGAACCCACATCGACCGGCAGTCAGCCCATCGAACGCATGCGGACATCACAGTACCGCGTCAACGTGCCTTGTCATAAACTGCCGAACGGTAGACTTATGGACACATGGCTCGGCACTACTGTTTTCGCTTGATTCACCTGGCGTGCTGGCGGACCTTTAATTCCGAGGGTTTTGGTCACTCCCACCAACAACTCCCCACCCACCAGCCACTCTGGGGATTAATGTCTCCCACTTCAGCAACCTGACGCCACCTGCCATTCTCAACGACCACGACTCGAATCTTCTAGGTTTTCGGATCCTTGGGTGGGCATTAGTAAGCACTGTCGTACACCGGGGCTCGATTGTCATGCAGCCTTTACAGCCACGAACGGCATGGTGAAAGCCTCGACCCAGTCGTGCGTCGCCGGCTGCAAAAAAGGCATAATGAAACCTTCGTCTCCCAACGTCTTTGATGCATGCATGGCATGCTATTTGGCTCATGTTGATCAATGGTCTGCTCGACTTGTAAGTGACTTCACCCAGTACTAGGGCAACAGAGGATGATTGTAGTGTTGGTCCTTGGGAGTCAATCTTTCGCCACGCTTGGGCTGGCCGTTCTGGCTCATGCACCTGCGCTCTTCTCATCTCAACATCACGCCTAACATGAAGATCATTTGCACATGGAGGCTCGGGTGATTGAACAACATGATGTTCGTCCTAAATCTCATTGACGCTAAATCACGCACTCTCCTAGGGACATGGTCGATTCGAGGCCCCAAGAATTCTCAGTGAAGATGTACTCGACTTAATCAGTTAAGACCGGACCCTCTTCTTCAGGCATTTTTTCATGCCGAAGGCTACTGCATAAATCGTCTCGCGTTTAGAAGGTCAGCGTCTGGCCAGCCTCGCCAACGACAGCGGCCTTGACGTTGGCGGAGCCGACGAGCTTGTACGAGTACGGGGGGCTGCTGGCCGTCAGCGTGCCGACGGATGCCTGGTTCTGGCTCTTGCCGGTCAGGACGACGTCCTGAGCCACGACGTAGCTGCGCAAAAGTGTCAGCAAAATCTACCTGGCTACGCTTAAAGGTTTCATGTGACTTACCCGATCTCCTTGCTGGACTCGGAGAAGATGGCCTTGGTGCCAACGTTCTCGAAGTAGGAGCTCTGAATCAGAGCCTGGGCACCCATGCGGGAGTTCAGACCCGTGTCCATGGTGTCGAAGTACGTGCTTGACGCCGGTCAGCTTGCGGCACGCTCGAGTGATCGGGAGAGCTACTTACTTGTAGATATGGGCGACGCCGAATCGAAGGAGAGGGCCACGGCTGCGGATGTTGTACCAGTGGTTGTTGGCATACGTGACGCGCAGAGTGCCCTTGTCTTCCGCCGCGTTGTTGTCAGAGTGGCCGACCAGAGATCCCTTGGACTGTGAGGTGTGAGACAAGCAATCATGATGTGCCGCCCATACGCGTCATTCGACGGTGGGAGGGTTATGAAGTACTCACGTGGTCGTGGAAGTAAGTGTGCGAGATGGTGACCCAGTCAGCAGCATGGGACAGATCCGTCAGACCATCGTAAAAGTCTTTGTCGCCTGAGCGCGTCGCCGACAGATCGCAGTGATCAACCCACACGTTCTTCGACAGCTGGATAGTGATAGCATCACCGTAGGCGTTCTCGACCTTGCTGATGGCCATGTTCCGAATGATAACGTTCTTCCTTCCCAGGATGGTAAGGCCGATGCCCTCGAGGGCTGGGTGTGTCAGTAGAGCAAGACGAGAGGCAATCTGGGGAGTCTTACAGCTGCCGGGCGCACCAACAATGGTCTTGTCGGAAGCTACCTGCACCTTGGCCGCGCCGGTAATCTTGCCAGAGACGATGATGATGGCGGGACCCTCTGCGACGGCCGCTGCCGTCAACGCAGCCAGAGTAGTGACCGTAGTCGTCGTGCCGCCGGCGCCACCCTTGGTGCTGCTTGATGTCAACATTCATCACAGGGCCGATGATTATCCAAGCAACAGAGCTCATAGAGGAAACCACTGTCACAAGCATTTCGACGTACCCGCCATTCTGGGTGCAATAACCGATGTTGCAGGCATCCTGAATCGAGGCCCTCTTCGTGAGAACTGCCGCGGGAGACGCCGAAACAAGAGACGCCAACAGGGCGAAGGAAGCAAGACCGGTGAACTTCATTTTGGTGTCTGAGGCGTGTCAGGAACTGGCTATGTACAATCGAGTCTGGCAACAGGCATACTCCCAGTCTCACGGCCGATTTTCTCGACGCCGAACAGTCCTTTTGTACTTGTCGGCGTCCTCGAGTCTCTCTATCCGTTACATTGCAGGCGCTCAGGGTGGGCTACACAGGGAAGAAATCCCCCCAATAGGACACTGCTTGGTGCCAAGTAAGCTGGTCTGCCTCGGAGGTGAAGTCCTTAACAGCTGGCGTGAAACAAGCCGCCGAGACCACGAATGGCCATGATCGACACGCTGATGCCGAACGGGGCGGCACGCGGCGGCCTTTGGTGTCTGGTCGTAGGGCAGGTATGAGAGATGTTTATCCGCCACATCTGCGACTCCTTTTGCGGAGAATCATTCCGTTGGAGGATAATTATCTGGGGTAGGTGCTTCGAGATCTTCCCGTTGCATGACGCGAGTCGCGATGTGATTTGCCAAGAGATCCGGGGTCACACTGTCAGTCCGCTTGAGGCGACGGAGCCTGCAGCGCCGCACGAATGCCGTGGGACCTGAAGCGACCGGGGGATCTTGATTCCATGTAAAAGTCGACGATATCCCCTGATCGTGCTTGTCTTCATTTTTGTCAGCCTGGCGTTGGTCTAGAGGCGCTTTTTTTTTTTAGGTCAAGGTCGTCTTACACCTTGCATCCTAGAGTTCTCATGGAGCACACACGTAAGAAGACGGAATTTGGGTTGGAAGGGTGGCGACGTGTGAGTTCGCCCACGACTAAAGCTCGAATTTTGATGATCGTGGCGCCGTGCCGTTTATTTGCGATTTCTAGACCGCTCGCCAGCCATCGAAATGCCGGCCGATCCTGAGTAAGATGAATAACCAGCGACTGAAATGGGGGACACGGCGAGGAAGTCGAGGAGGAAACGATGCTTCATTCCTTGCTCAAATGCAGATGAAGCCATCCAGGCGACAGCACTGTTCATGAGGACTGGCAAGGCAATTATGCCAGCAAATGCGGGGACAACCCGTCCTCCTCGACAATCACACTCGGACGAAGTTGGCATTTCAAAAGCAAGCTTTCGGCAAGCTTTCGGTAAGCTTTCCAACCAAGAGTCCCCAAGTTCCCCATCTGCAGGAGCTCAGGTCAGCAACTCTTCAGGACTGGCCCAGAAGCCAAGCCGGAAATGGAAGAGACCCCCCCCCCCCCAGGCCAGGCGCACAATGGTTCCTAAAACGGAAGGCGTTGTCAGCAGTCATTGGTTGTGTCGCTCGCCTGACGTCGTCAGCACGACGCCCGGACTGACGACGATGTCAGATCGGGAGGCCTGCGACAAGATGCCCACGTCGTAAACTGATGAATCGTGGTGGAAAGGTGTGTCGCTGTGCCGCTGGCGTCTGTGTATTTACATCATGCTCGCCCGAGACCTGTGCCTGCGGTTGCTGTTTCTTCTCAAACCTCGTGCTCCTCGTCTCAAGAACGGAAAATACTTATATCCTCGCCTACTACTACCGACATCTCGCGTATCTAAAATAACCAACCATGCACCGTATTTCCAAGTCATGGATGCGGATGGCCGTCCTAAGCCTTTCCCTGCGAGCTGTGGCAGGCGAGACACCAAACATCTTCCCACGCGCCGACAACGATGACGAGCCAGGACCCCTCTCCCGCCTCGACAAGGGTGAGCGCATCGCCGTCGGCGTGGGCATCACCATCGGTGTCATCCTCATCGTCATCGCCTCCATCTGGTGCTGCTGCTGGCCTTGCCACCCAACTCGACAGCGCAACCCGGACAGGTTCCACCGCCACGAGGGCGTCATTCACGAAGCAGACCCCAATCCGGAACAAACAGTCGGCACCGGGTTTCAAGGCCGCGACCGGGACGCAGGAATGGCTGAGATGGGTGTGGCAATCGACGAATCGGCAACGGTACAGGACGGGCGGCGCGAGGCCCCTCCGCCGTACGAGAGTGAAGGTCGGGTGAAGGACTTGGAGCTTCCCAAGTAGAGTCGAGATCACGGGACTCCGCATTCCTTGGTCGACTGTGAGAAGACGACAAGTCGAGTAGACGCCCAGAGTTGTCGTATGGCCTTGTCAACCTCCCTCACAACTGGGAAATTCATTTTGAGAGATCAATGATTCTATTAATTGTTACACACTCATGCGTCCGCCGTATTATGCCCCCACAGAGCTTGCAATACGAATAAACCACCAGTCATGCAATACTAGTCTATCAAGGACTTCGCTGCTTGCGGTGCCACAAGCCCTGTCGTGTATTCATGCAAGCGACGCCGATCTAGTCTCCCGCGCTTGTAAGCTTATGCGAAGTAGCTCTTCCAGAGCACACCCTCCAGTGCATCAAGTTGTTCTTCGGTGAAGTACTATGAGAAGAATGATTAGCTTAACCGCCTGCGATGCCAACAACGTCGGACACTTACCTTCTTGTCCACAATCCAGCTGTCCTGCCTCGTCTTCTTGAAGTCCGAGAGAATGGTCTTGGTTGCCTTACCCACGATCCCCGGATCGCTGGCTGCTCCGTTGGCAAGTGTAGCCAGCACCTCCGGCATCCACTTGGGAGGAGGCGTTGCGTAAGGGAACGCCTCCACGAGGGCGCCCAGGCCGAGCACAGCGGCATGGCGGCGAGTGACCTGCTTGTGCGAGTCGATTGGCGTCTCTGTTCCGGGCAGCTTCCTCTTCGGCATCGGATTCGTGCGCAGTTGCGATTCGAAGCGGTCCTTCAGCAGGTCGATTGTTGGCCCGCGAATGCGTTGGGGTGAGCAGCGGACCATGCCAGCCAAGGTGTTGGAGGCGCAGGTCCTGACCTCTAATTGCTGATCAGCCAGCATGTCACTGACAGCATCGAAAAGTCTTCCTCTCTGCTCTATGCTGGTGAGGAACAGGCGTCGGAAGTAGATGACCTGCATGTTGACAAGTGCGCGCAGCCTTTGATGCCAGCTGGGCGACGTCTTGCCAATGCGGATCAGTGCGTCGATGAAGCTATCGTCCTCGCCAGCTCGGAATGGGATATTCGGCAAGTGGCGGTACACGTGGTAAGCAAGCTTCATCAGCTCGGGATCCTCCTTGACATCCATCATATGCAGCAGCTGCTCCATGAAGGGTTGTGGGAAGAACCGCACGAGTTGCGTGCAGTCTTGTTGCGACAGGGCTGAGTCGAGCCACGTGAGAACCGTCTTTGAGCCGGCAGTGTACGATGATGGCGTGTTTTGTCCCGGTGTCCGCTCGTGTCGCCACTTCTCGATGCGCTCGAAGACCTCGAGTATCGTCGCTGTGAAGTCCTCAGAAGGCTGGTATGGCCGGATGCCAATGGATGAGGCTTGCTTGTTTGCTTCCAGAAGCTTCGACACATTCTCATACGACTCGTGGTACCTCGTGCGATATATGCTTGCGATCACGCGGCCCATGGCTTCTCGGACTGTCTTGTACGGATGGTCGAGATGAGCAAGGAAGTTCTCCAGAATCGGCTTCTCATGACGGAAGTGCCAGCCAAGATCGGAAACAGTTGACTCAAGCAGCTGTATCTTGGATGCTTCCTTGAAAGCGGCGTTAGAGGACATGTCAAGCCGGAAAGAGACCAAGTGCTCGATGATCTCGTGCGACCTGCGCGGATCCTTCGAGCCCATGATTAAATGCAGGCACGTCAACCAGTATTGGAGGTTCTCGGGCGTCAAGTCTTCACCGATGATCTTAAGAAGCATTGGTGCCGCGAAAGCCCAAACCTTTTGGCGGAATTCGGGAGGATCGTCGGATGACCCGGTCAGAAGCGCACCGATGATCTCAGCAGTGGCACGGTGTTGGTGCTTGTCGCTGCCGTCGCCGTAGGTCTCCTTTGTGAGCTCTTCCACGTCTTGGAGCGTGACAGCGGTGCCCCCGTAATGCATCAGGTCAAACACATGCATCAGCATGAACACGTTCGTCATCCTAAAGCGGTCGGCGCTGGTGTCCCGAGGCTCCTGCTTCAGGTAGTCGAAACAGGTTTTCATCCACTCTTTGTTGACAATGGCACCAATTTGCTGTCGTACGGCCGTCTCGACCTCGTCGTATGCCGTGAATGGCATGGGCTTGGCTCGGTATGCGACGAACTTTTTACCCCAGACCAGCCAGCCTGGATGATCTGTGTTGACCATGTACTCCGCGTTGCCAGGCTTCTCGAAGGAAGACAGGAACTGTTCCGTGAACTCTGCATCGCCATGAGGGACCGGGACGATGACTTTGTTGCGGTCCTTTTCCTTCTCCAACAGGTAATTCTCATACGTATGGTCGTATGCCGCGCGCATGTCAATGGCTTCGAAGAGGGTAGTCAAGGCTGAAATGTAATGCATCCTCAAACCCGGGTGGGTGTCGTTTGCCCCATTCGCGATGAGATCAATGAGCTGCGAGGGTGCAAGAGTGTTGAAGCGGAGAGAGAGGTTGATGGCGAAGATGACGCATCGACCTGCAATCTTCCAGTGCGCCCCCTTGGAAAGTTCGGTGAGCTCGAGCCCGAGCGCAGCCTTCTTTTTCTCGACGCGCGCCCGGCGACTGACGATAAACTTGTGACGAGAGTCAATCGCTGGCGAGCAATCAGACCCAGGCTTGATCTGATCGACCAGCTCGTTGTTCACCAAGATCATGCGCTCGAAGGGCTTTCCGAAGTCAAACATCTGGTAAACAGCTCCAGCCACCAAATTTTGTATACTGGGCTTGTCAATATTGCCAGCTTTCATGTAAAGTCGCAGGGCATCAGGGGCAAATCGCCAGTCCTTCATCAACGTTTTCAGCAGGCTGGTGAAGAACAATGTGTAGATGGCGCCCTTGATACGGTCGTGATCCACGTCTTCGATCGAGGTTCGAAGCTTGTCCATGATAACTGGGATTACCATGGGACGCCCACCGATCAGTGCCTTGAGGGAGGATTCGAGCGAGCTCTGCGCAACTCTCCGGACGTCAGCGTACAGGGACGTGCAAGACTCGGCCAGATCGAGGAGCAGCCGCTTGTCAAGCTCGCTTTTCTGTCGCGCAGACGCGTTGTGTTTGACCCGCAGCAGCTGGTACGCGTCAGCCCTCTTAATGAGGAGAGGGCGCGGGTAAATCTTTCGCAGTCCGCTGATCTTGAAAGCGGCAATGTCCGACTTGTACAGACGAAGGTGCCTCTCGAGAGGGTGTGCCGAGCGCTCAATACCGACATCAGTGATCCACGTTCGATACGCTGCATAGAGAGCGGTGAAGCAAGGGACGTCATCTTCCACGCTGGTGTTCAGGAACTGGTGTGTCCTTGAGAGAAGTCGCCCAAGATCTTCGCGAAGATCATGTATCCTTTGATAAGCGGGGTCCTCTGAGGACAGCAAGTATCCAGCCTGGTAGCGGTACTGAGGTCGAGTCTCCTCATCCTCAGCAGCCTCCGCCAAAGGGTCGTCACTCTCGTCCCCCATAACGGCGTCGCCTTCCGCATCGATTTCGGCGGACGCGCTCGAGTCACTGTTCAAACCGCCAGAAGCACGCTTTGGGTCGAACAACGTTGCCATACCGGATATGACGAGACGAATTTGAGAGAGTAATCGCGACACTTCATCGGACCACTCCTTGTTTTTGCCCTTCCTCGGCACGGGCGATTTGTCGCTCATGAGAAGATCGAGCTTCTCGGCAGCACCCTTGGTCTGGGCATCGAACAAGTCAACGGCGAATTCGATCTCGCCAGGAGATAGACGGTGCCATTGGATCGACAGATCTGCGGGTTTGGTCGTCTTGCCCCAATCGCCAACATCGAGACCTCGCTTGAGTACATCGGGTTCATACAGCGCGTTGTCGATGGGGTAGGTGTGGGTGAGGTTGAGCAGAAGATGGTGAATGTAGTTGGAGATGTGGATCGTCGGCAGTCCGCGACACTTCTCCTGCATGTACTGTGCAATGGAGTAGAGCTCCTCCTTGTACTTCAAGACCTCGCCACCAACGTGGACAACAACCATGCCAAGCATGCTAACGTGCCAGACAAGGGCGCGGTCGCGCGGCAGATAATCTGTACCGCTACTCCGGTCTGACGCAGCGTGGTTGTAGTCGATTTCATTTCGGATATTGGCAATAAGCATTGGGATGAACACCTTGAGAGTCTTCTCCGGGTTGACTTTGCACAGCGCGTTCAAGATCCAGGCCATTGCGTCCCGGGCTTGGTGGACAACGTGTGTTGAAACAAAAGACGACAGCTTGTCCAGCGCAAGGTCAAACAGCTCCGGCGATAGGGACGCGAAGAGCGGGGACAGAGCAGCAGGCAATGCGTTGATAACGTTGTCCTCTGGCGTGCTACCGCGCAGATGAGATGCGTCTGGGAGGTTCTCCAGCAGAGTGAAGACCTTGCCCAGTAGCGCAATCACGAACTCACCCATGCCCAATGTGGACGACCGCAAAATGTCTGCCTCGACCTCGTCGGTTAGTTCGGTCGCATAGTCGATCTCAATGTGCTGGCCTTCGCGCTCCATCCGCTCCATTTCACCTTGGACCCAGTCCTCTGCTAACCTGGTATCGTGGATTTCACTGTCCTTCTTCAGGAGAGGCACCATGGGAATGCTGTAGGCTACGCTCTGGATGAAGTTAAGAGTGTGTTGCGTCTTCCCGAGGTCGTTGGCGTCGATGCCAGGCAAAGCGAGGGCGAGCAGGGCGGTAATGTGGCAACGGAAGCCCTTCTGCTTGGACATCGTGTTGGCGATCATCTGCAGACTGTTGAGACTAGATGTCGTGCGGTGAACCTCGACAAGACCCTGCAAGCTGGGGTAGAATCGCTGCAGCGCACCGGGCAACATCAAGCCAGGTTCGAGGTAGGACAGCCCTTGGAGAGCCGCATAGTAGTAGTGGGCAACCCGGCTGCTCTTGGAGAAGAGACCCATGAACGTCACCTCGCGAAGAGCAAGTACAAAGCGGCGCTTCAGCGCGGGGTTGATCTTGCGGTCGGTCGGAATGTCGAGCTCTTCGCTCTGTTCGCGGTTCCATCTTGACACGAAGATGTCCGTCAAATAAAGGGTGAACTGGCCGAGGAACGTCGTCCATGAACCAGCGTTGGAGGGGTGGTAAAATGTGTCTACAGCCTCAAGCAGGCCTTCCAGGTTGGTGATGATGGAGCTCTCCTCCTCCAAGCACTTGGGAGACAGGGAATAAACAAGGAACCGGGCAATGAGGTAAGCCGTTGGGTACTTCTTCTTATCTTTCTCCAGATACAAGCCCAGGCCAGCCTGGTAGTCGAGGGATGAATACGGCGAGTTGGCCTGGCCCACGGGAATGTCTGTCAGCCGCAAAACGGCCGTGAAGAGGACGTCTGATTGCTCTCTGGTGAAAATGCCGTGTGCGCCAAAGGGGACGTGTTTGGTCTGCAGCATGTCTCTGGCAAGTCGCGACGAGAGGTCGATGAGGAAGACGTCGAACGACTTGGATCGAGCCACCAGGGACCACAGGTGGAAGACTGTCGGCATAAAGTCTTGCGGCAGGGCGCAGGCCTCGGACTCGGGGGCGGCGGTGGTCGGTAGCAGGGCGTTGACCACACCCATGACGATGTAGGCATCGGACAGGTCTGAGGTGCTGAAGTAGGGCAGGAACTCCTCGAGCATCTCGCGCCTGTCTCTCGGGTCAAAGTATGTTTGCGCATGCAGACACAGCTTCCAGAGCTGCTTATGCGTCTTCCGGCGACTGCTCTGATGGGCTGGGACCTCGCTCGGCAGGACGAGGGCCTTCACTTCGCGCCAGAGTGGCCTCCAATCGAGAACGAGATCATCGACGGGCTTGAGGTAGTGGAATTTCCTGTGAAGACACATATTAGGCAATGCGAAGCAGAGGGAAGCTTGATTCAAAGGCACACCTAGTAAGAACCACCACCATCTTCAGGAACCGGTCGGCGGCTGTGGGGTCGAGGCCCGGCGCAAGACAGAGGTGGTAGTACAGCTTGGCCAGGGTGGCGCGAAGCTCTCTCGTCATCTCGAACTTGAGGTTGAGCCATCCCTGAAGTTCACGCGTCCAGTGCAGAGCGCCGGGGGAAAAGTCCTCGGCCTTGATGGCGATGTAAAGCTCTTTCAGGATGCCCGTCAGGGCGACGTCCCTCTGCTCCTCCTCCTCCACAGGAAACGGCAGATGGTCGAAGTAGCTGAAAGTGCGGGGGCGGTACCGCTTCGAATCATCCTCGTCAGCCTTGGTGTATGGTGGGCCGGGTGAGTTGGTGCGCGAAATGGTCTCGACAGAGGAGAAGTGGCTCGTGAGATGGTGTGCATGTGAGGCAGCAGACAAGGCCATGGCAGCGTTGGTGGGCTGCGGGCCCGGCGCCTCGTCCATGGTGATTGATGAGCTTGCTCGTGCGAGGACGAAGACTTAGATTCGGACTCGACGAAGGATGGAGGATGGCAGGCCGACAAAGGGTCGGTCGCACAAGGGAGGATGGTCGACAGCGGCAGGTGGGTGGTCGAGGCGATGGCCGGTAAGGTAGGGAAGCTCGGGGATCGCGGTTCGCGAAAGCAGCAATTGACCAAACAGTGTGAAGAAAGGCCAATACTTCAGGTGCGGAGGCAGAAGAGAAACTGAAGATAATGCTCCTAACTTAACGGGTGGCGATTGATGGGGGGATGATGCCGATGCTCAACCTCTTTATGTGGACAGTCGAGAAAGAAGTGCTGCGTGGTAAGGTGATGATGCTAGCACCGCAGCCTGGTCTGCTGCTCCCGCGCCGCCATGCTTTGGGGGGGAGGGGACACACCTCAGGCATTTACTAGTGGCGCGTCATTCGCTCGGTCGCCTAAGGGAGCTGCAACCTTGGGAAGCTGCTTTCGGTGTGCAGCGGTGAGCTGCATCGATCCACTGATTTCGGCCATTTTGGGACTAGCGGTCGGATTTGGTAAGCGGTTTGTGTCCCTGAACTGATCCATTCCCTCAGCTCTCTCAACAGTTCGTCTTCCCGGCCATTGGTCCCCTGGTGTTCTGAAAGCGCACCTGCAGATGTGCAACGCTGGTAGCGATGCATCTAGCTCAAAATAAGGAGGTCGCAAGCCCACTCGTTCTCGATCTTGACATCTTGAGTCGGAGGGCTCGTCCTGGCCGTGATGGTCCGATTCCGTGATGTTCGCTATACCTTAGCCTCTTCCAGCTCGCCACAGGCACCACGCGACGCAATCCAGCACATCCTGCGCGCTATTGTCATCTGGCGCTGTCATGCCCCAGACTCAACACGCGTTCGTGCTGCCTGGTCTCTTCCGTCATCAAGACCGCCGGCCTGGTCTGGCACAGCCAGTTCGGCGCATTAAACCCCATCGCATCGACTGATCCAGAGCCTCCATTATCTTGCGTCTTCGCGCCATTTGACTTGCGTCGCGGTGAACTTGGTGGCCGACTCGCTCTCCTTAGAATTGGTTCGCCACACCAAGTGACCTCGGCGGCCAACAAGCGTGATCATCCGATTCAGGGCTGATGGGAATTCCCACCAATACAAAATAGGGAGCTTCTCTATTTCTGCAAAAATTCCCTATTGTTTCTCTTGGAGGGGGGCGAATAGGTGGTGCTGAGGTCTTCACAGGATGAGAAGCATGTGCTCCGGGGGCAAACGAGGCACAAGCCGAGGCCTGCACGTGAGGGCAGCTACCAAGACTTGCGGAATCATCAATAGACTTGGCACGGGTTCTTGATCCTAGTCTTGCATTGAGTATGCATCAACCATGTCTTGGCTCTGACCAGAAAGCTGATGCCAATGCGTAGATGCAATGCGAACGTGCCCAATAAACCATGTCCTATTGTCCTCTTAAATGTATTTCATCCGTTTCGCGGTAAGCAGAGAGAGGAGCACAAAAAGGATAATGCCGCTCACAATCCCCAACCAAGCGTTCAGATTCGCGTGTTCTCCCCATGGCACCTTGACGTTCATTCCAAACAGGAAGCAAACCAAATTAAGCGGAACGAGGACGGAGGCGATCACCGTAACACGGCTGAGGAACTCGTTGGTACGATTTCCCTGGGTGATGTTATCGATTGATAGCTGAGCCAGGTAGTTGGACCGGCTGCGAGACAAGATTGTCTCAAACTGGACCAGGCTGTTCAGCATGGTCACAACATGGTCCTGGATGTCGCCAAGATAGAGTCCGATGTCCATCCTGGGCGTGATGTCGTAGTTCTCGTTGCATCTTTTGACAAAGGCACGCAAAACATCGACCTTGCCGCCAAGGAGGCGCATCAGGCCCGTGAGGTTTGTCCGTGACCGACTCATTCTCTGAAGAAATTCTTGATGGTCTTCCGGCCTGGTGGTGAAGACCTGATCCTCTATGACGTCTGCTTCGCGCTCAATCTGCGTGATTGCGGGACTGAAAGAGTCAACGATGTCATCACTGCCGTTGAATTAGTATCTTTGCAGAGTAAGCCTTGCCGAGGCATGGCATTCGGGACCTACATCAATGCATAGCAGATCCAGTCACTGCTCAACGAGACGTGCTCTTTCAGCTGGGAAATCCTGGAGCGTACCCGGGAGGCGTGCGTTTCCGGCGTAAAGCTGAACGTGATGATTCCTTCGCGGAATACCACAAGATACATGCTAAAAGGCTCGAACTCGATCCCGTCAGGTTCTTCGACGCAGGTGAATGACCTGAAAGAGGCGAAATAGTATGAGGGGAAAAGTTCAATCTTCTCGCGACTCTCCTGCGTGCTGATGTCTTCCATGGTGAGCGGATGAACGCCAAAAGCCATAGAGATGGCTCGAACTTCATCGCCGCTCGGATTGTTCAAGTGAAGCCACCAGACTCCGTCGGCAGTTTCCTCGGAGGCGTAGAAGAGGTTTCTGACGTCTTCACCAGGTAGTAGTAGATCCCCAAACTCGGCCGCGTGCAACGTAGACTCCCAAGCGGAGGAGAAGAAGCTGTACCGGATTGGCTTTGCATGCTGTTGGGCCTCGAATAGGCCTTGAGG
Source organism: Verticillium klebahnii (assembly GCA_002851715.1). NCBI lineage: Eukaryota > Fungi > Ascomycota > Sordariomycetes > Glomerellales > Plectosphaerellaceae > Verticillium > Verticillium klebahnii. Next base: position 432,314 of record NMXL01000001.1, on the reverse strand, counting down.
TCCGTCCTCTCTCTTGGATTCCACGGATGCCAAGGTTGGAATATCGATAAAATCTCCATCCATCGTCACCATAGGGGTTTGGTTTGTTGCCGTGAGTTCGGGCTGCAGGCTTTCGAAAGCATGCTGGGCAGACTGTTGTTGTTCCAACTCGATGAGGATCTCCAGATAGTCAAAGTTAATTGAGAGTCTATCATCGGGTCGCGCTTTCCGCATGGGATGGGAAGCCTCTTCTTTCTCAGATCTGGTCGTCAACAAGCTGATTGAGTCACAGTCGGCCGTACCAGGTCGATTACGACAGCTAGAGACATAGCCAGCTTGACTGCCGCGGCGTTTGTCCCCTAATCTCTCGAATCCCCGCGTCTCAGAGTCGATGGAGAGACGACCTCGCTGGCGCGCTTCGGCGAAAGCTTTAACAGAGCTGGGTGTCGGGCATCGCCTGGAGTACTGGTCGGACCGGGAGTCTGGCGAGACGCCACGGCCTGAACGTGGTGCTAGAGGGTCGTACCGACCGTCCGAGGCGCAATATTCGTCATCGGACATATTTCATTCTCTGTGCTCGAGGCCCTGGTAGTGAAACGGGCGGATCGTGTGCTTGCTATTCAGCCAGTGTATGAATGGTGAACGAGCATCGGTGGAGAGAACGTGCGATGGTGCTGGTGTCAGGACCGATCAACGGGGTATTGTTCCGCATTTCCAAGCTGAGAGCATTCGCGTCGTCTCGCCGGTATGTGAGGCATGCGGGCGCTCTCTCAATTGCGTACCGAAAATCGTCATCGATGGAGTGAAAAGTGAGTGAATGAAAAGACGTCAATGAGGGGGAAATCATGGAAAGTGACCGAGATTGGAGAAAGCACGGTTGAGCCTGAAAATCTTGGCGCCCGATATTGCAGGCACCAAACACAGCCCCAATGAGGCGGGGTTTGGATAAGGTTTCACTCACCCTTACTTGTCCCTAAAGCTCGGAACGGGACGGGAAGTGGGGAGCTCACGTTGTACAACAGGGGTCATGTTCTGTCCAGTGCTGTTCCCATGAGGCTTGTCAATCACTCAGTATAAGGTAGCAAGCATATGATTCAGAATTGTTCTCGAAGATAGGGGGACCAGTCACTCGCGCGCCTGGCCTGAAGGGACTCTGGCAATTGTACTCAATCGGAGAGTCCAGATTGTGTGGTAAGACGACTCGCATCTCGTAAAGCTCACTACTGGCTCTCTAAATCGTGTCTATTGTTGGAACCAGACTTGTACTCCGTCAACTACATTTCCGAGAACATCTTGCTTGGTCTTGTGATATCCGGGCTAGACGATGAAGCCAACAAAATAGCAAAAAGCCTTTACATAGGTTGATGAGGACGGTCACCACCGACTTTGTCATGCCTTATCGCTGGTGTATGGTCTTTGTTGGCAATTTAGTACAGGACGTATAGGACCTAACAATCATGACCTTTGCTCGCCTCGGATTCAACGTCTTTGATGATGGAAACGTCCAAAGGAAGCTAAATACACTGTGACGAAAGGGGAGGGCTTCTTTTCTCCATTCCACAACCTCACTCTCGTAAGGTGCCCAATGACGCTTGTAATGGCTTCGACTGGCAGTGCCTGCTCAGACAGCATGGTAACAATCGCACCTTCCTTCGCACTTGAATTAAAGGATATTATGGGGAACAGCAATTCAACCACTTGGCAACTGATAGTTCAAATCTCAGCTGTTGAATCGACCCTACACCTTCTTTCCTCTAAAACCTTGGCAAACACCAGCTTACTCTGCAGAAACCTACAACACAGCAATATTTTGCTTTACTTTAGTGCACGACGAGGAGCATAGCATCAGCTGCCATGCGCTTGCTCTTAAACACCAGTGCCTTTCGGCTGGCGCTAATTTTCCGGCTTCTCTTGCTGGCAGGCTTCGGCGACGCGCTGACTTACTGGCTGCACCCAACTTGCAGAAATTATCAGAGTGGCGCAGGACAGGTCATCGACTTTGGTGGCCGGGTGGGAATCATGTCTGATGTATTCGCCTTGGCCCGGAATGCAGCACAGCGACTCGAACGGATGCCGGGTAGCTACGTGCCGGGCGTACGCGGTCGGGATAACGAGTTCGCTAGGCTTTTCGAGATCATCTTCAAGGACACCAAGAACTCTCTAGAGATGGTCGCTTTCCGTTCTAATCCTGAATGCGAACAACTGCATGGAGGACCTCGTACTGTTCACGTCTACGACTTCGTCCATGGTGCGTAGCAAATATCCAGAATGGCGGCAGGGGTAATACTCTTACTGACTGGATCTACTTCAGATACCCTTCTCAACTTGGGCAACGCTTGGGTGTCAGAGACCAGTCGCCTGAGGTCAGATCTTCTGGTCTTTTGCGACAACGGCCAGCATTTCCAGTGGACACCAGCGGACCCCGGGCGTCCGTGGCATGACACGCTTCTCAACATCAAGTCTGACGTCAATTGCGACGAAGATGGCTTGCAAGCATTCAGTCAGTGGCCATTCGCCAGCAGGGTGCGAGACCCTACTCCGCATGAGGCAGAGCACTACAACTTTTTCCAATCCACCATCACCATGTGCGAGTTTGGCATGCGTCAAGGCCGGCCGCCCAATCAGGGGTTCCCAGTAACACACAACAACCTCCGATCCTTCGGCACCTTACGGAACGGCGCGAGACTCACATCGTTGGAGATCGTATCGCAGATTCTGTTCCACGAGGTAAGAGGCTCGACTCGACAAATTGGAGTGCAACGCAGGCGGACTGACATGTCTGATAGATGATGCATAGTCCGTACTATTGCATGATTGATATATACAACGAGGACGGCGACTCTGCAAACTGGTCTCAGGTTTCCCCTCTCTCGAGAAACGACGCTATACGGAACGCAGAATCATATAGTAGGTTGAAAGTTCCTCCTCGTGTGATGATCAAGATGCCGTGTGGCTAATGCTCCTTATCAGTGATGATTGCTCTTATGGCATTCTTGGTCAACAATGGCTATACGGTGGACCGCAACTGGGAGGGCTCGGAAGGACGAAACAGAAACAATCCTAAAATACGACACTACCAGGATCTGGCGTGATGCGACGCTTTATCGTCGAAGAGATGATTCTTCTGCTTGCTTGCCAAAAGAACAAGAAGTAGAGACATGGCCGTCAGTATAGGCTACTAACTGCGGCTCTGCCGGCGGAGGAAGCCCTGGAAGTGGCTTTGACTTTGACTGTGAGCTCTACAGTAGATCTTTAGAAGCAAGAACAGACGCAATACTACTTAGTCACTTCTTAGAGTGCTAAGAGCCCAGAAACTACATACAGGCCTGACATCATCTGAATGAAGATATCAGTGCCGGGTGTTCAAGCATGACATTCTCCGGTATCCGAGCTTTTGACTCGGACCTTTCGCGCATATTGCTGCTAGAATCTCAACCCAACATGAAAGTTCATGGGACAGCGTTATAGCTGATTCGAGCATAGAAACCCCAGGAGATGCTATTTTTACTTAGGTAGTTGTGGTTCGGAAGAGTGCGGTGCATCTAACCGGAAACAATGGCCATAGTGCCTCTACGACAACCTCTGAAAGCAACTGCAGGTAACCTCGCTAGCAAAGACTCACTACAACGTCCGAGTGCCTCATTCCATGAGCATAACAGAAGACAAATCACAGCATCTCTAACTCGGTGCCGGTCGCCCGATCCAGAAACTCACGCCAGGGCCAACCACGACGGACAGCGCAAGTCCACCATAACGAGAAACAACTAAAGCCGCAATCATGCTACTCCATCGTGTTGACTCCATCTTACTTCTCCTCTTCTGCCTCCTCACTGCTACCGACGCCTTTACTTACTGGCTCGACCGCACCTGCCTCTCCTATCCCGCCGGCCCAGGCCGCACTCTCAGCCTTCGTGATAGGGGCGTCCTCAAGGAGGTGTTCAAAATGGGCAAGCGCGTTTCCGAGCGCATGGATCGCATGAGCATCACATCTACCAACGCTTGGGACAAGGAGTTCGCGCGCAGCTACGCCTACATATTCAACGACGACAAGACGCAGTCCAGGAGCATCCAGCGCAGCTGGCAGTGGAGGGAGAAGTACGGCGGGGACGGGCGGGACACGGTCTACAATGTCGTCTTCAGTGCGATTTCCCCCAGGGGTTGAGGGAGTCCCGAAGAGGTAACTGACTACGCAGACACGATGGCGAGCATCGGAAATGACTGGACAGAGACAGAAGTCAAGCTGGAAGCCGATGTCCGGTTCTTTTGCGACAACGGCGCGCATTTCACGCCCGATGAAGAGGGTGAAGGCTACGGCAGCTTCTCGAACAACGTCATGTCCGACACGAATTGCAACGCGCCGGACATGTACGGCAAGCTGATGGCTTTTGAGACGCATGAGCGGATCCAGTACACCGACCCCGTGGACAACGGTGATGTCTCGGTCATCACAATCTGCGATCTCGCTTTCGAGAGGGGCAGGAGCTACGGCAACTCTGATATTGCTCTGCCGGCTACAATCAGCGAGATGCGCAGCCTGGGCAGGGTCAAGAAGGGGGCGAGGATAGACCACTTTGAGGTCCTGTCCTGTATCATTTTGCACGAGGTGAGACGCATACGGTGGTTGATTATACATCGCCGAGAGGAAGCTGATATTTGCAGCTCACCCACACCTGGCAATACCTCCACGAGGACCACACGCCTGACGAAGATGATTCGGACGCCTCCGAGGCCGAGACTGGTGGCTGGGAGGCTGTTCTCTTCCAGGATGAGGACAAGGGCGCTCTCAACTCGGATTCATATGGTGAGTTTTGCGGACCAACCGTCTTTGGTTGTGTGCAGGGCTAAAATCCTCAGCTTTCATCGGCAAGATTGCCCTCCTCCTCGACGGCAAGTCAACGGAGAAGAAGGGCTACACGCTGGACCGCGACTACAATGATCACCCTGAGAAATTGGTCAAAGGAAAAATCCGCCACTACCCCGACCTTAAGGGCAGCCCCCAAGGCTAGTCCAGATTGACGCTGATATAATGAGTGCCAAGGATGAGTGCTGCAAGTCTCTGGCTGGCCTCGCAGGGGCAATGGCAGAACGCAGGCGGCGCGCCTGAGCCGGATCTTCATGCTATGCGTGGGAAATCGGAGCAAGGATGACTAGAAGTCAGTCACCCGGATTGGCAATACGCCGTGGTCTCTTGGAACGTAGGCTGTGTGGGCATTGAGCACGACCAGTGCTTTGCTCAAATGTTGGTTGGCGCATGCCGCCGAGGCAGTCAACCCATTGAAAGCAGCACACCAAGAGCCCCCCGTCGCGTGATGAATGCTACCGATTAGTAACCTGGCCGACGAGACGATCCTTTGCACGAGCCGCATCGCAAAACAGAAATGCAGCGAACAGGCAATGGCGCAGTTTCAGTAGAGTCAGCCGGGAAAGTATGGTTTATGGACATTGGGTAACCAAGTGCTGACGCCGTAGAGCACAGAAATAACAACAAACAGCCCTCGAACATGAATCGAGGTAGAGGTATCCTGCCAAAGAAAAAAACAAACACGCATGGTAACATGAGAAGGGTGGCCAGAGAACCAGCACAGTCTAGTCCTGCTGATAGAGCATAGCCGCGTTCAAGGCTGCTGGCGGAAGAGCGGACGAAAGCAGGTTGCAGATGGCCATTTGATCGGTTGGCGGTTGATGGGTCACTTGGCAGCAGTCTTGGGCTTAGCCGTCTTGGTGGTCGTGGTCTGCCATGTGTTAGCATGTGCTCCTCTAAGTCTGAAGTGGGCATGGAGAACCGGTTCTGGGTTATGGGCAGCAGCAATAGGTTGCGGTGTAGGGGAAGGATAGTTCGTACCTTCTTGGGCTTGGTCACCTCTTCGGCCTTCTTCTCCACCTTGTTGACAGCGCTCTTGGCCTGGGCAATGTCAGTTTCCTGTAGATGCGGCGTAATTAAACGACATGCGGCCGTAATAAGGTCAGGAACATGAGGAAAGGGGATGTGCAGTAGGTGGGGGGGNGGGGGGGGGGGGGGGGGGGGGGGGGGGGGGGGGGCTCGGGACGCGCAGGGAGGTTGCAGCATGGCCGCAGAACGCGTCGCGAACATGCACATGGGACGCGCAGAAAAGACTAGGCATAAGAAGATTGGCATGTCCTCGAGACATGGCCAAATATTGCCTCGCCTCTCTTGGCATGCAAATATGCTGCCGTGTCCCATGCGGCGGTTATCCAGCCTCTCCCCGCGCGTGTGATGGGACCACGGTAAACGGACGCACCTTGGCGACAGGACCGTCCTTCTTAGGGGCTGTCTTTTTCTTGGTGACACCTGTGGGTTTAGCCCCTTTGGCAGCAGGCGCGGCGGCGGTCTTCTTGGGCGCGGGCTTGGTGGCGGTGATCTTCTTGCGCTGGGTGACGGGCGCTGTGTCGACCGTCTCGAAGACGCGCGGCTTGGAGTTGCCGGTTTGCGAGCGAGTGCCTTCACGGACCATTGTGGAGGATTGAACAGGTAATTTCGAGGAAATGGGTTGAAGGTGAGTATCTTGAACGGCTGTTAGAAACGAAGAGCAGGATGCTACAAGAACGCGACAGCTGGGAGGACGCGCGCGTTGGGCAGAAAGATGGAGGTGCGACGTGCGACGTGCGCCGAGAGGGGAGGGGGCGGATGACGCTATGCTGCGACGCGCACGCCGTTGCGATAGAGCTGCGCCCGTCGGTTTGGCAGGGAAATGGGGACTCACAGCTGGGTTTCCAGAATCACAAGCTGTATGCGACGGTGTAAATGAGCTTCGCGACAGTAGAAGATGTGGTGATGGGGAGCGGTGAGGAAGAGAAGATGGGTGTGTTATGATGCAAAGGGTTGGCCGAGGGGGGGGGGGGAGGGACAGAAGCTGTCGCAGAAACAGCGGGAGGGGCGGACCAAGCTGCGCCTGCCTTGCCTTGCGCCGCCAGTAGTCAGTAGAACACACCACCAGCAGCTGAAGCAAGAGCAGCCCAACAGACGACACACGCAAATGACGAGAAGCCCACCAGGGTAGGGTGAGGTGGACTGGGACTGGTGGCTCGCTCCTTCCCATGTTCCAGACCTAGGCCCAGCGCTCTTTCTTCCCACCATAGCTTTCCCTCATCTCCCCCGTTTCCCACGTCTCTCCTTCTCCCCCCGTCCCCATCTCCTTCTTTCCTATCCTTTCCTTCCCTCTTCTTCGCCGGTCGCCAGCCATTCAGTCTTTCCTGCCCATGCCCTGACGCGTCGGGTGGATGTCGATGTTGTTGTCATGGTCTGAATCATGGGCCTGTCGCGTGATTGACTCGTCCTCTTTGTACTCTCTCTCTCTCTTACCTCGTGATTCCCATCTCCTCCAGACCCGCCCCTCCCCCCTCTCCCCCATCATCGCCATTCCATCCCACCATCTTCTGCCCATTCTGATCCATCAATCGTCCAGTCTGTCTACATCCAATGGTCTCGTGCACATCGTCTGCCGCGTCGCAACGCCATAGACTTACCACTCATCCACGGTGGACGGCCAGCAAATTGTACAAACGCCACGACATGTTACGGGGTCCGGTGTCTTCCTATGCGCTGGATCGCGCCGTTTCTCGCGCCCGCAGCCCCCACAGCGGGAACACTGGAACCCCTAATCTGCGCTCGCTGGGCTGTCAGATCAGTCCCTGTACCCCGCACCCACCTTGCTAGCGCATCCTTGCATCCGCCCTCACCTACGGTATCTGATTTGAGGCTATTCCCACCGCGTCTCACACCCAAGGCCTGAGCTGACAAGGAGATGAACTCCAAAAACATCGTTTGAAACGTGTATTGACGCAATACACTGACTTGAAAAGAAGACACATCATTCTCTCCGAAGCAGAGAACAGTGAGCTACTTACGCAACCGGGACGCCATCTTCTACCGTGCGGTTGAGCTGCCTAGTTCTTCCGCCCCTTCAGGCGTCTGGTCAGCTTCCAGGTCTCGCCGCTCATCTTAAAGCCACGCGAAAGCACACTGTCGACACCGGAATACAGCCTCTCCTGTCTTCGCATCAAATACCGCAGCATCGACTCTCCCGAACTTGTCAGCGAGGACTCAGCAACACCTCTCGACTCCTTCCCTGTGGACGCAGGCCCGAAGAGTCTGAATCCCCCCCAATTCTGTTGAAGGAACAGATGCAGATCATCATGATCACATTCGTATTTGAGGTTTCTCAGCTTGTGCCTGATGTCGCCCGGGTGGGAAAGCATGTGGACGTAGTTCCACAGACCTGCGAGACACGCATTGACGTCTGAGACATCGTGTTGGACTTCAGTTCGACCTCGTCAGTGACACTTTCGACGAACGCATGCCAAGGAGACTCAGGACTTACGTGTTCGATAAGCCCGGTGGAACTCCAGCCACCTTGCTCTGTAGGCCGACAGATCTTCCTCCGGCTGCTTCTCAGCAAGTGCCTCCTCATCCGTCTCCTCCGAATCCTGTTCGCGAGCCTGCTTGTGCCCGATCATCGTCTGCTCCGACTCGTGATCTGGGGTTAGACTCAGGCCAGGGACAGATGCACCGTAGGTGTCGATCTCTTTGTCGATCTTGCAGAAATGGCAGCGCCTCCCGGGCCTCGTCGACAAGCAGCACATGTGACAAACCTTGTTCAGAAGTATGCTGCTCAACGTCTTTGCCAAAACCTTCATCATCTCGCGGTTCTGGATTGAGAGCTGCCTCAGGCTCTTCCTGGCGGCCTTGTGGCTCTTATCCGGGTTGACAAGGGCCGTCTCGACGGCGGCCTTAACCTTTTGCAGGGCCGCGACGCATCGCGCTCGTTCGTGGATACCAGCCCACTCATGATACCCGAAGAGCTGCAGAAGGCCAACTGCTACGGGGCGATGGACGAAGGAAACCCTCCAAAACTTTTGATCCTGATCGCACCCATCAATCCAAGCCTCACGCGTCAGCTGGGCATGAAGGACACTCACCTTGTCGAAGTAATCATTCAGTTTGGAGAAGTCGCTCGGCTCCAAAGTATGGGACTTGCCTTGGATGTATGTGACGATTTGGTCCTTGCCCACGTTGGCTGTGTCTGAAATGAAGAGCTGATGGAAAATAAAGCCAGGGACGGCCTTTACAGAAGCCTCGAGCTTGAAGACGTTCATGTTCCGACCGGACCTTGAGGTATGAGCCATGGAGGTTGGCCTTGTGAGAGAAGCGGATCTGGGTCGAACTCGTCAGCCTTGGCTGTGGAGATTGGCCTGTTGGGAGCTACTTGGCCAGTGAAGTCACGGGCTACTCACCGTATGGACAACGATGGCCATCTTCTTGGTCTGGGGGCCTTCTTCGGACTTGGCGGGCCGCGAGGGCTCAAGAAGTTCGAAGGACCACTCTGAGGCGAGGCTGTGGACATTGGAGCCGAAGCTGTTGTGCTTGTGGGCTGCGTTACTGAACTCGATCTCTACATTCTCAAGGTTCTGGAAGGGCACATAAAATGTGCATTTCCAGTCGTAGCTGATCGGAATCGACATCTCGAAGGCCGGGGATGTGGGGTTGCGATGGAGAGTTGGACTGTCGAAGAAGACATGAGGAGGCAGGGATGCCGCCATTTTATGAGTACGTGGACAGTCACAACTCGTTCTTTCGTAACAACGGCCGGCGGGTGCTTTCCTGCGTGGGTCCTGCGGACCTAAAGACGTTCTTCCAGGTGTCTCCAGGTAATGGGCCGATTCAACGCACTTTTAAGACTACTTTGTCTCTGCTTTTAAGGCTGGCAAATGTGGATGTGTAGTGGGATACGATTTGCTGAAAGGTGAGCCCGCCGGTTGGGCCCCTGCCGATCGTTGATGTTGTGTAAGGTACCCGACCTTTCTGGAGGCCCTTGTGTTTCCTTCGTGTCTCTATTCTTCTGACTTAGCAACGACCTGGAAAGCCCCCTGGTAGTGGGCAGGTGCAAGAGGGCATTCCGAAATCCAAGGGCCGAAGCTCTTTTTTGACATTCTAATCTCGGACACAGGCACCAAGAAAAGACTTCGCGGCTGCGTCACACCAGGCAGCTGACTGGCACCTTGGCAGAAGTCAAGGTGTAGCTTTTCAGAGACTCGATCTAGGGGCCATCAGGGTGGACGAGTCTGCAGTCTCCGTCTTGCAGAAGGCGTGGCTCCAGCATCAGAGGGTTTGGTCAGGATGCATCAAGCCATGGATAGTAAGCTCATCAAGCCTTGCAATAACGAAGAAGAGAAACAAATAGTTGAAATGCTATGTACGACGAGATGCATGATGCCAGACCCCGTATGTGACGATTTGTCAGTCAATATGGACAGAGAAGCGAACGCGCCGACGACCTAACCCTCCCACATTCTTACTCACACCTCAGCGCTGCTGGCACTACGCAAAAAAGTCAGCATCTATCCCGTAACACACGCAAGGGGGAGCCCGCTTACCTGGCTGTAGTACGGGTTCAGCTCAACACACTTGAGGTTGGCCTGGCACTGGAACGTGCCCCTCCACTCGCGGCCGCCGCACTGCTCGTAGATGGCGGCGGCCTTGGCGGCGCCGAGCTGCAGGATCTTCTGGGCGGCGTGCTCGGCGGCGACGACGAAGTACGCGGACGGGTTGGCGGTGACCATGCCGGGGAAGATGGAGGCGTCGACGACGAAGAGGTTGTCGGTGCCGTAGACGCGCGTGTTGGTGTCGACGACCGAGTCGCCGTTGTTGATGCGGCCGTCCTGGTTGCCGAGCTTGTTGGTGCCGATCCAGTGGTTGGCGCGGCGGTTGCTGGGCGAGATGATCATGTTCTCGACGTACTGCCGGGCCGTGATGCTCGGGGCCGGGTGCAGCCACTTGAGGTTCGGGACGTTGGCGAGCGAGCGCTGGAGGTTCTCGATGCCCTTGATGACGGCCTCGGAGTCCTCCTTGTCGCGGAGGTAGGGGTGGGTCGAGACGACCGTGTTGAGGGCTGGGGTGATGGTCAGGCGGCCTCGCGATTTGGCGCCGCGGCCGAGGTATTGGGAGATTGTCAAGGCGACTGATATTGTTAGAAACTTTTGGGGAACGGTATCTCCCACGGTCCGGGGACTTACCTCCGTCATCTTCATCCTCGCTGGCTTCCATGCGCGCGGTCCACTGAAGCTGGCGCACCACGTTGTCGGCTCCGCGGATCTCCTCGAAGAAGCTGCTCATATTAGTTCAAGTCTTATAGTTGAAGAGATGATGGCTTACAGAGGCCCAATGTTGGGAGCAGACTGTGCAAGGATGCCGCTGCGCTGCGTCAGGTACTTCTGGATGTCGGCCTGGTACTCAGGCAGACCGTCGTAGGCGGTGTAGAAGTCGTAGAACTGAACCGAAGGGTGTTCAAGCACGACGTTGGTCTGAAAATCACTGTCAGCAACGGTATTATGCTCTTTTCGGCGTGGGGCTGCCTACGTTGACATGGTCCTCAAGGTTGTAGCCTACAGGCAGGTTGATCCACTGGTTACGCGAGATCATGGTTGAGCCATCAATCGTCGAGTTGGAGACAATATCGAGCTGGTCGGTCGGGCCAATGCCACTTCTGAACAAGATCTTGGGGCTGCCGAAGGTGCCGGCAGAGAGGATAACCCTACCAGTGATGGCCGTCAGGGGCACGATACCCTGGTAGCCGCCGGGCAGATAGGGCTCAACTTCGACGCCGGTGACATGGCCACCCTCGCGGATGACACGCTTGACAGACGTGTTCATCCAGAGCTTGAAGTTGGAGCGCGCGTTGGCGCTGACGAGGTAGGTAGCCATAGGGCCGCCACGCTCGCCGTTGGAGTACATGTACGGCGTGTAGCCGAACGTGCGGTTCTTCTGGTTCGGGTTGGCGTTGAGGTCAATGTCCCTCCAGCCAGACGCGGCGAGGCCGTTTCGAAGGACGTCCATGCCGGCACGGAGGTGAATCACGCCATCGCGTGAAGGCCTAGTAGTTCCTGGGATTCGGGTGAAGACGCGCTGCTGGGCGGCAGCGACGTCGCTGGCCTTCCAACCAGAGGGGAAGTTGTAGTCCCAGTCAGCGGCGTAGGGCTGTAATCTCGTCAGTAAGAGTATCATCATCCCCAAAGAATTGCACACACCTTCCACCACAGTGCAGCGTTGATTGCGGTGCCACCGCCGAGAATGCAGCCGGCCATCTGTTCGGTGTCGCGGCAAGCGATGCCTGCCTGGTCGTGCCAGATCTCGTTACAAAGACCGGGCACATCGAACCGGGTCAGGTTGGTGTTGTCGAGCCACGCCGGTCCACGCTCGCCACCCCAGCGACCCGAGGAAGGGGGGCCCTTCTCAATCAGCAAGACCTTGTGGCCAGCCTCGCTGAGTTTGTCAGCCAGAGGGATACCACCGGCACCAGAGCCGACGACGATGTAGTCATAAGCCGTGTTGGGAACAGGGATACCCGTCGCCGGTGGCTCCGGCTCCGAAGTGGAGGTCGGGCCAGTTCCACTGGTGCTACTGGGCGTAGTGCCGCCACAGTTTCCAGTGACAACCTCGGTTGCGAGTGCCGCCCACTCGTCGTAAGCGGCGTTCATGAAACCGGGAGTGAGGGCGCCGCCGTTGATGCTCTGGCTGGCATGCTGCTCAACAGTAAGTCGCTCGGGGCACTCGGCGTTTCCAGGGGCCTCGTCGGCAAGGGCCCATGAGGTCACGAGGAAGCCTTGGGTGGTCGCATGGCCGCCAACGAAGCCATCTTGCTCCCAGTTGAAACAGCCCTGGCAACGGAACTCAAGCGTGAAGCCACTTGCGGTGACGCTGGAAGTGATTTGCGTCTTGGAGCAGCGTCAGTGGTTGCCGCGTCACAAATGGTCGGGAAAGCTTCAACTTACGATCGTTGCCTCGCCCTTGTAGTTCTCGACCGACTCGCGGGAAGTGGCGAAGTGGAACGAGGTCAAGACCTCTCCTTCGTAGGGGTGTGCCATGAACAGCAGACTGTTGGTCATGCTAGGCATGAGAGAGAGACCGCACCATCCCTGATCCTCGCCGGCGGGCGTAGGGCATGACTGCACGTGTGAGCAAAGGCAGACAGCAATGACGGGCCATGTTGGGGAGACTCACAATGTAGCCAATGTACTCGGTAGCATCAACAGTAAGCGCGTCGGCAGGCAGAACAAGACCATACTTCATGCCAGTAGAGCCCGTGTACGTCTGGTAGACGATGCCGGTGTCCGGGCTTGTCCATGCTGTCTGGGCAGCGACGCCTTCGAAGACTGTGCATATTAGTTGCTGTGCCTCCCGGGAGGCGTAATCGACATACAGGAGACGGCGCTCAGGAGCGCCGTGGCGACACCCACACGGCTGAAAAACCTCATCTTGATGTCTGGGATGGAAGAAAGGAGCGTTGCAGCCGACAGCCAGGGAGTGCCATAATCTCGGAACAGGATGCCTCCATCATTTAAGGGAACCACGAGAGGATTTGCCTTCGGGAAACCTACGCGGCAGCCATCTTGGCTCTACCCGCTTCCTGGTCGATCTGGCCAAGGAAGGGCAGCAAAGCATGAGACAGGGTCGTCAAAGGCAAACACAGTATGCAAGTTTGCCTCCCGTTACTGAAGGCGTGTCAGGCATGAAGCTATCTTCCGTACCGAAAGGGGCATAGCGGGGTTCTGCTCCGGCTCTGATGCGACAGACCCAGATTGCGTGGGTAGGACAAGCTCCGGCAAGGCAGTGAAGCTGATGCAGCCGCTGATTGCGAGACCATGCGGATTGGGGCTGAGGAGCGCGTGCCCCTGGTGGATGGCGCGCAAGGAGATCGAGTGTGTTCGCGGAGTGAATTCGATCTGATGAAGGCTTCTTCGAAGGCGAGTAGTTCCTGCGACAAACTCGGCGATCCCAGCACAAATGACGAAGACTCGTTGACGCCTCGTGGCTCTGCACTGCGATCTCGAAGGCTTGGCCTTGACGATCCCCCTGGACTCGTGCTCTCAACAGAGTACTACCCCTGGACAGCAGTTGCCGGATGCGGGAACACGGAGTCTGTGATGCGGTTCTTGCGGCACCCCACACCACGCGGAGGCGTCATGGGCGCGGCCGTTGTAGATGGCTTGGGTGTCGGTAGGTCGATCCGGGCTTCCCATTCGGGGGCGTGCCCAGGTGCCGGCGGGCCAATGCGATGCACCTGGAATGTCAGCTGGGTCACTCGAGAGGGCGCAGAGGACGAGCGGCCGGGCCTCCCACCGGCATGTGTGACTGACAGAATGCGGGGGATTGGTGAACGAGAATAGGCTGAGTGAGATAAAATGCCCAAGCGCTCAGAAGAACTGCAAGGTAATATACCCAAATGACGCTGAGCAAATTGTTGCTCATGGTGAATCAGCAAAGCTGGGGCCCACCTAAGCAGGCTGCTCGTGAGGATGCGAAGTTTCTGCCTCTGTGTCTGAAGGTTGCTTGCTCGGCATGGCAATGAGAATGCTTATCGGTTTGCGGCGCTGATGCGTGGTGCCATGCGGTCGCATTGCACCGCACTGGCGATTGCAACGCTGCAAGGCCACCGCGTCGGGAGGCGGCCGAAAGAAGTCTGTCTGGTGACAAGGCGAACCAGCAGAGTATATCAAAGCCGCCATCGACCAGCCCGGTGTGTCGTGATGTTGGGGCCAGCCATCGGCCGCTGGACGAATTGGTGGTTTAACCTGGTGACCTCCGGGGCAGCACGAGACGGCCGAGAATGCGAGTCACCGAGTACTTTTGTAATGCGCGAAATTGATGAGAGGGATGAGAGGGATGCCGAAGTCAAGATGGCTCGGTTTGTACTGGAGGATGCCACGAGTTGCAGTGTTCCTGGTGTCAAGCGCCCTAAGGGCATTTCCGTTGCGGATCGAGGTGACCGAAAGGCAGAAGCGACGCATAAACCAAACATCAGTGTAAGAGGTCAGAAGGCGGAAGGCGACTCTGCATCTAGCGACTCCTGGATGAGCCTGGAGTGGAGGGACAAGCGGACCATGGTTGGCCATGAAGAGATCACGATCGGTCCGCTGGCGTTGAAGTGCGTACCTTACCATCTGTTCGTCTTGGGCAACTCTGGTGTGGGATGCCGCTTCCGGTATTTGTCCGGCGCACTGTGCGTGTGAGCACAACCTGGCGTGCTGGGAAGTTTTCCTCAGCACATCCCATCTGATGCACCAGGGTCTCTCAAAGTCGCTGTTAACGACATTTTGGTGAGCGAAAATGAAGCAGAATAAAGATATTATCCACGCTGCTCGAAATTCCGCTCATATGCACCTCGTCCCCATCCTGTCCTACGTGGAATGCTTCTGAACATCGCCACGACAGCCCAGGACGCACCGTGTGCTGCCTGCACTTCGGTCGCTCCTGGCTGCCTGGAGTGGCGTGAATGTACCGAAGACACACTGTATATGCACAGTAGACGATGGAGATTTTTTGAACCTCCCTTCTGTCAACTTCACTTTCTCTTCGCATCGGCCACCTCTCGCCGTCATCTAACATCACG
Source organism: Verticillium klebahnii (assembly GCA_002851715.1). Classification (NCBI taxonomy): domain Eukaryota; kingdom Fungi; phylum Ascomycota; class Sordariomycetes; order Glomerellales; family Plectosphaerellaceae; genus Verticillium; species Verticillium klebahnii. Next base: position 416,931 of record NMXL01000001.1, on the reverse strand, counting down.
CATCTTGAGAACCATGAGGACGACTCCACTTATGAGATCCACAGGCATGCAGGCTCCTCCCTGATGTTCGACATTCGTTTGCCTTCCTGATGCTGCGTGCTGGATGTGCACAATCCGGCTTTACTTTGCTCTCGCTCTTCTCTGCCAGGCGACCTCGTCTATCGATCCGCTCGAATACAATCGAAGCGAAACACCACTGTCCAATCTCAGGCTTTGAGAATACTCGCGCGAGATGTCGACGTTCAACGGTATCGTGGCCGAGTTCCCGGACATTCGAGGTTGGTGATGATGGATTAAAGCCGGCCTCTCTCTCTCGATAGAATGCTGACCAGTACAAGTCGATTTCTTCCGTCGGTCTCCCAACCAGCCTCCGCCACTCGCATGCTTCCTGAGCCATGTCCACAGCGACCATCTGGCTGGGCTTGAGAGTCTTCGCTTCCCCTTTGTCTACTGTTCGGCCGCCACGAGAGAGATCCTCCTCCGCCTCGAGCGCTACCCCTGCCGCATCAACTTCGCCAAGGGCATCCTGGAAGCTCGTGTACAGACTTTCAAAAACCTGAAGAGCCTACTGAAGCCGGTTCCTCTGGAAACGCCAACCGAGATCGAGCTGGCCCCGGGCCATACCATCCAGGTCACCCTGTTGGATGCGAACCATTGTCCTGGAGCTGTAATGTTCCTCATCGAGGGAGACGGAAAGGCCATATTGTACACCGGCGACATGCGAAGTGAGCCGTGGCACGTCACTATGATTGCCCGCAGCCCTGCTTTGGTTGAATACACCTACGGCCCGAAAACACTCGACAAGATCTACCTGGACACCTCGTTCATCGACAACATCCCTTTCCAGACCAAAGCAGAGGGCATCGCAGAGCTCCTGCAAAAGGTGTCCCAGTATCCACCCAGCACCATTTTCCATCTCCAGGCTTGGACCTACGGCTACGAGGACGTGTGGATTGCTCTGTCAAAAGCACTCAAGTCGCGGGTGCACGTCGACGACTACAAGATGAGCATCTTCAACGCGCTCAAAACGAAGCAAACGAGCAATCAGTTCGGGGCGTCTGTGCATCTCTGCTCCGAAGCGCCGGCCCTGACGGGCTTCATGTGCGGAAACAGCTATCGCCCCGGATGCCTCACGACGGACCAGAACGTGCGACTGCACAGCTGTGAGAAGGGCAATTATTGCTCCGTGGTAGAACGGGGACCCGTAGTTTGGATTCAACCCATCATCGCGCACACGGAAAGTGGTGTCGACCGACTAGAACTCGGCGTCGGAGGTGGAGCTGAGGATCTGGAGCGCGAAGCTGAGCTTGATTTGCCGTCATCTGACGACTTGGATCGTCTGCTCCAGCTACTGGGTGACAGCGACTCAGCATCCAACGAGGTTCAGTCAGCGGTTCGCAACCTGCTTCTCGCGAAGACACACAGTGGTCGCAATATCTCTCTCGACCTTGACATGGGCTACTTCGGGGACAAAAGTGAAGCAGATATCTTCGGTGTCTTCTGCTCGGTAGCGAAGAAGTTGGAGCACCGGTTGGACAAGGGCGACTCGTCCGCGGATGGAGAATACGAAAAGCTGCCCAGAGTCATCAGGTTTCCCTACTCTCGACACTCGTCCTACCCGGAGCTATGTCACTTTGTGATGGCTTTCAAGCCGAGGGACGTTTGGCCTTGTACCGTCGATCCAGCGGTATGGGCTCGAGATAAGATCACCGTCAAATCACTCTTCGGCGAGTGCTGTTCTGGGCGTCAATTCGATCACGACGACCTTATGAACGAGTGGGCTGCCGAGCGACAGCAAGGACGGCGCTCTGAATCTGAGAACGAGCAAGAAACGCAGGTAACAGAGTCTTCGGTTCTCGAGCAACCCCGACCAGCACCCACATGGCCACCTAGAGCGCCAGAGTTGCCACGCGCCGTCATCGATGACACTGTTCATTGCTGCGAGTTTTCAATAAGGGCAGACGGGCAGACGGTTGACGGGTTTAGCACGCGCGATGGCAAATGCGATGGCAAACGCGACTTTGCGCCGTCCCACGGACATGCCGAAGATAGCCAGGGCTCAGTGGCGTCGCAGGCATCCATCATCAGCCAGCTTGCGGAGGAAGCGTCGCTTGTGCGGGCCGACGCGCATAGGGCCATGCTCCGAAATCTCGGCGGTGGCGAATGGACGGCAATCGGGCTGCTTTCCACCACGGACAACCATACCTACGCTTCACAGAACCCAGCAGTTTTCGACAGCGAGCAAATTCACCGGAAACGGCACATGTGGACGGCAAGACGCTACCGAGGAGCTGGCCCCAAGCGCCGTGCCACATGAGAGCCCGTGAGCGGCGGTCCGTCAGGCAGAGGCTGGGCTATGGCCGAACCGACCGGGGACCGGCCCCGCTGCGCCGGGCTTGAAGCCTGCAGTGGCCGATGGAGATCATGAGCAAAGCTGATGGAGGGGTCTTGATGAAGAGAGATCGAATCGTTACGGCACATCTCTGCTCATGGTGTGTTATACGCAGCCGACCCCTCTCCATTATGCTGGCGCAACAGAAGCACCGACTCGCCCAGCGCCATGTCGACGCCATCTCGGCTCTTTTACCTGGAAAGGGTTCTCAAAACACATCGACAATGCTACACACTGCTCAACAATGGCTTGGCCATGGCCCCCCGCGTGACTAACGTTGTGAACCCACGCCGCCGACCAAGGCCCAGGCTGGGCGGACGACGCCTTACACATGCAGAACGAGACAAAGGACGGAAGCAGTACGCACTTGCGTTGAGAACCGACGTTTTCAAGGTACTCAGTGCCTGGAGAGAGTACCATCTTGGGTCTTTATCAGGGGTTTCGCGCGCGATGGCGCGAGTCTGACAAACCAGGCGCGGAAGATGGCGCGGAAGTCAGGGCTGGGCGATGGATTAGGCAGTGCGGAGAGGGTTCCGAGTACTGAGAGCAGACCCCGTGAGCACGTCGTGAGCACGTTTATCGTGCGTAATCTGGCTCACCGACTTTTGTTCTCGTCTCCTCGTCGATACTGGCTCGCGGGTGTCCTCGTGGGAAGACTTCTCATGGTGGCAGCGACATGCCGTGATGGCACGTGGGCGCAGGCCGATGGCCAGGGGAAGCCTGTGGACTACTCACTGGCTTGTCGGGGAGCGGAGGTCCCGTTTCCTGGAGTTGCGAGGGCAGGACCAGCGGGCTGGCGGAGATGTTCGTCCCGTGTAGAAGGAGGCGCGGACGCTGGGGGTGATGAGACTGCAGCGAGGCTCCTGAACGTTCTTGTGATCGCGCTGCGACGCTGCCGCGAAAATGACCATCTGAGATTGATATTGGAGTGCTTTCAGATCCGTGATTGAGCTCGAAGATCTATTCTTGGACTACCATCTACGGTCAGGTGTATTGGTGGACTTTTTAACTCTCCCACCCCGGATCAACATGAGGTGCTCTGGATGTGAAGCGAAGCAAGAAGAGTACCACGCTCCGCGGAGGACGCCGCTCCTCGATATGGTGGCCAGCTTGCCATTCAATCAACTCGTTGCGCGGGTGACTTATGTCAATGGCAGTTCTGGGCGGGCGTGCTGCCATGGCCTGGGAAGGGTAAGAAGGAGGCAGATCTCCAGTTCGCGATTGATGAACCGGCACTTGGGAGCCGTGGCCGGGGAAAAGGGGGGGGGGGGGGGGGGGAGCTTGGGTGTTTCTTGGGTACGGGGAGGGGATCGACGGGGTGGCAGGTCAAGCGAGGTCTGTGATGGAATGATGGGCGCTCGTTTATCTTTGCCGTCTGGCGGGCGCTGTGCTCTTCGGGGAGGGATTGACAGGAGGAACGACGCCCTGGACGGGTGGTCTCGGCTGACGGGTTGGGAACACGATCTACGGTCCTGACAGCAGGTCTGCGATACGAGAGATCGGCATCACTCTCGAGTTTGGACAGCAACTCGTGGGCGTGGTTGTGCCGTCGAGGCACATGCTCGCCTGCCAACGTGATGGACCTGGAACGAAATCAAGCAGGTGATGGTGTGATCAGCAGTCTACCTAATCGACAGGGTCGTCGACGTGGGGGGTGGAGGATGCGATCGAGATGGCTCTCATTGACGAGAACACGTCTGCACAGAAACAGAGGTCACGTCTTCCCGTAGAAGACCTAGCAGTTGGCCGTCATGATGTCGCGGTGGCCCGATTGGGCTTCGGCCGCCTGAGTCCGGGCTGCGGCGGCAGCGCCGTGCTGGGTAGGGCGTGTTCTCTCGCGCTGAGGCTGCGTAGGGGCGGGAGGGTGCTATGGGTGAATGTGAGCTGGAGGCTGGGAACGGAACGTGATTCGGCGAGGGGAAAGCCTTGGAGGTGCATGTGGTTGTTGGGAGCGCAGCCCACTTTCGGAGGATTTCCCTCGATGTCGGGTCGAGGGGAGGCGAGCCGGGGTTGAGAGACGGGTACATTGGACGGGGAGCGAACCAGGTAACCTGCTCAGGACTTGGCTGTTTTGGTACAGGTGCATGCAGTGGTGCCTCGGCGTGGGAGAGGTCATACAGCAACAGTGAAGCATCAATCAGCAGTGGCGAGCAGAAGTTCTTGCGATGGCTTACACGAATGGAGCTTCGGCGGAGGGGAGGTGAACCCAATGGAGGCGGAGGTCTGGAAGGATGATGCCATTCCCGATGGACTAGTTGATGTGCTTGCTCCCGTGTGGTCCGGGGACTCCACGGGCACCTCAGAGCAGACATGGGGGGGGGACAGAGCCTAGACCACGCAGTGGGCTGGCCTGCTGGGGGATGGACATGGGGATCGGGAAACGCGAGGGCAGCTCGGATGGGATTGCTCGTCTGGCCTGTGCCTTCGCCGTCTTGGGACATGTGTGGATGGGTGTGGGTTGGGGGAGGGAAGCGGATCCGAGGCCAGTGGATTTGAGGCGAGATGAGAGGGACGGAGGCGAGTCAGCAGTCGCTATCAGGGCCGGGAGCCGGTGGACGGGGTTCTCTGGTCAGTGGAATTAGGTAGGTAGTGAATGGGAACCGTCAAGGGATGTCGGGATTCGGGACATCTCGAGCCAGGCTCGCCCCGGTCGTCTGTTGCTTTCGCTTCGCGGCGGGAAACAGGGCCTGGATCGTGGGCGCTGCGGCTCGGAAGCAATGGCATGGAGGATCGAGCATCGAGAGCATCGAGCAGGGACATCGAGCATGGACATCGAGCATGGACATCGAGCATGAGCATGGTGACGGGCTTGAAAAGGGGAAGATGCAGCGCTGATCATATCTCGGGATGGGCTGCCATCTTTAGTCTGGATGGAGTCTGGAAGCTGGCAAGTACTGTAGGTCTACCTCCCTACAGACAGGATGTCTACCCAAGTAAGGGCCGGAAAGAGTTGGAGGATGGGTGGCCTGGGCATCATTCGGCTCACGGTGGAGCCGAAGCAGAGGGAAGCAAGCAAGCAACAGAGGTAGGGAGAGGCAGCACAGCAACAGAAGCAGAGAACAAAGCCTAGAGACGGAGCTGACGGCCCTGGGGCCTGGGGAAAGGTTTGCCAAGTTGGGGATACATCCCCTCGTTTTTTACCTTTTAGATTAAATGGGTCTTTTTTCGACTCACTTGTACTCTTTGAGGTGTGTCACCTGGTGTGAAAACCACCCATTGGCCGGGGCAGAAGGCCGGGAGTACAGAGCCACGGAGAGATCTAAACCTCTTTTGTCTTTCTCTACCCTCTGCCCCCTTGTCGCTCCTCCCCCTGCTTTCCTCCCCCCTGTCCCCCTCCCCTGTCCTCTCCAAGTACTCACATGCGCCCCATCCTGTCACGCCCTGTCCACTCATGATGACCGTCTGCCTCCACTGCCTGACGGTTTGGGTCGCCGCCCTTTATCCGGCCACGGCTCTCCGGCCCGCCGGGAAGCGCTTGTCGCGCAGGCCACCGCCGCGGACTGTCGCCCGAGCTCCTTGGGGCAGGCAGTTCAGTGTCCAGCGCCCGGCGCTCACTGCTGAAGGCCTCGGCGCTCAGCGCCTGTTGCTCAGGCGGGCCAGAGAAAGTGGAGAGCAGGCCTTGCTCTCCACCGGCTCAATCTACCCGGCCATGTCAAGCGAATCGCGCCAGACGGACCAGGCGGGCAGGACGGCTCAACGGTGCGCCAGAAGCTCGAAGGACAGAGCTTTTTCTTCCCACCTGGGAATGCTTTCGGCAAGGTAGGGTAGAGTAGGTGGGCAAAGGGAGCTGGCAGAAATGTGGAAACGGCTTCATGCTCCTTCTCTGGCGGTACGCGGAGGTAGCGTACAGAGACTTGATAAAGCCTTCAGCGTGCCCCAGGCTCCGACCCCCTTCCCCCTTGAAGGTCCCTTTCAAAGGTTTGGTCGGCGCGATATTCGATCTCGACCAGACGACTACCTCGACGGTTCGACCTTGCTCGACTGGACTTGACTTCCACGACACGAGAGTCCGACTCCAAGGACTTCTCCCGCTGCCGGTACGGTACACATACAGTTCACGACACCCCGCTTCTTCGCTTCGCCTGGGTTGGTCAGAGGTCACAGGTCACAGGACACGAAAGACGGGACACGCAGGAGTGGTACAGAGTTGCTGTGCCTTTCCCCCACGCCAGGTCCAGTTGATCACTTCGAGACTTGCCCTCGACATTCGTTGATTGGGAGGTCTTGCCGGCTGTCATACTTGGGATTTTCAATTTTTGAGGAGGACACTACCTGACGGTACCGCGACCCGTCCCTCTCCCCTCTGATTCTTCTCGGATTCCGTTTCGACTCGGCTTCTTCGTCACTTCACGTCGCCGTCAACCAGCCAAGCACGACTCTCTTCTTGCTGAGCTGGGCTCATACCTTGGACGCCCAGACATCAAACGGGAGAATCTACGGAGAATCGAAAGACCCCGGACCACCCATCCATCCATCTACGCGACCCAACCCCATTGGGCAGACTGTTCCCCCAATCTGCCCATCCACCGCCCGTTCATCCCGTTCCCCTCCAGGAAGAGCTAGCCAGGGCCCCGAGAGACCCCTAGCCCACCTAGCCCGACTAGCCTGGACGGAGCCAGAGGACAGCCAGAGAGAGCGAGAGCGCAACGCCCCGAACCAGGACAGCCCCGCGGAGGATTGTTGAAACAGGGCGGCACGTGGCTGACCAAGTGACCCTTTTCTGCGCGGCCTTGCCTCCGTCTGCCAGCACGATACATACAGCACAAGCGGAACGGGGTACAGTAGGTACTTACTTTTGCCCCCTTTGCCCCCCTCCGGCCCTGCTGCGACACACACACATACCATACACACCACACCATGATCTTGGCCCGCTGGGCCGCTGGGCCAACCGCAGCGCCCCCAGACCCTCCCCCGGGCGAGGGTGAAGGGGGCGCTGGACAAGGGCCTGGACAAGTACAAGGTTCTGGTCCCGGCGCTGGAGCTGGAGCTGGGGAACATGGATCTGGAGATGCCACGACGGCACCTACGACCAAAGCGGCCAAGCCGACTCCGGGGAAGAGGACAAGAACCGGCAAGACGAGCCGCAAGTCCAAGATTAATAAGACGGCGTCGTCCACCCCGCCGACGCCCACTACGTCCGCATCTGCGTCTGCATTCGCACAGGCGCCTGCATCCGCCGGCGTATCGAGAGCAACGTCGCTTTCCCCAACTTTTCCTTCCCCCGTCGCCGTCGTGAAGCCGCCGACGACGACGTCGAGAACGTCTTCTTCTTCTTCAGCTCCGACGACGAGATCCACGAGGAAAGCGGCCGCAGCGGCTGCAGCATCCTCGTCCGGCACGACATCGCCGCCCATCACCTCAGCCGCCGCCATCAATCGCCGGGCCTTCAGGAACATGGAGCCGCCTGTCGTGTCCTTCTACGGCAACGAGCCCATCCCCCTGCCCTCGCGCTTTGCCGGCGTCAAGAGGCGCCTCATCACGGGGCACGAGGCCGCCGTCGAGGCCTCCTGGCGCCGCCTGCTCGTCGCCCTCGCCGACGAGATCGATGAGATCCAGCGCCGCGGCGCCGAGCTCATCCCCACCATCAACTTTCAAGACATAAACGACCCCGTGCGCGTCGATGCCTTCACGCACCGTCTCAAGCGCTACGGCGTGGCCGTCATCCGTGGCGTCGTCCCCGAGCAGGAGGCCAAGGAATGGGTCCAAGAGACGAGCGAGTACCTAGACACGAACCGTGAGTTCAAGCCGCCGGCCCTTCACGATCCCACCTGCATCGACCTCTTCTGGACCCCGGTGCAGGTGCGGGCGCGATCTCATCCCAACATGCTCCGGGCCCAGCGCTTCGCCATGAGCTTCTGGGAGTCGACAGACGACCTCCACATCACGCGCTGCCCCGTGAGCTACGCCGACCGGCTGCGCATCCACAACGACAAGCTGGGCGCCGTGGGCCAGCAGCACGGCAACTCGGCCGCCGACTCGCTGAGCGCCAGCGCCTCGTCCACCGTCATCGCCCAGGTCGACAGCGGCTCGCTGGAGCGCTGGGAGCCCGACGGCTACGGCCGCGGCGGCACCTACGAGGCCATCTTCCGCGGCGACTGGGAGTCGTACGATCCCTGGGACCCCGCCGGCCGCGTCGGCGCCACCACCGACCTGTATAACGGTGCCGGCGCCTGCAGCGTCTTCCGCATGTTCCAGGGCATCCTCGCCCTGACCGACGTCGAGCAGGGCATGGTGCGCGTGCTCCCCTCGCCCAAGCTCGTCGCCGCGTACTTCCTGCTGCGGCCCTTCTTCTCCCCCAAGCGCCAGGCTCCCGAGCAGCCCGACGGCGGCAAGGCCGACCAGTGGGCCGCCTATCTCGACGCCGACAACTGGAGCCTCGATCCGGAGCCGTCGACCGTCATCCACGGCGCCGTGCCGGGCCACGCCCAGCGCATCACCGAGCGCTGGCACCCGCACCTGCACATGCGCCGCAGCCTCGTCTCCCTGCCCAGCCTCCAGCCCGGTGACTACGTAATCTGGCACTGCGACGAGGCCTACTCCATCATCAGCGGCAGCACCCGCCTCGGCGTGCCCCCCTCCATGCAGACCGCGTCCAACGAGCTCTCCCTGCTGACCTACCTACCCGTCTGCCCCCTGACCCAGACCAACGCCCTCTTCCTCGCCCGCCAGCGGAAGGCCTTCCAGACGGGCCAGCCCGGCCCCGACTTTGACACCCTCAGCGGCCTCGGCAGCGAGGCCTCCCACGTGCAGAGGCCCGACGCGGCCATGGTCGAGCGCTACGGCGGCGTCGAGGGCCTGCGCGCCATGGGCCTCGCGCCCTGGGACATTGACCCCGCCGGGGCGCCGCCACGGGGGCCCGACGCCATGGACGTCGACGTCGACGAGAGCAAGGCCGCCTCGAACGGCGGCAGCGGCGGCGACGACGACAGCACAAAGTCCGGGTCGAACCACAGCGAGGCCGAGGCCGAGCTCCTCCGGCTGGCGAACATCATCCTGTTCCCCAGCCGCTACGACTTTTACATCCCCGGCGGGTCGGCGCGCGGCGGCAGCGGGGATCGCACGCCGCGGACGGGGCTCGTGTCGACGCCCGTGCTGAACAACGGCATCACGAGCGGGGCGACGTCCGCCTCGCCCGCCGTCACGTCGGCGCCGGGCTCGGCGGCCCCCAAGACGACGGCCAACAACGGCTCCTCCGGGCCCACGCCGGCGCCCGGGGCGCCCACCTGACGGCGTTGGTTGAAGGGGCGATGGCGGCGCGGGCTCGGCCGTAGGCTGACCGACGGCAGCGAGAGCGCTGCCGACGGCGAGCCTGCCGGTGTGGACGGGCCCGCCGACGCGCAGGACGCGGTGCTGACGACCGCGACGGCCAAGGCCGTTGCCGGCACGGAGGCGCCTGCTGCGGGCGGCGCGGGCAAGGGCCCCGTGCCGGCTGCGGTGACGGTCACGGTCCGGGAGACGGAGGCTTGATACAATGCTTTTCGGTCTGCTGCTGTGGCTGCTGCGTTCTGCGACGCGTGGTTTGTGATGGAAGGTTCGCCCCTTCAACGTGATGCCAGATGGCTTTTGATGCGGATGATGATGACGATGGAGCATGAGATGAGAAAGCATGGAACCGTGTTGAACAGTTCCGGGGGAAGTTTGATAGAGCAATTGACGCGTTGCTGCTGATGGTGTGCTTGCGGCCCTCTGCCGCGTGGTCGATACCCTTGGTCCCACGACGTGCTTTGGCATGTGGCGTTTGCGGATCAGCCGGGAGGGCACGATCGGGGGAGGCGTCAGGGGAACAGTCGTATATACCTAGTTCATCGACTGGTGCTTTTGGCTTCAGGTTGCCTCGGCTGCTCGCCGGGGTCTTGCGGTTGGCTTGGAGGAATTGGTTTGCCTGGCTGTCTGGCCATGGCTTTGCGTACATACACTCTCCTTCACACACAAGTCTTGATCACCCCGTATGCCTTGCTTCATTGAAAGTGCTCTTCATCGACCAGGCCGCATTGCCTACTATTGTTTAGGTCCATTCGAACTAAAGGTGTGAATCCAATCTCCTTTGCACACAGGCTAGTCGTCAGTCAGACGAGGAGACCCGTGATGACCGTGGCAACAAGCATCCAGATATCGTATCATGCCCCAACCGCCCGATTTGTTGAGATGAACTTTGAACTGAAAAAGAACTCCAGAAACCTTCTATCCATCACGACGCAAGTTGTATGGAAGACCCCAACACAGCGTGTACCTACCGTCTTCGTAGAGACCCTTCTCACTTGGCTTCACTGTGTTGTCCAGGATTTAATTTTGCAGCTAGTTCATCAACGAAACCTACTTTAAAGACCAAACGATTCTTTCAGTGCACGAGAGACCATGGGGATTTTTTCGTCTTTTTTTTTCTCCAGCCCGCATGGTCTGGATGCACTCACGTTCAAGTGTGTGTTCGAGGAGGTACTAGTATTATATCTGCACGAGACATTATTCGGCGTACTCGAAGCACTTCAAATGGGGTTTACAGGCTACAGACTGACTGTGATAGCTATGACGACTTGAATAAGACATGACAATCTTGATTGGCTTGTTTCTGCAGCTCGCTTCTTTCGTGCCTGGATCGGGAATCAAGTTGAATGTATTAGCTGGTAGCTGCGTAAACATTCAAGAGACGGCAGTCGTGACACGATCCGCTCGGTAAAATGTGCAATATCATCACAGGGAAGACTTCATGAAAGGGCTACCCAGCTTCTAGCTTGTTCAACGTGATGATCTTTAGACACTTAACCAGTTATTTGCCCTTCTGCATAAATAAAATATATCACTGGCTCCACTGGTGTCCGTTGGCACCGTTCGTGCGGCCCTCATACTGGTAGCGCTCCTCCAGCTCGTAATACTTGTTGAACCCAACACCATCACAGACTTCTGCATACGAAAGAATGGTAGGCGGCGCACCAACCGTCAATGACTTCTTGACACCTTCAAGGGCCTCCCGGATGCTCTTCAGCTTGGCGGCGACGAGGGTCCATGGGTACGCCACGCAGCAGTAACCGAGCTCGCCAATGTCCTTGGCAGAGAGAGCCTGCGTCTTACCTCCCTCGATGATGTTGGCCATGACTGGAAAGTCGAGCTCCTGCGCAAAGCGCCGCATCGACTCGCGGTCGGGCATGGCTTCGACAAAGATGGCATCGACGCCGATCTTGATGGCCTCGCGCGCACGGGTGAGAGCCTCCTCGTATCCGTGGATCAGGCTGTCGGTGCGGGCCAAGATCCAGATGTCCTGCCCCTCGTTCCTGGCGTCTACAGCAGCTTGCCATCGAGCGTAGGCCTCGCTCCTGGAGACGACACTCTTTCCCGCCGTGTGACCGCATCCTGAGGTAGCACCGTTAGCTGGCGGAAGACTTGTCGAAGACGAAGCGTGGTATGCTCTCACGCTTGGGCCAGGTCTGATCCTCGATCATAATGCCGGCAGCACCGGCCAAGGCAAAGCTGGAAAATGTCAGTCAGTTAAAGCATTATTTCGGGCATGGGAAGACACTCACCCTTCAACCGTCCTACGGACGTTCATGGGTCCGCCGTAGCCGGTATCGCCATCCGCCACCACAGGTACAGTCGTCGCCCTGACGACCTGTTGAATGGTAGCGGCCACTTCAGCAAAGGCTATGTATCCGGTATCAGGAAGCGACAATGCCGAGGACATGGGGTATCCGGCGAGGAAAATCATGGGGAACCCAGCCTCCTCACACAGACGTGAGCTCAGCGCATCGTAACTGCAGACTGGTGCGACTATCTTGGTGGGGTCCTCATGTGCTTCCTGCATCATAGCCCGGAGCTTCGAGGCTTGAAGGGACGGGAGAAGGCCGCGGTTATTGTGCAGCCTGATGGTGGTTGAGCTGCCATTGCTCTCGACGGGGTCGCGGCTGCTGGCCTTGAGGGGGAAGGGATAAGGAGTATTGGCAATCGGCTTGGTCATGATTGCGGATGGATTTTGGTTTTTGTAGAACACGGGATGGGGAGATGATGAGGTGCTTGTGGTGTGATCATCAACATAGGAGACCCGTACAGGCTCATCTTTATACAAATATCTGTTGACAGACTACTGCTCACGAACCGACTATCATGAGCTTCCGATACCGGGTCGTCAACGCGATCATCGTTCTTCCTATGCCGCAAGTCAGACGAACTCGCAGCCATGCCCCAGCTTGACTTGTCACACTGCCGTCAGTAAACCGTGTTTGGGTTGGTGGTTGATTGGTTGGTTGAGCCCAGCACCATAGCGCATGCTCCCGGACTGACGCGGATAATGACGGACAGTCACGGACGCAGACGGTACGGCAAGTCTTGGCTGCTAACCCGAAGAACTCACGCTAGGTGATCGGACTTGGCTGTCGATCCCCACCGCCCTCGTAGTCGCCAACGAGGAAGGACATCTGGTCGCCTTGATGGCCTTTGTTCTAGGAATCTTGTCCAAGTTCCCCCGTCTTCAGCTGTTGATCGACCTGAGCCCCCCGCAAAGACCCACAGGAGCGGGTTGCGCGGGGTAGCTATGGCTTAAGGAAATCGAGGAGTTCCGATATCGTTCAACTCACGACGCTGTCAATGATGTCTTGTCTGGCATCACAGCTCCCCCAGACGCCCCCGGCTTGACGCCCTTCACAGCTTTCCTCAGCTGCCCGATTCTCCTGTTACTCAACCAGTCAATCGCCTCAAAAAAAACCACAATGTCAAGCCGTGAGCCTGGAGGATCCCCGACGTTCAAGCGCGGCTACGTGGCTTGCGACTCTTGCCGGTCACGCAAAGTGAGGTGCGTCCTCGACGGCGAACCTCCTTGCAAGAAGTGCAAGCGAGAGCACCGTGCTTGCCAATTCGACCATCGATCAAAAGCCAGCAAGCACCGAGAGCGACCTAAATGGGCTGGTCGGTCTTCCGAAGAAACAGCCCCTTCGGCGCCCTCAACGCGAGAGATCACACGGCGGCGATCAGAAGCGCAGTCGGACTCGCAGCTACTGGCCATGTCCCAGACATCGCCCCGAGACCTGGCCCTCCCTGCACAAGATACCTCGCCGTTCCCTCATCGTTCACCTGGCGCATTGTCGGATTTGTGGCGAGGCGCATCCGACCCGGGTCCTCAAACATCTCAGACCCCCGACACCTCGCTCTCAGACAGAGTCATTTCGACCATCCTCACCGGCTCGAACGATGCGCTCAACGTACTTTCCGACTCCGTTCACCCACTTCCACAGGCTGTTGCCTCTGCTCCGTCGCATGCCGATGCAAACGAGCTTTTGTGCGCAAATCCCGACCTCCCCACCGTGGTCCCGAATGCCGCACAGCCCGGGTGCCAAGGTGGTATTGGCTTCTTGATCACGAACCTCTCCGAGCCGAGCGAAGCAACGCTAGACGTCTGGGATAAGTGTCGTTTTGTCCGCCAAGGGTTTTTCACCGGCCAAGAAGCCGTCTCATACATCGACTGGTACGTAACCGCTAGGACAGCTTCGAAAATAGCCCAACTAACGTGCAATTCCAGCTTCTTCGAGCACCTTGCGCCGCTGTCCGCAATCATTCTAGACCAATACCGCCCTCACGCCGGACATTCTCATTTGATATACGAAGAGCCGATGCTCTGCTGCACGTTGCTCCTCATATCGTCCCGCTTCTTTATGCTCCCCGGAGCCGGCGGGGCCTCCAGGAGTCACTTTGTTCACAACCGCTTGTGGCACTACACCGAATATCTCATCAAGCGAATACTGTATGGCGTGGAAAAGTTGTCGACGGCCAAAACAAGGAACCTTGGCACGATCGAGTCCCTGATGCTGCTCTCGGAGTGGCATCCCCGAGCGCTTCACTTTCCTCCAGAGTCCGAAGGCTGGGATCGATTGTTGACCTCCTATGAGCCTGAGCCCTCGACCAGGAGTAGAAGGAACAACGAAGAGCCCGCGGCGCGTTGGCTTCACGATGTGATCGAGCCCGCCAAGAGCGCCAACCGGATGTCGTGGATGCTTTTGGGCACGGCCACGAACCTGGGACACGAACTAGGTGTGTTCTCAAGTGAGAGAATGACGAGCATGCCACAGTCCCACGACGAAGCTTGTCGAAAGCACCGTGTTCGCCGACTGCTCTACACCCTCGTCACGCAGACGGCAACTAGGCTGGGCTACCAGTCCATTTTCCCGGAGAGCATTGTCATGGAGGCGTCACGACAGCACTCGAACCAGGCAATAGGCGACTCGAATCCAAACTGGACGGCTTACATGAACTCCTGGGCTGAGTTGACGCGACTGTCTAGTCTTGCGGCCTCTATGTTTTTCACGTCAACAATTCAATTACAGCGTCAATTGATGGACGATGCATATCTGCATCTGCTCGAGAACTTTTCAACAACACTGGCTTCCTGGCGAGAGACGTACGATAGAACATGTCAAGGTAACGTGGAATCGCTAGATTTCCGGCGTATGGCTGGATTTTAACGTCGGACAGATGTTGCCTTTGGTCTCAGGACTATCCTCCTCATCGAATACCATCACCTCAAAGCCTGCTCCAGTGCTGTAGCTATTCAGGCCGTGGTCCAGAGAGCGACGTCTCTGGTCGATTCCAGGCAACAAACTAAGAGTTTGGCCGCGTTCCTGACGTCTCGAGACAAAACCTTTCTGCAAGATGTCGTTGCAGACAGTAGCATGGTTCTGGAGCTGGCCACCGTGTCGGAGTTTCGATCCCAGCTGCCCATGGCGCCAGCACGTACACGCATCAGCGTCATTTCCGCGTCAGTGTTTCTCTTAAAAGCATTGAACATCGGATCCAGCGACACAGATGCACATGCGGCACTGGATATCCTCGAGCGAAGCACGAAGGCATTGCAAGAGCTGCCCCCCGACGACATGGACTTTGCCACGCGATACGCAACACTGATTGAGAAGTTTGCGGCAAGCTTCCGGGTCAGCCTCGCACCGGGCCCTTCGTCATCGACCACAAGTATTGGAGGCTCCAATGCGGCATCCGTCGGCGCGGACGTCGAGTCTGGGACAGCCAATGTGGCCACCGAGCTAGCTGCTTCATTTCCCACGTCAGAACATGATAGAATGGCGGACAGTGAAGGGATGGACTTTGATTTTGTGACGGGCATGCAGCACGACTTCTGGAAGACAATTTCGTTTGACTCGAGCATCGCACCATTTGGTGCAGGCGCGGACCAATTGTCTCAGGGCCTCGACGCGGATTCCCTCAACTTCCTCTGGAATCTACCAGTTCTGGGATGATAGCAGCAGCTTGGGTTACATGAAGGTACTTATGTCCTGCGTCGATGTTCTGTGTCGGATGAGCGAATCGCTCTGTTTTGCTCGATGAAGCTTGGATGAGTTGGTCTGAAGATACATATGGCATCCTTTTTTTGTAGGAGCAGAGGAAAGCATAAATACTGATCTATCTTGGGCAATGTTACCCAAGTACTGTGGCTTCGGTATCTGAATGAACTGACATCAAGACTTTGACTTCTCCGCATCCTTGGCTTCCGCATCAGTCCGCGTCAGTCCGTCTTTGCGCTTTCCGTTTTGGTCCGCCACTCAAATCCGCCGTCTGCCTCAACCCCGGTCTCGAAGCGGGGTACAAATCTTCCCAAACACTGCCTGCTATTGAGTATTTCGTGGTAAAGAGATTCCTAGCTCCGAGCCGTAACATCTCTGGCAATCTCAAAAGGCGCGACCAGGTTCAGCACTGGCCCTTAGGATTCGTGCGACTTTTTATGACCCGAGTCTAACCTACCATTGTCATGGCATTGACAATTATCCTCTGAGTTGATATGAGCACATTAGATAATATAGTGAAACGTATCAAAGATCTCCTTCTCACAAGATTCCTCATTGGCGTCACCGAAGCTCCGCTCTTTACAGGCTTGAGGCTTGGGAACCTTGCACGATCCAGTCACAAGGTGATTATGACCTAGACACTTGCAAGCGCCAGGTTCTTTGGGCTTGCGGTTGTTCTGGCTTGGGTTAAAGATGGATGTTGATCAAAGAGAACAGAACGATTACTTAGGCCTCGGCATGTGTTACTGTATGTCTACTGAAACAAGAAGATTTCTTGAGAGCGTCATTACTATCTTTTGGAAAATCGCAGACTCTGCCACCAAAGAAATATGTGCCATGTACTAGGCCTTGACGTAATGAATTGCCTTTCAGTGTGATAATCGGAAGGCCAAATGTGCCACCCGAATTTGAAGACCATGTCGTTCTTCACCAGGGGTGAACCTGGCCGTAACGACCCAAGAACTGACCCCAGTCTTTGTCCCTTTCTCCCCGAACAATTTCCAGAATACCTTGTGCGCTCGTCTCAGAGCTCTCCATCGGCTTTCCTATGGTAAGATCATTGTCTGCTTGGCTTGACGACCTGGTAGTCACATAACCTGGGCAGAATGACCAAACCTTCGCCGGATGCTTCCAACCCTTGTAGTTGTACTGCTGACATGCGGAAAGCATGTTCATGGCTGCTTTGCTACTCCTATACGCCTCAGCGGGCACTGCAGTGAACCCGACCGAGTAATCATACTTGACTGTTGTTGATCCAAGCAGCGACGATACGTTGATGACTCGGGGGTCCTTGGAGTTCTGAAGCAAGGGCTCCAAGGCCTGGGTGAGTAAGAAGGGGCCGAATGTGTTTGTGTCAAATGTGTTGCGAAGGACTTCGCGGGTAACTTTGCCTTCAGAGAAGATGCCTGCGTTGTTGACCAGTACATCGATGACGCCGAAGTCTTCAGCGAGCCTCTGAGCTGCGGCCTCTATGGAGGTATCTGACGAAACGTCAAGCTCAAGGAAACTGAGGCTTCCGACCGGCTTCAAGTCTTGGAGCTCCGCGACAGCTTGAAGCCCTCGAGAAGCTGAGCGAGCTGTCACGATGACATGGTACTGGGGGGATGCGTTCGACAGCTTGGCCGCTGTGTCGAAGCCGATGCCCGAGTTGGCACCTGTAATAATATTAGCGGCGTTCGAACGCTCCTGAACTGCAGGTGCTAGGCTCCTACCTGTGATAAGGATGACTTTCTTGTCAACAGCCATTGTAAATCCAAGTAATGAGTCTGAGTGCTCTGATGTAGTATGAAATTGAGTTGCTCGTAGGAATGTTCCTGGGTTTTATTCAAAAAGTGAGCGGTAATCTGATGAAAATGCTTTCTCCCGAGTCCAGTTGATCCGAAACCGCAGTCTCTTATCTTCCGGCTCAACAACGTTGGACTATAGCCTCGCGGCGTCAGTAAGGCCCGCGATCTCCGATCGCATGATATATCGGCGCCCGACTTCCGACATGATCGCCCTGACCATATCCAGATTGCGTTGGGTGAAGTGGACACACGTTTCGTATATGTCGAAGCGTTTAATAGAACAAGTCACGAAGGTCCATGGTTCGGACTTTGGGTCCCTCGGGGCGGGCCCGTGTGGCGCTCGGCGTTCAAATTGCGCCGAACATTTTGCCCGGCACGGCCTCAATGCCGCGCCACGGTCAAGATACGACAGTCAGCTACCGTCGCCGTGGAGGTTTGCGAAAATTTCAGCCCCGCCGTAACGCTTGCCATTCATCTGAATATCTCGATATCCACCTCCGGCATCGCTCTTTTTACAAATCATTGGAAGCAGGGATTCAAAGCTAGCTTAATGATTGCGTCTGGCGGTGAAGCTTGAGCTCGATTTATCTCCAGATCTGGTCAAACCGACTCACACGAACGTCTCAGTTCTCGAGAAATAAAACGCATACATGGTATTTGTGTCATCAAATCTAGACTCCAACCGCCATAACCCAAGCTCAAAGGCTTTAGGCTCATGGCTTTTGCCAAATTGCCCTCACCATTATTGGTACCAATACCCTTCAGGCTGGTAAAAGGAAAAAGGGAAAGTTGACGCCTTCGACAAAAGAAAAGGGACTGATCATGGTAGTAAGGCGCTTACACCCTCTGGTATCGCTCCAAAATGGCGCGAGCTTCCTCTTCCCACCCTCGTCCTGCCGCGATCTCCATGATGTTGCGGCCACCCTCATCCTTAGCGTCCAGATCAGCGCCGCCACCCAGCTCGACCAAGAGCTTGAGCACCTTGGCGTCGCCGTTCTCCACGGCCTGCATGACAGCGTTCCACCCGCGATATATCTTGTTGACGTCGGCACCCTTGGCCAGCAGCATCTCAATGATGTCGGTGTCATCACCCCGGCACCGCCTGACCGCCTTGACGATGGGGAGATGCTCGCCAGGGGCGTTGATGTCCGCCCCACCCTCCTCCAGGAGGAAGCGTGTGATCTCCTTGTTGTCCTCGCGGATGGCCGTAGTCAGCGGAGAGAAGACGCCGCCGTTCCGATCTTCGACACTGACGCCCGCCGCCAATAGGAGCTTGACGCTCTCAAGCTGGTCCGCGACGACGGCACGCTCCATCAGCCCCTTGAAAGTGCGGGGATCCGACACGGAAGGCAGCAGCTTCTTGAGCATGGCCGGGTGTCGGACCGCCATGCAGATGGGCCAATCCTTGCCGCGGACGCTAGGGTCAGCGCCGTGCGCAATCAGCTCGTCGACGACCTCGGGACGGTTCTCGGCGATGGCGGTGGTGAGCGGCGTGTTGCCATCCTCGGAACGCGCGTCGGGGCTGACCCCCTGGTCGAGAAGCCACATGAGGGCTTCCATGTTGTTGGTACGGACGGCCATCTCGATGATGCCACTGGGCTCGTGGAGCTTGGCACCTGCCGCAACGAGAGCAGGTAGGAAGTGTGTCCGGAAATGAGTGACGCACTTGAAGGCCGGGTACTCGGAAGCCATCAGGTTGGGGTCCGCCTTGTTGGCAAGTAGAAGGGTGAGGATGTCGTGGCGGTTGTCACGGATGGCGGTGCACAGGGGGGTGTAGATGCCATCCTTCTTCAGGTTGGGGTCGACACCTGCCGCAAGAAGTATGCGCACCGATTCAATGTTGTTGATGCTGACCGCGAGCTCCATGCTTCCGGGGGCCTTCTTGCTGTCAGCTCCACGGGCGAGGAGAACCCTCAAGCACTCGGGCTGATAAGACGAAGGCCAGAGCATGTGCTTGGGGCCAGGGAGGTTGGGGTTCGCGCCGTGGTCGAGCAGAGCCGTGACGAGGTCGACGCGGGCTGCGAAGATGGCTTCGAAGAGAGCCGTCTTGCCTTCACGGTTTTTCTCGTTGGGGTCTGAGCCGTAGTCGAGCATGAGATCGACGAGCCTCTTGGGGGTATTTTTGTTCATGGAGATAATCAGGACGGTGTTGCCGTTGGCCATGATGTGGTTAGGGTCGCCGCCGTAGGTCAGGAGAAGCTGAACAAACTCGTACTTGTGGTCGACCACAGCGGTGGCGAGGGGCGACTCCAGTCCAGGACCGGCGGAAAGGTTTGCATCGGCGCCATACTTCAGCAGAGTCCGCGCAATTTCCATGGCGGATACCTCGACAGCTGCGAAAAGGGGAGTTACGCCATCCTTGTCGGCCGTGTTAGGGTCAGCCCCGAAGAGTAGCAGAAGTCGCACACTCTCAGCGTCGTGAGACAGCACTGCATCGACAAGAATATGGACATCGGGTCCGGTCTCGGGAGAGATACCGCGATCAAGCAGTTGCTCCACGAGCTTGTGGTTCTTGGCGTGGACAGCAGCTGCCAAGGCTGACTTCAGGGATGCGGTCGACGTGGTGCTATGGCGGGGTGTCCAGCGAGGCATGTTCATGGGGTCAGCCTTGAGGCGGACGACCTTAGTAGGTGAAGTGTTGCCAGTCTCGATGCTGCGAAGATCGTACATGGCATCTTCATTGGATCCCAAAGTAAGAGCCATCCCGCTGTCGTGATGTTCACGGCCGAGGCCAAGTTGCAGGCGGCGTTCCGAAATGCGGCTGGGAGGAGCTTCGTATTGCCCGTGGTCGGAAATGGTAGCATCGTCACGACCGATTCTGCTCGAGTAGTTTGGCCTGTTGGGGAGGTCGAACTGACCGACCTCAGAGATGGTGAGGTCGTCTTGTGCCAGATGCCTTCGGTCTTTGCTCCGGGTATCCGTCGATCGCGCGACGCCATGCGCAGGTCCGCCATGCTCCGAGTTGCTCTTGTGACTCCTGTTCGAGATGGAGGCACGGCGACGGGCCTCAGGACTAATAGCATCGGCGATGACAAAGTCCGAAGCCGACATCTTCTCAAAGGGGGATGGCGCACGCAGGTGAGGCGCGGCGTTTGATAGAGATGGCAGATCAGGCAGGGCGGGGAGTGGCGGCTGCGGCGCCGGAAGAGACTTGAGGGAATGGTTGCCGGACTGGGCTTCGAATGACTTGGCCTTGGCGATTCGGACCGTCGTAGAGCCTTGCTTCGTCTTCATGCGGTCCAGGGCCTCGGCGAGGCTGGCATAGCCGCTCCCGACCGACTCGTCCGTCTTGCCATTACCCAAAGACCACTGGAAGACCAACGCACTCATTCTCAGGGCGTCGCGGATCTTGCGCAGCGAGTCCCTCATCTTGTTGATCTCCTTGTCGGCGAACATCATGCGCCATCCACGCTGGATCTTGCCGAGACCGCCCTTCTTTTCGTACTCCAGGAACTCGAACATCATGTGATCCAGTACTTGAAAGTCATTATTGGTCTGGCGGAACTTGGAGTCGAGCTCCTGAATCATGTCGGAGGGGAAGTCTTGGTGGGTTCGACTGGCCTCGGACAGACCGGCCTCGATGGACCAGAGGTGGCGGCACACGTCGAGGAAGCTTTCGGCGAGCTCGCGGAAGCCATGAGGCTGGTGCTTCACGGTGGTGAGGAACTCGAGCATGCGCACCGAGATGTTGTTCCCGAGAAGGGTAGACCTCGTGCACAGGTCAAGGACCGAGTCCTTGGGCTTGGAGCTCCGAGACTGGACAGCCGTCATGGTTGCCATTACGGATAAAGGGTGGCGAACAGCAGAGGGTATCGTAAATCTGTGAAAACGGCGGGGGAACAGCTCAGTTCCTGGGCCCAAGAAGAGGAAGCAAAGGAACGCTGGAACAGAAAACGGGCGGCTCTTGAGAGTCGCGGGGAGGGCGCCCTCTCTCTGTTTATGTGTGCTTTGCGTGTACCACCAAGTCGCCAAGCCACCCTCCTTGACTGACGGAGTTCACACCCAATTCTCGCGCCAATACGAAGGGAGCCTCTGCGATTCAGGCTTCCGCAAGGATCACGACAGAGCTAGCCAGAAGGCGTCTCCAACCAAGCAGCTTCGTGTCGATCTAGACTCGCGTCGACCTAGACTCGCCTGGCTGGCCAAGGTCGACGAGATATCCCAACCAACGGGGCGGCCACCAACCACAGACGACAGGGGAACTTGATTTCCTCGTGGCTAGCGCCAGGCACAGACGTCCGGGGGCGGGCTAGTCATCTGGGCGCCGACACTAGGTGATCTAACAGGAGTGTTAGTCCAGCTGATGGCTCACGCTAAACGTCGCTATGACTTTCGCAGCTTCACCTGCTCGGCTCGACAAGAGCCGCTAGATGGTGCCTTTCGTCGCAACTATCGCACTTTCTTTCAGCCGTCGGACGATGGGGTCTAGAACCGACCGAACTGGCGGGAATCCCGACCAGAGACAGCTGGTTAGGGCCAGGCCTTCCACGTGGAAGTCCACATGGTCGTGCCGTGGCTGAACGTGATGGTGGCGCTCAGTTGAGACGGCACGAGTTCAGCGGAGGGAGCCACATCCACGACACATGGCAGACTGACAGGCATGGCGCCCTGGACAATGTGTGTGGCACAGCTGACGGGCTTCGACAAGTTGTCTTGATGCATGCGCGTCAGGCTTTAGGAAGCCATGTAACGTCAATCATTTCCCCGCTCCATCTTGCCTGCTATAGAGCGAACGCTCGGACACTCTGCGACAAGTCCGAGAGTGTTCTCCTCCAAGTCCTTCGTTCACGGCAGGCAGCAGGAGAGTGCCCAGCCGGCAGCAGGATTGTATCATTTCTCTGATCTAGTTTGACTTTGTGACATGCTGGCCATTGGCCCGGCCCCAACCCGGGCAGCCTCCTCGTTTAGGGCTGCGACCTCGGCATCGATAAATGGAATGCCAGTCTTCTCCCGCTCTTCCTGCGTCAGCTGCTCAATCTCGCCGGGGAAGTAGATTCGTTCGACGCCGGCCGCCTTGTCCGAACCAACGACACGATCGTAGAGGTGCTGCATGCGCTCGCGGAAGTCTTCCAGGCTC
Source organism: Verticillium klebahnii (assembly GCA_002851715.1). NCBI lineage: Eukaryota > Fungi > Ascomycota > Sordariomycetes > Glomerellales > Plectosphaerellaceae > Verticillium > Verticillium klebahnii. Next base: position 394,404 of record NMXL01000001.1, on the reverse strand, counting down.
ATGAACAGGTCCGGCTTGATCGCCATGAGGAAATGGCCGACATCAGCCGGCTTTGACGGGTCGTAGGGGTTCGTGACGCCGCCGGCGAACGCAGACCCTGACAGCGCGCCCGAGAAGACGTCCATCATGATCGACAGTGCAGATCCCTTCGGCCCTCCCATGGGCAGCATGACACCTCCCAGAGCCGCCTCGGGGTCGTCCGTCGGTCTTCCCTCCGCATCAAGTGCCCAGTCGAGGGGGATTTTCTCGCCCCTGCGCTTGGCCTTGTAAATCTTTCCCCTGGCTGCCACCGACGGCGCCATGTCGAGGATGAAAGGCTTGTCCCCCCCGGGCGCGCCGCACGCAATGGGTGACACGCCCATGAGCTTGCTTTTGCCGCCCCATACGGGCAGGGCTGGGCTCGAATTGGTGAAGACGAGGCTCATCATGTCGGCGTCGAGGGCTTGCTGGACCACCCAGGCGCTCATGCCGAAATGGTTCGAGTGCGCAACGCTGGCCATGCCGATGCCGTAGACCCGCGCGGCTTCAATGGCGGCTGCCATGCCTACGTGGGCTGCGACGAAGCCGAAACCATTTTGCCCGTCAACGTGAGCAACAACGGGTGTGACCTGGCGGAGCTGGGGTTGCACGGCAGGGTTGAGCACGCCCTGGCGGATACGCTCCATGTAAGACGGGATGCGATTGATCCTGTGCCCGGTTAGCTGTCTTGCTCTTCCGCTCAGACTGACAGAGTCACGTCCTCCTCAAGGATTGCGCGTACCCATGGGTGTCGACGCCTCGCAAATCCGCCGCGACGAGATACTTGGCGACAATGGCGGCATTTTCCGCAGGGACTCCATTTCCGCGTAACACTGCTTCGACAAAGCGAGTAGCTTCCTTTGCTTCGACATAGATCTTGGCGGACTCAGGGGCTTCTCCTTGGGCGGCCATGATGCCGGGCGGATACGTTCGTGCCGGCTTTTGTTTGCCGAATTGGGCAATTGACCGCTGATATGCGGTGTACCTTGGTCTTAGAACGTCTGTGCGGGTATCGCTTCACCTGGTGAGAGCGGAGTGGATCGAACCAAGCGAGAGCTCAAATTACAGATGGTAAAGGATGTTTTGGGATTCGAAGTGGACTTCTTGTTGACCATGGATGAAAAGAAGGGCGAGGTCTTCAACCGGAGTCGAGAAGAGAGATCGTGATAAATCCGGAAAGACGCCGTACTGTGCGGGGTGTGTGAGAACGAATGCGGACACTTCCCGATGATTTAGCTTAGATTAGCGGGGGTTCCCCGCTCGATCTGAATTCTTCGGATAGTTCCCGTGACAACTCCGTTCCTTTGCTTCCAACTCCATCTCAGGACATGAATCTAGGGTCATGGCTGGCACAGACAACGCACGACGGGCCTCCAAAGAATCGCGACGTAATGCCAGGCTCCGCCTTGCTTGCGAGAGATGTCAACGTCGGAAAATACGGGTACGTGACGTCCTTCCACCCGCCCTCCGTTGATCATGCCCCGAGAACTGGAACCCGCAGTTCGGCGGCAGTCCGCTGGAAGAAATTCTGCTAATGCGGCTTTCCGTAGTGCGATGGACAGTCACCTAGCTGTGGAAGCTGCCAGCGGGCCGCTGTTGAGTGTGTCATGGGAGACAGCGCCCGCATGAGTGACTATTCTCGAGCGTAGGGCCGCCTGATTTTCCTCTGAACGTCTGCTCTCGAGCATCTTTTAACACATCTTACAGTCAAATTTCCAAGCTCAAAAGCCGCGTCTCCTGGCTTGAAAATATCATCAGAGATCGATGCCCAGACATCGATTTGACCCAAGAGTCGTTATTAGAAGCCGACTTGGACGGCGATAATACTCTCGATGAAACGATCCACGTACAGGCATCACCGACTCCTGCTGTAGGAGATCGAGAGACCACTCAGAGAGCACCTGTCTCGAATAGACCTCAGCCGGAGGCGTCAATCCACACTACAGGCCTACTATCTCATGAGATTGGTCTTGTCTCGTTGAACAGCTCTCAAGATCCACGGTACATCGGACCTTCTAGCGGCCATTTTCTGGCACGGCTCATGTTGGCCCCCGGCCGACGAGGGGCTTTTCGTCTGAATGCCGGTAGATTGTCACCTCCTCATACCACTACACTCCCGACCGCCTTGGTAGAGTCCCTTCAAGGCCCTATACCCTTACCGTCTCTCGATCAAGCCATGTCCCTCGCGACTGCATACTTCGAGATCATGCACCCTCAGTATCCTATCCTACACCCGCCCAGCTTCATGGCAGACCTTGTTCGAGCCTATGAAGATCCCAACTCCCAGCGAGAACTTTCGCTATTCCACATCTTCATGGTTTTGGCTCTCGGCGCTACAGTTCTATCGCAACAACACAAGGTCAAGCTCCCGGCAGAGTCGTATAGTCTCGCTGCGCTCGAGCATTTTGACCGCTTGAACATTGATAATTCCCTTCAGGGGCTGCAGTCTCTGCTCTTGTTACTCATATTTACTCTGCACTGCCCTAACATGCGTCTCAATGTCTGGTATCTAAACTATCAGTGCATCGCCGCTGTGTTGGATCTTGGTTTGCAGCGAAACATAACCACGAGTTCTGGTATCACGGAGTTGCAGCAGCACTTGCGAACCAGAATCTTTTGGGTAGTCATGATGTTGGACAGGCAGATTGCTACTATGATGGGGCGGCCTATTGGCCTGCGAGACGAAGCTTGCGATCTTCGAGTGAGTCAGAAGTCGTTCAAACGAGACTGCGTGGGGTTATGCACAGACTGACTTCTCATTAGCTGCCAGAGGATGTCGATGATAGCTCACTCTCTATCATGGGGGTTAATGCTTCACTTGCGGTACTTCCCCACTCGACCACGACTACTCTATCATTTTCGATTCATCTATTCAAGCTTACAAAGCTCAATTCCGAGATCAAGTACGTCGCGAATAGCGTCGTTCGTGACGCGCCGAGATATGCCTATCCTGCCGTAATGGACATCAACGACTGGCATCAAAAGATGTTGAAACAGCTTGAACAATGGTCTGCCGACACTCCGACTCCGAGGAGCACTCCCGGCAACAACTCTGAAGACCACATGATTTCCGTGTGTCGATCACGATACATGAATTTGAAGATGGTGCTACTCCGCCCGAGCCCTGCGATTCCAAATCCATCGACACAATCACTGACGCTCTGTCACGAAACGGCGCTGGAGACCCTCAGTCTCTACAGCCGAATGTACAAGAGAATCAGCTTGTCCACAGTTGGCTGTCTTTCTACTCCGTCGTCCTCAGTATGATCACATTATTGTATTGCGTCAAGGCCGAGCCCGAACTCGCAAAGGCCTGGGCCTTAAAGCCAGACGGTCTCCTGATCGAACTCGGTAAAGGCCTGAACGTGCTCAGTGCCACCGGGGAGCACTGGTCTGGGGCGAAGCGCTGCCGAGACATTCTCGAGGAACTGGGTCGGAATCTTGCTGCTTCGCTCAAAAGCAGAGACGTGGGGTCGGACGATCGGGGTTCGTCGAGAAGGCCCGACGGCGCCCTCCTCGGAGTACATCCCGATGTAGCTGCATCGAGCGGCCGACCGCTATCCGATCCGACGACTGCAAACGATGGCATGGGGGTGTTCTCGACAGCTGATGCAGCAGTGATGCCCACGTATCCTGACCTTGGAGACGGCTACTTTGACATGTTTGGGTCTGAGGGTCTGTTCGGGGATGAAAGCTTCTTGGGCGATGCAAATGATTTAGATGCTGCCATGAGGAGCTTGTTTGACGACTTCATCCCGACATATCCGACGACCTCGATTGGAACGAATTAAGCACGCTATTTCCGTTGATCTTGGCGCACAGAATCTGTATTTAATTGATATCAAAAACGCTTTCAGCAACCAATGTTCTTCAGAGCCGCATAGGCCATCATTTCCCCCAGGCGCTCTTCCTCCGTGCTGTTGCCAATCTCAAAATCGAATCTGACAACATCTTCCTTGTATGGCCACAGATATGTGCTAGTCACTCTGTAGCAGGTTAGCTCTCGACCTCTTCTTGTAGTAAGACATCGCCTGCGATCCCGATCACTCAGGGCGTTACAGGCGACCGTTGAAACCATGACCTGTAAGTTTTAACGTACCTCTCGTGCTCCTTGCTTGCTTGATACTCCGCCAACGCCGCTGGTCCGGGATGATAGCTGACGAGGGCAATCTCAAACCCTTTGCTCTTCTCAATCGGATCTGTGATCGAAGGGCTGCCGACGTGGAGGTTCTGGTCCTTGACGCATGACAGAAAACGGAGCTGTCTCAACTCGTGCATGAAGGTCTCCTTGTGCTCCTTGGAGACTTCCGGCTTGAACTTGAAGAGGACTGAATTTTCTTTAGCTCAGAAGTCACAAGTTGGGCGGCCAGGAAATGAAGGCTTACCGATGTGGATGATGGTCATGATGGCTGCTGGTAAATCACGCTGCGCTGGGATGATGTCTTGGAGAGAAGCTGCTGCTGCGCTCGTTGTCGAGCCATTCATATGCTGTCGAGGACGATCTGTGTGGAGTCGTTTGCCCAGGGACGTGGCGGCACCGTCTCGGACATCAGCCGCAAATGCGGAAATGCCCGCACTCCACTGCCCTCAGCGCAGCTAGGTCGACGGACTTGTCCGCCCAAGGAAATCCCAGGATCTTCAAATGCTTACCGGCGCTTAGAACGCCGTCCGAAGGCTGTCAAGGATCGTCGCACTGAGTTAGAGTGCACCCGGTTTGAATCCCGACATGGCACATGGTTCATCTTCCAGATCTATAGCAAACATGAAATCCGGAAAAGTCACACGACAACAAGTGGCCCGGAGAGGTGCTAATCTTGAACCCGCCAGAGGCATTGCCGACCTCGTTGATGGTGTTGCAGAGTACGAGACGTATTGAAACTTCGTGTAATGTGAGGAGAAGCGATAAAAAGTAGGGAAGAATGAACATCTGTCACTAGATGCGCCCCGTTGAACTTGTAATGCCCCCGTCCACCACGATCTTCTGCCCTGTGATGTATCTCGACTCGTCCGCGACCAGAAACAACGCAGCATTGGCGACATCCCATGCATCACCCATCTTTTTCATAGGAACCTGGCCTTCGCGCATGTTCCTAAATGCCTGATATCTCTCCTCCTCGGAGCCATCCCCGGATTGCCCTGTGCTGCTAGAGGCTGCAAATCGCTGGGCCAGGTTTTTGGTGTAAGGTGTGTCCATAAGGCCAGGCACCACGGTATTCAATCGCACTCCCTTGTCTGCGTAAAGAACCGCCGTAGTCTTGACGAACTGCATCACCGCCGCCTTGGTCGTGTTGTAGGCAACTTGCGGTTTGCCGATGTATCGCAGACCCGCGATGCTCGAAACGCACACCACAGACCCTGACCCCTGCTTCTCCATGACGGGCAAGACATGATGACATGCCAGATAGACGCTCTTGAGGTTCAAATCCACCTGTGAGTCCCAGACATCCTCCGACATGGTCGCCGGGCAGCCTGGTTGAGATCCGCCGACGTTGGCAACTAGAATGTCGATTCGTCCGTGTTTTGCCAGGCAGGCTTCGACGAGGGCTTTCACAGAGCCCGAGTCTGTAGCGTTCGTGGCTACGATGTCGCAAGTGCCTCCCTCAGATTCGATCGTAGTTTTGGTCCTTGCGGTAGATGCGAGCGACCGGTTGCCGCCGAAGATGACGGCGCCCTGGCGGGCGAAAAGAACGGCAGTCGCGGCGCCGATGCCCCAGCCCTCGTCTCCAGATTGGCCGAGGCCGATGATAAGAGCCACTTTGCCTGTGAGATTGAGCATGGTGGGAGCAGCGCGATGTTCAGGCAGTTTGCGGTGGCTGAATGAATTCGACTTGAAGGGTCGAGGATTGTAATCGAGCAATATGGCTTCTGGCGACAACTCGATTGAAGAATGAGATTCACAACACGGAACATTGAAAGTGAATGTGATGGTACATGTAAATCTTCATGATATGACGACTTGCGGAGTCCGCCCGCGACGGATAATGCCCGCCCATGACTCCACCACCAAATTGCCAGCCGTTTCCGTGTCCCTCCTAACTGACGGGCTGTTTCCGCTCCTTGGCCAACCCATGGCTGCACCATTATTTGGCCTATTGGGATCGAAAGGATCGTTGGCTAAATTTGAAAATGCGAACTGTCCAGCCGAGATGTCGAAGTTTCGAAGACGACGGTCACAAAGCTGCCACTTCGGCGACTATTAATCATGGCGAGTCGCTCGGAAGTAACAATTCTCATTCATATCAGATGCCACCACATGTCTAAGTGCCCTCCTCAACGTCCTTTGACCGCCACTTCCCCAAGTCCTTCATAATTGTCTTGGCCTTCCTCTCGTGCTGATAGACATCCTCGTCCTTTCCCGGCCACATCAGCTCCTTGGCCTTCAGGCCGATGACAACTCGCACCATGATGAGCACGTAAATAACCACCAGGACGATAGTCAAGATGGTTCCCACCCATTCAATAGCTGACGATTGAAACGAGTCTCCTAGCATCAACGTAGCGATAACGAAACCGGTGATCGGGAAGACGAATGAGAACCACCCAAGACTGAACGTCGGCTCGTTCCAAGAGAGAATCATACCCACGACAGCGATGCACATGAACCAAAGGGCAAGACACCAGACGAAGACGGCGGTGCAGACCGCCAGCACGTGCATCACCTGGATCGTGATTGCTTGGCCTTCGACCGAGGAGAAGGCATCGGTGCCAAAGTAGTCGACGTAAGCGCCAGGAAACGCGTCAGCCAGGCCCAGGACGCCGAGGGCCGTGAATGCCGGGGGCCCGACTGCGATGAACATGGATGGCCGTGTCTTTGGGCTGGGAAAACCCCACTGGATCATGCGTCGGTGGTAATTTGCGTTCATGAAGATGGAGATGAAGAAGCCGAGGCCTTGAGCCGTGAGGCCGCCCACCAGCATGGGTGTTGCTTGGTTCGGCGATAGGTGTGGTGCGCCAACGGCGGCCATGTTGCCGCACATGAGGAATGGGAAAATGTGCATGTCCCAAGATGGGGACATGTCTTCCAGGCGCAGCTCAGGGAGCGTGTAGAGCAGGGCGTAGTGGAATAGGGCGCTCAGGAAAGTACAGGCAAAGTAGACCCAAAACGAGATGTTGTAGGCCACGACGAGCCAGGGTCCGCAGCTTGGGATGCCCCAGCGGGCCATTCCGGGTATGATGTTCGACAGAGATAGCCAGACGGCCGCGACGTAGAGACCCTCGGTTGGGTGGATGATGGATTCTCGGAGTGTGTGCCGCCAACGGATGAATCGATATATGATGCATACTGTGACGAAGAGGAATGTCACGAGGCCAAAGATGTAAATGGCCTTGGCAATGGTATCGAGGCCAGGAAAGGCATGAGGTTGGACTTCAGATGACAGCATGAGACTGATGCTTGTTGTCGTCATGGGTACAGAGTACCATGCCTGTTCGATCGTCAGCCCATCTTGTTATCGGATTTGGTGAGAAATATTAATCTTACCCAGGTGAAATGTTCCAATCGGTCACTCAGGCATAACGGCGCCCTTTCTATGGCCTTCAGAACTTCTCCATTTTCCAGGAGACGCTCTGGTGTAGCCTGGGTAGCCTGGGTAGCCTGGGTGTTTGTAGTGCGAGTCGAGTGTTGCCGTATCGGAGGCATAGTGCTCTGTGAGTGGTTGCTTGTAAACGTAGTGTCAATGGTTTTGACCACGCTGTGTGGGATGGTTGAGGCTTTGTAAAGATGGCATGCTTCACGCGCCTTCGTCTCGCAGTATTCAGCGTCTTTATATTGACTGAACAGTTTGCAATGGCCGAGAAGCAGTACGTGAGGTCCTACAAAAAATTGCATATGACATCAGCCTTAACGACATGAAGCAGCCTGCTTGCGATACCATCGTAGACCGGAGCTATATCTCCCGTGTCCACGCACCGCGGTGGAACTTTGAGGGTCCATTAATTGATGACTGGCGAAGCTTCCGACCGGAGCAGTGAAAATTGGATACTGAGGGCCACAGCTCTCGGCCCACATGCCGGACGTTTGTCCGGCCCTGGAGCATACCATCCGTCGAGGGGGGCTCAGTCCATTCAATCGCCCAACAAGAAAATGTGCACGCCAATCACGTCGGGACACCGGGGTGCGTCAGTGGTTAGTCAGGAACAACAGCTTAATGCTTCAGAATGCGTCAAACGGAGTTTATCTTTCGTGGCCCACAAGTCGGAGGTATGTCCTACGGCTCGGCACGTTAGGCGCTCGGCGAATGACAATCAACATGGGATCCCAAGATCAACGTGATCAGCACTAGCATTTCGCATCTGGGTCTCGGGTTGGGGAGCCTATAAAGGACTGAGAGCACCGGGCAAGGGTTGAGAAAATCTGGCATCTCGATTATGTGGTGCAATATGTACAACGAATCCGACCGGATATCATGACGCTCAGAATACAGAGTTATCGCCGCAAGAGAACGCTCCCCTGACACTGCTGCTGTCGTTGTTGAAGATGTCGATCAGCTGTGTGATCGACGACCACAGACCACCGGCATTCATGAAGAGCGACTGCACGATGAGCAGGCAGTTGAAAATGGTCAGCGCGCCCTTCTTCCAGTTCTTGAAATACTGGCCCTGGTTCAGGTGCAGCCAGAAGATGGCGCTCAGGCCAAAGGTGAACCAGGCAATCGTCGTCGCAGACGAGATGGACAGGATCGAGTCGAAGATGGGGATGGCGTTGGAGATGACCCAGACGATGACCCAGTAGAGCGTGACGCAGGCGAACCAGGTGCCCCAGGACTTGACGCTGCGGTCGGTGACCTGGTGGGTGGACTTCATGGTGCGCATGGCCACGACGTACATGTACTTGATGCCCGTGTGGCCGAAGGCCATGGCGGTGGCGAAGACGGCAGGGAGGACGACGCCGTAGGCTGCCTTGGCGGCCGTGATGGGGGCTGAACCCAGGGCCGGGGAGGTGGTGTAGTCGCCTGCAAGGCAGTAGATGGCGATGGCGATGACGGTGTAGATGGTGATGGAGAAGATCTCGAGGCAGGCCAGGGCGACAGGGAAGTCGCGGCTGGGGTTGCGCATCTCGGCCATGTAGCCAACCTGATCATGTTAGTCTATCGGACAGGGGCAAGCGGTAGTAATGAGACCACGTACCCATGAGATGTTACCGGCGTAGGCGTAACAGATCTTGAGGCAAGCGTTGAGACCCTCACGGAAGGTGGGCTTTCCAATGACGGCAATCTCCTTGTCCCAGCCAGGCGGCGCCTGCGATGGCTGCGAGACGCCCAGGCTGATGATAACGATGAAGGCTGCCGCGAGGATGCTGATCGTCGAGGGAATGCCGCTCTGCGACACGAACTTGACGGTTCGGGGCATACACAAGATCCAGCAAGCGATGACAGCGATGGTGATGAAGATGGTGGTGCAGAAAGCGTGGCCGCTGAGCGTATTGAACGACACGGACAAAGTGACGGCCGCAGATGCGCAGGTCATCATGACCTTGATCAAAAGGCCGAATCCAGCAACAACTTCCAGAGGTCTGCCGCCGATGATGCGGCACATGTCAACAATGTTGACGACATGAGGGTAACGGCGGTAGAACTGGAGCAGGATGTAGGCGGTGTAGGCGGAGATGGAACCCAGGCCGATAATTGCGATGACACCGGGGACGACGCCGAGGACCTTGAGACAGCCAGGAAGAGACAGAATACCAAGACCGACTTGGTTGGTGATGAGGACGAAGACGGTGTCCCACCGGCCGAGGGTGCGGTAGTTCTGACCGCCCTGGTTGAAGATGTTTGTCGGGGGCTCATCACCCTCAGCGGGCTTCAGGTCTGTGGTCGTGTCGGCGGCCTCATTTTCGGCCTTGTTGCTGCCGTCCGCAGGGGCGCCGGCCTCGTGGATGGACAGCTGACGCTGCTCCTGAGGGACAGACAGATCGTCGACAGGGGCAGACATGACGCGTGTGGTGTTGAGTCGACCGGTCTGGGGCGTCCTCTTGCGCGTCCTGGGGGCGAACCGAGCTCGTGTTCGAAGCGGTGCGCACGTCCGTCAGAAAAAAGACAGCGTGTGATAAAATGCTTCAGGAAGAGCTGGTACGAGGGGGCAGAAGGCAGAGGGAGACCAGGCGTGAGAAGAGCGGACGCGTGGTTGGGAGAGAGCGACGACCAGACTGTGAGCCTGGATGAAATTTTCGCGGTGGTTCTCGGTGGAATATTTGTAGGGGGCGTCGATGTGGAAACTCTGATAGTCTAACGGACTTCCCGCCGCCGATTCGATGCCGGCGCCCCGTTTTCTCAGATGGAGAAGGGAGGTATTTCCAGCATACGCTTACCTCCTCCCCCATGGAGTAGTGTCGACAGCCCCGTGGGCAGCGGATTTAGGGATCAGGATGGTTTGGGGTAAGGGCCCAGGAGCCCAGGAACGTGCCCTCTGACGTGCTTTTTCCCGGATCTAGCGAATCGAGAGCTTCTCATAACATAAATATCAAGTCATTCAAGGGATTGTCGAAGCCGGGGCATTCTCGTTCATCCATGCGGAGGCCGTCTTGGTCGTTTCTGACTGGAGACAATGCCGGCGACCCGGCCCCGTCGTCGGTGGGCCGCGCTATGAGCCGCGTTACGTTATGGGGATCCACGGACGTCGCCCGATCACGGATTATGTGGTAAGACGGGTGGAGATTTTTGATAAAAACGTCAACTTTGTGCAGAGAAGCTCGTGGGAATCCATGCTGCTTTTTCTTGCTCGACGTAGATGAGAGGTACGGAGAGGCGGCCAAGGCAAGAGGCGTCGACAGTGTTCGGCGGCGCAGATTCACGCCCGCATGTTCGCGGTCTCGGCGACGGGGCACGGTACTTGTCCAGATCTCCGAAAAGCTTTTTCGGCGGCCCGGTGCACTAGGGACGCCTTGTGGGCCTCGTACAGAGCGTTGAGGCGAGAGCAGGCCCCTGGCAAAGTCGCTACATGCCGAGACGCCTTCTGGAATGAATCGCCATCTTCCGTTGCATCCGTACATGATCCACCATGCTCAGCCAATCTGCTCTTTTGTTGACGAACTCGCGCCCGGGAGTTTAAGGACGGCGGTGAAAGAGGATCATTCACGAGAGCCGAACTCACTGGGTTCATCCTGGGAAATCCCTCGGTTGCATGCTGCCAGCCTCACGACCGTCGCAATTGAGTTGCGGGAGGACACACTTGACGCCTGCTACAAGTCGTTGTAGCCATCTGTTGGTGCCGTACAGAGTACCGAAGGCCAAACAAGCCCGATTGCGCTTAACCCTTTACCCCGACGGCGACTGTCTTATCGAACGCATCATAGCGAAAACCTCGTCGCGCGGTCCTGTTTCTGGTTTCGACAAGCGCCTTGGCGAGATCTCTTCCGCGGAGAATAATCTTCAGTAAATCTGGAAGCCTGGTGTACTTGGCTCGGAACCGGGGAAATACGGGCTTGTCAGACGTGGATGGATGGGTCAATCGATCTTCTCATTCGTGCCGACCTTCTTTCATTGACGGCCGGGCGCCTGGATGTTCTGTCATTTCTTCAAACCCCAGCGAGGAGAGTGAAGTCATGGCTTCATCGCAGACTGCGGTACTGCGCACTTGTTGATAGCGACGACGACGCCCACTCTCACTAAATGTGAAAGCCAGAGGGCCCAACGGATGCATCAAGACTCAGACAATGCTCTCCATGATGGCGATCATCCCGGCCACGGCAACAAATCCCACCCTTGACACCGCTGAACTCGCCGCCCCAGTCGGCGAAGGACTTGCTTCCTCCGTCGCATACGCCTCCCCCCATTGCAACCGGCTCGAAAGGCTCGTCTCCTGCGCCTCACCGGCCGTCGCACTGCATGGCTGCACCTCGTGCGTAATGTTAGCCGTCACGACGCAAGAGCTCGTAGTCTCCGGCGACGGGTCGAGCGACGGCAAGAGACCATGCCATGTCGTCAATTCCGAGAAGCTCGCCGAGCCGATGGCGGAGGGGCATGTGCCGGTGAACGTCGGCGTCGGCGCGTCCTTCGCGACTGTGAAGGTGAAGCTGCCCTTGTTGAGGCGCGGGTTTGAGCTATACTCGATCTCGCCTGGGCGGAATGAGCACCATATGCCCATTCTGAAGTCGAAGATAAGACGATACTCGCCGGCAGGGAGCTTTCCTATCACATCGCTCTCGAAAGCGGTGTTGCCCTCGAATTTAGTGTCGTTCTTCACCGAGGCCCCGAAGAAACCCATGTTCCAAAAGTGGGCGGTCTCGGGTGTCGCATGAGACACAGACCATTCGAGGCTCCAACCGTAGTGATACGCGACATTTGGATTTTGCAGTGACAGAAGAATCGGCAGGCCCTTTTCCGTCTCGGCGTAAACGCCGCCAGCGCGAGGGAAGACGAGGTCGAGCTCGATGGCGTTGGACGGTAGTTCAGCGGCGACACGGTCAAAGGTCAGAAAAAAGGTGAGAAATGCCCATAAGCATTGCGTAGGCTTCAGCATCTTGCATGCTGCTCTCAAGCTCTGATGATGTCGGGTTAAGCTGCTAGGAGCCGCATGTTGAAGTCGCGCCTGAGAAAGGGGCAGCACTGAAAGATGGATCCTGCGACGAGAATGAAATGAGACGACTCCACCACTTCCTGGACCGAGGACCTGCCTTAGTCAGCATCTTACAGGGGACTGGTGTGGAAGCAGGTGTGACAGATGATGATTATGGTCTGTCTGTTTCAGGGCATGGACCGCGCGATAAGCATTGTTTTTACTTGCGCGTATAGGGCTTTGAAAATTGAAGTGTATTTGTTTTGTAGTTCTGATAGAACGAGGTAGAAGGCCTGGGAGAACGTTCAGAGCCTTTGATCGAAGCAGGTTGGACCTACGGGGGAAAAGCTTGGACCTTTGATAAAACCAGGTCGAACCTCTGGGGAAACAGCTTGGACCTCTGATAGAACCAGGTTGGACCTCTGGGGAAACGATCGGAGCCTGTGGTAGACTGGCTAGAACCTTTGGCAGAGCCTCGTAGTAGCTCTTGATTGAAGGGAGTAGAAACTATGGCGGACTAGGTTGGATTTCTACTCGATGGAGCCCATAGGAACTGTTGATTGAAAAAAAAAAAAAAACCAATTGTTGTCATGCGGAAATCTGCATCTGCATGCTCCTTCCTGGAGCATGTTGCCACGTCTTCATACACCTGCTCTCATTGTTTTGTTCTAACTTTGACTTATCATTGCGCCGTTTCCATTGGCATCGCAGCTTGCAACTGGTTGAATAGATGCAGAATGTTCACCAGGCCAGCGAGTATCCCAGAAGCTGCTGAGACAATTCAAAACGCTCGGAAATGCAAACAAAATCAACAGATTTAAGGTAGAACTCGTTCCGAGCATTCTCAGTGTTAATCTGTTTAGATCTGTCAAGACTTTGGCAGCTAACGCAACTGAAAGCGGCACGTAAGCATTGAACACATTGATAATAATAGCTACCAAACCTACTAGAATGAGCAGCATAATCTCATACGCCAGGCCAAGAGGCTTATGCAAGCCGCTCTACCTAGGTACGTAACCAGACGTCGTCAGCGGGCCCGCCTCCCGGCGACTTTCGTGCGTCATTTGTCTCGCATACATCAGAAGACATTGCAATTGGCTATGGGGACTGGGCTGTAGAGATCTTCACCATGAAGACTTGATCTGATAAGACTGTAGGCAGTGGAGAGGATCGTCGTTTACTGGGCTCCACCACAATCCTTCACCAGGTGAGGTGCCGGGTTGACCTCAGCTAGAGCCTGAAAGGATTGCAACGTCAGGCCTAGTGTGAATTCCTGGTATTGTGAGCGGCTGAATGGGGGTCACTGGCGCAGGGTTCGAATTCCTTCGCCGAGAGCGAAGGATGTGTTGCAACGCTGGCTTTGGGCCTTGTAGGATTACCTACCTTAGGTAGGTATCATACGGAACTCCGAGCTCGGCTACAATCCAGAAGAGTTGTGGGGTTGCTTTTGTCTACTACAAAAGAGTTGCCATCCTCGCAAAAAAAGACGTGGCATGATGTAGTACCAATGTACAACAATCTTCTCTTACATTCCGCCACTCTCCAACGCACCAAAAATCCGTCAGACAGCATTGCAGATCCGAACACGCTTCATAATGCTGCTCCAAACTGTATGTTTCTGATAAAGCAATCAATACGACTAGCCCCTAACCGTGTCTAGCTCTTCACCCTCACTCTGGCCGCTGTCGCCACTGCCGCTCCCGCCACCAATCCGGTTTCCGAAGCCGAGTTTGCCCGTCGCCTGTCGAAGCGCGAATGCCCGTACCCTGACGGCCAACATCAGTGCATTCTTCAAGAGAACATCGCCTGCACGACCGGATGCAGCGGGCGTCCTCGCCAGACACTGCCGTGTCAGATGGACTGCATGGCTGCGACGACTCAGATCTGCATTGACTACGGCTGCTGAGGGAGGTGAAAGAGACAGTGTGAGCTTTGGGCTGAGGTCACAACTTGAAAAAGGATCTTACATCAACTCGACGGTTCCAACTAGTTGTGTTTTTGTAGCTCATCAACAAGCTGCTGATTGCCGTCATGTCCATGAAAAGTAACCACCCTGCGTCTTGCATGAAACTGTCTTTACAAGTTACGGCTTGAGAAATTGAAAGCCTGACTCCAGTTTGTATACAATGTATGACTCTCCAACAATTGGTACCCAGAATTCTCAGCTTTCACGGCCTTCGGGCGGTCCAGCAGCCGTCAAGAAGTCAAAGTCCGCCCCCTGCTGTGCCTGATTCACCGACCGCATGTACAACCCCCTGTATCCCCTGATCTTCTTCCTCGCCGTCCAAGACCCCTGCGGTCCGTCCTCCCGAGCCTCCTCCTCCGCCACGACTACCTTCTTCTCCTTGAGCCTCTTCTGAATCTCCTCGTCCGATATATCGACACTGATGGTCCGCCCTTTTGCATCACAAGTAATCACGTCCCCGTTCCTCACGATCCCCAGCACAGACTCCGGATCCGCCGCCTCGGGCGAGATGTGAAGCACGATGGTGCCCCCTGCGGTGCCGCTCATCCGACCGTCCGACAGGCGAAGCATATCCATCACGCCCTGCGCCGCTAGCTTCCTCGGGATGGGAATCAGCCCGGCCTCCGGCATGCCCGGGTTCCCCACCGGCCCGATGTTCTGCAGAACCAGCACGCTGTCGGGCGTGACCTCCAGGTCCGGATCGTCGATGCGCCTCGCCAGGTCGGCGGACCCAGCAAAGACGACCGCGGGTCCGGAATGCTGCAGCAGCCGACGGTCCTTCGACGCGCTGGCCTTCATCACGGCGCCGCCGGGGGCGATGTTTCCGCGGAGCACGACGAGCGACGACGCCGGGTGCAGCGGCTCGTTGAACGGCTGGATGCAGCTGACGAGGCTCTCGCGCGGCACGGGCCTGTACGGCGCCCTGTCGAGCTCCTCGCCGAGGGTCCGCCCCGTGACCGTCATGGCGTCGAGGTGCAGCAGCGGCCGCAGCTCGTGCAGAAGGGCGACCATGCCGCCGGCGTCGTGGAAATCGGTCATGTATTTGTCGCCGCTGGGTTTCAGATCCACGAGAAGGGGCGTCTTGCGGCCTATCTCGTCGACCGTGTCCAGGGTGATGGTGCCGGCGACGGCAGGATGGCGGCCGATGATGGCCATGAGGTGGACGACTGCGTTCGTAGAGCCGCCGATGGCCTGGAGGATGGTGATGGCGTTGAGGAAGGACTCGCGGGTGAGCACCGTCTGGGGCTTGAGCTGCTGCTTGAAGGCTGCGACGGCGTTGGCGCCCGTCTCTTCGGCGATGCGGAGGCGGGCCGAGGACACGGCGGGTGCCGAGGCGCCTCTGAAGGGCATGAGGCCCAGGGCAACGAGGATGCAGGCCATGGTGCTTGCCGTACCCATGACGCCGCAGGTGCCGGCCTGGGCTGTTAGTGACGGTGCAAGAGGTGACCTGAATAAGACTTACTGTTGGTGCGAGCTCATCGTTTATGGCAGAAATGTCCTCGATGTCGATTTTCCCTGCACGAAAGCTGGCCCAGTTGTTACGACAATCCGTGCAGGCTCCAATTCTAACGCCCTTGTGACTACCCGGCATCATAGGGCCCGTGACAAGGTGCAGGATGGGTTTGTTGGCAGAGATGCCGCCCATGAGCTGTGCTGGGGTCGTCTTGTCGCAGCCTAGATCGTCAGTGAAGGTCTCGGAAAGGTCAGCCCGTTCAAGCAACCCAGACTTACCTCCGATCAGCACGACAGCGTCACATGGCTGTGCCGCGATCATCTCCTCCGTATCCATACTCATGAGGTTCCGTAAGTACATCGATGTAGGACTTGAAAAGGACTCATGCAGACTGATGGTAGGAAAGTCCACGGCCAGCCCGCCGTTTAGCTGAACACCCCGCTTGACAGCCTCGATGAGCTGTGGAATGTTGGCATGGCAAGGGTTGAAGCTGGAGTAGGTGTTCACGATGCCGATGATGGGACGTGACAGGGCATCATCGCTGTAGCCGAGGGCCTTGATGAACACTTTGCGGAGAAACAGAGAGAAGTGGGCATCGCCGTAGGAGGTGAGGCCCTGGCGGAGGCCCCCTTGGGATGTGGAGATTGGTGTTGAGAGGTCATAGTCTGCCAACGGGTTGGCGTGGCCTGAGGTTGTTTGGTGTTGTTCTGTCATGATGCAATGTTTGACTGCGCGAAGCAATGGCAGGAATAAGATTCGAAGGCCCTCGACACCAGGTTGATAAACGGCGATCGCGGTGTGAAATACGCCCAGCTGGATTGGCCAGGGCCTTTGTAGTGGGAGTCGGTTTTCCGATGCGGGGGGACGGGAATGTCGTGATCGGCGGCCAGGACGGAGAAGGACGGAGAAAGCCCGCTTGGCCTCAGGGAGTGCCGGATTAGTCCGCGTGCCCGGTAGTAACTCACTCTCACTAATTCCCACATCATTTCTATGGTATCATGAGGTGTACTGTTCAATTAGGATGTTCAACTGCTCTCATCGTACTAAAAGTAAAACAACGCTTGGGTTTGAAAGGGAAGTGGTGGGCGCGACACCTAAAGGTCGTTAATCCTCATGGTCGTCGTAATCCCAGTCAAAGTCATCACCGTCGTAATCCTGTTCACCCCACCAACCACCATGCTCGGCGTTCATGTGACGGTAGATATCTTTTAGGCCGACATCCTTCCCGCACTGGAAGCACCAATGCGACTTGCAGTTAGGGCACGTAATATGATCACAGCCGCTCTCTTTCTGTGTCATAGTGCCGCAGCCAGGGCATTCGCGGGCCACCAAGGGTGCCATCTCGCCATGCCGCTCAGCGTACAGAGCCTCGCATTCTCGACACCGCCAGCCTTGAACGTCGGCAGGCGCGCCCTGGGCGCAGGCCCGCTCAGCAAACTCCTTTGCGAAGCCACAGTCACGGCACCAGGCGTAGATCCATGCAGGGTTCGCGACTGCCTCGCGAAGTCCGCCGAGATGAACAAGTCCAAACCTGCCTGCCGTACGCGCTGTAGGCTGTCGTCTACAGAAGGGACACGACAGAGCCGGCAGATTGAGGATCTTCCCGCGAGTATTGAGACCATACCAGCCGTCCAAGCATGAGCCACAAATTGTGGAAGTGCACCCCTTCCTGCCGCATGCGGGATGGAGATCCATCTTGCGAATATCGGAAAAGCATAGCGTACAAGTGCCAGATTCAGAACGGCGTTTATCGACCCAGCCTTGGAGGCATGCAAGCAAGGCCTCCTGGTTTTGAATGGCTTTACCCCGAATCGTCAGCTTGGTCCCGGCCCTGGGAAGTACCTCAACGTTCGAAGCAAGCGCGCCAGGGTTCTCGACGTTGGAGATGGTGTGAAACAACGAGCGACCATTGAAGGGCTCCTGGAGAGTATTGTCGACATTGCGAAGCAGCCAACCGGACCCGTTTTCTTCCCTGATGCTGCTGGCGTTCGTCTCGTAGTCGATCACAGTAACTCGGTCCGAAACGCATGCAGGACACTGGAACAAAGCCTCTGTGAACCCATCGGGGCGGTATTGATGCGGCCAGATCATGCGGTTCAGGCAAGTTATGCACTCGACGGTCGGGGCCGCCCCGAAGCCAAGGGTGGCATCCCCACCATGGAGGCAGTAAAAGCACTTGGGACGTACCCGCAACAGGCTTGGGTTGTACACGACATACTGTGACCGGCATCCAGAGTCAGAGCACTCGACCCAGGTCGCATCCGTTTTCTCATCGTCGTTCACTGTGACGTTGGCGCGTCGGCGGTTCTCATAGTCAGCTGTCTTTTTGCAGCGTTGACATCGACATTGCGAGCCGGCTTCACAGACTCCACAAATCCTGTCCTTGCCCATTATTGTCACCGAGCGGGGGAGTTCGCAAGACAGGCAAGTAATGACTGGGCCGAGAGCTACCTTGGACTTGAAAGGCTGCCAGCCGATCCTCGCCTGGAGAGTCGTCTGGAGGTTGAGTTCCAGCATTTTGTAGTCCACCAAGGTCCGGAACAACCGGCGATCATCCTCGCGTAGAACACAGGCGTCTTGTGCCGGGCGCTGTGTGGTTCCGTTCGCCACGCGTACCTCATAGTCATTGTCGGCATCGAGGAGCAGGGACAGACAGCTTATATTCCAAGTCTCGGTCGTTGTCAGGTTGTTCCACTTGCCACTGAACGAAATCAGTTCCTGGTCCGCAACATCCCTCAGCGGCAGGATTCCCATCCGTATGGCAAGGGCGGCGAGCAGTGCGGCAGGACGCGTGGAAAGTTGGGTGCCAGGGAGTATAACATGGAGCAGGAGCTTCCAGAATTTGCGCTGATGCTGAGCCTTCGCAAGAGCCAAGGGGATGCGAGATATCTCACCACCGGACCCATCACGCAAATGCGCAGGGAGATCGGAATGTGATGCGACGTATGTGAGCTGGGTCAACACCGTTCCGAGGCGGCGCAGAATTCTGGGGTCACATGAACGTCCAATCTCAAGAAGCTCTGCTCGGGAGAAGTCTGTCACCGAGCGTTCGTCCGATGTGCCGTTGAGGGGGCCCTTGAAGTCCTGCGTCGGGTCGAATAGCAAGCAAGGGTACCGTTCACCCTCGGCTACGTCGTTGATGACTTCCAAGATCGCCGCGGTATGATCGTAAGACTGTGCCAGCCACGCCCCCATCTTCTGGCGGTTCTCAACATCGGAGATGCGGTCGACGGCCTGACCGAAGGCTTGAACAACCTCAAGTCGATCAGCGCTGGCCTTGTTGTTGCAGACCGCACGCCAAAGAGATCCGTAGACGGGGTGGGTAGCAATGGCCGATACGTTGGTCTCTATGATAATCGCGAGCTGCTCGTTGGCAAAGGCGCGATAGGCGGCATCGGTAGCGTATCGTTTTTCAAGCGCCTCCATGGGCGAGCTGCGAGGATTGGTGACGACTACTGTGGGCCCGGGACTGTGGTGCACTTCTGTGTAAGTGATGTTGGAGGTCAAGCGATTTGACCGCTTGTTGGCGGATGGCACGCCCATGAAGCTGGCCAGCTTCGCGTCGTCTTCCGTCAACGCGTCGTTCAAGCCGCAGGTGACCCGGTAAGAAGCGGTTGTGGCGATAGAGTTGATACGGGCGTAGTTGTCGCTGTCAAAGCCCATCCAAGTCAACAGCACATGCATGGACAGGTCGGAGATGTCACTTGACGAAGGTGATATGAGGCGATAGTAGTTGCCCCCAGTCATGGTCGCGAGGTACAAGAAAGGCGTCTCGGCGTCGTCGGCGTCGATGAGAGCGAATACTTGGGCCTTCTTACCACCGGCAGACAGAGTTCGGACGGCGGACACCCAATCGACAAATGACGGGCCGCTGCCGTCAAAGCTCGCGGGATCCGACAGCTTGACAACTTCGGCTTCGCAAGACTCGCCTCCCACGGCGAGGAGATGGGGAGGGGCATCGGCATAGAGAAGCATGATGGTGGTTGCGTCGTCGCGCATTACGCTGTGTGCCAATGCGAGGCCAGTCTTGCAGGCTTCTGGCCAGTCATAGTTGCCGTGGGTGGTGAGGCCGTCGGCGAACCTGATCAGGTCTGTCTGGGAGATGCTGTGCTGGTCGTTGTGACTGTCGTCATCGAGATAGTTCCAGCCTGACCATTCCGTGACTGCACATTTGGCATAGTCGCGGTAGGCAACGATGCCGATGCGGGAGAAGCAGCGGGTCAGGGCCGATACGCGAATGATGTCGGGGAGGGCCTGGCGGAGGGCACAGATGTAGGACCGCATGGAAGCCGTGGCATCGGTGACGATGAGCAGGTCATGGACCTGGGGCGCCGACTCGGTCGACATGGTGGCTATGGCGAGACTGGAGGAGTCAGTTCGATGCGTAGAGAAGGGGCAAGATGGGGTCTCTATGTACCCGTTGTGATCAAGCTGCCGGGCACAGCAGGGCCAGACGGTTTGGCCTCGGAATTGAGTCACCCCATGGCATCGGTAGCTGGCCGTCGGTATCATGGCATATTTTAGGCAGGTCACAGGGGCGCATGGTCAGCGACAGGGAAGAATGGCCTCATTTGTCGTTGGTGATACGGTTGGCGTGGCCCACCATCGCCGTTGAGTCAACCGGGGAAGTGCAGGAGGCAGCATCTCGGCCTGTCGCTGAGCTGCGCTGACGAGAAGCCGACCTGACCATCTCCGTAGGAGCGCAGCAGCAAGTAGATGGCAAGGTGGCGATGAGAACTGGCTGCGTATGCCAAGGGCGGCGCAGTGCTCTGTCGGTGATCAGCGGTCGACGGTGTTCAGTATAGAATGGACGACCCCAAGCAAGAATGGACAGTGCGGGGAAGGGAGTTCTGCTGCTTCATGTTGAACTAGCCTCACGATGTGCAAGGCAGGCGTAACACATCCAGCCGTGTCGCACTGTACCAGGGGGTTCTCTTGCTCTGCTGGAAGATCAGGCCACCTAACATGAAATTGAATTAATCTGCATCGGTGTGACCCTGAAAATATAGAGGTGTCAGGCAAAACATGTTCTTCAGAGTATAGATAAATGTGTTGCTCTTCTCGTCTGCATCATCGCTTCATGTTACTCTCCTGTCGACAGGCGCGGTCGAAACCAGATGAGGTAATGATAGTGCGAGGATGCGCATCCACACCCACGCACTGGGCGTGTCGCGTTACCCCGCCACAAACATTTATGCTGCTCCTTATCTTATCGACCATCCAATCTTGTCATGCGGGGCACAATGAAATTTTTTCCAGGGTCCTTCCAGCAGCTGCTGTGCTGCTCTGCGCTACGTTGCCCTGTGTGCTGTCGTCAGGCCAGCTCTGTTGTCGGCGGCCCAGCGAAATGGGAAATTTCTGTGGTGCCTCAGTGCCCGGTGGTGCCCGCCTCCCCCACGAGGAAGCGATGACTTGGGTTGGGCAGCAGCGGCAAGCGCAACCACCGCTGCCTGCCCACCACCCACTCACTCGAATGAGCAGCAGCAACAGACAGTAGTAGCGGGGCTACTACCCCCCCTTCCCAAAAAAACAACAGACTGCCTGATAAATTCTGCCGCGGGGCAACTTTTTTCTTTGCCTCGCCTTTCCTTCCCTCTACCACCCCTCTTCACCCTCTCCCTCCCCCAAAAAAGCAAGCCATCATGGACAAGGACAAGTTGGCCCAGCTGCTCCAGGCGAGCCAGATTCGTGAGTCTATTCTCTGTCCCTCTCCTTCGTTCTCGATGACGAGCGTCTGCGTCGCGCGCGACATCCGTACCCCGGCTGCCCGCACTGACCGGGACGAAGCGAGGTGAGGGAAGAAGAAACCCTGGCTCCCAGCCACCGGTTTTTTTTTTCGTTTCTTCACCTCGCTTCGTCCCTTTAAAGAGACGTTTTCTCCTTGCAAAACGAGACACACTTCAACTAACCATCTTTCTGTCAACAGCCGACACCGAAAAGGTCAAGGCCGTCACCGCCGAGCTCCAGAAGAACTACTACTCGCAGCCCCAGTCTCTGCTGCTGCTCATCGAGATCGCCGTCTCCCACAATGACGCCGGCATCCGTCAGCTGGCCTCCGTGCAGGCCCAGCGCATCACCTCCAAGCACTGGCTGAAGGTCCCCAACGACCAGAGGGATGTCGCCCGCAAGCACCTCCTCGAGAGCGCCGTCAACGACTCGTCCACCAACGGTCGCCACTCCAAGTGCCGTCTCCTGGCCCGTGCCATCAGCATCGACCTCGACAACAAGGACGCCGCCGGCCAGGCCTGCGTCGAGCAGCTGCTGTCGCTCGTCACCCAGGAGAACCCCTCCGCCCGCGAGGTCGGCTCCTTCACCCTCTACGCCATCCTCGACGAGGACCCCACCCACTTCAGCGAGCAGGTGCCCCAGCTTCTCAACATCCTCAAGTCCACCATTCAGGACCCCTCCAGCGTCGATGTTCGCCTGAACTCCGTCAAGGCCATCGGCTCTCTGCTGATGCTGGTCGACCCCGAGGATGATGCCGACAGCCTCGCCGCCATCCACTTCTTCGTCCAGCCCATCGTCCAGATCCTCAAGGACGCCGTCCAGGCCGAGGCCGACGAGCAGTACAAGGTCATCTTCGAGATTTTCCAGAACTTCCTCGCCTACGACCCCGCCTTTCTGGCGCCTCACCTCAAGGACCTCATTCAGTTCATGATTGAGCTGGCCGCCAACACAAACGCCGAGGATGAGGCCCGTTCGCAGGCCCTGTCTTTCCTTGGCCAGTGCGCGCGCTACCGCCGCATGAAGATCCAGTCCATGAAGGACATGGGTGCTCAGCTCATGGTCAAGAGCATGCAGATCCTGACCGAGGTTGAGGATGAGGCCGACCCGGATGACACCTCCCCCGCCAAGACGGCCCTCTCCCTGATCGACCAGCTCGCCAGCGACCTGCCCCCCCGCCAGGTCATCGTCCCCCTGCTCGAGACCTTCCCCCAGTACGCTCAGCACCAGGACCCCGGCCACCGCAAGGCCGCCATCCTCGCTCTTGGCACTGCCGCCGAGGGTGCTCCCGACTTCATCGCCACCCAGCTCAAGACCCTCCTGCCTCTGATCGTCAAGCTCCTGAACGATCACGATGAGAACGTTCGCTACGCCGCCCTCATTGGCCTCATCCACCTCGCCGACGAGATGGCCGACGAGCTCGCTTCCGGTCACGAGGACCTCATCGCCGCCCTTCTGAAGAACCTCGAGGCCGCCTCGCAGGAGTCCAGCAAGAAGAACGTTGGTGTCATCCGCTCCGTCTGCAGCGCCCTCGACTCGCTCGTTGGCGAGGGCCTCGAGGCCGACCTCATGAAGGTCTACGGCCCCAAGCTCATCGTTCCCATGGGCAAGCTCCTCAACCACGAGGACTCTGGTGTCAAGGCTGCCGCCGCCGGCGCCATTGGTGCCATCGCCTTCTCCATGGGCGGTGAGGCTTTCCAGCCTTACTTCAAGGACGTCATGAGCGCCCTTGGCCAGTACGTCACCGTCACTGGTGATGACGACACCCTCGCTCTGCGTTCCTCCGTCTGTGACTCCATGGGTCGCATCGCTGGTGCCGTCGGCCCCGAGGCCTTCCAGCCCTACGTTGTTGACCTCATGAAGGCCAGCGAGGACGCCCTCGTCCTGGACAGCGCCCGCCTCAAGGAGACTAGCTTCATCCTTTGGGCCTCGCTCTCCAAGGTCTACGGCGCCGACTTTGCCCACTTCCTGCCCGGTGTCTTCAAGGGTCTCTTCGAGTGCCTTGAGTCCGAGGAGGAGGAGCTCGAGATCCCCGGCCTCAACGCCGAGGATGCCCCTGACGGCGTCATCTCTGTCGGCGGCCGTCGTATCAAGGTCAAGCCTACCGATGACGAGATCGACCAGGCCATCGCCGAGGAGGGTGATGACGATGAGGACTGGCTCGATGACCTTGCCGGCGTCACCGCCATTGACATGGAGCAGGAGATAGCCCTGGAGGTCTTTGGCGACGTCGTGACCCACTCGTGCGACCTTGCCGCCGTCAGGCAGTACCTCGAGCCTGCCATGGAGAAGATCCTGCCCCTGGTCGAGAGCGCCTACGACGGCAGCCGCAAGGCTGCCCTCTCCACCCTGTGGCGCTCGTACGCCCGCGTCTGGCAGCTCTTCGAGGATGAGTCCGGCCAGAAGTGGCAGCCTGGCATTCCCCTGAAGCAGACCCCCGACGCTTCGCTCACCGCCCTCGGCGAGCTCGTCACCAAGGCTACTCTCATGCTGTGGGCCGACGACAACGAGCGGTATGTGAAACCCTTTTCTTCGCACCCCCCTCCGAATGATGAATACATCGCGTTATACCCAGCTCACTCAGACACGGCATTTATGTCGTGGTTGCTGAGAACACGTCTGATCTACTCCTGACTTTTGGACACCTCCACACATTGTACTTGCAAGCTTGCATCTGGACATCATGCTGACAAGTTTCTAGTGACGTCGTGACCGAGATCAACCGCAACGTCGGTGCCACTCTCAAGGCCTGCGGCCCCGCCATCCTCACCCAGGAGGACATGCTGCCCCAGACTGTCACTGTCCTCAGCACTCTCATCACCCGCTCGCACCCCTGCCAGCAGGACCTCGGCGACGAGGAGGAGGAACAGGATGCCGAGGGTGGCTCGTCCGAGTTTGACTGGCTCGTCATCGACACCGCCCTCGACGTCGTCCTCGGCCTCGCCACCGCGCTCGGCCCCGACTTCGGCGAGCTCTGGAAGGTTTTCGAGAAGCCCGTCCTCAAGTTCGCCAGCTCCCAGGAGTCGCTAGAGCGCTCCACCGCTGTCGGCGTCATCGCCGAGGCCATCAAGTTCATGGGTGGTGCCGTCACCGAGTTCACCGGCTCGCTGCTCCCCGTGCTGTTCCACCGCCTCTCTGACGAGGACTCGCTCACCAAGTCCAACGCCGCCTACGCCATCGGCCAGCTCATCCTCAACTCGACCGACACCAACACCACCTTTGCCCGCTACCCCGACATCCTGCGCAAGCTGGAGCCCCTCCTTCAGATTCAGGAGTCGCGCATCACGGACAACGTGTCTGGCTGCATCTGCCGCATGATCAGCGCCAACCCCCAGCCCGCTCTCGTCGAGAAGGTGCTGCCCGCCGTCCTCGACGTGCTCCCCCTGAAGGAGGACTACGAGGAGAACGAGCCCATCTACCAGGCCATCTTCAAGCTGTACGACCAGCAGAACCCTGCCGTCCAGCAGCTGACCCCCAAGATCCTGCCCATCCTCCAGCAGGTCCTCAGCCCGCCTGAGGAGCAGCTCGAGGCCGAGACGCGCGCCCTGGTGCAGAAGCTCGTCCAGGCTCTTGCTTGAGCGATGCATGACGGAGAGAAGGAAAAGGAAGAGCGAACAAAAAGTAATGACTCATGAGTGATGAGTGAGATTCCCGTTGTAGATAGAGAGAGCATGCCCCTTGGCTTTGGGCATGGACGATATCCATGGCTTGCATATGCCGAATAGATCGACTTTATTATGCGTTCACATCTGATGCCTCTTTCTCTGCAGCACCTTGGCGGCTCGCCTCCGTGACAGTGACTGCGCCGAGGCGCAATACGGATGCTAGAGGCAACTAGTAAGATTGACTCTATCAACGTCATTGTTCGAGATGTGTTGTGCATTACTCGAACCCATAATGAATGTCTTTGCCCAGTCCTCGAAATGGAGGAGCAGGCAGGGCAAGCCCAGATCCGCTCTACTCGCTTGCGAGGGCGTGAAGCCACAACCACCCTGTCCCCACCTCCGCGAGGACCATCGTCCACGCTCTTCGCATGCTGCTCCGTTGGCATGGGCGAATACGTAAGACATGTCATGAACCTGCAGCGTCGGCGGGGCTCCCAGTACGCCACCAACGCTCCCCGTCAAGATGGCAGCGGGCGTACCCCTGCACAACCAACAGCTTCGATCGTCTAGTTGGTTAGGATGATGCATTGTGGTTCTTACTACAATACTGCATTGACGGCAGTTCGAATCCGCCTCGGAGCAAATCTTTTGACTTTTGGTGTCTTGGACGGCGTGGAGGGCCCGGTTGGGCGAAGTTTTTGCTTTTGGCCCCGCTGCTTCGAAGATGGAGCAGAAGCTTATCTTCTAGTTCGGTTTATGTAAAGACTGAATGGGCGGGATTCAACATGACTGTTAGGGAGTTCGACGTCCTGTCCATTTGCAACTTCTTGCCAGGTCCCAGCCAGCCAGCACAAACTCTTGCTCTTGCATTCAGTCGCCGTCAACGATTGCATTGATCGACGAGACACCAACGACCCGGGCGGGCTGTCGACAAGTATACGGCGTACTGAGTTATGTGACCCGGTTACAACATTTTTGATCTTTTATGTTCCTATGAATCTACAATACAGCTCTTGGTTACCGTCCGCGAAGATCGGCGACTTAGGATCGGATCAATGGTGTTAAGGATCAAGGCACTGGAGAAAGGTAGTTACTGCAACTGTAACACGCCCTTACTTACCTATGCCCATCGAGCAAAGACGAGATATTAAATAACCTCCGACAGCGGCTCAGCAAGCTGTCTTCGAGATCAAGCATGGGGTCTCCTCAAACTTGTGGCATTGGCCTGTCAGGAAAACGACGCTGGTCAAGCATGCGGCTGTGGAATGATCACGCACTCACACGGACGGACGACCCTCAGTACGGACAAAACCCGCCGCTCAAGCATCCACACATCTTTTGCCACCACCAAAGTCTGTCACCTAGGGAAGCAAAACGTCCGCACTACGGCGACCGACGCCACATGACTGGCTTCTCGAGGAATGCGCTTTTACGAGAAGGCCCTTGGCACAGACCCATGTGACGATTGTCAACTCATCAAAGATGGAGGCTATGAGATATGTAGTGTCGTTGACGGCAACGATGAAGCGAGTGTGAAGATGTCGACGAATATTCTCTGCTGCTACGAAGTCAGTCGGACGCCCAGCTGACGGCATCTCTGGAGGAAAGAGCTGAGAAGTCGGTCACTATTGGCAGCATTGTGCAAGAGGCTGCCTAGCCCACCAAAGTGATATCCTGTGTATATTGTGCTCTTTGCGGGCTTCGTCTCGTAGTAATTGCCTGGCTGGAGAGTTCCATCAACGGAGACGGTAGACCTATTGGGGCAAAAGAACCATCTAAAATTCCTCCAAAACTGACCATTGCTCTGATAACCTTGGTGGGGATATGGCCAAGAGCACCAGCAATGCTTATCGTGGACATAGCATCCTGTTCTCCATTCTTGCCGTGATTGAGGTCATACCCTTTGGGCCTCATGGCGGACTACAGGATCGCACTTTGGCAAGTTACCAGCCTCGACGCCTCAAGTCGAAGATTATTTTGCCCAGTTGTCTTGCAATTCGTGTTCTTCGAATACCCCCACTACTTTTGCTGAGAGCAATCGCACGTGGCGCAAGTGAAGTAGCAACATGGCGTTTTCCACGTTCGACGCCGAGACAGCGCATCGGCCAGCCTTGTGCAAACTCAATTCAAATCCTCAATTGCGCAGATGCTGGTGGGAAATATGGGACAGCTAGACTGCGAGCAGAGTCGGCCGTGCGGATAATGGCGGGGAGCCAACATTTAGGATGAGATTCGGCGTGAGATCTTGATCAGCCACCGAGGAAGGCGATAAACATGGGAAGATCTTATGGCGGAGGTCGGAGCCCATGGCGAGGTTGACGACGGACCAATCCGAATCAAAGAGCCACTCCATTTTCGATCCCATCTAGTCCAGCGTACATGTAGTGGTCAGGAGAACTCAAAAGGTACGATGGAGCCTTGTTGCCTACTGCAGCCACGACTTCGTCGATCACTTGTCACCGAAATGGAAGTGACGCATGACTGGACAAACCTCACGGATAGCCAAGAGAATAGACAATGGCCACGACGGCGGTACATATAAGGAGGCTCAAGGCCCGTGTTCCAGTTGGTTTAGACTGACATGTCGCCTAAGCTGCAAAATCATCGCCGCGGCCAACTCCCTGGTCCAGGAGGGCCAGAATCATGGCCAAAGCAAGCATAGATTCGGTGAGGGCCTGGCCGTCCATCGCCGCCTCTGCCGCAGCCACAATATCGTGAAAAGCTTCAAGCAACCCTGGGTTACCACCGCACCTGCTGTCCATGTTGCTGTTGCGACTGTCGTCGCGCTTGCGTCCCTCTCTGCCGCCCATATTGCCGCCACGTTTGCCGCCGTGTCCATTCATGCTGTTGGTTGATGTCAGTCAGAATGGATCTTATTGAACAAGCTGAGGAAACTGTCAAAGTAGGGAGACCCGCAGAGGTCCTGGCGATAATGGCATGTAGGGACTGGTACTGTAGGCCGAGACGAAAGATGGCTCATTTTCAAGCCATAAACAAGATGCTTAGATGGGAAATGGAAACAGAGGACTCTAGGTCTCTTCAATGAACTTACATTGGTGCTGGGTGGTTGTGGTGCTGGGTGGTTGTGGTGCTGGGTGGTTGTGGTGATGGTGGTTGTGGTGATGGCAGTGGTGGGGTGGAAAGGAGGAAGAAAGAAATGGTGGTTGGACCGCCGAAAGGTTTGCACTGAGAGAGTGTGAAATCAGGTGTGGGCATGAAGAAGGGATACTCAGTCACGCGTTTGTCTTAGTAAGGTAGCTGTCGTCAAGTGCCAACTGGGAGGAAGGCGCCTGATGGGACACATCGAAATAAGGAAGGAGCGCAGCCAAAACCAGAGCGCATACTTGCACTGAGTATCGGTAATTTAAGCACGGCAGTCTTGGTCAACGTTTAAGTATTTGATCACACATGGGTAAAAATGTCTTTTCTTGCATGGCGATGGGCTTGAAAATTTTGATGGTAGAAGTCGTAGTGGTGATGGTGAGAATCGTGCCATGACACCAGGAGATCCCTGGAGATGGCACTAGATGGCTGTGACAGCCCACCCTGGCCATATGATGAGCAGAAATACAGAATTTTCCGTTTTGCTAGCTCTCTGGTGATACTTATGGAGTGAAGAGGACGACGAAGCTGCATAAACTCGTCGCGTTCTAGCATTGTGGCTGTAATGGGGCCGCCGACCATGGTCGAGTGCTCAACCAACATGTTGCGGGATCAGTCTGAAACAGCCCCTCCCAAGACCACCACTGTTCTCCAGCAAAGCATCGTTGAATTTAAATTCATATGGAATTTTTCTCCAAGCGTAGAAACCAATATTTTAGATACTTAGAATCTAAGCTGCCATGTTTGTCGGCCAGAGGTTGGACGTGTGCCCACCTGCGTCGTTTGTTGACATGTCACGTGATGGGTGATGTTCCATGGAATTACGCCCCTCTCCAAACCTTGGTTGGCGTACACCACATTGATTTAGGCTTAATCAAAGATCAATAAGCCATATTTTCGCATTCGATGACGAAGACGACCCAGGAAGACCCAAAACGTCAAGCAATTCTGGCGGACGCTGTCTTTGTTTGGACAGTCGGGTAATCATCTGGGAGTAAGATTCGACTCCCTGGCAGTCAGTCATTCCAGCGCCTGGGCCCATCACAATGGATGGGGGCGGTAATTGGTGACCGAATACCCGAGAGTACTGGTGCTGTGGAACTCACTCGACATATTATACTCATCATAGGTGGTTGTAGTGACCGTCACGATAAAAACGGCTCATTTGTGCGAGTACTACATCGTAACAGCGGAGTGCGTCCTGAGAGGTGGTTCTGATTCACCAAAGCTTCCAGATGGCATCGTAAATGACGAGGTACAAGCTGCCGGGCATGTTGAGGATGTATTTCGTTAGCTTGACTCAGTATAGGAGTCTCCGACCTTTTGTTGGATTTTGCTCCAGGCATGGGCAAAGGGAGGCTAACAACAGGGTGTGGATGGTGACCGAACGACAACGCAAACAACGCAGCCCTACTCCCACATCAAACATCCAGATGGTCCAGGCTCGACTTGGATTCCTTTGAAGAGATACAATGGGTAGCAACGTCCGTTCAATAGTCCACGCACGACACGGCAACTTCTGGCACCACCATACCCATAAGTGAGTCGGAGATCCGCAATCTTGAAGGCACCACCTCGCAAAGTCGGCCATCCGTTACCAAACCTCAGAATCTTTACCATTCCTTGGAGTTGCCTCCTTAGCATCACACACCTAGAAAACACCAGTCAGTCGAGGTTGCAATCATATACCACATCGCCACGACAGACACACCGTGTACGGACGTCATTCTGCTTCTGCTGTCCGCGCTCAATAACGCCAAACAGAGGACAATCAACTGCTCCCCGAACGAACTGCTGATGGGCTTCAAGCCGAGATCGTCTGTCGGATGGCTTAACCGAGAGGAGGCCGAGGTCTCTATAGCCTACGCTCAGGAAGAGGCAAGGAGAACCTACGATAGAAGACACGAGCCTGTCTATTCCGACATCGGGGATAAAGTGATGCTGAAGCTGCACGAGGGATACCGGATGCGGGACCAAAATGGCATCCTCGTTGTGTCGAAGGACCGCCCCAAAGCCGCTCCATCGCGAGCGAGCCCCTTCCCAACATCAATGGCGCAAGGAGAAGGTTCAAGACACTGCTAACGATCATTTTTCCCTCACAGGGCGCTTTGAAACACCCAGAAAGGTCTGAATAATTTGATGCAATCGAACAGATTCGATACGACATGTTGCTCGAAGATCCGACGGTCGGTGGGACGTTGGTCTTGCACCACCAAGGCCGGCGCCAACCCCATCCCCATATCACTACACCGGACACACACTCAAGCCAGGGGAGACTCTGCGGCGTCGCGTTCAAATCTAAGAACCCAAGATCGCGTCAACGAGAAGCGTACGCTTGCTTGCTGGATTGGCGTCCGATCTCTTGCTTTGCAATCAAGCTGTCAACAGCGCGCCCTTACGAAAGACGTTCAGAAGACCATGCAAAGAGTAAAGACGGCAGTGGAAGCTCGCTGCATTCTTCCTGGAAGTCTGACCCAGGATTCCTTGCATGCGTTTGACACGCTGCTTGTCTACTGGAGAGAGCTTTGAGAAAGTATCACGCAGTTGTTGGGCAGATCCTTCAGCCGAGTCCTGACCGCCAATGTGGCCCCCTGCGGCACCCACGCACCACAATCGGCACTTCATAAGCATTTCCAAAATATGTGGAAGGCATCATGGATGGAATTAGCGCTCAAGTGATTGTTAATAGATGTCTTTGAGGTCTTTGAACCGTGCCGCCAGTTCGATGCCGAGTGGCATCAGGGGGAGGAATGCCTCTTGAGGTTGTTGGTTGGATGAGCATTGCACAGTGCGGCTGGTCATCCCGTGCCTTGCATGGTTTTGGCTTCAGATTTGGCGTGTCCAGTGGACAGTGAGTACCTGGCAGCTCCATGGATTATGCTGAGACTCACTGTAGTAGACGCCTACGAGCAGTGTTCGCATTGCCTGTTCTGCTTTGAAATACAGTGCAAGGCTTGCTATCCTTCCTTGACAGAGAGAGGACAGTAGCAGGAAAAGAGGGAAGGTGGGGTCTCATCATTGGTGCTACTGCCTCGACATGTCGAGAGCTCTTACCCAGGTCGTTCGAGGGAGGCAAGCACCACCGAGGAGGGAGTGGGAGCGGGGTTGTGTGTCAAAATTTGTCGCTCCATGTGTCCCTCGTTTTTTTCTCTTTTTTTCTTCTCTCTTCAGCAGCACTGGAATGCGTGATGTCGACTGATCGATCTTCTCTGTGAGTATCTCCGTCGCAATAAGACATCATATTCTCCCCGCTGCGCCCGGGACATGATAACCTGCTAGTAGATCCTGTTAGTTACTTTTTACGGTCGTTGTGACGCACTCGCCCGTGAGTGACGCACTCGAAACATCAGTCCCACCGCCTAGCCGACATCAGCGATGGCACCATCGAGAAAGGCCGCCCTGCGAGGGTCCGGCAAAAGTACAAATATGAAGAAGACCCAGGCAAAGCCTCGGGCAACCAAGGACGAGAGCTCTGACTCGGAGACCCAAGAGGCGCCTCCACAGCCAACTCCCAACGTCCAGGCTCGTCAGGTTCTCACACCTATCTCAGGGAACCAACAGACGACCGGTGAGTCAAGTGTTCACCATGCATCTCGTACAAGCGTCACGAGAAGCTGGTACTCATACTGGGTTCAGGATCGTCCTCTACCTTGTCGGCTCGACCCTCGAGGGCAGCCAAGAGTACCGCAAGGTCAAAGCTCGCCAAGTACAGTTACACCACTGGCGAGTCACCCTCTGAGAATGAGGGTGATAATAAACTTCCTTCGACTCCGTGTCCAGCCCCCGATGGTGAGCAGGACTACGAGCAGGAGGAGGAGGAGGAGGAGGAGGAATACGAGGAAGAGGAAGAGGACGAGGAAGCAGACGAGTTCCTGCAAGTTCTCTCCTTGAAAAGAACCTCCCTCCCAACCCAAGTCCCGTCGATCCCAAAACCCTCCAAGGATACCAAAACACCAACGGGTCTTTCCTCCAAAGCTCGCGGCAAGCTGCCGGCCACTCTCGAAGACGAGGATCGGTCAAAGAGCAACCGCAAGAAGAGCAACTGTCTGGCCTCACTGGCCGCGGAGCTGGCGTCTGACGACGAGGACGACACTCCCGAACAAGATTTCAGCGTCTGCGATCCGATCGTCAGTATTGAAGACGACGATCCTTACGTCCCTGTCGATGATGATTACGATTCGGAGGACGAACTTGACGTTGAGCTGGACGAGCGAGTCATTCCTGACTCTGAAGACTCTGAAGGCGACGATTTCAATGAGCGGGTCATTCCAGATTCCGAAGCCTCCGACATTGAGGAGACAACACCGTCACCTGCGGCTTTAAAGCGCAAGGCCCCCGCTGTGAAAGTATGCGGGCGGCCATCAAAGAGAGCTCGCCGCTCGGCGTCTGTTGAGAGCAGCGTCCCTCTAGCCGGGCAGCAATGGCTTGAGACGAACAACCAGCTTTCTGGCATTGAGCCTGATGACCCAGACGTTTTGAGCTTCCAGGAGAAGCTCCTAGAGCTCGTTACCCGTTTGCATGACTGGGCGAATAGAGACACGGCTCAATGGATTCGATTGCCCCGAAAATCGAGGGAAATGACGAGGGCATTCAGAGGTGTACTGGCGCACGCCCACCCAAGCGATCTCACGGCCAATCTCATTTCACACATGCCTCTCAAGGCACAAATGGTCTTCGGTCAAGCCCATTTCACTTTGGCGGATTTGCTGGATCTTCCGGAGCCCCCCGTCGGCGCCTACCACTGGTACACCTATCTTGACGTTCCCACCAAGGTAGCGAAGACTGCCATCAAGTTGGCGCCAGGAGTCTGGAGACCCGCCACGACAGCCAAGCATCTCAAAGAGGGGGCCAATCCTAAAGATTTCGACGAAGCCCGCCTGTACGCCGGCTCAACAGTTCGAAAGGCTGGCGGTCACACACGCTTCATAGAGCACGAGGCTGGCAGCAATCCCAATCTGGCATCGCTTACTAAGCATGCCTCGCAACACTACGAATTCTCGCGCCAAGAGAATGTCGTTAACAACTTCCGTGTTGCTGGGATATGGGACAACCCTTACCTTGCCGGTGAGCCCGACCAGGACCTCGAACGGGGCTACCCGGCGACACTTGAGGGTCTACTTGTTGTATACATGGGCCTTTACAAGCGACATGGCATTGAGGAAGGCTCATACCTTTCGACAATCTGCACGGAGTCCTCCTTCGACCTCGTCGAAAGCCTTCGCGACGGCCTTTTGCTCCCAGACTTTGGGTCCGTCTCCCTGAACAGGGCATGGCCAATGGGTCAAGGGTTCCCTGGAGGCCGCGTGAGAGTATATCGGTGTGGCAACCCAGGATGTCGGCGGCCCCGTCACGGACTCGTCGATAAAGATGCTCCTGGTGATCTGGGAGAAAAGCATTTCGGTCCTTTGAAAGGCGAAGTTTTCGGCCCTCGTTACTGCCAACAATGCAGGTCCGCCTGGACCCTGAAGGGCTCCCTTCCGACTCGCGAGGGAAAGCCGGGGGGTCTGCACCTTCATGAGTGCACACTTCAAGCAATCAACGCTCGTTGGTTCGAGGCTGGCAACCCAAGAAGATGTTGCAACGAGAGTTGTGGTATCCTCATTCCCGAGGGAGCCATGCTTTTCGGCCTCCAAAACTCAATTCGATGCATGCGTTGCGCCGAGCATGTTCGGGCGGAAAAGTCTGAGTGGCAGCCCTCTTTGCATTCAGAGCCACACACCATCGAAGGCTGCGACGTGTGTTTCGATGCACTCGATGCTTCTGGAGCGCATGTTTGGCCCGACGACAAGCTCTGCTCTCGATGCAATGTTAATCGCTGCGCATACGGCGATGACAACGCTCACGACAAAGCGGAGTCGAAAACGATCTGTTTCTGTGCAGAGGTTGATTGCATCACGCGCAAAGGATCGATGAAGGGAAGCAGCTTTCTCAGGCAGCTCAAAAAGTACAGGTCCGCCTACAGAATGATCGAAGACGTTCCGGCACACGTCTGGCGATGCATAAGCTGCGACTGGGCGCGCTCTATCTACAGCATGGCGTTCCCTGAAGTCATCAGCCACATGAGAAGCAAGACCTTGGGATCTCCAAGCAGCGATCCCATTGCTTTTCATCGACACAACGCCACTTCCTGTGGTAAATGTGGTGCTTTCGCATCCCACACAGTATGGGTCGAGCAGGACGACGGCACATACAACTGTGGCATGTGTCACTACGTCTGCAACAACCCCCATTGCGACAGTATCGTGCCGCTTGTACGTGACTGGGTCAAGGACGCTGAAAACGGCGGGTACAACTGCGAGACGTGCGTGAACCACCAGAAGAGGACTGGAACACTACGCATCCCCTTGAGCAGCGCGACACGAGACCAGTCGAGCCGTGTCTGCTTCGTCTGCCACCGCACCAATGCCGAGCTCACTGCGGGCCAGAAGCCAGGTGCCAACCCCTGGTTGTTCCATGCCGACTTTCCCAGGGATCACAGTCGCATGGTATGTACCGGGTGCCACAAACGGTACAAGAAGAAAGGTGTTTACCTACCACCCAGTTGGATGCTATAAACGCTACCGATGTGTGGGTACCTCTGCGAGCTTGGTGCATCACCATTCGCCACGATGTGGTGGATAATTTCCTTCGGGTTCGCCCAGGGAAAGCTCTGCAACTCGCCCGTTATGGACGAGCCTCGCTGTTACTGGAGAGGGGTCTGCTACCGGACACAAACGCCTGTCTGCTACCAGACAGCGCCGGGATGTTGCTATTGCTACATCCCGGCGGGGCCATTCCTGAGGGATTCACTCAGAGAGGCTTGTCATTGTCGTCGCGGCTTGCCGTGGCGGCGAAGACGAGTCGAAACGCCAAGACAGAAGTTGCATTACAGCTTGTCGTTGCTAATAAGACTTACCGTGACAGCAGAGACGAGCTTACTTTAGGATGTCAGTGTGACTTTGGTCAGGAAACATTGAAGCGATGTCCGGGATGTTCGCGATGTTGTCACACCACGTGTCTTTCATTTCGATTCCTTGCCCAATCACCTTGGCTGATCTCGTGAAGTTTGATGCATTCGTCCCGATCGACCAATCGCCTCGGAACCAATGAGGATGGGCACCTATGGGCATCGACGTGCAGCCTGCAATTCAAGGGCCTGGGCTAACAAAGTGCAGAGCTGTTTGCGGGGTTTGAAGAGTCCTGAGCTAGGGGCAGCACGAGCTCTGTCAATTTTCGACGCAGCTTACGCGGGAGATCGACATGCAGACCTGCATTGAGGATCTATAGTCTTTTCGGACTGCGCTACCGAGGTGCACACCCAGACGGAACTTATGAGATTCAAGACTCGAATTGCGCGGCTGATCCACTGGTATACGCTGCGCCCCGTTGCCCCGACCCCAAAAGCCCATTAGCAAAAATGGGAAGGCACGTCGACTGTTAGCAAAAGGGGAGACCCCAAAGGTCGAACACCTGTCCGAACCCGTCGACGAGGCCTCGAGCAAATATCAGGAAATGACTACCTCCTCTGTTGGGTCCTAAGCCGCATCGAGCGGTATTAACCAGAAGTAGGACGCAAGAGTACGATGCTCATCTCAAGCTGTCGACTTCGCAAGAGTTGCTCCCAGGGCTTATTGTACTGGTTGGCTCGCTTATCTTGATGCATGGACAACGAAGAGCTGGGAGGTGGTGGATCTGAATCGTTCAATTCGCTTGTCTTGGGTCTCGAACCTCTCCTTGGTGGAGCGGGAGCTGTAACTTATGGTGTAGCAGTATTCCGCGGATCCGCGATAGTCATGGCATTGTGAACTTGACGGGTCATTCACATCATGTTTGTCTTTGAAATGTCTTCCGTTGAGCCAAGGCGAAGAACGGGCGGACAGTTTGGCCTTGGTTTATTTCGTCGGCGTGGCCAAACACAACGATTCCTGACCAGCTTCGAAGTGGTCTTGTTCAAATGCTCTCGCGGTGGTTATTGTGCGGGAAAGTCGTGTTATGGTATATTAAGAGGCCTTCAGCTGGTAGACTTTGTAACAGTACGATTTGGAGCAGTCGGTTGAGGAAAGGAAGTATGATTCTGCATAGCGGCGAAGTCAGCATGGAGCAAGCAAAGGGCAGGTAGCTTGACACAAGGTTGGGGCGTTGCGATACCACTCTCAATTCTCCAGTACTTCTTGGACCATTCTGTGGTAGCAATCGGATTAAATTAATGTCTTCAACGGTTGGGTGATGGTGGTGAGGCCGTGGGGAGCAAGTCGTAAAAGGCTGCCTGAGGGAAATAGTGCGTGATCGCACTGACGTTGGGAAGACGACCCTGCTTCTGCGGCCGGGCTCTGAAGATTGCTGTCTCCGTGGGGGCAACTTGCGGTAGCGCAAACGCATGTCGAGTGTCCCGCTATTAGACGTAGGTTTGGTGATGTCGGGGTCTGGTGTGGCACTTCCAGGCGAGATAAGGCGACCAAGGAAGGTGCCTGCCCTGTGGACAGAGGCTTTTCCGGCTGGCGGCTGCTGTTAAACGAGCCCATCTGTAGGCCTTAGACCGTGAAATCAGAATCATTCCTCCGTAGTCTTCGTCAAGGAAGCAGGGCAACAACGAACGGGCGCGTAGCTCAGTGGTAGAGCGCTGGCACAACCCTCCTTCCCTGGGCGGCAACCGGCAACAAGGTTGAATCAGGGTGCACCCCTGATAATAGACCAATCAAGTTCACGAGATACATTGAGGGAGGGAGGGCTTGCCAGAGGCCCCAGAGTTCGATCCCTGGCGCGTCCAATTGTTTTTTTTTTCAGGAGGTCGTCTTGACTTCCGATCATGGTCTGACGGTTTGGGCGGTGGGCAAAGATGTGGTTGTGCGGATCAACGAACGGTCCCAGACACGGATAATCACGAAATTGGAATTGATGGCCTTTACCAGGCGATTGAAGAGTTCACTGTGCTCAATTTGATTATTCCTCGTAAGTTACGAGGCTGTAGGTTCTGGGTCATTCCAGGCCCGCGCGTGGTCGACGAAGCATGTCAACCACATAGAAGCTTTCCGTCAAGGGAAGCAGGATGCTCCAGACGAGCAGCAAAGAGACTTTTGTACGGATGTGAGAGGGTTGTTGACAATAAAGCACTTTCCAGGTGCAGACCCCGCTGCTTTCGTGTCACAGACGTGTGTAGAGGTGCCAACGCGCGGTGGACGAATGCGTTGTCGCCTGGGTGCCAGAACCCTTCCATGCCGTAGAAGACATGAAGCACGCTACATGAAGAAATGTTTGCAAAAATGTAGATTTGACGGCTCGAGTAGTACCGAGACCATCCAATTCAAGGAGTCATGGAACCACACATAAGTTCCCTTATGGCTGGTATGGCTGCGTAAGTGCTCGAGTCCGCATCATGTTTGCGCCAGCTCCTTGCTTAGTCATAGCATCCCGTCGCCTTGACCTTCTTGCATCACCTCTGGGTCCAAAATGGCCTGGCTGGATGGACCCTAGCAACGGTCCCTTCCTTCGTGTCAGGTACCATTTATTTTGCTTAATGGAGACTACAACCACCACAGAAGATGAACCAAGTTGCCACGATGCTGTCTTTCCTGGTTGAAACTGCAGAGTGTTCGTCGAACAACAGACCCTCGCCATTGCCGACATGTAAGCCCATGTTGTCGATCGCGACCTTTCTCCACAGAATCAGAAAGATCTACGATATACTTTTGCTGTTCTTCCTCGTCCTACAACCATCCAACATCGATTCCTGCCCCCCGTCTCTCCCTACCTACAGTAATTGACTTTGTCGCAGCCATGGTTCGAGATTCTGCGTAGGAAACGACTTCGGCATTCATCAAGGCCTTGCTTACAACAACGTGCTCAACGCGGCTGCCATCAAAACCCGACTCCCTAAGCTGAGCAGTCAGAGGCAGCGCGACGAGTCAATCACACACTCTCGACGATCTTTCAAGATCGACATTTGCTCCTTCACACACAGAACTGCGAACAACACGTTGGTCTTTTAAGTTCCAAACACTGCATCAACCCATGGCCACACTCAAGGCGATGGGCGAGCTCAGCCAGGTCACGTCGAAGAAAACCGACGGACAGGAGGATTTCATAACGGACATAGAAAAAGATATGTCTTAATGCAGGGGTAGGTCAATTCCACAATCAGCGTCACTGGGCGGTCCGTGAGGTATCGACCAGGGAATGTTCACCGGAAAGACTACCTAAGAGGGACGGCGATGGCATTGCGCAAGGGCAGCGGAGGAGATTCGAGTCCATTCTTGGCTGCTCTCATCAGCAAGGAACAGAGGTTAGATACTGAGACATGATTTCGATGGCCTTCATGGTCATGTCGAAGACAGACAGTGCCACAGCCAGAAGTCTCGCGACTCGACCTGAGGCGCAAACCGGCTCGTAACCCAGTGTTGGTGGAGCTACAGGAGATATCTTCAAGACAGTACAGAAAAAAATGGCCTCAAATCCAATTATATGAAGTCCGATCCGTTGTCTCGTTGCTACTGCTCCTGAATTCACTCTAAATAATGCTGCAGATCTGACCATAGGCAAAATTAAGCGGGATGTGTTCATGGTTTGAGAACGAAGAGCAACATCCTTTGCGCCGTACCTGGACTCGGAGGCCAGAACTCTTGAACTTCTCTTCAGACCAAAACAACATTTCGGAATGTGACGTGACACGACAGTTCATTGGTTCTGATGGAGTCTGCCCTAACCAATTCTGACCTCGACCGAACGATCCCACACTTGCCCCGTGGCGCCGACAGCCCTTATTCTTGGAGCATAGATGTGCGCCGCGATTTCCTCTGCCTCCTTGTACCAGGGCTTTGACCACGGTTCGTTCAGGTATGGGTGCCAGCACCATGACTAACTATCAAGGATCTGTGACCTGTGCCGCACACGTGCTCGGTGAGCGTCGAGTCCGAACATCACGACAAGCAAGCACATTTCCCGGTTCCCGTCGGTATTGACTGCAAGTTCATATGGTTGCTGGGTGCCAAAAGATTAGACGTGTGTGGGGGGGGAATCATCTGTAGGGCACTCAACGTTGAGCTTCGTAAATGTTGTCATTGCTGAAGGAATACTGATATCTGTCAAGTCCCAGGCGTTCGATAGTTTACATGTGCGCCAGAGCCGGCTGTTCCAACCTTCTACAATCGTTATTATTGCTGAGATCGCTGAAATCGTGTGGAGTATGGTGATGGATGCGGGGTGAAATCATTCGGGACGAACGGCAGGGAGTCGGAAGGAAATTTTTGCAGTTTTGATAAATCTTCAGCAAGCTCGAGAGGCACCAAGATGGCTTTCTGGTGGCGTTGGAAGACATGAGGATAGGTCGTGTTCGTTGAAGACGTGCGTGAAGCAAACGCTGAGGTCGAGAGCGAGGTGCTGCTTGCTCCTTACTAGCCAGCAGCCGTCACGATGCGAGAGGGAATATCAGAGGGGGCAGGAGGGGGTAGCAGATGCTAGTTCTGAGAGCAAGTTCGTGATGCTTCAAGATGACGTCAACTTCATTCTTGTAGGCTACAATACAGTAGAGGCACATCATCAGCTGATTGACATTGAAGCTGTCTTCCACACGTCAGAGTAGGGCAAACCGTTTCGGCCTTCTCGTGCAGAGTTTTCGCGCCTTCCCCCTGACATCTGAGCAACCCCGTGACTCGTCCCGTGATCTGTCCGCCTCGCGCCTGCCTCGCTCCTGCCCATCGTGTGTGCCTGACCAAGAGTCGTAAATTTTCTGGCCACTCTCTCTTTCTCTCTTTTTCTTTCTTCAACCACATCTTCTCTGCCACGGGTATGTTATTTTCAGTTGTACCCCCCCCCCCCCCCCCCCCCCCCCCCCCCCCCCCCCTCCCCCCCTTCCAACGGTGCTCCTGCCCTTCCGGGTCAGGACACATTAGATATCTCAGATATCCGATACCCTACGTCTTCTTGTGGCTCTGCATCACCTTGGGCGTTTTGAGCCTACCTTTTCTGTTCACTCGCCAGCTTTCCATGGCAGGAACTTCGGGAGAGGCGTCGCGTTGCAGGTCCTGCTTCGTGCGCGGCCACTCACGCTTGTGCTCGTCGCGTGTTTTCTCCCGGCCCATGGAAATCGGCCTTACTCGAGCCTTCCCCTGATGCCTTCCAATCCCCGACCATCAAAGGCAGCTGTTGGTATCCTCCAATGCGTCTTTCTACGCAAGGCCATCAGCGGAACAGACGAACCGCTCTTGCACTGCCTAACCGTTGCACTCTCGGTCTGCCGACGCCCGCGATCCGGGTCAGGCCAACACACGGCTACCGCTATCCTTCACAGACACCACCTGATGACCTGAGCTGGCAGAAACATTGACCGTTTTAATGCCCACGCTCTATTATCCCTTTCCCTTCATCACTTTGCTGTATCTGGCGAGGTCGAGTGACCGAGTCTCAGACCCATACCGTGGGGAGAGCTTAGGCCAAGCGGCATTGCCAGACTCAGCACGCCTACAGCTGCAGCTGCCCTAGGCATCATGGTTGTTATAGTCGTGCTCTGAACATTTTGTGCTAACCATGTCTTTCCAGTACCAGTACCAGCACCAGCAACAGCAACAGCAACAGCAACAGCAACAGCAACAGCAACAGCAACAGCAACAGCAACAGCAACAGCAACAGCAACAGCAACAGCACCAGCACCAGCACCTGCACCACCACCACCACCACCAACAAGTGAGTTACCTTCTTTTCCTCCTGAGATTTCCAACATTTCGCTCCGTCCGCTCTCATACAATGCCCGCATCGCCCACCTATCTCAACTGCTACTGCAACGCCCAAAGCGATGGACTGCCACTTATTTACCATGTTTCGCCGAAACTCCACCAGCCATCAGCTATCCTCAATGCTCTCATTCATGGCCAACCCTCACTCCCCCTCCTGCTCTCCTATCTGTTCTCAATCCAAATCAAATTTTGTCTTGTCCCGAAGCCTATTGTTCTTTGAATTCATTGAATACTAATCATGAATCATAGTAACAATGTCGAGCGGCGGCGGCAACAGCGGCACTACCGGCGGCCCCGGCCGCATCGTCCCCTCGGGCCTCGGCGCCCTCGCCGGCTCCGTCTGGGCGGCGGGCGGCAACAACGGCGGCGACAACGGTGGCAACAACAACAACAACAACAACAACACCAACACCAACACCACCACCACCACCACCACCAACAACAATAACAACAACAACAACAACGCCGGCGGCGGCGGGCGCGGCGGACGCGGCGGCGGACGTGGCGGCGGACGTGGCGGCCGTGGTGGTCGTGGCGGCGGCGGGAGGGGTCGGGGCGGTCACTCCGGTGACATCGGTCAGGTGCTGGCCGATGTTCGGCGCAACCAGGGAGGCCAGGCCCTGACCCCGCACCAGGTCACCCTGTGCATGGTGTCCATGATTCATGGTCATGGCGCCAGCACGGGGGGCCTGACCCGCGTAAGTTCATGTCCCTCACTACTTTGATCTGTGACTAACGTTATGTAGCGTCAGAAAAAGAAGAACAAGCGGGCGGCCGACTTTCAGGCCCGCGGCGGCAAGGGCGGCAAGGACGGCAAGGGCGGCAAGGACGGCAAGGGCGGCAAGGGCGGCGGCGGCAACGCCGGCAATCAATGCGGGCCCGGGCCCGCCGGCCCCAATGGCGGCGGCAGCGGCAACGACGGCAACAACGGGGGCGGCGGTGGCGGCTTCGGTGCCGGCCCCGCCCCCTTGGGCATGGATACGGCGGTGTAGGCGGCAGGCGGCGACGGCGGCGACGGCAGCAACGGCGGCGACGGCAGCAACGGCGGCGGCTGCGGCCGCCAGGCCTTAATTCATTTTTTTTTGGTGCCTCTTCTTCGATGCGTGAGTGATGTGATTGCAATCGTCTAAGTTAAAAGACCCCGTCCCCCTCAGCATCTAGTGCCCATTCATCACGACCTCGTCAATGACCTGGACTCAACACATCGTTGACAAACCCCAGTAGCTATCTCCACAGCCAGGCCCGCGTACATTCCACCAAGTCCGACACAGGTCCGGACGAAATAATTGGTGTAGACAGACCAGTCGTAGGAGACGATGACAAGGATGGAACTCGCTCCAAGCCCTAGTCCCACGGCCATGAATCTGCCCACCTGCGTCTCCGGCCAAGCAGCCTGCGCCGACAAGGCGGCAAAGGTGAGGGCCATGAGCTGCGCTGCGAGGAGGAAAACCAGGACGGCACCCATGTACTCCTCGTTGTCTGTGAAAAGGTGACTTTGTGCCACCACGCCGATGACGAGCCATGGAACCATCGAGATGATGATGCAGGCCACTGAAAACCGAGCACTTGTCTTTGTGTCTGTTTGCTTGAGGGCGTACTCCATTGCTTGAAGTTCGCCTTGTTCGCA
The DNA here is from genome assembly GCA_002851715.1 of Verticillium klebahnii. Classification (NCBI taxonomy): domain Eukaryota; kingdom Fungi; phylum Ascomycota; class Sordariomycetes; order Glomerellales; family Plectosphaerellaceae; genus Verticillium; species Verticillium klebahnii. The sequence continues at coordinate 351,713 of NMXL01000001.1, read as the reverse complement.
GTCATGATGGAGGGGACCGGATTTCGAGGTCGACATGATGCCTGAAGAGATGTGTGAAGAAGAATAGGACTGATGATCGAGATGATGTGACAGGATTGATTATTTATAATGACGCTGCTCGTGAAAGAGAAATCGGTTCGTTTGATTGCCAGTGCAGATGGGCTATCGTGTTCACTGGAAGAAACAGCAAGCAGTGTCCTCTTGACGTGCGGGGATACTCTTTATTTCAGTCTTGTCAAATCATTGTGCATTTGCGTGGTGCCAGTCACTCCCTCGTCATGCGACAGCACTCATGCTAATTTGGGCCTGCCGCGCCACTAATGGACTTGGCCTTGGTAACAAAAACCCCCCAAAAAAACCCCAAAAGCCCCCAAGGAATGGCTCAAAATCATCCCGCTGGCGAGGTCAGATTCAGGCTCAATTTGCGTGCCAACGATTGCTGGGCATTGCGGCACAGTGAGGCTTGGGGGTCGTGAGAATTTTGGCCTTCGCCAACTGACCACTTGACGCCTGGCCTCGGGATGTCGCTGGGGCGAGTTTTGCTCCGGTGCATCCGTCCAATTGGGTAGCCCTGTGCAAGACATGTCGTCTAACAAGCTTGCTCGAAGGATGTCAAAAGAAGGGTGGCCCAGTGTCGAGGAGTCGCTAAGCGCATTCCGGAGGCGGATCTGGAATGCAAAGAAGCGTGGTCTAAGGCGTCAAACCATCCCTACCCGGATTCTAGGCTCCGGAATAAAAAGGACCAGGCTGGATGGACGGATTATTTGGCTTGGCATACCTTGACATTCGCGTATTTGTGAGCCAAGCCATGTCTCACAATTGGAAACTCGGGGGTTACTGAAGCCCATGGTGGCGTCGTGGCTCATATTCTGCGTGCTGTATGAGATGGGTATACCTGAACGCTGGATGATAGTTCAGGATCGAGCAACAGACGTGGCTAAGGGATTTACCTTCGGCGATCTTAGCCATGTTCACCGGACTGGGCGAAGTATCTTGGAACACTTCGAAAGGCGGCATGAGACTCCTGGGCGGAGGCGGCGAAGTCCTGACCCGTTGCCTGGGATGGTGGGAAATATTTGTAGCAAAGGCTGCCAACCAAGCTTGTCGTGTGGTTCAGAATGACACAACTCATGGTCGACAAGAGCTTAAGTTCCGGTTGAGCGGCTGGTTGGGTTGCTGTGCCTGGGAGCCCAAACGCTTTAGGTTTCCTGTTTGCAAAACATGATCGCTCTTAGGCATCATCGGCGCTAATCTGGAGGCTGTAGGTTTGGGCGAGAGAGAGGTGCGATGCCCCCGAGCCCAAGATATGTGAGACGACGTCGTTTGCGCACCCCAAACGCGCGACAGAAATCCGACCGCCATTCACCCTAGACTTCAGGACAACCAGCTACCACCATCAGAGAGGTTTCGAACAGGTTGGGGATTGACGTATGGCACATGGGTAGAGGTGACCTCGCGGGGAGGTCGATACCGGCCAGAGAAGTGAAGTTGACCTCTGCGGAAGGGTTTGTCGACCAGCATCTGCGATACCCTTAACGTCCACGATTGATTGAAAGGTTCAGACTGGTGAAGATGTTTTGGGCCAGCAGCTTAAACAGGGTGTAGATAAATTATGCCTAGGTGGCGCGACATGCCTGTGGAGAGCAGGTCCCTTCAGCTTGGTATCTTAGACATTTGATTCAAGCTCTGTAATGGCTCACTTGGACTTTGAAATCTAAGGTATGCGGTTGGTCTTGTATTCCCGCGCAGCTCCAAGTGTATTGCAAATCGTGATTCTGCAGCAGCCTGGACTGACCACAGGCTAAGCCATCCCCCTGTCGTGTTTGCCTGTATCGGACAACTTTAAAGAGCAGGGAGTGAGAATCGCAATTCAAGGAAACCAATTCCCACAATTTTGAGCGTGGATATGACGGGGACTTTAGCGATGGTGGTGCCGGCGATGCTTGAGGTGCGGTGGTCATGTTGTCGATGGAAGGCAGAGAGATGTAGAAGAACCGCAATACACACGCCAGATGCTGGTACCTTCACTCCTATTAACGAATTTGAAATGTTGACTTTTGTTTCCTCCAAGTTTGAAGGTTGTCCGAAGTCAACTCCATGCTACTTCCCTTTGCCGCAACCAAGAGGCTGCTTTTGTCCATTGTCCAGGTCCGGCTTCATGGTGCGTCATTCGGAAATAAACGACCCTCGATGAATGAATCTCTACAAACAACAATCGAGGTCAGTACATGGCTCGCAGTAATCGACGGAGAGGGGAGGAATGGTTTTGCTTTGGAGGGTGGAATGGATCATTTGCAGCGTGACAATTTACGTACAGCTGGTCTGATGGGCAGCCATTCGGGAGCCGGAGTACGAGGTACCAAGCCATGATACAAAGTAGGAAGACTTTTCATCCATCAGTGCTGTAGAGACGGCTTGGCGATCTGCTCCTGAAGGGTGTAGCCGAATGGACCTTCCCATAAGCGGTCTTCAAGGGTGCAGTGCCTTTATTATGGACCCATCAACTGCAAGTCGTCCTTGGTGCCGAACAATGTGGTGGCGTGGAGGTGTCTCGAATCGGGCTCATAATACAACGGAGAACGGAAGCAGGCAGCAGCCTTGCTTCAGGCATGGAATTTCGTCGACAGTGGTCCCGGTGCAATGTAGTAGTTAGTGTACCCCATCATATGTGCTGGGCGGCAGGTGCTGGGAGGCAGGTGCTGGTGGGCTTCGTCTCAAGGCCAGTGGGCAGTAGAGCCCAAACACGGAAGGCGTGACACAGTGAGCCCTGGCATACCTTTACCTTGATGTATTTGGTCCAGAACGACTTAGGCAACAATAGGGGCGCGTGGCTCAGTGGTAGAGCGCTGGCACGACCTTCCACCGGCGGCGGCAACGGCGGCAGGTTGAATCGGGGTGCGGCCCTGATAATAGACCACTAGGTTCACGAGACTTGGAGGTGGAAGGCACCGGCCAGAGGTCCCAGTGTTCGATTCCTGGCGCGTCCAATCTTTTTGAATCTTTTTTTTTTACATATTTAGAAGTCTACTTCCCAAATATGACACGGAGTACCCTTCTAATGCAGGGTATTTGCTTTCAGGAGGCTCGAGGTGGTCTGGGCATGATGCTGGACCGGTCTCTTCTGGCGACCCAAGTTTGTCGAACACGGGGGGCACTCTTGGAAAACAAGTACTCTGGCCAGGCTCAAGACAGGACAAATCGCACGATATCAGGTAGACATCAGACTCGGAAAAGATTTCTCTCCAGTGCCTTGATCCTAAACATCTTTGATCGATCCTAAGACGCTGGTTTTCGCGGACGCTGAAAAAGATTTCTGTAGCAGGTTCGTAGCTATCCCCACTAGATGAACATAACAAAATTCGAGCACTATGAGTAGCAGATCCATCAGCACATCAAGTATCAAGTGCGTCTTGACCAGGTGACTTGCCTCAGTACCCTGTATTCCTGTCACCAAGTCCGGACTATTAGTGTTTCATCGATAAATGCGTCCGTTGATGGCTACTCAATGCAAGAGCAACAGATTATGCTGGCTGAGACATAACAAGGAGTCACATATGAGTTTCTCCTGGTACAATGCTGCATCCCCGCAGCAACAGGCGAGCAATCCAGCCTCATTCTCATACCCACTGAGCCTAGGTGGGGTTGCCTTTGGATCACAAGAGTCTTGGAGCCGCAGCCTGGAAATGGTAGGCGCCATTCTCAGGCGGACACCGACAGTAAGAGCACTACTCCTCGCAAATGGCTCTCCTATATTTTCAACGTCAGAGATGTGGGTGTGCCAAATTATCCAAAGGGTGCATGGTTTCGAACTTGGAACGATTCATGCTTCGTCATAAATCGACATCAAGAAGTCAAGAGAGGGGCTGGTCAACGTCAACCATCCTAAAGATATCGAATATTTGGGTATTATGTCGGCCACAAGCTACCGTGTACCCAGCAGTGCCTGGAATGGTTTCCGTGTTCGGTCACCAACTGCGGCCCTGCCATGAGATCTTGCGGTCAGGGAGCTGGTCACGGCCCAGGCATCGTAGAAGCACGAAGGATGGTATTTATGGCGATGCGAAGGGGCTTGCTCTTTCCAATAATGTCCAAGTTTCAGGTGCCCCTATTATCATTTGCCTATGAATCAATTGCGAACCTGACAATAATCCAAGCCCAGCTATCAAATCATTGTCGTATGTTCCTCAAGAGTAACAAGAGGCAGACCACGAGATTTGCGGACCTTGCCCTTCCCTCGTGTGGGAGGCTTAGATAGCAGTAGCGTAGCGGACTCAGCTAGAAGTACCCTGACAGTTATTCTCGATTCAATTACACCAGCTCATCATCGCCCAACCCATGATCCACGAGTAAACGGATATCCGCCCACGCGCACACTAATCTTAATTTGAACAGAAATTGGTCCCCTCAACTGGCAGATGACAGCCTCTTGGTAGTAGTCGAAGGTTGTTCGTCGGTGTAAGCGTTGACCTTGGTCTTCGCAAACTTCCTTGCTGGTACTCCCTGCTCGAAAAGTATGTCCAGCTCAGCGTATGTACGACCCCGAGGTTCCGGAAGGCGGAAAAACACCCAGATTGTGCAGAGGAAGCAAGTCCCAGCCCAGAAGAAGGCGGTCCTTGAGCCCCAGTTCCATGCCGAGCTGGACAGCTGATAGTTGGTCATAACATTGACGAAAATGTTGGATGCGTTGTACGCTGCCCGCGCCATGACAATGGTCTTAGTCTTTAGTCGAGTCGAAGACAGCTCTGAAACCAGACTGTAAGTGACCGGACCGACGCCGATGTCGTACACAAACGTGAACAGGATAAGACATCCTGCTATAGCCCAGACAGCACCATTACCCGGCGCGTAGTGCAGGGAACCGACCACAAGCAGGATGATAAGCTGACAGGTCAGTCCGGCGAAGTGGATCCTGCGTCGTCCGAAGTACGACATCAGAACCCACGAAAGGAAGACGCCGCAAAGCCCAACTCCGCTGTTCCCTATCGAGAGAGCAAGAGAGTTGGATGAGTCCATTCCGGCCTGGTTTAAGAAGAATGAATAGAATCCCATGACGTTCTGGCCCCCAAGAGTCTGTACAAGCCAAATAATCACCACGATCTCTGTTCGGCGAAGATCTGTGCCTTTGAAGCAGTCCCGATACGATGTACCGGCGTTGAGCTCGGCCTCGCGGGCGTTGGTGTACTCAATCATGGCTAGCGTTTCATCGACGTTAAAGTGGGGCTGATTACGTGATGTCAGGCGTAAAAGCGATGTCCTGGCTTCACTGGTGCGGCCATGTCTTACGAGCCACCACGGAGACCTGGGGGGAACAATGTCAGCCAGACGCCAGCAAGAAATCAACACGAGCGGGTACTGCACTCACTCAGGGGCGAAGAACAGCCCAAGGAGGATGGGTACAGGCCAGACCCATTGGACGGCGTAGGGAATACGCCAGCTCCAGTCATCAGTTCTGTCGATGGTGCTGTAGCACACCGCAGAGCTGAGGAGCTGCCCAATAACCTGGACACCTGTCAGTGTGTTTTTCTTTGTTCAAGAAAGACATGAAACTAACCCAGGCAGCGTTCACAAACGTTGTGAGGTACGGCCGGAGAATGACTGGCGCCACGTCACTTGCGTAAGCTGGCGCGAGTGTCTGGAAACTGCCCCAGGGAATACCGCAGAGAATCTGGCCAACAACAAGGACTTTTACGTTGGGGGCGAAGAAGAGAATGAAGATGAAGCCGATCAAAACAGCCAGGTTGATCATGGTGGTCTTGCGGTAGCCCCAGCGATCGGTCATGTAACCGGCAACGAGCAGGCCAAAGACTTCACCGGCTCGGGCACCATTGGAGAGTCCGGACTGCCAAGGGGCAGAAATGACATACTTCTCACTAGGTTCGTGGTATTCGCCGAAGTACTTGGTGAAATTCTGATTCGCTGTTCGCATTGTAAGTTAGCAAATACTGCCAATGTCTGGAAGTGGAGACGGTGGCTTGCTGTAAAGGTTTCCCAGCAGCGCAAGATCATAACCCTCCATGATCAGGGTGCTTGTCAACAGAAGTGACCATCCGATGGCCTTTGGGTAGGTTTTAAGCGCTTGAATGAGCGTCATGTTGTGCTCAGAGTCGGCAGCCTGCTTGGCCTCGGACGCAATGGCCCCAGGGGAAGGGGCAGTCTCCTCGTGGGCGGCGGCCATCTCCTTGTCCTGGTGAAGGGAGTCGCTGATAGGCTTTTGGTCGGCCATGTTGGCAGCACAGTCAACTGATGGCGTGGTATGTGGTCGGGATGTCAGGGAGGTTGGTGATGTATGATGGATTGGGGGGGCATTGATGTCCTTTTATCCCCAGATCACAAGCCCCTCCGCACTAGGGAATGATTGGCACCCTGCCAGCTATGTCGTCCCAGAAAACAAGCCTGGTCCCACGGGTTGGGAGCTGGGGTGGAGAGGCGGAGGGAAGAATTGCGTGTGGAGAAGCCGGGGAAAGACGAAAAGAACGATGTGCAGCATTCAGCAGGGGCATCTGCCACGCTGAGCTACAAGCGAAGAGATGAAAAGGTCTGCCTTTGCTGTGAGCCGGCTGGGGGAGGAAAGCAGGGAACGGGGATCGGGCGTTGAGATGGTGGGGCCGACCCCGGCAATGACTCGGTCGCCAACCCGGGTCATTGGACGCCACTCCGCATTCTGGCGCTACGGCACGGAGACCAATGCAATGAAGGCGCTTTAGCGTGCGGAGTCTCCGCCGCCTCAGTGCAATCTTCTCGGCGTTCTTTGTTCATCCCCGGCAGCCACCACAATCAGCACATCAACATCCCATACGGGAACGCTTCTTGCGCCTCGTCGTCAAGAACTCTGACGACATGCTGCAAAAATGTCCGCTTCTCTAAGAAACACACCGCTAGCTTCCACCTTCTCCGGAGCGCGCGGAGTGCCCCGCGTCGCGTGGTAATGTCGCCCGCTGCCATGCCCGCGTATCTCCACGCGACCCGCACTTCCATCGATGCCGCATGCCGATCGGGGTCCTCTGCACTGGTCAAAAGTCCAGGTTTCCTCGCAGGTAGCTGTCGAGCAGTTGAGCTTTCCTCCAACTCCACCCCAGAATCTCATTCCCCTCGCCTTCTCTCCGACAGACTTCACCATGGGCTCCCTCATCTGGGATGACGAGAACCGCTACGTGGGCAAGCAGCCCTACTGGAAGGACGCCGTTTTCTATCAAGTTTACCCCGCAAGTTTCAAAGACTCCAACGGCGATGGGTGGGGGGACCTAGAAGGCCTCATCTCCAAAGTCGACTACCTCCATGACCTCGGCGTGGACGTCGTGTGGGTTTCGCCCATTTTTGCCAGTCCTCAGAAGGATATGGGTTACGATGTTTCGGACTACCAGTCCATCGAGTACGTGCGGTTGCCTGGATGAGAACCGGTCGGAAACTGACATTGTCCAGAGCTGCCTACGGCACGGTTGAAGACGTCGATACCCTGCTCCGCGAATGCCACAGCCGAAACATGAAGGTGATCCTTGATCTCGTCGTCAATCATACCTCAAATGAGCACCAGTGGTTCAAAGAGTCTCGATCATCAAAATCCAACCCGAAGCGAGACTGGTACATCTGGAAGCCCGCCCGGTACGACGCTGACGGGATCCGCCACCCACCCACAAACTGGCGAGGATACTTTGCCGGGCCTACCTGGACATGGGATGCCGAGACTGAAGAATACTACCTCCATCTCTACGCAACCGATCAGCCTGATCTCAACTGGGATAACCAAGAATGTCGCGAGGCTATTTACGAGAACACTATGCGTTTCTGGCTGGACCGTGGCGTTGACGGTTTCAGAATCGACACGGTCAACAAGTATTCAAAGAGGACGGATTATGTGGATGCCCCCATCACAGATCCTTCATCCCCACACCAGCCTGCGCCGGAAATGTGGTGCAACGGCCCCCGAATCCACGAGTTCATCCGCGAAATGAACACCAAAGCCCTCGCACCGTACAACGCCGTCTCGGTGGGCGAGCTCTCCCTGACGCCGCACCCCTCACAAGTCATTCCCTATGTCTCCGCCGCGGCCAAGGAACTCGACATGGTGTTTGAATTCTCCGTAATTCGCCTCGGCAACGGCAACGGTTTCGGCGGGAAGTACATCTACGACCCGTTTCCGCTGTCTCGCCTCAAGGGTCTCACCGAGACGTGGCAGTCGTTCATCGAGGGGACGGATGCCTGGGCCACCGCTTTCTGCGAGAACCATGACAACGGACGTGCAGTTTCGAGGTTCGGCGATGCGAGCACGCCCGAGCTGTGGGAGAAGAGTGCAAAGACCATCGCGCTCTGGCAGGCCACCATGACGGGCACGCTGTTCCTGTACCAGGGCCAGGAGATCGGCATGACGAACATGCCCGAGTCCTGGGGCATCGAGGAGTACAAGGACATTGAGAGCTCCAACTTCTATGCCGAGGCGGTTGAGTCGGGCGACAGCGAGAAGATCGCGAAGACGATGCACGGACTCCAGGTCATGGCGAGAGACCACGCGCGCATCCCCTTCCAGTGGGATGACTCGCCGAATGCAGGCTTCACTTCTGCCGAGGCGAAGCCCTGGATGCGGGTGCACGAGGACTACAAGTCCATTAACGCGGCGAAGCAGACCAGCGACCCCAACTCGATTCTGTCGTTTTACAAGCAGGTGCTGAGGCTGCGGAAGCACTACAAAGACGTTTTTGTTTTCGGCTCGCATACGCTGCTCGAGCCAGAGGACGAGAAGGTGTGGAAGTACGTCAAGCAGAGCCCTTACACGCAGGAGAGGCGGCGAGCGCTTGTGGTGATGAACTTCTCGAAGGAGGAGAGGGGCGTCGGCGATGTTGCTGCGGCGCTTGAATGCAAGAAGGGGGAGGTCAGGCTTCTCGTCGGCACGGCTGGCGTGGACGAGGGAGCTGTCGCGAAGAGCGAGTGGCCTGTCCTTGGCGCTTGGGAAGCCAGGGTGTACACGAACTTTGAACTTTGAGTGAGCGGCGTAGCATCGGAATTTCAGGGGCACTTTAGAGGAGTTGGAAGAGAGAGGCTGGATGCCTCCGTCATTTGCGTATCATCCATCCTACGGCAGTCCAGGTTCTGTCCCTGGCTCTTATGTGAATTATCACGATGAAGATATCAAAACCTTCCCGGTCAGGAGCGTTGGAGATGGTTCCGTGATATCAAGAACATCTCTAACCTACGTTCGGCTCCTTCGCGATACCAATGCCGCCTGTCACCTCAAGCCTTCAGGCTTATTAGGCGGACCCCACGCCCCCGCCCTAGGTTCTAGACCATCCCCCGCCATGGAATTCCGTCCGAACGAATGAGCTTGACCCAGGCTTGTCATCTTGGTGCCGAAAAGTTTGCCATGATAAATGCCGCAGGACTGCTCTGCTATCAATCGGTTCGGTGGTGTAGTTGGTTATCACGTCAGTCTAACATCCTTCCAATCTGATCTAGAGATTCACATCTTGATGACGATCAGAGGGAGTTCACTGAAGGTCGGGAGTTCGAGCCTCCCCTGAATCACTTTTGCTTTTGCACGGACGATGTATCTTGTGATGATTGCAAGTTTGCTCAGTCCGATGTCGAGAGGCATGGCATCAAGTTGAGGGCGCGCGCTGGAAAAGTTTTGTTGGTGACACTGCTGAGTCAGCACCACGTGACCCACTTCTACCCCAGATGCTCGGCAATGCAACCTGCTCCGACTGAACGGGGAAGGATCAGTGAAAACAACACGCGACAGCTGTTCACCAACGCCCTCCCAACACTCTTTGCTCCCATCGCCGATACACCATGCTGCTCGTTCCGCCAGCAGGTGACGATGAGTCATATCAGAAGGCAATCCGAGACCTCATTGTCGCCCGCAACATCATCGTCATCTCACCCGCGTCCTGAGAAGCGGCCGGGCGAAGACGATGCCAATGATGCGACCGCCAAAGTAGCCAAGAGGGCCCAGGTCTCTCGCGCCTGCCAGCGATGCCGAAACCTGCGCCGAGCATGCAGCGATTACCGGCCCTGCAAGCGGTGCACCGATCACGGCCTCGCCGACCAATGTCTCGGGATGCCCGGTCCAGTCCAGATCGCATGGGGTCCGGGTCCAACTGGCGCTGCCGCCGCGACGAGCCCCCAAGCCTACGTCTATCCGCCGGCGCAGGACTCCGTGCAGAGGATGGCGCACCTGCTGCCCCTGACGGTCATCAACTACTGCGCCAGGCGCTTCTTTGCCCGACTGTACCCCACGATCCCCATCCTGACAGCCGACCACATCAGCCGCCTGAAGGTCGCAGCAAGCTCGACGCCGTCCGAAGTCGGCATGGAGGCTCAGTGTGTGCTCGCCGCCATGAGTGCTCTGGTGCTGCTGCAGGTCGAGGAACCCGAGAGCCTCTTCAACGAGGGTCTCATCTCGGAAAAGAACTCGGCTTACGGCGAACGACTGTTCGACGAAGCCATCACGGCGCATCGCAACTTCGCACGAAAGTCTAATCCCTCACTCGAGCTGTGCCTCCTCACATTCCTGCTCTACGCCTGCCACGCCGCTCTTCTCCATCACAGCCAAGCATTCTTGTTCCTCCGTGAAGCCAACACGCTCTGGCTCCTCTTGCGACCCGGCGAGGACCCCGAAGCCCGTGCCCTCGCCGACCGTCTTTTCTGGGTCCTGCTCATCTCAGAACGGTCGCACGCGGTCCGCTACCGCCGGCCCGTAACGCTGCAGATCACGCCCGAGACCCCGAATCCCGGCCCCGACGACGACCCGTCGCTTGTTGGGTTCTGGTGCCTTGCAGCCCTCTTTCGTCCGCTTGACACGTCCTTCATCGCCTTGCTGAACAAGGAACAAGTCGCCACACCACCATCTGCGTCATCACTCCATCACATCGAAACGGCTGTCAACGCCGCCCTGAAGCCTACACTTCGCTTGCAGGATACTCAGAAAGCCAACTTGCGGGTGACTCAGCTCTGGCTGCGGATCATCCTCTGGCAGCTCAGGCTACGCTTTGGCTACCTCTCGGAAGACGTCCTGCAGGCAGGCCCGAGCTTCACCTTCCACTATCCTCTGGAGGTCGCAAAGGACCTGACCCTGTCGACCCGGGACCTGCCCCTGGACAGCATCAAGGTCCACGGAGTGGGACTGACAGAAAAGCTGTTCGACATCGCCTCGTCCGTGGTGGACGTGCTGGCTCGAATCCCGATCACTCCTTCGAGCCCGAACGGGATTGGCATGGGGTCGGAGGACGACTTGAATTATTTGCGGCGTCTCATCACGCAATTACCCGGGGGGCCTGATATTTACGATGCGCTGCTTGATAAGCACATCCAGCAGGCGGTGCCCAACATGGAGCTGGGTCAAGTCCAGAACCTGTCGGATTGAGGGCCATAACGGCGATGAGTCACGAGGAATGCCGGATGGAACGAGGGTCACGACTGGATAACGAGCGCATCGAAGGCGACAAGAGCATCCGACGACGATAGAGGTGCTCAGCAGCTGCGGGCCTAGCATGGCGACGGGGGTGACCACGGGCAAGGCCAGGATACTGTTGCGTACGTCTTCCGAACGGCCCGTAGTGGCCTCCAATGCATCTTTGCAGCAAATCTTATTACCTGATATTGGCGACGCAGTGACCAGACTGTGCCGTCGTTCCGAAGCACCCTGAACGAACTAGCGCCAGGGCTCACTTGTTGCGTTTCAAACCCAAAGGCTCCCAGAGCAATGCCACACAGACGGTTCGGTGGGGAATGCGACTGGCCCGCTTGACCAAATATCCTGACAGTGGGATGGCCTTATGCGGTGTCGGGAGTGTGGAAGAGGATGTCCTAGAGGAACTCCTTCAATCTCAAGAGCGACGGCGGGATTGGCGGAACCGCCATGCCTAGGGTCGAAGGCTGAGTACATGGTTCTCTGGACGAGAGTTCCCTGTCAAAGATGCCGAAGCGTCTTATCTGCCGGCGAAACCCCTGTCGGAGATAGATGACGACGCATTTTCACCGCAGTCGGACTCTCCAACTCTCTGGGTTCCCTGCGACTCCCGAGAGAGCGAGACCTGTCGCCCGATCACGTCCGAGGAGCAAAGACAATGTATAACACTGACGGCTCGCTCCGACCAAGAACATGTCATCCTGTCCTCGGGTGTTTCGTCTGAAGTCTCCAGTCGATCTCTTGCAGTCATGGCCAAGTACGCGACGATTCTGTTCTCCGGCATCTCGCTGCTGGCAAGCCTGGTGTCTGGTTATGCCAACCCGGGCGCCTGCTCCGGCGTGTGCGTCAACACCCACGACCCGTCCATCATCCAGGCCAACGACGGCACTTACTTCCGCTTCTCGACAGGCGGCAAGATCGCCGTTCACTCGGCTCCTGCGCTCGAGGGCCCCTGGAGCTTCCGCGGTGCTGCCCTGCCCGAGGGAAGCAGCATCAACCTGCCAGGCAACCAAGACCTCTGGGTTCATTTGGCTACGACCTGATATCACGGCGTCCTCATGCTTACCAAACCCAAGGCCCCGGACGTTATCAAGGACGGCAACACCTTCTACATGTACTACTCAGTCAGCGCGTTCGGCTCTCAGAACTCGGCCATCGGCGTTGCGTCTTCCCCCTCGCTCGCCCCGGGGTCGTGGACGGACCTCGGCGCGACGGGCATCCGCTCGGACTCGTCCAAGAACTACAACGCCATCGACGCACAGCTCATACAGGTCGACGGATCCTGGCTGCTGACCTGGGGCTCGTTCTGGTCCAACCTCTTCCAAGTGCGCATGGCGAGCCCGCCGAAGCGCATCGCCTCGGGCGCGACCCCCAAGCAGGTCGCCTTCGACCCAACGCCGCCCCAGGCCCTCGAGGGCCTCTTTTTGTTCAGGCACGGCCAGTATTACTACCTGTTCTACTCCAAGGGCAAGTGCTGCGACTACTCGAACAACATGCCCGCCACCGGCGAGGAGTACCGCATCCTAGCGTGCCGCTCGTCCTCGGCCACGGGCGGCTTCGTCGACAAGAACGGCGTCGACTGCTTGCGCGGCGGGGGCACGACGGTGCTCGCCTCGCACGGCTTCGTGTACGGACCCGGCGGCCAGGGCGTCTACAACGACCCCAAGAAGGGCCCCGTCCTGTACTACCACTACGTCAACACCAACATTGGCTACCAGGACGGGCAGAAGCAGTTTGGCTGGAACACGATTGATTTCTCCAGCGGCTGGCCTGTCGTGTAAGCGTGCGATTCGATTACCACGTAGCTGTCATCATGCAAGAAATCAAACTCAAAATCATGCCACCCGCTGCTGCCGGCGATACACGTGGCGATAGTATGTCCCACACCGTGAGATCCCTCGTACGGCTATGACGGCGGGAGATCCCTGGCTCGAGCTGCTTCTGATCTCCATCTCCGCTCCTGCTCTAGCATGTGCCCCAGACTTGTGATGCGTCGTGTCGCGCGGTCCGATTACCCCAGCTTCCTGCATGCCGATCTCCTGCAGTCGAGAGTTCCAGCCTCTGGTTGGTGCGCAAGTGGCAAATGGATGAGCCTCCGCACATTCGGCCGAATTCCAGGCCCCGTGAGGATGACCCCGTTGATGCGAGCAGATGAGCCAAGATCTGCCAGATTGTCAGGACCGACGTCAAGCCGAAAGAGACTTGTTTGTCAAGAAGTCCTTGCTGTAGTCATGCCAATTGGTCCCTGGCAGCTCGACCTGCAGCCAGAAACGAAATGTCATGGACCAATCCAAGACTCACGTAGGGAGGCGATGGCAAGTCCTTTTGTAAATCACATGCTTGATGGAACTTGAATTCATGGTATGCCTCCTCAAACGCCAACGCTCCACGACAACTGAAGCACGGCATCACTTCTGTCGGATGTTCTTGGGCTTTCGCTTCTTGAACACCACAGGCGCCGGTCCGCTATCTGTGCCGTCTTCCGTCTTGACGTCAGCGTCTGGTATCGCCGGCGCAGAGTCCGCCACCTTGAGAGGATCAATCCCGCCATCGGTCTCCTCCGCCGGCTCTGGCTTGACCGCCGGCTCCTCGCTCTTGACCTCGGGGGCACCCTCCTCGGCCTTGACCTCTTCCTCGGCAGGTTCTTCCTTCCTCGGCGGCGGCGGCCGAAGAATGTCCCCGCTCAGCAGCGCGTCCAGCTCCGTGTCCTCCTCCGGCATGGTCCTCGTCCCGCCCCACGTCTTCTGCTTCTTGAAGAGCCCCCTCACAGCCTCCTCCTCCTCCTTCTGCTCGTCCGTGACCTCTCGTTTTCGCACCCCCATGGCCTTTGCTTCGACCTTGTCCTTGGAATCCTCCTCCGCCCGCGTGACCACCCGCGTATTCGTGACTGTCCACTCCCCCGGCATGGCCATCTCGCCCCTCACCTCCGTCGGCATCGAGATGCCCATCTCAGCCAGCTGCTCCCTCTGTCGCGCCAGCTGCGCCGCCGTCGCCGAACCGCCAGCCGCGGAGCCCGAGCCGCCAGCCCCCGCCGCCGAGGAGGAGGACCCGCCGCCGCTTACGACGCCGTTGAGCCGCTCGACCTCGCGCCGCGCGCGCTCCTTGTCGCGCTCCTCACGCTCGTGCCCGCGGTGGATGTCGCGCAGGGACCGCTTGAGCGCGCCCTGGTGCCGGCCCGTCGCCTCGTGGTTCTGGCGCTCGATCTTGGTGTCGCGGACGAAGACGCTGCAGTGCTTGCACCAGTATTTGGGGGTGGATTTCCAGTATTCGGACATGGTGGCGTCGGGGCCGCCGGGCGAGCGAGGGGGCAGTCGCGGGGTAGTTTTCTATCTGACGGCAGTTTCGTGTGTAGAAAGTCGTCGGGTTCGTATCGAGGTTTGCGAGGAGGGAAGGGCAATCGGCGCGCGCTGGTGATGAGGGTGATGGCGGAGGAAAGTTGAAGCTCCAGAAGATGGGCGGCAGAATTCTGAAGGGATTGACCGCCCGCTGCTGGCTGCTGGTGATGACGTAAACACACCGTCGATAAGCAGTTCTTATCACCCCTGACCCTCAACCCCTGAGTTCTGCGTGACAGCCAACACGGTCCAGGTTTTGGATTGGGGGGCGACGATGCTCAAGCTCTCAAGGTCTCTCGTACTCCTCACGAGTTGGAGGTCTCGCGTTCTCGCGTAAGCCAAGATTGAGGCGTGGACTGAGTGGTGGATGTTATGAGTTCGTTCGGCGATCACATTTCAGTGTTCTCGACAATACTCAGTGTAAACGATCAATTACTCTAACAAATTAAAAGTATCTAAGACCGTCCATATATCCTTGTTTGTGTCCTGAATCCATCCGTAGTCTCAAGACTGCAATTTGTCCTATCCCGTGCGCCAATCCAGTGGAGTCAATGCTCCTCCGGCTCGGCCATGTCCGTGGCGCGAGCGTTACCAATGTTACATAAATCCCTAGGTAGTACTTTTTACAGCATGAAGAGGGCGCCAACAGCACCAATGACCAGAGCGGCAGCCGACCCGGGGAAAACCCGGCCGCTGCCGGCCTCGACAGGACCGGACTCGACGGGGGGCGAGACGACGGGGGGAGTGGTGGTGTTGCTGGGGGGAACCGGGTACGACGTCTCGACGGGAGGAGGCGGGGCCGGATGAGTCTCGTTCGTGGGAGGCGGGGCCGGGTACCCAGTCTCGACGGGAGGAGCGGGAGGAGGAACCGGGTACTCAGTCTCGACGGGAGGAGCGGGAGGAGGAACCGGGTACTCCGTCTCGGCGGGAGGTGCCGGGGGCTCGCCAGTGGGAACCTGAATCTGACCGTCCGAGATCTGCGTCACTGGGTGCTCAGGCTCAGGTGCAGGGTAAGTGGGCTCAGCCGGGTGGGAGGGCTCGGGCTGAGGCTCGGGGTGCTCAGGCTCGACAGGCGTAGAGGGCTCGGGCTGAGGGTACTCAGGCTCAGCGGGCTTGGAGGGCTCCGCAGGCGGGTACTCGGGCTCAGTGGGCTTGGAAGGCTCGGGCTGAGGGTATTCAGGCTCGGCAGGCTTGGAGGGTTCGGGCTGAGGGTACTCGGGCTCAGCGGGCTTGGAGGGCTCGGGCTGAGGGTACTCGGGCTCAGCGGGCTTGGATGGCTCAGGCTGAGGGTACTCGGGCTCAGCGGGCTTGGAGGGCTCGGGCTGAGGCTCGGGGGCGGGGTAGGTGGGCTCGGTAGGAGGCTTGGGGGGCTCGCCGGTGGGGACCTGAATCTGACCGTCGTCGATCTGGGTCACGGGGTGCGACGGCTGAGAGGGAGCCTCCTCGCCGGCACCGTAGTCGGCCTGCGCAGCCCGCTTGCTCTCGCCGCACGAGCGGACGTAGAAGGCGACCGGGGTGCACTGCTTGGCCCAGTTGCGGTCGTACAGGTTGGCGAAGCTGCCCGAGTTGCACTTGTAGAACGTCTTCTTGTCGCCGAGAGCGACGAGGTTGTCGTCGCAGACGGAGAAGCCGCTGGTGTACAGGGCGTCAGCCTGGGCAGGGCTGTCAAACTGGAACTGGTAGTTGGCGACGATGGAACCGGTGCGGTCCTGGGCGTCGGTGAGCACGCCGTCCTTGAGCTTGACAACCAAGGAGCCGGGGGAACCGGAGCAGGCGGCAGCGCTGCGCTTCTGGGGAGGACGTTAGTGGATGATAGCTATTGAGAGTGTGGGCTCTCATACCTGAACGTTCTCAGTGCCCTTGGGAGGCGCGACGATGCTGATCTCGAACGAGTCGGCGAAGGTTGTGCTGCAGCCCTGAGGGGCCGCCGCAGACGGGGCCTTCTGCGCCTGGGGGGCGGCCATGGCGCCGCCGACCATGGCGGCGAGAACGACGGGAGTGTTCCTCATGGTTTTGTTGTGAACGAATGTTTGAAGTACCAAGTAACGACGGAAGGCAGACCTCGAGGCAGTCTACGTTTCAAGCGAAGGGTGTTGGCTGAACAGGGTGTGATGAGAGTGGAAGCAAGAACATCTTGAAGGCGCAGAAAGGGGGCCATTTTATGTTCTGCAGAGTCGCACCAACTCAGGTGTCAGGGGCTGGATCTGCAGGTCTGGTGGGTAGGGGAGGGGTTGGGATCACCCGTGGAGACGACGAATGGCAACCAAGAGTCATAAACCGGGGCAGGGAGTGGCTTTTCCCTTTCGTCATAGCCACGAGAATAGTAGCATCTCAGCGCATAGCACGACACCAGAGGAGTTGCTAAAGCCGCTTGTGGTGAGGGCCGGGGTGGTTGGCAGGACAGTTGTGGTGGTTGGGCTGGACTGCCAGCTGTGGTCGGTCGGATCGGTCCATGAACTTGATGTCGAGCGGCGAATGGGCTTGACGTCTGGACAGCTCGAGGCAGATCGGCTTGCGTGGTTGGGCGAAGACAGTCTCCGTCGTCGGAGGCTGGCTTGTTTGATGTTGAGATGTGCCCGGCTGCCGGAGGGAGAGGCGGGGCGGGGCGTAAGCCGCCGTCCGTCAACCCTTGAACTAGCCTCCCTTTGGGAGCCGCCATCTCTGATCTCAGAAGTATCTCATCGTCGCGAAAAGTGCTTAGCCACGCGTTAGTGTGGAGCTAGGTGATGCCTGTGGAGGTATCGAAAGAAAGGAACAAGAAAGTTGGCAGAGATGACGAACTGCCGTTTCACCAAGACTCTGATCGTCCAGCGGATCTCCATAGAAACAGCACACCAGGATTTTCGTTCGCTCTTTCGCCAGCCATCCACTTGATGACACCTGGTAATGGTGGGTGGGTGGGAGGCATCGGACAAGATAACTTTTACCTTGCTTTCTGGGGTAACCACAGTGCCAGCCACGCGAAGCCGGGTATTGGGTATCTCGTCCTAGTCTGAAGCCTCTCGGTGGCCTCGGCATCACTCGTTCCAATGGGCTCGAGCGCGACCGAGGCGACGAGCCGCCTATGTCGAGCTCCCCACAACCTCCCCCCAGGCAAGTAAAAGAAACACGAAGAAGAAAGAGATCAAGGCTGTCGAGCCGCAGTCCTTTGTTGTTCGGGGGCCTGGCTCCGTCTGTCTTCCCAACCGTCTCCCCTCGATCGGACAGGGGTTGGGGGCCGTGGGACAGGGGGAAAAAGCGGAGGCCAAGAGATCTTCGCCGGGAACCCCATCAAACGATCGACGTCTCTGTCGAGCAAGCTTCTGCCGGGTGCGCTAGCTGAGAGCCGGCGGCTGCGTCGCTGTTTGCGGTTGAGAGCTGCTGGGGCTTCCCCGCAAAATGGGCCTGTCAGAGGGCTCGGTGGCAGGGGGCCCCGGCAACGAGCGTCAGCCCGTGTGCATGTTGTGGTCCCCCGTCGCAGAGGATTGCGCGGCCGGCCTTCTCACGGAGGCGATTCGTCGAGGCGCGCTTGGTCGATCGGGCGGTCTGGACAAGTCGGCGTCAGGTCCCGAGAGGAGGCGATTGGGCGTGCCTGGCCGAGTGTCCGAGCAACGGATCCTGATTGACGGGATGAAGTGACGGTTCTTGCGAGTCCGGTATTCGCAGCAGTGTGCTGATGGTTGATCACTGGAGTATCGTGGCAGTGGTGTGGGTTTGATTGATGTCACTACAGCATACGACCCACAGAAGCCGTCAACAGGCTCTCGATCTTTCGATGGACAGCGCTCTGTATCACCCTGTCCGCAAATCAAGCGGCAGTGTCGAGCGTAAGCAAGGAGGTTGGAATGGTGGTGCTGAGTCCGTCGAGGTTGGAAGATGGCAGGAAGGGGGGCCAGAACGAAGAAGCTTCGGCGCCTCTAAGGCATCTAAGGTGTCTAGTGGCTAGTGTCTAGTGTCGAGCCTCGCCCGGGCTCCAGGCTGCGGTGTCACAACACGCGCCAATGATGACGGGAAGTCGGCAAGCACCAGCAACGCCACTCCCAGCCCCAAATATTCACCACCCAGCCACAACCCCTGAAATCACTCGCCCACTAACCGTGCCTTTACCCTGCGCTCCCTAGCCCAGCTGAGCAAAGTCGATTTGTTGAGTGTGATACAAGCATTACGTGCTCTTATTACCTCTTCCCTGTGCCCAGCCTCCCCAGCCAAGAAGGCTGTAGATGACGTTGAGCACTGTCAAGCGTAGACGCACTTGCCCACGCTTCTGACCGGACGCTGTCTCATTGACTTCGGTTACTGTCGCTTTCTCGGCATCATGCGTCGTGTCTAAGCTTTGCAGAAAACAGTTGATCGACCATAATAGATTGGTAAAGATACCGGAGTCATTGGTGTTAAACCCTCGACCGTTGCGTACCGGTTTTACCCTCGATCCACGGTACATCTGGATTAGATGTTTGGTGCAACTCCAGGTCTTGTGGTTCAAGACAGGCTCTTAACTTCCCACTTAAGACACCCCCGGATAGATACACTTGTCTTGCGAGGCAGCACACCAGATTTGTAATCCTATGACAGCTTTCTAGCGGGGGTAATCACATCAGTCGAAAGCATGTTTGATGATGAGGACTGCTGGGCTCCTCATGAACACAAACAGAGCAATTTCAATGGAAGCAGTTGCAAGGTCTCTATGTATTTAGGTGACTACTGCCTCTGCTGAGTTGTCAGTAGCACTATGGCCGGCGCTCGTTGTGAAGTGAACAACAACCCACTGAGAGGTTCGTGATTCTGGATGGATCTGAAGGACCTCAATCTCGTTGCGCTAGGGTCCGCACACTTGAGGTTTGTTAGCCTGTCAATAGCTTGATCGGAGGCCGATTGCCTCTTTGCATATGAAATAGTCGTTCAGGTGGCTCGATGTTTTGTCTCGTGTGTGATGGTTACTCATTCTGGTAGGTAGGTGGGGGACGCAACATCAAGCTGAACACACATTGGACGCGCTCACTGTGTTCTTTCCTACTTTTTGCCAGGTTTCAATGTCATAGCAACAACAAATTACCACCCTCGGGTGGCCGAGTGTGTTGAGCCTCTGAGAGCTCGAGCCCCTCCCAGTCAGAACCTCTCCTGCAGGGCCCAGGTTCGAGCCGGGAACAACTTAACACACTAGTTGTTGTTTTTGCTTTTTTTCTTATTTTGCTCACTACTCTGACTGGAACGGAAGCTTGAGAGAAGGACAGCGAGCGGGGAGATGTTCAGCTGAATAATCGAAAACTGTATGAGGGGCATAAAGGTGCGAGAACAACCTTTTCACATAGTACCTCACGCATGGTACAGCATTTCGAGTGAGAAGAGGCAGACAAGTCACATAGCCATCAATGTGCAATGCACTCAATGTCTGGTGTTAATGCTTGCCGAAGCCACTGGTGGCAAAGAGGTCAGGCATTAGTTTTGACTGTGGTCAATCAAGTTAATAACCACTGTGCGTCAAGCAGTGAGCGCTTGAAGGACCTGAGGACTGATTATGTATGAGTTAAACGAGTGAAAGACCACCAAACGGCCACAGGCGCCCAATACAGGCGTCAAGCGCCGCACCGAAATGAGGTCTCTGGTATCAAAGAAGTAGGTGTTGATTCCGCCCAACCTGTGTGAGCCAGATCCCGGACCCAGCTCCATTACTCCTCCACCCAGGCCCAAGGCACGCCGAATCTGCCAAAGCTGGCAATAAATGATTTTGTTGTTTTCAGTGTTCCGCGTCTCAACTCATTAGGCACCGCACGCCACTTCCCCTGGATCGCAGTACTCGCCGCGCCGAATCAAACGCGTGACTTCTCGTCAGCGGCGGGGCCGGTGTTGACTTCGTCTTCGAGGTGTTCGCCGGCGTGGATCTCCTTCTCGACCTGGTGCAGGTCGACGTGGGCGACGGCATCGTCGCCGTCGAAGATGCGGGAGATCTCCTCGAGGGTGGGGCCACGGGTCTCGACGTAGAAGAAGTACACAAAGATGAGCTCGCAGAAGTCCCACAGCGTGTAGAAGAGCATGAAGTTCCAGTGGTTGGGGAGGTTGTCCCAGGCGACCTTGTTGGTTTGGCTGTGTTGCGCGTCAGTGATCTGCAACTCAAACAGAAACGTAGATAACCATACTTGCTAAGAGCCAGAATAGCCTGGACGGTGATGTTCATGATCATCATACCCTTGGCACGGAGGTGGAAAGGAAGCACCTCGAGGGCGTAGGCGATGAGGAGACCGGAGAAACCAATGTCGTAGAAGACGCCAAAGACCCAAATGAAGACGAGCTGGGTGTAACCGGCTGCTTCGTTGGTCTCGCCCGAGTTTTCGTAGATGGCACCGGTGATGGTCCAGCAGACAAAGTTCACGACCATACCTGTGATGGAAACGAGGAATAGGGGGCGACGACCGAAGTAGTCGACAGACAGAGCGGCGGCAACGGCGCAAATGAGATCCAGGGCAGCCTTTCCGGTAGACATCGCCAGCTTCTGGTTCTGGTTGGTGATGCCGGCACCCTCGTAAATGGTGTTCATGTAGTTGGAGAATAGCGCGTTACCAGAGTACTGAGAGATGACACCGAGGGAGATGATGATGGCCAGACGCCAGCGGTTGCCCTTGGTCTTGAAAAAGTCGGCGTAGCTGGTGGCTGTGTCGGCTTCCTTCTCCAGGCGCATCGTCTCCTTGATCTCACGGTATTGGAACTGAACCGTGGAGTTGTTTGCGTCACCTCCACCGTGCCACTTTGTAAGCATCGCCAAAGCATCATCGTGGCGGTCCTTGTTCATGAGGTAACGGGGCGACTCCGGGATCCACCACAGGCCGACAACTTGAAGGAGAGACGGGAAGATCTGGAGCAGAGCGATTGAGCGCCACGACCAGTTGCCACCAATGTAGGCCGTGCCCCAGCCCACAGCCGACACGATGAGGGATCCCAAGTTCCAGAGACAGTTGTACACGGCGGTGACAGGACCACGGTGCTGAGGATGGCAGATCTCGGTGAGGAGAAGAGGGGAGGACATCTGGGCCAGGGAGTTGCCGAAGCCAAGAACAAATCGTCCACCAATGTACACTGGAGTTGCGTATCAGTAACTATCTTGCACGTGGTTGAGCCGATCCCGGCGGTACTCACTTCCCCAGCCATTAGCAAAGGCGGTCAAGAATCCACCAAGAATCATGAACCCGCATCCGATCAGAATGGCAGTCTTACGGCCATAGTTGTCCGCGATGTAAGGCGTGATGAAGAATGAGACGATACTACCAATGTTGAACATGTTGATGAGGATGCCCAGTTTGTTGTTATCGGTGACGCCGTCTCCAAAGAACTTGGTGAATTGGTCCATCATCTGCGAGGTGTTGACAAGCATTCCATCGTAGCCTGTGGTGGCAGATGCCACCATGAGGAAGATGGTGAGGAAGTAGAGCTTCCGCAGGTGGGGCTCTTTCGTCCAGGAGACCTTCTCAAAGCGAGGGGCCTCGGCCTGGGCAACCTGGATGTTGTCCTGGACCTTCTGGTTACCCCTTATCTTGGGAAACATCTTGGCGGTGGGTGAGCCTGTTGCCAGTGAATTGACAGGTCAATGGGCAGTGTGCCAAGAAGCTGGTGACGAGGTAGAATGACTCGAATGAAGCAGCAGACTTGCTGTAAGAGAGAAGCTAGGGCAACCAGGAAAAGAAAAAGAATCATGGTCATCGATGAGCTTTTATGTTTCCTCCAACGAAGAGGAGTCCGGGATCGCATCCGTCGGGCCCGCTTCCGATACATGAAAGCTGTACTCACCAGTTCCCCGTACTTCTGTAGCCCTGAGCCGCTCCGCCGAAGGTCAACCCTGGTGGTGTGGTCACAAGAGATACATTGAGAGGGGCGCTCAAGATGCTTCAGCCGCCCATAGTTTAAGGGCCTTCCAGATCGAGCTACATGGAACCCAGGCTGAGAGTCTAACCTCATCGAGGATGCTAGGATGCCGGCTTCTGCTCACGGGGATGGTCAGCAGCATCCAGGGTCTAGATGAATTGGCTGGAATGCTGGTTTACTTGGTACGAGGCCGACTCAAGCCACGGAAGACTGGGGCTCTGCAGGCGAGGTTACACCGCTGCGGCACGGCCTCGGTTAGGATACACCACGAGACCCCGCATCGGAAGAAAGTAGGCAGGGGCAAAGCTGCATCTTGTTACCTCCTTGGCCTCTCGAGAAACATTGTAGACCTGAGCTTTCGGTGGGAGCGGGGGCGGACACAGCTTGCATGTTCAGACCTCCAGGTCTCGTCCTACCAGCTTTCCAACAACGATATCCAAAAGAATCACTGAAGACCCCGAGAAAATCAACAAGAAATGGACACAGAGGGGAAAGATTCGCCATGATGGCTACATCTGGCTGATTTAGACATGCCAATGCAGTAGCAATCTTGGCATGAGTTCAATAGACACTCATCTGTCACGTAAACGGCGGACCTGACAAGGCCCATTTCGACGGAATAACGGGCCATGTCCTAAATCTGAGGCGCTTGAGCGTGCAATCGGAATCGGAAGCGCAAACTCACC
Source organism: Verticillium klebahnii (assembly GCA_002851715.1). NCBI lineage: Eukaryota > Fungi > Ascomycota > Sordariomycetes > Glomerellales > Plectosphaerellaceae > Verticillium > Verticillium klebahnii. Next base: position 328,464 of record NMXL01000001.1, on the reverse strand, counting down.
TATGCCACTACTCGAAGTGATCCAGTCCATAAAGGTAAGCTTGCGGAAGGACGGGGAGCGCCGCGAGTTAGTCTTTCGAAGAATCTTTAGTACAGCTGCAAGTTCAGCCTGCAGTGCTACCTGCTCAGGCGCGCTGGCGTGGAGGTGGAGAGCTAACCCCAGAAAATCCAATGCAGTAGATCATTTTTAATGGGCTGCAACAATCGAGTGCCACCGAAGCTGGATGGTGCTGGACATCGTGGCCGCCAACCGGTATATCGGGTCGAAGTAGCGATGGGTCTGGAGCCCGGAAGCGCCAACCGCCTGCAAAGCCACTCTCATTGGTAAACATCGCCGTCGAACACCGCGCTGTTCATCAGTCTGACTGACTATCTGTCAAGACCGTGGGTGTTATCCGAGTCTGCCGGCGTGGACACACCGAGAGATGCCGGAAACCTTGGCGGCTGAGGAGAAGGCCTTCAAAACTTCACCAGGACCGTCGGTGCAGGAGGGGGACTCCGGCTAAAGGAGACTGATTTACCCATGGCTGTTGTATTGGTCGATTATTCCAATCCTGTACCGGGCAAAAAGTACCGTTGCCGAAGCCACACATCCCCTTCAAGTGAGGTGGGTTGTGTCAGGGCAGAACCAGGATTCTCAAAGGATCCAGCGAACCGGGGGCTTACGGGGCCAACGGTGTCGTGTGGTCCATCAATCAAATAACAGGGCGGCAGGTTGGTCAGCCTGTGCTGCCTTCGGAGCACACCCTGGCCAGTCACTTGGGATGCATAACCAATTGGGAAACAAAGGGATCAGATCAAGCGGTGCACCGGAAGGCACGGCAGCGAAGGGTAGGGCTGGGGAGAGAACTTGTTGGCTGAGTCCGAGACGGATAAAAGATTCAGGTGCCAGGGGATGATTGTACTGATCCTGATGGGCAAGGCGCCGCGCTGTGAACGATCATTCCATCGATCCAAAACTCAGGGCTCGTTCAGTAAGATGCGTGGTCTCGTGGCACTCTCGCAGGAGAGCGGGCTCGTATCCTCGATGTACCCCGCGGAAACCATTATATTGCATGCGGAAATGATGTTGGGAAGTGGTCAGGTGTGGTTGGATAACAGTTGCAAACCGCAACTTGAATGAAGCCCGTTCCCTTTTGGTGATCGCTCAGTCGACACGATTTCTGTGCTCGGCACTTCATGCAGCGAGGCGCCCTGGACGGATGGCGAAATCGGGGTGGGTGGTGTGTGCTGGTGTTAGGCTGAAGAGGAATCATGGGAGCTCGGATGTCTGGAAGAGCGACATGACGGGCAGTCCAGGGTAAGCAGCTGCCCGAACCAGTGAGACGACCTGGCTCGAAGCGAGGCAGTCCAAAGCCCGTCAAAACGACGGAAAACCCCGAGAAAGCACCGGCGTGAGAATAGAACTGAAGGGTCACGAGCGCCGCTGTGAGGCATAGGAGGCACAGCAAGAACGAGTGATACCTACATTAGTTAGAAGTAAGCTCATACAGTTGATGTAGCTGTCTCGAGGCATGTCGTTCAGCTCGCGGCTCTTCGCTATTAAATCAAAAGGTTGACAGTGGAGTCCTTGGCCGAGAAACAAGCATTTTCCAAGCATCTAGCAGCACCTGTGGGAGCTCTGAGAATCCGGGGATGCCCTTGGCCCGCAAGCCCCGAATCTGGGCGGAGACCTGCCAGCACTCAATGACAGCCTTGACAGGCAGGGTTGTGAGGAGTCTGGTTGTTGGGAGAGAGCTCGTGGGGGTGTCCACCCCTTCGAATGCCCATTTGCCGGCCGTGGCGTAGGTGTCTAAATAGCCGGGAAGCATGAGGTGGCGCCATTCGAATTTATCCGCTGCAGTCGTCGGGCTCCGGCTTGTCTGTCTGCTCACACGCGCGCGACTTGTCGCGGCTGACACCTGCGCCCAAAGTCGGATGTTCGTTCTTCCTACCTGGTAACGGTGGCACGGGGACGCGACATTCAGGCCGGATACGATTCAGCCGAATGCGAACGGTTTGGGCATGGCCGGTACCCTTGGCCGAGGTGACGACGTCAACATGGGCCAGAGACGCCTCGCACGAACGCTCTACGACTGCTGTTCTCCGGACTCGAAGAAAACAAGGAAACATAGGTACTTTGAGGTTCAGTGCATTGCCTTGGGTCTAACATGATTGAAAAATCTAGTCTTCAAGACCTGCCACAAAACAATCGCCAGTGCCAAGTCGGCAGATACCAACACGTGAACTGGGCGCATCTCTGGGCGTTGCACGAATCTCGCTTCCGATGGATGACTCAAACGGCGAATGCATTGATCATCAGCCCACCGCGGCGATGCTTGAATCTGAGCGTCAAGCATCGCACCATCTTCCTCATCACATCACGTCCTCCTAAGTTGTTGATACTACATCCCCAAGCGCTCTGTCCAGCACCAGATACCGTTTGAGCGTCGACATTTGAAAAAGCCACCCCGAGACGAAAAATCGTGATCAAATATCCTCGTGCTGATCAAGATGCCGCCTACAGCTCTTCAACTCCCCCCAACGACGACAGCAGATCTGAATTCACTGCAACTGGAGCCCAAACAGACGTCCCACCGACGACCGATGCTGCTGTTAGATCTTCCTCTCGAATGTCTTCGCCTAATTCTAGAGGACTGTGTCTCCTATGACAGCACAAGTAGCAGCAACCTGCGCGATGCATTCCGCATTCTGAGGGTTTGCCGTGAGTAATTTGATCGCACTCACCTACTTCCCTTCTGATTAATCTGACCAACACATCAGGCACTTTTTACCACGAAGTAATGCATGCGATCTGTGCTACTGGGCTACTATGGCAGATTGCTCCCTGTTCAGAGATTAGCCAGCTGAAGGAACGGTCTAGAACTCATAATGAACAATATTGTGGACCTCTTCGATGTGCGGCACCTCCCCGAGGGTACGGTGCCCGTTTTCTTGCAAACTATATCTTCGTCCGACCTCGGCCAAAAGAGATGCCCTGGAATACAGACCTCTTTACCGTCATCGACACGGTAGTCGACGAGATCATGCAGCTTGATGGTCACGACCCAACTGGGGCAAAGCGACTCGACTACCTCTACCGGCTGTGCGAGTCCGCTATCACTATCACAAAAAACGGCACGGATCGAAACTTCAGCGTGTTGGACCTCTATTCTAGAAAAGCAAGATGTCTCATCTTTCCGTCCAAGGGGCCAATTACCAAGGGAGATTTTGATATCCTAGTACTGGTCTCTCGGGTTTATCTCAAGACGCAAGATATCGAGACCGAAATTCTGAAGAGGCATCTTGAGGAAGGACCCAAGAATTTTTCGACCTTCCAAAAGCCCAAACACAGGCAGCCGCTTTTTGGCACGCTTCTGGAGGCTGCCATACGAACACTGAATCTCGACCTCGCCGCTTTTCTCCTAAACAATGACATCGACATTGGTCGGCCAAAAGACATCAAAGCGTGCAGCGAGCGCAAAAGTTCGAAGAAGGCTAGGTATGATCATTGGTATCTGCATCTAGCTGTGGCATCAGGCAGTAAAGAAGCAGTCGAGATGCTGATTAAAAGGTGCTCCAAAAAACCGACGGAACGAACACCAGACATGGTCATGAGCAGCGTCTGCAACGGCCAACCTGAGATTCTCGATTTGCTCCTGCAGCACTTCTTCATGGACGACGATTCTTTGGATCTAGACCGCTCCGGTTCGTCGCGTCTAGGGGATTGCCTACCAGAAGCGATACAACACGGGAACATTGACATCGTGCGCACATTACTGAAGAGCCCCTACATGCCATGGAGTCCTTACACGTCACCAAATTCACCCCGTTTTGGAAGGTCTGGCAGTTTGTGGAGAGAGGCCACCCATGCGTGGTTGAGAAATACACAACACGACAGGCTCGGTTACAAGGGAGAGGTGAATGAATTAATCGGATTTTTGGTTGACCGGGCCTACAATGACATCGACAAGATATCCGCAACTGGTTTAGCTGACGAAATGCCGAGTGCAAGTTGCTTAAATGATATCGAGCCCACTCTCTCTTTTATCAAGAAGCGTAACATCGATATTGCGAGAATATTTTTTGATCCTCGACCTTACCTCAACGAAGGGGAATGGATACACGCTCTGGATCGCAACATTGCGGCGGAACACGAATGTGGTCACCGCCCCCGCCATCTTAGAATCCGCACGTCGTGGGCTCGACCACCGTCTTCCAACACGACACTTCGCAAAAAAGAGAGGAAAGATTGCATATGGGCTCATAATGAAGCGAAAGACCAACCCGCATGCCGCTTCTGGAAATGCGTGCTTCAAGACGGCGTCTCTGGATTGATAAGGTTGATGGAAGAATGGGATACGGTTCCTGACACCATATCCTCTACAGAGAGGGATCGGTTGATTTGCGAGTTTGAGGTTCTCAGAGGATTTTTTAGAGCTACAGAATGATTCTTTACGGGCAGACAACTTCCATTTACTTCATCCGATAGCGTCACGTGGATATGCAGCACATCTTAGGAGTCGTTAATTTTGTCTTGTCACGAAGATGATCTCCGTACCACCATGGTAAGAAGGCCGCGATACAACCTACAGGATTTCCGGTTTCGATCATGCTTTTCGACTCAGGTGACACTGTGATGGCCTGACCGCAGGCATAAGGGTCTCATGATTACTGAGATGCTACTCACCGGTCTCTGGCCTCCTCGAAGATGTTGGTGGACGTGGCTAGCTGGAAAATCGATCGTGCAAGCTGTAAACGGCAAAGTACCAATAGTAGCCTTGGAGATATCCAGAATAGCAGCTGCTGTGGAACATAGCGGCGAGCTGAAAACTTCACCACCGAGCACAAGGCTCATCCAGACCAGTGTCCGACAACGGCCCCCGCTCAGGGTTACGTCACATCCCACTCATCAATCAAAGAGCTGAGTGCCTGTGCCGAATGACCTGGTAAACATAAATAAGACGAGAAAGCCTTGTCGTCAGCGGGCAGGGTCGACACCAACACTCAATCTGACTCGAACAGCAACTTGGCTTGCAGCTTCTCTGCCACGACCCTGCATTCATCCGACTACCTGGCAATCATGAGCGAACATCATGACATTCCAAAGGTCCCTAAGACTCTCTGCCATTACACAAACTTGGCAGGCTATCAAGGGATTCTCAAGACCAATTCTCTGTTTGCCTCGACCATTTCAGGTGTGAAGAACACACATTACGGCAAGGGTGTCTACCTCACTCCCATTGGACCCCTGGAAATCGGCATCATCGGAGTCTACGAGTTTACTCAGACTGTCTTCAACGACGTCACTGCCTACGCCGTCGACCGCGAGCAGTACTATGTTGAGATCAGCATCGACCCTAGCAAGTGGTCCCCCGTCATTGCGAAGGACCCGAATTTCAAGTACGAAGTTCGCGATGTGTGGCTCGTCAGCCGCGAAAACGAGCTCGACATCTCGGGGCACATCATTTCGCACGGCAAGACGATCATTGGCCATGAGATCGACAAGCGAAGCGGTTCGGAAGATCCTGCTCGTGACTATGCTTATGAGCTGAACGAGAATGAGAGAAAGCGCCACGCAAAGCCGCAGTTCAAAAAGGAAGAAAAGCCCAAGAAACTCCCGCTGGTGTTTATTGATGGAAGGACGATGCCTAGGCCTGAAGGGTGGGACGAAGATTTCCTGTACGGGGCCGGGCCGGCGTCTCCACCTGCTGAGCCAGGAACTCTGTGAGTTCAGACGAGTGATGGCGTAGGTTTTATGTCCAACTCTGCGTGGTAAAGGTGTCAGAAGACCATTCACCTTGCTCATGAGGCTGAGTCGCTTGCTATTTCCTTGGAAGTGTCAATCATTCACGGTCTTCAGCTGGCCTCACAGATTCGAATTCTATCTCTCCGAAATGGGATTTGCGTCGTTTTTGGAAGGTTTGGGGTCGGTAATTGACCATCTAACTTGACGCGCTTGAACTTTTTGTTACTACTTGAAAAGATTCCAGCTTGTTATATGATACTCGCTTTACAAGGCTACTACATTTGGAGTCGTCCGCCTTCTTTAATAATAGCCTTGCGCGCTCCGGCTGTTATTCGCCTTTTGGAATTCAATGAACCAGACTGCACGAAGCGATACTAGACGTGACCATTTCCACCTCATCCGGATGAGGGGTTGTCATATGCCATGTGGCCCATTCGGTGAAGGGCACGCGGACCGACTCACCCCTTGACTCCATCAACTCATTGTACAGCTTCGCGACCTGAGAGAACATGCGACGCATATCTTTCCTTGGAAACTGCAGTTTATCTTCGTAGTGACGGTCTTTTTCCACGCCTAGATGCGCGAAGAACTCCCAATCCACGGCGTCTTGGAACTCCAACAACGCATCGGTTGCGGTGTTCACTTGATCAAGTGTATGCTTTGCAGAGCAGTTGAGGAGAGGCTCACAGTAACTGTAACAGGAACGCAGAGCGAAGAAGTGCCAGCGATGGATGGCGAGGTTGTATTCTCCCTGGTTCTTAAAGTTCACGATGTTTTGGAGGGTGAGACGCCATTGGCGGGCGACTGCTGCCTCGAGGGCAGGATTGACCCGTCTGTCGGTGGGGAACTGTTCGTAAGACATTGTGCTGGACCAGCCGTGGATCGTCCCGAAGTCAATTTGGTTAGCCTGAATCGTTGCTATACGCGCGTGGCTTCAAAAGCTGCCAATCCCATCAGCCATCGTCTTCGTTGAACGGCCCGTTCATATATGTTATGTGAAGATATCGTGATAAAGCTCGATCAAGACACATGTTCCTGTAATAGTAGCTTGTTTATAGTACATTGTGTGGATTAGTGGTCGAGCTCATTGGGCCGAGGAGTTCGTGTCTCCAACCAAGGCTGCTGTTCATGGTAGGTACCTTGGGTTATGCACAAAGAAGCAGCCTCTGTGCACCCAGCAGAATTTTGTCTGAAGCGTGGGGACAGAACCTCGAAACCAAACCAGACATGGCGAAACCCCGGACAAGTATGCGAAGAAGGGCAACATAGGGGGTAAAATCTGTGTATGGAGCCAGATGGAGGAGACGAGAAGTGTTGTTTGGGGCGCATCTCCAGCACGACTACCTCCATCTTCATTCACGATAAAATACAGAGCATGTATTCCGGCATTCGCCTACAGGAACCATCCTTGCGCGGTAGCTCCAGGAGAGCCAGTCAGCTAGACCTGAACACCTGATCACAAGCAGGGTAGGTATGAAATGAATGATAGGTCACGCCCGGAGTTTACGATGGCCAGCCCCGTTTCGAATAACTTCCATAACAAAGAACGGGACAGGACTACTGTGCAGCCACCTCGTTTGGAGACTAGCTTGCATTAACACACTATCTGTCTAACACACTATGGCAACTACGGCCAATGGCCACGAGCGCAAGGGAGTATGAGACGCTTGAATCACAAATTAAAATTCCCAGTGGCATGGCTCGACCGTCGGCTCGGGGCAGCGGGTGAGCCTCGCGCCACAACCGCTGATGCTGTGGACTACGCGTTCGTCCCGTTCCGGAAACGGAGAGGCGAGGCACGCATGCACTCCAGCAATCGGCTCGCCAACGGACCAACCCTTGTCATCCCCAGCCCTCCATCTCTGCCACCCTCGGATGTCATCTCGTCAGGTCATAACGCCCAACTGCCTCTAGTTCCGGCGCCAACGCCCCGGCTCAAGTGGCACTCGAGCGTCCCTGCGCCTACCCTTGCTTCTAGAAGACAAGCTGGAACGCATGCCAAGGCAAGTACAATACACAAGTGTAGCAGTTCTTAATATTGTTCTACGCCAGTTGCGGGTCCCCGCTCGATCGGGAGTGAAGGAGCCAGCCGACGTCCCGCAAGGATCGGGTGCGTACAATGTGATCGGCCGGAAGATATTGGTTGTACAATATGTTGCGCATGTCAGACGTTGCGCGAGTGGAAGCTTCGAAAATGAGATGTGAGACAGCACCTCTGGGTGGTGGCCGTTCTGGGAGCACTCACTATCTTGGTGTGGGTGGCAAGGGTCGTCTGAATCATGAGGATTGGTGATAAAAGGGGGCACGGGCAGGTGTACTGGAAGACTTCCTCCCGGAGCAGTGCAGCGATCTCCCAATTTCACTATCAATCTACTCCTCTACAAAATCTAATCTACCATGAAGCTATCCAATCTTCTATTCCTGCTCCCGACCTTCGTGGTGGACGCTTGTCTCTCGGAGGTTGAGCGCCGCGGCGGCCACATCGTCGACCTGAACAACGTCAATAACATCGGCCGCCGGCAGCCAGACGCTTACGCTGATACCGTTCCTGTTGCAACGGGCGACCGCTTCAAAGGCGGAAGGATCGTACCCCGCGGCCCCGGCAGCGGCGGCAAGGTCAAGGAGGTGGCCTGGAACCTTCAGGAGATCGAATCGGCCATCAAGGCGCTCAACAAGGAGTTCGGCACCGTCGAATACTACGAAGCCCCGCTCAAGACATACGAAAACCGAACCAACTTCGGCATCAGCATCAGTTCCAAGCCTGGCAAGAAGAAGGAGCATTTCGCCTTCCTCCAAGCAGGCATCCACGCGCGCGAGAGGGGCGGGCCGGAGCACCTCGTGTACTTTGCCTCGGACCTTCTCTGGGCTCACCGCGAGAAGAAGGGCGTGAAATGGGGTTCCCTCGGCTACGCCGCCGACGAGGTGAAGAGGGTCGTTGAGGCCGGCGTGGTGATCATGCCGGTCGTCAACCCCGACGGCCTCGCCTTCGACCAGTTGACCAACGGCTGCTGGCGCAAGAACCGCAACCCCGCCTCCTCCAGCCCGGGAGACGCAATGTCTATCGGTGTGGACCTGAACCGGAACTTCGACATTGCCTGGAACTTCACTCAGGCTCTGACCCCTGGCGTGGAGGCCGCGAGTACGGATCCCAGCAATGCCGCTTTCTACGGCACGGGGCCGTTCTCCGAGCCCGAGACGCGGAATGTGAAATGGGTGTTCGACACCTTCCCCGGAATCAGCTGGTACAGCGACCTCCACTCCCCCGCCGGCCTGGGTCTCTACGGGTGGTGCTTCGACTCGATTCAGACCACCGATAAGACCAAGAACTGGAGGAACAAGGCGTGGGACGGAAAGCGCGGGCTCATAGCCAACGACAAGTACAGCTACCGCGAGTACATGGATCCGAGAGACTGGGACAAGCTGGTGGCGGTTTCTGGCCGCATGACCTGGGCTGCCAACGACGTGAACGCCAACTACTACTATGTTCTCGCGGCGCCGCATGTTTACCCGTCCTCCGGGTGCTCCATTGATCACCCGTACTCCCGCCACATTCTCGACCCGAAGAAGAAGAAGGTCCTCGGCGTCGGCTTTGAGTTTGGGCACGCGAGCGAGGCCGAGTGCTTCTTTTACCCTACCCCCGAGGCCTACAGGACGGACATGTTGGAGGTTGGGGCTCATTACATGGAGTTCCTGCTCACGGCCCTCCGTGTCGGATGACTCTCGGCTCCGCACTGCGCAACTTGAGTGACTCTCTCCTTGGAGCATCAACTGGGTCGGCGGTTGGAGGCTCGATGGGCGTTGCACAGTGGCGGACGAGACACGATGAGCTTGATGATGGAGAAGGTTAGCAGCACGACGAAAACCGCATAGGCATGCTTTCGTCGAGCTTTCCTCGAGCTTTCCTTCGCATCTTAATTCAAGTAGGCTGGCACGGAAAGTTCTCGGAATAACGATGGACTGAAACATGACAAGGTGCAATTTTTGACTAGGAGAAACCATCCATCAAGACAAACTTTCGTGACCAAGCAATTTGTTCCCCATCATCATTACCAAATAACATCACCATCACTAGGATCCCAGAGCAAGGCGCCTCCACTCACGTCCAAGTACCCGTCAGCCCTGCCAGGTCACCCGCCTCTCCCTGAAAATGCTGACCATCCCCGTCGGCAACAGCCCCGAGTCAACAACGTTCAGGCCCCCAAAACGATCAACAATCTCCGGCCCGTACATCATCGTCACCCACTGCCAATACGGCTCCATCGATGACCAATTCGATAGAATTCCCCGCGGCTTGGGATGACCGCCCAGGCGCTGCCGCGCCGACGCCACCTTCCCAGAATCGGGCGACAGCCTTATGGGCTGCGGCTCCTCCAGCAGGCTCGTGAACACGTCCTGCACCTGCAATCCGTTGTCGGAGAAGCGGAACTCCTCCCGGAATTGAGTGTACTGGTCGAACGACATGAAGGTCTCCTGCTCCTCGCGTGACTCGGGTTTCCAGTTGGGATAGTCAATGCCATGGCGCTTCTTGACCATGGTGCCGGAGAAGAAGCGCTCCTTGGCCGCTTGATAGCCGTCGCGCTCGGCCTTTTGGAGACGGTCGAGTGTGACCGAGGGAGACTCGGTAAAGGAGTCGCGGATCTGGAGCAAGGTGACGAAGGGCGACTTCAGGTCGAGGCCGCCCATCTCGACGGGGAAGAAGAGATACCCGTCGGGTATGTCGGTGATGCCGAAGCGGCTCTCGATGGTCTTCTTGAGATGGTCGGCCACACTCGAGGCGCCCGTCTCGTTGACCGACGTGGCAAAGGCGGAGAAGATCTCCTTCTGGATCCGTTCGTGGGTCCGGAGCATGTCGTCCACGTGCTCGACGCCGTAGCAGTTGGCTGGCTTGCCGAAGTTGGCTGAGAAGAATGTGTCTGCGTAGGTGTTCCAGGTCTGGATAAAGGCGAACACACTCTTGTTTCTGCCCTGTAGCTGTTTGTGGAGCTCATCGATGTGCTTGTCGACCATGTCCTGATCTATCTCGAAGCGCCCGGTCGTCGACGACAGCCTGAGGAACCCCCATCGGATATCGCCACCCGGGAGCGAGGTGCTGACAGCAAGCGGCTTCGTCGCGTCGCGCCCAACTCGAGCCGAACCTGTCTTACTCTTGTTGATGGTCGTACCGGTGACTTGGGCAAACTCGTTCACGGTCTTCCAAGCCGTGACAGCCTTGGCCTGGTCGGAAGACCAGAACCAAATATCATCGTGAATGCGCCACAGCGTCTGTCCTTCAGCTGCCTGGTTGACCGCCAGGTCTAGACAGAAGAAGACGGACTCGCCGAAGAAATCGCTGAGGGCATGTGAAGCCGGGGTGCCTCGGAGGCGTTTCCGCGCAGAGACCGAGGCGTCGTCGTCCACAAACTTCAGCGGGGCGGCCAGGAACTTGCGGAAGAAGGACAGCCAAGTCTCCGATACGCCGAGGAACTTCAGGACGACGAGTATCGTCTCGTGAGGCAGGAGAGGGTTCCAACTCTCAAACACGGAGTGAAATGCGGTAACCTCACCATAGAGTCCAGTGCCGATTGCGATCTCGGTCGAGAGAAGGTGCAGCACTTGCTGTTTCAGCTGCATCGCGCTTTTGGGGGTACCGTCGTCGTAATCCTCTTCATTGTCGGATTCAGCCTCTGTATCAATAAATGCTGGGCTGGACGGACTGAATGACGACATAGGTTCTGGAGACGGAGAGTATTTGATAATTTTCCTGTGTCGCATACTGCCACCTTTGCCCAGTACGCGCTTGCGGGATTGCGCATAAACATGGGACGCCTGCTGCGCCATCTGCTGGACCATGGCATGAGGCGCGCCGCTGGACGCGACAGCGAAATCCGCTTCCTCCTCTCCTTCCGCATCGGCCGTCTGCTGCGATTCGGAGCCGAGGAGCTGTGCCATGAAGTAGTGCTTGTTGTACATCGTCCTGCGTACGTCCTGGAGACAGCCCCGTTGGTTGACCGACCCGAGGTAGTAGCCGAGCTTTCTCTTGTCCATCTTGGAGACAGGCTTGTGTCGGGCCGTCCAGGCGCCACGCGCGTTGCGGAGGTTTCTGAAAGCGTCCTTGAAGAAGACGGACCACTTGACACCGATGTGCTGCAAGAAGATGGCCTGGAGAAGGTCCTCGTGCATCGTGATGTTGTAGATTCCGCTGATCTTGCGGCGCGGCTCGAGGGGCACCTGGTCGCCCCACGACCAGGTCTGGAGGGCGGCGATGCGCATGTTCAGGACGTCGGCGATCTCGGTGAGGATGACGTGGTTGCCTCTGAAGTCTCGAAGGACCTCCCGCTTTTCGTCGGTCAGCAGATCCGAGCTCAGAAGGCCGCCGATGGCCCAGCCCAGGGAGTAGTTGGTGAACTGGGTGGGGTCGGACATGGTCATCTCGAACCGCCCGACAGCTTGCCGAAGATCTCCCAGGGCGGTCTGCAGCTTCTCCTTCTCGGGGTCTCCGAGGCCGAACAGCTTGGCCAGATATGTCTCCAGAGCCTTCTCGTCGACGTTGGCGGGCTCGAACACGTTCTTCTCCCAGTCCATCCGCGCCTGGAGCTTCGCGGCAGCGCCGAGGTCCTCAAAGTCGTCTCCCATCTCGACGTCGGTATCACCCTTGCCGGGGGCCTCCTTGCGGTCACCGGAAAGCCACTCGGTGACGAGCTGGCCGTAGAGGGAGGCGTACTGGAACTTGAGCGACTGGGTGTCGAGGTGGCCCAGCAGGGAGGCCTCCCAGGCGTCGAGCATCTTGGCAGAGATGGAGGGATCGTGGCGGGCCTGCTGCAGGAAGCGATCCAGATTCTTGAGCTCGATCTCGAGGGGTCCATGACTGGCGGACCGCGGGACGACCGTGCCGTCCTTGGCAACGTTGATGCCCATGCATCGCTTGACGCCGGCGCTGAGGGCCTTGATACGTTGGACCTTGTCTTCCTCGCTGTCGAGATAGGACAAGACGTCGGCCTTGGAGGTTTCAAAGTTGTTGCGCCGCTTAGACAGTTCCTCCAACTTGGTGTTCGTGATCTCCTGGAGGGTCTCCGAGAAGACGCTGCCCGAGGAAGCCATGGCCGTCGTCGTTGCTTTTGGCAACTACCCGTAGACGATACAATACGGACTGAGGACGGGCCCAGCGGAAGGGTCAATGGGAAGGCCTGGGGGTGAAAGCCAGGGTACGGTAGAGTTGTGCGAGCGAGGTGAGGTGGAAAGCAGTAATCTGGACGGGGAGGCCAACCCCGTTATATAGACGAGCCCACGGTTCTATGGTCGCCTCAAATGTCAGGCACTGAAAACTCCGATGCCAGAGGTCTGTGATGCCCCGAAGGATGAGAAGAGGCAGAGATGCGGGGTGGATGGGGAGGCAGGCCGATGTGCGACGACGAGAGGAGAGGAGAAGCGTCTTGTGTCACTGCGCGCAGGCAGCCGCCGCGCCTGGTGTTGGCAGGTTGCCTCGTCTACCTTAGTGTCAGAGGTTCGCCGGCGCTGACTAAGGCGCCTAAGCCTCATCCCTTAGGGGCCCCCTGAGCCTGGACGGATAGGGGCTTGCCCCGAGGCTGTGCCGCTGAGCATGGCCCCAGCCACAAGATCAATCATGCCATCATCCATCAACAGAGCGTGAGTCACGGATTGCCTCGTCAATTGAGCCTCATGGTTCGCGAACATGTTGTCGTGATCTGAAATCAATCAGGACCGCCATTGTTTTCCCCCGACAACCCGGGACGGACTAGACGCGGCTCTGCTGACTACGACCGATGTCGACCCTTCATCCTCGGAGTTTCGTAGGCTTTGTTGCTGTGATGAACGATCAGGTCCAGTGGCTATCAATACGTGCTTCCATCTTTAAGCTATCTTACAGTCGAATGTGCCGAGTCATCTAGACTGATTGGGACATCCACGCATCCCTCTCCAAGCTACGGCCGTTACCACCGTGGCATCATGGCCTGATACTTCACATCCCTCCCACACAGCGATTCGTACAGCAAATGGGTAAAGCCCGCTCAGTCCAATGATGATGCGAAGAAGCAAAATCACATCGCCAAGCCACCCAGGGCTTTTCCGTGAAGCAGGCTTAGCAACCCAGACAGATCTGCACACTGCCGACTCATGCCTCGTCGTTGATCGTTTCGGCGTACGCGCCAGCACCCTGGCTGGGGCCATCCGTGCCGGCATCATCATTCATGTCAACGTCCACATCCTGGGTCTCCCGCTCCAGCTCGTTGATCGACTCCATCGCCTTGTTGAGCTTCTCCACGGTCACCTTGCACTTCTTGCGCTTCCTCGCCGTGCTCTCTTCCTCGTCCATGAGGCGGTCGTACGCGGATGGTCCGGCACCCATGAGCCCGAGCTCCTTTTCGAGGTAGAAGTCGAGATCGTTGATGATGGACGGGAACATGCGCGACGTCACGTACAGGGTCGTAGTCTCGGCGAACCGCAAGGCGGCCAGGCGGTAGTAGCCCCGCACATAGGCAGCAACCTTGAGCTCCTTCTCGAACGGATCCGCGCCCATCTTGACGAGCTCCGTGTCGTGGCGCTTCTGCTCGCTGGCCCGCTGATCAGGCGTCATCCGATCCCAGTCGCTGTTAAACTGGCCCTGGGCGGTGCTGTCGCCGTTCTGGCCGCCCTCGCGCTTCTCGCCAGTGAAGGACTGCCATCTCAGAAAGTGCCGGTAGCGCTTCAGGAGGCGACCCTCCTCTACCTCGTACAGGGTGAAGGCGTCGCGGTTGATGGTGAACAGCTGAAACGACTCCATCTTATAGAACTCGTTCAGGAGATGGAGCACGGTCGCCCGGCTGTTACTGAGGAATGTTTTCATGTACTTCTTAGACTCCTTGAAAACAAGACGCCGCTTCAGCTTGCCGAAGGCCTGGTCGAGAGCCTGATCGACAATCTTCTGGAGCTGGGCCATAACCGTCTCCAGGAAGACGACCATGGGCTGATCCCAGTGCTTCACCGCGAGTCGGCACAGATCGTCATAAACCTCGCTGGGAACGACATTAGGCATACCAGCCTTGGTCTTGGCCTGGATGTTCTCACGGATCTCCCCGATGCTGCGGAACCCCGACCCCAGAGCTCTGAACTTCTCGAAGGGGTGAGCCGGGCCGGACGGTCTGGTGGCTCCCCGAGACGGGGTCTGCGGGGAGGGCGTCCCATTCCTCGCATCCTCGAGTTTGATGTGGTGATTGTTCGCAGGATGAGAGAAAGATCCGCCGCTGGCAGATCCTCCGTTGTTGAAGCTGCCGTTGGCGACGTAACGGGCTCGTTTATTCGCAGCGTGTCCGTTGGCTTGCGGGCCTCGCTTGCGACCGGACGGTGTGTGGTCGTCATCGTCATCGGAGATCTCGAGGATGGGAATGTCGGATGAGTGGCTGAGCTTGAACTTGGGCTTGGTGTACAGCAGGCATTCGCGGAAAGCTTCGGCGAGGCGGCCGTAGGAAGAGGAAAACTCATTGCCACGGATCTTGTCTTTGACAATGGTCGAGAATTCCATCAGGCTCTTCCGGACCTCGTACTCGACGTTGGCTGGCAGCTCGGGAAGGTTGCTGAGCTGCCTCTCATTCTTGCGAAGTTCGTCTAGGATCTTGGTCTTGATGGATGGCAGACTGCGAGGCATCGGTTAGCTGGCTCGGCGCAACAGATAGCTCGAAAGCTCTTCCTTCGTGAAAAGACGTCTCGAATTCAGAAAAGCGCATCGACTCACTTCTTGGCGAATTCCTTCCCGAGCTTCTCTGACAAGGCTTCCTTCAGCCGTTCGACGCCGCAGCGATCCCGAAACTCGGCAAATTCCTCCGGCCAGCGCTCGTGAGAGCCGCTGAACAAGGCGTCCTCCCACTGCATCTGACGCTCCAAGTCCTGCTCGGCTGGACGCGAAGTGATGAAGTATTCATGCCCGATCAAGTGACGCTCTCTGCGAAGCATGGACACCCACTGGCCGTAGCTCTGACTGCCCTGGTTCGGAAGCAAGTCGGCCTTGGTCATGACGCCGATCGTGCGGTTCTGGGCGCCAACGTTGCGAATGATAGACAGAGTAGAGGACGTCTCGGGGTCAGCATTCATGGGAACAGCCCAGATGATGAGAGCATCTTTCTCCGAGATGTGTTTGACGGCAAGGTTTTCCACAACCTGGACGAGGTATTCGTCCTCTTCGCGTGCAGAGTTGCGGAATATACCCGGAAGGTCGTAGAATGACAGGTCGGGCAGGTCGGGGCCCTTGATCTCGAGGGCGACGGTGTTGGGGCTGAACTTGGCCGCCGTCTTCTCAGCTTCCACGGCAAGGTCGCTGGTCTTGGCGATAGCACCCGTCCTCGGGATGTAAAGGTCCGAGTTTTGGTTGTGGTTCAAAATGGCGACTTGGGCCCAGCGGAGGACTGTCTCGATTTCGGTCTTGTTCCGACTGTAGATGGTCATGAACTCCTTGACTTCACGGTTCTGACGAACCCAGGGAGGAAATGGATTCTCGGGAGTGACATCTTCCTTGGTGATGGGCTCATAAGCAGGCGGATGGTAGGCGTAATCGAGCTGCAGGCTGACACGGCAAGACCACTCGTGGTGGCGAGAGGCTCGAATATGGATAGGGCAGCGCGTGCAGACTCCATCACTCCGAGGAAGGGGGAGGCCGGCCACACTAGACATCAACATGGACTTGCCCGCAGACTGATCACCGACCATTATGAGGCTCGGCAGAGAGACGATGTGCTCGATTCCCAGCTGCTGGACATCGCCGAGCGTGTCATTGCAAGCCTTGAGCTTGGCGCCCACGTTTTGGAAAGAGCCTTCGAGAAAGCTCTCGCCCAAGCCGGGCGTGGCGTGATCTTGAGCCATGCCGCGGTTGCGCACTTCGAGGTAGACTGGCTCGCTGCCATCCACAGTTGAGGTACGATTCAGGAAGGCAGATGGCGGTGCTGTAATGCGTCAGCGAAGCCCAAGCAGAGACTGTCTGTTGTACAAAAGAGAGATAACTCACGGGCATCCGAGCGCATGAACGATTGGCCTAAAGAAGGGGGCTGCCAGTCTGATGGCAGCGGTTCCGGAGCTTCGGTCCCGGGCACATGCGTGCCGGAGGAAGCTTCGGAGGAGACAGGTCGTGGCGGCATCACGAATTGGGGGATAGAGGAAGATGAACCAGATCCTGTCGATGAATGTGATCCGGGTTCGACCTTGGTGCGAGGGTTAGCCATGGTGATGGCGGAGATGTGGAGAGGAAGGAGGGTTGCTAGGTAGGTAGGTCAGAGGTGAGTTCAGGAGCACACAATCGAGGTAAGAGCTCGACTGAGAACTCTTCGTGAGTAGGTCAAGGCGTAAGGTAGGCAGGAGCTAAACAGGCTGAGGCAATCGCGTGTAAGGCACTGACGGACGTCGGGACTCGAGAGGCTGGTTGACAGGCTCGTGGGATTAAGCAACTCAGCACGTACTCCAAAAAGACAGCGAAGGTAGAAAGTACGAGCTTGATTCTTGGGTACTCAATATCAGGAACGAAGGAGAATGCACGGAGCTGGGAGGCAGCATGCTTTTGAGGTCCTCTTCATCACAGCTCCAGGGGTAGATTTGAAGCTCCTGTGATTCTCGAGACTGGTTACAGCGAGTTAAGGAATACTTGTGGAGGGGCAACGAAGGTACAGGTCTGTCAAGGGAGGAAGATGGGGTCGGGTTGAAAACCGGCTCTGGAAGAGAGTAAGCACTGGGAAGTCGATTGAAGGACGTTTTAGACAGTCCAGTAACGCTGAGGGCCAGCAGGACGAAGAGCCTATATCGCGGATCATGTAGCGGTTAGCGAAAAGTATTGAAGGGTGGAGGAGTTGAGGTGCATGAGATGCGACAGGGATGAGCAGTCTGTGCTTGGGGAATGAGTGGCTGGCGAGCCGCGAGGCTGGCTTCCCCTGTTGGCTTGTTGGCTCGGCATCTCCTGTCAGGACAGACGACGATTTTCAGCCGTGGGAAAAGCATGCCAGGCTCCTTTCATACTGCTTGCCAGGTCGGTCCGGCCGTGGTGGATGCCAATGCGAGTGGGCAGAAGGAATACCAGTCAAGGTTCGATACAGTGTTGGGGTCTTCGGTGACCATGTGCCCCATTTCGCATCGTGTCGACGTCGCAGTGACTCGTCCACGATCGCTTCGTGATGACCATCTTGTTCGAGGCATCGAAGCATCGAGTCGGCGTCGTTAGCTTCATGGTAGTCGTGGCTGGTTGAATCGTGGCGGTGGAGTCTGGCACCATCATTGCTGACCATCTCGATGTCTTGTTTGCCTGGTCCGCGGAGGAGAGCTAGCAAAAGACAAGCAAGCAGCGGAGACGTCATCCGTTCAGAAGGGATCGGCGGGCGGCGCAGCCTGGATGCTGATCTCCGCTGGCGGTGAAGGTGGAAAAAGCAAAGATCAGGCTTTCAGGGCTTCAGGCATCAAGCTTCCAGGTGCCCTACAGCGAGTCCAGGTACCTCGCCCGCTGGCCCCGACCAGCCAGGCACCTTGGGGCAGCTTCCCCGGATCTCCAGCGGTGGACACGGCTTAGGTAACCGGACATTCTGCCCCGACAGCACTGCAAATGAACCAACACAGCAGTCCCAAGCACTAATCCGGATACGCTCCAGACGCTAGAGGCACCATTTCGTGACTGTACCCCTGCTCGGCCTGAGGTCGGGATCCACATTCACCTGAAAAAGCGGTTCTGCCCTTTTTGCCATTGCCTTTGCTTCTTGGTCCAAAGTCGAGTGTGAGCTGACAGTGGCTCTCGCCTTCGATCTTCCATATCCCATTGTGCCTGCCCCGGGCCCGATCTCCAGAACACCACGTCGGCAGGCACTGGCACCGAGGCACAAGGCACGAGAGCCACAACACCATTTTCTGAGGTGGCGATCGCGAGGCCTTCCCTTCGACATCTCTCCATCGTCTCCTCTCCTTTTTTTTTTTTTTGGCCAGTCTCATGCGTCCAGCGTATTCCGCGACTCCTTCTCCTTCGCATATTCTCATTGGTCTCGACGACCCCTTCTCTGTCGACACGCTTCGCATTTCCTCCGAGCCCCCCTCTCAATTGACCGACTCGCTCTGCTCAATTGACCACGAACTCCCTGTCTGTTCGACCGCGCAACAATCCACCGAACGAGCTGCTTACTTCGACGACCATTTCTCCGCCGTACAAACTACTCGCAATCCCTTCCGTCAGCCCTACGAACCCAATTGATCTCCCGTCTATCCCGCTCGAGCTACGTCAGGGGGTCGCACGGCACACGATCACCATCCCCGTTTCAACATCCGTACCATATCATCCCCGCGAATTGCGCGCGCGAGGCCGGTCTCCGCGCATTTCTTGCTCCGGCAGCCGTTGACGGCTCTTTCTCCTTGGAAATCTCTCCCCTATCCGACATATTCATCCGCCACCACGGCGTTCCTCCGCCATGGCGATCCTCGGCATCGCGCCGCACCCCCCGAGGGCACCCACGATCATGGGCATGCCTGCGAAACAGGTTTCCCTCGTCACTGTAACGCAAACCTTCCCGCCTGGTCCCCCAAGACTTTCGCTGACCCTCCTCCTCGCAGTTGTGCTTCCAGAACTCGGCCCTGATCCTCGTACGTTGTCCTGATCGACTGGGCGGACCCCCTCCTGTCACCTCTGCGGGGCTCTCCGACTGACCAAAGCCCCTTACC
This sequence comes from Verticillium klebahnii, assembly GCA_002851715.1. Taxonomy (NCBI): domain Eukaryota; kingdom Fungi; phylum Ascomycota; class Sordariomycetes; order Glomerellales; family Plectosphaerellaceae; genus Verticillium; species Verticillium klebahnii. The sequence continues at coordinate 309,093 of NMXL01000001.1, read as the reverse complement.
AGATTATGCACTACTCCCGGATCATGCCTCAAGTAGGTGACCACCGATACTTCACCTCGACTGCCGTCTTCCTCAGCGAGGTTATCAAGCTGTCCATGTGCCTCTGCTGCTGCGTCGCCGAAACGTCGCGTGCCCTCGGGCCCTCAGCAACGCCCACCGCCATCTACTGGCACATTCGCACTGCTGTCTTGTCGGGTGACAGCTGGAGGTTAGCGGTGCCCGCCGTCCTTTACACGCTGCAGAACTCCCTGCAGTACGTTGCTGTTGGGAACCTCGATGCTGTCCATTTCCAGGTTCTCTCCCAGCTCAAGGTAAGCGAACCGCCCCCGCCGAGTCTCGCCCCCATTGCTGACTGGGGCAGATCCTCGCAGCCGCTGTCTTCTCCGTGACCATTCTTCGCCGCTCCCTTGCCCCGAAACGATGGCTTGCGCTTTTGGTGCTTACCTTCGGAGTCTCGATCGTCTGCATTCCCCAGTCCGACACGCACGAGGCGTCCTCGTCGTACAGCAGCATCCTTCTTCACCACGACAGCGACCACTTCTTTCCCCGGTCCGTTCACGAGCTTGGCCAGGCCGCCGCCAACGGTGCTCATCACGTCACCAAACGCGCTGCCCAGGTTCTTGCCCCTCGCACGCCCCAGGTTCTCCCCCGCTCCGCCACCTATCAAGGCATCGCGGAGGACGAAGCTCGTACCATGGCCAGCAACTACACATTTGGCGTCTTCGCTGCCCTCATTGCCGCAACGAGCTCCGGACTCGCAGGTGTCTACTTCGAGAAGGTCCTCAAGGATGCGACCGCGCCGCCGAACACGTCGATATGGACCCGCAACGTGCAGCTCTCGTTCTACTCGCTCTTCCCCGCCCTCATCATTGGCGTCTTCTTCAAGGACGGTGCCGAGGTCCGCGAGCACGGCTTCTTCGACGGGTACAACTGGGTTGTGTGGACGGCCATCTTCCTCCAGTCCGCCGGTGGTGTTCTGTCCAGCATGTGCATCAATTACGCCGATAACATTGCCAAGAATTTCGCTGCGAGCATCAGCATTGTCGTCAGTTTCGTCTTCAGCGTGCTCTTCTTTGATTTTGCATTTGGTGTGACCGTAAGTTCTGCACCCATTCTCTAGCGACTGCCAGTTTCTAACGTGCCACAGTTCATTATGGGCACATCCCTCGTCATGTTCGCGACCTACCTCTACAGTTCCCCCGAACGCAAGATTGCCCGCCGTCCACCGCCGATTCGGATTGCGAGCTATGAAAAGGCCGCCGTTGACCCGGCGTACACCCCGCGCCTCGGCGACGATCTACGGCCCACACTCGACCCCCTCGAGTCGGTGCGCGGTATGGCGTTGTCGACTTCGCGACCGTCGAGTCCGATGCGGTATCCGCGCTCCCCATCTGCGCGGAACCTGAGCAAGTTCCGAGGTTATGATTAGTAGCCGTCGGTGAATGAAACCCGTTGAGTGCATGAAAATAGAGCGAAAGACGCCACTGCCTGTGTTGGATTTGCGAGGACAACAGCACTGTCGAGGTTGCGGAGAGGCAGCAGGAAAAGCTTTCAGGGATGAACGTACAAAACAAAAAGACGTTTTCAGGTGATACTACACATGTACGGTCTTGGAATCTGCAGCATGGAAAGGAGCGGGCATGCGATACCCAGCCTCGCCGAGGGCGAGGCCACACGACGACACACAGACGGCCCATTTTCTTTTTCTATTTTTTTTAGCACACGGTTTAGAAGAGCGGGCGGGGTCTTGGAAATAGAGCCGGGCGCCTGAGGTGTACATATGACCAGGCAAGCGACTGATTGACTAAATTTACCCGACCTATCTTGCGGCCTATGGTGACGATGCTTCGATTCGACATGTAGCCATGTGCCTCAACCAGGACCAAAATCTCTAAGCGCCGTACGAATCATAAAAGGACCAACTTGCGATACATTTCCGCCGCTCTCCGCTACGTCTCCGGTGCGGATATCTCCGTCTCGACCAACGTGCCTACGACCTCCTCACAGCTCGCCCACGCGAAGAGGGTCTCGCCAGGTCTCACGGCCACTGCGAAAACCAGGTCACGCGCCGTATTGATCAGACACTTCGTGTTCACGCGGTGAAAGAAGAGCAGCTCACCCCGACTGCCCGGCTCGCCGTCGCCGCTTTCGCCCCCGCTTCCACCCGCGCCTGCGCACCCCTGAGGTGCCCTTCGCTCTGTAAAGACGCGACGGCACTTAGGCATCGGTCCTCTCTCAACGGAGACACACAACCAATGCAGCTTGTCCTTCCAGGTCGGCACCTCTTCGTTTGTGCACCGGACTCGCGCGCGAATAATGGCCAAGCGCTGCCCTGGCACCGCGCGACGGACCTTTTCCGGCAGGGCGTCGATGGCGGGGAGGTCTGAGTTGGCGGCCCAACGCTCGAAGCGGGCCCTCATGGCGATACGGGGGAAGTTGCGGAGCTGCATGATGAGGCCCGACCCGAACGGGGGGTTCCGCTTGAGGATGCGGTCGATGTTGTAGAACTCTTGGTCGGCGAGGGCGCGAACGGTGGAGATGCCGGCGGCGTGCAGCAGCTCGATTTTCTTGGCACCGATATCTTTGACTTGCTGGAGCTCGTGGGACTCTCCCTCCCAGGCGGCGGCGGCGATGGAGCGCGAGAGCTCGAGAGCGTGGCGGACCGTGACACCGTCGTGACGGAGCGCCGCGAGGTCGGCAGCGCAGCGGAGTACACGGCGGATGAGTGAGGTGATCTGCGGGCGCTCGGAGCTAAGATTGCTGCGATCTTTGGGAGTTATGCGCGGGATGTACATCCAGGATTGGCCGTGGGGATGGTTTTGGGCGATAAGGAAGGCTTTATGCCATGGCTGACTCGGGGTGGACACGGCGATGGGCCAAATGGTAGTCGCTGAGCCGTTGAGGGTGGAGAATAGTGCCTTCTCGCCGGGAAGGATAGGATGGGAAGTGATTTCGGTGGCGAGGCATGCCTTTTGGAGGATAACGTTGGGAGGGGCGGCGTAGGGGATAGATATGAGGGTATGAATGGTAGGAGGAGACAGGCGATGGCGAAGAAGGACGTCGTGCTGATCCGATGTCAGCGTGTTAGCTGCTGGCCTGGAGGACTGCTGCTGGCCCGTGGAATAGGAACAGGAGGGCGAAGCTCCCTTCAGAGCAGTCGGTTGCTTCGTTTGATGCTCGGGCAGTCGCGAAGACAACGGCTGCTGACGAGATGGAGGCCCGAACGGCAGAGGTTGCTGATGAAGCGATTCGGGCAAGGGTTTCTGAGCTGACTGTTGGTTTGCTGTCTGTTTTGGAGCAGAGCCTCGGGCGCGAGGCCGCGGAGGAACGTGTCGTTTTGGGGGCATGGCCTCGAAGCGATACTGCCTGGCCGGAGTTGATGGTTGAGAGGTGACGCACGTTCGATGATGAAGGGTGGTGATGGGATGACGAGAGGAAAGATTGAGTAGTACGACAACCCCTGATCAACGAAGAAAGCATGCAGGAGCAAAGTTGGCACGTCCTGCCTTGGATCGGTAGACTGGGTGGTACTCAAGGCAGGTATGAAAGCGAGGCTGTCACACCTACCTGCTCTGAACCAAGGGGCGGCAGCTACCACCCGTACCAGTAGAAACCAAACCCATTCCACCTCACGCAAGATGGCACATGGACCAGCATGGAGGGATTCTCCCCTGTCTGCCTACTTCTGCAAGATACGACGCTCTTCTCAAGGCACCTCTCTCAAGCAGGCACACCACGCCCAGGAGGCGATAACGGGAGTCCACGATCGGGACATCACCTGGTAGGGCAGGCATCTGGCAAGAGTTGATACATCACCATCACCACTGTTCGAGGACCAGAGGAGAATAACCATGCGCATTTTGAGCCGCGTGCAGCACGCTCGATGTATAATAGCAATGGGACGCTTTTCCCCTGACGCATGCAAAGCCACCGACCAATCTGTCATTACCGCCACGCTTGCCTTTTCGTAACACCCGCTCACATGATGACCTCATTCGCGACGTCCTGCATCTGTCAGTCATGGCATCACGCAGCTTCAGCACGCGGCCACTCACCCTCTTCAACTCCTTGTACGGGAGGCACACGCAGTTCTGGACCCGCACCTCGTCACCGACGCCGCAGTCCTTGCCGAGGATCGTGATGCTCTGCACCTTGACGCCGTTCTTGATGATGCTCGTCGTGTGGCTGTTGACCGCCATCGGCGTGCCCTCGACGCGCGCCCACGCGCCCACGCGGCTGCCCCACCCGATGATCGAGTACAGCACGCACGCGTCGTGCTTGACCTCAGAATCCTCGAGCACCACCGCCTCCTTGATGCGCACGCCCGGCCCGATGACGGCGCGCGGGCCGATCGACACGTTGGGACCCAGCTTAGCCGTCGGGTCCACCGTCGCCGTCGGGTGGATGAAGACGGGCGGCAGGATGTTGGCGCTCGGCTTGGCCAGCTCGGGCGAGGCCTGCTGCTGCGCCTTTTGCAGATACAGCGCGTTGGCCGGCACCGCCGAGCCGGCCGTCTTGATCTGCCGCCAGAAGTCCTTGGTCTCGTACACGAAAAAGTGCTTCGTGTCGGCCATGTCCGAGAGGATGTCTTGCTCGAGGCGGATGACCTCGTTCTTGCGCTCCTCGTCCTCGTCGTCGTCGTTGTGGAAGACGTAGCTGTTCTCGAGGTTCTCGGACGAGGGGTACGACACGAGGCGCGAGGGGCGGTCGGCGCGGCGCTTGATGGCCGTCTTGATAGAGGGGAAGATGGCGTCCGTGGCGAAGAGGTAGACGCCGCAGTTGATGAGGTTGCTGACGCGCGTCTCGGGCTTCTCGACGTAGTGGAGCACGCGCCGGGTGTGGGCGTCGCTGACGATGCAGCCAAAGTTGGTCGCGGCGTCGTCCGAGACGCGGGTTCCGAGGATGACGGCTTCGGCGTCCTTGTCGTCGAACAGGGCGAGCATCTCGGCGAGGGGGAAGGAGCAGCAGACGTCGGCGTTGAGCACGAACAGGCGGTCGGGTCGCCCCTTGAGGATGGCGTCGCGGAAGTGGTAGAGACCGCCAGCGGTGCCCAGGGCCTCGTACTCGCGGAGGTATTTGATGCTCAGGCCGGGGAACTCCTTGGACGAGTCCTTGATGAAGTCGCGGAACACGGTCTCGTCATAGTAGCCGATGATCAGAACCTCGGAGATCTGTCCATTCGGGATGCGACCAATGGCCGCGAGGCAGTGCCAGATGATGGGGTGGCCGGCAACTTCGAAGAGAGGCTTGGGGACATCGAGACTGAGGGGTCGGAATCGGGTGCCGCGCGAAGGACCTCCGACCTAGACAGACGCAAAGGTTAGCCAGACATCGCCAAGGAAAGAGAGAGGTGTTCAGATGTACCAAGATGACAGCCTTGGTGGTGGCCTCCTGCGCCTTGCCGCGAGTGGGAATCTGCAGGGACATGGTATCGTCGATCGTCGCAGGAACCGGTCTGCAGTTGTGATGGAGAGCGGCGAAGAATGGGGGTCAGCGGCCGGAATCTGGGGAATAGGTGTTCAGGGTCTCGCCGTTGAGTTGATGATGCAGCCAGGTGGAAGACGGTAGGGCGGTGACAGGGGGAGCTTTGTTGGCTGGGCCTCCACCTCGTGCCCCTCGGTTAGTGGGGTACTCGTATTATTTGCGGGCTGAAGTGGAATCTGCAGTATCCTCCTACATCTCCTGTTGGAGCTGCGCTAACTGCGGGAGAAACGGCAGCTGCAGGGGGGAAGCGGGGCTACCTGGATGGTCGTGAGCCTCAGTTCAGCCTCAACACCACACACACAGTATCACCAACGCTGCTCTCATCATTATCATACTGATCGCTGAATATCAAAAAGCATGTGGGTGTGTGGATGTTTGAAGTCGAGATATTGGTGTTTGAAAATAAATGAAGATCTACTGAACCGCAACAAATGAAAGCGCTTCAACGGCGCGTAGGTACCCGAGGCCGATGCCTGGAAACTCCAGGCTTTAGCTTCACCTGGTCCCAAAACCGCTGATATCGCGCGTCCTCCCATCAGACGCCTAACTCCCCACCAACGATCCCTAGCGCTTCTGTCCCAAGCCCCAACACGGCCTCATCACCCGCTGACCCTGCAACACGGACCGCGGCCACAAGGAGTGGATAGAGGCGCAAAAGATGTTTTCGCGTCTCGCACTCGACGTTTGGCGAGTCGGGGATGGCCTCGGGCTGCGACTGGAGAGCGACCAGTGCCTCTAGCAGGCGAAGTAGCTCACGTCGCTGGGAGAGCGGCTGGGGCATTCGACCTCGCAGGGGCTGGTCAGCGATGAAGGCCCGAAGCGGGAGAGCCGCCCTAAGGATGAGGAAAGGCGCCGCAGCTCGGGCGGTCCGCACGTGGAGATTCCTGATCGGTTCGGGTGGAGGATGTGGTAGGGTAAGGACTGGAGGCGGCCATCGAGGGGTCGGCGGCTGGATTGTGATCGATGGCCCCGGGACGTCCTCGTCGTGAGAGGCAACCAGGGCAAAGAGCTCGTCAAGACAGACGTAGCTCATCTTTGATCGCGTTCTCGCAGTCGAGTCAACCGTGCGGCCGTTGCGTGGCTTATAAAGAGCAGAAAGGCCAGCACCGTCCGCGCCGAGAGACGCCTCGCTCGGTGACGGGGCGTGGATTGTGGAAGTGCGGAAGAGACTTTCCGCGTATGCTTTGCGCGTCTTGTCGGGAATCACCTCGGCTCCAAGCGAGGGTATGATGAGCTCCCGGAGCTTGCGGAATGACCTTATATCGAACAGCTCATCGTCGATGACGTCGGCGCTGGCTGGCGCGGCGTCGGTGTCTGCGCTGATGATGCCATCCGCAGCATCAACTATCAACTGCCAAATGTTGGGGATCGTTTCCGTAGGCACATCCAGCGTATGAAGATGAGGAAGTGTCGCTTCCAAAACGGCAAGAGTAGAATCCGTCGCGAGCCTCCAGGGCTGTGTGGACTTGGTGACGATGGGAAAGCGGTACTTGAGTATGATGGCCTTGGAAAGAGCGGATAGTGCTGCAGAGAATGCCCCGCTCGCGTACACGTCGGCGTCGCCGGCATGAGCCAAGATCAATCTTTGCAGTATCGCCATGCTGCCCTTCGACATGGCCACGTAGGTTCGCTTTGATTGTCCACCTTTCGTGACGTCGCGGTTGAACGGTAACCGTACGAATTCTGCGACTTGAGAAATCATGGCAGACGGAACGCCTTCGAGATCGGTACGTATGGTTTTGATGGCCTCTAGCACCTGATTCTGGAGCGGCGTGGTGTACTCGACGTCGTTGACGTAGGCGCCAACTGTCGCTCGTTGCAGTGCCTCTCGGAATAAAGTCAACATTTGGCGGACACGCTCGACAGTTAAGTCCGCGCGGACCAAACGATAAACATCGTGGAATGCACCCACGTATGCGGTCAGGCAGCCTTGGTTGTCAGAGGTTGTGCCGTCATCCCCCGGGGCAACTGGGATGCCCCGTGACCAAAGCTGCCACGCAGAATCTACTGTTTCCTTGCTGAAAGTCGAGTTGTGTTGCTGCTGACCCTGGGCAAGAATTCGACCGAGCGCCTTGAAGGTGGCCGTGCTGACATCGAGGATTTTGAAGTCAAGAAGAGTGGTAAAATGTATGAGGAGCTCCTGCCAGAGGGTATTGAAGGATGGATGCTTTGCCAGAACATCGAGGTATGTAGCCAAAAGCTCAGATATACCATTCAGTACCAGCACTGACGTTCCGTGCCAGTCTTTACGAGCTTCATCTTCGGCGCCGCTACTTTTGGAGGACTGGAGTTCATCTTCAATCGACGAAAGAAGCTTGAAGATGACAAACTTGACGCAAGTGAACCACGCCTCAGGGTTCAAGTTGTCGCCGTACGCATCGAAAATGCGAAGAAGGGTTTGAATGGCACCTTAGTGGGTTAGTCGAGGTGGTGGTGTTAGAAGCGTGTATACATACTATTACGGAGCTCTAACCGTTCGTCTGCTGTGACTGTAGTGAGTCGAAGCAGCAGCAACATCCAGAGGGCTGCGTTGGATGACTTGTGCTTGGGGTTACCTGCAAGCTCAGCCAGGTCAGATACCTTTGCGCCGTCCATCAGACTAGTCGTGATGGACATGGGCTTGTTTTTCCCGGAGAGGAAGTCCGACAAAACCCAAAAGAACGTAACAGTCTATCTCGTTGTTAGCTAAGCCGAATTGAAGGCGTGAGGAATAAACGCACCGTCAATGCGATGTTGAGATCGTCGTCCTGTGAAGAAAACTTATAAAGGGTATCAACGAGGATGAGAAAGCAGTCATTTGGTAGTGAGGTGAGGAAGTCGGAGCAGATTAGCTGCAATGAGCTGAAGGATGATCGAACCAGCTTGGGAGACCTGGTTAAGAGCGTAGCAGTCTGCGCCTCGGAGCCTCTGCGATCATCAGACGCCAAAGTTCTATCCACGAAGATAGACCCGATGATCCCAAACGCAATCTCCCAGCCGCTGACGAGGCTCTCGCCGCAGTTTTCTAGGAGGCTCTTCAGGCCTTCGAGAATGACCTTGTGAATCTCGACGTCTGTCGCATGGCTCGCGACCGAGATGTCGCGATCCTCTTTGTCAAGTGGCCGAAGGGCGTCCCGCAGTGACTCGAGGACTTGAAGCTGGACAGGGCCTCGCTCTTCGGGCTCAAGTGTTGCGGCAACGTTGGCGGATTCAAGAGCCAAGTTCACCAGAATCTCCGCAGCTCTCAGGCGGACTGAGGCATTCGTAGCCGGCGAATTGAGCGTCTGTACGAGCTGGTGTACCAATGGCGCCCAGCCTGATACATCAGGCGGGTACGACAGCAGTCGCTCCGTGTTGATACTTGCAACGTCGCCCAACTTAGCCAGTGCGAACTGGTCCTGCTGGTTTGGCGCAGATGCCCCGGTTGACGTGCTAGACCCTTTGCGATGCTGACCCGTTGGCTTCAGCGTCGCGCCGCTGGGAGGCGACTGCGGCCGGCTCCCTTCATCCTGCTTGTCTTCACTGTCTGTATCCAACAGAGCGCAGATGGCCTCAACAACTTGGATGAATGCATCGTTGGGAAAGTCAACAGTGCTTTCGATCAAGCGCGATGCTGCCGTTTCAACAGCCTTAGTCTCCGAACCGAAGTTGGCGACAAGCGAGTTCGAATCGCTCTCGGATTGGTTATCTTGTCCCCGCGTAGCGGTCGGAGTCCTTGATGGCGTCTTGTGGATGGAAAACAGCACAAAATCAGCTTGCTGCAGTGTCGCCAAGATGATGCGCCATGATGGTCCCAAGGTAGGGCCTAAAGCAATGCCGAGATTGAGCAACGCTCGTAGACAGAGGAGATTTCGGGTAGTAAGAGTAGCACCGCTGGCGTCAACAGATGGTTGACGACCTCTGTCTGCAGCGGAGGGACCCTGGCTCACAAGGCTGTCGACGCTTAGGAGCCCTTTTGCATTGCTAAGGATGCTGTTGTGCGAGGTGCTTGATGCATCAAAGCTAGGTGTGCGAGTGTTGTTACCAGCATTGAGGCACGCTGTGAAGATATTGGGGGGGACGGCGGCTTTCCCCAATGTTGTTAGGAATGCATCTCGAGGCGTCGTCAGCTGAAGTAGGCCTGCGACGTGGGCAAACTTTTGGAAGGCCCTGACTAGGCCGTGGTAGTATTCTGAGTCAAGAGCTGCATACAGAAATGTAGAGCAGGTCGCAAGAATAGCTGGCCAACACTCATCAACAATGGCGGCACAGACCTTGACTTCGGCGTAAAGGGGATGGTCCTCCAGCGTCAACGGGTTACGAGGTACTGGATTCCTCTTAAATGATCCAGCTCGCTCGAGATGGCCTCTTTGGCCGAGAGCATGAGGGGAATCTTCCGAGTTCGGACCGGGTGAGTCTCGGCCAGCATCTTGTTTCGCGACTCGTTTCCGGCTTCGACCTTCCGCCGAGACTGTGAGCGGAAGAATAAACTTGGCCAGTCCCTCCGAGAAGGACGAGATGCAGGACAGGGTTAGGCTGTAGACGTAAGATTCAGGGATGGACGGCGGCTCCGTTTTGTCCAATTGGTCGATACAGGGCACACGCATGTTGCTCCATTGAGAGCTGATTCCGGTGTTTGAGCCTTCGGAACCGACAGAGCTGCTGATTATACCCGTAACCCCGCCGGTCTCCAGCACGACCTGATCAGCAGAGGCGCCAGAGTTTGCATACGGATTGGCCACAGGGACGGTCGACTGATGACTCAGGCCGATGACAGCAGGCTTCTCCGTGCTGATTCGGACAAATGTCGCCGTCAGCGTCTTGAGTATGTCTTTCTCCCCTTCTCTGGCGTCATAGAGCATGAAAATCCGTCTGAGGAGCGCATGCTCAGAGAAGATGCCGCGGAAGACCTCCATGCATAGAGCTCGTTTCCACAGCGCGGTGTCTTGGTCCAGCAGATGAGTCAAAATGTCGAGTGCGTCACCACTTTCAGTTGGCAGGATGTTGAGGTGTCGCCGAAGGAGGGTGTACAGAATGCGTACGAGTCGCACTGAAGTTGCAAAGTTCGGTCTATCCTTCAAGGCGCTGATGATAAAGGGCATTACGCGGCTCTGCAAAATAAAAGCCTGTTCCGGGTGGCTGACGAAGATTGCGGCATGGTTGGTCAAGACCGATTCTATCAGCTCAAGACCAAACGTCTGGGGCAACGCCGAGAACCTGAGATACTCTGGTCGCTGGTTTTCCGTCATGAGACACAAGTCTTTGAAGATCTAGAGAAGTTAGAACGGCGGATCTCGCGGGTTGTTTAGCTGCCTTACCCTGTAGGCGTCGAGGGCAGCTTCCTGAAGCGGGATATCGGCATCGGCTGTGGGAGCCTCGCCTGCGGAAGGGCCATCGCCAGATCCTAGCACACTGTTAGGACCAGCCCATCACATGGCTTGTCTGACCTACGGTCTTCCGTCACCACTTTGTCGAACACAGATACCACAAGTTGCTGTAGCGTGGCAGCTGATGTGTTGTTGACAATGGCGTTCTTGCTAGTCTGCAGAATGAAGCAAATGTTCAAGGCCGTGACGAGCAAATCGCCCTTGACATCTCCGGCGTAGTTCTGCAGGAGAGTGGGAAGAATCTGCAGAATTTTGAGTTGGACGTCGAGTCCAGCAGACGTCGCTTCTCGCAAAGCCTCGAGTGCGTGGTTGAGTTTCCCCCGAGGCAGGGCCCGGACGAGGATCAGTCGCTGAAGACAGACGATGGCGATGGCCGTGAACTTGGCATTCTTGGTGCCACAGGCAATGACGAAAGGGTTAACAAAGTTGGGTCGCTGCGTGAGTTCAGATACGGCCTGCGCCTCGTTGGGTGCCTTGCTGGTAATAGCCTTGAGCTCATCGAGAGCCTTCTCGGCTGCCTGTCGGAGGTCGCTATGCTTTCGTTTGCTCTCCGAGATGAGGTTCGCAAGCTCCGTTGCGAGCAATTGTGTTGTCATCGTGTCATGGGCTAGGTAGATGGATCTTGACCCATCTTCATGACAAGCTGTCTTGGGGCTGCAATCGTCAGATGAATCGCTAATGCTGGGTTGCGTCTAGAGCAACTTGACGTTGGAGCACTGATGAGGCGCGTGGAATGGAAGGAGGTGAGAGCTGTCACCTTGAATGCTGAGTCAGCTGATCCGGCATGGAGGCCAGGTACGTACTTCCTACCCCTGCCACGAAATGTGCCCCGCGGTTGTCCTCTGGATCCAGTTCCAGACTGTTTGTCCCGCGTCAAGCCTGTTGCCCCTCATTAACACCGTCCATCACTGCACCTCAGTTTCTTCCTCGACTTCCACCCAGTCACCTACACGAACGAGTTTTCAAGCGATATTAAGGAGCGACAAAATGAGCGCCAAGGTACCCAGGAATTTTCGTCTGCTCGAGGAGCTCGAGAAGGGCGAGAAGGGCCTTGGAGCAGGTAGCCGCAAGTCTGCAATCCCCTTGGCACGTGGCGCAAGTTAAACTGACGCTGAACCCAGAGGCCTGTTCCTACGGTCTGAATGACGCGGAGGACCTGCTTATGTCTGACTGGAACGGCACCATCCTGGGACCTCCCCACGTAGGTTCTCTGTCCCTATCACCCTATCCTTGGACCTGTGACTCTGCGCATCGACTAACGTGCTTCATCTCGCCCAGAGCGTCCACGAGAACCGCATCTACTCCGTCAAGATGCACTGCGGCCCCAACTATCCCGACTCCCCCCCGACGATCCAGTTCATTAGCCAGGTCAACCTTCCCTGCGTCAACCCGCGCAACGGCGTCGTGGACCCTCAGCAGCTGCCGTGTCTTGCGCAGTGGAAGCGCGAGAACACCATGGAGACGGTCTTGATCGAGATTCGGAGATACATGGCTGCCCCTGCGAACAAGAAGATCCCGCAGCCCCCTGAGGGAGCGACGTACGAGTAGGCCAGTCTTGTCTGTGGGCAAATCTAGGCGTACTACGAGGAGAAACGAATCAATGATCATGAGTTGAAGTACCAGCATAACGGTCAGGCGTGGTATCTTGATGTATTGGCATTTCTAAGGAACCAGGTGTCAACATTTCCTTACTTTGCGACAGTTACCCATACCCATCCAATTTGGCGAGAGACAACACGACGACAAGGATGGAAGCAATATCCAATAATGTGTCTCGGCAGTTGCCATGGCCGAACACCAATAAGCTACTGATAAGGTCGTCTCCGTACAACCGTGCATGCTGACGCAAACAGCTGGTGGATATCATGAGGCCATCTCAAGCGTACAAGGGAAGCCCCGTAGTAGATTGCTGCTGCTATAGTCCGCTGTTTTGCACGTAGATAATTACGGTGCGGCCAGGCTTCGCTATTGAATTAGGGGAGGGAAGAGGCGATACTTCTCTGCCGTATCTAGCTTCCTGGCAAAACCTGAGGGCATCTCAATTGTTGGACAACAAAGGAATTGACGGTCGAGAAATCAGGACATAGCTGTACCACGACGGGCGTCGGCCGAGGCTGCGAGGGAGGAGCTGTAGATCGGCGGTGTTAGGTGTTGAGTGCTAGTCAAGGCGAACGGCTAATATTCGGGTTGTCCCCTCCAGCTGTCGCAGCCCCGATTTTTCCCTTGTCATGACACTCAAGACAGCTAGGAACGTGCTCCCGCTGACCGTCGCCTAACATCTCAGCTTTGCGATCGCCAATGCAACAAATATGGCCTCGGCAATAACCAAGGCGGCCCTCACCCCGCCCCTCCGACGGGCTCTGCTCCAGTCGAGGAGCTTCCAGACGAGCTCGCGAAACCTCATCCCCTCGACGTTCGGTGCCGGCGCTGGAGCTTCCGGCGTCCCGTCCTACTTTCAGAAGCCCTCGCTCCCTGCCAACACGGTCATCCGGTTCGTGCCGCAACAGACAGCATGGATCGTTGAGCGCATGGGAAAGTTCAACCGGATTCTCGACCCTGGACTTGCCGTTCTCGTTCCATTCATCGACCGCATCGCATACGTCAAGTCGCTGAAGGAAAACGCCATCGAGATCCCCAGCCAAAGCGCCATCACTGCCGACAACGTGACGCTCGACCTCGATGGTGTGCTCTACACGCGCGTCTTTGACGCCTACAAGGCCAGGTAATTCCTCAGCAGCTTGACCTGATCTTCTTGTCACCCCCCTGCTGACATGTTGCTCTCCAGCTATGGCGTCGAAGATGCTGAATACGCCATTTCCCAGCTCGCGCAGACAACAATGCGCTCCGAGATCGGTCAGCTGTCCCTCGACCACGTCCTCAAGGAGCGCGCCGCTCTCAACACGAACATCACCGCCGCCATCAACGAAGCCGCCCAGGCATGGGGCGTGACCTGCCTGCGTTACGAGATCCGCGATATCCACGCTCCCGACGGCGTCGTCGAAGCCATGCACCGCCAGGTGACGGCCGAGCGTTCCAAGCGCGCCGAGATTCTCGACTCGGAGGGTCAGAGGCAGTCGGCCATCAACATTGCCGAGGGTAAGAAGCAGAGCGTCATTCTCGCGTCCGAGGCCCTCAAGGCGGAGCAGATCAACCGCGCGTCCGGTGAGGCGGAGGCCATCTTTATGAAGGCCAAGGCTACGGCGGCAGGCATTGAGGCCGTGGCAAAGAGCATAGCTGAGGGCGAGGAGGCCGCGCAGGGTGCTGTCAGTCTGTCCGTTGCGGAGAAGTACGTCGACGCCTTTGGCAAGCTGGCCAAGGAGAGCACGGCGGTCGTGGTGCCCGGCAACGTGGGCGACATTGGCAGCATGATTGCCACGGGCCTCAGCGTCTACGGCAAGGTCAGCCAGACGCAAGCGAGGACGGTGGCGAAGCAGATTGTCGCCAACGAGGGCGAGGACGAGGCGAATGCGGAGGCCGAAGCACCTAGGAACCTGAAGAACACAGTCCTGGACAGCTTTGACAAGGCGGCTGGCCGGAGCTGATTTTGTCGGCGGTCGGGAGCATTGATCAGCGACAAGGCGGGTGTTCGGAGCGATCAACGAAGATGTTTGGATTGGAGGGGAACTCCAGTTTCGGGCTGTATCAATCATGTGCTGTACATTACCAGGCCCCCTTTACTCATTTAAGATGGGTGGCATACCCGCAAGGTTTACTCGCACGGAGATTCAATGTGCCATGATGCTTTCTTTGGACTGACTTTGGTATTCGAAGCTTAAGCTCCTCGTCCTAGGGAACGCTTGACAGGCAGCTACAAGACCAGTAGGCAAGAGTAGTGTGGGTAGTACTTGCACTTCTAGGCAGGCTTTAGAAGGGTCGAGCTCTTTCCTCTTCTCGGTTCGCAATCAGCATTGGAAAGGTCGAATTATACACCGCGGGCAAGCCCGCTTGCTTGCTACTGCCGTTCACATGGCCGGCACTAAATATCTTCCCCTCCCCCTTCCTCTTGCTTCCCTGATGGTCTGTTTCCATCTGGAGCAAATCTCTTCTGCCATCCCTCTCGCTTCTCTCCTTTCCTTTAAGACGGCACGGTATGCTTCTCGTGCTCTATGCCCATCCCCCACAATTACAATATTGTTGATGACTTATAGGAAACATGTGGGTGTTGTACATGGACGCCGTCGTATGAAGATCGTTATATCCCCGCCAAAGATGCCAAACGGGCCTCCGCCACCGATCCCGTTCGTATGCTTTCACCTCTGTCCAGCTTTCTTCAACCAAGCTGCAGGGTTTTCGACAAAGGAAAAAAAAAAGAAAAAAAGAAAAAAGGTCCTGATCCAGGGGTATCAAAGAAGTTGCTCACTCGCGAGAATCGACTCCTCAACCGTCATCTCCCCACCATCCAACCTCAGGCCCAGCTCGGCCGACAGCACTCAATCGGACGGCCTTCTTCCTCCCCAAGTCAGGCACGTCCAGCGCCATCGACGACATGATACGGTTCTCGGTGCTACTCTCCTCATCATCGCCGACCATGTTGGCACGCTCAGATCGCGCAAGCGGGCTCTTCAGCTTGCTGGCGGTCGAACTTCCGGGACGACTCGTCTCGCCTGCTTTTCTCCGCTGGCTGCTGGCTCGGCTGCTCGACCACTTTTCGGCATCGGTCCTGCGTCGACCATCGTGGGAGTAGAGGTAGTCTTCGCTGGGTCTGTCCTCTTCGTCACTGCCAGCGTCGAAGTCCATGAAGTCGCTCAGGTCGGGGCTTGGTTCTGCTTGATCCATCGAAGTCACATTTCGTTTCGGCCTGTCGAGGTACAACAGTACACGCTCGTGCCTTGCGTCGTCGTTTTCTGAAGGTGAGTCGTCTCGAACGAATCTGGTCTTCTTCGAGTTGCTGACCTTGGATGCAGTCGCAGAGCCGCTGCGCGAGGACGATCTTGTTGCAGTACCGCTCGAGCTGTGCTGACGATACCCGTTCTGCTTTACAGTGTTGGACTCCCTTCTCTTCTCCGAGCCACGAGTGTCAAGCTTGATCGTACCGCTCGACGTCCCAGAATCCTGATGCCGCAGCGTCTGAGACGGCTCTTGAGAAGCAGACCCCCTGATCGTCGCCTGCGAGGAGCTGTGCTTGTGCCCATGAGCGTTGGCCTGTTGGCTCTCGCCCTCAAACTCAGCCATCAGAGTTTCCCGCATCATGGCGCGCTTCGAGCGGAGTGCAGCGAGCAGCATCTGTTCTTGGCGTGTGACGGCCATCAACCTTGGATTCTGGCTGCTGCTTGCATCAATGGAGGCTTCGGGCTCGACGCAGAAGTCCACCGACGTGGGACTCAATGGGGGCGTTGGCTGCTCTCCGGAGCGCATCGAGGGCTTTCTTGACGGCTGCTTCTCCTCGGCAGAGCCGCGCGGCTCGCTGGCCAAGGACTGGGCAGTGGAGGCCACCGGTCGAACCTTTACTGCTTTCGCTTCCTTCACTTCAAATCCGAGCTGCGCTTGCCAATCAGAGTTCGTTGTTGAGGTTGAGAGAGTTGAGATTCGGGATGATGCCCGGCTTGAGGGCGATTGTTGCTGCTGCTGCTGCTGCTGCTGCTGCTGCTGCTGTGGGACGCCTCTGTGCAGTGAGCTCATCCTTGGGTTCACAGCTGTGGGTTTCAGAGTGGGGGAAGACGTAGGAATGGTAAGATATGTTGGTGTTAACGCGAAGCTCGCGCGCTTGGCCGCTTTCTTCTCCGGACCGCTCGCCACCGACTCGCCACGGGATCTGACAGACTTTCTCGACGTGGATTTGGGGCTCGTGGGCGTGTCTCTCGATGCCCGCCCGAAGCTGGATACGGACTGGGTCGATCTTGAAGCAGTCTCGGCGAAGCTGTCATCTTCCTCCGAGTCTGAAGACAACGACAAAACACTCCGCTCTTGCCGGTCAGAATCAGGCAGGCTCTGGTTTGTGTGTTTTGAAGCCTTCGAGGTCTTGGTGTGACGGCTCGACACGCTGGCAAAACTCGAGGCGTAATCGTTGTCGGAAACAGGGAGCTGGGGTCCGGACGACGAAGTACGAACGTATTGTCCTGTGGCATTCGCCTTTGCACTCTGCTTGTCATGGCCCGCCGATTGCGGTTCTCGGATAACAGGGTTCGTAAAGCTGTTCCGCGGGTATGATGGGGACCTGAGGGGCGTCGGTCCCACGGGTGTTGACGGGAAATCTGGTATGTCCATCTTATCCTCCTCCCCTTCCGGCGAGTCCATAAACTGGCGGAAAGAAGCCTGCTCGTAATGATCGTACAGGTCTCTGGGCGAGTTCAGTCCTTGGCCATAACTCTGTTGGCTGCTCGACCCAGTCCTTGGACGTTGCGGGGCCGCGATTTCGGCAAGTCGTTCCTTTGTCGGTTTCTTCAACAACCTCTTGCTGTCTCTCTGCAGGTCCGGGGACGATATTACGGGGGAAATTGAGGCGGTTGATGGAGACTTCGTTACGTAGTCATGTCCCAGCATGCTGCGTGGTGAAGGCTCGGTGTGGTGACTTTCCCGGCGGTGTCGGCCGGGTAGGAGATGCGACAGATCCAATCTGCTTGGACGTTTGGATTTCGACGTGGCCGAAGCTGAGGAGCTGACGTTCCCACCACCGTCCACATCCAGCAGAGCGTTCGCCTTGGAGGGCAGCCCTTTGGCCATGGCGGACGCCGACGTCTGCTGCGAAATGGACAGAGGCATCTTGGCCTTGTCGTACCACGATCTGAGCGTCGAGTTGGACTGTCGTCGCCTGAGGCTCGACGTCTCCGACATCATGTCCCTGGCCGTGCCATCGCCCTCCGGCATCCTCGAATTACGCCCTGATCGCAGATACGCCGGTACTGTTTCCGACTCCAACTCCCACCTCGTATTGCTCCGACCATTTCCGCCGTATTCCTCCTCTTCGCCAACGGTCTGCAGCGCCCTGTCATTCGTGTGGTAACTGGTTGTGGCGGTACTCTCGGAGATGGATATGCTGATCCCCGAATTGGACATGTCGTCCCATTGTTTCGGTGCGTCGATGTTGAGCTCGGCCGTGCCCAGGATCTTCTGCGCCTTCGACATAGGCCCCGAGACAATGGGCCCGATGCCTGGTTTATGCTTCTTCCCCGGGAGGGGAAATGTGAACTTGGAGGTCCTCCCCATCGTGGCGGTCAGGTTCGGGGCGGTGCGATGTGTGCCTCCAAGACCCTCTGTTCAGATGTCAGCTCTGCAGTAAAAGAAAAGACCATCGAGTGCAGACCACTCGTTCGTTTCAACTCTGAGCGGCATTGGACTTTCATAAGAGAGAGACGGTCTCGGCTGTGGTGGGAGGGATTACCTGGTCGAGCCTGTCGGGGGGCCGTGGGCTATTGATTCACCCAATCTCGTGGAACACAACACTCCACCTCCATTCGGCGACGAGTTGGGATTTGATGTGCAGTCGGTCAGTCGGTGCTGTGGCCGCGGAGTGTCGTGGTCGAAGACGAGTGGGTGCAAGTTGGTTGAAGAGTCGGTGAAATCGAAATGTCTCACAGGACCATTTCTTCTGCAGATCGACGAGCGGGCTGAACAAAGAAATGGAGAGGCGCGCCGTCGCACAGGATAGCTATGGAGCTAACGGGTAATACACCACCGGCAAACCACGGGGCGATTCAGCTCTCCACCTCAATGCCGAATCATCAGACGGGACGGAGAAAAGCAACCAAAAGGCCTACGAGGAAAGAAGGGCGGCAGTACCTCTGCTCTTCAGGAAATCCACGTGGCGCGAGGAACAAGAAAGGGGGATCGGGTTGTGAGGCAGTTGGCTGCAGGTTCATCTCCAAGCCGGCACAAGCACGATGATATGGGAGGGGGGACATGCGGTCCTTCCAGCATGTTGACGTCTCGCTATGACGGCCAACCTGAACCTTACATATTGGGGCCCTTGGAGCCTTGGGGGCACACGTCCCTACAGTCCTGCTCCCTCGTGTCCCTCCTCCGTCTTGTTGCCCCCCTCGAGCCCTCCAACCCCCGTCCTGCCACCAGATCCGGCCGGGAAGTGCCTGACTTGCAGAGAGAGAGTGGGAACAACCGTACCTTGTGCAGGGGGGTGGGAGGGACGACGCACTCTCGGACCCCTGCACAGGTCTGTGTGAGTGGGAATCTGAGCAGAAGGGGATAAGCGGGACGAGTTCGATGCCGACCCACTGCCCGCCGGGGAACCCTTCGCCTGGAAAGCATCGTCGGAGGGCTGCGAACAGCCGGTTACGACGCTGGTACTTCAGCTGTAGATGCCGGGACTGGCTAGCTGTGACGCCATGGTTCTGGCGGCGTTTGCTGTGCTGGATTGTACGCCCGAGCGAGCGAGGTACGACGTGGGAGAGGCGTCGGTTCGCAATGCAAACCGACGACCACGCTGTCTGTTCATTTGGTTCGCCCACAAGCAGCGCCCCTTAATGATGATGTGCAGGCTATTATCATGGACAGGGGCAGAGGAGCGACCTGCCAGCGAAGCCGAAGGCCGCCCCTGCCGAAACGATCTCGTGCACAGTTGCAGCAGCCTTGGCAGGCGTCGAATGAGGACAAGCCAGCTGAGCTGGTCTTTGTTGAGGGGCCTGGCAGGCGGAGGGACGTCTCGGTTCACGCTATTGCGTGTCCATCTCGGCTGGCAATGGGCGCAGGCAGTAAAAGTATACGGTATCATCGGCGGAGATCATGGACAGCCACTAGCATCAGCAGAGAAAACCCCAGCTTCCCGAAGATGGAAATGATGGGATCCGCCTGCAGGGGTGCGAAGTGGATGGATTTCAGGCCAGTCGACCTTTTGCGCAGACATTGTAATGATCCATTACCATTACCCGCCTGGCAGGGAATTCCATTCAAGGGCCGCTGGAAAGGGAGGAGAAGAGAGAGCACAGGCAGGAAGGTTCGGCATCACGGCTGGCTTTGGATAGCTTCTTGCCTCGTCCCAGCCGCCACCTGTGTGAGGCGACCAGGGCAGGGCAGGGCAGGCAATGGAGAGCATCAAGCTCATCACACAACGCCCAGGCCGGCGGGGCCGTCTCGGGCATCCACAGCCTTCGTTCGCTCGATGTCTCAGGAACCTGCCAGGCACCATCCAATGGAGAAGGTCCTCCGTCTGGAGGACATCAGACATCGTCAACGACACGATGTGCTCGTGAAACGGGTGGGCTTTTCGCACTGCAGCACGCGGGGGCCGGCGGGCCAGATCGGCGGGCAGAACTCGCACGTCTCACCAGTCACCACGACGATCCTCACCGTGCTGTGCCGTGCCTCATCCGAGGCATCGCGAGCTTCAGATGGAGCCGATGTGAAGACGAAAATTTTCTGAAGGGGGCCAAGTCGAAGGAGCGCCGACCGCATTTGGCCCATTTCCCTTCCATCTTGACTCGGCGTCGGCTTGTTCTGCCACAGGCCAAGCCAAGCCAGGTCGGGCCAGGCCAGGCGAGCGGGCTTCTTCCCTCGGTCTTCTAGGCTCGGGGGAGGCTTGATGGGGCTCGTGGGCGGGGAGTCCCAGTGATCTGGAACGAGCAGAAGCAAGCACTCGAACAACGACGCTGCGGCCGCCGTGGCCGAACAGCTCACTCGTTCGGCAGA
Organism: Verticillium klebahnii; assembly: GCA_002851715.1. Lineage (NCBI taxonomy): Eukaryota > Fungi > Ascomycota > Sordariomycetes > Glomerellales > Plectosphaerellaceae > Verticillium > Verticillium klebahnii. The sequence goes on along the minus strand of NMXL01000001.1, from coordinate 288,688 downwards.
GAGACATTGAGCCTCCCTTGGGCCTCTCTCTCTCCCTCTCTGCGATATGGGCACGCGTCTACCATGTCTCGCCGCTGCCCAGTCTGCTGACAGGAGAGATGGACCGGCTCACGGACTGCACCTGTAGGGAAGGGAGACAACAAACACTGGATGGCAGATTGGCCATCAACCGTCCCTCGGACTCCCGCGCTCTCAGACCTCCCGACGCCCCATCGCCATCATCCGCAGGGCGAGTCGTTCCTCGCCAGCGCCCTTGAAGTTTGACTCATGCAACCGTTCGTGGCTGGTCGTTCCCCCTACCACTCGGTCGCTGGGCTTCCGGGAAGTGCACCAACAGAGCTCACTTTCTTCGGACTGGTGCTCCGACCGACCATCATCCGCTCGTTTTCTCGACTCGTTTTCTCGACTCGTTTCCTCGATTGCAACGGCGGCGGCGGCGGCGGCGGCGGCGGCGAAGGCGAAGGCATCAAAATACGGGGTTTCAGGCCAGATGAAGGATGCACGCCTTGCAGGTGGCTGCAAATCGGTCTGCGGCCTACCCACCGCCCTGTGCTGTCCCTGTACGAGGACTGTACCAGCACGCCTGATCCAGGGCGAGGTGTGATTTGCATGTGCATCGGCTGGCGTCTTTGGGGGTCACGCAACCCAGCCAAGGAGCCAGCCCCCCCAGCCAGCTCCCATCCCCCTCCACGACCATGACCGGGTAGGGTCCCTGGCCCCCTGCCACCTCCCCGCCGCCGCCAACGAGTGCTCTGCGCTTTGGAAGCTCGGGGGCGCACGATGGACAGCTGCAAACGGTAGGGATCAATCGGCTCACAAACTATCCAATTCAATAGCGCGCCAGAGGAGATGGAGAGCCCGCTTCCGTGATGCGGTTTCTTGGCTCCATCTGGTCCGGGTGTTCTCATCACCATCCGGGGAGACAGCACAGCACAGCACAGCACAGCACAGCACAGCACAGCACAGCACAGCACAAGCTGGGTTAAGAAAGGGGCCATCCGATGTCGTGCTGCCAGCAGTTGGCCACGGCGCAGAACCGCCCTGGCTGTCAGGTCAGGTGAGGGAGCACGATCAACGAGCCAGCATGAGCACGAGCACGAGCACGAGCACGAGCACGTCCCCATCCCATGAACCCAAGCTCTGACTTGTCTGGAACAAGCGCCATGCTCTTCTGCCCTTGGCCAATACTGGGCGGGGACCATGAGCAGGAGATGATGGAGATCATGGTCGCTAGTGAGCCTCCGCCCTGGCCGCCTCACTCGCGGGTCGCCAGCCAGATCGGATGGATGTCACTTGTCTATCACGACCATGCACGGGCATCAAAGTGGATGACGACCCAGCCTGCTCATGGCTCGAGGTGCACTTTCGGTTCCCTGCCTATCTCATTCGCGAACAAACGCTGGATCGAGAGACATGGGGGACGATTCAGCTTGGGCCCCGAGGGGGGCACATCACTAACCGATGATCGATCTCGTCTCTTCCAGCGCGCTGGGCTTGTCCTCGTCCTCCTCCTCGTCCTCCTCTTTGTCCGACGGTTTTCGGGCATTTCGGGCACCTGGCGAGCCGGCCACCAGTTTCCTGATATGCCCTGGCTCACCTGTCCTCGTGATCGCCTTGGACCTGAACCAGGTCGGAACGCGTGCGGGGTTCTCCTCTCACCACTCACCACTCGCTGACGCGAGGCCTGCTAGTCGAACTTGTCTGGGTCCCTAGCCACAGGCGGAAGGGCTCAAGCCATGTAGCCAGCCCCGTCGGCCCTCGGGGCAAATGGGTCTCGGATTGCGGCCGAAGAATCCTGCGCCTGTCTCCCAACCCCGACACATGCGTGACTCTCGCCCACTCGTCGTTCCCGGGGACTCTTCAGCGGAGGAAGAAGCGCGCACAAACGACTCCGTCCTCCGACCGACATGGAGAATGACAACGGTCCCGGGCCCGGGCCCGGCGGCGGGGCGGCCGTAAACACAGGCATGGGTATGAGCATGGCCACGGGTTCCCCCGATCAACTGAATGAAAACGCCAATGACGACGTCGCCGCCTCCGAAGCCGCGCTCGCCTGCAACTGCTGTCGCAAGCGCAAGCTGCGGTGCTCTCGTGAGGTGCCGACCTGTCAGCAATGTCGCAAGACGGGTGAGTAGACCCGACGATCGTCATCTCATCGGCCATTGCCCCCCCCCCCCCCCCCCCCCCCCCCCCCCCCCCCCCCCCCCCCTCCTCTTCGTGACGCAGGACTGAACCTAGCTGTGCCCCCAGGAAGCGAGTGCGTCTATGAGACGAAGAGGGCCAAGCCCGGCATGAAGGCTGGCGCCATTGAGAACCTGCACAGACGACTCGGTAAGACATCTGCCCTCCGACTCGCATTGGGATCAGCTCGCTGATGAACGGCTGGGGCTTCAGACGCCCTCGAACGCACCGTCAGCCAACAGGCCACGCGGCCGGATCGTGACCCCCCCGGCGCCGGAACCGCCGCTGCCTCTTCTCTCGGCACCCCGTCTCGCGATGCGTCACATCACGACGCCGACCGAAGCAGCGCCTACGGTATCCTGTCTTTCTTCGCCAAGGAGCTCCAGCGATTCAACGAGAGGCCCGACGCCGCCCCGGCGCAGCGGCCGCACTATGAAGAGCCCCGGCCGGCAGTGAGCACGAAGAGGCGACGCGCCGACAGCAGCGAGGACATCCGTGGTCCCATCCGCCTCAGCGCTCCGTCGCTGCCTGACGGGCAGGTGCTGGATGCCGTCCTTCGCGCCTACTTTGCGCACGTCCAGCCGTGGATTCCCATGATCCATGAGGGTAGGTTTCGTCGGCGGCTGGCAGACCCTGAGGACCATCACCAGTTGCACGTCATCCTGCACTCCATGATCCTGGTGGCATCGCGATACATCGAAGATGCCGACACGGCGGTGGCCCTGACTGCCCCGTACGAGAAGCAAGTGCAGGTCCGAGACTGGATCGTGGCCCAGGCGATGAAGGACCTGTCGGTGGAGAATCTCCAGGCACTCACCATGATCGCATTCAACGATGTACGTCTGGGCCTGCAGTCCCGCACAGGTTCGGTTACTGACGAGCTCTTCAGATTGGCAATGGAGAAGGATCTCAGGCCTGGTCGCTCATCGGGTCTCTCACCCGGACCGTTGAGTATCTCCAGCTGACCATCGAGAACGAGGACACGGAGCGGCCTTCGCTGTCGCAGCCGTTTGCCACACTTGCGCCGGCGCAAGACTGGACCGAAACGGAAGAGAGGCGGAGGGTGTTCTGGAACGTCTTCAACCTGGACCGACTGTGCTCCGTCACCATGGGATGGAACACGAGCCTCACGTCGGACGACGTCAACCGACGCCTACCCTGCGACGGCATCACATGGCGGAAGGAGGATCCGGTGCAGACGCCGTACTTTGGCATATGGGACAAGGGTGCCGGCCGGATTGGGAACCCCATCGCTTTCTTCCCCTCGCACTACGTCGCGCCGTCGCATGTCAAGGACGAGGAGAACCAGACCCCTTCGGACGCCGGGACCTCGCCCGGCGGACCGGCCACGGCCATCGACATGTCCGCCGTCGGCGCCTTCGCCTACAGCGTCGAGGCGACCGAGTCGTTGAGCCGCGTCAACTCGTACTTTCTCCAGCAAAAGGTCAACATGAGAGACCACCGCGACCTCACCAGCTGGCTCACACGGTTCAAGGAGATGGATCTGCGCCTGGTTCACTGGAAGATGTTTCTGCCTCAGAAATGGAAGGCCAACATGGCGCGACAGTCGTCTCGCATGGATCCCAACCTGACCCAGGCCCACGTCACACACAACGCCTCCATGATCCTCCTGCACCAGGTCATGGCCTTCCCTCCGCCAGAGTGGACGTTCCGAAACCGCCTCCCCAGCATTCTCAGCGAAGACACGTGCAAGGCCGCCGCCGTCGAAATCGCGACCATTACGCAAAACTACCTGAAGAACGCCCCGCCAACCGTGCCCGTGGCCAGCCTGTTCGCCTTTTGCATCTACGTTGCCGCCAAGGTGCTCCTGTCCAAGTGGCGCTACACGACGAGGGAGAGCCTCCCGCCCGACTTCTGGTCCCTAGTGCAGAGCCTGGACGAGATGGCCCGCCGCTGGGTCGGCCCTCACGGCCTCGACAGCGGGCGTGTCTGTCTCGCGGCCAAATACTCGCAGAAACTGACACAGTTCCACCGCCGGTGCGTGCAGGACGAGCACTTCCGGATCAGCGGGCTGGGCTACACGAACGAGATTGATCACAGCGTCCACAAGACGTCGTTTCTCGCCGTGCCGGCGGAGGAGGCGGCGGCGGCGCCAGGGTACGACGAGACGATGAAGGCACTCAACAGCGAGCCGTCGACGGGGTCCAGCACGCAACAGCTCGCGACCCCGACACCACACGTCGGACAGGCGTCGTCAGGGTTCCGGCCCCCGCCGCCTCCTGTCGCATATGCGGGACAGACCGGGATGCAGATGGGATTCGCGCCCGGGCCGGGCGGGCTCCAAGCGTCACCGCTAGGAGCTCCAAACATGGGGGCCGTGCCCCGGCCGCCGCTGTATCACAGAGGCAACTCCGGGGGTGCGGAGATGGGGGTGATCGACCAGGCGTTTGTGAACCAGCAGTATATGGACATGGACCGTGTCATCAGCTACGACGACGGCATGTTTGGGACGGAGTACGAGGGCGGGGGCTGGTGAGGCGTCTGGTCCGGTCTCGTGGTGGACCCTGTCGGTCTGTATTGGTATATATCTCTCAAGCATGGCCCTCCCAGCCCTCCTGGGACGGATAGATAGCTCATGTTTAGTTCATTCATGTGTTTACTTTTGTTTACTTCCTTTCATTGGGGGCCTTCTGGTGTTCGGCCCGCGCTCAGATGAGGCCCATCTTCATCAGCCTGTTCCCAAACTCGACGAGGTAGTAGTCGCCATACACCAACCCGTGGTCTCGCAACCTTCGCAGGGCCTGCTCGTTGTTGTTGGCCGTGCCGTTCTTGAGGATGCCGTCAAAGGTGCGCCCCGGCACGACGTCTTCGACCGGAATGATGGCGGCGGCGGCGGCGGCATCCCCTCCCGGCGGCCGTCGTCCGTCTTCGTCGCCGTCTGAACGCGGCGCGAAGCGCGCCTTCTCCTGGGCGAGCGACAGGTCGAGCGTGTCGCGCACGATGCGTATCGCGGCCTCGAAGAAGTGGCGCGAGAGCTCGTGTTTGCCTATGGCGACCAGGCTCTGTGACAGGATGAGCAGGCCGTTGGCGGCGATGACGCCGGCCGACGTGTCGCGCACGGGGGCGGCGTCGTCCTCGACCGGCGCGTCAAAGTCCCACAGCGGCACGTAGCGGCCCACGGGCGAGCGGGAGGCCGCCGCCGGCACGGCGACCTCGACGCAGGGCGGCGCGTCGTCGAGGCGCGCGAGGAAGTACTCGGCCAGGCCGCAGGCGGCGGCCAGGAAGACGGGGTCGCGGGTCCAGGCGTAGGTCTGGGCGTAGCCGAGAATGGCCCAGGCCTGGCCGCGGGACCAGGTCGAGGTGTCGGCGTGGCCCTGGGCGGTGCGGTGCCAGCGCAGGGCGCCGGTGGCGGGGTCGAGGTTGGCGAGGTGGTGCGTCGAGAACTGGGGGCCCGCGTACGCGTTCCTGGGGAGGGGACGGTGCCGCCGGCGGTGGCCCCCGTCCGCCGGCGGCGGCGGCGGCGGATCCTCGCGGCGGAGGTGGGTGCGGAGGAGAGTGCGGGCGTGGGACGTGGCGACGGCGGCGAGGTCGGGGCGGGCGGCGTGCGCGGCGGCGTAGTACAGGAGGTCGAGGTTGCAGAGGCTGTCGACTATGACGAGAAGGTTGGCCGACTGGTCGGTCACGGTGATGTCCTTCTTGCGGAGGACGTCCCAGCTGCGGATGGCCGCGGCGCCGGGCACGTAGCGGGAGGCGAGGCTCTCGGCGGCCGTCGTGATGGCGGCGAGGCTCCCCCGGTCGTGCGTGAGCTCCCACGTCCGGCGCAGGGCGGGCATGACGATGAAGCCGAGGTCGTGCGTGTCGGTGCGGGCGGCCATGGCGTGTAGCGGCGCAGACCAGAGACTTGTCAGACGCTGGAGCGCAGCGCGGACGTCGGCCGGCCGTCGAGAGGTGCGGATGTGCTCAGGGTGAATGATGGAGCGCTCGAGGAGAGCGGCGAGGTGGCCGGGGAAGAAGCCGCAGGTCCAGAAGTCCGGCTCCCGGAGGGCATAGGTGCCCGTGTTCGACCCGGACTGCGGCACCGTCTCCGGGAAACCGGCCGGAGTGGCTTCGGCATCTGGCGAGGAGGATGAGGAAGGGGAGGCGGTAGATGGGGCTTGGCTAAGCGAGCGATACGCGACGCGGATGGCCTTGGCTGTGACGTTTTCATCAAAAAGCTCTGGTAGGTATGCCGCGAGGTTTTGTGCAGCCGCCGCCGCCGGTGCTGGACTTGATGGCGAGGAACTTCCCGGTGCCGAGGACATGGAGCCGTCTGAGTCCGGGGTACTCTGTGAGGATGTTTCTGTCATGCCGAGGTCTTGCTCTCCCAAGCCGTGAAGACGGACCGGCAATCGTGCCCAGGGAGAGGTTGGAGGTGAGGCCCGAAAAGTGCTGTTCCCTAGTGCAAGCCGAAGTGAGGAGGACGAGTTAGCGTCTGAGGCGCTCGTGGCGCCTGAGTAGATCTTGATGAGTCTAACACAATCAAATCATCTTAGACCCGATCCCTGTAAAGCAAATCTTGTGATGCTGGAGCAAAAGCAAAGAACCGCCAAATCGACGGCGACAAAACGACGTTAGACAAGCCCGCCCTCGCTCCTCTCTTTTCCGTATGGACCCTTCTCGGGGTTTTGCATTTCCGAGTGCGCTTCCGACCAACGGAGCATCAGATAAGAAATGCTTGTCACGTCGACTGTCATGCACAGAGTCCCAATGGGGCATCGATGCCCCTTTTTCCGACACGCTTCCCCCGAGCCGCCTGATTCCCGCCCTGACAGCCCCAGATCTCCCCACGCGACAGGTTGTGACTCGCAGATTTTTCTGGGTCCATCACTCTTCAACAGAAGAATGCCGATCCAACCCTGAACACCTTGCCTGCCCCGTTCGGTCAGCATCGGTGAGACCACGATCCGTGCCGTGCCGTGCCTCTGACGTGCGTGTCCCGAGCTGGAAGGAAGGCGGCCTATTCATTGCGAGCGTGCCGTGCGACGCGCGGTGCGGTGTTGCCCGCCACTGAGCAACGACGTTTGGTCGAACATCCCTCAATCTTTACCACGCCACGAAGCCCCGGGAAGCCCGTCGGACTTTGGCACGGCCCATCAATTGCCGAAACGGGCCTCGCCGGCACAGGGTGAAGCCACTGCTGGGTATTTGGCCCATTGCTACCGCCCGCTGCCGCCATGGCGGACGCGAACCGAGTGAGCGGCGATGGATCCGGCGCCAGCAATACCGACGATGCCAAACCCCAAACCGCTCAGACGTCTTCAAACAAGACGAATGACACCAGCAGTCTGCCGGCTGTGAGTTCATCGACGAACAAGCCAAAAACCAAGTCGCTCTGGGTTGCCTGGGCCTACATGTTCGACTGGTATCCGAGCCACTACTCCAAGGAAGAGAAGCGCCTATTGCGAAAGCAAGACTGCATCATCCTGCCCCTCTGCTGCCTCATGTGTAAGCTCCTTTCACTCGTGACTTGTGTCGCGCTCCTAACAAGCGTCAGTTTTCCTCAAGTGGCTCGACTCCTCCAACATCTACAATGCCTACAACTCGGGCATGAAGGAGGACCTCAACCTCCAAGGCAACCAGTACTCTCTCTTCGGCACCTTTTACAACATTGGCTATCTCCTCTTTGAGATCCCCTCGACCCTCCTCATCTCCCGCCCTCGCGTCTCTCGCTATTACCCGCCCACCATGGAAGTCCTCTGGTCGGCCCTCACCTTCGCGCAGTGCCGCCTCCGCAACGAGCGCGACATTTACGGCATCCGCTTCTTGCTCGGCGTGCTGGCCACGCCCGCCGCCTCGGGGTCGCTGTACCTGCTCGCGAGCTGGTACCGCGCCGACGAGCTGTTCAAGCGCGCCGGCGTGTGGTACGTCTCAAGCAACGCCGGCAGCATGGCCGGCGGGTACCTGCAGGCGGCGGCGCACGCCGGGCTCGACGGCGTCGGCGGCATGGCCGGGTGGCGCTGGCTTTTCGTCGTGGACGGGAGCATCAGCTTGCCGATCGCCGTGGCGGGCTACTTTCTGTTCCCGGGCCTGCCGGCGAGTCCGAGGATCTGGTGGCTGAGCGAGGCGGAGCAGACGCTCGCGAGACGGAGGATGAAGGACGACGGCGTCAGGGAGAGCAGCAAGATTGGGAGGAAGATGCTGAGGAGGGTGTTTCGGCACTGGCACTTTTACGTCGCCGTCTTGACCTACATCTTGTGAGTTGCCGGACGGAGGACGAGACGGCTTCGACGCGGCGAACGGATTTTCTGACCATTTTCGCAGCTTCCAGTGCACGTCGTACGTCTCGGGCCAGATGATCGTCTGGCTGAAGTACGAGGCCGACACGCACGGCACGTGGACGGTGGCCGAGATCAACATCATCCCGACGGGCGTGCAGGCGGTTGCCATCACAGCCGGCATCCTGGCGACGTCGCTATGCATGGTTTATCCCATCTGGGTCGTCGTCTCGGCCGTGGCGTCCATCCTATTCTTTGCGAACGCGTGCCTTTTGGCGTGGGACATCCCCACAGGGCTGCATTGTGAGTCAAAGCCCGTCGAGCCTTGGCTGACTGCTGACCGCTACAGTCACCGTGTACTACATGATGGGGCTCACGTCGTGCGTGACCCCTATCTTATTTCCTTGGGTCAGCATGGTGATGAAGGATGATGCCGAAGCGAGGGCATTTACAACAGGCGCAATGGTGCGTCTCTATCTCTTGCTAAGAATGAGCAAGCGAGCTGACCGCTGAGCAGATGACATTTGGCTGGATATTCTTCAGCTTCTATCCTATTACAGTATTTCCCATCATAGAAGGTACGCTACCTGACGGGTTTCCCTGCAGCAATTGAACTGACTGTTTCCAGGCCCCAGATGGCGCAAGGGGTTCACGGTCAACACCATTTTTGTGTTCATATGGTGGGCCTTGTTCATGGTTGGGCAGGTCCTCTGGCGCCGAGACCAAAAGAGAAACAAGTTCGCCGTTCCCAACGAGGAGGAGACTGCGCCTCATCCAGACGAGAAGAATGAGCATACCGAAGTCACAGAAGTTCGGGGAATGAGGGCCGGAGAGAAAGAAGCGTCATGATATGGAGGTGCTGTAGATGCAAATGTACCTTGCTGCACCAACTTGCACAAAAAGCCCTAATAGGACCAACGTTTAACCGATGGCTTTGTCGCGGAGCTCAACATTTGCAGCTCGATCGATGTGAAGGACTCGGTGGCAGCAACATACCCACATGCAACGCATACCTGGCCATGTAATCGGGGACAGGATGTGCATACAAACAACCCAAGAAATGCAGTCGCGAGGTAAAACATACTAGAACGCCACTGCAAGTAAATTGCCTATAATTATACCACAAAGTTCGGATTCAAGAACTCATACCACTTCCCTGAGGCGTATATAAGTGGCCTGATATCAGGCACTCGTAATCCGTACCACACACGTAACCTGCAATGATCGGTGATCTGGCGCGGGAACATTTCCGGGACTATGCCGATAGAGCTGACCCTCAAGCCTCGCCACCAGCAGCCCACGAAAGGATTACCCAGCCGCATCGCCTTGCTCTCCTTTCTTCTTTCGTCTTCTTCTCTCTGAGAGGTCAGATTCGTTAAAAGGTGGCATCGGGCGCCACCTTCCTGTCGTGGAAGCTCTAGGCCTGGCATCCGTTGATTCGCTTCTCCCGCCAGCATTTGCTTTGCGGTCTCGCCTTGAATCCTCTCCCGGATGTGACGACAACCTATGGCGCTCAGCTTGGTGTTGACTTTTGGTCATTGCCACGGAGCCCTCGCCACCTCGTTCTGACTGTGTGTGCCCAGAGTTCATATCGGACCCGCCCTCGGGTTGTGCGAGTACCTCACGGGGCCACTGTCCTATTTCCTCGCGGATCTGATAGCCGTCATCCCGGACCCTAGGCCCTGTGATGACTGAAAAATTATCCATATCGGCCAGTTCTTGAGCAGGGGGCGGACTCGTCTGTTTTGGAATGGGGCTAGGACGCTGACGTGCAGCCTCTCGAGGAGGCCTGGAGGAACGTAGGGGTGTTCGTGGGGCTCGAGTTTGCGGTACGTTTCCAGACTGATTATTCAGAAGTGCAAATGCTTGGTTGGCCTGACGAGGTGGGCGCTCGATGGATGTATGCATCTGCCGAGGTGCGCCAGAATAGTTTCGTCGGCTGCTAACGTCACGCCTGGTCCTTCGTCTGTTCTCCGGTACTATCTCGACAGTACTTTTAACAACGGCCTTTTCCACCTGCCGGAGCGACATTAGATCGTCGATTCCTATTATTTCTGCGTGATGTCGATGGAAAGCTTTCATTTCCCTCCTCATGGACCTGAGCTCACGCCTCTGGCCGCGTATTTGTGTGCTCATAAACTCGCTGATCAATTTGTCACCTTCAAGCTAATCGTGAAGGCTTTCATTACATATGGGTTACTCACATCTGATTGATCAAAGCTTGAGGCGCTCTTCCGTCTTCGCTCTCTCTCTGAAGAACATGGACTCGCTCGGAGAGATCCTCACAGAGCATGGTGCAGATGAATAGGGCTGCCGTGAGTTTTGTTTTCTCTTGCATCAATCGAGCCCCAGCCAATGCGGTTCTGCTCCTATGCCATCTAAAGCGGATGGTCCACCTGACGATTTGGTTGTCTTTTCCGCCGAGAGGTGAGTCTATGGGAATGGCAATATCTTCGGCCAGGTGCCTGATGCGTTTCTGGACGAGCCCGAATTCCGCGATCAAACCATCCAGGATGTTTTGTCGTTCGGAGCGCCGACTTTCCTCGATGAGCTCAATTGATCGCTGAGCGGTGGAAAATAAGGTAGTCAAAATAAGACTCATGTTCTTGGTACTGGTCTGGAAATACCGAATCTCGTCTGATGCACTATTCAGGGCGCTGAAGGTGTCACTGAGGCGGGTGAATCCATCAGCGATCTGCGTGGCAGCAGCTACAGCACCAAATATCGCCAACGCCTCGCCCATCATGGAAGTGGGTAGGAATGCAAGTCAAGATGCCACATGGACGTCAAGACGAGAAATAGAAGATGTTTCTCAATGGCATATTTCTGAGGATATATGCCGAGCAACATTCTGCCGTCCCATTCAGCCTTGCCCCGTCGAGAATATTCTTTCACAGACCGAAGACGAAACGGTCGACGACTAGACTCATTTAGATCACCGACACACCACTCTGGGGAACCAAGCCATCCCAACTGGCCCGTCGCATGCAGGGCCACTGCCCTCCATCCCAAATTAAGGGTGTGTCATTCGAACTTCTGATCAATCACACGGCATGGAACTCGGTGAGGGGGAGACACATGACAGGATGATTGAACTCACCATTGTTAGGCAATTCGCCACGGAGTGTGCCGGGCCGCAGCATAGTCGCAGATTGCAACCGCCTTGAGGCGCAGGCGATGAATAACCTAACATCAAGAGAGAGCCGCTACGTGACGTGGCCGAGATAAATGTCGTACATTCCAGGAATCGATCCTGCTGTCGTACAATAGCCTTAAGCCCTGTTCCGGCCAGTGTAGCTTGGGGGCGGTTTATTACTGCCGTCATCAGCCACACATCCGTCTTGTTCCATACATTGTCGTAATCAGTCGATTTGCCTTTCCACGTAAGCGACTCCTGGCTCCCGAGACGCTCGCGGCTACTTTCTTCGCACGTCGCGAATCCTTGGCGCATAGCTAATACGTTGGTGAAAGGTTCAACCTAGAGTTTCAAATGGTACTTGGCAGCAGCAAACACGACGTGCACTATGCTAACTGAACACGTCCCACGCTTGGAACCAGTCAATTGGGACATCTTATCCCGTCATGATCACGCTTGAAAGTCCTCGGCAGAAATTTTTGCATTGCTATCAGAAACTCAGAATCAAGACATTGATGCCCAGTCCTTTAAATACAACGACAAACGAATAGAAGAATGACACAATGACCGTGATGAATCCACCAACAATCTAAGTCAAACGGTCTCCACAGGCCCACCATGAAAGTGGTATGGCCGTCTTCTCTCACACCCTTCACCCCCAGATGTGATGCGGGCCGATCAGAGCTTTCACTCCTCGTCGTCGTCCTCAAGCTCAGGAATCTCCTGGCCCTCGATGTCAGCGTCGAGCTCTTCGCCAGTAAAGCCCTCAAGACCATCGTCCGAAGCCTCATCACGCTTCTCGTGGCTCTCCTCGGTCAGGACATCCCGCTTGGCAATGGGCTCATCGGTGATCATGTCCAAGTTGCGGCGGCCAAACTTGCGCACAGCGACGTAGTAGATGTCCGCATAGCGGCGGCACTCAACGCCCTTCCACGACTTGAGGCCCTTGAACTGGGCGCAGTACTTGTACAGATCGTTCTTGAACTTGACGTCGATGCGCTTCTTCATGGCCGAGGTGAAGCGCTTCTGCTTCTTGGTGTTGCGGTAGCCGAAGTCGTGGCGCTGGCAGCTGGGCAGGAAGTTGTAGCCCCTAACGCGTTCGGGACCCCCGGAGCATCCGTCCGAGGTCCAGTTGCACTTGCTGGGGTTCTTGCTCTTGCGTGCCTTCTGGAAGGTGGTCATGGAGGCCTTGAAAACGAGTTTGTCGACGGAGGCCTTGGAGCAGGTGGCGGCGCGGCTCTCGAGATGGGCGAGGGCCTCGGAGGCGTTGGTATCAGGGGAAGAGGTAGGCATAGCGGTGGAGATAGCCGCGAGCAGGGCGAGGGAGGTGATAAAGAAGTTCTTCATTTTGAATCGTGGATGGGGGTTTTGAAATGGCTTGAGAAAGCTGGAAAGATTGGAGAATGCGTAGATGTCTTGACTTGAAATGTCTGTGTGCTGATGGGTTGAGAGAGAAGAGAAGCAGGCGGCCTGGGCTTCTACTTATAGTCGTTTTCTCTCATCCGATAGGTTTCACGAGCTCCCTAGAGGCCATCATGACCATCCCAATTTCTTCTTCTCCTATCCTCAAGGCAGACTCTCCCAAGATCCTGAAGTCTGGACCATTGTGGCATGCCCCATCACGGAGTAAGCGAGGAAGCATCAATGTGGGCCTGGAAGCAGATTGGAAGCTCATGACAGGCAGAATCTGGGCTGTTGAGATGAAGCTGAAAGTCAGACGGGGCGCACTTGCTCAGGTTTGCCCGTCCTCAGAGTGCACAGAATGGTCAGTGACGCCTTCGTGGCCGAAGAGTATGCCGTCTCCGTGGATGGCAAGGTAGATTTCGTTTCTTGTGAGTCAATAACATGCATCAATACGCCCAGCCGGTGTCCTTGAACTCAGCTCGAGAAAGGGTCTAGGCCAAATTCAAGTGCCTTTCCGAAAGCTAGCAACAATTAAATCTCCCATGTCCGTCTTACTTTCAAGAATATCGAAATTCACAGCCTCGTTCTTACTCCGATTGGGGGCCTCACCGGATTAGCTTAGTACACCTATCGTGTGGATTGCCGTCTCACTGACGCATGTTCGTCACTCGGTCGACATCATGTCCACGCTAGCACCACCTGGTAGGGTGAAATCATTGGGGTGCCTGAGAGGCTTAGACCTGGGGAACATGCAAGGGACCACAATCGGATCAGGGGGCGATCCAGCTGAGGCGCTTCCAGACCACACATTCATTTCAGCCATGCATCCATCAGCCGTTATGCTTCACATGTCGAGCTCGGTTAGATCCGCCCTCATTCCGCCTTGTCCTGAGGCTTGTGAGCGCTCAGCCTGAAGAGCATGGGTCCTCGGTTATGCAGGTCAGTCTCAGCTCCTGAGAGGTTGGGGTCAGGAAATGGGGGCGCTAAAGTAAGGGGAACCAGGGTTAGTGGAAAGCCGACAGCGCCTGGCAGGGACAGGTGGCGATCCTTCATGCCTGCTTACGCGACATATTGGCCCGAGGATTCTTTTTGTCGTTATGATGACAAGAAAAGAACATGAGGCATAGGAGGATATTCAGGTCGTATGTATCAATGTTGCAAGACCTTCGGGAACCCGAGGGAAGAGCCTCTCAGATTCAGACCCTGACCACGCAACCCAACTTGCTGCCCTCTATCAACTCAGATCGTCAGAACCAAGTACTAGATACCTTACCGTGCACCCGTTTGATAGCGGAATGATCCACCATTTCTCCGCCTGCGACAAGTCAGAACTTGGTTGCTTAGGTCAACAAGCGGGTGGTGGATCGCGTCGGCTTACCCATGTCAACAAAACGGCAGTCAACCCGCAAACCTCCAGTTCCTTCCCCATTTGACCACGCTATTACGATCTCCGCCTGAAGTTGGGTTCCTACGTGTTCCGCAATCTTCGGCATTGCCCTCGATCGTAGAGGAGGCGGTCAAGTCAGGCATCACTGCCATCCTTTTGGTAAGCGAGTCGAGACAGTCAACCTTACAATCCGACTGCATCTCTGAACCCTGGCCGATTTTCCAACACAAATAGGTTCAGACCAGAGACGAATCAAGATATTACCAGGCAGCAAACACCAGGCCAGCAGCTGTTATCATGCTTGAGAAGCTGTATCCTTATGTAGAGCCGAGGCTCATCATCATTCACACCCCGTCTGTCGTAACCTTGAGGACCATGGAAAGATGGTATGCGTTTGGTCATTTTATGCCATTCCGAATGATGAGATCTAAATCATGAGGTACTTCTCGTTTCACCACTAACCCTTGCTGAACGCCATGGTCTTCTGCACATATGATGGAGTCTACCAGCCCGAATCTATCCTGAAATAGTGCGCTACCTAGTTAGATAGGTAGACAAGGCAACTAATTCGACACAGTTTCATGACGGCACGGGCTTTAAGGAATTACGTGTATCGATGAGAAGAGTGGACTGGGACGCTCACCCGGCATCGGGAGTTCGCCTCATGGTTCAAAGGCCTGGATCTATGAACGCCTAATTTTTCTGCAATGAAAGAATGAGATGGACAGCCTTTGGATACATGTAATGTAATACATGTTGTCATAAAAGCCTCAGGCGTACCTGTTCGCGCATCCGATGGCTGCTATTAGGGTACTTGCCCACCAATTCACTCCAGGCGTGTA
The DNA here is from genome assembly GCA_002851715.1 of Verticillium klebahnii. Lineage (NCBI taxonomy): Eukaryota > Fungi > Ascomycota > Sordariomycetes > Glomerellales > Plectosphaerellaceae > Verticillium > Verticillium klebahnii. The sequence goes on along the minus strand of NMXL01000001.1, from coordinate 273,523 downwards.
CCCGGAACTCCGTGTTCCACGCAACATGTTGGACTCACTCGACCACTACAAGCAGACATCGAGACAACAGGCAAGGTATAAATCAGCAACTTCCCGCCAGTATGTTCGGATTTCAACAGAAAAGTCTTTATCATTCCTCACACAACTTCCCTTTCATCATGGCAGTCCAAAAGCAAACTCTTGTCATCTACGGCGCTGCAGGCTACACTGGACGTCTCGCCTGCCAACACGCCCAGAAGCTCGGCCTCAACTTCGTCATCGCGGGACGATCAGAGGACAGACTCAGGGAACTTGCTACGCAGCTGCGAGTCTCATACCGTGTATTCGCGATCGACGACGCACCTTCCATCGATGAAGCATTGAGAGATTGTCAGGTCCTCCTCAATTGTGCTGGGCCTTTTCTGCGCACCGCCAGCCCTCTCATATCGGCCTGCATCAAGAACAAGGTGCACTATCTCGACATTGCTGCCGAGCTGGATAGCTATCGCATTGCAGAGAAGCGAGATGACGAAGCCCGGCAGGCGGGCGTGATGCTACTTCCTGGCAGTGGAGGCAGCGTCGCGATGCTCGGTTGTCTGGCTGGCCACGCGATCGAAACCTTGAAGAGCCCAGCCGTTAGCATAGACATTGCACTCCACGTAGCGGGCTCAATGTCACGCGGCTCGGCCATCAGTGCGGCGGAGAACATGACGACGGAATGTCTTGAGCGACGGGAGGGCAAGCTGGAGATCGCCGATGGCTCTCCATTGGACGTCGACTTCGAAGATGGAAGAGGGCGCGTTTCCTGCATCCCGGTGACGCTTCCGGACCTGATTACCATTGGAAAGGCGACGGGCATCGCCAACATCAGGACCTTCGTCAACGTGTCTGGCGACGCTTTTCCGAGCGGCGACCTCCAAGACCTTCCTGACGGGCCGACGACGGAGCAAAGGGAGTCGAACCCGTACCATGCAGCAGCAATTGTCAAGTCGGAAGACGGCAGCGTCGCGACAAGCGTGCTTCACACTGCCAATGGGTACACACTGACGCCGCTTGCTTCGGCAGAGGCCGCGCGCCGGGTATTGAGCGGGATTTCGCGACCAGGATTCCAGACGCCGGCGACGGTGTTCGGAAGTAGCTTCATTAAGAGCATCGCCGGGTCTAAAGTATTGGAAGCTTAGATTAAGGGCTAGATCGAGTAGCTAGTTACCAGAATGTCAGCGCAATGTTAGCTGTACCCCGCATTCTGCCCTCTTGTGCTGTTTCGGCTTGGAGGTGTGAGACAAGTGAGCGTTACCGGAACTCCGGTACGCCCAGAGATCCGCGGTGCCAATCGAACCCACTTTGTAGTGCTCTGAGGGCTGCTCATCGAGCGCTGACAAATTTGCGAGTCTCGCGCTGCGCAGCTTGAAGATTGCTTCAATCACTCCGTCGGCTTTGAACTTACAATCGTGCCTATCGTACCTAGAAGCTCACCACGCATATCAAAATGACCTCGAGAAGTAGCTCACTGACGTGTCCCATTTGCTCACAACGATTCAGCCAAAGTAAGTCGCAGACGTCCGGTATGCCGCAACCGCTAAGTGCGTAACCTCAGAGTCGTCGCTGGTGCGGCACTCCAAACGCTGCTCGTCGGACGCGGCTCCTTCGAGGAGACGTAAGTCATGTGGGCATTGCGTTGCCTCCAAATCGCGGTGCGACCTGCAACGGCCAGCATGTGGCAGATGTAGGGCGCGAGGCTTCGAATGCGGTCTTGCGACACAGAGGGACCATGTAGAAGACTCTAGGGTCGACTCATCTAGCATCTCCTCGACTACTGCCAGCTTTTCGCGACCGAATGCAAGGCCTCCGAGCCATGACGACGCTTTCAACGTCCCCTCACCAGTCTCTCATGGCCGTCCATTAGCGTCGAGCACACCTCGATCGCAAAACACTGTCGAAAGCCCCATGGAACTGCACGGAGGCATCGTCGGCGCGCCTCCTGATCCTTCCCCAGAACTGGTGATCTCGGAAACGCGGCGGCAAGTACTCCTGGGCATGGCGTCTGGTAGCCCTCCAGACTGTGGGGCAGTGTCTCGGCACATAATGAACTTCATCATCCGGGTGATGCGGTCCTGGCCCCGGCTGATGGGGTCGTACCAGACAGCTGTGCTGCCACCCATGATACACAGAGTTCAGCTGGAGAACGGTCTCCCTCAACCGCTCGCCAACTGTTACACGTTGGTAAGGATGTGGAATGGGCACGCTGAGGCGAGCAGCAGCCTTGTGCGAGACACAATAGTGTTGGAGGTGCAGAAACTTTTAGGGGGGGTGAGTTGCCTACCAGACCTGCAAAGACTCAACGCAAGCTGACTCGACGTAGTATTTATCTTTCGGGGAGTTGGAACTGCTTGCTACTGCTCAGTCCTTGCTCATGTTGCTCATTATCCTGCTTTTTAGCCTGCCGGGCGAGCATCCGCAGCCGGCACATCATCCCACAGACGCCGAGCTCCTCGTCCAGGCATGGGGTGTCACACAAGCACTCACTGCAACTGGCCTCTTTCTTGACGAAGAGTTCCGGGACGTCACACCCCCTTGGAAATCTTGGGCTATCGTGGCCGCTAAGCGCCGCACGATTCTTGCCCTTCACCACGTCGAATGGGCGTGGTCACTGCTACACGGCTACCCCGTGCTGACATGCTTTGAACTCGGCCCGCTGCCAGCACCCTCCCCAGGCTTCTTGTGGAGGGAGGACGACGAAACGCGATGGAAAGAGCGGTACAAGGAGTGGCTCCGGCGGTGGCCGACGGGGAGTTACAAAATGGAGGAACTCTTCCGGGCTGGCTCAGGAGATGGGCTAGGCGTACGAGGGGAGATGTGGCTGGCGGAAGCTGATGAGTTCGGGACAATGGTTATGGCAGAGAGTAAGTCCAAATCTTCTGACCGGCTCTGCTTGCCAACTAACATTCACGCAGTCAATGTCGTTTGATGACAAAGGAAGCCAGTGTGGCCGGTGATCACGACCTCCAGAGGCTGTGGGTGGTGCAGTATCTTTCCCAAGGTAGCCCGTTGAATACATGAGACCCAGAAAACACTGAGAAGGATTGGCCGTGACTGCTACTGACGCTTCCAGGCCTTCTCCAGTAGCTCCTTGACCGTAGCTGTTTTGATTTCGGGGAACATATCGTTCAAAGTCTTCGCCGGCTTCAAGTCAAAAGCTCCAGCTTCCAGCCATAAGCTGTACGGAACGACGAAACCCTCGAACTGGTCCTTTGGAAAGAATTTGTACGCTTCGATCTGGCTTGGCAGCGCTGTCCATCGACCAGCGTTCAGGTCCTCCACCGAGTCGTAAGATACCTTGAATTTGGTTCCTTTCGGTACGGTTAGCTTGACCTTCAAGTGTCAAAGACATAGAGGCTAGCGTGACAATCCACATACCCTTTGCAGCTTCAGCAAGCTCAACGAACTGGTTCAGGGTAACCTTGTCGCAGCAAATGAACGTCTCCGGTTCCCATCGCTCGAGATCCAGGCTAGCGTTGACCAGCTCGGCAACGTCAGAAGTATGGCTATACACCACAGGGGTGTTTCCTGTGCCGGGAATCGAGGCCACATCATGCGGCATGTCAACAAACAGCGCGACTGGGACCAGATGCGTCTCAATGCCTGGGATGACGTAATAGTCGAGGAAATACCCGTTGAAGACCACTGTGCCCTCGAGGCTTTCAGCCTGTTCGAGGGCCAACTTTGCGCGTAGCTTGCGGGCTACCTGGACTTGATGTTTGCTCTGGCTGAGTCGAAGGAAGATGTCAGCACCTTGAATTATCAGGCTATGAATTGGTACCGGTGGTAGCCACAAGGAAAGAATCTTTTTCATACTCGGCACTGTTCGGTACACCCCATTCGCTGGATATCATGCGCCTTGTCGGTTTAGAGGCGTCTGCGGCACGGATGAGCTCCAACTCGGGAGGCTCGCCTTCGGTGGTCCGCATGTTGATGGTGGAAATGACAGTGTGGACTTCATGGTGCTCAAGGATCTTGGTCAGCTCGGTGACGTTCGTGTAGTCGACAGAAATGATGGGCGCTCCGATTGCCGACGCCAGAATGTTATCAGCCTACAAGTCGATTTCGGTCAGCTGAAAGGTCGACAGCATTGGCTAGCCATGGGCCCGAGAATCTCACCTTTCTTGCCAAAACAATAGCCCGATGTGTTCCATTGGCGACAATGCTCTTGACAATGGCTCGTCCAATACCACCCGTCCCTCCTGCGACAGCTACAACAACCATGTCGGAGATTATGATGAACGTGCTTATAAGAGGATTGATATAAAGGTTTGGAAGCCCTGCTGTTTGTCGATCTTCTCCCTGCGGTAAGTAGTCCGTGAGGAAGTGGACAGGTGCTCTTATAAGAAACTGCTCAAACCATGTCGACATGGGCATGGGCAATGCTGCCCGTGGAGAGGTCAACGCAAGGTCGATTCGTAATGCCATGGAATGAACTACCCGGAGCTCCTGTACAGTGATTTGGTGAGATCGGATCAATCCTCGATGAATCCGAGCAATGCCCACCTCCGATCCACTGAGCTTATCAATCCTTTGCTGATGGTGCAAGTCAGAATAACCAATCATCAGACCAGAGTGAGGCACATTCGCCATCAAACCAATTGGACCTATGGGTGACAACCTCCCCTGTACTTGGAACTCCGGGTGCGCGGAGTTCCTGGTGCAAGAATTCGGCACACTCCTGCCAAAGCGCAACCGGAACTCCTAATGACTGGTTATCCACTTCGAAGGCGCGCTGGCAGCCAGATTCCGATGTTTTAAAGCTGACCAATGTCGTGATGATTATCAATGCACTGTTGAGAGCATGATATGAAAACATACCTACAGATTGTGTTGGGAGCACAAGTATTAAAGCGTATGATTCACGAGCAGTTTACCAGAAGCAGCATGCCACGGCACAAATTCACATCCAGCAACACACGCAAGTTTGTCATACGAAACTAGAGTTCACTTGAGCCATCAAGCCTTTCCCATCTCTACCAATACACCTTACGGCCGACGAAATGTCACTTGCTCAACACACCGCCGATAAGCTCGCCGTAGTCGAGGCCCTCTATCGCTTCGCTGCAGGCATCGATCATCGCGATCACGACCTCCTCGCATCCGCACTCGCAGTCAATGCGGTGTCTGATTTCAGGCCCGCAGCCGCAAAGGCGGGGTTCGAATATCCTCTCATTGAAGGGAGAGACACCATTATCGCTGGTCTGTCCGCCTCGCTCATCTCGCTCGATACAACCCACTCCGTCACCAACCCACGCGTCACTCTCAACGGCGATAAGGCGGTGCTCGAGGCCCTTGTGGAGGCGCAGCACGTACCCCGCGATGATCCGTCCCGTCACTATCTCATGAAGAATCATTACAAAGTCGAGCTTGAAAGGCAGGGGGACGTTTGGGTCATCCTACGGAACACAGTTGACAACATCTGGCGTGATGGTGATCAGGCTGTCCTCTCAGTTGTCTAAAGCGTCTTGCACGGCGTGACAGACCTGAGCTATGGAAGAAGAAGTAGTCTGCTGAAAACCAGACCGGAGTGTACCATGTCCGGCAAAGTATCTCCACAGTCTATGCTTCTTAGACAGTTCGCCGATAGAGCCACGCTCGACAATATCATATCAGTGTCGGTGTGCTAGCAAGGCTAATTACAAAAGACCTGAGGTCACGATAGAATCATCAATGTCTGTGATAAAACATGTTGTGCATCTTGGTGCTCAAACTTTCCGCCCAACATCGACATTGCTCTTCTCATGCGCGCTGTCCGAATCGCCGTTGCGCTCCTCCGCCCCCCGAGTCCCATCAAGCACATCTCCGTCGTCGTAGATAGTTTCACGAATCAGTGTCTCCTTTGCTGGGAAGATGTACGACAAGGCAATGTACACGACAAAGGCGCTGGTGAACCCCCAGAAGTAGAACATGAAATAGATCTTGTCGGCGCCCCCGATGCTCGTCCTCAGCGATGGGTTGACCTCTGCTGCCCTGGTATCTGTCAGTACGGGCTGCAGTCAGCTTTATCGGCAGATCGAACTCACAGTCCGGGAATGTTCGGTACGGCGCTGACGAGGAAGGCAATGACGGCACGCCAGTTGGTACCGACTTTGTTGTAACGGTAGCGGCCGTGGGCGCGGTAGAGACCCGGCACGTCGAGGCGCTGGCGGTGCACGACCCAGTAGTCGGCACCCAGCAGGGCCGCGATCGGTGCGAGGAAGATGCCCAGGCCGCTCATGAACGACAGCAGCGATGCGGCGGAGTGGATGATCTTCCAGGGCTGCACGATCCAGGCGGCGGTGACGGTCGTGATCACCACGCCGCGGCGGATATTGATGTACTTGGGACACAAGCTCGTGAGGTCGTTGGCGCAGCTGATGACGTTCGCCGATAGGTTAGTACCGATCTGCGCGATGCACCATCCGAGTCCGAAAAAGAAAGCGAAGCAGCGCCCGCCGGCGCCGTCCCAGTGAGAGGCCATCTCGAGCGGGTCCCAGATGTACTCGCCGTAGACGACGCGGGAGGCGGAGCAGCAGATGATGCCAAAAATGCCGACAAGGAGCTGGATCATAGGGAGGAAGGCAATTTGATAGTAGACACCGTTGGGTGTCTTGAGGTAGCGAGTGAAATCGCTGATGTTGACAGCAATGGTGGCCCTGTTGGTCAGTTAGCCAGGGACGTCGGAATAACACGACATTTGACGAACCAGCTACCAGTCATGCTGGAGATGCTGGAAAGGATCAGCCACCGGCGAGCAGCGCCGTGAACCTGGTAGGGCTGATCCCAGATGTCACCGGCACCTCCCGCGCGCGAGGTCATGTAGATGACGGCTGCTGTAGAGGTAGTGAGGACGAGGACTACCCAGACTCGTTAGAAAAACTCGACTCGTCGCGAAATCATGTTGCGACAGAGAGGGGAGAGATAAGGCTGGTGCTGCATGAGCGTATAAACCCGAGGGGATATTGACATACCGACTTTGGTGACGAAGAACCACTTAAGCTTGTGGGGAGGGATGAGCAGGATGGGAAATTGCACCAGCCAGAAGATTAAGTGGCTGACCATCTGCTGCGTGGTAAGGCCGACCGACTCGGGAATGTGGTTGGGCATGTCGAGGTAGGAAGGCCAGATGGCGCGGATCATCTGTGTCATGGCAGTCGAGCCGGTGTATGTCTGAATGGCGTGCCAGAAGAGTGCAGTTACGGCGCGCGTGACGACGGCAAATCGCGCGAAGTACCACCCGAAGGAAGCCCTCGCGGCGATGGGGTAGGGGACATGAAGGCGGGCGCCGATGAAGCCGTTGAGGACGAGGGGTATGGTGCATACAAGACTACCGATGATGATGGAGAGGATGGCCTCGCGCCTGAAGCCCGTTAGTAACTAATGTCAACGCTCGAAGGTTCACGAGACATACCAAGTTAGGCCGCCGACCATGATGGCTGCGGGAGCCATCCAGCCTTGAATGTTGAGGGCATCGCTGCCCCAGTAGAGACCTAGGGTCCAGACTGACCACGTTCGTCGCTCAACGGGGGTGACATCGCAGTCAATATTGGTCCTAGGAGTGGTCAGCTTACGCCGACTAGTAGGCAACAAAGGTACTTGACACCCACCAAGTTCCTTCTTCCGCGAAAGAGGTGGTCTCGCGGGGAAGGACCCAGCCTGAAGGCTTTCTCTTGGCAGATAAGTCGGCCTTAACGGCGGAGACCCGCTCACGGAGGACGTTGGACATGGCTGCGAGACAGACTTGGGTCTCAGTAGAGCTGGTGGGCAAAGGAGTTTCGACAGAGTTGAAGGGGCTTGCCGCTGAACGCCCTTTTCGTCACGGCCAAGCAAAATGAGGTGAGTCGACAAATCGCTTCAGTTGACTGCTGCTCTGCGACATTCAAACTCAGGAGCCGCATCACGGCTGATGATCTTTGTTATATCCATCACGACATCAGCATTCAGACAGCTCGCGACTTCGCCTCTACTCTAAACCCGAAGCTTTTGGTCAACATTCGTCAACTTGCCTCTTGGGACCCTGTTTTGGGATAGTGAATCGAAGACGAACGCCCGCAAGGAAGCTCGCGATAAGATAGCAGTTGGAGAAGGTCGGCGCAGCCAATGTTCCTAAGCTTATCGGACCGGAGGCGCATCCCCGTACGGGGCGGCGGGTTCTTGGGTGGTCCACGGCCTCCTAAATGCGAGCTCTGGGGTGACCCGACGGCGTGGGCGATGCCACGAGGATGCTGCTTGAGGGGATGCATGATGCAGTCGGGAGAAGGTGTGGCGGTTCAGCAGCTCAACAGCATGCGGGGAAGACGGACATTCTGGTCGTCTGCCAATGAAGTTTGCCGCTGTCCTCTGATCATGATAGCGTGAGCATGGAATGGATGTTCACCCAGGCATGGTAGCGACAAGATCGCCAATTCGGTGTCTCTTATCGCAGTTGGAGAATACTGATTGGTCATAGCCATTGAGTGGTCCAACCGTATCGATGATGAACAGCGGAGATGCTTGCTCGACAGGGGCAGGCATGCTATTCGGCAAGACGGTAGAGAGTGGCCGGGGTTCTTCATGCCGGCAGAGGATTTGTGGCCGGCGGCCGGCGGCCATCGGCCAGGGGCGTCCAGAGCGGCGGCCGAGGGTGGTCGGCCGGGTGGGGGTGCTGCTCGGCATTTCAGGTGACGCCTAGAAGGACACACATGATGTTGTTGAACGTGATGGTCCAGGTCATCTAGCGATCCAGAACGGCAGATGAAAGAGAGTCGAGGTACTTTTTAGAAGGGGGAACAGCCTGCTAAGCACCTAGGCAACGTGAAAAAGACGTTGTGATCAATAGGGGGATGAGAAAGTCACGAAGATCACGAGCAAGACACAGGCTGGGAGAGGAGTGAAGGCGCGCGAGGCCCGTGCGTTCAGTGAACCGGATTGAGATCTTATCGTCTTCTGAACCCCATCCTTATCGATTCTGCCCACGATGGTGAAGGTCGTCTGGATCCCACGATTCCTCCCCACGATGCATCTGCCATAGCCATCACCACATTGCTTGGCAGGCCCCCAGCTTCCTCTCTTCTTCCAAAGCCATTAGCTAATGATAACTTCGCGCACTCTGCTAAAGCCGAAGACGCGAATCGAGTTGACCCACCAGAGCTTGTGCCCCTCACGACGCACGATGGTGTCGTGCTGCTTGCCCCTCTCGTGCTGGAATGTGTCGGCATAGATGTTCTGTGAGCACTACAAGCAACTCGATACCTATGAGCCCGAGTCGCGAGCTGTCTTGTATATCTTATGGTCGGGAAGCCTACCGTTTAACCACCTCGTTCTTCACCAACCGGGACATAACATACCACTGACCCTGCTCTCTGGGCATCCTCACTGGGTCGAGCATCGGAAGAAACGACAAGGACGTCTCGTTCAGGCAGACCCTTTACCACACAACCATGGACAAAAGTCAGGAAGCCAGCTTGAAGCTGCCCAATGCGAGGCCATATCCCTTCGACTTTCCCCTCGCGACCACTGCCCTCATCATCATCGATATCCAGCGTGACTTCGTCGATCCCGGCGGTTTTGGTTCGGTCCAGTGCGGTAACGATGAGATCTTCTCCAAAGCCAGGTCAATCGTCCCTGCCGTTCAAAAGGTCCTCGAAGTCTTCCGTTCCGTCAGGGGCCATGTCATCCACACCCGCGAGGGTCACCAGCCCGACCTCGCGGATCTCCCCGCCGCAAAGAGGTTGCGTCAGATTAGCAACCCCAACGGTCACCACTTCATGGGCATCGGCGACAAGGGGCCTATGGGGCGCCTCCTGGTCAGGGGAGAGTACGGACACGACATCATCGACGAGCTGCAGCCTTGGCCCACTGAGGTAGTCATCGACAAGCCGGGCAAGGGCAGCTTTTGGGGGACCGACATCCATCGCGTTCTGCTCGCCCGCGGCATCACTCACCTGCTGTTTGCTGGAGTGACGACCGAGTACGTATGCTCCACATCATCGCGACAGGCGTTTACTGACTATTTTGGCAGATGCTGCGTCACCACGACCCTTCGTGAGTGTAACGACCGTGGCTATCAGTGCTGCGTCCTGGAAGACTGCACGCAAGGCTTCGATTCCCAGCAGGTGACCACCTCGCTCGACACAATCTGCGCCCAGGACGGCCTCTTCGGGTTTGTGGGCAGCAGCATCGACTTTGTAGCCGCAACAGAAGGTGCAGTGTTGTCTACCGCTCCCACCTCGAACATCAACGCCTCCGGACCGCTCCCTTCTATCGACGACCTCCAAGCCCTCTACAAATCAGGGCAGACGACACCATCAGACGTCGTCAACGCGGTATTCGATCGCATCGAGGCGTACCAACAGGAAGACCCCGCCGTGTGGACCTCGCTTGTTACGAGAAAAGAGGCGATTGCTGCTGCCAAATCACTCGCCGAAAAGTACACCGGAAAGCCTCTGCCGCCCCTGTTCGGGGTACCATTTGGGGTCAAGGATAGCATTGATGTCACAGGAACCGAGACGACAGCCGCATGCCCTCCGTACGCCTATGTACCCGAGGCTACTGCTCTTGTTGTGCAGCACGTCCTAGATGCCGGCGGCATCTACGTCGGAAAGACGAACCTCGACCAGCTCGCGACAGGGCTCTCGGGATGCCGGTCGGCGTACGGCGTCCCCCACAGCACCTTCAGCAAGGAGCACATCACGGGTGGGTCATCCTCCGGTAGTTCCGTCGCCGTCGGTGCCAATCTCGTCCCGTTCTCCCTGGCGACCGACACAGCGGGCAGCGGCCGGGTGCCCGCTGCTTTCAACGGCGTCGTCGGATTCAAGCCGACAAAAGGCACCATCTCGGCCAAGGGCTTGGTCCCGGCGTGCAAGACCCTTGACAGCATCGCCGTCGTGGCGACCTCGGTCGCTGATGCGCAGACTGTCTGGCAGGTCATTGCGAAGCACGACCGCACCGATCCGTACTCCAAGCTGCCTCACACGCTTCCCACCTGGAAGACGGACTTCCGGGGTCTCCAGGAGGGCGGCTTCGACTTCGCCGTTCCTCCGGCGGCGGCCCTCGAGGCGTGCACGCCCCAGTACCGCGATCTGTTCGCCAAAGCCGTGCAGACGCTGCAAGCCAGCGGTGGCCGCTTGCGGGAGACGGACTGGGAGGCCTTCGAGCAGGCGGGCGAGCTCCTCTACAACGGCGCCCTCCTGCACGAGCGCATCACCTGCATCGGGCAGGAGTTTCTGCAGACCAACATCAGGACCGGGAGCTTGCACCCCGTCATCGGCGAGCTGTTCTCCCGGGCGCTTGAGACGGCGCCGAGCGCCTACGACGTCTTCCGCGATCAGGCGACGCAGATTGAGCTGTCGCGCCGGGCGCAGCAGGCGTTCGACACGTTGTGCGGCGGGGTTGACGTGCTCGTCGTGCCGACTACGGTGTGCCACCCGACGATCGCGGAGATGGCGAAGGATCCCATCGCCTTGAACTCAAGACTGGGCACGTTTACGCACTTTGCGAATGTGGTTGATCTGTGTGGTCTAAACGTGCCAGCGGGGACGTACGTGGATGCGAAGGGAGCGACATTGCCGTTCGGCATGACGATACTGGGAGGCAGCGGATTCGACGCAAAGGTGCTCAGCGTGGCGAAGGTGTATGAGGAGGCGATGAAGGCTGGGAGGTAATATTGGCATGTACAAAGTTCGGAAGAGTGAAAATGACCACACAGCATTGCAAACTGACGGGAATACGCCGTGCATTCACCCGACGCCCGAATCTATCCCCTCATACTTAATCTATGCGTGGATCTTTTTCCGACATCTTCTTCTCTGCCTCTTACCCTCAACCTATTCTGACCGCCTTCTGATCTCTCCCTGACTTTACCCATCCAGAAAGCACCATGCCGCCCCTCGCCGGCTTCACGGACAACCCCTTGGTCACCCGCGCCGACCTCGTCCTCGCCGCTTCGGCCCTCCTCGCCCCGCTCCATCCCCGCAAATCCCCATCCGTCGCCCGCATACGCCTCGCACCCGCTACGGGCGCCGCCTTTGACGACCTCGCCGCCCAGCTCGAGGGTTTCGCACGCCCGCTCTTTGCCGTCGCACCGCTGCTGCTGCACGGCGATGGCAATGAAGCGCAGCTGAGGACGTGGGTGCGCGGCCTGGCGGTCGGGACGGACCCCGATGAGGGAGAGTACTGGGGTGTCGTTGGTCACGTGGACCAGCGGATGGTCGAGATGGAGTCCGTCGCTTTCGCGGTGCTGCTTGCGCCAAGCGTGTTTGCGGGGGATGAGATAGTGAGGGAGAGGCTGAGGGCGTGGTTGGGGGCCATCAACGGGAAGCGTATGCCAGAGAACAACTGGCGGTGGTTCCGGATATTTGTGAACATGGCGCTCATGAAGGTCCTGGGAGTGCCAGAGGAGGAGGTAAAGTGGCAGGTTGACGAAGACTTTCGGATGCTGGACTCGTTCTACCTGGGCCAGGGTTGGAGCAGCGATGGGCTGTGGGGGGACGAGAGGAGGCAGGTCGACTACTACTCGGGAAGCTTTGCCATGCAGTTTGCGCAGATGCTGTGGGTAAAATTCGGAGGCGAGGGAGGGAGGGCAGAGAGATACAAGAGAGAGGCTGGTGAGTTCGCCGACGGGTTCTGGCGATACTTTGACGAAGATGGTAAGTGGCCCTTTGTGTTCCTTCACATGGATGATCATGATATTTATCCCGGTCTCATGTCCGCCTCCAACACTACACTCTCATCAGTACTTTTTTCCCTACGCCGTCTTTCACCCTGTCTGCTTACCTTCTTTTTACTGCATCCACTGCTTCTATGCTTTTCCTACCCCTTTTGCGTCTTCCGTCCCAGCGTATAAATTCTTGAACGAGCGAGTCTGTGTGATGCTGACTGTTTAGGCTCGGCCATACCCTTTGGCCGCAGCATGACCTACCGCTTCGCGTTTGCCGCCTTCTGGTCCGCCGCCTCCCTTGCGAACGTCCAACTACCTGCACCCCTCGACGATCCAGGAGTTGTCAAGGGGCTCCTCCTCCGCCATCTGCGATGGTGGACTCACCACCACGATATGTTCAATGCCGACGGCACACTAAACATCGGCTTCGGCTACCCGAACATGTACCTGTCTGAAGACTACAACTCACCTCAGTCGGTGTATTGGTGTCTCAAGAGCTTTGTCGTCCTCGGCCTGCGAGAGGACGATCCCTTTTGGACCTGCGAGGAGAAGCCTCACCCTCTGCGGCTTACCACTGGGCAACAACCCGAAATTCTCAAGGCCATCTCCCCTCCCAAACACATACTAGTCAACGCGAGCGAGCACCACTACCTCCTTTCATCAGGCCAAGCTACTAAAAAGACCTTCAAAGCACGAGAGGCAAAGTACGGCAAGTTCGCCTACTCGTCCGCCTTTGCCTTCAGCGTGCCCACCGGTCCCCTGCTGCATCAGCTCGCCCCGGACAGCACCCTCTGCGCAAGCCTCGACGGCGGCGAGACGTGGACGGTGCGGAACGCGCGATGGGTCCCAGATGAGGCGCGCTTTGATGAGGTCGCCCTAGGGGAGGGGAGGAAGGTCCCTGCGCTGGTGAGTTCGTGGAAACCGTGGAAATTCCTTGATGTTAGGGTCGAGACGACGCTCGTGTCGCTTGCAGACGAGTTTCCGGGGTGGCATGTGCGGAGGCATCGGATCTCGTGGTCCGGGCTTGGGACGGCGGCGCCATGGCTCGAGGGGATGAAGTTTGTGGATGGGGGGTTTGCCGTTGGAGCGGAGACGGCGGACGGACGATTTGTTCCAGAGATGCAGCACGGGGAGCACGGTTGGTATGCCGAGGCGAGATCGTGCTTGGTGCTGTCGAGGGCTGGGGCCAGCGGCGTGGTTGACTTGACGGAGGAGGAGCATGTTGGGGTGACGGCCGAGGCGGTGCGACTGCAGCCGGATCCGAACACCAATCTCGTGGCGCAACGGACCTTTATTCCGGTGGTGGAGCACGGCATCAGGCCGATGGCTTGTCAATCAGTCTCGGACGAGGGGGAAGCAAAGCCTGTACAAGTATGCGTCGCCACCGGCGTGTTCGCGGCCAAGGCAGATTTGAGTGAAGCTGCTATCCGAAGAATGTGGTCGAAGAAGCCGATACTAAAGTGGGCTGTACACAGCGCGGCAGAGGTAGAATAGCCGCAGTGGAGGATTGAGGTCGCTGGCTGTTCAGTCAAGGTATGTGCATCGGGTGCTTGAACATTGGGCCACTGGCCAAGACGCCCACGTATCTAGAGTCGATCTCGTTGTGGAATCATAACAGCGAACAGATAGGGTCTTCGTAGTCAGATCAATACCTGATGTAGACCTGAGACAAGTTTGCCCGGACACACAAATCCTTCCATCATGTACCTTAAAACAGAGCTTTCCTCTCTGGTTCGACTCTCTTGAGGCGACCAGAGAGAAGAATGAATCACATTCAAAAAGATGCACGCCTTTGAACACAGAAACATGGCCTTAGAGTTAGGCTGGCCCAAGTTAACTTTTTCTTGATGAACGATTGACCAATTCTTAGAAGAGAGATAGATTGGTTGAAGGGTCGAAATGCTGTGAAAGGTAACAATGGCCTGCATCCTTCCTATTTATAAGGCTGAGAACGAAGCACGTCACAGTGCGGTCTATGCCCGTTGACTTGTTTTTATGAATCAACCCACGGGGGAACAACCATGCTTTCAGGACCTGCTAATCCAGCAAATCTCCCTGGGCTAACAGGGACATGTTTGTCAAAACTGCCAACGGTTCGCACAATATCGCTAGATCTCCGAGTCTAAGCAATTTTGTACCATGGTTGTGCTTTGGTGCACTTTGTTTTGGAAGCTTTTGCTTCTCTGGAGACACCGACGAAACTCGCGCATCGAGAGTTTCAGCTAAAGGGCCTCATCAACCAGCAGCAACAAAGTTTTGACCATGTGGCTTGCGGTCACTTTAGATAAGTTAGGCCTGCTATCCAAAAAAGGGAAACCGTCCGTCCATATTAGCGGGGCAGATTTGAGTCCCTTGTAGGACGGCCTGGATGATGCACTGAGGTCTTTCCCCTTGTCTCCTTCCAGGTATGTACGCCGGCAGGCAGGGGGAGGACTGGGCAGTGCTGCTCATTGAAAGTGCCGAAATGTCGTGACCACGATTGACGAAAACCCAAGGGTTGACGGCGAGCCAGAGACTTGACACGCTTTTCAGCGATAGTAGCAACACAGCCAGCCGTCCGATAAGGACAGCTGAAATGGCGCGCGTGCTGGCTGATCCCAGTGACCACGACTTGGCAAAGTAGCAAATCAGGGGTTCGCAAGTTAGCTTCACTCGGCGCAAATCGGCCGCCCCGGGGGAACAACCACCCGAAGGTCAAGTCCCTTGCGCCTATAGCGGTTGGAATTGAGTACTGGTGACGAGATCGGCTCCTTTGACACTCTATCAAGTTAGCACGCTATTACGCGTACCTTACCAGGGGAGCATGGCCGACGCCGGCCCCTGGGCATCTGATTCTTCAGAACCTGCGCAGCCCTGAGGCTGGCTGCCAGAGGGCCGAAGGAGCCAGTAGACTACGGAAGGAAGCAAGCGACAGCAGGCGAAGGAGCTGACTACAGGGGGCTGGGATCAAAGGAAAAGGAAGCAATGTAGCACCCATGATCCCTGGTGCCAGGGCGATTCGCCCCGTACAGCAAGCGAATTGGACGGCTGGGGTTCCAAATGCCGAGAACTAAGCCCGGCGCCGTCCCGGCTAGCCTGTCGATCACTGCTTGGTTGAGGAGCTGGGCGCAACGACATCAGCTCATTTCTTCCTTCCAAGGTAACTTGTGATGTGTCTCGCAGGTACTTCGCATTCAAACGGGGGCTACAATCTGTTACGCCTGCCGTATCAGGACAGACGTACGACGTTTCTTTGTTCCCCTTCGTCGCTTTAGGTAACGTTGAATCGCTCGTTGCCAGCTTGGTTTATGGCGTGTCGCCCGACGAATGGCTGACGGAGCCGACCGTCCCGATCTGGCCTACTGATGGTCTAGAGCTTCGAGCTGACTTTTGTGATCATATTCAGTGACGGGTGATGCCATACATGAAAACATTTCGGGGCGCATGCGGCACAGCAATGAGCGTGTGCAGGCAAGTCTACCACACCTCCCACTGCCTCGGGACCAACAATGCAGATTCCTGCGCCGAGAGATGTGGCTTCGGAGAAAACCCAATCGCTCGGGATCCATGGAACAGCTTGACTTGCTTTTGTTGGTCATTGATCGATCGCGATGGTCCCACCATTGTTTGCATGCGGTGTTTGGGCGCTCGATCGAGTCACATATTTCGCGCTACCACATGGTTTGTCAGGTCTGTCGCCTTGTATTAGGGGAGGCAAGTGTGAATCTGGTCTTCATTGCATCCATCTGATTCTGACTGGGTATCCTTCGGCGGCTGTACTCGACAGCCTCTCGTCTTGTCCTCGCACGATCCAAAATGCAAGAGCATGGCGTCCAGCGGCCATCAAGCATGTCATTCCACTCGGCCGTACTCCTCAACTCCGTCATTGAATATCTTCTTCACCTCACTTTTTCCCTGTTTGCCTAGTCGTATTGTACTGTGAAGGACTTCGTCTGCAAAATGGCCTTCTCGCTGTGGTTGTCGGGTTCCACGCCGCTCTGGCTCCCAGCATCCACTGTGACCTGTGTGTTTCCTAGCACCTTGTCGTCTCGATCGCGGTTGGAAGAGAATGTCTGCATCTCGTTGTCGTCGGGGAAGGGCTCGTAAGGGTTTCGTTGCTTGCGAGCCCGGCTAAGGGCATCGGCCGACCTCTGTTGTGCTGCCGCGTAATTTCGACCATATGAAGGATCCGAGGACGAGCCACTGCCCATCAGCCTCGGCGCAAAATGTCTGAAGAACTTTCGGAGGGTCGGCATGGAGCCGCAGATAATGAAGAGATTGGCTTCAAGGAACCTTCGTGCTGTTGTCAGACGATTTCTCAGCGACTAGGAATCTTCCAGACTTACGACCAAATGTTTGCAGGTGCCGCCTCCCAAGTAATGTCGGTACTTTGCAGTACTGGTAGAAGATATACCAGGCGAATACACGACGTCGTAACGGTTCTGCGCGATGTTAGCTACCACCCGCGATTGGCGTCAAAGAAACGTCGCATAATCCACATACACTGATCCGATGCCAAACACAATGATGGCTCCAATCTTCTGTCCAAATCCCATGTGTAGCCTCAGGACCATGGGAATAGGCATGACGAAGAGAAGAACGTCGGTCACAATGTTGGACACGGCCGTGGCGATGAACAAGATGCCAACATCGATACACGAGCCGTCCGTGACCATGATGTCGAATGCCTTACGCACAGGATCACAGTGGAAAAGTAGCATCGTCGTGATGATGACAGTATACAGTCCAACAATGACGATGGTAATCCATGTGGCAATCCTGAATCGTCCTTGCGGTGTGAGGTGGAGATAGAAGGTGAGTAGCGATAGTTTGGTGAAGCCGTTGCACAGCATGAACACTGCTGCGGCAACATAACTGAGCTATGTTACGACGGATCAGTCAAGCTTCTCAATCGAGTTTTTAGGATACTGACAAGAGCATATTGTTTGAAGTTATCCAAGGGGATCTCCCATGTGTGAGAACATAATGTTTTTATCCTGATGGCCTCTGAATTGTTCATCAGCCAGGGCGTCCGGGAATCACGATGATGATGGCAGACATACCGATGAGGAGAGCTTGTGTAATGACTGATGAGACCTAAACAATTGTCAGCGAGCCCTCAGAGGAAAGAAGCACACGAAGCCTCCATGTCATCATGTTGAGGTCGCTTACCCATGCTAGGAACATGAAAGCTAGGTCGTTCGTCAGCCGTGATCTCGCGTCAGAACGCGTCAAAGATGCTCAAGCTTACCGTCATCCATTTGCAGGCCCTTCGATAGGAAGATCTTGGTATAGTATCGTTGTAGCAGCGCCACAAACGCCAGCGGTCCCAGGATCCCAAAGATGAGGTAGTGTTCCAGCACCTTTTGCTGCTGGGGATTCTCAAAATCCACGACATAGCCTTCGGGTGGCGGCGCAATGGTCTGAACGCCGTTTGTCTCCGGAAATTCGGCCATGGTGGATGGCGGTCGGCGGGCGGAATGTCGTCGTGCGGGCGGGCGGTCAGGGACGTGAGATGGGTAGCCACAAACTCGGGAGCTTTTCACGTTGTATAGCAAGACATTCTGTAGGATCTGCAAGCGAGGCACCCAGCTGAGACCTCGTGGCGACAGTCAAGCACGGCAGGTCCGTCTAAACGGGCTGTTCGCTGGGAAGTTAGGAGACGGCAGGCGCTTGATGGCTGGATGAAAGATGAACAACTTCCGAACACGACAGGGGCAGAGGCAGGGTTTAATCTAGGTCGGTCGCCAAGGGACCCGACTTCCTTTCGCATGAAGTACCGCGCCATGCGGTATGATGTACCACCGTCCATGGTTTAAGGTTCGTCATGGTGCGGATTCTACCGGCGCCGGGGTTCTTCGAGACCTGTCAAACCTAGAACCTGGCATTCATCAGATCAAGCAGAAACGGTGGGCAAAAACACCTTGATCTGTTTTGGGGAGTTTGATTGCGGGGAAGATGACTGTGCTGTCAACAAAAGTCTTCACAAGGTCACCATCGCAGAGAAAGAGAGAGAGCTCGCAGCAACCACGCCAGTCTGATCCAGGCCATGGAAAGCTCGAGTAGGCGAAGCATCCGGCTTCAAGTTGCGCGGCCGGCTCGCTGGAAACGGCTCGTAGAATGTGGCTCCAAGACAATGGGTCGCATCGAGACCCTGTCCGAGACCTTGCATGCGGGGCATGACTCGGGACTTGAGTCAATGCCAAGGGAGGAATGCAAACCCACTCCTAGACGCTTCCCGGAGGCTTCACCTTGAATAGGCGTGATGAGGTTTCATTGACATGCTGTGTAGCATACCAGCAGGCTATTCCTCTTCTCGCCGCCGCCATGCCAGGACCTCAACGGCCAAGGCCGACATAACAAAAGGGGACAGCGGAGCGTCCGAGAGCTCCCCTTTCCACCATCTTTTGATCCCCTCTTAACCCCAGCTTCCGTCCAGCGCCAAGTGGGCCCGGTTGCGATCTGCAAAGTGCTAGACGAGCTGGGCGCCGCTATCCGCCTTGGCCCGCGCGTCGATGTCCCGCCTGCGACCGGATGGGGTTGGAGTCTTCTCTATCACAACTTCGGGGCCCGGCTGGAGCCATGAGCGGCCACCGCTCCCTCGACCAGAGTTCTTAGCCCCCCCCCCCCCCCCCCCCCCCCCCCCCCCCCCCCNCCAGAGTTCTTAGCCCCCCCCCCCCCCACCCCCCGGGACTCTGACTCGGGCAAGGACTGTGGCAGGCATCATCGCTCCTTGCTCGAATACCTGGACTTGCTAAATCCTGCAAGCAAGGGATGCTGCCCACTCGCCCTAGGAAAACAATACGAATCCCTCAAATGCATCGCCTCCTCATGGATGATGCAGGCCCCCTAACCTCATCCAGGCGGTAGCCCGTTGACCGTTGCTGGCTGCAGGGCTCCTAGCTTAATGCTACGAGATTAGGCCGGTTTACGTTGCGATCGAATGGAGACGAGCGATTGCCATGAGCAACCGCCGCAAGACATAAATCAGCGGCCACGCATGCCGATCTCAATTCCACACGACCATCAGGAACGCACAGAACTCGGAGAGCCCTTCTGGAACCACTCTGTCTCATCCGCTGTCACGTCTGTGTGTCGTATTCTTTCGCCCGTTCGCCAGCCCTTTTTCGTGCCCAGCCTTTACGCAAAACCACAACCATGAAGCTCACGACTGCTGCGACGATCCTCGCTTGGGCCTCTGAGCGCGCCGCGGCTGCCACCGCTGGGGTTCAGAGCCCCCAGAGCGCTTGTGTTCGTCCCGTCCCACCCCAGTCCCGCGCTTGATCGTATCACTGACACGTGGATGCAGTGCTCAGCGCTGGCCAAGGATGAGAAGCTCTCTGGCAAGGTCATTGATGATACCAACGCTCTCTACACCGAGCGACTTGACTCGTACTACTCCGCAAACGCCGCCCAGGCGCCCTGGTGCATGGTTCTGCCATCGGGCACTGCGGATGTAGCCGCGATCGTAAAGATCCTGACGAAGAACCAGTGCCCCTTCGGCATGAGGAGCGGCGCTCACTCCGCCTGGGCAGGGTCCAACGGCATCAAGGATGGTGTGACTATTGACTTTGGTGGGTTGCAAGATTCTTGACACAGCTCAGGTCCTGCTGGAGAATCGCCGCAGGCTCTCGGATGTCAACGTGACTGACTGGTTGCCAGCGTACATGAACACGACGACCTATAATGAAGCGGAAGGTACCGCTTCAATCCAGCCTGGTTCCGACTGGGAACGCGTGTTTGATGCGCTCGATCCCTACGGCGTTGTGGCTGTTGGCGGTCGGGCCTCCGTCGTCGGTGTTGGTGGCTTCACTACTGGCGGTGGCGTGAGTGGCTATGACTTGCTATCTTGGCAGCTAAACTTGAATGGCTGACTTTTCTCCTGCAGTACTCTTTCCACTCCAACACGGAGGGCTTTGCCTGCGATGCTGTAGCCAACTTTGAGGTCGTCCTAGCCGACGGTAGCGTGGTCAATGCCAACGCCAAGGAGCATGCCGACCTCTGGAAGGCCCTCAAGGGTGGCTCGGGCAACTTCGGCTTTGTGACACGTATCGACCAGTGTATGTGAAAGTGATTTCTGTTTGATGTCGGCATGCTAATCACCAAGCAGATGTTGTCGACTCCAACATGATGTGGGGAGGTCTCAGCTTCTACAACACGAGCAAGCGCGATGATATCTTTAACGCCTACTTGAACTTTGCCAACAACATGGACAAGGACCTCGCCAGCCAAAACATCATCTCGATAATCTACAACTCCGCAGGGTTCAACCTTGTGTCCGTCCTCAGCAACATTGATGCCGACGATGCCGCCCCCGCCTTCGACGAGTACAGGGCTATCGAGAACATTTCAAGCACGGCCCGTATTGCCCCGGTTGCTGAGCTTGTCCCCGACTTTACTGGCCCGACACCCCTGGGACTTTAGTACGTGTGATGACTTGCCTGACGGATGAGACGTTCGCTGACCCCGCCAACAGCGCCAGCTGGACGGCCGGCATGACCACCCATGAGCTCCATGTCATGGAGTTCATTGAGGAGAAGCACAGGGAATACATCGGCAAGATGAAGGAGGCCGCTCCCGAGTCCGACTTCGAGGTTCTTCTGCAGTACCAGCCCGTAACCCAGTCGATTGTCAACCACAGTGTTCGGAAGGGCGGCAACGTCCTCGGGCTGGAGGCGATTGTCGAGGACGGCCCAGTTCTGATGTGGCTGATCGCCATGACTGTTGACACGGCGGAGAACCAGGAGAAGATCCTCCCCATCTACCTCGAGTTTCGCGCCGCCATCAACGCGTACGCTGATGAAACCAACTCGCAAAAGGACTGGGAGTTCCTCAACTACTCTTTCGGCGATCAGAACCCCATCTCCAAATATGGAGCGGACAACATTGCCCTTCTCAAGGCCGCTTCCAAGAAGTATGACCCCAAGAGCACTTTCCAGAAGCTGCGTCGGACTGGATTCAAGCTGCCTGTGTGAGAAGCACTGGTTATGGCCCTGCCATGGTTTTGGGAAACGCACCCAGGCCTACGGAAAGGTTCTTGCACATACGAATACAACGAGAGGATGAAAACAGATAAAAGACGGAATGATTAGATGATACATGCAGACCAGATTACTGGCCAGACTTGACAATAATCTGGCATTGTCAGTATAATAATACCAAGTTCACGCTCAACGCATTTGAATGTCCTGAACTTTTGATTCTTATGATAACGGCCTTCTCGCCCTTGGATTACGCTGGGAATTGTCCGGCAAAGTGGTTACGTAGCAGCGGTAGTGCTGGTTCCAATGGTACCTATATCTCCAAACACAAGATCGTGGGTTTGTTTATGCCGGTCGGTACATTCAGGGTTTGGCCAGTGCGTTTGCGTATTCTGCTCTATGAAATTCTTTTCCCTGAGTGAGATATATAGCTTCACTTCATAATAACCGCCATGACAAGCGCCGGCACAAGGGCGAACCAGCTCTGGACCCCAATCCTCCCTGTGCCGTCGGGGAAATCACCCTCTGGCTCCCTGCTGCCCTCTACCACGTCGTCGGGCGCGATACAAAGAAAGCGCCTCCACCCCTGGGTGTCGTCCTCGGAATTTCTGCCTGTGATGACAATCGGGATACGCTCTCGAACGCGTTTGTCGTACGTCTCGTCGGTTTCGTCGAGCATGGGGCGAAAGTTGCCACCCAGCTGCAGAGATATTGAACGATAGTCCTTAGGTAGGTTGACGTGAGGGAGCTCGCTCAGCGTGCAGGTCGAATTACCGGTCTTGATCGGGTAAGCTAACGACGCAGCATCGTCAGCGCTCTGTTTACTGCGAAAGAGGGAGGGGGGTTATGCATACAGCTTCGGGAGAACGGGTCACCGCCGCATTCTGACCGGATCTTCGGTGGGCTGGAGCAACCGTCGGAGCCGGGAAGAGGAAAGTCGCTAATCTCCTGATGACAATCATCACTCAAGATGCCGCTGCATGAGGACCGGGCCTCTTTAGGGTCGGGGTAGTCGGAAACGGCATTCTGTCCATTGAGACGGTAGGCGCAAATGGTGGAAGTACTGTTAGACCAGGTCGTGTTGGAGCTCTGGCTCGATTCTGGCACGCTCAGGTAGACGTCAAGCTGCTGATGGGGTGGTCGGTCTTCCAGCGAGGTTCCCCGGACATCGCGGAAGAGCATCGACACATGCCAGTCGGTTACTTCTCTCTCTAGAGTCGGGGCCCTGAACGACCCGGTGCCTGTGGAGTTGAAGAATATTTCATCACTGGCGATGCCCTGCACATACGAGGAGCACTGTTCAGAAGAAGAATCGTTCTGGCTCTGTGTCTGGGCGGAAATGCCCGTCGCAAGACTCAGCGCTGACATGAAGATGATCAGACGACGACGAGCGGTTGAGTTCATGAAGACGTATGTTGACATATCTGAATAGAAGGCTGTGTAGGTATCGTGATGAATGAATACGTTACTTGGACCGTATCTTTAAATGCCCCGGACTTCTTCCCGCTCCTCAGTCATTTGACCCCAAAGGATCGCACGCCCAATGCACGATGTCTCGTCTTGCTCTCCGGCCCTTGGCGATTCCGCAAATCGTCCGACAAGGCGGCTCAGGGCTGAGCATGGCCATGGACTAGGGTCTTGGGCTGGGGCTCGATATACTCGCTGTCGAATCACGGCATCAAGTACGTGGCTGGGCGTCGACAATTCTGAACGTTTCGCCTTGCCCACTGGTAAATTACGTCAGTTGGTAGTTGGTATGCCAAGTCACTGGAAGACAACTAAAGCCTTGGCTGTCTGATACGGGTCGAAAATGATATCATAACCCTGCAGCGGTTTTGCTGCCTCCACCGAAAATGCCTTCGGCTCTCAGAAGGGTGGATAAGGCTCTATCGTCGGGACCGAGAGCGGTTCCACGTCCAAAGCACTGGGATACTGGACGACATACGGTGCTCGCGTGAGGTCGGCTTGGTCACGACTGCGCCGGCTTGCTGGTCCACCTCGTTGTGGGGCCCTTGAACAGTTTCGATCCCCCATGACATCATTGAGCTGCAAACCACCTTCTATACTGGTAAGGCTGTTAATTGTCTATTGAAAAGTCGTTCTTTGGCAGCTCAGAGAATGGCTTTGAGAACACTAACGAAGGATGAGCAAAGTGTCTTGTCGGCGCTGAGAGATGAACAAAGACATACATCAAGCCAGTGGAGCTCTCTGGCCGAGAGAGGGCCACATGTAGACATCAGTTGTTATTTCTGCCTGAGCTAGGGTTGCTAGGTCGTGACAATTTGAAGGGTTGGCTGAAAATTATTCCTTGTTGTATTCGTGGTTTCTAGACCGAGTCTGCCTGTCTAAGAGAAGCCCAGGTTCAGGGTGTACTTCAGCGGCGACGTGCCCGTGATGTACACCTTGTGTCCCGCCAGCGTGAGGCGGCCTCCGTGCCAGCTGTACTGCTCACCGGCGTCGGCTTGAATCAAGCCTTCGCCATTTCCAGGCCCGAACGTGATGGTGTCGTCACCCAGGCTGTACTCTCCCGAACCGTCGACGAGGTGGTAAGTCTTGGCCCCGTCGACCTCTCCCAATTCCTCGACCCCCTTGAACGTTCCGCCTGCTCGGAACGTGAGCTCGATCGTCAGTTCGACTTCGGGCTCGCCTGTCACCTCGAAGGTGAGGTCGTAGCCAGACGAGGTCGGGGCAATGGCCACATCTGTCTTGAGGCGACGCATGCTAGTAGGGCGGTTCTCAAAGTCAAGCATGGCGTAGAAACGGCCGTCGGCGACGGACCTCGACAGCGCATACGTACCGTTGGCGTCGCGCTTGTCAGCGGGCATGGGCAGGTAGTAGGGCACCTCCATCTCGCTACCAAGCCTCGCGACCCCATCGCTTTCAAGCGTGATCCCGCTCGACCGGAAGTGTCCCATGGTGAAGAAGTTGGGCACGAGCCGCACGGCCTCGAGCACAAGGCCGCCGTTCCACGCGCGGAACATGGTCGGGTTCGTCGAGAGGCCGGAGCCGAAGCGGTTATAAAAGTCGGTCTGCTTGCCCGCGGCATCGTACCAGTCGGAGCCGCCGAACACGGACGCAGTCAGCTTTCCGCGTCGTGCGCGGACGAGCCCCGCGGTGGCGTAGTGCTTCTCGTAGTCGACAAACGGGTCTTCCGACTCGGGCAGCTCCGCAGCGAGCTCGGGGCGCTCGATGAGAGACCCGAGGTAGTCGCCCAAATCCTTGCCGCTGAGCTTCTCGATCAGACGCGCCATGGCGGCGAACTTGCCGTTGCCATCAAGCAAGGCCAGCTCACGGAACTGCGTGTAAAAGTTCAGCAAGTTGGTGCCCGCGGGCTGAGCCTGGTCCTGGCGGCGGCTCTGGACCGTCTCGACCTCGCCGTTGGGCTCAGCATGCTCGATGGTGAGCTCGAGGTTCTTGCGGACGTAGGCGATCAGCTCGGTGCGGTTGAGCTCGTGGGCAACGGTCAGGAGGGAGGGGTTCGTGACTGCCGAATAGTAGATGGGGCTGCGCTCCGAGTAGATGCCGTCAGCGTCAATGTCGATTCCTTCGGCCAGCCACTCGTCGACCCGCTGGATCAAGCTCTCGTCATCGGTGATGCGGGAGATGCGCGCCAGGGCTCCGCAGATCTTCCAACGGTGGTTGGGCGTATGGATGCCGCCCTTGGCAAGACCGGGAGCCGCCTTAATGAGGATGGCTCGGATGGTGTCTGCGATGGGACCGGAGGCATCGTGGTCGTCTTCCTCGAGCATGCGCACCATGATTCCAAAGTCCTCGATCAAAAAGCCCGTGTCGGGCGGGGAGTGGCGGTTGCCGACGCTGTAGGTGCCGTCGCAGTGCTGTCGCTTTGTGAGGACAGCGAGCATCTCCTCGATGTGGGGCACCAGGGACTCGTCGTGGTAGTAGGAGGAATTCGGCCAGATGAACGGCGTCACGAGGCGACGGACCCCGCGGGTCAGCGACCGCGGCGAGCCGGTCAGCGATGCGTTCTTGCCGTCAATGACGGGCTGAACCTGGGTGTCGGCGGCCTTGGTGAGAAGCGCGAGGCTGGTCCAGTCGGGAGCTGCCTCCGCATCTGCTCGGGATGCCACGGCGGCAGCGGACGCAGAGGTGGCGAGCAGAGCTACGCCCAGTGCCTTGACGGCGCCGAGGATGCTGCGCGGGTTCATGACGTAGGTGTTGGTGAGGGCGGTGCGTTGGAGCGTTAGGCCGTTCCGAGAGGTCACAAGCTGGCGGCGGCGAGGAAGAGTCGCAGTCCGCTTAAATAGGCACGCGAGGACCTCACGATGTGCCCTTTTTCTCGGTGCATTGGAAACCGATTCATAGCAATCGTGCCCGTTACCCCGTCTTTGGGCAATCTCCGAGCCCCGCGCTAGAATCCCCGTGGGGTAAAGTTACCCGCCATGTCACCTTGACTATGCTTAATACAGCGGGGTTCGGGCGATACTCAGGCGAGCTTTGAGAATAAATCCTGGATTTTGGTGTGCCAAGAGTTCATAGCCTTGCAGTCCGTCATGGTGATAGGAGACCCAACCCCTCGGAGGCGTCTTGCGGTGTCGGAGAAACCCAAGTAGTATGTCAAGGTGGGGGTCAGAATACCACCATCTCTGCGAGTCAGTGCCGAAAGATCGAGGTGCCTGGGCCAAGCCCACTTATCAATGGCATGGTATTCGACCTAGGCAAAACACCTGGTGAAGTCGGTAGAGACAGGGCTGCCCAATCACTGATCCACACCACCGAAGTCCAGGTATGGTACGAGGCTGAAGTCGCCAGGCTATTCTGTTCACGTTGTGTCCGGTAACTGGTGAACGCAGCCGCAGCCGTAGTGGAGGATTCTCGCGAAATCGGTGTATCTTTCCGCCTATAGACGGTCTTTCTGATGGTCCTTCGATGGTCTTTGTCAATCGATGAGATATGGGGAAGGCAAGGTAGTGGAGAGAAGAAAGAGGGGAGGAGGTCGGTGTCTTGTCTTGCCCCGTTAGGAAGGTGTTGATCGGCTGTTTAATGGCCCACTTCAAGTTAGACACATTACCTAAGCAATGAGCTTGAGGAGGTGAAGCTCACCCCGCCCCCGTGACCCATGTGTCACGTGATGGAAACATGTGAGTCTCGTGCGCTCGATCTGAAGTACCTTAACTTGGCCATCTCCACCGTCTCCTCTCCACCGCCCACTGTCCACGAGGGGCGAGGCCACGGCCATCGACAAGGATAGTGTTCTTTTTCTGTCGCTACCCCATCACTCCTGCAGCACGTTTTACGAGACTCCTACCGATGCGATGTCAGCACTAGCCACCAGCTCTGGGCCCCGGCAAAGCCTGCAAGACCCTACCTCATCTCCGTCTGGACGCAATCCTCGTTCCCTCCTCCCACCAGAAGCGCTCGAGACCCGGCTCGCAAACACAGCCAGACAGATGCTGTGTTGATGACAGCTGACGGCGGGGTGGGCGGGCGGCAGGCGGCGGGAATGGCGCAACGATGGCGTCTCCCAAGACTGACTGGGTGAGGGCTGACGGGCTGATCCCGACTGCATTCGACTGGACTGGACAGGACAGGACACATCTCAGCGCGCCCGCCAACCGCGCCTCCCGTCCTGCGTCATCGCGAGTGCCGACAGGCAATCTTTTTTTCAGGCCATTGCATCTTGGTGTGGCTGCCCGAACGGTGCTGTCCCGGGCGAAAGACGTTCGGTTCAGTGGGACTTTGGGGGCGGCGCAGCGCGGTTGGTGATCTCGACCCAAGACGGCCAGGGCTGAGATTGGAAGCCCAGTCCAACGGCATATGCGCAGCAGGGGTTCATCGTCGCATCAGATGCTGACGCCAAGCCTGCAGCTGGGAGGTGCGAAGACAGGAGGGCTCTTTGTACAACTCGGTTTGCTTCCCCGTCGTCTGTCGCCTGTCGCCAGCTCCGACAGTTCTCGCCCTTTGTGTCTGTCGTTCTTTATGGTCTCAATTGCTTCCTCACTATTGCGCGTGCCCTCCAACGATCCTCGTGGGATCATCTCCTAATCTCCTTCGCCCCGTACGCCTCATCTCACCAGCGCGAATCCTTCAAACGAGACCACAGGTGTCAGCACTTGATTTTCGCGCGAAGCGCCTTCTTCGCCTTCGAACGAACACTGGCTTAGTCTTGTACCACGACGACTCGACGGAATTGAGGAGGGAACCGCGGAAACAGCCACAAGGACAAAGAGCGACACGTCTGGCATCATCGGAGGGCGGGGTCATCTCGCCAGTCTTGCGCCGTTGGCCACCCGGCAGGCCATCCTCCAGCCAAACGTAGCACGCAGAAGCAGAGAAGAGGAGGACCAACAGCCATGGACGATGATGCGTTGGGCATCCGGCACAACCAACCGCCGGCGATCCACATGACGCCGACCTCACAATGGAACTCGGTCCAGAGGAAACCTGTCGGCTCAGGCTCCCGCGCCTCCTCCATCTCCATGTCTGCGACGCCATCGACCTTCTCACCTAGCGTTTCTGTTCATGGGTCTCGTCATGAGCGCCGAGTCAGCTCGCCTTTCTCAAACCCACGAAACTCCGTGGTGGGGACGGGAATGGTCGTATCTCCCCAGTCGACCATCGCAGAGAGCGCCATCGGTGGCTACTTTCCCCCAGATTCCACGGCCTCGCAGCGCCCGAAACCAGCGCCCATACAGGCTGGCGACTTTGCCTATTCGAATTACGACAGCTACTATGATCCGGCTACGGCAAACACCACTCCGGCCTACCACTCCTCCTCCGCCCTTCTCACGAGCAGAAGTCGGAATCGCACCGATTCCCTCAGCAAGCCTCTTGTGGAACCCTCAATGAACCGCGAAACTCCCTCCCACCAAGAGCAACCGCCCAACCAGCCCCCGCCAGGGCAACCGCCGGGCGCAGAGCCAGCGAACGATGGCCCTCCACCATACCGCCTGGGCTACTGGCGCCCTTCGTACAACATGTACTTCTTCCTCTTCCTCGGCATCTGCGCCGCGATGGGACATCACTTCTTCTACCACTCGCTCGACGGTCGCGTGGCTGACAACCACATACGCATGCTTCGATATGGAACTGCCCTGTCCTTCGTCGCCAAGGCGTCCCTGGCCGCCTCTGTCGTCCTCGCCTTCAAACAGCGCGTGTGGTTGACCGTTCGCCGCAAGGCCATGTCTCTCAGCGCCGTCGACTCTCTGTTCGCCGCCGCCGACGACCTTTCCGCCATCTTCAACGCCGAGATCTTCCGCCAGGCCCGCATCGCCATCATTTTGGCCATCTATGTCTGGTGCACGCCGCTTGTCGTCATTCTCACCTCGGAGACTCTTGCTGTCCATAACACGCTCACGGTTGAGAACGTGACGTGTCCCGCAGTGCGCACGCTAAACTTTGTCACCGAGGAGACCAACGAGTGGCGGGACGCGCCGCGCATCAACAAGCTCATCTCGCTCTCTGTGAGTCTCTGGAACACCACACGCGGTGCTCTCGACGAGGATGACAACGAGATTGAGGACTGGTTCGACTACTTCACGAGCCCGAGCTGGCAGTTTGAGCAGGTCGCCACCCTCGCAGCCTACTCGAAAAAGCCGGTTGCGAGGAGCGGCGCCGCGGAGGAGATTTGCGGCACGGGTTGGAATTGCACCTTCACCGTCGAGTTCACCGGGCCCGGGTACAAGTGCACCGAGCTCGCGTCGGGCGTAGGCTCTACGCCGAAGAAGCTGGGCAATGCCACGGCGCCTTTTGGAACGGACATCCTGGCTCCTGAAGGGAACCAGACATACGTCTCGCAGGCATTTTTGGGCCACTACTCCGAAACTCAAATGGAGGAGGTTTGGCCGGGCGGTATCCCATCAACGCCAGCTCCATTCCCCAAAAACCTCGGCGCGCTTCGCACAGAGCCCATTGTTTGGATCGGGTACTCGCAAGTCGACGATCCGACCGAGCTGCAGCCCGACCAAAGAGACGACCCACGATGGGACAAAGTCTACACGCCCAAGATCTTCGGGTGCGAGCACTACGAAACCAAGTATGAAGTACTGTTCAACTACACAGGCCTCCTGCAACATACGAACGTCACGCGGCGGGAGTTTATTCGTCCCGTCGTCAACACGACCCTCCTCCTCGACGAGCCAGCCAACGACGGCACCATGGACAACACGACCGCCGTGCCCGAGTCGAATTACATCCTTCCCTCCGATACACGCCGCTACCGCCGCGCCATGGCATACCACTCCATCGGCACCCAGTTGCGCACCTTTATTAACGGCTCCATCACCGAGCCCGGCAAGATCGCCAACACGCGCGCTATCCAGACCCGCCTTCTCGACCCGACGAACTGGCTCGGCGTCCGCGACATGCAGACGGCCGTGCAGTACTTTTACGAAGACATCCTCCTCTCCATGCTCTCGAACCCACAGTTCGTCGCCGTAACGTGGGCCGCGACGCCCGAGACCGCCAGCGGCGTCCGCGCCGGCGGCGAGGACACGGCGTTCCCGTGCACGCGGTCGCGCAATGACAACCGATATCGGTACATCGCGTGGGAGTTGTGGGCCGTGTACTCCGCCGCCATCGTGCTGGCCATCATTGGTGTCGCGTTCGGCACTGTCGCTATTTGGGAGGAGGGGCTCTGGCGCAACACCCGCTTCAGTAGTATCGTGGCGGCGACGCGCGGGCCCTGGCTGGAGAAGGTGCCGTGGGCGGGCGACGGGCCTGTCGAGGGCGAGGCAAAGCGCGTGAGGGTTGGTTACGGTGTCGTCTCGCCGGACCGGGGGCAGGCTGGGTCGGCGATGGAGGAGGGCCGTTTCGAAGGGCGCCCTATGAGTCGGGTGTGGGAGGAGAACGAGGATGGTACATCGCAGGGGCCAACGCGGGTGGGCACAACTGGTGGTCGAAGTGACGGTAGCGCCAGAGATCGGTTCGCTTTCGGTCTGGAAGGTGACGTCAGGCTCGAGCGGGAGATGGAGAGGGATCAGGACGATGGAACACCACCTGTCGTCAATCGAACCCCGAAGCTGCCGTTTCGACGGAGCTGGCAGAGGGTAGAGCAGTCATAAGTAATACCAACCAGCTGAGGTACCTGGAATAATACAGCCTTGCGTACAGTGCCGTTGCATAAAACTCGGGCTCGCCTTACATAGTTCATGTGCCAGGTACTTAACATTAATTGACTATGCCTGCCTATCTTCGCCTACCATCACCTGCCTGCAGTCGCCTCACCAAAAGCCCAGTAACTGCTACTTCAAAGAAGTTTGTTGACCTGATTGGCTTGCGTAGGAGGAAAACGACGTGCGCCTGCCTAGCGTCGCCAGGTCCAAGGCTCAATATTACTCTCAAAGAGTCTGTCAACTTGGGCTGGCTCATATTGGTGAAACTACATCACAGCCCCAAAGAGCGTATGCTGGCCAACATCACTTGACATTCCTTGAGGTCACCCCAATGCGCACCACCAATTCCTTGCTCTCATGTCAATCAAGTTGCATCAGTCGTCAACTCTCATTTTGTCTCTTTTCTAAATGGGAAAGAAGCCTTTGCATGACACTATCAGACCGGAAATTCCGGCTGCGTTTTTCTCTATACTGATCTGGCTGAGTGTATCCCAGTGAATCGCGATATGCACTTCTGAATAAATGTGATAGTTGCCTCGATGGGTGAACACTACCAAGTGCCACATTGCCGGGATCATCATGTCACAGTGTTGAGTCCTCCCGCTTGTCTGAATCATAGCCCCATAGTGCCCCATAACAGCAGACCGGTACTTGCTCCGATTGAAGCCCCGGAACCTGCCGGACGATTCCGAGCCCATCGGACCTCTAGACCCACTTTTCCCGGTGCTCTCGGACCCGGTGGCCCCGGTGGCCCCGGTCCTTGCCACAAAAGGAAAGCACTGCCTGGTGAAAAAAAGTCCTGGTCACCAACTCTTGCGCAACCTTGGTTTTCCCCTCTTCACGCAACAGATCCAGCCTTTGGCAATCTTCCTTTGGCTTTCTTTCTTGCACCCACCTCTATCCCCATCCCACCTCTTTTCTGTTTCCACATCCTCGAGACTTCAATCACCAGAGACGAAAGCATCCATCAAGCCAACCGACGCTTTGCAGAACTCGTCCCAAGTGTACAGCACTCATCGAAACCTACTCGCCATTCATCCAAGGAACTCGAATACAGTCATCCTCCATCCTCAAGGTTTGCTTTGACATCGTAACTGCTTTCTTTTCTGGTTCTGTACTGATGCTTCCTTTTCGTCCAGTCAAATCACTTGAATCGACTTCCAAAATAACACCAGGCCTCACAATCTGTCTTCAGACAGCCTTCGGCATCTCAAGCAGTTCAACATGAGCTTCCCGACTCAAACTGGAACTGGATACATCCAGCAAGCCAAGAAACAGGTCAACGAGAGGCTCGGTGAGGCTGACATGAAGCCCAATGTCCGTGAGGCATGGCTGCAGGGCAAGTTTCCCAACGGCCAATGGTGCCCCTCCGAGTACCTCCCTGAGGGTGGCGTGACCAACGACAGGGCTCGTGTCCTTGCCGGCATTGCTGGCATCATCTACGTCTACGAAACGCTTGGTATCCCTGTCGAGGAAATCTGGAATCCTGCCCGAGAAGGCTCTGTGGCGCATTGCATTCAAGTTCACCAGAAGAACGGTGGCAAAGGCCTCTTGACCGGCGCTGCCGCCCAGGACGCCAAGGAGAGCGCTCATGTATTGCTTGGAAATCATTTGGCTCAAAACGCAGCATCGGAGCAGGCCACCGGACAGGATCTTGCGCAGACCAACGCGGGAGTTTCGCAGAGCAACATTCAGGACAACGCTCTTCCCAACAGCGTTGGAACTGATCATGGCCACCGCCATCAAACTCGTCTCCGCTCTCAGCCCAACAACGGAGAGGGCTCGTCTCAGGGAACCCGGACCCGCACTGCGCAGCCCTCCAAGCGGACTGCCTCGGCTGCCGGCATGACCATCGAAGGCGCTGGAGATGCTGCTGGATCGGCCTCGAAGAAGACCTGTTCTGCGGGAGCGAAGAATGCCTTCGCGACGCAGGACTCGCGCCCGGGTTTCGACAACATCTACAACAACATCAAGCGTGACAAGGAGAGCGCCAGCAAGAGCCATTTGAAGGCTATTGAAAAGCGGGCCGCGCTTGAGATGAAGCTCGCCGAGTTGAAGCAGAAGAGAGAAGACACTCGAGCCATCCAGGATAATGGGCGCGATCGCTTGGGAGAAATGCTCCAGGGACTGTCGGACACCGTCAACCGCCCCCAGAGCATGATGAAAGACCTCGAGGACTGCCACGAACTCACCAGAGATACTTCCAAAGGCCAAACCATGAACAACCAGGAGGCCATTTCCAATCTCTTGCCCAAGGTCGTGGCCGCCGAGGCCCTTCAGCACGAGCAATTCGTCGGACGCTCTACCATGATTGAGGAGCTGCTCAAGAATCTCGCGATCGACTGCGACGTACTGGATTCCATGATCAATCTTCTTCAGCAAGAGCTCGATGCTTGCAATCAGGAGATTGAGGAGCTGGCTGAGAAAATGAACACGCTGGCGAATTACTTGGAGGAGTTTGACAGGTTCAAGAAGAGAGCGGGTGAGGGTGGTTATGATAAGTAGCTTTAGCAGTCAGTCTTCTCTTTTAGTCTATCGCCGTAATAACTCTGTATGACTATTACTAGCCGCTATCAGTAATAGTCATACAGAGTTATTACGGCGATAGACTAATAAAGTAATGTATTAATTTGTTTCTATTTTTCAACTTACAGTCGTAGTATGTTGTGGAGGAGGTAGGCGATGCTCGCGAACGCATCCCGGTCCGTGGCAAGATCGGCAACAGGCACCTGACCAGCATCCCGCCTGCCAGACAATACATGACGGACGCGACATGACGGACGCGACATGACGGACGCGACATGACGGACACGACATGACGGACACGACATGACGGGCGCGACATGACGGACGCGACATGACGGACGCGACATGACGGACAAGGCTGGACGCATAAGGCCAGACGCATAAGGACGGACGCGATATGACAAACGCGACATGACGGATGACACATAACGGACGCAATGTGACAGGCACGACACGACATGATGGACAAGACATGACGGATAAGGCGTGACGGACACGACGTGACCGATACTATATGACGGACACGATACGACGGATACGTTATGGCGGAAAAGATATAACAAAACAGGCATGACGGACAGAACACAACAGATAAGGCCAGACGTAAAATCTTGTGTGACATCAAGTTCAAGATTTCTTTACGAAGCATTTTCTTAGTAAACCACTAAGCTAAATCATACAGGCTCAGCATTCGTTATCAAGGTTCCTTCTAATCTACTACGTAAAAAATGCATCAATGCAAACATTGGTTCTCGCTTTCTAACGTAAATCGACTTCGGTGTGGTCTTCCTCGACTGGGCGTGATGGCCGGATGGTCGGACAGTCTGATGGCTCCGTGGCATTCTTTCACTATTTGCTCGCCGTGTCACACTCACTCAGGTGGCGCTGAGGCTCAGAGCCATGGCTCACTAACCAACACCAGCGATCCGGTAATCGTGACCTGCTTCTTCAGAGCTAGCAGCACCCAATCAAAGCTTTAACGTTAATCAGGAATTCAGCCAGTTAAACCCGGTGCGCTTTCTGTCTCCCTTACATGCGGTATTCTATGACCGACAAATAATCTTGGTCCTGTGCATGTACAACCAGCCTCTCGAGGTTCTTGATAATGATGATGCTGTCTGGAAATGTGCTAGCAAGCTTCCTCCCAAATCTACGGGGGCCTCATAAGACTCGCCCTTTCCTGTTCGTTGTCTGAAACCATTCTCATGAGCTTATGGTTCTTCCAACAAGTTGCGCTCCTGCCGGCTCATATCACCACACCGTTCCTCGATCTTCACGTCACCTTTCCAGCGACTACTTGTTTGCTGCTGAATGGACTATTCTGATGCATAAGATACATCACTCTCAAGCAACGCCGCATACGAAGTTCTCTAAAGGCTGCCAGATTACAATCGGAAGACAAATCACTGGCCCGACGCCGTTGAAGTCGGCAGGGGAAGCCTTGGAAGATACCAGCATCATCCGACACATGATCAAATTAGCATACCGGTTGATGCAACTTGACAGAAGCCTTGAGGCCATCCGGGACCCTGATTTCGAGATACCGTCCTCGTTGCATCGACCGTGGAAGGATCACTTGAGTAATAGAATACCTGACCTGGACAATGGCTGAAAAAGCGGCTAGCTATGCAGGGAGGCTCCTCCTAGACTACCGACAAAGCCACACACACACACGCGTATTGTTCTTCGGTTGGCTTTCAAGAAATGGAATCCTTGGGAACGATCCTATTCTTGGCCCTCAACAGCCCGAACCCCCCCCCCCCCCCCCCCCCCCCCCCCCCCCCTTGACCATTATCATCACCCCAAACCCAGGACAGGTACGGGTCGATCGAGCCTTGTGCTTTTGCTACGGACGTGAATCGCCACGACAAGTGCATCGCCAAGGTGCCTTCGACAAGTCAGGAATCAGTGGTAGCTTGTCCGAAAACCACGAGGACTGGGCAGCCGCCTCTCGAACGAAGTCGCATTGTTAGTACCGATGATCACTTCCTCAGTGCTGACCCGCTTCCTCCAGAATCAAGCCCTCTCGCCATTGCGCTGGAACTTCGGGCACAAGAAGGCCCGTTTTTGAGCTCTGAGACTCCAATCTTCAGTATGTGGAGCGGGGAACGAAGCGTAGCCGAGTGGACGACGTCCAAAAAAATGCTTCAACTGGCCTAGACAGCAGTCTTCCAACGAATGCCGTACTGAGAGACACAACCACCATCGATGCGATGATTGACCTACTCAGCAATCTCGCCAAGGCCAGCAGCAAGCTTGGAGCCAGAATCGCGGCTGCCCATTTTGAAGCCTCCAATATGTGGACAAAGACAGAGAGCATGAGGTGAGAGATGCGCTCTTCCCACAAGGAAGAGCCCAAGATATCTCATGACCTGCAAGACTTATGGTCAAGACGAGGACCACCCTTCGTAGGGTTTCCGACGGTATACAGAAATCCGATGCCCAAGACGCCTCCGTTTTCCAACGGGAAGGATTATTCCAGTCAACTTTGACTCCCTCGAGCACGTTACCAGCTAATGGACGATAATGGAAATGCTGCTCTGAGTCGCTATTCGCGCATTCAAGTGAAGGAGAATGAGCTTGTTGAATCTGTGAAGCTTTACCAGCTGCAGAAGTCGACCGCTAACGCGCTGTGCGAGCAGTTTGTACAGCAGCAAAAACTGGTAAAAAGGTAGAGAATGGGTTTGGTGAGTTTGGAAACTGTTCGAGCCAATAAATGTGGTCCTCGTTTTGGCCAATTCTGTCCAACAACGGAGCTTTGTGGCCGTTTATCTTCGAGCTCTGATACATTTCAAGGTATTATTACCATCTGCATCCATACGACGGAAAACAGACCGTGTCTGATGGTGTAGCAAGAAATCGAGTGCCTCCGAAAGCGTATCCAACCTGCTGACGTTGAACTAATGCCGTAAGTCAGCCGTCTCGATGGCCTGGGATTATCGCCAGTATTGAGCACACCTCGGTCTTACATGCCATTCAGGGGTAGATGGCGCCTTTGACGTGAAGCAAAGTCTCGAATCAATATCAAACATCATCATATGACCGGACCCTGCAATCCGTGGAAGTTCTGCCGCGAACCAGAGTCTTGATATATTTTACAAGGCCGGGATACATCGTCAGTAGCACAAACATCCACCAACGGCCTGTCACAATGCAAAGGGTCAGATTGCATGAGCGAATAGCACGTACAGTTTCTGCTCTAGTTCTTTACGAGGTAGGGAAGTCTAAGCAAGCGTTTGACCTCGTGCTTGAATTCTGTGCCTATATCTCTTCTAGACCAACAGGTTCAAAACCCCTCGGGCAGGCTCTCGACCGGACAATCGAGATAAATGGCTTGGCTAACGTTAGCAGGAAATCAGGTCTTTGATCTCTAGAGTGAAGCATACCGTTCGCGAACAGCGAGTAAGTGTCTGCGTTATAAAGCGCATAATCAGGCTCCAACTGCGTGATGTTGGGATAGGAGTACGCAGAGTCCTGCGTGGAGACCTCATACACAATGGGATTGTGCGTCATCTCATGGATCATTGTCGTGGCGTGATCCTGCTTGTGGCACTCCTGGGGCAGAGCCGGCCGGGTGTCGAAGAACATCGGGCACAGCATGACCCAGTTGTTCAAAGGCCAGGTGTAACCGACGAGAGGGACGGCACATTCGTTCCAGTCGAACGGCTCGGTGCAATAGACCTGCACACCGCCTGAATCGAACGTGCTACACTCCTTAGCCACGGCATCCAGACGATCAGCAACCAGCGTCCGTGCCGCGGTGTCGTTGGAGCGGAAGTACTCGACGAAACGCAACGATGTGACGTTCCGGGCCTCGGCGGCTCCAGCTTCGGCAAGCGGCTGGCAGTTGCTGATGGATGCCAGCAGAAGCTCACGCTTCGTGCTGTTGGTGCACGAATCCTCCTGGACAAGCGCACGCTCTTGCAGCGGGACGAGCAGGGAACGCGACGCAGCCTCCGCGTCCACGGTAACAGTGAGGGTGTTCGACTGGTATGACACTGATCCCGTGGGTTTGTAGGACGTGCTGTCCGGCTGAGCGGGGAACAATCCGGCGGCGGAGAATTCGTAGGTTCCAGCTTGAAGGTCGTACAGGGCCGCGGCATCAATCTTCCTGGAGACGGCTGATCCGGGCTTGACGACCTCGTAAAACTCAGGCGCCAGAGCCGAGTAGTCAACGGACGCGACAATTCCCTGGAAAGCTGCCGGAGTTCGTGACCCGTCTGTGCAATACAGTTAGCCTTCTGTACGCCGAAAGCAGACATTCATTCGTCAAATACCGGTATCAATTCTCGCAGCATCCAGGAGCTGCACCCGCGTCGACCCGAAGATGGTTCCGGCCTTGAGCAAGGCGACGTCGTCAGAGCCACTGTTCTTGATGGTGGCTTCAATGATCAGAGGCGAGCTCTCGGCGGAGCTGAGCTTGACATCAAGCTGTCCCTGACTCGACGCCTGAATGGCATGAGCGCCAACGCTGCAGGCGCTCATAGCAGCGCTGAAGAACGCGACGAACCGAGATGAAAGCATGATGAGCCGTGACGTGAAGACCGCGACAGATGCACGACAAGGACGGTTCCTTACGAGTAGGGTGGTTTGCGCGGCTTCTCTCATGTATTTATGGCTGGAATTGTTACATCGTCGTTCCGAAGGGCCCGCATCCAAGAATCATGCCCCAACCCCCACCGTCAACGTCGCGAGGTCACAGGGATTGATACGAGGGGGTCGATACGAGGCCCGTTGACCTACCGAAATGAGTTAGAACGATCATCAATGCAGACAACACTCTGAGTTAAGCACACATGACGCTTCATCGGACTTGCTGGAAGAGGAGAAGACACTCAGGTTCAAAAGCCGGCATTCAGGCGAACGCGAGTTGTATCCGTTGGCATCCGCAATCGAAGAAGAGAAAGAGAATCGTTCGCCAATCACATTCCGAGGCCTTACGCATCTCGGAGATAGATTGGCCGGCATATGGCGGCATTGCTACCTGCTCCAAGACCGCCTTCAGGCATGATTAAGTGATTGCCACTCCGCGCGTGCTTAGATGACGCGAGCGCATGCAGTGACTCGGGAGAAGGCATCCAAGGTGGACCATCTGAATCGTGATAACATGGGCGAGCGCCAAGGCCCATAAATTGTACATGCACGTAATGTGATCGCCAAAACAAACTTCATGTCACGAGTCACGAGCATCGGAGAGCATATGTAAGTCAGGAAACCGCGTCTATTCATCGGCGCCATTCCCTTCCATCTATAAACATCGGCACCGCCGGTTTCATAATGCCTGGTGAACCCGCTCCTCAACCAGGAGAGGAGCAAGCCTGGTTCGTAATACATCAAGTGATACACGAAGCCAAAAAGCAGGCAATACAGTTGGGGATATATACATCGAAAACCAAATCATCCTTCTAATGAAGACATGTGGGGGAATAAAGGACACGAGAGCTCATGAAAAAAAGAGTGAGCTCACGCGGCCTTCATCTCTCTCCTGTGTTGTCGCGTCGGAGACTGCGCGCTTAGAAGCGGGCGGCCTTGACGTCGCGGGCGTGGCGGCGGGCGGCACGGGCGGCGCGGCGAGCGCGGCGGCGGGCAGCGGCGGGGCACTCCTCGGGAACCTCGGGGGTCTCCTCGACGGGGGCAGTGGGAGCAGGGGCAGGGGCCTCGGTCTCCTCCTCGACGGGGGCGGTGGTGGGAGCGGGGGCGACGGGAGCGTCGGTCTCCTCCTCAACGGGGGCAGAGGGAGCAGGGGCGACGGGGGCATCGGTCTCCTCGCCCTCCTCAACGGGGGAGGTAGGGGCGGGGGCAGGGGCATCACCACCACCAACGACGGCGGGGGCGGTGGCAGAGGCGGCGGGGACGGACTGCGAGATGACGGAGGCGATGGCAGGGGCGGCAGGGCCGGGGATCTCGTACGAGGTGGACGAGTAGAGGTCGAACAGGATGCCGGCCTCGTCGGCGGTGTAGAGCGAGGTGGCGACGGTGCCGGAGGGGAGCTCAGAGCCACCGCCAGTGACACGGATGTTGATGCACTGGGGGTAGTTCTGGGCACCGTCGGGCTGGCCGGAGGCGTGGAGGGCGATGATCTCGTGACGGAGAACGTAGTCACCGGCGGCGAGAGTCTCGGGGATCTTGACGAGCCAGCCGTTGCCCTGCTCGATCAGGACGTCGGAGGCCCAGGTGCCGGAGGAGCCGGCGCCGGAGATGAGGCCGACCTCGGAGATCTTGAAGAACTCGAGCGAGGCCTTGTCGACAGTGGAGCAGTCACCGCTGCCGCACGAGGCAAGCATGTCGATGACGGGGCCCTTGTGGGACTCGGGCCAGGTGTCCCACTGGAGGAAGATCTCGCCACCGGCGGCGACGACGGCGGAGCCCTCGGCGTTGGTGGCGCCACGGTGGCAGGCGATGTCACCGGTGCCGAAGGCGGCGGGGGCGACGAAGCCGTTGTCAAGGGCGGTGGTGGACCAGCCGACGAGGGGGTCGTGGTTGTCGTTGTAGGCGTTGGACAGGCCGAAAGCCTCGTACTGGGTGCCGTCGGCGATGACGCTCTCGACGTGGCCGTGGGCCATGACGGAGGCGGCGCCAGCAACGGCGGAGAGAAGAGCGTTGGTCTTGAAGGAAGGCATTTTTGCAAGATTTCCAAAAGTTGGGATGTTGGTTTTGTGGTGGTTGGTTGGTTTGGTAGATGGAGTTTGTAGTGAGATTGGTGCCGCTGGCAGAAAGAATGTGAATACTTCAGTCAATGAAGGTCAAAAGAATGAATGTGCAAGAGAAGAAGGAATGATTCCGTTGCGAAAAGAGAATGTGGAATGAAAAACTGCGATTGAAGCCTGGTGAAGAGAGAGAGGAAAAAAAAGACAGTTGAGAGATGGTGAGGTCGAGTCCTTATATCCCATCGTGAGCGGCTGCGTGGGGACATGGACAGACGGGCCTGGCATCCTTCTCCCATCCTTCTGGCTTCCCTGGCGCCGCCTTGGCTGTTCCCACCCGGCTCACCCCACGGACGACAGCTGCCATGAGGAGATGGCGTCGTTGTTGCTCCCTGCCACCGCTCGGGAGCTGGCGCCAGATGCGTCCAAGGCATGCAGTCCAGACCCATGTGGGTGAGAGCGGCTCCCCTGCAGCGGCCTTGGCGCATCAGCATCAAGTGATGGGCTTTGAGCGGTACCCGATAGGCTGACAGCGGCGGAAAAAGAGGAAACGGGCGGGGAGCAGCCCACAAGACGGCCGCATGGTCACGGATTTCATGCTGTTTCATCGCAAATGAAGCGTGCTGGGCGAGGAGCGTCGCCCGATTTGCAGGGTTGAGGGGGGAGGTGAGCGAGCGCTAGGATGTGGGCAGAAAGGGGGGCCGAAGTGGTCAGGGAGCCGGGCATGGTAGGGGACCGGGGTCAAGCACAGGAGGTGATCGCTGGATTTTCCTCGCCATCAGATGAACGACCACTTTTTCTTGCTTCTCTTTTCGGTAGGCCGATCGGCTCCGAGAGCGCAAGCAGCGCCAGGAAAGCGCAGGCACAGAGCTTGGATGCCTGTGCTGTCCAAGCTGTCAAGGTGAGACCGGTAGGCTGTCTGGCTGGGACCGGCGAGGCGATGCAAGAGACCCACGGCCGCGCGCCATGCGATCGAATTGAACCAGCTGAGCCAGACCCGCGATGCTCGGCTCCGCCCCGAAGGAGTTTGGTTCCGACGGGCGAAGACGCACTGGAGGCTGGGCGGACGGGGGTCGGCGACGCTGGCGGCATGAGGCAGATGAGCGAGGCGAGGAGAAGGAAGCAGATGGTGGGGAGAGGTGGCGCTTCTGACAGTCGACGGCGTTGGGATAAGGTCTTGGACTGTTGGGGCCTTGCTTCTTGTTCACGCGGCGCGCTACGCCAGGGTTTATTCCTGGATCAGCACTCTATCTCAGGCGGGCAAGACGCTCATCCGTTGCCATGCCGTGCAGGCTTCATTTCCACGCCGGTGCGTTGTCTCTTCTGGGCCCGTCCATCCATCGGTCAACGTGGGAGCGGCAGCGGCAGTGATCATAACAGTCATAATAGCAGCACCTGCTATGGGAGGAGCCTGCTTGGATGTTGTTCATGTCGGCCGAAAGTCCCTTGGGAAAATCCCTGAGAATCCCATGGGCCACCTTATTGCTGGCTCCACTCTTTAAGGGGTAAACGCCTTCTGTTGTACGATGCGCCGTTGGACGACTTTTTGGCCAATGAGCAGCCGCCCTCGATCGATAAATGATTTCTATTCGCCCAATAGTCCCAAGCACGAGCCGCGCTCTCCTGAAACAGGGGAACGCACGATCCAGCCCCAAGTACTGGCTCAATTTAAGTGCGACTCGCTCTGCCCCGCTTCAATTTCGCACTAACAATGACGTCGATCGGGCTGCCCTACCGAGATTGTAGACCAGGCGCTAACTGCTGCTGTCAAACACTGCAAATCTGCGGCCTGTTCTTCCGTCTTGGGCTTCTGGGGTGAGGTGGGCAGGCTACCACCAACCAGCCCACCTTACCCGCCCATCACCAACCTCGTTGGGGAACCAAGGTCGACCTGCCATCGCTCTTGCCTGGTGCTGGCCGCCTTCTGGCCGGATTCCAGCTTGCCGCTTGCGTGTCCTCTGGATCCTGTTCCTGCCTCCTGCATATCACTCCACTTAATAGGCGCCTCGGCAGTCATTCGGGGCCCCCTCCGCCGCCTCCGAGATTTCGGCTGAGCGGTTGTTGTCCTTCTTGCCTACGATGCCAGCGGATGGATGGCCTTGCCTATTTGGCTGAGGCGTCCCCACGTCAGCCGCTGTCAGCTTTGTTCTTCTCTTCTGCCGGCTTCGATGACAACTGTTCTATCGTGTGTGGGCCGACGGTCTTGCTCACGGACGCTGCTGTGCCGACGGTCTTACTCACGGACGCTGCTGTTCCGACAGTCGGGACTGGCAGCCACGATATAGGGCTACTTGATATGCTCCCCGCCCATCCGGACGCGGTACCGAGCTGTTGCATCCATCGATCATCTCCCGCCGCCCGTGGACCGGTGCGTCCGTCTGAGACCTCAGCAGGTAGATCATAGCGGCCGAAGTTACATCGGCGGACCTGGGACTTAAGATGTGTGGTATAGGTAGCCCGTCGGAACCGGCCTGAATCCACAAAAGCAGGCGATCATGGACTTGATGCGTAGCCAGCGGCTGGTGTTACCTGACCCCACTGTCGCACGGGGGACCTTCGATCTGCTCGAAGAAGAGTTACGTTCACGGCATCGAGACTCCGGCGTAGCTTCTGTTGAACTTTACGTCCTGCGCACCCTGACAAGACAATGCTGGCTCCAGACGGCCTTGACAGTGGAATCAGGTTGCAAGTAGTGGTGACTGGCAGAAACAACAAATGTGGCGGCCTTCAGGATCAAAGCGTATGCTTTGGGGGATCAGTCCGGCTCACATCGATCAATTTGACAGCTGTGGAGTAATGGAATTCCCAAGACAAGTCACCAACTCCAGCCAGAACTGAGCTTTCACTAAATGGGCGCTCCTATTTCTCTGCTCTAGCGAACCCCTCTGTCGCGTAACTGGGTGATTACGTCCATGGTTGCGTTTGCTTACTCCCTGGAGCTCGTCTCGAGGTCACTAGCCTTGTGCGGCAGGATGATGGAATCAGTGCGGACGGCGATAAAGAAATGCTGTTTACGAGGAAGAGAGCGGGTAGGAATGAAGGCAAGAGATCCGGGTTTGTCGACGGTGACACAGATACTGACAGCCGAAACATCAAGTTGCCGGCCCGTACTGCTTCAACTCACTTGAGGGATGAAACTGGCCATGTCCGATATCTTTCAACAAGAGATCGGTCTGGACCCGACTGTGGGTGAATCGACAGTTAGTCTCGTGATAGATATTTGTCGTAAAGAGACGTGTTTATGCCCCCCCCCCCCCCCTCCCATCATTTGCTTTCCATGAATGCGCCTTTCTGTTGCAGTCTCCCCTGGCAAACTGACAGTGATCCACCAGTTCGTCCATCCTAATTCCAACATTGCTACGCCTCAGCGCTTATGTTCTGAAACCTTCTTTTGGCCATTCTTACTGCAGTCTCCATCCATGTCTGCAGACGAGACACCGGCGCACGCCAAGGTCGTTGTGCTGGACTAAAACGTGGGTGTGATGCCTTGCAGCTCC
This sequence comes from Verticillium klebahnii, assembly GCA_002851715.1. NCBI lineage: Eukaryota > Fungi > Ascomycota > Sordariomycetes > Glomerellales > Plectosphaerellaceae > Verticillium > Verticillium klebahnii. The sequence continues at coordinate 230,188 of NMXL01000001.1, read as the reverse complement.
CTTTGTACCATAGGATGTTGTGCGTGTTGATACTCGGCATCATGGTCGTGGAAACCTGGCAGCATTTGACTTTGTTAGCGAGAGCCTGCAAATCGGAGTCGCTGTGCCTGGCGGAGGCAATGAGAGGTGGGACACAATAAACTAGATGTATACTTACCCTTTCTTGCTAGCAGGCGCGCATGTCGGGCTTCCCACCATGTCAAGATGGACAAGGCAAGAGACGGTATGCCGAGAACGCAGCCTAATACTATTGTGACTGTGGACTCGTCCATGAGCAAAGTCGAGGTAAGGATTGCCTGGGCAGATAGCTGTCGAAAATGAACTCCGAGCTACAAAGCCAGCAACAAAGAATAACCAGCGCGTGCACAGAAACCAAAAATGAGCTTACGCATGGGAGCTTTTAAAGGCTGGCTCAATTTTGAGAAAAGCTGGCGGTAGTACTTATTCATGAACCAGCACCTTTCGACCTCTCCTCGTGGTACCTTGAGGACGGGCTTAATATCCGGGTGCATGTACCAATAGCCGATAAATCTACAAGCTGCTCAGAACTCTTCCACTAAGCGGTACATCTGCTCGAATTGAGTACAACTCCCCGGGGATTTTGTTAGTGTGTTTCTGTGATGTGTGCGGCGATCTCTGTATTTTCCCCAACCAAACCGTACCACGGGCAAAGCTAATGTATCTCACTCATGCTAACCGTACCACTCGCATTTTTTTATGAGTAGCTTTCGGTGGTAAATCAGCACGAAAAGAAATAAAATACATTGACGCGGTGATTGGCCTGTCTGATCCGTTTAATCCGTTTGATCCGTTTAATCCATTTGATCCGTTTAATCCATTTGATCCGTATGATCCGTTTGATCCGTCTAGTCCGTTTGATCCGTCTGGTGTGTCTGGTGTGTTTGGCCCGTTCGTAGGGCGAGGGATTGGCTGTCCATCTTAGACATCTGCATGAGTGCGGCGTAGTAAGAATGCTAGCGGAGGGGCGTCTCAGGCGATGTTACTGAAGAGATACCACCCAGGATGGTCGGCCTCGCACCAACACTTCTGCCATGACAGATTCACTGTCAATGATGGTAGTGTCGGCAGCTTCGCCAGGTCAGTATTCCGCGCAGACATGGGTCTTGTGATGGTGAAGGCAGGTAGGTTTCTACAATACCGCCATTCCATGTACGGGGCTGAAACCGTGACAAATTGGAGCTACATACATACATCAGTGTTGTTAGAAGCGGCCCACAGGAGGAAGGTGGCTCAGCCTGATGCTGAATACCCAATAGAGCCAGATGAAAAGAGCTTGGATTCTCGGTGTAATGCTTCTTACACTGGATTGGTGGCACGCGCTCTCGCAGCAATGACATGAACACATTCTCGTCATTAAATCCTCGATAGTGACCACATCATGTCTCCTTAGACCATTGCACAGCCAAAATCATGTCTTTCTTTTCACCAACGTGAAAGACTGCTTCGCGCGAGAAATGTTTAAGAACTCCGTAGTCATGGCAATGAGCTCTACACTTTAATCTTGAAAGGTCGATTGATGGATCTACAGGTTTCTTCTTTCACGCTTAGATTGAACGCTGAACATATTGCTGAGCAACGAACCACGACGAGAGGTTTGAATTCAAACGGCATGATCATATTTTCTTGTGGCAGCTCGTGCGTTGTACCCAGCCTAACTTAGAAGCTAGTCCCTAATTTTCTCTCCACATTCAAACAAGATATCTGGTCGGGACATCCCAGAACTGATCCCATCGCTGAGAACTAAGCATAGCACATGAGTGGTTTGGGGTCTCACGGCAATCGTGTACAGTTCATCATGCACCGAGGCGAACACCGTACTAGTACATCATGCGGCACGGGCGGAGATCTCGTGCACGAAATGGATATCCAGGCTGCCAAAATCTATGTCATCAATGACGACGATGCTGGTCTTGAAGCTGGGTAGAGCATTCAACCGTCGTTCAAATCCCTGCCAGTCGAATCCGGTTCCCAGTGGCCGACTAGACGTTTGATGTCGGCCAGAGGGGTGCCAAGATCCCATCCAGATTCGTCAAGTTCACTTAGGAACGGCGCGAGAGACAGCCGCATGTTGAGATCACGGACATACGTCTCATCCACATGAAATCCGAAGGGAGAAATGACCTCGTTGTTCATGGCGAGATAATAGTGAATTGGACCGAGTGGTTGCTTTGTTGGCTAAAGGAAGCCTCGAATCAAGTAGAGCAATGATCAATTGGACCGGTAGTAATCAATGACGCTGCCATCTGAGACTGGCAAGCGACGATAGTCGAAGCTCGTCTGAGTCGATCCCTTCGCAGTTATCATTCGGCTCCACCCATGAAGCACAGTGTCGCGCCCTATCTCACCCCCCAATGCTGACCGCCCACGCCCTATACACCCTAAGAAACCCCCCTGGTTCGCGCCCTGCAACGGTGCGCCCTAAGACGAGAAAATGCAACGAGCAAATAGAATCTCCCAGCACGACAACGCCCTACCCGTGAGGCACGCCCTGTCTCCGCCAGTCAGTCGCCTCGACGCTTCATTGGCCGTCGGGCTGGGTTTTCGAGCGGACAGCGACCGCGAAGCTCTGCGGGAATGAGGTTTGGAGCCATCTATCAATGAAAGAACTGCTTGATGGCTATATCAAGCAGGCATGGATCGAAAACTATAAAGGAAAGCAGTGCCGACACCTTCGAGGTAGATGCAGGCCGCTTTCCATTATCCCAGCCCCCTACTCATTCTCCGACTCGATATCACCGCTGACAGAGCAGAATGACAGCCAGCAAGCATAATGTTTCCCCGCTACAGGCGTCCCAGCTAGAAATTGCGCGCATGCCGTCGAGAAAACAATCATCCGCCGTCACCGACGCGGACCATAGCGAACTCAAGACCGCGACTGGCCGCATGATCCTGGCCACATGGACCTCGAAGGAAGGCTGGGGGCGCCCAAAGATGGTACCACACGGGCCAATCTCCCTGATGCCGAGCGCAAGTGCCTTGCAGTATGCGACAGAGTGCTTCGAAGGCATGAAGGTCTTTCGGGGATACGACGGCCGCCTTCGCCTGTTCCGACCCATGTACAATTGCCGTCGCATGGTCGCCTCGGCCACCCGCATCTCGCTGCCGACCTTTGAGCCCGAGGCGCTACTGGCGCTCATCCGGAAACTGTGCGCCGCCGAGGCTCCCGTCTGGCTCCCCAAGGACAGGCCGGGCGAGGCCCTATACATTCGCCCGACTCTCTTCGGCTCCGACAGCAGCCTCGGCTTCAAGGTGCCCGATGAGGCCATGCTGTGCCTCTTCATGATGTACTGGCCTACGCCAAAGCCCACGACCGCCATCGACGGGGGCATGACCAAGCCCGTTGGCACCCGGCTCCTGGCGAGCAGTCCCTCATCCGTCAGGGCGTGGCCCGGGGGCACAGGATCTGCCAAGATCGGCGGCAACTACGGGCCTGCCCTCTTCGAGCACGCAGAGGCGAAGAGGCGGGGCTATGACCAAGTACTCTGGTTGTATGGGAAAGACTGCCAAATCACCGAGGCGGGGTCTACCAATATTTTCTTCGTCTGGAAGTCATCTACGGGTGCACTCCAAATGGTTACCTGCCCGCTGGACGAGGAGGACCTCATTCTGGCCGGCAATACGCGGCGCAGTGTCCTTGAGCTGGCGAGGGAGATGTTCTCCTCCGTCGATTCGGATGAGAGAGTGCGGTGCGAGGTCCTCGAGCAGAAGGTTACCATGTTCGAGGTCGAGCAAGCCGCGCGCGAAAGCCGTTTGTTGGGGTCGTTCGTGACGGGCACGGCCTTCTGGATCCAAGAAGTCCAGGAGATCCACTTCAGGGGCCAGGACATCCACATCGAGACCGACAGGGTTATTCACGCAGCCCTGCTGCGTGAACGCATGTCGGATATCTTATACGGCAAGGAGGAACACACATGGGCCGAGATTGTTGACGAATAGTAACTTGGCGTGTGCCCTTGTTTGGTTAGGAGCGAGATTAAATAATGCGAGGCTTGATGTCGGTCTAGTATTAACCTCCTATATCACTTGCGACTAGTGCCCACGTCATTCTGCAGGACGTGGCTCCAGGTCACTGAGGTGATCATTCCGGAAAGTTGACAGCCAGTCATTGTTGTCGGCAATAGTATGGTCCCAGGGATCCTGCGAGTCGAAAATGATCCTTCTTGCTTCCTGTCGAAACATCTCGTCAGTGGGCAGCACGCCATTCTGCACCTGGTGCCGAGCATAGCGGCCCAGATAAACAGCTAAAAGCTCTGGAAACGATGCTGACTGCAAATCTGCCGCGCCCAAATTCGTCGTAGGGGTCCCTATCCCACCATGCAGCTCGAGGTCCGGCGCCAAGTCCCCGCTGGCGATCGGGCTCTCATCCCAGGCATTGAGGCTCTGTGCCGTGGCGGCACGCATCTGCAACATATGATCCTGGGTTCCGGGATTCGTGGCGGAGAAAGGGACAGGTGCCCTGGCCTCAGATCCCAGGAGGTATGGAGGTATCCCGTTGGTGACGCGCGCGGCGATTGACGGCTCAAACCCGTGATTTCCCTGCCACCCGTCCATTGTGGCCCCGGAACGGAAATGGTCAGCGATGTGTTCGACGCGAGTTGCCCAGGTTGATAGCGCCTCGCCGCAGAATCCGCACCTGGACGACACAGTCGGGGCTGCGATCTTCCATCTTTCTATGGAGGGCATTGTGTTTGGCTCGACACAATGGACAATCCGGAGATGCTGCACTAGATGATCCTTACGGCTGAATACGTGCGCCTGTTCCCGGTTCTGGCACCCGTCGTGGTTGTGGACCTGAAGATGTTCGGGCGTCGGATCAAGGATGCCGCAATATGCGCATGAGCTTCTTCCGGTGTCGGCGCAGGTTTCGATGCCACCGTGGGGAGCGCATCCCCAGCCTTCGAGGGAAAGATGAAGGGATCGCTCATGCCGAGCCCAGTCATACCTGCTCCTGAAGTCGTCACAGCAAAACGTGCACTGGAAAGGACGCCTATTGGAGGCCGCGCCGGCGCCGACTGCAGTACGCCTATCCCGGGCCTGAGCACCGCGAGAGAAGGGCACTCGAGAGGCTGCCGAGGGGGTGGGTCGACGCACGCCCCGGGAGCGCGTGAACCTGGCCGATGAGACGGAACCGGAAGAACAGCTCGTGCCACTCTCTGCACTCGTGGTTGATGCGGGGCGCCTCCCTCGACTCCTTCCCCGTTGGATATGCCTGCCCGGCAGTCCGTCTGCGGATCGTGATGATCTCAACGGCCTGTTGTTCAGCGCACGGGAGATGGCGGATAGCGATGCCCCCTCTTGGTCCGGAGGAGATGACCGCCAACGTTCCAAGGGATCCGCAACGTCAGGCACGGTCGAGGTGGCTGCTGCGGGAAGTATCTCTTCGAGGCGCAGATCATCTGGGAAAGGGAGGGGAGGTGAAGGCTCATCCGGCGTATCTGGCTCCAGTTCAGTACACTGAAAGAGAGTCTCATCGAAGTGGAACACGGGGTCCAGGACGAGCTCCTGCTCTGCCCAAGCGACAGAAACGCAATCATCACCACCATTCCCGCCTTGGCGATCCGGGACGGCGGCTTGATCGGTGCCGACTTCGCTTCTCCACAGGAATTCCAACTCCTCGTCTGATAATCTTAACACTGATACTTTAGTCAGCTCGGCTCAGTCACAATCTGGGTGCGAGAGAGTGTGTATGGGCTTCCGTGTCTGATCCTCAGGCAGCGGTTGGACGCACCGTCGTCTCTAACATCGTTCTCCGAGTGATTTGCGGCCCGCTTCCACATGAATACGGCAACTAGGGTCAAAAAAATGGTTGGGACGAGCAAAGCCAACTGCTGTGTGTGTGTGAGGATGATGGCACGGAAAATGTGTGTCTGGTGTTGGATGGATGAGGTCAAAAGCATTACCCACACGATTCCCACACCATTTAGCTGCCTACCTACCCCAAATTAGGTTCCTGGCCTTATGACACAGTTAGGTACCTAAGGTAACTTAGTAAGGTACCTTACCTAATCTGACGTGCGTGCCTGCCTAAAGAGAGAAATATCGGAGAGCTCTGAGGGCGGGCCGACAGGCACCACTGTATATATTACTGCACCTGGCTGGGTCAGTGAACTGGGATCTCTACTTCTGCATCCTGAGATCGTACTTGAAATTTAGGTCAGCTCGTCAATTGCCTGACCGAACAGGCGTGTATTCAACTGTCCGATTCTGATGAATGTGGCCTAGAAAACCTAGGTACGTACCTGGGCATCTAAGGCGTGGGGCATATGAACCCCCGATGAGGTGAAAGGGGGGTTCACAGCAAATTGACGCCCAGCCTCGGCAGGGGACAAGACTGGTGAGCCTCCAGTCCGCAGTAGGACGGGCAACTCCCCGTTAGAGACTGGCTTCAGCCTCAGTTGAACTGGTGGCTATCTTCAGCGAGGAATCCATAAACGCAACTGCGGATGTTTAGGCGTGTCGTAGGAGTGGGTAGACCCTCGCGAGCGGTCGAGCAGGGCGTGGAAAGGGGGTTCATTTGCTTGCGACATGCATGGCTCAGTAGACACCGTCTCTTTCGACGCCCTAGGGAGGGACTTGTAACCCTGCGCCCTTCCACGCCCTTCCATGCCCCGCTGGCTAACTAGTTCAGAAGAGCTGTGTGAGGCTGAGTCGTCTGAGCCAGGGGAGAAATTCTCAGCTGTTTTTAAAGGCTTGTCGGACACTGGAAAGTCGAGCATTAGACCACGTTGTGTGGCCATGTAAAGAGCTTGCTGTTCAGTTCTCAACGTCGAAAAGTTCGCATGCAACCATCATGTCTAAACTGTCGGCACTCATCTACGGTGGAGGTAGCATCGGTGCTCTTGTAGCCTACCTCGTTTCCTCGAGCGTCCCAGAAAGAGCCATCGTCGCGGTCTGCCGCTCTAACCACAACGCAGTCCGCCAGAATGGGTTCACCATCAACTCCACGCTCTGGGGCAAAGGTCTCTCGGTGAGGCCTCACGTTGCAGTCTCAGTCCAAGAAGCTCTGAAGAGTCGAATTGGTCTTCGTGGTTTTGACTATGTCTTCATAACCACAAAGGCGGTTCCTGCAGACACCGACGACGAGCTCGAGCACCCCATCACGCCAGCTGTCTTCCCACATACGGCCATCGTGTTGATGCAGAACGGCATCGGGATCGAGGAAACATTTCGCAAGCGGTTCCCCAACAATCCCATCATCAGCGTCGTTCTCTACACGCCCGTTACGCAAACGTCCCCAGGCGTCTTCTCACATGTCTTGCATGACATCATCCATCTGGGCACCTTCCCAGCAAGTGTGCCCAAGGAGCACAAGGACTCAGCCGAGCGCCTCTGCAGCATGTTGAACGCCGGCGGAGCAACATCAACACACGAGCCCGATATTCAGGTACAGAGATGGAAGAAGCTGCTTGTCAACGCGTCCGAGAACCCCATCTGCGCTCTTGCGCGCCAGCGCGATGCGTCGTTCTTCAAGGGAGCGCCCGGTGCTGCTTCTTTCATGAAAGCTGTCATGGACGAGATAGCCCAGATTTCCCGCGCGGAGGGTTATCAGGGCATTAATGATGCAGTTGTGGAGGAACAAATGGCATTTCTACTCGCTCGTCCGCTCCCAGGGGTGGAGCCTAGCATGATGGCCGATGCTCTTGCCGGCAGAGCCATGGAAGCGGAAGCAATACTGGGAAACGCCGTGGCGATAGCGAGAAAGCATGGCGTCTCGACGCCGAGACTTGATACACTGTACTACCTGATCAACGGACTCAACTGCAGTTTCCAAGGACTGAAATAGATAGCCGCCTCGGGCGCGCGGAGCAATCTAACTGAAAGGGTAGATTCCACATTAAATTTGTTGAAACATCTCAGGTAATTCCTGGCCGGATGCCTCGCAGTCACGCGTCCTGACAATAGTACATCCTTGCTACGGCTCGCCAACAACCTCGTTGTGTTTGCCGACACCGTGTGAGGCATGAAACGAGGCGGCTACACAATGAATAATCGATGCACACAACCAGACGCACATGTCAAACTTGTAATTGAGTAGCATGTTGAACACGTGGTTCATACTCGTACCACGATTTGAGGGCGGTGAGGTCCAATGGCACCCTGAGCAGAAATTCCGTCATTGCGCTTGCCGCACTGGCTTCAGCACTACTCAAAAGTCGGGCAGATACCACTACATTTCTTGTCCAAGCAACCGCCTCACAGACCCTAACTAACTCTGGGCACATCATTCTAGAGTGCCCACACAGCTGAGTGACGGCTCCAGTGGCATCGTGCGCGACCCATCATGCGTTAGGACGAACCCCGTGTTAGCGCTTCATGCGCTTTTGAAGACCCATCTGCATTCCCATCGGCTGACTCGATCATGTATTGGGCATCACTGACAGGCGACAGCCCCATGATCTCCCTGCAAATCATCCCAATGTCGCGTGAGCCGGCAGTGGGAGCCTCGACCCTCAGAACCGCCGCCTGCCAATCAGGGCGCCGTGAATCCAGGGGCCCCCCTGCCACGCTTCCCAATGCGCATTTAGCGGCGATCATCCAGCGACCTCACCGGGTCTAGTCGCGTCTATCGTGCCTGAAGCGTAATGATACCAAGCGATGACCCCCTTTTGGGACGGGGCCAGGAAAACCTTTAAGATGGACAGTGTTCTGGTGAAGCTCTCCGTCGTGGCTTTGAAGGATTCTGGGTGATGTATACTGCCACAGCCGGTGAAGAGCTTCAAGATGGACCGACAGCGCGACTCAACCATCTCGGGCGTCACGCATGGCACCTTCTCATCAGACGCGGAGGCTGGACGCCCCTCGAACGAGAGCAACGCCAGCCGTCGCGGTGGGAAAGAGGCCACAGATAGGTTGTCGACACATCAATTTATCTACCTTTTCATCCTCGACGGCCTCGGCGCCTTGATGGTCTCTGGCGGCATCAACTTCGCCATTGCCTACGGTAAGCCCCCCGTGTCACTCCCCTCATGATGTCAGCGCGGCGAGCTCATGCGACGCAGCAATGTACACGACCCAGGATCTCACCAAGAACCCCATCCGCCTCTTTCAGCTGCCGAATACGCTCGCCGGCGACGCGGCTGTGACGATTGTGCTGCAGTGTATCATCACCTGGCTCATTGAAGCCGTGCTCGTGAACCGCGACCTGCGCAAAGGCGGAATCCGACCAGTAGGTTTCATCGCAGAGCCGACAAACGTACTGCTTCGATGGTTCATGATGCTCGACGAGGATGAGAGTTTGGTGAGCGAGAAACCTCCCAGACGCGAGAAGGTCAAGCGAGGGGCGGTGTCGCTGTTGCGGCAAGCACCTCGCGTGTTCGTCATCATCCTGATCAGCTTCGTCTTGTGCTGGCCGGCATCTGTGGGTATTTTGATACAGGTCGGGAAGCAGAAGGGCAAAGACTGGGTTTTTGAGGAGAAGTGGGCGCCGCAGATCTTCAAGGGGGTGCTGGGCGGAGTGCTGGCCTTGGTGACGACGCCGGTGATGGCGGGATACTGGCTTGTGAGAGAGGGGTGGAGGTTGAAAAGGGGAGGGGCACTGCTGACGTGAGGTTGCGGCCACGAGGGACACATGATAACGATTCAACACGAATACTACTTACTGCCCGCGAGGGATTTAATATGCCTGACTCGGTCTCAGGCTTTACAATTACAGGCTAGAGTCAACGACTAACGCTGTTGTTATGAGGGTATAGAAAACATGGCTAACCAGACTCAACGGGTTCCGCAATCATACACTTCAAGCCAGCTCCGTGGTCTTGCCATCGGTAGCGAGGTCACCTCCCTTGCCGCCGTAGACCTGCGGCAGCTTCTCGCCGAGTCCCTCAACGTTTGCATCGGCAAACTCCTTGGCGAGGCCGGAGCCGTAAGTCATGGGGTGAAATTTCTTGGCCGTCTTGGCGGCGACAAACAGCTTCATGAAGGCGTACATGAAGCCCATGATGGCCGGGACGTTGACGAAAAACTTCTCCTTCAGGAGCTCGGGGTAGTTTTGAGCAAGGACGGAGATGGTCTTGGTGCTGGCGGCCTTGACCTCGGCGGACTGGCGGAGGAAGGAGATGGACTGGTAGTCATGGACCTGGTAGATCTTGTACGGGTCCTCAGTGGCTGTGATGGGCTTGGTGGCTCCGCTGATGTTGAGGGTCTGAATCCCGAGCTCCTGGAGGGCGACGCGCCACTCAATGAAGCTAGCAGCGTGTTAGGCGGGTGACGGATGTGGAGGGTAGAATGTTCGACGACTCACTCATTGAGATTGCCGAACGTTTCAGACATGCGCTTGGCAGCAGCGCCGTAGATGTTCCAGGTGAACACCTCGCGCTTCAGTTGATCGTCTGCATCGCCGTAGGAGGTGACGTAGCCCAGTCCGGCGAACTTTTCCTTGCTGAAGGCCTTGGTGACGAGCTCAAGAGGCTTCTCCTGGGCACGCCATGTCAACGTCTTTGTGAGCTGGTCGATGGCTTTGGGAACATCGCCGTCGTTGGCATTCAGGTACTTCTGGAAGACGATCTGCGAGGGAACATGAGAGTCGGGGTTGGCTAGGGTGACGCCCCAGATCTCGGGGTGAGAGTGGGCCTTTGCGGCCGCCCACAGCTGCTGGATCGGAGAAGCCACAGGCGCAGCTGCTTCAGCCGGTGCTGGCTGGTCTGCCTCCCCGTCCTTGGCCTCGGTGGCAGCCGCAGGAGCTGACGTGGGCTCATCGGCCTTGCCAGTCACAGCGGTGGAGGGCTCGGTGGAAGGCGTAGCCGTGGGCACAGCAGCAGCAGGAGGGTTCGCGTTGTCGGGCTTGGTGGTTTCTGTGGAGACGGCGACGGGCTTGTCCTCCGCTTCTGGAGCTGGAGCTGGCGCGGCAGGCTGCTCAGCAGTGGTGGCTGGGACAGTGTCCGCAGCAGGCGAATTCTCGGCGGCGAGAGGGGCTTGGGGTTTGTCTTCGGCCATTTTGATGACGATGGTAAGTCTGTTTGGTGCTTAATCAGTGAGGATGGAAGTCGAAAAAGGAGACGATGGAACGATGGGACGATGAGGTGAGTCGAGCATGAACCCTGAGCTGGAGCTGATTGAAACTCGAGACATCAGGGTCCGTGTGTTCGAGCTATTGATTGGCCTGGCGGCCTGGGCGGATGGGGCTTCCGGTAGTTGCCATGTCACGTGCTGGAAGTGTATCTAATCTGATCGAGGCGATAAGGTTTTGTTGGGCGCCACCGTTAGACCTGGCAAGTCAAGGTACAACGACAAGAGTGTTGTCTCCTGTCTGTCAGCAAGCCGTTGCCTGAATGAGACAATCGCCGACTACATAGCAAAGACGCCACTCAGGTGACCTTTCGGTTGGGCTCCGTCTCGCAGGTTCTAGCAGGACGGAAGTCCGAGGAATTGCCAGCTCGAAAACATGCCCCTGTCTCGGGTGAATGACGAGATCGTATATTGGCACGGGCGGCGGCCCAACGAGTATTTGGTAAGGTATCGTCAACAATCAGGTGGCTTACTGGTGGGATGATCAGCAGGGGGCGGACGCGATGGAGGGCAGACAATGGCGATGCCCTCTCCCTCAAAGGAGCAATTCGGATCTCCCGCATCGTGTTTCGACGTGCACCAAGACGGACGATTCGCCGAGTGACCTCGCCGGACCCGCACAATTGAGTGGTGGAGGTTGTACCACCTGTCACCACTCGTTCACATTGCCTCGGGGGGCCAAGACGACCTATCCCGTCCCGACAACCTCCTGCTCTCCCCGTGACCAGAGCTGGCTGGGGGGGAAACTGAAGCAGTACGACCTCATCGTGCGTGCTGCATGCGGCAGCAGAGGGGAAGACGGCACGCCGGGATCCAAGGTCCAGCAGAGGTGGGCCAAGACGTCAGGCACCTTCGGGCGCGGGTGCAGAGCGCGCGTCGTGAGAGGGGCCGAGGGCCAATCATGGCATCAGCCCTGAGAAGGAAGAGGGTGAGAGGCCTTTACGCCGGCCGCGGGCCAAGCGGATGAGGTGAAACTGAGTTTCCTCCCCAGCGTCACCGGCATGAGTGGACGCGATATGACGAAGGAAGAGTGAAGCTGAAGGATGACTCTGATGAGAGCCCAGCCGGATCGAGCCCGGCCTGACGAGGGTGGTTTTCAGAGGGATGGTAACGAGAGGGGGGGGAGGGGGGGGGGTGCGGGTGTTTGGACTGGGGAGTGCTACGCGCTGCCTCTAAAACCCGGCTAAGGCCCCTCATTCTCGGGTCGCGGTCGCTCACTAAGGCCTTTCGCTGTCCTGCCCCCTTCGCCTCATTCTCCCATCACATTTCATCGCCCCCTCCGCCTCAAATCCTCTGGTTCTTCACCTGCGCACTTCGATCTGTCGTCGCATGAATTGGAAAGAGGAAAAACAGAGTCGTCGCCATTAGCTCCCCGCCATTCGCAACCCACTGTGGCTCCCTGTGGCTCCCCCGTGGCTTCAGAGGGCTTAGCGGATCTCTGTCATTGGATTTAGCGGTCACTCAGTGGAGACTAGTACCGCTTTTCAGCGCGGAAGTTCCCCCCGCGCCCTCGCCTGGCCCTCACTTGCCTCACCGCAAGGGTCTTGGGACCTCTCGGACGCGTGGTCTGGCGTTACTTTGGCGCTGGGCGAGAACAACCCAAGCCCGGCGGGTTGCCTCCTGCCACCAGCCCTGGACCCTCCTGCCCTGTCAAGCTGGGTCCGCCTGCCTCCACCAGGCCCAGCCTCCCGGCCCTGACCGCTGGCCAGGGGCTCCGACCGCTGACCGACTCTTCCCTTCTTCAACCGCTATCGTCCGCGGTCAAATCGAACCTCGTCCGTTGACGGATCGAAAGCTCCCTCTCCCGGCGAGAGGTTGAGACCACCATCAGAAAGCCGTCGTCGACGACAAACATACAACCGCAATCATGGCCATCACCGAGACGGTCACCATCATCAACAACTCCGGGAAGATCATCAGTACCGTACGGCCACCCCTCCACTGCCCCGCACACCGCCTGCATTGCACTGCATTTCCAGCCTTCCATCCCAATGCGGATCTTGCGACCAAGGTCTCACTGCTGACAATCTTCCAGGGAAAGCAGCTTTTCGGCGTCTTCAAGGAAGCGAAAGCTTCCTACCAGGAGAAGAAGGCTGCCATCAAGGCCGACAAGGCCTTCCTCAAGCGCGCCCAGACCTTCGACGTCGCCCGCGATCTCCATGCCCAACCACCCCCGCCTCCCCCGTCTGCACATAACCGCGCCTACGTCTACGAAGACTATGTCGAATACCAGGATGATACTCGTTCCCGTGCCTCGCACAGGACGCATCGTACCTCCCGCACCAAGCGCTCCCAATCCCAGGCGTCACGCCGAACCCGCGATGTTGAATACCATGCGCGCCCCGCCCTGACCGCCAGCAACCTCAAGACGCACTCCGAAGTATCGAGCATTACTCCCTCCCGTGTTCCACGTACGGTGGACTATCGATCTCCCTATGCAGAGACCGCGCCCCGCGATATGGCCTTGAGTCGTCCGACGCTACATCACTACACCACCGCCCCGACCGCCACCGAGTCCCTTGCTGATTCGACAACCATCCGCGGTGCGCCGGCTCCCGCTGCCCCCGGCCATCTCACGCGCGCAGCTACCTTCGATGTCGCTCCGCGAAGGAAAGAGAAAGAAATCGATATGAACCTGGCCTACGGCAACATCCCGCCAGACTTGGAGTCTCGTACCGATCTCGACCCGGTATACAAAGAGAACGAAGCCAAGACAATCGTCAGCCGCGTCGAAGGCCTTCTCGATGAGGCGCAGTGCGTTGGACACTCAGCTACCTCGATCATCAAGCGTTTGCAAGCGGACCCCAATGCCGCTGCCGCTGTGGCGCTGTCTCTTGCCGAGTTGTCGAAGCTGCTCAGCACGATGAGCCCCGCTTTCCTCGGCATCCTCAAGGGCGGTTCACCTGCTGTGTTCGCATTACTCGCCTCGCCACAGTTCCTCATCGCAGCGGGTGCGGCCGTGGGTGTCACAGTTGTCATGTTCGGCGGGTGGAAGATTGTCAAGCAGATCAAGGACGCCAAAGCTCAGCAGGAAGCACTTGCTGCAAACGCTATGGCCTTCGAAGCTGCACCCGAGCCTGTGCCGCAAGCTTATCCTCCCGGAAGCGTTCATCCCGACATGATGGCCGGTGAGGCCCCGCGTGGTGGAGGAGGTGGCGGCAGCCAAGGCAGTTACGATGAGGCTCTCGTATTAGAGGAGGAACTCAGCACAATCGAGTCGTGGAGACGTGGCATCGCGCCGTTTGGTGAAGATGGCAGTGCGGACCTGGAACTCATCAGCCCCGAGGCGGAACGCGCAATGCGCAAGCAGCGGCGTGCTGAAGAGAGGGGTGATGACGATGCCCTATCGGCGTCCGGCAGGTCGGAACGGAGCTCGCGGACCCACCGCAGCTCCAAGACCACCAAGACCTCCAAGACCTCCAAGACTCACAGGTCACATCAAAGTCGGAGGGAAAGTGAAGCTCCCGACCGGAGGAGTACGGCCCTTACAGTGAAAGACGACGAGAGTGTTGCAGGCAGCCATCGAAGCCACCGGTCGTCGAGGTCGAAGCGCAGCGAGAGGACCGGAATGCTCGCCATTGAGGAGGGGCCGGCCGCTCAGTCAGACAACGGCCTGGAGTACGTCTTGCGCCCGAAGAAGGACAACATGCTCAAGTCGTTGTTCAAGAAGAAAGAGAGGGAGGGGGGGCGGAACGAGAGCAGAGAGAAGGTCTCTGCCATTGTGTTTTGATCTACCAGCCGCGGCAAGACGAAGCGAAAGCTTTTGGAGACGACTAATGATGGTGACGATCCTGTGAACCACAGATTTGATTTTCTGCGAGCATATACCATTACATTCATGAAACAGTACTCTACATCTTATGATGAGCAATCATTTAGGACAGCTGGCAAGCAATACAGACCACATCACTGGACTTATGCACTGCTGTCAACTTTACGTGGCGTGACTGGACCATGCTGCTGCCTATCTTTCTAGGTCGGGATCATTGTCAAAGGCAATGACTGTGGCAACGATAGGGCGCTTCTGACGGCTGCCCCTTGATAGTGTCAGGTCTTCTGCATCCCGTCCGCTCACTTCAGCACGTAACCCATTCTCGCCAACATCAACGCTGGCCAGGTGTTTCATAAGCTGAGAATCAACGCTCAATCATGTTGCCGTGGTATCTGGGATAGCCGCACACCATATGTCCAAGTTACGAGCCAGTCGAACCGCCTCCCCTCCTCGTTCGTGTTCTCATTTCCCCGTCCGGCACGTGAAACCTTCGTCAAAGATAACGCCTCGGCCTGTACGGAGACCAGTCTCCCGCCACAATGCTCTCTGGTCGTAAACCCCTATGTACACAACTCCAACCCCGCTGTGCAGCAGCCATGTCCCCATCGCCACCCGGCCGCCTACGCCCAGTTCTCCGGGCTGATGCCAATGTTGCCGATGCTCCAACGGTCGAGGTCGACGCTGCCCTCCTCCTCGCGCTCCTTCTCGTCGATGGGGCGCGCAAACTCGGTCAGGAAGCGCAGCATCCAGCGGTCCATGCGGTAGGTGTGGTCGGTGCTCTTGCGGCACAGCTCGTGGAAGGTCTTGAGGCGGGCGAAGCAGACCTCGAGGGCGGGCCAGTACTGGCGCAGGGTGACGAGGGAGTTGAAGTTGCGCTCGAGCTGGAGGCGGGCGGCGGCGATCTCGGCCTCGTCCGTCTCGAAGAGGAGGGTGTGGATGAAGACGGACGAGGTAATGACGATGATGTGGCCGAGCATGTTGAAGAAGCAGTCGCAGCCGGGCGTCGTGTTGGCGAGGTCGATGATGCGCGAGAGGGACACGGCATTGTCCTTGCACTTGCGCGCGAAGGCCTGCGCCGTGAGGGACGAGGGGAAGCGCTGCTGCTCGTCGAGGTACTGGTAGAAGAGGAGCTGGGAGAAGTGATAGTGGCTGACGTGGACGGCGATGAAGATGCGGCCCTGGCCCTGGGAGGCGAAGGCGTGGAGGTTGGAGGGCGTGTCGCGGATGCCGGGCGGCAGGGCGATCTCCCAGGCCTCGAGCTCCTGGGAGAGGGAGGAGACGGTCTCGTCAATGTTGGACACGGTCGCGTCCGAGGTCAGCGTCTTGATGGCGTCGTTGACCTTCATGAGGATGCTGTTGAGCTTGATGTTCTGGGCGATGAGCGAGTCTTCGCGGTTGGGCGAGAGGATGAAGTCGAAGTGGTTGCTGCTCGCGCGGCTCATGTTGAGGAAGGTGGACTCGTTCATGGGGAGCGGGACGTCGTGCCGACGGTTCATCAGCAGCGGGAGGTTGACGCCGGTCGACGACCAGACGTCGATCATGCAGAGGGACCAATAGACTGGAGAGCTTCAGCATGCGAGTTTCCCCCCTGACGAGAAGTGTGCTCACTCACCTCGGATGTGGATCTCTCGCTGCAGAGGGTCCGGTGTCGGCATGTTGGGCAGGTCCAGGAAGTTGGCGATGCGGCAAGCTGCCGCGTAGTAGACTGTCTCCGCCCCGGCCTCGCCCTCGACGATGCTGACGGCGCCGAGCAGGACGCACGCTTGGCTGGTCGTCAGGGACACGTCGCGGAGGTTGAGCAGCAGGTTGCACTCGGTGGCAAAGTGCTCGCCTCGGGCCATCGGCGGGATGCCACTGAAGGCGGGGTTAGAAGAGAACCTGGCCGAAAGGGCCATCATGCCGTAGACGAGGACAAGAGGGGCGGTGCCTTCGTGGAGGTCGAGCATGAAGCTCGGTCGATGAAAGAGGGAGTGAAGCTGGTCATGGATGTACTTGAAGTACAACTCGACCAGCTCAAAACAGATGGCCTTGTCCTGCACGGCGGCAGCAGGAGAGATGACCTGCGGTGTCGTCGTCGGACTCATGATGTGGCCTATGTCTCGGGTCATTGTCATGTCGACGATCGGCACGGCCGGCGGCACGGGGCTCGTGGGCGTCTTCGGCTGGATGATGGATCCGGCCCGCGAACAGGCGAGGTTCTGCGCGTTGCAGTAGGCGCACTGCCCTCCAGGAACTGGGACCTCGCATTTCCGCCTCCGAGCTCTGTGTCGTGTCAGACTGGCGTCGGGCCATATGCAGGGTCTTGTGGGGAAGCACCGGGCGGTCGTAGGGGGGAAGGCCATGATGGGGTGTACCGGGGATGTACGCCACTGGCAAGACTTACCGACAGGCCGAGCATGCTGTTGAGTACCTCATCACTTGGGTCGGGTCGACGGCATGGTACCGTGGACGGCGATGAGGTCTTGCGACGATGCGTTGAGGCTGTGACGAGGGCTCGGGTGGGATTAGGTGGAGTGGGACGAGACGAAGAACGCGGAGGTCAGATGCCAACGCCCATCGCGGGGAAAGGTGGCATAGACGCGCTGTGAGTGGTCAGCTGTCGTCGTGTGGGTTGGCCGGGGCCCCGCTATCTGGTTGTTCGGTTAAAATGCACGCCTGGGCCGTAGCCGGGGGGTTCTATTCTGAGAGAGGGGCTGGCACCAGCTGGGCCGGGCTGCAGGGGGATGCCACGGGCTGGCCATTCTTTGGCCTGGGACAGGTGTGCTGTGCACTATCGAGCTGGTTTTGGCATGTTGGGCCTGGGGAAGAGCAACTTGAAACTTTGCATTTGGTTCTGTGGATTGCCCTTGAGAGGTATGGCCAGGATGCCAGGACCAGATGGATGGATTTGGCCATGACGAGGCCCTCCGATAGCCATGTCGCGAACTGTTTTCGTTCTTGAGGCTTCATCTCTCGTCCAGGACGTGGCCGAGAATTCAACAGCGACATAGACTCGCCAGTATACCACGCGTCAAACAGTCTTCTGTTGACGAGGCTGGGTTTCGACAGTCTGACGATGGTTGCAGATGGCATGGGGACTCCCTCGACGTGCTCGCTCTCAGGCCTCGACAGCAACCAAGATGTGAGGGGTAGGCTCTGGGGGCATCTGTCTGTATCGCTTAAGACACTTCGAGAACAGTAAGAGAGTCCGACCATGCGTGGGCCAAGTAAAGAGAAGATCGCTTTTGACAAGCAAGCCGAGTCCCCGCCGATGCGCCGGATTCGTCGACCTAGGCAGACAGCCGCCTCAACACTGGTTGAGGTGACAAGAGGAAGTAGAACGAGTAGCCATGAACAAGAGAGGAGGGAAAATCGACTGAACATCCCTCGACCCTCTCCATCGCCCACGATCACTGGGGCCAGTCCATAGTTAAGTATCTGCGCAGCCCCGGTAGTCCTCTCCCTGATAGCATTCCCTGGCCTCGGCGGCACAGCCATCACATGGCACACATACCCGCTAGCGGCGCGGGTTATATCCGGAGGATCTTGTTTGGAGGAGCAACTTCGATGCGATGCAGCCCGGGGTGCAGCCCGCGCCGAAAGTGGTGATGTCTCGAGGGTTGTTTGGCGGGTTTGCGCTGTTGTCTGGCGGGTTTGCGCTGTGCTGATTGGTGGCCCAAGTCACAACGCGACCCTCGTCCGGCATATCTGCTCGGCATGGTCCGCGCCGGGGCTGCCAACGAGTCAGTCGGCTTTTATAGGACGGTTGGCATTTTCGGGCATTTCGGGGCTTGTGTATGGGGAAGGGCGACGCTTGCGATATGCTTGAGAGACGACGACCTAGGAGAATAGATGTGAAGGATCAGCTCCGTGAAGCACTTTGAAGCCTGGGGGGTTTTCCGGGTTCTTGATTGGATGATGCCACCTTAATTCAAGATCCAATCACAATTATCCGTCCGTTCTCCCTATTGGCACCGTACTTCCTACTGTGCCACGTGCAGTTGCACCACTCTCACCTAACATGACCAATCTCACCGCCTGCCTCGATTCATTCTCCCTGCCTCCCCTACATCGCAGCACACGTCATCTCACTCATCCCAGCCTTTGATCTCGAGCCTCAACCGTCCAGCGTTTGTTGTCGCTTCGGGCTGGAAACTGCTCGCACATCAGTGCAATCGCCTCTCACGAAGCGCCCCACTCTCAGCAACATCCCGACGAACACCAGACCCCACGCCGTATGGCATCCCGACGTGACCGGCGCACCCTTGCAGCCAGTTGAGGCGTCGCGATCCAAGCTCGCATCCCTCCATTTACCATACCGGCGTGCTACACTCACCCGAGACCTCATCGCCGACGATGGCTTCGTCATCTCAAAGCCGAGAGTATGGAGCTCTGCCCCGTCCACCCGCTTCACCGCCTCGGCTGTCGGTGGACCAGGACGAGCCAGATCATCCTCACGAGTCTGTCGCGTTACTGTCCGGAACAGCATCTCCCGTTTCCGACGACGACCACAGGGGCATTCTCGGAGGCAGTTCCCGGCATGACGACTATGACGGCTCCGACGACGGCCTCGACACCATGGAGTCCCAGGTCCGCCAAGCCATGGACGCCGAGCACGCCCTAACCCCTTGGCAAGCCATCAAGATGTACCCCATGGCCATCTTTTGGAGCCTCATGGTGTCCATGTGTGTCATTATGGAAGGTAGGCCGTCCCCCTCTGGATGTCCATTGTACTAGACTGACCACCGCAGGCTACGATGCCATCCTCATTGGTAACTTCTTCGCCTACCCCGCCTTTGCAGAGAAGTACGGCCAATATGTGGACGAAAAAGGGCAACATCAGCTGTCTGCCGCTTGGCAGGCCACCCTGGGAAACGCCAGCACTGTCGGCTGCTTCATCGGCGTCATCATCAACGGCTTCCTTGTCGACAGGTTCGGCCAGAAACGCGTCATCGTCGGCGCCCTAGCGATCCTTTCTTCGTTCATCTTCCTCACGTTTTTCGCCGACCGCATCCTCGTTCTCATGTTCGGACAGCTTCTATGTGGCGTGCCGTGGGGTATTTTCGCCTCGTCGGCTCCTGCCTACGCTTCTGAGGTTCTCCCGATGTGCCTCAGGGCCTACCTGACATCTTGGACGAACATGTGCTTCATCATCGGACAGTTGATCGCGGCAGGCGTCCTTGCTACGCTCGTGTCTCGCACCGACGAATGGGCTTATCGCATTCCCTTCGCGATCCAATGGGTGTGGCCTGCGTTCCTCATCCCCATCTTGCTGTTCGCTCCCGAGTCGCCCTGGCACCTCGTCCGACAGGGCCGTCTCGAAGAAGCTGAAGAGTCTCTCCACAGGCTTCAGAAGAAGTCGGCGTCTCGAGCGAACATCAAGGCCACCCTCGCCGCCATCATCCACACCAACAATCTCGAGATGGAGATCACGGCTGGCACCAGCTACTGGGACTGCTTCCGCGGTATCGAACGCCGCCGGACGGAAATTGCCTGTTTCGCGTTCGCTGGCCAGGTGCTATCAGGATCTGCCTTCGCTTACAATTCGACGTACTTCTTCCAACAGATCGGCGTCTCGACGGACTGGACCTACAAGCTGAACATAGGCGGAACAGCGATGGCGCTCGTGGGGACTTTTGTCAACTGGTTCGCCCTGATGCCTTATTACGGCCGGAGGCAGATCTACCTCCGAGGCCTGTCGACCATGTGCAGCATCCTCCTCCTGATTGGTGTCCTCAACATATGGACCTCGACTCAGGCCGTCGGGATCACGCAGGCGGTACTCACCCTCGTCTGGACATTCGTCTTCCAGCTCTCCGTCGGCCAGCTCGGCTGGTCCATTCCCTCGGAGGTCGGGTCCACGCGCTTGCGACAGAAGACCATCTGCTTGGCGCGTAACTCCTACTACGTCGTGCTCGTCATGTCGAACGCCCTGCAGCCATATTTCATGAACCCGCGGCAATTGAACTTGAAGGGCTACGCGGGGTTCTTCTGGGGAACGACCGCTGCGCTCACGTTCCTCTGGGCGTTCCTTCGGCTGCCAGAGACAAAGGGGCGGACATACGAGGAGCTGGACTGGCTGTTCGCGCAGAAGACGCCGACGCGGGCGTTTTCTACGACGGAAGCAAAAGTGCTGGGCGGCGAGAACAAGTCGCAGCTGCCGCCGGTGCATTGATGATACTTGACGACATGGGACGTGATGAAATGAGAAGAGAATGAAGATCGAGCTTGAACTCGATCAACTGTACTGTATGTACTGCATGGATAGCGATTGGATATTGATGAAGATCGTCACAAAGAAGCGCAACACGATATTTACCTTTACGGAGGGGCCCTGTCACGTTTTATTTGGGTCAGGTGTCACAGGTGTACAAAATGCGAACTGCAGATTCTGTCCGCCTTTTGAAGTCGACCTATAAGATGTGGGTGGTGTAAGGAACCAATGGCAATGTCGCTGGATATATCCATCCAAGCAGTGATATCCACCTCAGCTTCAGTGGGTGATGAGCTCACTCGATCACCAACTCATAAGAGAAGTTCTCTGACTTCAGCTCATACTGCGGCAGCGTCGCCGGTCCGCACGATCCCGTTCCGAGCCCGTGGTGCGCCCAGTCTAGCCTGACAATCGTATCATCCCGCCGTCGCTTATGGAGCTCATACGGGTGCTCGCACGCATCCAAGTCAGCCGTTGTGTAATGCATAGCGGAGAACGACGCCCCTTCGAGATCGCCGAAGCGGGCCGAGAGCAGGGTTCCATGATCGCCTTGGAGCAGTTGCTTGAACTTCACCCAGCGCACGTCAGTCCGGTTACCGCTGTCCTGAGGGAACTCATAATCTGTGAAGAGATCGTCAACGCCACGGCGCCATGTGCCGAAGCGTTGGCTCATCTTCTTATCGCGGTAGCTTTCGCCTGGGCCGCGGCCAAACCATTCCACTTCGTCGACGCCAGCGAGGCCGAGGGTGAGACCGATGCGGGCAAACGTTCCCGGCAGCCGGAGGCCATGGGGCTTGCCCTGTACCCTGAAGTGGCAGGCGTCGCCGCGGAAGGAGAGGGTTGTTTTGGTGTCGACACCCCAAGCGAGCACAGGGGGTGCGATGCGGGCGTGAATCGTGACATCAATGCCTTGTTCGGTGCGGCGCCAGTCCACAGATCGAACATGGGTTTGAGTCTGATGAAGTCGACGGTCACGCCATTCGCGACCAAAACGTCCGCCTCGGTCGTTGTCGGTGAGGGCGCGATAGAAGTCGAGGGTGAGAGGTTCTGTTATAAGATTGTGGTTGGCGGCACTGCCACGGGTTAGGCTCGTCAGTGTGCCAAGACGGAGGTCTACGCCCCAAACAGTTGCACCTCCACCTGAGGTGATGGACAAGAAGGTCGGTGATTCCTGCGTCAGTACGGGTGAAACTCGGCTGTATGGGTCGAGGCTCAGGTGCTGAAGACTGGTTGTGAGGTTGCTGGGCTGGCAAACCCGAACATCGGCCCACGCAACTTCATGCCCAGCGGCCGCCCACGCCGTAGGTTTGGTCAGACTGAATTTGAAGTGTACGAATGCTTCTTTCCCTGCACTGATGTAGATTCCGTCAGGTTGTGGAATCTTGAGCGTCGCCTTGGTATGAGGCTTGATGCCTAGGATTGTCAGTACGAATTGCACAAATCTCAATGGCTGTTGTGACAAGACTAACCCTTTGGAATCATGAGGCGTTCCTCCACAAAGTGATGGTCTTCAGTGAAATAATGGTAGAGGCATGTTAGGTGGTCCAATGTGAGGAAGTCGTAGCGGTTGACAATGGTGAGTTTATCGCCGTCGATTCCGAGCACCTGCACAGGTTCAATAGCCTTCTTATACTCAACGAGCCCTGGAGTCGGCGTGTGATTCGAAAAGCAGAGGCCATCCATGACGAAGTTCTTGTCGTTGGGTTCGTCCCCAAAGTCGCCGCCGTATGCCATGTACTCTTCGCCGTCTTCGTTCATCGCACGCAATCCCTAGAGAAGTCAGCGATGCCGTGAAGGCACATGCGCCTGGCTTACATGGTTGGCCCACTCCCAGACAAAGCCTCCCATGAGTCTCGGGTACTTGTAGAAAGCGTCCAGGTACTCCTTGATACCGCCCGGCCCATTGCCCATGGCATGTATGTACTCACATAGGACCAGAGGTTTCTTCCAGTCCTTGCTCCTAGCCGCGCTGACGACATTGTCCACCGAGGGGTACATACGACTGTAAATATCTACCGTCCTCGCTCCGTAGTCGGCCTCATAGTGGATGAGTCGGGTCTTGTCGACAGTCCTGATGAAATCGTACATGGCCTGGTGATTACGTCCGTAGAATGCTTCGTTGCCCAGAGACCAGATGATAACACAGGGATGATTCTTGTCCCGCATTATCATCTGTCGCGCTCGGTCAACGTAGGCTTCCTCCCAGTCCGGGTTGTCAGATGTGTATTTGGCGGCGTCGCCGCCGACTGATCCGAAGCCGTGGCATTCCAGGTCCGCCTCATCAAGGACCCAGAGGCCAAGCTCGTCTGCCAAATCGTAAAGCCTTGTATCGTTGATGTAGTGGGACGTGCGAATGGCATTGATGTTGTACTCCTTCATCTGCAGAAGATCTCTCTTGAGGAACTCATATGGCACAGCCCGTCCAGATTCCGGGTGATGTTCGTGACGGTTGACGCCTCTGATTTTGATCGGACTGCCGTTGACGCAGAAGACTCCGTCGATGAGCTCCGTTTTACGAAAACCGACTCGTTGGGGGATGACGCATCCAGGGAAGCCGAGCAAGAGGGTGTAAAGGTATGGTGTCTCGGCAGTCCATTTATGTGGGTTCTTGACATGAATCTCGAATAGAAGCTTTGTCTTCCCTCCATATTGTGTGCGAGCTTTGTAATGTTGGGGCTCAGAGGAAACAGCCTCTCCATCGGCGTCCAAAAGCCTAAGCGAAACAAAACTGAATTGGGTCGTTGTGAGCCACACCTCCAGAGTTGCGTTTTTGTAGTCTTTATCTAGGATAGTCTGGATGTGGATATCCTGGGGACTAAAGGGCTGGAAGGCATGCAGATAAACGTCTCTGAAGATACCGCTCAGCCACCATTGGTCTTGGTCCTCGATGTAAGTACCATCGCAACGTTGATAGACCTCAACCGCAAGGCTAGCGGTTTGGCCTACGGTGACGAACTTGGAGATATCAAATTCACTAGGATTGCGCGAGCCTTGCGAGTAGCCGACCTCTTGGCCGTTGACCCAGACAGTGAAGGCGGAGTCGACGCCTTCGAACCTTAGTCTGAGCTGGTGAGATTGGAAGGCGTATGGCACGTCGAAGGTCGTGAGGTGCCTACCGCACTCGTTGTCGGTGTAGGAGACGTTTGGCGGATCGACGGGGAAAGGGAAGTTGATGTTGGTGTACTGGGGCCCTTTGCCGAACCCCTGACACTGCCACATGCCGGGCACTGCAATTTCGCTCCAATCATGCTCAGAGGCGTCATGGTCGTAGCCAAGTTTCCAAAAGTCGCGCGGGCCATCGAAGGGCGAGGGAGAGAGGTGGAATTTCCAGTTTCCCGACAAGCAGATGGCCTTGGCCTCACTGACGTCCCAGTTCAGGGCATCATTTTCAGAGCGGTAGGCGAAAAAGCTGCTTCGTGGGGGAAGTGTGTTGCGGTGGAGAACCTTGAGGTTGTTCCAGTCAGGGGTCGACTCGGGGAGGTGGTGCCAAGGGTGGCCGAGAATCAAAGCCGTCGGGTTATCTTCTGAGCCGTCACTTGACGCATTATCAGGGCTGCTGGACCTGCTGCCACTGACACCGACTTGAACATCGAAGTGGAGTACTGAGTCGGCGTCAATCCTGACCTCGGTGCCGTGATGAGGAGCCGCCATGAATGGCGCTGAATTGTGGATTGCCCGGGCCAGGAAGTGCGATCAGGCCGCTTCTCGATGTTCCAGCTCCTTGGAATAAGTGAGGTTCAGAAGCTGGATTCGTCAGCGGAGCAAGAATGCAAGGGCGCTTGTCGGTGGAGAGGTGGATGCACGACACGGGCCGTCGGGTATAGTGAGCTAGTCAAGGAAATGAGCTAAAGGCGTGGCTGATGTAGCTTCAATGGAAGAAAGCTGAACGATGACACGACAAGGGTAGGGGTGAGGTGGTCAGGTCGTGTAGCGTGTCACAGATAGGTACGGCGACCAAATGCTGTCATGACAAGCATCACGTATGTCCAGGCCGAGGTGACGTTTTGTCTCCAGCCGGGAGAGGCAGAGGAACAGAGGATGCCGCTGAAGGGAAGAGGGAAGGCGGGGAAGCGGGGAAAGCACGTGATGTGTCTCGCTCATCGGGAATACTTACAGCCCATTGGTTCGGCAGTTCGGGGCATGAACCAATGTCGCTGACGTAAGGCTTCCCAATGAGAGAGATCCACTCAATATGGACGAAACGCGCTGTGTCTCCCTGGTCTCTGGCTTGGGCTTCGCCTCCTCTTTCCCTAGCTTTGCCCCAATCAACACCACACTCCGAGCAATGTCGACCAAGCGGATATACATGACACCCCTACCTTGCTGCTCGGCATCTTCAGAAGGATCGTCACGCCGTACCAAGATGGCTCGAAACCAGGCTCGGAGTCGAAGCTTCGTTCCCAAAACCGGTTGATCGGCCACGTCCAAGACTCCACGCCTCGACCACCCGTCGACCCGCTCCGTCTCGTGGCTCCATGCGACCCCATCGGCCCCTGAGAATATGCCGCTCCTACCTTGGCGTCGGCAGATCCTTTCTACCTTGGACCAACGCGAATCGGAAGCTCGCGCTTGTCGCTTGAACCGGGAACTCCTAGCCATCGGCCGTCCGTCACCTCCGCTTCGACATGACGACTTGAATCTCACCCCAACGGAGCGTCGCCTTCCTTCCCGGGAAGGGCAGGTTGATCGGCCAATGATGGAGGTTTCTCGACGCTTCTTCGCTCGCGAGCCGCGTGTTGTCCGTGAACTCGATGCGTGACATCCATCCCTGGGCCTGTCCTTCTTTAGGCCTACCAAATGGATCACCAAGGATCAGCTTGCTCACGAGGTCTGGGGTGGCCCTGGAAGCGGCAGATTACCCTGGGCCCCTTACCGTGAAGATCACGAGCATTTATACCCCAGGATCGACCTCTTCGTCTGATCTTTTCTTGTTTCTGGCATCGCAGCATCCACCGACTTGACGGAACACCTCCAGCCATGAAGTATTTCCAACTTCTTCTCGCGGCCGCTGGCTCGGCGCGTGCTGCTCTTGACTGGCAGAACGTCCGCATCGGCGGCGGGGGCGGCTTCGTTCCCAGCATTCTGTTCCACCCCAAAGTCGAGGGCGTCGCCTACGCCAGGACGGACATTGGTGGCATCTATCGTTGGAACTCGGACGACTCGTGGACCCCCATCACGGACTACATCGCCCAGAATGACACTTGGTAACTAAGCTGATTGTACATCGTTGTAAGCCAGAAGCTGAACTTCAGTAGGAATAGATGGGGTATCGATGCTCTGGCCCTCGATCCGTCAGACTCCGATGTGGTTTTGGGCGCCTTTGGCATGTACACCAACGACTGGTACGACCTCACTCCTTCTGAATTGTTGTCCACTCTCTTGGTGGATATCCGCGATTTTACATACTAACATACGTGACCAGGGACCCCAATGTCGGCTCCATTGGCCGCAGCACCGACCAGGGCAAGACCTGGACCTTTACGGACC
Organism: Verticillium klebahnii; assembly: GCA_002851715.1. NCBI lineage: Eukaryota > Fungi > Ascomycota > Sordariomycetes > Glomerellales > Plectosphaerellaceae > Verticillium > Verticillium klebahnii. The sequence continues at coordinate 203,711 of NMXL01000001.1, read as the reverse complement.
TCCCCTTCAAGGTTGGAGGTAACATGCCCGGCCGCGGTATGGGCGAGCGCCTTGCCGTGGACCCGGTCAACTCCGATATCATCTACTTCGGCGCCCGTAGCGGAAACGGCCTGTGGAAGAGCACCGACGCTGGCAAGACCTTCTCAGAGGTGACTGCTTTTCCCAACCCCGGGACTTTCAACCCCAACCCGAACGAGGCTGGTGGGTACGGCAATGACCTGCAAGGCCTGGCCTTTGTCACGTTCGATACCACCTCAGCGACGGCCAACGGCGCAACTTCGCGCATCTTTGTTGGCACCGCTGACGCGACTGCCGAGTCCATCTATGTCTCTGAAGATGCCGGTGTCACTTGGTCCGCTGTCGCCGGCCAGCCCGTCGGCTTCCTGCCTCACAAGGGCAGGATTCAGCCCCAGGAAGGCTCCCTCTATGTGACCTACAGCGATGGTAGCGGTCCCTACGACGGTGACAAGGGCGCTGTCTACCGCTATGACATCGAGGAGACCACCTGGGTTGACATCACTCCCGTGACTGGCGAGGACCTCAACTGGGGCTACGGTGGCCTCGCACTGGACCTTCAAAGCCCGGGTACCTTGGTCGTCGCGGCTCTCAACTCCTGGTGGCCTGATGCCCAGATTTTCCGCTCTACCGACTCTGGTGCCACTTGGTCCCAGATTTGGACTTGGGGCAACCCTTATCCCCAGATGGACCTCAAGTTTGAGTTGACGACTCCGAAAGCTCCCTGGATTTACCATGATTTTATCGAGGGCAAGACCGAGCAGCTTGGCTGGATGATTGAGTCACTCGAGATCAACCCCTTCGACAGCGACCACTGGCTTTATGGCACCGGTCTGACTGTGTACGGAGGCCACGATCTTACCAACTGGGACTCTGGCGCCACTATCAACATTGAATCTCTTGCCGACGGCATTGAAGAGTTCGCCGTTCTTGACCTCGCCTCGGCGCCCGGCGGTAGCGAGCTTTTCGCTGGTGTCCATGACGACAGTGGTTTCACATTCGAGAGCAAGGCTGATCTCAACACGTCCCCTGACACAGCCTGGAACACGCCCATGTTCGTCGGCTCTAGCGGTGTCGACTATGCCGGTAATTCGGTCTCCCATGTCGTCCGCGTCGGTAATGTAGAGGGCGAGCCGCAGCTGGCCACCTCATCTGACGGCGGCGTTACTTGGAGCCTCCATCCCGCTAACGGTACGACCCAAGCCGGCGGCTCCGTTGCTTTATCGGCTGACGGCACCACCATTCTTTGGTCCACATCTGGCGTTGGTGTCCAGCGGTCGTCCAACCAGGGCACCCTTTCCCGTGTCTCGAGCCTCTCGGCTGGCTCTGTCATTGCCAGCGACAAGCGCAACGACGAAGTCTTCTACGCTGGGTCTGATGCCTTCTACATCTCCACCGACGGTGGTGCGTCCTTCGCCGAGGGCGGCGCCCTCGAGGGTGCGAACTCAGTGCGCTCCATCGCTGCGCACCCTACTGAGACCGGTGATGTGTGGGTCTCGACGAACGTGGGCATCTTCCACAGCACCGACTCGGGCGAATCGTTCACCAAGGTTTCAACTGATGTTACCAACACGTGGCAGGTTGCTCTGGGCGTTGGCGCCAATGGGTGGAACGTCTACACGTTTGGCGACGGTGCCGATGGCCCCAAGCTGTACGGTAGTGGGGACGGTGGTGCTTCGTGGACGGATCTACAGGGCGACATTGGCTTTGGTGCTATTGACGGGAACAGGATCGCTGGCAGTGGCAATGAGGCAGGTCTGGTGTATGTGGGCACCAACGGACGTGGCGTTTTCTACGGCCAGGGCAACTTGTAAGCGGCCAGGGAAGCATTTCTTGTACATAGTTGATTTCAACGGACATTCATACAATTCTCTTTTGCTGATTAACGCATTTTTGAACAGTCTAAATAGCTGCCCAAGACGTTCCCGACACCTTTGTCATTCATCCTCAGCACCTGGTTTTAAAGCCTATGCGCATGTTTGGAACGTATCAACTTCCAGTCTTGTATGGAAGCACCGGTAACTTCGCTTCCCGAGATTGGCATGCTTAGTTGCGATCTCCTTAACTTCGGAACATGCTGCTAATTATTTCGACCTCATCTATCCGGACTAACAACCTTTTGGGGGATGCCGTTGGCAGTCACATCCAGCAAGAATCCAGCATCATCCAAGTACTCGCGCAAGCGGGCGTAGGGGATTTCTTCGGCACTGGGAGAGCCATCCTCGATGGCCACAGCAACGGCAAATGCGCTGACTTGTCCCATAGTCGTAAAGGTATGCTCTGTGCGCACAAGCCCGAAGCCCAGGTACGAGCTAGATGGCGCCACAGGCGTAATGAGGTTGCTTGCCTGTGCCTTGTGTGGAACTATGGCACGGTAAGGGACGTTGAAGGGCCTCCAAGGCGGACCCTCATTCCATCGGAACCCTTCGTCGTAGACAGCGCCATCCTTAACTATACGGCGTACAGCGTGTACATCCTGTCCGAGCACGTATTAGTCCGCTGTAACCTGTATACAATTGCGATGGAAATTGCACACCTGAGGCCAGAGGTTCACCAGGATAGGATCCTCAACCGAAATTGGCGGCAGACTATGTTCGTGCCAGTTGCTTGTGATGATGATATCGTCTCTCATCATGCGTCGAAGACCGCGAGCGTACATCCGGCGAGGGAAATTGCCATTGTCCATGAACTCATCCTTTGCGTATCCCCACCGGCTCCATTCGGCTCGGACGCTCTCGGGGAGGGAGGGGTCATTGGCGAGGAAGTAGAGCTGACCTGGTGCACCAGTTAGCTCGCACCTAACGTCTATGACCGTAGTCTGTTTTTTGTTTCTGCAAAACCATCATACCTCTCTGCCAATTTTCCAGCTCCTTCAGCAGCTTTAGGCGTTCTGCTTTGCTACCCTCAGGGTACGCCAGCGTACGACCAGGCATGTCAAACCCTAGGCCAAGTGCAGTGCTGCCGATCAAGTCCGTCTTGTCGTTGGGTACAACAATGGGAGGCGTGAAGATCTCGCCACCGGCCTCAATGTACCTGTTGTAAATTTCGTACTGCGAAGGGTCATAGTTGTCTGGTTTCTCAAAAGGCACCTGGTTTTCCGTCCTGTTGGTGAGGCAGAGACGCCAAGAGTAGGCTTGGATATTGTTGTCACTGATAATCGACATCGCATCAGTAAGGTTTGTCTCGGATACCAAAAGACAAACGATGATGGGAGTAAGACTCACCCCGAGCCTGGTTGCCCTAATGGCTGGTATTGTACAGTCGGAATTAAGCCGCTGTCGGGGTTGCCCTGCTCCATATATGGATCAACGGGTACCTGCAGATTGGAGTAACTGGAATTGTACTGCACGCCGGCAAAATTCTCGCCGAAGACGTCAACGGACTCGCGGCCAATGGTGTACTTAACTCCCGCGGATGCCAGAAGGTCGCCTTCGTAAGTCGCGTCGATGAAGTATTTGGCAGAGAAGCGGCGGTCACATTCGGTGATGACCGACTTGATGACGGTGCCATCCTTGATAACGCCCTCCCCATTTCCGGTCCCCTTGAGGGATGTGTTGATGAAAATGTCGACATTCTCTTCTGAAAGCCAATTTAGAAACATTTGTTCCCCTTTGTGGCATTCCCACCGCCATAGATCTCGAGACTTGGTTCGGTTCGCACGGGCTTCGTCAAAAGCCTCCAAACGGTCGTACACGGCTGCCATGCGCCGGTACAGTTCAAGGACCATGGGCCCAATGGTTAGCGAATTTTGGAAGTTGGGCTAAGCACCGTCAGTCTCTTCTGTCAGGAGCTTCATTGGTTTGTCCGTAGGACGCCTGCTGACCTGAGAGTCAAGATCAGCGCCTCCTGCGCCTTCAACAGCGACGCCTCCCAGATGAGCGCCATCTTCAAGCAGTGCTACACTAAGATTCAGGCGAGAGGCTTGGATGGCAGCAGCGACGCCTGCACCTGTGCCACCCACGATAACAAGGTCGTAATCATACGCAGGTGAGAGTGGCGTTGCTGTGCCCATGATCGGCCATAGTGAAGCAGAAAGAAAAAGAACGGTCTGGAAGATAAACATGGCGAATGAGTACGACTAGCACAGTGAAGTTCAATCGTGCCAGCTCGATTTTTGAGTCATGCAAGGTTTCCTGTTCATCAGACTCAGTAATAATTCCTGCAAAGGGAGATCATTCTTCCGTTCGCCTTAAGACCCAGCCATGTTCTTAAATCAACAGACATTGAGTAAGCAATGATCATCGGCTGTTCATAGTAAGATGTAGTGTCTCGGCCAAAATTGAGGGGTAATGACGCAGAACAGGCACTGCATGACTCAGGAACCTAACTTCCTACTCGTGAAGCCGGCGCGGAGGGGTAGTCGGCTCGAGGGTGGAGTCACGTAGGGAGATGTCACAAGGGAATGGACATTATTCGCCAACACGCGGCTTCGCTGAGTGAGTACCAGATTTGCTCGACCGATGCCTCGGTCATCAGGTCTCCCTGCGAGCCATCGAGACCCAAGAAAGCCCATGCATGACTGATCTAAAGCCTGTTCGAAGAGTGAGCTTGTCTAGCGCTGAGTGTCGCAACGAAATACCTTGATAGAGCTCGCAATCGTAAGGATTGTAGTCCCGGAGCTAAATACAGGGCATTCCGTTGTCAGGTTCATCTATAGTGGGTAGCTGACAATGATTCGACTACATTTATACAGAATCAGATCACCATCTCCGGCCATCTCAAAGAATTCATCCGAAACAACGCAGAGCAAGCCATGCAACGCGTCGCCTAGCTGAGCGTATAGACAAAGGCCGGCGTCGATCTAACAAGGCAAGACATCCTCCCGAATTTCAGCAAGATTTTCATTATACGTAGGCAGTAACTCTCACTCTCAGGTCCAGGAAAGATTCCTAGGACATTGCCCTGACATGATCCAGACCAATGACATTGTAGCCGACACTCTCTACAGCATAACGCTTGCGCAGATTTGAGTCGAACATGATAGGTTAGCAATCGGTCGAACAATATGTCGAACATGGACAAATACTTAATGACATATATCGTCGGATACACCTCAAAACAAATAGAAATAATCTTCTCGGTGACTCAGGACTCATGATATGGGACCTCAGGATTGCAATACCATGCCCGGAACGCTGGGCTACCTCTCAGTCTCCAAGCCATCTGTGCGCTTTCATCATCTCCAGAGGAAGAATATTGAGCCGGAATTTCCTCATTCAAGTGCCATCATTGGCTATCGAAGACACAACCTCGGGATGTGGCCAAAGAAGTGGACCTTGCCATGGCAAAGCAAAACACCGTTCCCAGAGACCAACTGCGAACTATACTTCTCCGCATGAACTGACATCGCCCCGGATTTACTCCGCATGGAACTCCGAAATAGTCTCACGCAGGGAGATCAGTGTCCGGAATTCGGGGTTGAAGAAATTAAGGGGCAAAGTGGACGGAGTGTGAAAGCCGACGAAGAAGAAGCCTGCAAACCATCAGGAAGCCCGATGCTAAGTTACTGATTCGAAAATACGCCAAGCTAGCGTGCCTACCTTACCTTGAAAGGAGCGAAATATTCTGTAAGCTCAGGTGCAGCAGCAACAAAGCCGATGCTCATGATGAGCCCAAGAATGGCCTGCGTTAAAATGAGAGTATGCGTGAGCTCCATTCGCTGGAGCAGGGTCGGCGAGGGCTTTACCTCCAATAATGACCCAGGTGGCGCACGGGAGGCCTTCGTTGAGGACGTCAGCTACAATACTAAAATAAGTGAAGGCCCAGCTGATTACGCGGTGCCGCATCATCTATACTATGAATAATTAAGGCTTCGGCGGTGACTAATATGGAAGAGTCGATAATGACAATCCAGAATTAGGGCATTGTGCCATGTAGAGAGAGTTAGGTGCTGTAGGTTGCTCGGTGAATAATAGCTTCGGGGTGATGGTTGCCTGGATTACTACTAAAGGGAGAAGGAACAGGAGGTTCCTGACCGCGATCTCTTCGACTTCAGGCTTGGAAATCATGGGGTTTTGTGTGGACTTGGGGCGGAGTGATGAGCGCGATGAGAGAACAGCGTTGGCGAGCCGGTTGGTTTGGTGAGGTAAGATAACTACGTACACTGCAGAGGCGGACGTTCATATGGCTTGCGCAGGAGCAGGCAGGTCTTCAAGCTCGTAGCCACATCATCAAAAAGCAGCAAGATTACGGCAATGTGGAAATCTTCAATCTTGTCTCGCATGCCTACTGTAATTGAAGGCCTGTCGATATTTTGATTCATCGTATCATTTACTTTGAACACTTTTCAAGATTTTTGATGTGTCGCCTCTCCTTAAGGCTTCACGATCTGCAGGTGGTCTTGGCCAAGGTCCGTAAAGAAGCTCGCGCCCTTGACCTCCTTCGGCGTCGCCGGGTCCGTGGCGTTGCAAACATCGACAAAGTCGCCGTCCGCCTCCAGCTTGTCGGCGACGTACTTGGCATACTTGTCCACGGCGCACGACTTGCCAGGCCCGTCCTGGCACGAGGGCACGGGATAGACGGCCTCATTGATGCGGATCCTGATGAATGTCTCGTTGCGCGCGGCACCGCCCTCAAGGCGCTTCGAAGGCACAGAACTCGGACGAGGGACACAGGCGCGGGAGGTCGTCGTCGAGGGGGGCGCGGTGCCCTTGACGCGACAGTTGAGGCGTTCGAAGGCGATGGTTCCGCGCATGGGAGAGATGCGGGAGCTGCGCCAGAGGCGGTCCTCGGCAATGCGGTCGGTGGGGAGGGCCTCCTGGTCGTCGAAGACGCCGATCGCCGAGGCAAGCTGGTTCAGCTGGCCGTCGTTGAGGAAACTCATGATGAGCTTAGGAAGCTCGAAGGAGGTGCCGTCGGCACGGACACCCTCAACACCGGGACCTTCAACGAAAAGGCTAATCAGGCTGTTGAGATAGGGGGTCATCATCTTGGAGGCGACATCGGCGGCCGGACCGAGACCGTAATAATACCGGAGGTCTTGGTGGTACTCGTACTGATCGAGCTCCTCCTGGGTGAAGGTATCGCAGAAGGGAGACAGACGGCCGGTAATCTGCGACTCGAAGCCGCAGATGTAGGGGAAGTCATTCCAGTGGGCGTCGTCAAGAACGAGGTCGCCCTCAATGTACTGAGACAGGCGCTCGATGAAGGGAGGCAGCCAGATGGAGCGCCATTCGTTCGTCTGCTTGCTGCTGTCGTCCTTGAACGTAGGGCACATGTCGGACGGCGCGAGCGTGTCGCCGAGGTGGGCGGGCACATTGCGGCCAGTCACAGAGACGACGTTGCCGAGGAGCGTTGAGTTGGGGCCGAGGTAGCCGCGAACGAAGAGCTGGGCTGTCTGGATGACCCGCGTGTAGTTGTTGGCCCAAACGATGAACTCGTCGCCCTCCTCGTAGAGGTCCGGATAGCGGGTGCGCAGCGTGTATCCCATGTCGTAGAGCTCCTTGTAGCCCGTCTTGCTTGTCATGGCGATCTGGATTTCCGGGTGCGTGAGAGGCGTGTCCCAGGTGTGGAAGAACGACAGGGGACCGGTGGCCGTGTAGTTGCTTTCCTTGAACTGTGATCATCAGTACTGCCGTGTTCGCTTACAACCTCAGAAGCGACTTACGCGGCGAGCCATCTCGACCCAGCCATTGTGAGCGCCCGTGTCCGGAAACCGAGACCCGTGGCGAAGCACATAGGCGGCCTGGTCAACGTGGCAGTTCTCGGGAATATCCGTCGAGATACCGTTGACATTGCCGGCTATAGACATGTCAGCGATGAACAGCAGCAGGACATCAGGAATGCGGCGACTCACCAGCGGTCCAAGGCCCGTTGCCTCCAAGGTGCGCGAGAGGATTCTTCGCGTTGGCGCCATCCGGGAGAAGTACAGGCTGGACCGGGTCAATGGAGACTCCAGCCTGCGCGTAGGCAATGCCGGCAGCCGCCAGAACGGCGAGAGCAGAGGTGGAAAGACTCATGGTGAGATGACGCTGCGTCCGGGTGACAGGTTCCAAGTGAATGGACCTGGTGCTTTTATGCGGGTGAGGATGAGACGAGATGACATCCTAGAGAGGGGAGGAAGCGGTCGGCTTCTTATGTCTTGCGTCCATTGACACGACGATCTGTATCTCCGGCCATCATGTGCTCTGGACGGTCGACGGGCGTTAGTGACCACGATAGCTAGCAACTGCAACGCTGTTCCTGCATACCCGGCCACAGGCGATTGGTCCCCCTCGTCTGTCCGCCGGCGCTCTTCAACACGTGCCCCGGGCCAAGAGCCGAAGATGTGGGCATCGTCTCCGGAACACGCGGCACGTGCATCCTCAAAAGGTGGTGATTTGCCGACGGTTCATCGACCGGGGTCCGGCTCGCCGAGAATTGCCTTCCAGATAAGGGGGTATACCCCGGCCTGCAGTTGGAGAAATTGCAACGTTGACTGGTGTTGTGGATGAAGTCACCAAGGTCCCTCCAGTCGTCGGCCGAGTCAATGGATTGACAAACTCAGCACGTGGGAGCTCGACTGCCAGATTACGCGTCTACGCCATGTAATATGTGCGTTTGGTTGCAGGCATGACGTGCAGTGGCTTCACGATTGACCGATGGTCTTGTGCAGTCATGGCGATGAAACCGAAAATGATTCCCGGCAAGTGAAGAATTCCTAACACCGGGGACGCATGAAAATTGATAGCACGATTTCGCCGGTCGAATAGCTTGTGTCCCTTTCCTGTTCTCTGAACCATTGTCTCTACACACTTGATGAGTCTAAGCTAAAAGTCGGATCACACATTTATCAGTCACGTAGAGCCAGGAAATGGTTGGAACCGGCAACTGTATTGACAAGCACTCTGTGCCTCAATGAAAGAACTATGTACAACAAGAAGTTCCAGGCGCTCGCTTGCAGGAAAAAAAAAGTATGCAACGCGGCCTGGATCTCGTGGAGCCCCAAGGCCGTGGTAAAGTGCAAAGACAAAACATGGCCGGAGCTCATCTCCTTCACTTCATCCCGAATCCTCGACTCTCATTCATCGTGACGAAATGACTTAGGCGCGGAGCATCTTGCGGAGAAGGCTCTTCTTGACGCGGCGGCGGGTGCAGACCTCCTCGACCTCCTCGTCGGCGGCAGGGGCGGCGGACTCGGTGGGGGTGGCGGACTCGACGGGAGCAGACTCCTCGGGGGTCTCGACGGGCTCGGTGGGGGTGGCAGGGGCGGACTCAGCGGGAGTCTCGGGAGCGGGGGCGGGCGAGGACGAGGAGCCGTCGAAGGTGAGCTTCTGGCCGGCGGTCTCGGCGACGGAGCCGACGTTGGCGGAGCCGACGGCGGTGTAGGTGTAGGGGACGGTGGTCAGGGTGCCCTCGGGGACCTCGTTGTCGTCGGCGCCAATGACGTCCTTGACAACGACGAAGCCGGTGTCGTCCGAGTCGCGCGAGACGATGGGGTTGGCAGAGTTGACGAACGAGGTGGACTCGACGAGGATCTGGGCGCCCATGCGAGCGTTGACACCAGTCAGGCCGACGTTGTCGTAGAGGTTGTTGACGATGTGGACGGCGGCACCGAAGCGGACGGAGGGGTTGCGCGAGCCGGTGTTCTCCCAGTGGTTGTTGATGTAGGTGACGTGGAACTTGCCGGTGTCCTGGCCGGCGTTGCTGTCGCTGTGGCCGATCAGAGAGGCCTTGTGGTGGTCGTGCAGGTAGGTGTTGGAGATGGTGATGAAGTCAGAAGCACGGGTGATGTCGAGCAGACCGTCGTAGAAGTCCTTGCCGCTGTCGAGGTCGGACGAGAGGTCGCAGTGGTCGACCCAGATGTTGGTGGACTCCTGGATGCCAATGGCATCGCCGTTGTCGGCAACGACCTTGGAGATCTTGAGGTTCCTCATGATGACGTTCGACTGCTTGTTGATGTAGTGGCCGACGTTGGTGATGGAGGAGCCGGGGAGACCGATGATGGTCTTGTCGGAGGCCACGCGGATGCGAACGCTGCCGGAGATGGCACCGTCGACGACGATGATGGCGGGACCCTCGGCCTCGGCGGCGGCCGAGTACTCGGCGAGCGAGGTGACGGTGGTGGTGGGACCGCCGGCACCACCGGTGGTGCCGCTGCCCTCAGTGCAGAAGCCGATGTCACAGGCATCCTCAACGGAGGCACGCTTCTCGATGGTGCGGGTGGCCAGCAGAGCCTTGGGGCTCCACGAGGCGGGAGTGGGGGTCGCGCTGGCAACGGTGGCCAGGAGGGCGACGGAAGAGGCAATGCCGGAGAACTTCATTTTGGCTGTTTGGGGTTGGAGGTTGGTGGTTGTTGAATGGTTTTGATAGTTCTTTCAAAGAGTGAAAAGAGTTGGACGATCAACGTCAGACTTGATCAAGAGAATGATAAGTGGGAAGAAAGAATGTGATAGAGAGATGGAAAAGTGGAAGAAAGAATGAAGGACGAGGCAAGTGTGTCTGGAGGAGCAAGAACAAGAACAGACAGATGGACGACGCCGTCTTGCTCTTAAGTACTGCTGATGCCATTGTGCCACGGCTTCCTCTGCCCTTTGTTGCCCTGCATCCTCGACCCTGTCCATCCACTAACTAGCCCGCCTGCCTGTCGACCATGCTCCTCGGAAGCACTACCGGGAATCTTGCGCTAGCATCGGGACTGGTGAGGTGCTGGTGTTGAGGCAATGAAAGGAAGGGGTGTTGTGGACCATCACCACGACAGGGGGTGCCTGACTGAACGGCCATCAATATGATCGCGACGTGGTGGGGGAGAGGGGCCAGCACGGATTGGCGCCACGAGGCCAAGCTGGCGAGGACTTCAGACGAAAAGCCCAACCTTGACGGACGATTCTCCAACATGACGTGCCGTCAACAGGACGAACAGGGCCCATGGCTGCGTTCGTGGCGCCAGAGCTCAGGGGCTCGTTCTATCAGAAACGGCGCCAACCCGCCCCGCGGCCGCTGCTTTCAAGCACCTTGCAGCCAAGCCAATTCGGGCCAAGAGCCCAAGAGAGTAGAATTGGAAACGTCCCAAGAGGGGGCCAGCGCTATGGGTCGGGCATCGGGGCAATGGGGCGCGTGGAGCAGATGCGAGGGCAAGGTGCGGATGGTTGTCCAGTTTGAGGGCGAATCGATGGGGACGCGACCCAAAAAGAAAAAGGGCTGACAGTCTCTCGGCCGGGGCTCCAAGTCCGAGTCTTGTCGAGCCGCGAGAAAAGCACGACAGGGATGTGGTTTCGACATCTGCGGCAGCGCAGGGGCCGATGGGCGGCCCCTGGTGAGCCCCTTTTGGGCTGTTGGCGGAGTCGTGCATCGATGTAATTTCATCTCGCCGCGTGAAGGGGCCGTTTCAGGATCCCCATTCACGCCTGGCCAAGGGCGCGTTTGCTCTTTTCTGGGCTGGCGTGCTTTTTCCTGTCGATGGGGACGGAGGGATGTCAGTGTGGCTATGTTATTGACATGGTCACGGATGGCATCGATGGTACTGGCGCGCGATCGCCCGGGATGGAGGGGGATCATGGCCTGTGGCCAACCAGGTTTTCCCGTTCTTCGTATCGTGGGATGAAGGATGTGGTCTGGTGCTGGCCGGGAGCTGGAGCAAGGTCACATCTGAAGCGGGCGCTTCTAACCTCGGAGGTCTTCTTTTTCTGTGGAATATGAAGAGCCAAGGCCTCCTCTCATCAGCCAACCTCTGGGCTCTTGTTCTTACGCCTCTTCTGCTCCGTAAGTCTTGTGCCTCCTTTTCCAGGCCTTGCTGGGGAGGCAACTCCCGCTCTGTCTCTCGAGTGGCCTGCTACTGTAGCGGAAACATTGTGAACGACCCAGCGCCCGCCACGCCGTCCGATCTCGAAATGCCCCCCAATTGTGTCGCGACAAGACGGAACCGGCACCAGACAGAGAGCTTAAGCTGAACAAGTCTTTCGCTACCCCGAAGGCTCCGGGGCCCGATGTCCTCGTCTCCACCCGCCGGAGAAGTCGCATCGGCCAGGGTCAGGGGTGAGATGGCCACTCTCCGCACGACGCCTTGGTGCGTGGGCATGGTGGGAAAAAACCAAGCACTTGACCAAGCACTTGCTTGGCCACTCAATACTGTGGCTCTGGTGGGTGGGCAAGTGGGTGTCCCCCTTTTCTGTCGGAAACACTCGTGTTGGCGTGATATGGGCCGGCAGGGGCCTGTCAGTCGAGCCAGTGTCGAATGTTGATTGTGTATGACATTGAATGCTATTCGAAATCGCTACATGGTATCTTTTGCTCATCCTCATCTTCGCAGGCTGTCGTCACCTCGCCGCGTCGTCGTCAGCTGGCCTTGACGCTCCCAATTTCTCGCCGCCCGGAGCAGGCAGCTCCTCGCCATGCGGCCCCGGCCTCGTCAGGCCACCTCCTTCGGCTTCGACTCCCCCGTCGGCCGACGTCCGGGGCGCCGGCGCCTGCTTCTCCATGGCCTCGCGCTCCTCCATGGTAAGATCGCTCTTGGCCTGCCCGATCTTGATGAATGCGAAGATGAGCAGCGCCACCCCGGCCGTGGCGACCGCGAAGAAGAAGGCAACCTGGTAGTTCTCCCGCAACGGGAGGTGGCTGGTCTGGCCCACGGCCACGTCGCCCATGCCGAGGAAGAAGCTGATGCCCAGGAACAGCGTGCTGTTGATGAGGGCGCCGGCCAGGCCCTGGCGGCGGGCGGGCAGGTTCGTGGTGATGAAGACGTTGCTGACGGTGAAGGTGATGTCGATGCCAATGGTCGAGGCCACCATGGCGGGGAAGACCCAAGCCCAGTAATTGGGATCTTCGGGCATGAGGGCGAACAGCAGGACGCACACGAGGTTGCCCGCGCCCGCAAGGATGAGCAGGATCCGACCGGGCAGCAGGTGCAGGGTGAAGCCGCCGACGGTGCCGATGATGAGACCGCCGACGATCATGGGGACGTACCACAGGGCCGTCAGCAGGGGCGACTTGTGCAGGACGAGCTCGATGTAAAAGGTGGAGTAGAACAGGAACAGGCCAAAGGTGCCGTATCCGAAGAAGAGGGCCACGACAAGGGCCTTCATGTAGGGAGGCGTGAACAGATCGGCAGGCACCAAGGGGTCGGAGGCGACGCGGCCCTCGACGTAGAAGGCGGCGCAGAGGAGGGCCACGCCGAGGATCAGAGTGACGATGATCTGGGGGCTGGCCCAGCCCTGAGGCGCCTGCGAGCTGTCTGTGATGGCGTAGACGATGAGGACGAGGCCCGGCACGATGGTCATGACGCCCCACCAGTCCATGCGCAGGTCGGCCGGCGGCTTGGTGCGGAAGTCCCGCGGGACGCTGAGCACGGCGGCGACGCACACGACGGCCAGGATGATGGTGCCGAGCCAGAAGTACCAGCGCCAGGTCAGGAACTCGCCGGAGATGCCGCCGAAGAGGATGCCGACGAAGAAGCCGAGCGGCGCAAACGCACCGTAGAGCGCAAAGACGAGGTTCTTGCGAGGGCCCGGGCGGTACGTCTTGCCGAGCAGCATGATGCCGGCGGGCAGGAAGGCCGCGGATCCGAGGCCTTGCAGGGCGCGGCAGACGATGAGCATGACGTAGTTCTGACTGAAGCCGGCGACGAGGCACCAGATCAGGAGCCAGATGAGGCCGGCGTTGAAGACGACGTAGCCTCCGTACATGTCACCGAGGCGACCGAAGGGGAGGAGAAAAGCGCCGGTGATGAGGGAGAAGACGCTCGAGGGCCAGGTCTGGGAGGCCTCGGGGATGTTGAGCTCGCCGGCCAAGGGGGGCAGGATGATGTGGAAGCCGGAGATGAAGAACTCAGCCATGAGCATGGAGCCCAGCAGGGAGACGCAGAAGCCCAGTTCGGACCAGATGTTGTGGAAAGCGGCGGGGCGCTGGCGGCCGAGCTTTTCGACGTCAATAGTGTCGGGGGTGGCATCGCCCGGGGTGCCGGCCGTGGCCTCGGGATCGGCATCGGCATCGGAGGAGGCCCGGGCCTTGGGGTCGCGGTCGTCTTGTCCTTGGGCTGGAGACAAGGACCGGTGCCCGGTCGGGGCGCGGTTTATTGTCGCCATCCCTCGAGAGCAAGGAGTCCAAAGTAGGAAGAGTAGGAGCGGTTGATGACACAGAGAAAGAGGGCAAAGGACGATGGTGTATGCAGGCGGCGGGTAGTCAGTCATCCTGGCCAAGAGAGCCCGGCAGGCTGGAGGATAAATAGCAGCCCACTTGGGCAGAGAAATCTTCCAGGCCAAGATTGGTCATAAAAATCCATGTCTGTGGGATTAGTGATGGGATTGGCGATCACGACAAGGAGTTGGCGATGCCAAGATGACGACCGATCAGAAAAGACGGCACTTGGGAGGATGCGCCATGTGCGTCTGTATATCCATCTTGGGTAAAGTGCTGCCTTTGGGGGCATTTTCTCTTGGGCCAACGGCTTGTCTGATCGGTAATCGAGGGCGTCAGAGGGTGTCCAAGGGCGTCACAAGTGAGGAGGCGGTCCTAATCATGGAGAGGGAATAGCGAAAGAGACGAGGCACGATGACGCCCTCGGGAAAAAAAGGTGACTGGCTTGGAGCCAATCAAAAATCCAGAAAACCATTAGCTAAGCCAGCTGAGTAAGGCGATGCTCTGAGTGGGGCGTCTTCATGCAAGGCTTGCGTCTTGACTTCCTCATGCAGACTAGCATCTGCTGTCTTTGGGCAAGATGGGTGGGGGGAGTATCGGCTCCGGTCCCGCTCCTCCATGTCTCTTTCCCTCCGACCTGTCCGAGTCGAGTCAAGCAAGGTCTGGCAGGCAGTCGAAGGCGAGGCAGGCACGGCAGGCACGGCGGGAACGGCAGGGCAGGCACGAACCATCACGGTTCGTCTTCACACTTTCTGCCCGTCCTCGGCGAGGACCACCACCACCCTTGGCCACATCTTCCATCCCCCATCAGCCATCACCCATCATCCATCCACCATCCACCATGCACGCCTGGATGCCCCGTCGCATCTCTCCATCGAGGTACTCCCCGTCTTGCTGCCGTATGCAGCGGCCCACCCCCGCTTGACACACACGCGCGAGCAAACTTTCCCTTTCCGAGCCGAGGAGGACGATACGCTACCGCTACCACGCCCAGACATGACAAACGCGGACCTCCTCCAGCAAGCCCCGACCAAGGCCTGCCACAACTGCCGCCGCCGCCGCCTCCGCTGCGACCGCTCCTATCCCAGCTGTCACAAGTGCACAACTGCCGGCCAGGAGTGTCTTGGCTACGGCAAGCTGTTCAAGTGGGCTGACGGCGTGGCCAGTCGCGGCAAGCTCGCCGGCAAGTCTTCCGCCGCCGCTTCGGCTTCGACCTGGACTTCTACTTCTACTTTTACCACTACTGCTGCCACCCCCGGCCCGCAACGTCATCAAAGACATGGGGCCCCGGACTTTGCTACCGGCGCGTCCCCGGCATCCGACGCCTTCGCCACGGCAGGCACGGAGATGCAGCTGTGCAGGTCCTCGGCCTCAACGCCGGACCACCCACCCGGCACGCCCTCGACGCCCTGGGTGCTCGTCGACCCCGTCTTCCAAGACGTCGGCCAGCCCTACCGTTACTACCTCTCATATTGTAGGGGAGCCCCCCTCTCGCACCTCTCATCTTATCTCGTAATACACCCATGCATCTTGCTAATCGCCTGACAGTCACCACACGCCTCGTCAAGGATCTTGTCTCGCACGACCTGCCGGACCGCAATCCCTTCCGCACCCTCATCCCTTTGACCCAGGCGAACCCTCTCCTGCAGCACGTCATCGTCGCGGCCTCAGCAGCCCACCTCTCGAACCTCACCAAGCCCTCGCTGGCCCTCACGTCCGCCCAGAGTGATGGTCTGATCATCCACCGCAGCGAGGAGGCATCTCGTCGCGCCCTCATGGATTCTCTCGTCGCCAAGCAGAAAGCATTACGCCTGCTCAACGAGGCACTCCAAAACATGGAAAGCATCGGCAGCGACGTCATTCTCGCTGCTGTCCTGTTCTTCATCAACGTGGAGCTAATCGAGTCGGGCAAGCACGGGTGGAAGGCTCACCTCGAGGGGGCCGGCCGCATCATGGCCTTTCTGCCGCCAGCCGAGTCCTCCACCGAGTTTTTGAGAGACTACATCCTGTCAGATTGCTTTATGTGAGTCTTTCGAACGCTCTTTGTTATCCTCGGTCGACGTCTTTGCTCACCCGTCTCAGATATTACATCCTCGCCTCAGCATTCATGCCGAATGCGCCAGCCACGGCCGATGCGTCCTACTTCCAGTCCGCCCAGGTCTCATCTATCCTCCAGCGTGCCACGGCAAATAGCTATCTCTGCTGCCCACCCGAGATTCTCGAGATCCTCCTGGCCGCCGCCCAGCTGTCCAACGCCGACACGGAAGACGAAGCCTCCGCAGCCATGGTTACCGAAGCGGGCGTTCAACTCCTTGCCCGTGCCCAGGCCTTCGATATCCACGCCTGGGCCGGAGACATCCTGACCGTCACGTATCTCGCCCACATTCCCATCGAAAGTCGCATCCACGCCGGTTCCGCGCACGCCATGGCATCCTGCCTCTACCTCCTGCAGGCGGTCCCCGCTGTGCGGCACTATTTGCCGGCCAACACGCAAGAGCTTTTCGAGCGGAAGTTGATGCACCATCTTTCCAGTATCCCCGACGATGACCCAAACTTCAAGGCGACAACGTTTCCGACCTTCATCGCCGGCGCCGAGACTAGGAACCCTGAAAAGCAGGCGTGGGTCATGGACCGTCTGCAACGACTCCTGGCGAACACACCGTGGGGGTTCATCTACACTGCCATGGAGGCTCTGCCTGTCATTTGGAGCTTGGAGGATGACAATTCGCTGGGATGGGTACAGACGTTGAAGGATCCGAAGATGAACTTCTTAATCGTGTGATACATCAGTACTCGGTTGAGAGGAGACAAGATAAGCGATCATGCGTCCTGCAGGACAGTTCCAGAGGCCTAACAACCCTGAAGCGCCACAGCGTCCTGGCTGAGATGAAACGCGTCGATCATGGCGCCGAGCGGCCTATAGCTGCTTGAGGTTGAGGCATATGACCTCAGCCCAGTATCACACCAACGCCTAACATGGACTGAGAAGATCAGCCTGCGATGCGGGGGGATGCTCTGGCAGATCGGATCCGGGAGGATTGCCCATCGGCGACCTGAAGTCAGCCCAGGAAACCGCACCGATGCAGTTCGTGTCGCGATCCGGCCTGATGGTGCCTTGTACACCAGCGTTCGTCGAATCTCGCGAACCGCAGGATCAATATGGCACTGGCAATCTTGGCAGGTCAAGCAAGACCTGATTTGAAAGAGTAAAACAATGAAAACTGTCCTGACGAGAACATCAATCGTGAACTCCCCTCTATGTCAGACATGTCCTCGTACCTTGTTGGTCGTCATTGAAACTTCGCCCACAGGATACCTTGATCTCAGTGAGGTCCACGAGAACGACCGGCTTGCGGCACGTTGCGACCCGGCGAGTAAAACCCAAAAGATCTCTGATTTGTTCTATCGTGAAACCTCGTACGACTTGTACATCATGATGCCCGTCGCTGAGTCCTCGCGACTTATTCCAGGAATGGGCGAACGTCCTTCCACAGTTGCCAGCGACATGGACTCTCCCCGCACCCAGGATCTCTTGGCGTTGAGTCCGTTCTGACTCCCGCCCTGCGGATCCGCATCCCGGCCGCCTTCCTCTGTCGCCGCTGTTTCCCCCGTGAGGTCGACCTCATCGCTGTGTCCGTCACCTCCTCTGTCCGCCGTGACAGCTGCAGTAAGGGCGTTCCATCTCTTCTTCTTGGAGTCCTGCGACACTTGCGCGCCGGGCATCGTGCCACCGCCGATCGTATGAAGGCCAATGGGGTCGGAGTGATCTCGGGGGTCGTTCTGTCTTCGATACGAGTCGTCCTGGCGGGACCGCCACCATTTGCCGACTGATCTCGACCACAAGGGGCGGCAGACGGGGATACCGACGCAGATGAGTGTCAGGGAGGTCTCGACTTGGGACCAGACGATCACCTCGACCGGGACGTCGCGGACGCCCTTGACGTTCATGACGCGGATGCCTCCGGCTGCGGCGGCGCTGTACATCGGACCGTTAGATCGGCATGGGAGCACGGGTGACGGCGGGGATTGGAGGACATGACGCACATGATGCCAAGGCTCAGGCTACCCGCGATGGTGAGCTTTTCTCGGCGGGAGAGATTGAGCTTCCAGATGAAGATCCAAGGAAGGATTGCAAAGTAGAGGTCGACGGCGATGGTGCCCACTGAGTAATCATCAGTCATCGTTCCCAGAGAACTTGCAGAGGGACAGCAACGGAGCACGTACTGGCCAACATGACAGCGGGCGGAACGGTGTTGAAGCAGGTGCCGTTGATCCGCTCGTCGTAGGCGTAAGGAAGCGGACGGCAAGCGAGCCACGTCAGGAAAGTGTTGACTGAGCACAATCCGAGTAAGCAATTATCTAAATTTCGCGTGAATAGACAAGTGATACTTACGAATGCTCAAGATGCCCATGATCGCCATGATCACCCAGATGGAGATGATCTGCCATTGCACGACGACAAGCCTCAAGAGGAAGAAGCCAACTGAGGCTTTCGAGGTACCAGTCGCCAGAAGAGAAAATGTCTGGGCAATCATGCGATAGTAGGTCGCCGGCACGGTCTCGGCCGCCGTGAGATCATCGCGTCCATAGCCGTTGTGGACAGCAACGGTTGTCAAGGCACTGAAGCCTACCGTGAGGATCTGTGAAGCCCCAAATCCATTCGGTCAGTTCGAGCTCCTGATGGTGGCGTGTATCAAACTTGCCCATGAGACGACATAAAAATGGTCGTCGGTGCCGTAGGCTGCTACACAGACAATCCGTGTGTAGATTCGAAGAACGAGAAAGAGGGAGACGACGAAGGTCATCGACCATAGCACCGCGATGCATAGTGGCCCATCGCCGCCTATTTGCATACTTGGGAAGACGCCTAGACTCTTTCGGAGTAAACTGCTCCTCGGCAGGCAAGGGGGTTAGGAGAGGAGAATGTCGATGCTTCAGCCCCGGGCAAGGATCTCTGCAAGAAGGAATGCTGTCGTAGTAGTCTCGCAATTATTCGTCCGCAAGGCACAATTATTCGCATCTGCGATGCAATCGATATGATCAAACAACAGTCTTGAGCATTCAGCCTTCCCCACGTAGCTCCTGATGTGGACTCGAGCCCAGCATGGTTTGGGGTGCTCCCCCTTATTGTACGAAACAAACGCCATTGACGCAGCATACGCCGTGCAGATGCCACTTGGGTGACCATGATTCAGAACAGCCGCACATTCACAAGAAAGGTGACAGCTCATTCCGAAAGTCATGTACTGTATAGGCGGGTGGGGGAGATTGAGCCAGTGGGAGGCCTGTACCCAAGGCAGCCTCGGGACTGGCTTCGAATCCTAATACCATACCGTTGCCTGGACCGTGACGATCTACCAGTGTCGCGAGTAATACACCTAGACCTTGGTGTTCTCAGTTGTTCTGCTTTGGGTCGTGTGCAGCTGAATCCACTCGTCAACCACGGCCTACCTGGCTCGCCTCGGCGGCCCACTCGTCGAAAAACTTCCGTATGAGGGAGGGCGTGAGGTGACAGCGGGCTGTTCCGTGGTCTGGACTGGGGCCTGATCTCTCCGTATCCAACTCCCACAGACACTTGACTGATGTGAGACAGATTGACAAAGCGACACGCCGGAACCTTTTGCCGTGTGTGATAGTGATGGCGACGGGCTACCCATTTCAGAAACACCCTTGCTGCTCCCGTGTGGGGGGTTCACCGCGGGACCCGGAAGCCCTCGCCAGATCCTTGTTCACCGAGTTGCTGAGAGCTCCAATTTGCCGAGCGAGTCTGGAGTCAGAAAAGAAACGACAAAACAGGGGTCGTGATTCCATATGTGCTACCGTATGACCAGCCAAGTCCACATGAGAAGTGACCACTTTCTCCCCTCCACCCCGGTTGCCAACTTGGATTGTTCACGCCCCCCCTCTTGCGAGTCGTGGCGCTTTGTCGACTTCCACATACTCCAACCCGGATCGCGACTCGATACACGCGCGCAATGATCTCATTGCTGCCACAGCTCGGGTCAACCTCGCCGCTCATCAGCGGGCTGTTGGTCACCAGCATCTTAATCTACCTGGTCCGGGCATACTATGGCTGGCGCCGCCTGTCCCACATCCCAGGCCCATTCTTGTGGTCGCTCTCGCCTCTTCCGCTGCTCAGGGCCAACCTCATCGGCCAATCCCATCAGATCCTGAGCGATCTCACAGCTGAATATGGTGTGACAGCCCGCTGGGCGTTTCTTTCTTTTATCTGGGGGCTAGGTCTGCTGACACGCTGTCGCAAGGCCCGCTCGTCCGTATTGGGCCCAACGCGGTCCTGACGACCGACTACAAGCACTGCCAGAAGATGGAGGCTCACAAGTCACCGTACCGCAAGGGCCCCTGGTACGGCACATTTCGGTTTCAGAAGGGGGTCGACCACTCGTTCGCCATGCGGGACGAGGCCAGGCATTCGGCATTGCGGACCAAGGTTGGGCCTGGCTATGCAGGAACTTCACTGGTGGTGGGTGACATATCGGGGGACCAGTGCACTCGCGGCTCATTGAGTGCTGATGCTGAGACGGCGAAACATAGGAACAAGCCATCGACCGTCAGCTTGAGCGGTTCTTCCGCGTCATTGATGGGCAGTACATCACCACGCTGGCTGACCACAAGCCTTTGGATCTTTCCGTCATCACCCAATTTCTTGCCCTGGACATAGTTGGGGATATGACGTTCGGGAAGCCGTTCGGATTCCTGGACAAAGGTGAAGATATCTATGATTGGATCAAGTGGAACGAAGGCTTCTTCCCCATTGCTTCCACGTGCGCCACCTTGCCGTTCCTCGCCAGTTTGTTTCAGACTTGGCCGTTCTCCGAGGCACTTCCCAAGCCAACTGACAAGGATGGCCTTGGATGCTTCATCAAGTGAATCTCTCCCAGGCTATGACAAAGCCAATCTGTGCGGGAACGAGGCTAACTGGCTTTGCCGTAGGGCTGCACAAGATACTCTTGATGAACGTTTCCAGCCGGGCGCGGAACCGAAGCGAGATATGATCGCCCAGTTTCTCAAGCATGGCGCCACCAAAGAAGAAGCGACTAGCGAGGCACTTGTTCAGGTGTAAGTGTGCATCTGACCTCAATGTGGCCAGCTCAGCCACCTTGGTGTTTGGGAGAACCTTGCTAAAAAGTTGCTCCAAGCGTTGCGGGGACGGACTCGGTAGCTGTGGCCCTGCGCATGGCTATGCTGTACGTTCTTTCTACACCCCGGGTGTACAACCGTTTGCTCTCCGAAATCGAAAATGCCGCCGAGAAGGGAGACGTCAGCAACCCGATCAAGGATGCCGAAGCCAAGAAGCTGCCGTACTTGCAGGCTGTCATCCGTGAAGGCATGCGCATCTTTGCTTCTCAAACCCCTCTCCTGAACAAGACTGTTCCGCTAGAGGGGGATGTCGTGGCTGGCTTTGCGGTGCCCGCAGGAACGCAGGTGGGCATGGATGGCGTGAGTGACTCTCGTGACTGTTTACCCTGCAGCATCTTGCACTTCCTAAAGCAGGTTGCTGTCAAGGGGCATAACATGATCTCTGACTGCGAATAGTGGGGAATCCTCAGGAGCATCGAGCATTGGGGTCCTGACGCCCGAATTTTCCGACCAGAGAGATGGTTGGAAGTCGATGATGCCAGGAGAGCCGAGATGGCCGCCACGCTGGAGGCCCTGTTTGGGTACGGGCGGTTCAAGTGTCTCGGGAGGAACGTTGCTTTTATGCAAATGAGCAAGGCGCTGCCAGAGGTTCGAGATTGCTTCACTTTGAGGTGCCTTGTCTGAGTGTTGCATCTACTGACACGGCTTGCAGCTCTTACGACGATACGATTTCACGATCAACGACCCGACATTTCCTATCAAGAAAATTCACAGCGCAGCGTTCTGGATGATGGAGGGATTCTGGGTCACAGTCACACCCAGGCAAACAGCCTGACATGTCTGCAACGCTCGACCCATAAGAACAGCTTTGACTACCTAGTCGATGGATTGTGGGAGACGATAGCCGCCGATGCTCTTGATCAAGGCACCGAAGCGTGAGAGGGAGGCTGTCACATCCAAACCAAGCCAGGACTCCATGACACTCGCCCGGCTGTGCTCCATTTCACGAAGGTGGTTACCGAGTACCTGAGCATTCTACTTAGTTCCTGGCAATCGAGTCTCGGGCTCCGACTTACCAAGCAAGATGTGCCATGTCTCGAGGGATCGGCAGCGGCATACGCAATGGCTGTCGCGACGGTCTCGGGCGTGTTGGCGTCCAGGCCGGCTTGAGTGATGGTGTCCCCGAATCCTTTGGTGATCCTGGTCGGCGTGAAGCCGGGCGTCACGGCGTTTACCCTCACGCCCTGTGATGCTGTTTTCTGCACCGATGCTCTCAGCAGCCCAATCACGCCATGCTTCGAGGCGACGTACGCAGCATTGCCGGTAGAGCCGAAGTATCCTGAGATTGATGCTACGAGGACGATTGACCCTCGAAAGCCACCTTGTGCAGTATTCTGGCTCATGTAATGTAAACCGAGTCGTACCGCTGGTAAAAGTGAGCGTCGGGCGGCTTGAGGTGGGAGGGGTGAACAGATATTCACTCACTGTTCAGCGTTCCCTTCAAGTTGACGTCCAAAACCCGATTTGCCTCCTTCGACTCGATGGGCTCTCCTGCTTCATCGACAGCGACGTCCAAGACGGGGGAGGTCTCCATGATACCGGCATTGGCCACGACAACGTCCACCCGGCCAAACTTGCCGATAGCCTCCTTGAAGACTTGCTTCAACGTCTCCCATTCCGTGACACTGGCAGGCACAAACAGAGCGTTTTCCGGGTGCTTCAGGGAGTCAATCAAGATCATGGCATCATCTCTCAGGGGAGGCAAGTCTGTGATGACTACGTTCGCTCCATGCTGATTGAAGAGCGATGCCGTGGCGGCGCCTATACCTCGTGCGGCACCGGTGATGACGACCGTCTGTTGGTTCAAGGACCGAAGAAGCTCGGGGTCGAAGGCGAGTGGGCTCATTTTTGCTGAATCGGCCACAGAGGAATGTGGTGAATAGCGTCGCCGGGCGTGGCAAGTCCACCCTCCGAAACCATCGATATACCAAGTTGTCATGTGCTTCGCTCGACCCCTTCAATCGTCACTTTCGGGGTGCATTGCACGTGCAGGATGACGAGACCCGTGAAGTGTAAGGCATCGGGGCCACTCTTTTCCCCCCAGTCTCGCGCGCGAGGCGGACAGGCGCCCCCCCGCCTTTCCCCTCAACAAGTGTCGCACAGCGCAATACACGCTACGAGGTGCGCCGGCACATGGAGGTACTGCAAGGAAATAGCGCTCACTTCGGATATGCTCACTATGCCTTGGCTCCCATCCCAAACTCCCGCAGGTCTAGAGCTTACCCCTGCGAGTTATGGAAGCTGGCGGGCGAGGGTTCGACGCTGCCAGAAGCTGAGCTGCATGGGGCAACCGGAAACCTGGATGCGATGTGAATTCTTTAATATTGAGAGGCTTCACGTATTATTCCCTCAGGTACCGCGCTTGCCTGAGGGACCTCATAGGCCACAGTGGGCACGATGCAGACGGCTCTTGTCCTACCCTGGAGTAATCGTCGGCTTCCCGACTTTGTCATCGACCCCGCGCTGAGCGTTTCCTCACTCTACGTGCGCGCGACACGGCATCATCAACAGATTACCTTATCCACCTCAACCCGACAGCAGAGCGGACACCATGTCGGATCTCCATACGCCCTCAAAGCCGCTTGCGGAGGTATTCGAAAGGATCGAGAGGAACTTTAGCCTCACACAGATCGGGCCGTCGAAGTGGTACATGGCCACCATTGCCGCGCTTGTGGGCGGGAATGACCCCGACCTCTGCGCCGATCTTTACATGCACCTCATCGCCAAGCCCGAGTTCGCGACTCCAGAGCAGCGACAGGAACTGGTCCGCCGTCTCCGAGAGGGACTCTTCAAGAGCATCAGCATCGTCGGCGTCTGCAAGCCCCTGGAGGCCATCTTGGCGATCAGCGCCTGCGAGAGGGAGGAGGACAAGGACCGCAGCGCCACGCGGGAGGGCTGGCAGTGTGACGAGGCCAACCTGCGGCGGGGCCAGGAGTGGATGGGGAAGCTGTACACGCGCGACACGAGCAGCACGCTGGATCTTTTCAAGGACCATCGAGACTTTGCGTGGGTGTCGCAACACATCACGTACGGACTGTACCTCAGCGATCGCCAGGTGCTGGACGACCTCGACACCGAGATGGTCGTCCTTTCAAGCATTATGATACAGAATTTGAAAAAGGAGACGCACTGGCACATTCGAGGCACGAGAAGGCTTGGAGTCTCGTTCGAGGATACCCAGCAAGTCTGGGACTCTGTGCAGCTGGTGGCGGATTTCTTGGGCCTGAAGCTCAATAGGGTTCCAAAGGTGGCCGACGTCGAGTGCGACATCTGAGCGTGCCCCATAGGCTATGAGAAACCGGACTGGTCAAGTATTGCAAGGCTTGGCCATGTCAGGGCTGTTCGGTCAGAAGCCGCGGAGAGTCAAAAGAACGCATTGAAGCAAGGACTCAACGTCAAAAAGGTTCATTCTTGAGATAACAGGATGCGATTCACAATCAAAGGCATCCCTTACGTTTCCAGCATCCTCAGCCTGGATCGAAGTTGCAGCGTGCTCAGACTTTGATCTCGACTCAATCAACAGACTCAGTGAAGCCATTGTCCAGGCGCCTCCCTCAACCAGGCGGGGTCCTATGATGAAGTCCATCGGGTCAGTCTGTATGTCTGTTCGATGGGTGATCTCTAAGAGCAGTTTTCCGTTGAGGTAGAAGGTAATGCGGCTGGAGTTTTACTCGAAGGTCGTAGAGTGGTACTTCCTATTGAAGAGGTCGGCGCCGATATCGACTCGCAGAGGGTGGTAGACACCGCGTCTCGCGCTCTCGAAATGAAGCTCCATGTCCTTGTAGCTCTGGTCGGTTGCATAGCCAAAGTTGTTGTCGTTGAACTCAGAACTGTCGGACGCTGGGCCGTTGCCGCGTCCTCGTCCCTGTTCGGACAATTCTTGTTTGCGGAGGGCGTGCCGAACAATTCCTGCGGGAACATGACAAAGCGTGGCAGTGGTACACTTTCTCGAAGCTCGTTCAACCGGGTGGTCGGCAGGCTCAGTTCCTCTGTCAAAATCGTCTCGAACATGATGGCGATCCAGAAAAGTCGTGCCTCCATATCTGTTACCCACAACTTGCTGCTTTCCGGCGTGCTGTCAATGTGGTCAATCATGTGACACAGGCAGCAAGAAAGAAACAGACATACCTTTGCCAGTACAGCATACTGCAAGACGCTGCACGCGAAATGTTATTCAAACAGTTGACCGGCCTTCCTAATTGAGAGTAGAATAAACTATTCCGATGTGCCTGGTGATATGCCGGGGCACACTTGGCTCGATACTGTGCGCGGTCTCCAAACGGAATCTGGGAGGCCGAGTCCGGTTGATTCATTCACCTGTGTTCCAGCAAAATCGGGCGTTGAAGGCGCCAGTGCTTGGTTTCCGATGACCTCGATCTTGGACTTGATTCGTCTGAGCATTTGAAAGACCTTGGTAAAGGACTCATCCTTTCTATCGTATGTGTTAGTAGGTCCCTCCTCGATCGCAAGACACCCCGAGGCTCTATCTCGTAGCCTTTGTATCAAGGTACTTGCATTCCAGGCCTAGCGAGCGGCACAGAGAGTACGGGACATCTTCGTCACACCGCGTCTTCCTCACCCGACAAGCTTCACAAGCCTGTTCACGGTTAGGTGATTGGTCAATAGCATGCTTCAGTTCGCTCATACCTGCCTCGCGAGAGCTACACGAGTTCGCTATGCGGGTGGACTCCGGGTTCGAACCGTCTTCCTACTCGGAAGCTTCCTACACCGACCTACCTTCGCACCCGCTCGTCATGATCAATGCGCTTGGGGACTGAACCGAAAGGGGGCAGACACGGTACAATCGGATACAACAGAGGCTCGGAGATGGTTCGATATGGCAGGTCCCACAATTGAGCCCCAGTGTGGCACGCTTTCGCGATCCTGGGGCGTCTCACAGCGGCTATCAACCACGGGAAAGCGGAGACTGAAAGGTTAACTTAACCTGAGCTCAGTTGATGCTTACCAGATGGAGTTAAAGCATTCCCCCGGAAGGACCCCACTACAGGTGTAAGGACCCTCAGCCACTACGCCCCGCCCTCATTGATTAGGTAAGGTAGATATGCAACCTTCTCTTTTCACCCCAGGGCCGAGTAAGGTACCTAGTCAACCCGAATATGGAAGGCGCATGCCTCTTAAGTGGTGAGTGCCACGTCTCCCAGACAGGCGCCATGAATCGATAAGACTTAGTAGAACGTACTTAGATGCATCACCCCATGAGAAAAGAAGGTAGAATTGGTCGAGTGTTATGGTGATTGCAGCTGGGTGGGCCACAAAGCGGAAAAACGGAACAGTACCGCGCTGTGTGGGTGGGCTCCACCAACCGCTGAATGCTAGGCTTGCCGTTTCGCAGTACATATCCATCCTCACGTCTCCGACGAGCTTTTGATCAGCACGAACCCTTCCGGGCAAACCACGACCGGTTGGCAATTGCTATCCCGACATATGCCGCCTCTCCAGTTCGTGCCGGCGCGCGACTCGCGTCATCGGCATGCCTGTCTGGCACTTTACCGCGCCCTCGTGCGCGAAGGGCGCCGCATCCCTTTGCCAGCAGACGTTCTGGCCAGCCAGTCCGCCAACCCCGTCCAGCACATGATCAAGAAGCAATTCAAGCGGAACAAAGGCGACACGGGTCCGAGGATCGTGTTCGCCGCGTTGACGGCAGGCTACAAAGTACATAGCACCGTCTCTCGTCTGTTGACCCCTCTACTAAAACTAACGTGCGACACTAGTTCCTCTCGCTCTTCCGACAAGCTCAAACTGCCTCTTCGACCGCCCACGCCGAGATCATCGCTCACATCCGCCGGAAACAGCGCGAATCAGCGACCCAGCGTGCCACTCACAAACGCCACCCACCGCGGCCGAACCAGCCCGCCCTCCGACCGAAACCACCGCCGCTCCTCACCCGCCACCAAGACCCCGACGGTACCGTCACCTACACGCCCTCCCTGCGGCCCGTTCCCGCCTCCCAGCTCCGCGGCCGCCGGCGAATCCCCACCGTTTTCGTCACCGCGCAGGGCGTCCCGTTCCTGCGCATGAAGAAGCCCCAGCCCGTGACGCTAGAGCGCGCGCTGCGACTCACGGGCCAGCGGCGGCAGAGACGGGTGACGCAGGCGATCGCGATCCGGGAGGAGGGCGTGCCGGCAGCGAAGGAGGAGGACAGGTGGGAGAAGCTCGTGGAGGGCTTGCACCGGGAAGAGGGGCGGCGAGTCGAGGCCGAGAGGGAGACGTTTGCGGCTGCGGTGCAGACCGGGTGGCAGGCGTTGGCGAGGAGCCTGCAGAACGAGCGGCTGGAGTGGGTCGCGCGGACGGAGGCGTACGTCAAGATCATGGAGGAGGAGAAGAGACTGGCAAAGGTGGAGGCTGGGCTGGTCGAGGGTCCCGACGGGAGATGGACGAGGCCGACGCCTGGGGCTGCCGAGAGCCGGGAGAGCGCTGCTCCAAGCAAAGCAAAGACGAGGCGGCCTTTGGAGGTGGTTTGGTAGTCCACGCCTGGGCGCATGGCAACGTCAAGGTCGTTGAGGTGAGGAGGCAAACATGATACCCCGGTGGCGTCACGGAAGACGGAGGAATGCCACCTAGAATCCCAGGAGCATGTAGCTCAAAGAGACTTCGGTGCCTGGGAACAACTTCACGCGCCATGTCGATCGCGAGGCCGAGGCCCTTCATCGAGCGGGCGACGAGGCTGCCAATCTCGGAGCGTGCCGAGTTATCTCCCTGGCCATATGCTGCCGGAGGCCTTACGCTCCACGTTTACGAAAGACGGATGGTATTGAAAGGCCAACCCTTGGCTGCCCCCCTCTTGTCGATCAACCGACGATGGCTTCATTGCCACTGGGGACGCCGGTGCTTCTTGTCACAGCCGGCGCTTGTCAGCCTCGTGTTGCTGTTCCGGGCACCCCCCGCGCCATCCCAGGATCCCATTCCTCGGGCCGCGGACGGGCGGGCTGGCTGCAGCCTGCATGGCATCAAGCAGCCCCGTCAGCAGTGGCGAACGCCGTGCGCCGTGCCCGAGCAAAAGCTTGCGCATCTCATCCGAGAGGCGCACTCAGGCGGCATCACGGCGAGACGAGACGATCCCAGACGCAGGGTTAGAGAGTTCGCGCCTACCTGATGTCGAGCGAGTCCAGTCGAGTCTGGCCTGGACCGGATGGTACATCCGGAAATCCGATTGGGGAGATGCTGGTGGGATCGGCGTCGGCAGCCTCACGGTCGGAAAGCGGCCAGTGCAGGTGTGGCGGGAGGCATACCGGGATTGTCACAAGCCAGATGCCGCACAACAGGAACAATAATGGACAGTGCTGTGCTGCCGCTGGTCGTCTCGCGGCCTGTTGCGGTCCTTGACGCAAGTGATTCTTGCCACTTTACCTCTTACCTATGCTAAGGCAGGAAAGTACACAATAAATTCTGGGACAGCTGGGCTGCGTAGGTGATGTGGAGGAAAGTGTTCGAAAAAACACGGTGACGTTGGAGCCAGCGGGACGGGCACTAACTGACGGACGAGCCGTGGGCCGCCAGAACCGTTAGCATGTCTTTAGCCTTGCACACCTTCAACGGTCGCCCCTCCTCTCCCTGCCAGCTCGAAAGTCAGTGCCTCGTGTCACTTTCACTTTTGCACCGTCCAACATTCAACATCCCATCAGGGCTGGACCTGGACGGAGCTTCACGAGTTCGGACGACTCGCGCTTTCATGCATCTGTTGGAGCCCCCGTCTCATGAATAAATCCGCATCATCAGGTCCTGCTGCGACGACCGCGGTGGAAAATGACCCGCGGGAAGGGATGATCACTCCCCCNTCCCCCCCCCCCCCCCCCCTGGAACAAGCGAACGGAAGCAAGGCAGGGCTGCGTATCCCCCGGCCCAGCCAAACAGGTGTGCGATCTCCCTGACGTCTGACAGCAGGCAGATCGGAGACACCAGACACGACGCCGCGGGCCCAGCAGACCCCTCGCCCTCCACCCTCTTCCGGTGTTTTGCTTCTCTCGTCAAGCCACGGCTGCTGCTGTCACAGTGGCAGGATTGAGGTAGCGTCAGCGCGGCACGGTTGAGATGTGATAGCGACGGCGTCGCATCAAGGTGCGGACAAAGCTCGGGCACGGGCAGGCACTGGGCCTCCTGCCCTGCCCTGTCCTGCCCTGCCCTGCCCATCGCCCGCGGAGACGAGCCGGCCGCCAAACCGAGCACCATTACGGCAAAGTCCCCGGCGCCAGGGTGGGCTCTCAGGACCGGGAATCTGGGTACCCATCCAAGGAAGGGAAATCAGAAGAGGAATGAGGTAGGTAGGGTGCCTTGGGTGCATTGGTGGGTGGGACCCTGGGGGGGGGGGGCCAAGCGGGTCATCGATCTCAGTCACACCCTGAACCGCTCGAGATCATGAGGCTGTGAGCCAGTCGTCGTCGGCCAATCAATCCCTATTTTGACGCCACTGGATGTGGAACATGGGGATCTGCTCTGGCCGGGCCTGTTTTGGTCCTAGTCGACAATGGAAGAGAAGCACGTTTTGTGTTCCTGACCATCACCCCTCGCGCCGGAATATTACTTGGACATGGTTCGACGGAGGGACGATCACCTGCTTCGACCAGACCGGTGGGCTTCGTACCCACAATACTGCAGCAGCATCCCACGGTTCACGAGCTGTCACGTCGAAAGCAAAAGTGAGGCGGGAAATTCGCCGCAGTGCTTCGACCCTCTCGACCGACGGCACGGGTTCCCACGCGTGAAAACCGTTTCACGACACGAGAGGATGAAGACCCTCGGGGAGCTGGGCTTGCACAGTCGGGGGCGTGTCGCCGGTCGTTGATGCAGCCGCTCAACATTACCTTACCCTCAGCCCCGGCATCGAGACGAGAGGCACGCAGGCACATTCAACGGCGCTGACGACGGGATCACCCCAACGTTACGGTCCGCACCCTGCACGAGGCGGGAGCCGGACAATCTCTCTCGTCGGTACTCGCCGTTCCAGACCGGCTGGGTTGCCATCTGCGGACTGGAGAGATCGTTGAGGCGCATCCTATTGGCAGTGGCCCAGACATACTTCCCACCTCGGCTTGCTGGCTTGCTGGCTTGATGCCACGAGGCCGAGATATTTCGGATTCCATCCCAGGGTCCTGTACCCCCCTCGCTCGTCACCCGTCCCTCCTCGACTCCCCCGGCCACCACGCAGGGTCTTCCACCTCCGCCCCCCTTCCGCCCTTGGTAGCACAGACGGGCTCAGCGGGGAGACGCCATTCTGGAAAGGCTGGCGGCACAAGCCAATTTCGCCTTGTCTTTGGCCTGGGCTTTCTGATCATATTTTGTTCCCGGGACGTCTCTCAGCACGCCCCCCCCACCCCCTTCCTTCCCCATGCCCCATACTACCATGCTCTGACAGAAAGGGGACAAGATGACGATGGGATCTCCTCGTGGGTTTTGCCCCCCTCGGCCGGTCCTCCCCTGGCGAGGCGGTGATTGGGGCGTGCACACGCCCAGCAGCGTGTTACCCATGTCTGGACCCGAGCGTTCGGTGTTGGTTGGATGGATTGAAAAGTCGGCTTCGTCTGCCCGTTCAGCTGGGAGACCTGAACTGATGGTTGATACTTGACGCATCCCGTTGCCCCTGAAGTCTGTTAGGGCTTCGTTTCTCTTGAGTGTTTCCCTCTCTCTCTCTCTCTCTCTCTCTCTCGCCCTCTCTCCTGTCTGCCGTCGTCTTCAGGCTTCCATCCGTCTATCTGCTCTCTACCTCGTCTACCTCCACCCTTTCTGTTCTTCCGTTCTTTCTTTTCGAGCCGGCCCACGGCTCTCCGAGTCACAAAAAAACCACCTCATCCACCCTCCCGAGCCAGTTCCAATTGGCCTCGGACTCGAACCGTCGTGGTTGTGGATCTCGGGATTTTTGGTGAGCACTGGATCACATCCCTGAGGAGATGCTGATACCGAATGGTGTCGATTTCACAACGGCCCCCGTCACGTTCCCACGCCCGACAGAGAACCTCTCGTCCCGATGAGACGCGCTAGCCGTTCAACGCCCACAGATCGGACCTGAGAGACCCTTTAGCCCCAAGGAGCGAGCGCCTTACCTCGCTCGCCCTTACCTCAGGTGAGTTAGGCAGCACGCAGCCAACACGCAGCGAGCACGGGACGCAAGGGCACACCGGTACGGGGCACCTGGGCGCCCAAGGTACCCGAGATACCTGCCCGAGGTACCACCCACCCCCTTGCCTGGGCCCCAACCTGACACTCGGGCAGCACCATCTTGATGAGTAATCGACCGTCTCGACGCAGGCGTCCTGTCCCGGACCCGGACCCGGACCCAGACCCAGGCATAGGCGGCCCAGACGAGGAGGAAGGCGACAATTGCCTAGGCGACGGCCGTTCGACCCTGGGTTTCGACCCTGCCGCCACGACCTTGTCGACTTCTCCCCCTACATATACGACCGCTCCCTCCCGCCCCCATCCCGTCGACTTCCCCGACCAGCGGCATGTCCAGCACCATCCCTTCACCGACTTTGAGCGGCAGCTGGATGATGATGGTGCAGTGGAGCGGGGAGGAGGCAGCACCCACTACGGGGATCTAGGCCTGGGGCTGGAGCTGGGACTGGAGCCACAGCAGGCCCGGGCCCAGACCAAGGTCCAGGCCCACGCCCCAGCCCCATCCCCATCGGGCGGCCAGGAATTGTCAGCAGGACCTCGGCAGGCGCAGCAACAGTACCAGCACCGGCAGCACCAGCAGCACCAGCAGCACCAGCAGCACCAGCAACAGCGCCAGCACCAGCAGCAACAGCGCCAGCACCAGCAGCAACAGCAGCACCACCAGCACCTGCTCCACCACCGGCACCAACTGGACCAGCACCAGCAGCGACTGCGACAGCGGCAGCCACAGCGCTCAACAGCCGCGGTACTAGCGCCGCCCGCGCTGGAGCTAGAAGGCCAAGAGCTACCCCGAGGAGGCCCGCCGGGACCCCAACAGTTGCAGTTGCACGATTCCCATCAACCTCTCGATCACGACCAGCGCCAGCACCACCTCGACGCCCAAGTGGCCTTTCTCCCGCCCGGTTACCATCCGCCCGTCGGACCACCTCAGCCGCAGCCTCACCACCCCCATCACCGCCATCACCGCCATCATCCTCCCCATCAAGCCCACCCATCGCAGCCTCTGCAGCAACCTCATCAACCGCATCAGCATCTCCCTTCCCAGCACCAGCACCAGCAGCAGACCTTCACCTTTGCCGCTCATCCGCCCCTCGTCGACCCGGGCGTCACCGCTGCGCCCGCTTCGTCGCCGCCGCCGCCGACGACGACGACGCCGCCAACCTCGTCCGGCACCTTTCTCCGCCACCCTCACGACCCGCGACTCTTGCACGCCGCCCAGCTGCAGACGATCGCCTGGTTCCCGGTGGACGACAGCCCCGACCAGCCGCCTGCTGCTGACCTCCCAAGTTACGTCCCGACGCCCGACTTCTACGATCCCGATCGCCAGCCCCATCACGACACGGACGATCCCCTCCTCTACCAGCAGCACCAGCACCCGCGCCCCCCGGATTGGCCCTTCGTTCAATTGCCCAACGGGCAGACGGTGCTTTCCATGCATCCCGAGCTATCCATCCTCAATGCCGAGTCGTATCATGACGGCACGGCATCCTCTTTCCGAGCCCCTCGAAGCCTGCCTCCCCGACCGACACCCACGCCCACGACGCCCGGCGCCGACGAGGGCCGCACGCGCCTCCAGCAGCGCGAGTCTCGCTCTCACGGCACCAAGCGCTCGACCGCCCAGGCCGGCGATGCCCTCGACGAAGGAGACATGCCGGACAAGAAGAAGAGAGGGAGGCCGAAGCTGGACACCGATGACCAGACCGCCCAAGATGTGAGTACGCGCCCGCAAACGGCTGCCCGCCGCCACCGTGACGCCACCTGGCTGCCCCTCCCCTCACCGACCAACAACGACGCCGTTCGTACCACGGCCTCTCGATCCAGATGCTGACACCGGTCCCAGCGCCGCCGCACCCAGATCCGCCTCGCCCAACGGGCCTACCGAAACCGAAAAGAGACGGCAATCCTGACTCTCGAGAAGCAGGTCGAGGAGCTGAAGCAGACAAACGAGAAGATGAGCAATGCCTTCATGCGCCTCTACGACTACGCAGTCAGCCAGGGCATGCTCGAATCCATGCCCGAGTTCGGTCGCCAGCTGCAGGCCACGACGCAGACCTTCGTCTCGCTCGCGCGCAGCACCAGCGAGGACAACCCTCGGCAGGCGCCGGCCGGGCCAGATCACGAGTCTGAGGAGGGCAACACGGGCAGCCCCGGCAGCGGTTCCGAGAAACAACGGAACGCATCGGGCTCGCCCGACGCCGCTGCCGCCAAAGTCGCCAACACGACAACCGGCCAGCAGGTCCTTTTCGCAGGCCTCATGGTCTCGCACGAGCAAGACCCTGCTGATGAGGAGGGCGATGCGACTATCTCCCATGATATGGCCGTCTGGTCACAGCCCGCCCAAACCTCGTCCTCGGCACCCGCTTACGAAATCGTCACGCAACCGACCATGCACAATGCAAGCTTTCCCTCCGGTACGTCCACCTCGCCCTCGGCCGAGTCTCTCGCCGCCGCCACCCTCCTCCTCACAACGCCGTACCTACCCTCTACCGGCCCCATGATACCTACCCCGACCCATACGCTGCCGCCGCCGACGACGCTCTCCTTCCAGGAACGCACCTTCGGCCGGCGACTGCAGCGCGCGGCGCTCGAGCAAGCCCTGCGTCTCATGGCCATGCCCGCTCCGCCACCTGCCACCTTCGCCGCAGTCTTCGGTTTCTGCCTGCTCTTCGAGAGCCGGGACCGCATCGTGGAGCGCGTCGCTAACTGCCTCAGTGTGAATCGTCGCGAAACGCTTAGCAACTGGCGTCACCCTTTCCTGCACCTCGGCGGAGCGGGCACCTTCTTTCAAGAGCTGAACGAGATGGATGACGTGCCGCTTGCACAGGACTTGAGGGCGAAGGGGGCCGGGGTCGAAGATGTCTTCCTGAATCCGACGCCGCCTCGGCCCCAAGTGGGCAACCGGGGAACCGACGAACCACACCGGAGCAAGGTGGCGCGAGAGTCGATCTATGGTCAAGGGCCGTGGAGTCCGCTTGTCGAAGAGACAAGAGACCTGCGCGTCGACCACCGACTGCGCATCACGACGCCAGGGTTTGAAGGCGACTTTTTCGACTGCGATGAGGTGGAGTGGTACTTTCATCAGCGAGGTGTGGTGATCCCGCCAGCCGCTGACTTTGTCACTGCTGAGATTGATGATGCGACTTTTGGCCGGGCACGACAGGCTTCCCCCGATGCCCCGATGGACGACACCGTGTTCGGAAACGCTACGGCCTGGATGTCGGGCGACCTGGGCGTCGGCGGGCCTAGTCTTGTGCCTACGCCGGGCACAAGCTCTGATACTTGGTCCGCACCTACCGTCACGGGGGATGAGGAGATTGAGGCGTTGCTCACCGCGCCGTTGCCGCCGAACCTGATGGATGGCCCGGTTGTGGTGGATCCGAGTTTGTACGACCTCTCCAGCATAGGTCCGGACAAGACACTTTCGCCGCGGAAGAGGCTTGTCACTGTTAACGTCCAAGTGCTGGTGGATGGTAAGGCGGTTCCACCATGATGCCGATCGGGACATGGCTGACTTCCTACAGAGCTCATACTACGATCAGTTTGCCTCGGACGGGCGCCTGGCGTCAGGCCAAAGGATGTTGATGCTTCTTTCTGGAAGGCTATTGTTGTCTGAAGAGGGAAAAAAACATGTTGAACTGAAAGCGAGGACGAACTTGATGATTGATGCTGGGAGTCATGTTGCATTTGACGGCCACCTCGGGAAACACGGTCGACATGGAGTCGCTGATGCTTTTGAGCTGGTACACGGCACAGCTCCCACTTCTACTACAGCGTAACAGGTGTCATTTTATGCTATGAATGGAATTGAGTCTGTTTTGCCAGGCCATTGGCCCTTTCGCAAGGTGACACCCAGCCCGGGATTTCCACTCGCAGCCGTCTGCGGTCTAAGAGCTTGGGTGAAATGAAGCTCGAGCGGAGAACCACCAGTCTCGGAACCTCCGCCGAGGGAGCCACGGCAGTCTATGGCTGATGGGTTGATCGGCAGACCTCCGGTCTCAAAAAACACATGGGCGTTCCGACAGCCGTCATTGGTCGAACTGCATCTCCACGGTCAAATTAGACCGAGACGCAAGGTATATGCAGATCCAAACATTTGGTCTTGCGGGGTTCTCGCCCACGTGTGTTGGCCAAAGTTGATGATGGGCAGTTTCGAGGAGGCTGGCAAAGGGTCGCACCGTCACATCGTCATGAAGTTGTAGGCAGCCCCGCGCTGCCCCGCGAGGGATACGTCGTCAAGACTACTTAACTGCGTGCCACAGAGCCGGAATCCGTCTGCCCAGCTTCCACGTCCCTCCGCACACCTCTTACCGCAACCATGATGCGCCTCCTCGCCCTCAGTAAGTCGTCCCTCCGCACCACCCCTTCTCAAGGAGAACACGGCCCCCTGACCGACGGCAAGCCCTCGTGCCACTCGCGGCGGCCTCGTGCAACTACACCCGTAACGGCCTCACCTGGACGGCGGGCGCCACGCGCATGAACCACGTCCAGCTCGTCGGCACCCACAACAGCTACCACGTCGAGCCGCCGCTCGAGGAGCGCGACGTCTTCCAGCGGTTCCACTCCAACCCGCGCGACGCGTACTACTCGCACCCGGCGCTCGACGTCCAGCTCAAGTACCAGTCCGTCCGCAACCTGGAGCTGGACCTGTTCGCCGACCCGGAGGGCGGACACTACGCCACGCCACTGATCCGTAACCTGTCGGGGCTCGAGTACTCGGCGGACCCGGCGTGGAAGGAGCCCGGCATCAAGGTGTTCCACGTCGCCGACGCCGACGTGCACACGACGTGCGTCACGCTCAAGACGTGTCTCGAGGTCGTCAAGCGGTGGAGCGACGCGTTCCCCGACCACGTGCCTCTGCCGTTCATGATCGAGTTCAAGACGGCGGACCGGGCGCTCGTGCCGCTCGGCGGGGCGGAGCCCATCCCGTGGGACGACGAGGACCTGCTCGCCGGGCTGGACGGCGAGATCCGCGACGTGTTCCCCGACGACAGGCTGATCGTGCCGGACGACCTGCGGAGGGGCGGCGGCGGCAACCTGACGCTCGAGGAGTCGGTGCTGACGTTCGGATGGCCGGACCTCGAGTCGGCGCGGGGCAGGGTCTTCTTCCTGATGGACAACGGGCCGGTGCACGCCGTGCGCACCGCGTACACGGCCGGGCGCCCGAGCCTCGAGGGGCGCGTGCTGTTCACCAACGCCGCCGAGGGGGACGCCGACTGCGCGTTCCGCAAGCTGAACGAGCCACGCGGCGACGCCAACTTTGCCGAGATCCGCGCCGCCGTGGAGAAGGGCTACTGGGTGCGCACGAGGTCCGACGTGCCGATGGAGACGGTGCTCGGGGACGACGTCACGGGCATGCGCGAGGCCGCCTTCGACAGCGGCGCGCAGATTGTGAGCACCGACTTTCAGGGCTGGGGCATGAGCAGCCGCTGGGGCGTCGACTACGTCGTGAGGCTGGACGGGGGCAAGGCGGCGAGGTGCAATCCCGTCGTCGGGAAGGGATGTGTTGAGGGCGAGTTGGAGCCCGCCGAGTATGTGAGGAACTAGGCGGTGCCAGAACGCGAAGCCGACGATCTGGGGGAAGACTCGTCTTTTTATTGCATCGTCCATCCTGGCGTGGCCTTCACCATAATACAATGAATGTTGAGGAAGTCGATTTATCAACCTGCGCAAACAAAGTGCCAGGAAGGTGCCTGTGTGAGGCTTCATTGTGTCATGCGATATGATACCAAGCAGGCGCCGGAACAGGCCAGGTCAGGCCCCCCGTTCGAGCCCCTTTCCCTTCCCTGATCCGTCACCAGGGACGCCTGTGGTACGTAACTGGCCCATATGCCCGGTCGCTTCATCTTTTGATAGTTCGCAGAGCCTGGTCATCTCGCAGAGCAGTCTCTCCCTGAATCCCTCCGCAGTCGTCCCCTGCTCTGCGGGAGCGCGGGCGAGCAGTGCTTCTGCCGATCCTTGTGCTAGGAGGCACCCACACTCACACGACCGGTGTCTGCTGCAGTAGTCCGGCCTCCAGCTAGGTGGAAGCAGATCTTCGAAATCCGACTGGGCCAGTTCAGCCGATGAAAGGGAAGGTCTTGTCGATGATGGCGCTGTAGAGCCACCGACAGACGCCGACCGAGCCAGGAACTGCGACTCTCCTCTGCCTCGTTGCGCGCGCCATCCGGAACTGTCATCCAAGTAGCGAGACAAACTGCTTGAGCTTGAGTCCGAGGTTTCCAGCCCCATCTGAGCTTCCGAAAATGCATCTCTCACAACGACATGGCGAGACCGTGGGTCCAGGTCTGCGACCCACGTGGGTCGGCCACCGTGGGATCGGCCTCCGTCACCATCAGCTGTGGATGACTTGAGATCATGATACGCGTCCCGGACCTGAGAGTATGTGGGTCTCGGGGCAGATACCGAAGACCGTTGTGGCGACAAGCGCGCTGGAGCAGGCTGCGCCGAAGGCGGCTTTGGAAGCTTGAAATGCGGGCTGAACATCATTGATGATATCGGGGCTGCCAGGCCTTCTTCCAGGGCGCCCACGTATTGTCGAGCCAGCCTCCTCTCCTTGTAAGTCGGGAGTTTGTCGATAGAGGCGTGGTCTTCTGGCAGTTGGCGGAAGGTGATCAAGATCTGACATTCGTGCCCGTCCCTGATACAATCTGAACACTTTTGTGGCTGAAGGTCCGATGCTTGCCAGACAGTGTCTTTAAGATTACATCGAGAGGCATCGCCGGAGTCATAGCATGACTTGCATAAAGTTCCGAGAGCAATCTCGGGGTCGCGGTGGTATTCATACCAGACTGCATGGCTCATGGCGCCCCAGAATCGTCGCCAGCCAGCCGGTGCAGCCAGCGGGTGGCTGTCGCAATCAGCCAGCGAGAGACCAAGCGATGAAGTGGATTCAAGACGAACTCCAGGGAGAGCACCGAGGCTCTGATCCGTCTCCGGGCTGTGGTCGCCGGTCTGGGGGTCTGCAAGCATGGCATCACCAGCCAGGAAGTTCTTTGCGCCGAAAATCCGCTTTCCGCGGGGAACAGGTGGCGGCGCGTCCTCGAGTGCCTCTTCAATGTTTTCCGAATGCTTCTTCCGCGTCACTTCTCCCGCGTCCATCAACGCTCTCGAGGTCCTGGCCCGACCAGAGCCTCGTCGCCGATCCGGATTCTCGGCTGAGGATGCGTAGTTCGGCATTGAGTAGTTCGGGTGTGATGTGATCTGATCTCCAACAAAAAGTGACAAAAAGTGTCTAAAAGACGAAGAATGATGCACTGTCTAGGTTCTATCCTCGAGGTCGGACCTTAGTACAAGAATGCCTTGCAAAGTGAACTCTGGCACCGGCTGCCTCTTAGATGCAGAAAACGATGGGCGGCACGGCGCGACCCCAATGACGCCACACATGAGGCCTGGCATGAGGGCTACGAATTCGCCGGGCGCTCAGCTCTCACGTGTACATTATCTATTGGGTGCCGACGATCGAAAGGACCACGCGTATGCACTGCGTCGAAGAAGCCACCACAAACGGCAAGGCTGTGTCGGGGCTGTGCCTGCGAGGCACTCAGGCACTCGGCTCGGAGCTCAACGTCCCCGCTCTCCGCCACGAGACACGTCAAGTGATAGCTGCGATCGTTAATCACCCGAAATTCCTGGGAGTTCTGTATTGGTCTCTGCGTAATTGCAATGAACAGAGGCGAGGTTTTCATGACGACATGACAAGCAAACACAGCAGTAACTGGGCCCACGGCGACATGAACTCCAGTGCGTCCGAAGAAAAGGACGCTGAGTGTGGGTTGATCCCAGCTGATTACAGCAAAAAGCCCTGGAAGTATGTCGGCTACCGTGGTTTCTGTCGATTCGCGGCGTCCGACAATGACTTTCTTGTGCTTCGACGCTTCGGCGAGCTGGGCATCAGGGCCTTGCTTGCCCGGCAGGACGAGCTCTCCGAGCTTGAGCATCAACTCGACACGCTTGAGACGGCACTGATGAAGAAGGAAGCGACAGACGTACATAATGGAACGTTCCGTGACGAGACGTCGGAAACCAGAGTTGCTCTCATGTTGGAGATTGATCAAAAGTTACGAACCTACTGTAAGATGAAGGTCTCAGCTAATTCTTGGTGGAGTCATGCGTTGACATGAGCATGCAGACAAAATGCTCGCACACTATTCTGATATTCGCTCCCGCCCAAAGCCGCGTCACAAGGACGTGGAAAGCGTATCGAGCTGGTTCTTCAACCAGAGAACCGCCATTTCCGCACCGGAAACCCAGTACATCAAGAAGACGAGCGATCTTGTTCCTATAGCCTCCGAGCCGGTAACACCCCTCCGCCAACTACTTGAGAAATCGTCGCGCTTCCGTCTCTTAGGCTTGTGGGAGAAACGCTCTGCGGACGCTGGCCATGTGCACTACCTCTCTGACACTCGCATCGACGTCTTCGTCAACGCCATTACTGTCTCTGTCGGGCTGACCATGCTTGTGGCGCCGCTCTGGATTCTTGCCTTTGTCACGGCCCGGGTTCCGCGGCTGAGCATCATCACGGCCTTCATCGTTGTGTTCTTGCCTCTTGTTACGTTTAGTTCCGGGGCCAGGCCTTCTGAGGCGTTGGCTGCCACAGCGGGGTACGTTTGAGCTGAAGGGCGTCTGAGGCATTTGCCAATTTGCTGACACGTGATATCCTAGATATGCTGCCGTTCTTGTCGTCTTTCTGCAGATTGCGTCATGATGTTGACCGACTGGTTTGTAGATAGTTGTCATAATTCTCGATCTTGATGGGGTCGCATTCGGGTCCAGCACAGGGAGGCATACTTTCCATCTTCAAAGGGGCGAACTAGAGTGGATTGTAAGGACAGAACCCAGAATTTAAGAAAAACCAACCCTCGGATGCGCTTGTCTCAGGGCAGATCGTGTGTGCCCCTGCTACATGCGGGCTTCCCATTAGTATACTCGATACTCCGATGCATCTGCACGTCCGATAACCGCTGATGAGATCGCAACCCTGGGGCGGGAAGCAGCTCAGTTGAAGTCAGTGGCCAAGGCCACCGAAGTATCTCGGTGATAAGCAAGCAACGCATCGCCGATGTTATGCTTCTTCACATCATGACATTTACCAATTGCAATGCAATTTATGGACAATTAAGAGCATTTCAAGTCAAATTAACCCTCCCAGGTCCTGAATCGTGTTCAGTATGGAGATATAATTATAGCTACGGCCGTGATGCGGCTTCTCTTGTCATCATCTCAGCTTGTATCAAAAGTTAGTCCGAGCTAGCACGTTGCGCTACCATCTCTGACACCGCTTGGGGGCCAACTCAAGAAACAGGCACCGCCGACGAACGATGGACCGGAGTCATGCCGGCGCTAATAGTGGGCTGTGGTTCAGCAGGGCAGCTGAACCAGTGTCCCGAATGCTTCTTGTTGCAGAGCCACTTTCACGAGTCACATGCAAACATTCACTGGAAGGAAAGCAGAAGCTGGCGAGGATTTCAGATGCAAGCCTTTCTCAACAACACCGGGCATCTCCAACGCATCAGGTCTCTGGATATACCAACGGGGTGCCAGCATGGGTGAAGAGTGAGCTCGTGGCAAATTCCCATTGTATAACATGATGCAAATGTGAAATAGGAAGGAGAAGTCCTCGCCCAGGCGAGGAGAAGACGGGGTAAGCACGGGGCAGGCCCCGAGGGCCTACATGAAGGCTGAAGTCAGGAGTCCGACATTGTGCAGATTTGTAGGTGACAGTCACATTCTATTCACCTAGCAAAGGCTAACGTCTTTTTTAAACTTATAAGCACAGCCATTGACGAGACGATGACGCGGGGTAGCATCTTCTAGCTCGGGGGCTTTCTGAGAGGGAGGGTTGAACTTTGGTCTCATACTAGGTATAAATATCGAGGAACCTCGTCCGGAAAGCTCACAGGCAGCTTCCACTGGAACTCAACACACCACTTTCTCCCTCTAACTTTTATATCATTATGCACTTCTCTACTGCTGTCTCGGCCCTCGCTCTCGTGGGCGCTGCTGTGAATGCTGCCCCCAATGCAGACACAGTGAGCAGCGACGTTGAAAAACGTCAAGCGAACCCAATCATCATTCTTTGGGTTAATGACTGCTACGGGGGACGCAACCATACACAAAAAGCTCAGCCGGGCGATTGCAAGAACCTACCAGTCAACTTCCAGAACGTGGCTTCAAGCGGCAGGGCCAGATCTGGCCTGAGGTGTTGGATCTATGATCTTCCCGACTGCCTGGGCGACAACTACAGCTTCACTGTGGACCCCAAATTTTCAAGGCTTGGCAACAAGGCGAACAGTTGGAGGTGCCATGCACCTTAAACACAGCTTCTCGACAGCATGTGTAGGGGTAGGAAGATTTCTCTCGGGGCGATGCAAGGACGGATATTAATAAGATTGACATGAATGACCTTCTCGGCAACGCCTGGTTATTAGCTACTGGGCGGTCGCGTCTTCGGGATTTTGTCAGCTCTCTGGGATGATAGTTCGAGGGTATTGCCAACTCAAATTGTGAGGCATAAGAAATGCTAGCTGTCCGAGAGACCATTGACATATAATTTGGAGCGTGAAAGGCTGATAGCTAGTGTTACTGAAACGCCTTGATTCTAGTCAGGACACAAACCTCCGGACAGTAAAAAGTGGACTGGGTATCAAGCCTGAGATCCCGGATTACCGAGCAGAACTAATTGGTAGGTTTAGATACCACAACATACTTGTAGGGTAAAGAAAGCCAGAGAACGGGGACCGGGTGACAGCTGTCTTGACAGCCACTGAAGATACGTGAATGCTTGTAAGGCTGGTGTCGCTGACCTGGTCGTCTTGGGGCCACTCGAACTTGGTCGCAAGGCATTTGCGATCGACTTGAAGTCGTGTCCAAGGGCCCGAGGTAGTTCGTACCTTGAACACTCGTAAATCCCGTCAAAGACTTGGACATCTCGGCGGCGCCGTGCTGTTGAAGTCACATTTGGATAGAAATTTCTCCAGTCATGGTCTTCTTGATCTTGTTGGGTCTGGAAGCTGGAAACTGGGCTCTTCTACAAAGGAGACACATGATGACGGAAATCTGTTACTTTTAGGTGGGGTTAGGTAATCTTCCTCGGAGTTCGATGCTACGTAACCAGATCCTTCGCTGCTATTTCCCTCGATTTGCGATGCCGAACGATTTACTTCATAAATCGAAAGCCTGATCACTGATGAAGGGCCCGAATCTCACCATGGCATACCGCCAAGGGGTTCGCCCGGACCAGCCGCCATCCCGATATGGTGGGAACTTTCATCTTCAGCGCCTTCGACGCATCCAGCTCTTCAAGAGCCTTCATGAATTCGGCATGCACCTCCTCCCACGGCGGACTCTGCAACCTGAAGCCGAGGACCCTCGCCTGCTGGGACATGGGCCGCAAAGAGATGGCAAAGGCCTTGAGCCCAGTCTGCTCGCCGCCGTGCACCATGGGCGCCATGTAGTGCAGCGTGGTGACGAGGGGCATGGTTTTCGATAGTGCATCCATGACGACCGCCCAGAAGGCCTTAACGCGCCCTCCCGTCTGGCATTCAACTGGCCGTGGCCAGCCAGGGAGTGCGCCGCACCACTGGATGCCGACATGGCGGATGATGCGGAGTTCGGGGACCTTGGTGTAGTCGCACAAGGGCGGAAAGAGAGTGGGGACGTTCAGTAGGGCGTCACGGTGGTCGGAGTCGAGGTAGACAATGTCGGTGCTGGCGTTAAACCAGATATCCGGGTTGGCGCCGGGCTGGGGGAAGCGGGTGAAGCCGGCGCGGCAGGCCGCGGCTCGAGCTTGAGTGCAGACCTGAAGGATGGTAGGCGGGGTGGGGCGGTTGTAGAATGTAAGTGCGTGTGTTCGCGGTGAACCATCTAGGTTAGGGACGGTGCTAGCGGCGTGGAAGACTCGTTGGCGTGGAAGTGCGAGGAGCCAGATATCGTCACGGAGCTCCGGCGGGAGATCCATGAAGGGAAAACTGGTGGGGGTGGCGCGATCGGTCATTGCGTGGTTTGATATATTCGATAGACTCGTAAGTACAGTGAAGGAGTGGCTGCTCAGGCGTACCAAGGTCCTTAAGGCGCAATCGAAGCTGTGAAGATGAGGAGAAAAAGATTACTTTGTGGAAGCCATTTCTCCCCTTGGCGGTTTTGATAGTCGGAAGCGATGAGCTCCTTGTAGTATTATGATTTGCGATCAAGGCGTTGTTTTCATGTGTCGCAAGAAGACGTCCACCGTGTTTTAATGTCTTCCTGATTTCGACGGCTGCCTGTCAGACCAAATCAGCGGGGGCCAATGAGCAATCGCCCCAACGTTGGCATGGAGGCTGCCTGCCTGCCTGCTCAGCTTTCGCGACCCCCTACCTGCTCCTGCGCTGATACAGCGGCACCCGTGCTATTTGCATTGGTGGTATGTACTTATTAGCTGTTTTAGGAGTTCGCTCGAGACCCCGTTTGCTTCTTGACTGGCCCTTAGCCTCAATACTACAATCAAACGAAACAACACAAGCCGAGGCCACATAGGCATTCCAAGCGCAAGCAGATTTAGAATCCATGCCTCGATAAGAAAGGGGTGCCCTAAGATCTCGCTCGCGGGTATGGGAACCAGGATAGAACCGCTTTGAGGATGAAGAATATAAGAGAAAGAGAGTGTGCAAAAGGCACACCGGGCAAACGTGCCC
This sequence comes from Verticillium klebahnii, assembly GCA_002851715.1. Classification (NCBI taxonomy): domain Eukaryota; kingdom Fungi; phylum Ascomycota; class Sordariomycetes; order Glomerellales; family Plectosphaerellaceae; genus Verticillium; species Verticillium klebahnii. Next base: position 159,693 of record NMXL01000001.1, on the reverse strand, counting down.
AATGTGGCCGATTGATGCACCACCCCGTCTGCTCCTGCACTTATGCCGTGTCTATCGATTATTAGATCTATGCAGTTGCCTTCCCAAGGACGGTCTTGGAGGCTTCCTGACGTCTTCTCATCAACGGATATCCTTGAGGGGGTACAGCAGTGATATTGTATGCATCCAAGACTTTGTACTTCCCGCCGTGGAGCTCAAAAGCAGAGCACCTGACCAATGCAAGAACCCAGATCTTAATCTCTGCACTTGCTAATACCATCACAATGAGTCAGTCAAATCTTTTGTGGTTGGTTGAAGGCCAAATGCAAAACGCAGAATGCTCAACGTAGAAGGGAAACTGCTTACCCGTCACTGCGAGGGACCGGCCAGGACAGGACTGTAAAGTGGAGGATGGTCCTGGGAAACCTTTAGGACCAGTTCGAGCAGCCATGCGACGAGCGTGAGGTTTTCAGCGGCTCTGTGCTCCGCGCTTCCGCAGGGACTTGATTAACCATCGGAAGCCCACGTTTCTCGCAGTGAGTGGCAGGAGCTATCTCGAGCACCAGCCCAGTCTAGAGGCTTTGCTCCTAAACAGGCACTCGAAAGCCATGTCGGTACTGATCATTGAGATTACTTACCTGAATACGTGAGCCTGTCTTGTTCCTCGATCTTGGTAGGTATGCCTTCAAGATTCTACGTGGCAATATTGCCTTCGAGTCGAATGTCCCACTGCAGCACCGTCCATTTCTCCACCTGGCGCTTCTGCACCGCGCAATGAGGGCACTGCGAGACGCCATTCCCGACAGCACGCATCCTTTCGAAGCATCTTGAAAAGAAGTCAGTGTTATTCGACACATGCCCTCCATGCCCTCTGAAAAAACGGCGAGTTTGTCACTCACCTGTCGCACGCCCAGTGCATCGTCGCCTCGTCGAGCTTGTAGGCGGGTTTCTCAGCTCCAGGCATCTCGCAGTCGATCCAGTCCCAGCACCAAACCAGGGCGGCATCCATGAGCTGCGCTTTTATGGTGATCGAATTAGTTCTTAGCTCGTCTAAAACTTTGGAATTGCCGGATGGTGATTGCACGTACAACTGCAGACCGGGCAGGCTGGCATCTTGTTGAGGGCAAATCGCTGCGGTGGCAGTATGTGCTCGACACGCTACTTTGACTGAAAGCAGTCTGCGTGGGATTGATATGATCAATCGGTCACTCCCGTTGTCCCGTCGAAGGTGGTATTTATGCTGCTCCAACACCTCTTCCATTGCGTCGCTCTACGTGGGCTGCAACAGTCATTTCAAGGCGACGGCCAGCCCCAAAACTCTTCCAATGCCCAGAAGTGTCACCTCTTCAACCGGGCGACCACTCAGAATCCTCCTGTCAGCCTCTGACTTCGTCGGTCACGCTTTTGGCGTGCTCAGACGCGCGCGGTGTTGCATCCCTCCCCTCCATCACAAAGAGCCAACTCAGAAGCGGACTGCCATCGAGAACATGACACCGATTCGGCCTCAAATGGATGATGAAAGGCATCGTGTCGCCTGCTGCCTTCTTCCAGGCAGCAGGCTCTTGGCACGAGGTTGGTCGGCAAACGCGTCTCAAATTCCACAGCCTCGAACCAGAACAGAAAAGTGTAACAATAAGAAAGAAGTTTATTCATTTATCCGCATTGGGATCTGTGGTGTCAGACAGATAAGGAGCCCTATACCATATGCCCTTAACGGGTATCCGTTTTGGTCTAGTGGTAGTTTTCCCTGTTTGACATGTGGTAAGGTGCTGCTTGTCAACCAGTGAGTGGAAAGGGGGTTGAGGGCCAGGTCACTCGCTGACAAATTGGCATTTCAGCTCATCCATCGACACACATCCCACATCATCCCACATGGACCATTTCACTTGACACCTTCATTCGCATCTGTGTTCTCAGGGCGCATTCATTCGTCTCATGCTACCAAAACCAACCCATCTCTCATCATGATCGCCACTTCTCCAGCGCCTGAAGAAACTGTCTCTGCCGTATTCTTCTGTCAAATCTGCCGGAAACCTTTCAGCCAGAGTACGTCCCATCCCTCGGACGACCCTCACGCTTAGCTACATTAACACATCGACAAGAGGGTCCCCTGAACCGGCACACCGCGTACTGCCGTCGAGCCAGCGCTCGCCCACGCGTCCGCCCCCGACCCTGTCGGGAATGCAGCACGGTCAAGCAGAAGTGCTCTCTCGACGAAAAATGCTCACGCTGCCTAAAAAAGGGTCTCGCGTGTATCTATCCCGGCGCTGCGGGTCGCCCAGGTCGCCATGACACTTCGTCTTCCTCGGACGATGTTCCGTCTTTGACGCGAGCGCCTCCACCTTCTGACCTGTTCAGTGAGGGGCTCTACCTAGAAGAGACCGCAGAGAGGAGTCAGAGGCATGTAGCAACGTCCGTCCTCGATGACTTCTCGCCATCGTCACACATGCGGACTCCGGGTCAAGCCTTCGATTTCTCTTTTGGAGACGGCGCAAGCAGAAACGAGGCCCTGTCAGTCATGGACCTCAACCCTTTCCAATTCGACATGGGCAAGAAGGTCATGCAGATACCTGCTCCCATTGCTCCACCCATCATCTCGCCATTTTCCGTCATGCGGCCGGTCTCCGCCGCCGCCCGAGTCAACAGTAACCTCATATTGCAGACCCTACGGTCCTTTCCTGCCATGATGCTCCGCCGAAGCACGTTTCCCCCATTCATCCACCAGAGCGACGATCCCCTCCCGACCCGCCTGGCTAACTGCGTGGGTATCGCCGCCATGTTCGCCTCCCGGACGGACGACACGCGGCCGTTTCTCTGGCGCGCCGTGCGGGAGGAACAGGAGCGAGCGGTAGCCCTGGTTAAGACGCCGATCGAGATGGTCGAGATGAACGACCTGTTGGCTGCTTCGCAGGCGCAGCTCATATACCTCATGATGAGGGTCATCGACGGGCGCGTCAGGGATCTCGAGTATGACCAGTCGATGATCATTGCCTTCCACGTAGGTTTTCCACTCTTCTCTTCGGTGGGATCAAGACTTCGAAGCTGACTGGCGACGCAGAAACTATGTTTGCGCTTCAACGAGAAGAACATCATGGATCTTTCGCCGGACTACGCGTTGGGACTCACCAAAGAAATGACGTGGGAGCAATGGATCGTTGCCGAGTCTCGCTTGAGGTCAGTACATCTTGTGGCCATGACGCATCAGGCCAGGATATGCCAGCTTACACTTTTAGGCTCTCCTGCGTATGGTTCCTCGTCGCTCAGGTCGTGTCCGTTCGGGTCGGAATGCAATGCAATTTTCTCGAATTCTACCGCACGTTCGCCCTACCTTGCGCAGAGGCCCTCTGGACTGCGCGCTCGGAAGAGGCCTGGCGTGCCGAGTCAGCTGCCTTGGTTGGGTCTTTACACACCTACCAGGATCTGATCGATGTTCACGCGGACCCCAACGGTGAGCGGAACGCATCACAACTAGACGCTTGGAATGCGTCAGCGGGCTCATTAGGTTTGATGTTGAATGTAGCCACGACACTTGAAGAAGGGCCACACCGAGCGCAGACTGTGTTGACAAGTTGATGGCACCCAAGACGAAGAGCCATGTCGTGGTCAAATTTATGGCTAAGATGTACTTTCCACAGGCTTGATGAGCTGCTCTCCCAGGTCTCGCCCTGCCCCGACAGGCTCTCGATCATCTCTTTTCCCACTGTCGCCCCAGGCCTACCAGGCAATAGACCCGTTCTGGTCCGAGAACGTGCCAGTCGGTCCGTCTTCCCCGCACAAGGCAACCTCGACGATGCGCCTCGCACCGACCTCCGTCGTGGCGCCGTACGCCGTAAATCCTGTCAACTTGGTGCTCACAAGCCCCGGGCACACAGCGTTCGACTTTCCGCCCACGTCCTTCAGGATCCGCGCGTACTCGATGGCCAGCAAGTTGACCGCCGCCTTACTGGCGTCATACACCTTATAGTCTGTGGCGTAGTACATCGTGTTCTCGTTGAGCGACTCGGTCAGCGAGCCCATGCGTGACGAGACAAAGACGATGCGCGGGAGGGTCGCCTTGCGTAGGAGCGGCAGCATGGCTTCGGTGACGCAGGCGGTGCCGATGACATTGGTGCCAAGCGTCTGGTTGTACAGGTCTCGGGTTGGCAGCCCGGAATTCGCGGCCGCGATGTCCAGCAGAACACCGGCGTTGTTGACGAGCACGTCGAGCTTGCCGTGTGTCCTCTCAACGTGCGCGGCTGCCGCGTTGATGGATTCGTCCGAACTGAGATCGAGCTGGACCGATGAGACAGATAGGCCGTCGGCCTGCAAGGCCTCGGCGGCGGCGGTGCCGGCTTCGGCGTTCCGGGATCCGATGATGACGTGGTAGTTGGGGTGGGTAGCGAGCTGACGGGCGGCTGCGAGGCCTATGCCAGTGTTGGCGCCGGTGATGAGAGCTACGTTGACAGACATGGCTTTGATGGCAGAGGTTGACTGTGCAATGAATTCTCGTGTTTCTGCGGATCCAGTTTATGAAGAGGTGCAATATGATCTGGGTTCCTTGCTATGTTCAACGAAATAGAACTTACGGACGTCTTTTATCTTCCCCCCGAGAAATTAGAAACGCCCAATTTGACAGCTCCTGCGTAAGTCGGCTATCGCCAAGTTGATCTTGCGCCAAAATTGGCCGTGATGAGACCGTTGAGACTGGCCGTTGCCGCCCAAATTGGCCGGGGCCTGACCAAATTGACTGCTTGACATCAACACGTCGTTGAACTCTCGCCGAAAATGGTCCTCTCGAAGTTGCGCTGCCGCCTAAATTCGCCGACAGACGCCCTGGGCCACACACGCGGAAAGCCTTCGCTCCAAGACCGGAAGTATCTTATAAACCGGAGGCTGGGTCTCCATCATCACTGCATCATTCTTCTTGCTGGACACTCGTTTATTCTCTTTCAAATCCCTGGTTGGTAAGGAGGGCGATGGCAGCCACCCCTATAGTTGAGAACCGGCCCTGTCTGCGTACCCAAACATGTCAACACCATTTTCGTCATTGTGAAACGTTTTGCTAACTTGGGATGAATCACACAGCGATGTTGTATGGATAATTTCGTGCCTCCGGAGCGGGTGGACTAACCATGAGAACGAGACAGAGTAAACAGGCCTCGCACCCCTGGCCGAGCCTACACGATGGCCCGACCTCTTAAGAGTCAGAATTAAGCGTACAATTATGTGCAGTCCGCAAGGCATTGTCCATTCCATTCCTCTCGTCTCCGAGCGGCGATCTGATGCCGCCCATGCCAAACGCCGTCCCCCAAAGCATAGAATTCCAGTAGCAAGCCCTCAACAATGTCCCCGTAATCGTCCTGCTGATCATGCTGTCGTGCCGTGATGGGTATGGTGATGCAGTAAGAATCAAGTCGTCATGTTCCACGCCCCATTCGCCGTTTCCATATGAATGCTATTCCCCCTGTCCGCGACATTACAAATCTTCGGCGGCCATCAGAGTGCTGTGCTCGGCCTCGTTGAGTAGTTTGCGCTCGCCAAGCTCCTCGGGTGGCTGACCGTCGCGAACGGCTCCGAAGTCAAGGATCTGTGTTTTTTTGTTAGCAAACGAAGGTCTACACATTTGATTTGCAAACTACTTACCTCGATGTAAGTCAAGTTGCCCCGCTGGACAGCAGCCACGCAGCGTCGCTCATCAAACTTGACTTGCCATACACCGCTCAGGTCGGTCAAAAGGTTTTGAACGTGCTCGCCGGTGCGAATGTCCCACATCTTGACCGTCTTCTCGCTGCCGGATATCACCTTTCGGCCGTCATGCTGAAAGCAGGTAATAGCGCCAGTGTGAGCGGTCAAGACGTTCCGACATTTACCATTCTCTGGATCCCAGATGCGCAAGGTACTATCAGCCGCAGCCGAAACGAGCCTCTGATCACGCAGATCCAGCAGACCCACAAGTAAACTGTGCCCCTCAAGCGTGTGCAAGCAGGCGCCTGTGTTGAGATCCCAAATCTTGACCAACGAGTCCATCGAACCGGAAATGCATCGGTTACGCTCGTGATCCAGCACCACACTGTACACCTTTTGTGAGTGGCCGTGGAGGACGTGAAGTGACTCGCCCGTGCTGATTCGCCAGACACGGACAGTACTGTCATAGCTGCCACTGACAAGTGTGTCGCCGTGGGCTGAGATGGCGCGGACGGAGTGGGTGTGACCGGTGAGCGTACGGATGAAATAGGGGCAATCTGCGTCGTTCGCAGGTGGACCCGTCTGTATGTACCGACGAGAGCCCGGTTCGGGGAGCCGCCAGACGCGAAGCTGGCTGTCTCGGGAGCCGGTGATAATCAATGGCTTGGGGGGCATCATGATGGGAGACCCGTCGTGTGACTTGCCGATTTCGGCAGGCATCAGAATCTGGAGACAGCGGACTGTGCTGGTGTGGCCGTAGAAGACCTGTGTGCAGAAGCCCTTCTCAATGTCCCAGACGCGGACGGATCGATCCGTGGAGCCTGACACAAGGACGTTTCCCTCGTACTGAAGCGCCCAAACCCCTCCTTCGTGGCCCTCCAGCTTCTTGCGCAGCTTGCCTGTCTTTGTGTCGTAGACATGGATGAGAGTGTCATCGCTGCCGGTGATGATTTTGTCCTCGTCAAACTGTAGGCACGTGATGACGTGACGCGGATGGGCAGCAAATGCGACGTGGCCAGGCTTGACCTTGCCGCTCGTCCAGCTCTGCCGAATCATGTGATGGCGGCGATAGAGGGACTTGAAGAGGTGCAGCTTCTGCAAGCTGGGAAGGCCCATCTTGGGGTTCGGCACGGCCGTCGCAGCGGCGTTAGCAGCCGAGAGAGGACCCGCCGACTTGTGTTGTTTAGCCAAACCATGTGCAGCTTCGACACGGGACGTTTCTTGCGCGCTGGCCCTCCGCTTTGATCGGTCGGCGCCGCCAATGTTAAGTCCCCTCTTCCTCTTCGCACTCCGTAGCTTTGCGGTGGGATCCGGCTTCGCGAGTGTCTTGGTTACCTCGCTCTCCTGCGAGCTCATAAGGTTGATCCTGCTGAGGTCGACTTCAGCACCCATGGCGCCCACGGGATCCTGCCAGCCCCAGCCCTGGGCGATGGCCTTGTCAAGCTCGCCCTTGGGTAGGTTAAAGCCGTCGCGATCGAAAAGTTCCTTCCAGCCAGTTTCGTTGGTGTCGATGATGTTGCGCCAGTTCTTTGAGACCTGGGCCGCACGGCAGAGGTCCTGATAATCGAGGTAGGAGAGGACGTTGAAGCTGAGCTCGAGGGGCAGTTGCTTCAAGAAGTCGCATTTCAGAGCAGGGGTGACCGCGTCAGCCACAAGTCGAAGTGTCTTCCGTGGGCAGCGTCGGAGAAACTGGTACATGATGAAGCTTTTCATCTCGTTCGGCATGGAGTCGAATGATTCCATCATGGATCGCACATCAAACATTGTATGTTGAGGGTCGGCGATGCCGGCTGGCGTGCGCACACCGTCGCCAGCCATGGACACGATGGAATAGTCGTCGAGCTCGTCCGCCGTCTGCGACTCGTGATACCAAGGCCGATCGCGAAGACCATCGCCAGTGGTGACGAGGGCACCTTCGTCGACATCCTCCGAATCTGCCGAGTGGAGCTGGGCGGCAGCCAGTGTGGGGGACAGTCTAGGACTAGGCAGACTCGCATCCTGGGCAGCTACTGTATCGAAGGAAGGACGGGCGCTGAGAGCTCTGATGGATTGCTGCAGAGACTCGTCGGCATCACCAAAGGGCTCGTCGTCTGCGTCGGTAATTGGGGGGGTGGCCACGTTGCTGCTGAAGACGGTGTGAGCCGGGCTATCGGCGGGACTGGGGGCCTCTGGCATCTGAAGGGAGTTCGGGGCAGCGGCGGCTTCTGGAGTGCGGCTGCTCCTGGTGATATGTCGTGACCTGGGACGCGTCAGGATTTCGGTGCTGCTGCCTGCAATCTCAGATGTGTCGGGAGTGGCAAGGAAACCACCGGGCCTCTCGCGTTGCGTATTGCGGGTGATGTGACGGCGAAGTCTGTTGGACACCGAGTCTGGATGGGGGAAGCCGGCTTCTTTCTGATCCTTGGATTGTTTCGTGAGGGCGGGGGTCGAGGTCAGGTCGGGGGATTCTTGTCGGGCGCTCAGTTGGCGCGATCGTAGGGAGTATGCCTCTGTGGGAGACTTGGGTACGGGGCGGGAGGATTCTTGGGTAGACTCGTCGTCCTTGAGCAAGCCTGTCGAATGTCTCACAACCGGGGCTTTGCCTGTGCGCTACACCGTGCGGTCAGTATCAGATGGCAGGGACGGACAGGGGGAGGACAAACGTCGCCTACCTTCTTGGGAAGAATCCTAGAGACAGTCAGGTCGGAGGCGGCGCCTTGCTGGGCGTGGTGCGGTATGCTATAGGAGAAACTGGCCAGCTCGGGCGGGAGAGGCTTGTTGGCGAGAGGGTACTCCTTTCCGTCCAGTTGACCGAGGGGCCGGGCATCTCGGACATGTACAGGCGGGTACGTTCTCTTAGTCGTCGTTGTCGTCGTGACAGTCTTGGTCTCAATGCATTCGGATACCTCAAAGTGTAGATGCGATGTGTCGGGGCCGAGGGCGGCCTTGTTGTCCTCGTCAAAGGTGACGGAAACTGTCTGGCTCGAGGCAGGTCGCCTTGATTCCGCGGCCGCGTGCGGGGGGCCTGGCGACGGAGTCATTACGACGGCAGAGTCTTTACGACCCGCGTCCGATGATGTTTGAAGGATGTGGAAGTCAAAGCCGTCAGGGTTGGCGGGCGATGTCGGTGGCCGACCACGCGAGCAGGCCAGCAGCAGGAGGCGGTGGCTGACTTGACAACAGAGGTGTTCCGCCTCTGGCGACGATTCGTCAGGAATGGCACTTCGACGAAGGGCCTTGGTTCTTGAGCGCTGGTGTCAAGATGGCAGCCCAGGAGCCCAGAGTGAGGGATGCGGAAGATCGAGGTCGAAGAGAGGTGTGGTCGTCAAGGCCAGGCCAGGACCATGGTCGAGAACGTCGGCGTAAGGAGAAGGGTGGGGTTTCGGCCGCTTGTCGTGTTCTGTCGTGTTCCCTTGGTTCCGCCTAGAACAGCCGGCTTCGGGGAGAAGAGGGAGGAGGTGGATGGGAGACCGAAGAAACGAGGTGGAGAGAGTTTCGGGGACGTCTCGCAGCGGCAACGATAGATGAGGGCGACGTGCGAAGTCCCTCGGTGTGCAGGTGGTGGTAATCAGCGGGCGGTGATGGAGGAGGAGGAATGTGTGTCTCTTTGGTGGTTCTGCCGGGTCTCCTGCCTTGAGACCGGGGCCGCCTTCGCACTTGCCCATCCCGCCCGGCCTTGCCTTGTGCACTGCACCTGCACCCAGAGTCTGACCCTCTCTTTGCCTGCCAGTGGATCGCTGGTGGCCAGTGCTAGTGCCAAGTGCGCCTGAAGCAGCGGCAAGAGCGACAGGCAGAGAGAGTGAGAGAGAAGGCGCTAGGCCACTCCGGTTGCCCCCTGCCTCGGCACTGTGCACGCACTGTCGTCTACGCCCCTCGGCCCCTCCCTCTTTGGCCCTCGCCTCCCTAGGCGATTTTTTTTCAGAGGTAGCCGAGAGCCTCTCTCGTAAGCGAGTCAGAAGTGCAGCATAGCGCTGCATGTCACTCTTCGCACTACACACGCTTTACCGGTACTTGATGGCTAACAGGGGCTGGCACGCACAGACCAGCGCATGAGGCTGCTTCCTTGATTCCGCCAGCGTCTCGACGCCAGCACGGGAGGCGCGATCAGGAGTCGATTCGGCAGCATCTTGCCAGCCCCTTGGACTGCCCTGCCCTGCCCTGCCGTGAGGAGGAGCTCGGCGTCATCGCCTCCCTCCTGCTCCGGCCGGCTCAGATCAGCATCACATCTCCATCGGGGATCCCAGCGTGACCTCGCTGCCTGCATCTGGTCAGCGAATCATCCATGGCTCGCTTACAGGCCACATTCAGCAGGAGAGATCCCCCTGAAGCACTCGGACCCGGGCGGCTCTCCGGCTTCGTTGACACCATCTCGAGACTGGGGAACACGGTCTGTATGCGAACTGCTCGTCGAGTCCCTGCTCAGGCGTTCTGTATCCCCCCTGGTGAAACCTCAGTCAAAACCGCCTCGGCGCTTTCTTTGTAGATGATCAAGCATTTGCCCCTCCATCGCCCTCGCCGGCCTCTTGCTTTTGTCACCCACCTTTCATGCGACCCCGTTCTCGGAAGGTCTCCACCCAGCCACATGTTGCGCCACAGCTGCGGAAAGCCCGAACGCGGTGTCTCGGGATAATCCCGTGAACGCCGATTTCCTCAACTGCCCGGGACTCTGCCCAGAATATGTATCAGTCTTGACAGCACCGAGAAAAGGCATGACCCTTGACGAAGAATAGTTCAGCGAAAAGCGCCGGAGGAGGATGCGCAATCAAGTCTCTCCATCAACGGCACACGACCTGGCTGGACCAACGCGCTCGCTCTATCAGTCCATACTCCTCAGGAAATAAGTTCAATACCCAGGCTACGCGGAGCCTTTGTCATTTTGTTCATCTATCGCTGCTACAATTGTGTCTACGGCGGAGCCCTATTCGGCCTCACGACCGAGAACCCCCTCTCCTCTGGTGGCGTCGGCTTCCTCCCACTGATGCTCCACCCGCTCAGTAAACTCCAGGTCGACGGCGCCTTTCGCACTCGAGAGGACGATACCGAAGCAGCCAACGGTGACATGGTAGCCGCAGCCTGGGCAGGTGGCGGCGCGTTGTAGAAAAGATCCGCCTCCCGGAAAGAGTAGTCGTCCCATCTCGGACCGAGGGGTCTGGAGCTCTCGGTGTCGCTCGACTCAAACGCAGAGCCCGATGATTCTGTTGCATCCCAGTCTGCCGCGCTTTGGGTGTCCATTGTAGGCGAGGGGCAGGGCGACGAGAGGTCCATGGACCATTCCTGGCTGGCCAAGCGCCGCTCTGCGAGATACGGTGTAAGGGGAGGTAGAGGGGACGATAGCCTGGGGTCAGGTGAATACTCGCCCAAGAGGCGGGACGGTTCACCGGCGGCGGTGGGCACCGGCGATCTCGGGGGCCGGTAAAAGCGGGAGGTCAGGGCGGCGTCGGATCGTAGGGACCCATAAGGTGGCCATACGTCGCGGTGGTGATTCCGTTCGTCGTCAATGGATCTGCGTTCGCGCAGCGTCAAAAGATTCCCATTGACATGCAGCGGCGGACGGGCCGCGAAAGTAAGGTCGTCGGCCTGCTGAGGGCCTGGTGCTTCACGACGTTGCAACTGACGGAGACCGAAAACGGGAGCATCCTAGAAGAAAGCAGCGTCAGCAAGGAGTTGGCCTCTCAGATATCAAGCATAGGGACGTCGCAAGAAGAAGCGCCTACCTTCCTAATGCCACGATCATGGAGTCTTTCAGCCCCCTGGGCAGCAAGGCGGTACAGATGCCAGCACGATGGCACGAAGAATGTCCCAAGCAGCCCTGCGACGCTTAGCGACAGCGCAACATAAGCAAAGACGCTCTTCAGGCTGAGCATCTTGGAAGGAGGGAAGACAAAGGGCACAAAGCACACCAAGACGGCCAGTCTCAGGAGTATAGTCGCGAAACCGCTCGACAGTAGCGGATACGGTCTAAAGATCCAAACAGCGAGCAGCATGGTCACTTCGCACACCAGCAATACCACGAGCTGTACTACACCCCATTTCTGCAGCCCACCGATAGTGAGGCCCCTGACGATGTTCAGGACGAAGAGGGCCATGACGAACACATGATCGCGCCGCGCCTGTCTCTCCTCCTCGACATCATTGCCACCGTTTACTTCATCTCCTCCAACACGCCGGTACCGATGCCTGGCCTCGAGTACCAGTGCGCCCAGGCTCGTTGCAGGCAGGCGTACCGTGAGCCAGGCAAAGGTTAGCAGGATGAGGAGGATGACGACCAGAGCAAGCGTCATGTGGGCCGCACCAAGGTCCCCGGAAAAGTTGAGCTGGTAGGTTGACAGCGCGACGAGCGGCAGCGTGATATACGACAGCACGAGCCTCAAGACGCCGTTCCCGATTCGCGTCACGGGGCCCCATCTGCCGTTCCCAGGTCCAACGCTCAATAAAGGCAATCCTAAGACGTTCCGCGGCCTCACAGTCTCGAGTAGCCAAAGAAACAGGCCCAGTGCTGTGGCGATACAGGCGGTGAAGAGCACCATGAGCAGCCATGTGTCGCACGTCATGGGGGCGCCGACCATCTGCGTCATGACCTCGAGCCCGAGGGAGCCGCCGTAGGTGCCATTGACCTCGTATAGCCCGTCGCGCACACCAGGATACGTGGAGGCCATCCTCACCAGCTCGGCGGTCGGTCCGGGGATGAAGCTCTTGATGGGGAGCGCCAGGTTGGCGAAGAGGGCGAACCAGTTGAGGTGACCCGCCGCCGCCGGGTAGAAGCCCGGGTAGGAGAGGCTGAGGCCGCTCGTCAGAAAAATGAATTGGAGGAAGTGGAGGCAGTCGGAGACGGCAGGGAGAAGGACGGGTTCAGCGGCAATGGTGCTGCCATCTGTGTCGTCTTCGTCGAGAGTCTGACATTGCGGCTCCGACGCCGCCGTTATGGTTCGCAGGACCGAGACGAAAAAGACAAAGAGGAAGATAGCGAGAGGCCCGTAGCGCAGGCCGGATGAGAAGGCCGGCGGGATAGCGGGCGTCATGAGGGAGGCGATGCATTGCGCGTCGGCGAAAATGGGCGACTCAATATGGGCCCGGAAGTGAAGGGTCGACAACGCAGGCAGTTCGCCAACATAGTCGTCCAGGAGCACCATGCTCACGCGGCTCGAGTTGACGGGCAGAAACGCGGGCCGCTGATCGCCGATGAAGTCTTCGCAGCCGAGCCGGGCCCTGGTCTTACTGGAGAAGCTCTCAAATCGCCGCGGTCCGTTCCAGTAGAGCTGTACCATCGCCTCGGGCCATGCATTTTGGTCGAAGGCAGCAGCGCCTGGTGTCTCGCGGCAGGTGATTCCGCTCTGGTGTCGGGCCAGGTTAAGCTCCAGTCGCGACGTCGCCGCATCACCGGAGGTCTTCACGAGCCGCGCGTTCAGTCCGAAAGGGATTGTCCCACTGCCGCGGCTGTCGTCACAAAGTGACCACTGTAGAAAGGTGCTCGTGGCTGGCGCGACAAGTAAGACGAGCAAGACGAGCAGGTCTATGGCCGCAGACCTACGCATTCTCACGGGGTATCGGGAGCTGTCGCTAATCTTCCTCGGCGGTGATGAGCGACGTAAGGACGTAAATGCCAGGATCCCGAGTCGTAGTTGGATCCGTTGCATATGCTTGCATCCATGAGTGTAGGCCCCCCAATGCGTCTGACCATAAAAGTTGTTGTATGATGCAAAGTTGGCAAATGCCTGAACCCCTTTTGAACCTCGAAAATTCATGCGAACGAGTTCTTTGTCTGGGCATTAGTCAAGGTCTGCGGGTACCTGCGTACGTACTCACGACTTTTGACATTTTGGAGGATTGGGTGTTACTAAATTAAGGGACCTAGAATACGTCGTCATCGCCTTACTCAGCGGCCCCAGCGGCTACCTGTCCAATTCACCGGGAGTAGTTCGACTCCAGTCACAATGTCAGTCTCTTTGAATATCTTGCTGAGGATTATGCAATGTAGATAGGTAGACGACTACCTCGTAGCTCGCTCCTCGAGATCTGGACGTCGTTCTTGTTGAAATCATGCAGCATCAGCCAGCAAATCATGCGGAAGACGAGCGTACACCAGATGTCTTCGTGCGAGACTTGCTCCGGAGGCAGACTCCACAACTCAATCTCGTAGTCTTCCTCCTCCTCGTCTTCCTCCTCGGCGCCATCGGCGTCTTCCGCGCCCTCCGCATCTTCCGCGATCGTGTGTCCTGTGGGTCGCTTCTTGATACCCGGCACCGGCACTTGCGGCATTGCTGTTGTCGACTCGCGCCGCTTTGTCGACTTGACCGCCGTGCCGATGACCTTGCTGCGGACAACCTGGAAGTAGACCTCCATCAATTTGGCCTGCTTATCCTCGGGCGCCACCGAGTCAATATCCTCAAACTTCGGGGCGGCGTTGTCGGATCCGGGAACCCAGACGTGGATCGGACTTTGGGTCTCGCCATCCTTCTCGGCAGCCTTTTCGTTGAGACCTTGCAAGACCTCCTGGATGTGACTGCGGAGTACGTCTGTCACCTTCTGACGGCGAACTGTCTCCACGATGTCCTCTGTAGTGTTGTTTGGCTTTGGCTCGTCCGGCTTCTGAGCAGCCAGCACAGGGTTTTCTCTGGAGTACGTGGTACCCTGCCGTGGCAAATGGGGTCGTTGTTCTTTGGCCTTGCCAGTGAGGACCTCGTCCGTGTCGTTAAGAGCCTGGTGAAGGGTGTCTAGAAGCATGAAGCTCGACCGCCCGCTTGCGCCACCGATCTTCATCTGCTTCCGAATCCTTTTGCCGTGACGCTTGATGGCTCGCATGATTTCCGAGCCTTGGTTGCTGAGGACTCCGCGTTTATCCGTTTGCTCCAGATAAGCGTCGAGCAATCTCGGCAGCGAAAAATTCTTTGTGTTCCAGCGATACATCGTAGGATTGGGGAGAAAACGGAAGACGCTGTGTTCGATGTGCAGCGTTCGGGCCAACATGCCGACAATTTCGAACGCAACTGGCCAACAGTCAGTGTCTGCAAGTATCAACATCTCGGTGGTGGGATGCTTACTTGGAAATAGATGTGCCACCCTCTTGTTCTGCGCATCCTCTCGCGCGAAGTAGTTAACAGTGTTGGTATTGCAACCAATGAGGACCAGCGTCTCTGAGATGTCAGCCCGGCTGGATAGGTTGAGCATGCTGAGGTCCTGGCGGTCGTCCGTAAGCCGCCGACGGTCTACCGCTTCGGGTCGTCGAAAGATGCTTGGGACCACCCCAAAGCACAGGTCTTTGACCTCCTCAACAGGAATGATGCGGTTGGCTTGGAAGTCGCTCTTCCCATACACCTGGAAGGTGAACATGATGCCCAGGTCGCTAATCTTTTCTCCCGTCAACATGTAGCCGTTGCCCTCAGCCCGGTATCGATCGTGGGATCGGTCAAATTCAATCCAATAGATACCGAGCAGGGCGGCCATCTCGACCATGTGGCACCAAGTCGTAGTTGCATATGGTTTCTTGACGCCCGTCGGCATGGTATCCCAACTCTTCTTCTTCTTCTGCAGAGCGACAACGAGGGTGTGCTTGTTCTCCACATCCTTGATCTGTTCGGGCTTCAGCAGCGTCTCGCAAGAGTCGCCGCTTGGAGGCCGGGGAGGACCTTCGAGGCGTTTCTGCTGCCATTCTCTCGAATCGTGCTCCATGCGCTGGAAGGCAGCCAGCAGAGTAACCCAGGAGGCCAGCTCGTTGTCGGCTGTGTGTATGGCTTCCTTGCGCTGCTCTCTGGCAGACTTCTGCTTTTGGTCTTGGCTCGACTTTTGCGTGTTGCGGCCATCCTCTTGGATGTCACTCCAGCTCTTCTCCCTGCTGTCGTCGTTGCCGACAAGGGCGATGATTGGTTCGTTCGGTACAGGGCCGTTTTTGTTGTCCAGCCGGCAGAGGAAGATGACGGGAGCCTGATATTGAACCTCGAAGCGGAATTCGTAGGGCTTGAGTATACGTATCGTCGAATCTGACCATCTGCCTAACACCTTCTCGTCGCAGCTGGAGTAGCCCGTGGCGGATGCATAATACTGCTGGGCAACTTGTAGGATCGAGGCAGCAAGAGCCACGAGAGAGATGAGGAGGGCGGCAATGGCCACCCAGAGCTCGCTGTTGCTGTCCCCCATCGCCGTGCTGCGTTCTCTGCTCGGGTTTGCGTACTATGGCAAGCTGTGCTAGGCTGTGCGGGGGGGATGGTCGTTGGGAGGAGGTCGGGCGGTGGCCTTCTAGCAGTCGATAATTTGGTGTCGGAGGGCCCTGAACATGATATGATTTCGGAAGAAGTCGTTCGAGGCTCCGGAATCCTATATTCGAGGCGTGTTTGCGAGAGGCAGCCGGTTGTCGACCTCTGGCCAGGGGTCCTCGTCAGGCCAAGTCAGTCAGACGTCAGTCAGGCTGGCTGCAACGACGATGGCGGCTCGGGATGGTCGCTTGCTACCAGCGCGGCCACTCGGGTTTGGGGGCCAGACGGGCTCGACGACGAGGCTACGGCTGGGGTGCAGCGCAACGCCTTCACAGCACAGCCGCTGCGCCTGAGAGGGGCCGGTCCCCTGGTCGTGCATGGATCCGCCAATGGGTCGACGCTGGCCAGGGCTCCGCAGGTCATCCTGCGATTCGGTGAACGATCGGACCCACGATACTGTCGTCATCCCGGGCAGGAGGCGAGTCTTTCGCGATGGAATAGTGAAATGTAGAAAGTAGGGGCTGGTGTTGGTTGAAGCTTGATGAATCTGAGTTCCCCAATCGACAGGGGGCAGGTAATTGATCATAGGTACCTCCTGACCCACGGAATGACGGGGTACCCATCAGGTAGCTTGACTTGTAGGGCAGCTGGGGGGGCGGAGCTCTGGCCCCAAGCTCCCGACGTCCAGACAGCGGGAGCTTCCCTTCCCTTCCGTCCCGCCGACGGTTCTCCCGCCGTTCCACTCTTGCCGTGTTGGAATCGATTCTCGAGCACTGGCCTGCCATTCAACTTGGCGCCCTAGACGAAAACAGGGACATTGAATGAAGAACTGAAATGAAATGCACGATCAGTGGCGCGCCTTCATTCTGTTTCTGGCTGTTTCAATTGATTGGCCGTCGGTCCTCTCGGAAGGATCACCCACTTCAGATGCCACCGCCCGGGATGTGCTTCCCCGGATGAGCTGATCTATCCGTAGGAGCACCAGGATGTGGGATAAAAAGGCGAGACATCCATTTTCTTTTGCCAGCTGCACCGCAGCTGGGGCTGGCCCATGCACACGTGCTTTTGACTCCAGCGGCAATACCGGCAAGCCTCAGCAACATGGTGTGGCCGTTTTCGCCCAGCTATCCCGAGAGAACTGTGACAGATGTGGACGGCAAGACATTCGACTACATCATTGTCGGCGGTATGTTGTTGCCCGCCATCGCATACTTGTGCTCATCGTGGCTGACGTATTTGACCACGCCAGGTGGTACCGCCGCATGTGTCGTCGCCGCTCGTTTGAGCGAGGATCCTTCAGTCAGCGTCCTCGTGCTCTCCCGCGGCAAGATCAAAGATGACTGGATCTCGAGCATCCCTCTCGTCAGCCAGGGGCTACAGAAGGATGGACCCCAGGTCAGCGTGCTGAACTCGGAACCCGATGCCCGCTGGGATGGTGTACCAGTGCACACGTACACCTCCCGTGCTCTCGGTGGCGCCACCCGTATCAACGGGCTCATGCTCACCAAAGGCACACCGGGTACCTTTGATGCATGGGCCGCCCGTGGTAACGACCAGTGGACCTTCGAAAAGTGCGAGCCGTACTTTCGCAAAATGGAAAACGCATCATTGTGTCATCCTGGATCAGAGGGTCGCGGTCATGATGGTGGGCATCATTCTCCTTACGTGGCAAGCCAGCATGTGCTGACCATGAGGCACAGGGCCCCTAGTAGTTCAACACCAGCGCTCGCTTTTCGCCGTCGACGAGTAGTTAGTTTATTCCCCTAAAAAGCTAGTGAAGACTGCCGCTGACGATGTAGCTGGGCCAAGACTACCAAGGACATCGGCCTCCCCGTTGGCGGCGACTTGAACGATCCGGATGGGCCTGCCATGGGTCTCTACGACATTGACACAATGATCGACCAGGAAGGGCGTCGGCTCTCTGCCCAGCTGGCTTACCTGCCAAAGTCGGTGGCCATCGAAAGACAAAGCCACTTGACCATCTGCGGCGGTGCTGTGGCGACCAAACTTGAGATCGCCCAAGACGGGAGTACTGTAACGGGAGTTTACGCTATTGACGGCGAGTCAAGAGGCACGCCTCGAGAATGTCTGGTCAAAGCCCGTCGCGAGGTTATCGTATGTTGCGGCGCGCTCTTCTCGCCGCAGGTGCTCATGTTGAGGTAATGATCCAGGAAGCCCAGCAAGTATTGGTAGGCTCTAGCTGACCGAATGTAGTGGTATTGGGCCCAAGGAGCATCTCGAGGCACACAAAATCCCCGTGGTTCGCGATGTGCCGGGAGTCGGAGCGAATCTTAAGGACCACGTCTCTTTTGGCGTTTCCTTTGAGGTCCTCCCATCGGATTCGTATATCTACATGATGAGGCCGATGGTCGCGATTTGGCACTTCCTCATGTTCATAGTCTTCAAGACCGGTTTCTTCTCTGCTGTTACGACAAAGCAGTGCATTTTTATTCGGTCGACCGCTATCGACGACGACACAATGCAAGTCAGATTGCTTGATGACGACCAAAATGACAACCTCGACGCACGCCGGCAGGACAATGTCCCCGACATTGAGTACATCCTCTGCGCCCACTCCTTGGATGAGGAGTACACCAAGAGCAAGGGGTACTACGGGCTTTACGCCACGCTCACCCAGCCCTTCTCGACGGGCCGCATTGAGCTCGCGTCGGATGATCCCCTGGCATACCCTAAGATGCACCACCCCTTCGTCACGGACGAGCGCGACTGGCGTGTCGCCCGCAAGGCGACCCGCTTCGCCATGCACTTTGTCCAGCGCTTCCGTACCACGGGCTACCCGTTCGAGACGGTGTGGCATCGCGCGCCAGGGCTCAAGCCGGGAACAACAGAGGGCGACTGGCGTGATGCGACCGACGCCGAGATCGATGCATTTGTCAAAAAGAGGCTAAACAGTACACTCCACGTGACGTCGACGTGTCGCATGGCGGAGGAGGCCGAGGGTGGCGTTGTGGGGCAGGACTTGAAGGTTCACGGGTTCCGCAACCTGCGCGTCGCTGACGCGAGTGTGTTTCCCATGTTGCCGAGCGCGCATACAGTTGCGCCGACGTACATGGTCGCTGAGAGGTGTGCCGACTTTGTCAAGCGCGAGTGGTCCTGAGTGCTCTGTGGCCCATGGACAAGTGCATGATTCCGCGCGACGCAGGACGCAAGGCCGGCGCCGGGTATTCGAATTTATATTCTTGACAGACGGCTATCTGAGTCATGCTTCGCCTTCGTTACACCATGCGCCGTGTCCGTTCCATTTCACAAAAGGAAGTAGTCGAACCAGGCAGCGCCCTGCTGGAAGGCCTGCTCCTTGGCGAACCTCAGGTGCTTCTGGCTCATGTCACCGCGCGTGGCGAAACCGTGCTGAACCCCCGAGAAGAGGTTGATCTGGTAGTGCTGCCCGGTCTCCTTGAGAACGACCTCGCTCTCGTGGCGCTTCTCGGCGGGGAAGATGGGGTCGGTCTCGGCGGCGGAAATGGCGAGGGGGCCGGTGATGGCGGCGAGCTCCTCCTTCTCGACGAAGCTGGGGTGGGCGACGTAGCCGACCTGGACGCCGCTCTTGAGGTGACGGATGACGTACTTTGGGCGTTTGTATCAGTAAGAATGTTCTGTACGGGCCTGCCACACAGGAGTCTTTGTTCTGAACATACCTTGGCGCCGAAGCAGTACCCCACGGCACCGAGCTTAGTGATGCCATAGTCTTCCTTTAGAGCCTTAATAGCCGCGACCACAATGGCATCGACGTATTCAACTGTGTGTGGGTTCTTGCCGTCGGAGCCCTCGTTGATGTACTTCATGACGTCGAACTTGCCATGTTCAAAAGTGGCATCGCCATTGAAGACGTCGGGGATCAGGGTCGTGTAGCCCGCGCTGGCGAACTGGTCGGCGAGGAGTTTGTTGTTTTGGTTCAGGCCAAAGATGTCGGGAAGGAAGACGATGCCAGCGTTGGCATTGGCCTTGTCGGCCTGGGGCTTGGCGATGTAGGCGGCGAGCTTGCCCGAGTCGATCTTGATGTCCTCGCCCGTGGGCGTGCCCCTGGGCATCGTCAGTATGCGGTCTGGGCGCGAGCGACCTCTAGAGACACTTACTCGTGCTTGAAGCCGGTGGTGCAGCACTGTCCAGGGGGGTAGGAAGCCATTTTTGTGGTTATGGAGTGGTAGTGTTCTGTAGCACAGTAGGTGTCAGGCCGAGTGAAAAGCTGAGCAGGCAGGGAGGGGCATGGACGGAACGGCCGGTTCTCGACTAAATATTTCCGGTCCATGGGTGAGGGTCCAACAAGTGCCGCGGCACCTAATCGTGCCGAGTTGAGGGTCGTCACGTCATTGCGAAGGAGAGACTCTCGGGGACCGATTTCTGGCCATCCCCGCAATGTGGCGCCTCCAGCTTGGAAGAAAAAGGCTGATGCGAAGTCGCGATTGCATCCTATTCATGGCAAACCCAAGCGTTGAGTTACGTCGATTCCCATTGTGCACTATTCGTCTGGATATTGCTAAGAGCTTCCGACCAAGACTTTGTGCCAACTCCCACAAACTAGCTCTGACGATAAATATAAGCTTGTCTCTCTGGTGATGGCCCCCCCTTAGACAAGGTATTCGAGCCGGCCCAGATCTCGGCTTTTCGTGCCGTGGGTGTTGTGAAGGTGGAGGGCAAATGGCGAGAAAGGAGGGGTAGAAGGGAGCTGTTCCCTATGAGATCATTTTCCAGGCCCTATCTTATCGCGACAGCTAAATCATGCCGCCTTGCTGCACACGGTTAGCGCCCTGGCGGCATCAAGTCTTGGCCTTGACTGGCCACGGACCCTTCAGGGAATGTGGGGCAATATCCATTAGTTGTTTCGACGAACAACGACGACCCGCTGACCACTGCCTGTACTTGTGCTGCATTTCCAGACGCAAGGCTACCCTCTCCGCGAAGCAGCCTATTGCGAAATTGTGCTGCTTTTTCTTCGCACTCGGACCTCGAGTTCATTGGCTTTCCATTCGACTGCGATAGCCAGCCTCGCCGACGACACTTTGCCAAACGTTGCGTCCCCTCTCGAATGGCGACTGCACTCACCGTCGATGGCAAGTAGCGAAGGATCGGGGTTGAATGGCCACGGGACGCAGCGCCCAGCCACCAATGGTGTTGGTCATCATGATAACAAAGGCGAACCTGCCGTAGCAGGCTGGGAGGCTGTCGATACGGCTTCCCAGATCCCCACGCCGCCGCCGGAGCTTCTCCCTGTCGCTAGCGACGCGGCCAGTCTCGAACTTCCGACCACAGCCAACACCACATTGCCTCTCCCTTCACCGCCGGCCGTGCCTGCTTCTGCACCTCCCATCCCGACAGTCCCATCGCTACCCACTATACAAGGCGGCCACTCCGATGAGGACCACTCCTCCGACTCGACATCCTCCGGTTCGCTCGTGATTCTACGCCCCAACAAGTCGCATTCCGTGTCCGAACCTGCTTCGGCAGTCGAGAGAAAGACCGACGGGTTCGGCAGCAGGCCTCGGAATACGTCCGGCTCGAAGAAGCCGCCCGGCCACGAACACGTTAGACGGCTGTCCGCTGCCGGCATGCAGCAGCTGACCGAGCCCGAGTCCCTGCCCGTCGCCGTTGTGCCCGATGTTGCCCCGGAGCAGGACCGTACACCCCGCGTTTCCCTGGCGGAGCAGATCAAGGCTCTTCGCCAGTCTGCACATCAAACGCCCGAGGGCATCCGGTCAAGTCCCATGACTGCAGATGGCGGACGAACATCCCGCGCGTACGAGCAATGGCGAAGGCCGACCACTGGAAGAACTCTCTCCACGCCACCTGGAGGCCGAAGACATGACCAGGCACAAAGTTCGTCCCCGCGTCGCAACTCCCTCAACCCCCCCAACCGCCCTCCTCCTCTCAACTTGAACATACATGGTACGAGTGCCTTCTCGACACCCAAAACGGCGCCCCAAACCCACCTAAGGCCGCAAGCCGTCGAGGCGCCAATGCCCTCTCCGCTACCGCCCTCGATTCCTCTGCCTCCCATGTCGATACCAACCCACCTCCAGCTCGAGCTCTCCACCCAGCGCCCGAGCCCCCTGTACATCCACCATTCTCATACTAATGATATCCCATATGAATCCAACGCCGTCAAGATTGAACGTCTGAAAAACGTCCTCCTGATCCCGTTTTATCTGGAGAGGACACTCTATTTCGGCGCGCTTGCCTGTCTCGATGCCTGGCTCTACAATTTCACAATCTTGCCCATGCGTTTCTGTGTCGCAGTTGGCGTCCTGCTCCGATGGTGGGTCTATGTCGTCGCGAGGGAAGCTCGATGGATATCTAGCTATGTGTGGAGCGGACTCGGCCGACTCTGGTCTCGAGGGCGGCGCCCATCCGTTAACACGCAATGCGACGAGTGCGACGCGGCAACCGGGACGCTCAGTCGCAGCCAGAGCCAGAGCCGACTCAGGCGTTCTTTCAGCTCACATGACAACCTGACGGCGAGCTCTGAGGCCCACGTTCCCGAAAACATTCCCCGGATTCGCCTCAACTCTGACGCGAAGGCCAATGGAAACGGTCATACCCTCCACCGTACCAACAGCCATCAACATCACTCGTCCCACGGCGGTCTTCGGCATCGTAGGTCAAAGTCGATGCCGTCAAGTTTGACGTCTATGCACAAGGCCGATATTTTACAAGGAGCCATCATCATCTTCAGCTCAGCGTTCTTGATGAACCTGGACGCTAGCCGAATGTACCACGTCATTCGAGGTCAAGACGCCATCAAGCTCTACGTAATCTATAATGTGCTTGAGGTGGGTTACTTTGTCTCTGGCTTGACGATGTGTTGCTGACAACGTGCCAGGTTGGCGATCGCTTGCTGTCCGCCCTGGGCCAGGACATATTCGAGTGCCTGTTGAGCACCGAGGCCCTTTCGCGTAACAAGTCGGGCCGATCGAAGCTGCTCCTTCCCTTCGGCCTGTTTCTGCTTGCTCTTATCTACAACTGCATTCACTCCGTTGCCTTATACTATCAGGTCATCACGCTCAACGTTGCGGTGAACTCCTACTCCAACGCACTATTGACCTTGCTCTTGTCGAACCAGTTCGTCGAGGTCAAGAGTACCGTCTTTAAGCGCTTCGAGAAGGACAACCTGTTCCAGCTGACGTGTGCGGACATAACCGAAAGGTTCCAGCTCTGGCTCATGTTGTTCATCATCGGCATGCGTAACGTCGTCGAGGTCGGTGGTCTTTCGATTCCTGGAGCTGGGCTCAGCGGCGATCTCAAGGTCTCGAGCACGAAGCCGCAACACAGCCCGTTCATCTTGCCGCACAGCTTCACTGTGTTGCCATCCTGGCTATGGTCCGGGGAAGTTCTTTCGCCGTTTTTGATCGTCATTGGCAGTGAGATGCTTGTTGACACCATCAAGCATGCCTACATCAACAAGTTCAACAAGATCAGGCCTACGTTCTACAGTAGGATTCTTGATATTCTGTGCAAGGATTATTACACCAACGTAGGTTGGCTCTTATTGAGTGCGCTACCTCTTCGCTGACCATGACTAGGCCTTCGTCAGACCTAGCCTAACCAGACGCGTCGGGCTTGCCACACTCCCTTTGGCCTGCCTGTTTATTCGTGCCTCAGTTCAAACGTACCACATGTTTGTTTCGACTCGAGTCTCAGCGCCCATAATCAGGTCAACGCAGACGTCTCTGTCCGAAGAGTCGGCCACACCGTCATCCCCGGCCATGACGGCTGCGCTCGACAGGCTGGATTCGCTCCTTAGAGACGCACTCGGACGGGCAGTATATGGGCAGCAGGCGGACGGTTCGTCCAGCGGCAAAGTCTCCTGGTTTTCTTGGTCAACCGACGATGTCGTAGCTGCTGTTACCATGCTCGTGGTGTTCTTTATTGCGTTCCTCGTCCTCCTCGTCTTCAAGATTCTGCTGAGCATGCTGCTTCTCCGCTACTCGAGGGACCGCTACGCCAATATGAAGAAGAAGGAGCATCTCATTGCCACAGCACAAGCAGAACCGGAGTCTTACGATGCTAAGGGCAAGCGGCTGGGTGGTTATGGTCATGTCGAGATTCCGGAGGATAAGAAGCGGTGGATTCACGCCGATAAGAGCGAAGGGCTTGCTGGCAAAGGTAGGCCAGTGAAGACTGACAAGCCGCCCGAGGGAGAATATCACGGCGTGCAGCGGTATGAGATGGTCACGAAGCGCATTTGGTAGGCGTTAGGGCGTATCATCACCTTAGCTTGGTGTTTCAATTTCATTCTTGGGCCTGGAGTCTGCTCCTGCGATGGTATTCTATCATTCGTGCTTCTCACTCTGGTCTCCAAGCCACAGGACATGCCTCAGGACAGGGGCCAGTGACGCCAATTGCTGACAGGATGCTTCCTCCCCCGCCAGCGATGTTTCAACGTCGAGATCCATCATGGGTTATTTCGTCACGTAAAGGCATACCAGGGCGGCAACTACAATTGCAAGGCCGCCAACTGGTGCTCCCATGGAAACTATGGCCCCGTGGCGGAGGCCATTGGGTTTGTCCTATATGGGTTCTCGAGCGACGCACTGAGCGGCGTTTGGGTCAGGATCCGTGGTGTTGGCATGTCCCACCCTACCAGCTCGTTCCACTTTCGACTTCCATTCTTTTAGTAAGTCGACTGACCGTTCCATCTACAGTATTGTCAGTTTAGTCGGTCTCATCAGGCAGACGAGAGGTGAAACGTACGGGGTAGACGTGACGATAGACCGACGCATCCTCCGCCCTGCCGGATTTCGGGAATATGCATCGTTTGCATAGTGGGCATGAGAAGTCGCTTGGCAAAAGCTGCTCTGCTTCCATGTCGTTCCTGGCTTGCCTCTCTAGAAGGCTTTGTAGCCAGCCTTCCATGCACTGAGCGAAGCCAAGTTAGTATGTGATATGCAAGGTAGCTGGGGAAACTGGGCGTCCCTCACCCAGCGACAGAAGGCATGCCCGCAAATCAACACCACAGGATAGGTGATCAGTTCGTGGCAGATAACACAACTGTATTCTTCTTGGAGACGATCCAAGATGGATTTGGCGAGCTCAAGGTCACGCCTCAGACTTTCAACTTGAGTGAATAGCCCGGGTGGGTTGCCGCTTTCAGACATGCTGGCTCCGGAGACGAGTCCGTGTATCTGGGGATCGGAGAGTAGCAGCTGAGACGTGTGAGAGAAATTCTCCCTGCTGTTCCGGATTACATCTCTATTCCATGACTCTATGTCGCCTTATGTAGTCAAAAGAAAGCCTCTTAACCGAAGCTTACGGAGATAGAGTCCAACTTAGCCTTTTTGTCGAGGTTACAAGCGAAACCAAACTTTGGCCAACTGCTTGGGTGTTCCAATCCTATCATGACCCATCAGGGTACAAGACAGAGCCTGCAACTTACCTTACGTAGAGCCTCCTGCTCGATACCTGCAAAATACTTCGTGGGTCTCGTGGGTAACCCAGGCACCTCATGCCATGGATGGAACCATCACATTGCAACCTTTCAGTCATTCAGCTCAAGGTGTTCATTCGTGATCATAAAAATAAAGACCCTAGCCTCATAGGAGGCCCTTCAAAACATCGCACACAGCATCTCCCACCTGGCTACACGATGACTTTCCGCCCAGGTCCCCTGTCCTAACCTCGAGACCTCCCGCATCCTTCGCGTCCAGAACCTTGACCACAGCCTTTTCGATGGCCGACGCCTCAGCCTCAAGCAGGAACGAGTACCGCAACATCATGGCCAGACTCAGGATTTGCGCCACAGGGTTTGCCAGCCCCTTGCCCGAGATGTCGGGCGCGCTGCCGTGCACGGGCTCGTAGATACCGTTGCACCGCCCCTCGCCCGGCACGCCAGCGATGCTGGCGCTCGGCAGCACGCCCAGCGTGCCGGTGATGCCGCCGGAGATGTCCGACAGGACGTCGCCAAACGTGTTGTCCGTGTGAATGACGCCGTTGAAGCGACGCGGGTCGCGCACCATCAGCATGGCCATGCTGTCCGCGAGCTGGTGCTGCAGGTTGATGTCGGGGAACTCACGCGCGAACGCCTCGGATGTGACGCGTCGCCACAGTCGGCCGCTGGCGAGAACGTTGGCCTTGTCCGCGCTCCACACGGTGGCGGGGCCGGAGCCCGTGTCGCTGCCGAGGATACGCGCGACGGCGGCGCTGACGCGGGCGAGGCGCTCGACCTCGGGCCGGGAATAGATCCAGAGGTCGGAGGCGACATCCGTCTCCTCGCGCTTTTCGCCGAAGTAGGCGCCACCGCAGTTCTCGCGGACAACGATGAACTTGGTGCCGGTGACGAGCTCGGGTTTGATAGGAGAGTTGCCGACGAGGGAGGGGACTAGGATCTCGCAGGGGCGGAGGTTGGCGAAGGCATCGAGGTGCTGGCGGAGCTGGAGGAGGCCGGACTCGGGAGTCGGTGTCGCGGTGGCCCACTCGGGGCCGCCGATGCTGCCGAATAGTACGGCGTCGGAAGCTTTGGCGGCGTCGAGGACGGACTGGGTAATGGGGACACCGTGCTTGTCAATGCTGGCCCCGCCGACAATGTCTGTGGTGCGCTCGAAGCGGATGTTGGGACGGTAGTCTTGGACAACGTCTAGCACCTTGAGGGCCTCGGCCATGATCTCGGGGCCGACATGGTCGCCCGGGAGGACGAGGATGCGGAATGTCTTTTGGTCGGACATGTTGAGCGTGGCAAGTTCTTGTTGGGGGGTGAACACTGACGATGTAGGAAATGCCTACGAATGGGAGCCTAATATCAGTATGGAGGCAGTTTGAGCGAAGAGTTGGGAGTATTGTAACTTTAGTTTCCAGACGTGCCTCGCGGGGAAGCTCTCGGAACGGCAATGATACGGGCTGGGTCGCGATCCGACTTCGGCGCAAATCTCGGGCAAGCCAGGAACAATCGAAACAACGACTATGGATAGAGCTGATGCCGATGCTGAAAAATGTCAGCACACCCTCAAAAGCCAAGGACTGGAAGGTTGGGAGTGAGATGATCCGATCTCGGTATCGACCGGTGGTCTGACAGCATCCAAGAAGCAGCTTACAATCGACGGCCCCTCGGAACCCCTCACCAAAGCTCAAGATTGATCCATTCATTTGGGGTTGTGGCACGTCCCGTCACCGTCGGGGTGTACCACCAGGAGGGTCTGGCAGGGATGTCCCTATCAAATAAGCCGGCATCGCTGTTCCGTCACCGGTTTTGCGGGGCTGTCAAGAGGTTTGAGGGGAACTTCTGGGGTAACTTGGCCAGCTTTCCTAGTTGGGTAGGTAACCTATTAGGGAGAAACGGGTCCGTGGATGGGGAGGGAGGGGTAGCTTCTTGAAGGCCGACGAATTCCAAAACCACGAACACGTCCTCGGTGGAATCCTTCTCGCGAGCTGACCTACAAGCAATAAGCATTCAGCTGAATCACTCCGACTTATCCAGACATCTTGCTCCCACTGCCAACTTGGTCATTCCCAGATTCTCAATCCATACCTCAACATGACGGGTCGCCTGCAGGGAAAGACTGCCATCGTGACGGGTGCCGCCTCCGGGTTCGGCAAGGGCATCGCCACCAAGTTCGTCGCTGAGGGTGCCAATGTCATCATCGCCGACCTCTCGGAGGAGCAGGGGCAAGCCGTGGCCGCTGAGCTGGGCGCAGTCTTCACTCGAGCCGACGTGACGAAGCCCGCCGACTGGGAGCAGCTCCTGAAGGTGGCGCTCGATAGGTTCGGGCAGCTCGACCTCGTCATCAACAATGCCGGTGCGACGTACGCCAACAAGCCGACGGAGGAGGTGACGGAGAAGGACTTCGACCTCGTCATGAACGTCAACGTCAAGGGCGTGTACCACTCGGCCAACGTGCTGCTGCCGTACTTCCTCGAGAACAAGAGGCCCGGGTGCTTCATCCAGGTCGCGTCGACCGCTGGAACGCGCCCGAGGCCACGCCTGACTTGGTACAACGCCTCCAAGGCCGCCGTCATCAACGCGACCAAGACAATGGCCGTCGAGTACGGCCCTAACCAGATCCGTTTCAATGCCGTGTCGCCCGTCGTCGGCAGCACGGGCATGACACATCTGTTCATTGGCAAGCCTGATACGGAAGAGAACCGCAAGGGGTTCGTGTCCACGATTCCACTGGGAAGGCCATCGACGCCAGAGGACATTGCCAATTCGTGTTGCTACCTGGCCAGCGACGAGGCGGCGTTCATCACGGGCGTCAACATTGAGGTACGTTTGCCCATCTCCGAACTGGGGCGTTTTGCTGTAACCGTGCTAACATGTACTTCCAGGTCGATGGAGGGCGTTGCGTGTAAGATCAACTCGAAGATTGTCGGAGGACTGAGACGAAGACTCATGAAGGGAATCGATATGATGAGCTTGCCTTCTCAGGGATAAGGCGGGGCTATGGGAGGAAATGGCACTTGGGAGCGATGGAGGAACACGGAACGTAGTTCAGGGACAGGCCGAAATACAGTGGACACACCACGAACCGTCCAGGCATCCCTAGCGCTTCCCCGCCTGATGCACCCCGCACTACGTCCCTGTGCTCAGAGCCTCCAGCCTACTCGGCCCCTGGCGCTGGGACTTGGACGCAGCCTAGAACCAATTGCGTGACCTCAACTACCTCATGACCTATACCCACGCGCTTTCTTCTTCCATCCCGACCTCAGCCGCGATGGCTTCATCTTCTCCAGCATACTACGAGGCGTCGCCCACTGTCATGCCTGACCCTAGTACGGAAGAAGCGGAACGTGCTTCGGTGAGTCGTCCATTGTCCCGCGCGCGAAACACCTCCGCTGGCCTAACCTCAACACAGAAGCCGTTGGCCTGCGCCCACTGCAGCAGGAGGTTCTCGCGGCCTAGCCATTTGAACCGTCATCGCCTCACCCATCTACCATCGTCACGAAAGGCATTGATCCAATGCCCACAATGTGAAAGGACTTTCTCTCGTAACGACGTCCTCCTCCGCCACTTACGGGGCGCACACCACACCGACCCCGCCGTCAAACGCTCCATCCAAAGGTCGTGCTACCGCTGCGTCACGAAGAAGCTGAAGTGCGATCGTCGTCAGCCGTGCCAGTCCTGCACAGGCGCACACGCGTTTTGCGAATTCCCTGCTGCTTCCAAGGACCAGTCACCTAGTGCAGAGTCCATCATGCCGGATGCACTCGACGATACCGAGGCGTCCTTGGCTACAGCCGATGCCGAATTCCAGGGCTTTGGTACCTGTTTCGAGCCCAGAATCACCCGGCCCACTCATAATCCCGTCGACCTGGCTCTGCAGACCCCCGAGTCCACGTCCGGCGAGGGTTTCTTGCCTGCCAACTACCTCGGTGCTCAAGTCGACAGTTCCCGACCCGGCGTCAGCTTTGCCGGTAACATGACACAAGCCCCGACCGACGCGACGGAGGATGGACACGCGTTTGGTGGTCTCTTCGAAGTGGACGGCTACTTGGATGGAGATGATACCGGCGTCTCGCCCTCTCACTTCGCCATAACACAGCCTGATTTCCGCATGATCGGGCTCAACTGGCTGGACTTTGACATGCCTGATCCATTATCCAATCCGCAAGACCTTCCAAATGTTGATGTCGGCAACACCGATAGTTGGGTGCCTCGCCATCATTATCAAAGCCAGGGCGGCCCTGTTGGGAGTTTCATACCACAACAAGCAGACCGGCCCCCAGTCATCGTCCAGGGGCAAGCCAGGACGGCCCAGGCCAGCCCAACGCTACGGCCGTTGGAACCACAGCAAGCGCTCCAGCCATGGCCTTTTGACCAGACACAAGATTCTGCGCCACACAGGTATCTACTACCTCCGCTACGAGACGTCCTTCAGAGTACTTGCCGTGGTGGATATGCTGGCAGGAATATACCGCTAGACAGCCTCATTCAGCTTCTATCCGACAACAATCTCCCGCCTCCAGCACAAATTCAGGATGCCAACACGTCTCGAGCACTCAGTGACCTGCAACGACTTCTCAACCTCTACTTTACGAGGTTTCACGACATTCAACCCATCCTACACAGGCCAACCTGGAACATGGCTGGATGTCCCTCTGTTCTTTTGACCGCAATGGCCTGTGTCGGAGCTCTACTTTCGGACGAAGAGCGGGACGCTGAGCTCTCCTGGTCTTTGAGTGATATTTGCATGCCGATGATTACTTGGTTGGTACGTCAGTCCATTATCAGGATCTGTTTCGTGCTTTACGCTAACGCACTCGCAGGGGGCTTCCGACGGAACCTATTATCGTGATATCTCTTACTTGAATGCCCTCTGCCTGCATCAAATCTACTCTCTCGGTTCCGGCAACCGTCAGCTGTACCAAAATGCAGACCGCTCTCGCGGAACGCTCATAGGAAGCCTGCGTGGCATGGGACTCCTCAGCTCCCGATGGAGTGTAGGCGAGGATGATAGCCACGAACCTACGCCCGGAACCGATCCAACACATGCTAACCAGGAATGGACTGCTTGGGTCAGTCGAGAGCAGGAGCGAAGATCGGCGTGGGCATCATTCGAATACGACTGCAGCCTCTGCACGCTCACAAGCCGTCGGGGCGCGGTAGATTTGAGTGAGCTCCCGAGAACACTCCCCTGTGCAGAATCTCTATGGAATGCACCTTCGGCGCAAGCATGGCTGGCTCTGCGATCTCGGCTTGGGCCCGGTAGCTTGAGTCCGGTTCTATCTACGGTCCTCAAAACAGCGCTGGCCGGTCAAGAAGTTCCTGCCAACCTTGGCACCTGGGCCAAGCGACTTTGTGGCCAGGTCATCGGGCGTTTGCTCTGGGATCTGAAGCAGCTCGAAATCGTGGCAATGCCCTCACATTTTGGGCTGACATCCTTGCTCAGTGCGCACCAGGAATCAAAGAAGTCGTTACTAGGGGCCTTGAGAAAGCTACTGGAGTCGATGGACACTCCTTCAACCACCCCTGAGCTCATCAGTTACAAGTATGTCCGCCATTTGCCCGCCCACCACGCAATTATGCTAACATTGTCTAAGCATTACTGGCCTTCTCTGTCATTACTCCCACCTCTACGCAGCTAACGATGTCATGGATGTCATTGTCTACATTGTTCGCAGCCTGACATCGCAGAGCTCAAGACAACACAAGGGGATCGAGGTTGCGCGTAAGCGGCTGAGGTCTGCGTTTGCCAAGGATGCGATATCCAGCCGTAAACTTGCCTGCCATGCGGCCCAGATCGTTGCCGTGGCCAACGAATACCTTGTTTCCGCCCCGTGTGAAATCATGCGTGCTTTCATGGGCTACATCTTTATTCTCGCATACTCTGCCTATGGCCCTCGAGCTCAGTTGCCTGCCGGGGATAAGGCACCAGTTCGCCTCGACTTGCCGAACCACCAACCTGCCCAAAAGCGTGCCTCATTGGACTGGACACAAAACGGTGGCCCAGCTAGCCTGGGCTCTGTAGGCAACATTCTTGCCGATGGGTGTGTTCCGGCTATCAGTCGGGACGCTCAGCTCATGATGCAGCGGCTCAAGTGCTGGGGATTGGCAGAGAAGTTTACCAAGATCCTGCACATATTTGAAGTCAATGGCTTTTGAGTCTTGCTTCTGAGATTCCTAAATTATAATGCAACATGATCGCCCGCAATTGCACAATCTGCAACCGCAACGCAGTATCAAAAGATGGCGATGCAGTTAGGAGGGCTACTCACACCTCCGGGCATATTCAACGGAGCAGCGGTCACGAAGAATTCCCATCGCTGCTCTTCTTCGCAAATATGGCTCAGCTCCTCTAGATCGAAGAGCTCTCCGACCGGCATTCCCCAGCCAGCAAGGAGATACTCATGCAGGAACAGGCCGGGAACGAACTCTCCTCCCTCGCCTCGTGCATGCCTTTTTTTAGGCGGGTAGACTTCAAAAGAGATGGCGTCACCTGCCACGGCCGCAAAACCCTCATTCCAGATCCATCTCAACATCTCCTCGGTGCCCTCGATGCCAGCATGCTGGGGATTCGAGCTTTGGGCATAAGCAAGCTTGTCTGCTGCGCTCATCTCGGTGTCCCATTCTTTGGTCACCCCGATCCGGACGAACAGCATGTCGCCGCGACGGAATGTTACGCCTTGCTCTCTCGCAACGTCTTTCAGGATGTGCAAGGGGATCGCATGGTCGGAGAAGGTGCCGTAAGTGATCGAATGACGTTCGGCGTAGCGCACGTAGTCCAGCAGAACACCCCTTCCGCACATGCCTTCTCGGGCCCAGTGCTGCAAGCCGATACGAGTGCTCTTGCGGTCTTCGATCTCACCCGATGTCACCCCGCCGTAGAACAGGCGTCTTTTGGGATCATCGGACGTTGGAAACGGCGCGGAGAAGTGGCGGAGACCATCCCACTGGGAGGACTGTTGGGGGTTGAAGATGTACACGTCGTCGTACGCCGTGCCGCCAAGCAGAGAGATGATGTGATGCTGCGTCGGCGCCCGGTTGAAGTTGGCAATGTCGAGCTTGGTCAGGTCCCAATTGAGGGCGACACGGCGGCCGGTTTTGATGCAGGTAGCAGCCTTCGCCACGACGTCTGGCGTGAGCAGGACCAGGCGGCCGAGCCCTTCCTCTCGCGAGCCAGGAGCGCCGGTCCAAACTCTTCGTGGGTCAGGCAGGGAGTCGTAATCCTTTTCATGGAGAAGCGTGTCGGTCTTGAGGGAGCCCATGGTTGATTGTTGTGCGCTGCGCACGACGTAGAGTGTCAAGAGCTGGCAAATCTACGAGACTTTTGCGAAGAACAGGGGAGAACTGACGCCTCGGACCGGATACCACGAGATGACGAATCTTCATCACGGCGCCTTTCCACTTCCGATAGCTTCATGGCTCGCCCTGTCCCTTGCCATGGCCCCTCACAATGAAGCTCGGTTGAGGCTTGGGATGGTGTCTGTGATGTGGTGGCACGCTCCGGGCGCTTCATCACATGGCGATTCTTTCGATTGTTTAGGCGTAGTCAAGCGGCCCATCCACGTCTAGCCTTGACCGCATCAGGCAAAGAAGCGGCTTGAGCGGACTGCACCCGACGTAATGTCTCCTGCAGCATCACTGAAGTGAGGTGAACGACAACTGGAAACCCATTCGAACGGGTACCGAGACCACACAGGGCCGGACACGACGGCGGGGCAGCTCATCAATAGTCTCCTCAACGAACCACAGTTCACGGCTATTTGCCAGCCACACAGCCCTTGAGTGAGACCATGGTACGATGGCACATCCGAATCTGGGCAAGACGTCCAAGCGATCCGGGGCCCCAGACATCGGCAGTCAAGGCGCGTGGGGACCCCGCAAACATCTTGAGGGGATGACTGATATGATGGATCGCATACATCTACCCAGGAGCACCTCTGTTCCACCTCACAGTTCAAGTCACAGGGACAGGAACATCCAAATTTCCGAGAATTAAGTCCAAACATTACCATGTCACGTCCAAAGTCTAAGCGAACCACCACATACAACAAGCTTGTGACCGTGGCTGTCGCCTTTGGCTCCCTTGTATGAACAGCCCGCTCGCGGGACTCCCTCTGTAGGATGAAGCAGCTAAACTGACTTGATGATTAGACATATGGCTACTGCTCCTCAGTAATAGGAAGCACCATCGGTCAGCCTGGCTGGTATGGGTTCTTTGACCTGCCGATGCAAGGCGAGCCCGGCTATGCCACCAGAACCACCGACGCCATCGCAACAGCGAACGGCATCTACAGCGCTGGTGGAGCTATCGGCACTCTTTTCATCATGTGGGCTGCCACGGCCCTCGGTCGGAAGAGATGCATTCAGATTGGCGGAGCGTTTGCGCTCCTCGGCGGCGCTCTGCAAGGTGGTGCGGCGAATCTCGGGTAAGCCCCTATTCTGCGGCGACAAACGTGCACTCACCTGACGCTGCCAGCATGTTCCAAGCCGGCCGAATTCTCGCGGGTATCGGCATCGGCATCCTCGTCACCGTGTGCCCGATGTACATGGGCGAGCTGTCACCGCCCGAGAAACGTGGTTGGCTCGTGGGCCACCATCCCATCTTTCTTGTCTTTGGTTACATGCTCTCGGGCTGGCTCGGGTACGCTTGTTACTTTGCTACCGCTCGAAGCCCTGAATTTGCGTGGCGGTTTCCGCTCTGTATGCAGTGCTTCGCGCCCCTCATCTTGCTGACCGCCTCTTTCTGGATCCCCGAGTCACCGCGCTGGTTGCTGCAAAAGGGGAAGATCGAAGATGCCTGGAACGTCGTGCAAAACCTACGCAAATCGGAGGATGACCCCCATGACATCGTTGCTCGGGAAGAGATCTACCAAGTCCGCGAGCAGATCGTACTGGATGCAGCGAAGCTCAAGGCCATCGGCTGCACCCCGTGGACGGCTGTGATCAAGAAGAAGAGCTACCGCAAGCGGATGGCCATTGGATTCCTCACGCAGTGGGGTGCGGAGTTCGCAGGGCCGCTGATCATTGTGAGCCTGACTTGGAAGCTATTTTGGAGTGGACTGGACTAACGCGCGGTGCAGAACAACTACTCGGTCATACTGTACACCAACCTCGGCCAGACAGGATCCATGCCGTTACTACTCTCGGCGCTTTGGCTCACCACCGCCGGCGTCATCTACAACCCCCTCGGCGCGTGGCTTCATGACAAGGTCAACTCTCGCCGATGGATGTTCATCGTCGGCCTTTTTGGCTGCCTCATTACGACGAGCGGCTTCGCGGCCTGTATCGCCCAGTTTAGCGGCACATCGAATCAGGCTGGCAACGCAGCAGGCGTCTTCTTTGTATTCCTCTACCTTGCTTTCCAAGGGTAAGCTTCAGTTCTCCTCGGCGCCGACGCGCCCGCGAGACCTAGCAAAGGCTAACACGCGCAACCTCGTCTCAGCACGCTCTGTGATACGACCATGTACATCTACGTCGCCGAGATCTTCCCCACGGAGATCCGCCCTATCGGCATGGGCTTTTCGCTTTTCGGCCAGTTCACTAGCACCATCATCCTGCTGCAGACGGCGCCAATCGGTATTGTCAACGTGGGGTGGAAGTACTACCTCGTCATCATCGTTTGGTGTATATTTTTCATCCCGATCGTGTATCTGTTTTTTCCAGAGACGGCAAAACTCTCGCTCGAAGAGATCTCGTCTCGTTTCGGCGATGATGTCGCCGTCAGGATCACTGATGTATCAGATGACCAGCGAAAGGAGCTAGACGAGTTCCTCAAGACGACGGACGTCGTACACATGGAGGCCCACGCAAATGAGTCAAAGGGGCGTGCTGGCCTCTGAACACTCCAGATGTTGAACCAGATCAGATAGCTGACTCCGCAGGGGAGCAGGCAATGGGCTTATGTAACCCCACGGAGCTTACAAGAGTGGCTTTCCTGCTCGCAGGAAAGCCCAACAGCTAGAAAAGAAAATACATCACATCTATCGCAACACCGAACCAATGGTCCAGAGCTCCCGGCACAGCCAAAGCTAAGGATTGGGTTCACGCGAGCAGTGAAGCCCATTCAACACTAGATTTACGTTCAAAGCTCACCCAAGCCTCACTACAGCCCGCTGCTTTGGGGGTGATATATCCGATACGGTAGGTAAGATCTAGGTGAGTGATATGTTAGCTCGGGTAAGGTGGGTGATGTGGCGCCTGAGGTGGCGCCTGAGGTTATCCCGCTGCGCAAGGAGTAGTTATAAGCTATCACTTGTACCATTGAAGTAATAACATAGTCCTATACATTCTATACTTCCCTTCTCCCCTAGCGATTAAGTCTCTATGTCTTTAGGATTATGCTTTTGATATCCTATTAGTTATTATAGTCTTCTAAGTGCTCTATATTCTAAAAGATACCTATACTACTTTTTATTCTGATAGGCTTAGCAAAGAACTAAGATAGACATATCTTAGCTTACCTGCACTAGCGACATTTGGATCTCCCCAGCTGATCTGCCCTGACTTACAGGCTAAAGCACTTTCCACTAACCGCTTGCCAGCCTCCGCCATGTTGTTTGACGCAGAAACTATGAAGCGCCTCGAGCATGTCGTTGGTGACATCGTCGTTATTTGCCTCCCCGCCAATAGGTACACGCTTTTCAAGGTGGGAAAAAAAGACTACGTCTCGACACGCCACTGCCCGTCCCCGTTTGAGACCCGTCGCCTGTCTTAGGTCAAGTTCAAAAGCATCAGGGGTCCCTTGGTGACATCAGTGTCTAGAGCGAAAGCCGTAGACCAGTGGATCGAGAGGGTGCCGAGGAGGACCATGCCATAGGGCGCCATGTTGTCGAACTAGATAGGTACACAAAGCAACGAAGGGAAGAAAATGTAGCTGGGGAAAACAAGTTCGAAGTATAGGAGGACGAGAACGAGCCAGTCTTGCTTGTGTTCTTGTCTTGAAAGCCGGCGAGAGTCGAGACTGTGATGGTGATGATAGTTCTGAGAACTAGACGGTGCATTCATTAATAAATATGTTCTTCTTTTAAGAATTTTCAAACAATTATTCCCAACAGATCTCTACCATCAATTTCAAAACCATGTTATATTCCTTCCAATGCCGAGCAGGCGTAAGCAAGAGGTCAATTTGGGTACTATTGGCAACAATTCGACTTAGAGTTCAATCCAGTCGGTGACGCTAGCACGATGTTGACGCGGAATCACGGAAGAAGACGCGGCGAAACCCTAGACCATGTTGTCGCGATCCATCGACCACGCATCAAGGTCGACCATTCACCAAGGTCTCGGCAACCACTCCCGTTACCTCGTTATGGTACGTAGGCTAAAAGTAGAATACGAGCTAAACACCCAGCTGTACGAAAACCAAGTGGCCTGTTCGCATATCAACGGCTATCAGGGCATTTCGTATAACCTCTTTTGAGTTGGTCTAGATCATTAAACATACGTTCGTGATCCTCCAGGGTTTCACCGACGCGGCATTTGAGGGTCAAGTGTTTTCCTGGCTCGCCGTCCTCTCCTAGACTCCCTCGCCGACGAGCATCAGATAGAGATCCCATCTGGCCTTTTCGTGTTTGCCTTGGCTCGTGCCAAAGCCCCAGCCCGCATTGGTCGCCCGCGTTCTTTTCATTTCTCTGGTTTCAACAACCACTGTCATCAGCCATCAGCATCGTGACCTGCCTGATGCAGCTACTCGGCACGCCCGAAATTTGATCTTTGCAATGATTCCACCTGATCCAACCTGCACCTGCATTGTAACGAGATGGTCCATCTTCTCATCGAGCCCAAACCTTCGTAGACAGGAGGATGAAACGAGCTCACTGATCGCAAGATAGGGAGGTTGGGATCGGAACGGACCTGAGGCAGCACTCTTGAAGGAGGAGTCAGGGGCTTGACGTGTACTCTGTGCGCGTCAACGTGCTTCGTCAGTGGGTTAGGCAGCATAAGTAACGACGCAGAGGATGCGCTCCCAGAAAATGCAGGACCAGGCGGGAAAGAAAGAGGTTTACGTGCCAGAATGTTTGTAGAGCTTTGAGCTTTGTATGCGGGTTGGACTGCCCCATGTCAGGAGGATCTTGGTCA
The DNA here is from genome assembly GCA_002851715.1 of Verticillium klebahnii. Taxonomy (NCBI): domain Eukaryota; kingdom Fungi; phylum Ascomycota; class Sordariomycetes; order Glomerellales; family Plectosphaerellaceae; genus Verticillium; species Verticillium klebahnii. The sequence continues at coordinate 122,421 of NMXL01000001.1, read as the reverse complement.
AGGGTAGGGAAGAGAAGGTTGAGACACATGATTTGGAGGACCCAGCTCACCGTAATGATCGAGATGTCGTCCGACGGCAACTTGAAGTAGATTTTAAAGCCAGCCCCCTGAGTCCCATGTATCTGCTCCAACAAAGAGGAAGATGTTGTCCGACACAACCCTCAACACCACTGGATGCAGCATGAGTCCTAGACTTGAACGAACTCAGATTGCATTGCAGCATCCGCTTGAAGTCCGGCGTAGAGCCTAGTCCAATTGCTGGACGTGCTGCATGATCTCATCACCGTTCGTTTCAATCGAGGATCAGACTTGCCCGCCCCCCCAAAAACCCTGGAAAGTGCCTCCCCGTTAGATCCAAGCGGTTTGAAGGTACGACAGAGACCACCTACCCACGATATCTTCTCTCGATTCTCCCCTTTTTAAATCATTTTCCAAAGAGCTTTTCCCAATGCCGATGATGATCAACACCAACATCGAAGGATTCCTGATCCACCGTGATGAGATGTTGATTCTGAGGCCACGGGATATATATATCCCATTTTTGCCACTTGTTCCATCCAGGTACGTCAAAACACAATGAAAGCTTACGAGATTAGGGTTGAAATGTGCGCCGTGGCTTGAAGTATTTCCGCTCATCTTTTGAAGCCCTCAAAACGTGTCCCTGGATGGCTGTGGTGGAATCATTGCCGGCGTCCAGGACAAGAGTCGAACCGCGTCGGCTGCAAACGACGATCCAAGGGAAAAGACGATTGAGCCATCAAATTGTGATTTCCCTGGGTACATTGGCAGCGTTCTTTGGGGGGCTCTGCATCGTGGCTTCCCAGTCGTGCTCGGGGTGTGGTTTTGAGGGTGGTTGGGAAAGGGGACTCGTGAAGGCTGCATGGTCTTGGGCTAAGCCTGCAGGACGTCCGAACGCAGCTGCCTGCGGATCCACATGGCCAACTTCTTGGGACCAGCGGCACAGATTCAAAAGAGGTAAGAGGCTCCTGATCCTGATGAGGTCATGAGTCGAGAAAGGTTAGCCCAGTAAGGTGCTTTGGGCTAGTAGAGTTGTAGCCGCAGCGGCTTGAAGGTTTCGTCAGTCCGATGACCTGTATTCGGCCGTCAGTGACATCGCAGTCGAAAGCTCTCAAGAAGCGAAGTGTCAAGGACGGATTGTGCAACGAGTGAGGGACTTGTTCCGCTGGGGATCTATCGCAGGTAGGTGTATAGGTGGACGTAGCATAATCGATAATCCCTTCTATAACTCTGGTTTCCTTATATCTCTCTTACCCAAGTGCTCGAGCCCCTTGGGGTGCTGTTGCAGACTCACTGGGGTCTGTGTGTTCCCTTGTCGTGTTACATTCCTCCGGTTTCGTCTCCTGACACCAAGACTTCACGAAGTCAAAGTGAGTGAGATAGAACCGTCGATTTTTCAATGGCTCTCTTTGAGCACAAACATTGCAGAGTACCGTTGACATGCTGGCAGTCGACCTCGATGCCTGAAGACACCCTGGACAGTCTAAAAAGCATCAGAACTGGGGCTGGTGCCAAGTTTCTGATGAGGTGCTGAACTTCATCTCTTGCGTTGTCTATACTCTTACCCTCGGTGTCGTCAGTCTCAGACACACGAATCCGTGGACAAACTACCCTGCCCCCTGGTCCCCAAGGCGACTTCTGACTCGAGTGTATTGCTCTTTTCTATGAGATCGAGCCGGTTTTCTTGGCTGAGAATGCTGACGTTACGAAGATCTCGGCGAAGCCTCCGATCTCGGCTTGAACCTGCTCGACTAAGGATAGCGAGCGAACATGACACCCATAGAAATGGTTCTAGCAAAACAAACGTGAATTTTCTCAACTCAGTGACTGCATTTCCAACGTTCTCTCTCGTCTCACTCTATGTCTCTTTAATGACTTGATAGTTCCTATGGCCCGCACTAGACGAGCACCTTAGCTAGATACCCTCGCCAACGTACGGCGAGCAAGTTGCGCCATATCAGTACTTCCTCGTTGGCCCCTTGGCTATGAGAACGCCGAGAGTGGCCTCGACAACTGTAATTAATAATCCGTCGAAATTATACCGAACAACATGATACTTCTAAGACATGTTGCCAACGGCAGCGTGGTTTATGCAGATGACGATGAAGGCCGAGTGAAGGTACTGAACTGGAGAATCATCCCATAACAGCAAAGCCGACGCTTTATACGGAGGGCTCAGGTGCCCTAATCATGCAGTTCATTTGCGAGCAGACATCTGATGTGATCGACTTCAGGCATTTGTCACTGGAAACTTCACCAGATGCTATCGTAGTTGTGTCAGCGCATATTTTCAGAAATGACAACCTCTCCGCCGCGTCGGTCTTGACTACGACCTACTCAATCAGGTTCTAGGATGAACCATCGTCCCCCATTCATTTCCCTCGCGTTGATATTGCACCTGTCGGTGCCGCCTACCATCGGATAGCAGGTGGAGGGGCCAGACACTCGCGCCGGAGCGTGCCGCATGCTTTCAAGTTACCCCTCTCGAGGAGGGAGGGGTGGGGTGGTGGGCTTGGTGGAGCTACCCCGAGCTGCAGCCAGGCTTTTGGGCGACACTAAGCTCACGACCAGCTCGGGTCGAAGTCGGAGGACACTCGTGACAGAGCATGCGTAATGACGAACAGAACCCCTTGACAGTCCGGTCATCGCAAGACTTTTGATGGCTGTGTGACAAATCTTTCTGCGGTCGAGCATCACCTGAAGAAGAGTCGAAAGTCGCTTCCATACCCTCCCTCGAACTGATCTTCTTCTTCCTCAGTCTCCAAAGATTCTACCTCGCAACCCCCCCCCCCCCCCCCCCCCCAAAACCCCCGATTGATCATCCACCATGACGACCTCGTCCAACGCAAAAGCTTATGGCGAGCTCCCATTCACTCTCGCCGACAAGGAACTTCTCCGTTTCGACTCGTACGTCAATGGCGAGTTCGTTTCCGCCAAAAACGGGAAGACCTTCGACGTCCTTGACCCCGGCTCCGGCAACCCGTGGGCCGCTTGCCCCGACTGCACCCGTGACGATGTCGAACCCGCGATCCAGTCCGCCTACGCAGCCTTCCAGACATACTCCAAGATCACGCCGCGGAAGCGGGCCCAGCTGCTTCTAGCCTGGCACCAGCTCATCGTCGCAGCGCGCGAGGACCTGGCGCGCATCCTCGTCCACGAGACGGGCAAACCCATGACCGAGGCCCTCGGCGAGATCGACTACGCGACGACCTTCACATGGTGGTTCGTCGGCGAGGCCGACCGCGCCCACGGCTCGGCCCTGACGTCGGCCATCCCCGGCCGCCGCGCCGTCGTCGTCAAGCAGCCCATTGGCGTCGCCGCGGCACTGGTTCCCTGGAACTTCCCCATCGCCCTGGCCCTGCGCAAGGCGAGCGCCGCGCTGGCCGCCGGGTGCACCATGGTCGTCAAGACGTCGCCCGAAACGCCCCTCTCGGCCGTGAGCCTGGCGTACCTGGCCACCAAGGCCGGGTTCCCGCCGGGCGCGCTGAACGTCCTGACGACGAGCTTGGAGAACACGCCGGCCGTGGCGGAGGAGCTGTGCCTGCATCCGCTGGTCAAGAAGGTGAGCTTCACGGGCAGCACGCACATTGGCAAGCTGATTGCCGGGCTCTGCGCGCGGAACCTGAAGAAGACCACGCTGGAGCTGGGAGGAAACTGCCCGTTTGTGGTGTTCGATGATGCAGACGTCGAGCAGGCGCTGGGCCAGTTGATGGCGTTGAAGTGGAGGCATGCTGGGCAGGCCTGTGTCACGTCGAACCGCGTCTACGTGCAGAGCGGGATCTACGACGCGTTTGTGGAGAGACTCGTCGCGCAGACCAAAGCGCTGAAGGTCGGCCACGGGATGGAGGAGGGTGTCACCATGGGCGCGCTCACGACGCCCCGGGGACTCGACAAGGCCGAGGAGCTGTACCGGGACGCTGTTGCGAAGGGGGCAAAGACCGTGATGGGGACGGGAAAGAGGGTGGATGGGAAGGGCTACTTCATGGCGCCGACAGTGCTGACCGGCATGACGGATGATATGCTGATGAGCCACGAGGAGATTTTCGCGCCAGTGCTGGGCGTTTATCGATTCGAGAGCGAGGAGGAAGTGGTCAAGAGGGCGAACGATACGCCCCTCGGCCTGGCCAGCTATGTATTCACCAAGAATATCGACAGGCTGTGGAGGATGTTCGAGAACCTCGAAGCGGGCATGATTGGATTGGTGAGTTGATCCTACGACCGGCCTTCTGGCACTGGTTTACTGACATGTGGTCACAGAACACGGGCAACAGCTCTGCTGCCGAGGCGCCGTTCGGGGGCATCAAAGACAGTGGTTATGGAAAGGAAAGCGGCAAGGATGTCGCCATCAACGAGTTCTTGATAACGAAGACGGGGACCATGGCGATCGAAGGACACTACTAGCGTAATATAACCGTGACATTGCGTCAAAGCGACCTTCGCGACATCTACCAGTCTCCTCCGAAGAATTATATCTGAGTCGGCACGCGGCGCCATTTTATTCTGTAAGGTAATCCAGAACTGCATCGCGCAACTCGTCCTCTGTCTCTAGAAGCTTGATCTGGAATCGAGCGCATACGGCTTGAACGTTGCCCCTCTTCGCGTAGCTCGGCGGGCAAACGGCGATCACCTTTCCTGTGCGGGCGGCCAGCCCCAGCTCAAGAAGGCTGACCGGCGCTAGGGTCTTGTCAAAAAGTACGACAATCAGGTCTGCGGCGTCCTGCATGTCCAGCTCCCAGGTGACCTGGTCGCTGAACCGGCTGTCGGACATGTCTTCTTTCCAAGTGGCATCCCAGTCCAGTCGAAGCGGATTGAAGATTGTGACGGGGATGCTCTGGAGAGCGTTACACAGGGCGGCTCGCCAGTCCCCGTTACTCGTCTCAGCGGTTGTGCCTGCGAGGAAGATGGACTTGTTCGTGCTTGCTCTCGCCGGGCGATGAGGCGCCTGGATGATCGTGGCTTTGGAGGGTATGGCGGCCATGGCGAGCTTTTTTGACCTGACACTTGTTTGATGAAGTGGCTTGTTGGCTGATGGACAGGGGCGGCACACAGCCCAATGTCGCCTGAAGCTTTATACTTGTTCTGGGTTGGGCTGAGTGAGGTATTTGGCGGCCTCCGCACAGCCTTATGCGGGCTCACAACCTGTCGGCGCACCAAAATGGCGGAGACTGGTCCATCACATATATGTTTCCCATCCCGAGATGGCGTCAGAAAGACAGGTCGATTTGAATACATAGGTCCGCATCCTTTGAGCGCTCCCATGCAGTTCCCTCCGACACCTCCTTGTCATATGCGCGTCCTATTCGCGACGGACTCCCAAAAACGGCAACGTTCCAGTTCCCGTTCCTGAATGGCCTCTAAAGCCGTGTCACCAGTAGCCAGTCTGAGTCTTTGATTGCGCCCATCAAATTTCGACCACCGAGGGAGGCACCTGCCAGTCTCGGGATCTCCTAAGCTCGTGGCAAAGTTTAGCCAATACGACTGAACCACATTGACCATCTCATTATTAACGCCTCCCTCACGGTAACTTAGCGCGTCAGGCAAAGCAACATATGACGTTGCATAGCCCGGGCCCCAGACAGCTTCGATCTCCCAGGTGTGTGGCGTGAGGAAGCCTGCTGCCTGCTCGGCGGGGTCGACAATGGCGTCCCGCAGGAGATGGACGTCGGCGCCAGCGTTGCGCATGGACGTGGCAACGTTCAGAGCGGGGCACGAAAACGCGGCGTCGCCGTACATGGCGGAAGCTTTGTAGAAGTAAGGGGCCTGAGGGACGGCAACCCCTGGGTACGTCGAAGGAACGTTGGCATAGAGCCCCTGCGCCCGTGTCAGATCACCCGGCGTGAGCAATGGGAACTGCGTGGAGAGAAACTGGTTGATCTCCCGGCTTGTATTTGCTTGGGGAGCGAAGAGCGTGCCCTCGGAGTGACCAGAGCCAATGATGAGAGGGCGAGACTTGGAAAAGTTGCCTGTAGTCGCCAGAACAGACGGCATATCAGGCAAAAGGGTCCCGTCAACAACGGGGCCGTAGGGGAAGAGAGGCACGCTGAAAGCGCCCTCGACCTGGGTTCTCCCGACGTTGGCAGCCTGGAAATCGTCCGAGGAAAGATTGCGTAAACAAGCCAGAGAATTGCAGCCAGCAACTTGGAGGAAACTTTGGTACTGGGTTTCGAGATCGTCGACCTGGTAGACGGATGGGACGTTGACAGCGGTGGCGATCCCAGCATGCCAACTGAGCTCCTGGTTCTCTGGCGCGTGACCACCGTAGGCCATCGTGTGTAGTAATATACTACCAGCTCCGATGGAGGTGCCGAAAAGCGTCACCTTGCCGGGGTCACCGCCAAACTTGTTGATATTCTCCTTGACCCAGGATATGGCCATGCGTTGGTCATGAAGGCCCAAGTTCAGGTTGCCCTCTCTCTGGAGTTCCCGACTTGCCAAGAAGCCTTGCGGACCCACGCGGTAGTTGAAGGTTACGATAACGGCGTTGCCATTGGACGCTTCGACAAGTCCAGTACCGTTGTAGTTGGGATTGAAGAGATTAACAAATGCGCCGCCTTGGATCCAGACCAGCACCGGGGCGCCGTGCTGCTCTTCGACATGGCTAGGGGTAAAAACATCGATGTAGAGGCAGTCTTCTGAAGCAGGTAAGGGTGCTGGTGGAAAAGCGAGTTCCTGGACGCCGAAGCAGATGGGCCCATGCTGCGGCTCAAGTCAGAATGGTGTTGGCCTCCTGGGTTGCTGGAGTCTTCGGCATACCTCCTTTGCGGGAACTACGTCGAAGCCGTCCTCGGCGGTGGGCTTTTGCGGCATTCTGAGGCGGTTCGGCCCTACCGGAGCAGAGGCATACCTCATGCCCAGAAAAGCGTTGACACCCGTCTCATACGACAGTCCTTCGTATGTGGCGTAACCCAGGTTGACGCGCGGTCCTGCCGCAGCCGTGACAGTGGCTAAGAAGGTTGTGGCCCCCAGAACAGCGAAGACCTTCATGATATTTTTCGTACAAGATTACTGGCAGGATGAAGGAAGAGATGACGGGATCGTTGATGAGGCCTCGATTTGAGGAGCGACAGCTCGATGCTCATCTTATAGATGGCAAAGGTCTCATGTTGATGGCTAGACCCGAAGGACCCTCGAGCTCACGGTGTGGTCATCACGTCGCCCTCGGCCGCGATGTTAACGTTGACGAGCGCGCGGTTGCTTAGTCTTGAACAGTAGGATCGTGATGGACACGAGAATCTTACACTACCTTAAGCATCTTGACAGTCAGGGCACTGATGACGATAACGTTATCATGATGATATGTATTTCGTGCGCGCGGTCCAGTCAGCAGTCCCGATGCAACGCGGTGAATGGTATCACCGTGTTTAGCGGTACCCAGAGCGAGCAGGTTCTGTCAGGTGTGGTTGGTCGGATGAATTAGAGAATGGCGCTCGGAGTTCCGATGATTTCTCCGTCTGATGTCGTTATTCGCAACCGCAATTCTTCTTCGTCATTACACGGGCGGACACGGCTTGACTCGGGGGCCACCGTTTAGTACCGGGTAATTGCGACGACATCGGGGCTGACCGAATATTGATGTGCATGCTTCAGTGTCACCTCGGTATGTGCATCGCCATCGAACAACGCAGCAGCCCAGCCCAACCATGGCTTGCGCAGGCAGCTGGACGAGAGAAAGCAAGATGCGGGCGTCTCACCTGCAGTTGACACGCGAGCTGGGCGCAACGAGCTTATCAGTGGCCGGGCTCACCGGCTCTGCTGCATCAGCCGACCCCTGCGACGATCCGACGGAGGCTGACCGGGGGTCGGATAGGTGGATAGGGGCAGCAAAGGGCATGTTGCGGTGTGAAGTCACGGAAAAGACGCCGTTGGATGATGGATGGGCGGGCGGGCTGTGACACGAGGGACTGCATTGCGCAGCTTGCCAGCCAGCGTGCTTCGCTGGATGGCAAGGGAAGCACGCTGGCTGGCAATGTCTCACCGGGGGGGAAGACCGGCAAGCCGGATGGCCAACCAAACAGCCAAAAAGCCAAAGGAACGCGATGGACATGGGGCTGAAGACGCAATGACGAGGATGTATATTGGCTACTGCACTTGGCCCAGGCGGGTGAGAAGGGAATGGATGGGGAGAAGCAAGACCGGAAGACGAGAGAGCGTGACCCGGTTCGGCAGCGGACAAACAAAAAGGAAGGGCAGACGCCAGATCAGGATGCCTGCTGCTGTTGCTACTGTTGTCGCAATCCAAGATTCGGAGCCCGTTCACATTTGCCCCCTTTCGAGGCTGATCGAGTCGTGATCCGTGCCATCCCTTACCTCAGCTGATGCAATTACCTGGAATGTCGCGTCATGAGCAGACCAGATATAAAGAAGGTTGAGGTAGGCTGCCCCGTCCATGAAGCAATGGAAGACTAAACTGGTAGCGGACAAGCGAACGACGAGAGACAGACCGAAGAGTCGACCGACGGAATCAGGCAGACTGACGAGGACAGGGCACCAAGTTGGGCATGTCGACTGTTGACATCACGAGAGCGACGCAGGCAGATGCGGCAAACGACCCCCTGGTTGAGTCGAGAGACCGCGGTGTTGGCGAAGCCGGCGGCGGACACGAAGACTGCCGCGGCTGCTGGAAGATTGACATGGAGGAAAAGCAGAAGGAACAAGCGAGACGGCAGTCGGAGGACGAGGGCGTCGGGCTGGAAGCTGACGAGGACAAGGTGAAGCGAGGTAAGATGGTTGTGCTTCCTCCCCTTTCTCGACTGCCTCCCGATCGATTGGAATACGATGGAGGAGGGAGGGCAAGCCAAGCCAAGTGGAAGCCCCGGGGAAATGCCCCTGAAAATGTCCCCCCCAGCTCCCAACTTCCAGCTCGCTGGCACCTCCAGGGCAGTGGTAGCCAAAGCTGGGGCACAGGACAGCGATCCACTTCCCCGGCATCCACTAACCCTACGGCTGGGCTGCCACTGAAGTGCCACCTGGCCGCCGCCGAGCGGCGATGTCGGCCCTGTAAGTCCTGGGCTAAGGCTTCGAGTGACGACGGTATCATCGAGGCTTGACCTGGCACCTTGCTTTTCTGCTACGATCTCCTGCTCGGTTTTTCTTCCAAACCATTCCCCCACCCAGTCGCCCCCAAGGCATCTCGTGAATCCTATGAATCACGGAGTCGCGTCGAGGCAAACCCTCTTCAAGTGGATCCTGGACCCCCGAATTTCGTCATTCCCGCTCCGCATCCACACCTTCGTCCCCTCCCAACAGCCCCCCCTCCACCCAATTCGAGTCACAGGTCCCAGAACACCGACCGACCGAGCGACCGACCACTGATCACATTTCGCGCTGAAGAGGCTGCGATTGTGTGCTGACCAGACTCCCATCGCAGCTCCCGACATGCCGTCCGTAGTCGCGGCCTCCGAACTGTCCACCAGCTTCGGCAGCGACACAGAGGACTGCCCCCAGCTGGCGCCCGACCTCATCCACAACCTACGGCACGACAGCTCCGTGCTCTGCCTTGCCGTCTGCGAACGAACCGAATCCATATACGCCGGCACCCAGGATGGCGAGATCGTCGTTTGGTCTCTGGCCACCTTTCAGCAGGTCCAAAAGATTCAAGCCCACAAGCGCAGCGTCCTCTCCCTCTTCCTCTCCGATGACGGCTCCATGCTCTTCTCCAGTGCCGGCGACCCTATCATCAACGCCTGGTGCCCTGCCACCCTGACGCGGCTCTACGAAATCTACAGCACCTACGACGTCGGCGACATCTTCTCCATCGCCTACAGCGCGCAGAACGAGACTCTCTACATCGGCGCCCAGAACACCTCGATCCAGTGGGTCAACCTCAAGGACCCCAAGAACCGCGCCATACACGAATCGGCCACCCACCCGGACCGCCGAAACCACCGTTTCTTCGACTCGAGGGCCGTTGGTGGCACCTCCACCCCCCGCCGCAATGACGATCGCTGGTCCTTGATACCAAAGTCGGAGAAGGTCGTCGAAGTGCCCTCGGGCGCAATCCACATGTTCGCCCACTACGGCTACGTATACTGCATGTTGATGGCTAAGGGTCCCACCATGCTGGTGGACGCCGACGAGGAGGTTCTCATCTCGGGCGGAGGCGACGGTACCATCAAGATGTGGAAGATAGGCGTCAGCGAGGGCAGCGACACGGACGACCCCGACGACGGGGAGCCTGGTCTCGAGGAGATCATGGTTCTCGGCACCGACGAAGGCGAGTCTGTCATGTCGCTGGCCATTGATGGCTCCTTCCTGTACGCCGGCAAGCTACAGGGCATCATTGAGCTGTGGGATCTCGACACCAAGTCCAAGCTGCGCGTCATCAAGAGCCACCGAGGCGATGTCATGTCTCTTCACATGGACTGGGGGTACCTGTGGAGTGCCTCCGTCACCGGCACGGCAAGCGTAAGTCGACGCTCTACGCTGCGTGGTATTTGGTTACTAACACATCGCAGAAACACAGCACGGTCCACTACGGCGAATATCAAGAGTCCCAGGTCGAGAACGTCAGCCAAAAATATCAGTGCATGGCTCGCTGGAGAGCTCACGAGGGCAAGATCCTCGCCTCTGCCGCCACCACCTACAACGGCAAGCAATACTACATCACTGGCGCCAATGATAACGAAGTGGCTATCTGGAGGATCGACAAGAACTGTGCTGCCGACAACGAGACGGTGGAAGAATCCGAAGACGTCATGCTCTCGGCGCTGAAGGAGTTCGTCTCTTACAAGACCATCTCATCCCGTCCCGAATTCGCCGAGGACTGCCATCGCGGTGCCACATTTCTCGGGTCTCTATTCAAGCGCCTTGGCGGCCAAGTCGACATGCTCAGTTCTGATAGCAATCCTCACAATCCCGTCGTCCTGGCGCGATTTAACGGGACGCAGGAGCCCTCAAAGAAGAAGAGAATCCTCTTCTATGGGCACTATGATGTCGTCACTGCAGACGCGAAGAAGAGCAAGTGGAATACCGACCCTTTCCAAATGAAGGGCATCAATGGCTACCTCTATGGTCGTGGTGTCAGCGACAACAAGGGCCCCATCATCGCGGCGCTATACGCGGTGACTGATCTCTTGCAGTCGAAAAATTTGGAAAACGATGTTGTTTTCCTGATCGAGGGTGAAGAAGAGTCCGCGTCAAGGGGATTCAAGGAGACTGTCCGGGAATACAAGGAGCTAATCGGCGAGGTGGACTACATCCTCCTTGCTAACAGTTACTGGCTCGACGACGAGGTGCCTTGCCTCACGTACGGTCTGCGCGGCGTGCTCCATGCCACCGTCTGCGTTGAATCCCCGTTGCCTGACTTACACTCCGGTGTGGATGGCTCGTACATGAACGATGAGCCCTTGTCAGACCTTACATCGACGCTATCAAAGCTCAAAGGCTCAGGTAACCGGGTCAAGGTCCCGGGCTTCTACGACCGCATTCTTCCGGTCACGCCGGTGGAGGAGACGCGCTACGATGAGATTGCCTCGCTGCTGATGAAGCGCAAGCCCGAGCGCGGACCGGCAGCCAAGCTCAAGCAGGCGCTCATGGCTAGGTGGCGCGAGCCTAACCTCACCATTCATCGCTACAAGGTGTCTGGCCCCGATGGCAGTCTGGTTAGTAGTCACGCCAGCGCGAACATCAGTCTGCGTCTCGTCCCCGGGCAAGAGGTCGACGATGTGATCACATCACTGGTGACATATCTCGAGACCCAGTTTGCTACCCTCAGCTCGGAGAACAAGATGACTGTCAAGATCGATAACAAGGCGGAGCCATGGCTGGGAAACCCAAACAACGCGATCTTCCGCACCCTAGAGGAAGCGGTGATGAAGGCATGGGCCCCTGCGTTTGAACCACAGGCCACTGCAGAGGAGTCGAGCGACGAAGAGTCGTCTGACGACGGAGAGGAAGCTGATGAAGACAAGTCAGAGGATGAGAGGAAGGCCCATGTCTCTCGGCCAAGGAAACCCCTATACATTCGTGAAGGCGGTTCCATTCCGGCAATTCGGTTCTTGGAGAAGGAGTTCGGGGCGCCGGCGGCCCACCTGCCGTGTGGACAGGCGAGTGACTCAGCGCATCTGGACAACGAGCGACTGCGTGTGTTGAATTTGTTGAAAAGCCGGGAGATTTTTGGAACCGTCTTTGCCAGGCTGTAGGGTTGAATAGAAGGTTGGGTGTAACATCAAGGCGTTGCGGGGATATGATGGTACGGGCAAAAAAGACATTATAGATTATCAATATTGATACCCAGGTCATCTCAATGCGTGCTCCTCGTCATGAAAACAGTGTCTGGTGATGGTTAGAGCAAGCACTGTCGATCACGGCTAGGATCTGAATGACGTGTTATCTTATCTTCATCACACCATTACCACCTCGAGGCAGCCTAATAGCAACTTCGTTGATCGTAGCCAGCATCTGTTTAAAGCTGGTTCATCTCACCATTGGTCACAAACTGACAAGTCTCATTACGCACCGAAGCAGTAACCGTCATGGAATACAAAGTTCAGCGCCCGCACCACCCCAAGGTCAAGCCTCGGCTCGTCATCCATGGCGGGGCTGGCAACATCACGCATTCCTACCTCCCATCGAAGGATTGGAAAGTCTACCGCGACTCGCTTCTCACAGTCGTACGACCGCCCTAAGTCCTTAGCGGCCAAGTCAGCTAACGCAACCAGATCGCCAAAACAAATACCTACATGACCACGCCTCTGTCCACTGGCAACCTCCCCAACGCCCTCCAGATAGCGACCCTCGCCGTCACTCTCTTGGAGGATGACCCCCTTTACAACAGCGGTCATGGCGCCGTCTTCACCCGCGACGGCATCAACGAGCTTGAGGCCTCGGTCATGGTCTCCCGCGGGGCCAAGAAGCGTGCCGTCGGCGTGTCCGGGGTGCGGCGCGTGCGAAACCCCATCCTCCTGGCGCGCGCCGTCCTCGAGCACGGCGAGGACGACCTCGAGGTCGCGGGCGGGGCCCCTGAAGTGCCCTCTGCTCAAGGACACGGACACCTGCACGGCGAGAAGCTGACGACGACGCTGGCGGGTCGATACGGGCTCGAGACTGTGGAGCCGGGGTACTTCTTCACGCAGAAGAGGTGGGATGAGCACATCAGGGCGCTGGAGAGGGAAGGCAGGGAGGGCGGTGTGGCGGCGACGTGGAGCGAGAAGGGGTATCTGCCCCAGGGGACCTGTGGTGCCGTTGCGCTGGACGAGGACGGGGTTGTTTGTGCAGCGACTAGCACAGGCGGGTTGACGAACAAGCTCTCCGGGAGGATCGGGGACACGCCGACAGTGGGAGCTGGGTTCTGGGCCGGAGAGTGGGAGGACGACGACGACAGCCACGGGTCTGCCGGTTGGGGAACAAGGCTGAGACATAGGCTGGGTGGTGCTGAAGCTGGCGTTAGCATCAGCAGTGGACTCCGACGGCTGCTGGCTGACTGCCTCCCTCAGCCTTGGACATACGAGCCGTTGCTGGCCCGAAGCGGCGGACCTGTCACGACAGTTCGTTCCTTCGCTGGGTCGGGAACAGGCAACGGCGATTCCTTCCTGAGGGTCGCCGCTGTGCACTCCGTGGCGGCTCGCGCCCAGTGGAGGCCAGAGTCGACCGCCAAGGCGTTATCGGCAATCACAGGACCCGGTGGCGAGCTGCAGAAGAGCGCGGGCGATCGCTGGGGCCGTACAGGCGAGGGACAGGGTGGCATTATCGGCATCGAGTCGGTTGTCGTCCGTGGACCGCACGGCGAGGTCTTGGAAACACGATCCGAGATCCTGCAGGACTACAACTGCGCGGGCATGTTCCGAGCCTGGATCGACGATCAAGGGGAGAGTCATGCTAAGGTATGGCGCGACGAATCAGCAGCAGCTGAATACTAGTGGGAGGGTCTGCGAGGCGTCAGTCGACGACGATGGGGAACGCTTGTGATTATGGTGGTTCTATTCGGTTCCGAGCCCACCTCTTGGGCTCGGAAGGCGGCCGCCACACCGGCGCGTGGCCGGCCGACGGCGCGGTGCAGACAGGTGCTCGCGTCCCTTCTCTGCCAGCTACATGTGCTGGGCCTCCCATAACTGGCCCGCGAGCCTCTTACCCCCCCTAGCCCCCGTAGAGGTCTGTCTACATATGGTACATGGAACGCCCCCGCCTGATATGCAAGTGATGATTATGATTCGTGGTTTGATGAACACAGGAGTCGAGCCCGGTCGGTGGCAGACTGGAAGAGGAGGGGAGTGGATTGGTCGGTAGATCGAACGGTCGTATCGTAACAGTCAGCGGCATCGCGCCGAGTCGCTGAAATCAAGGTGTTTCGTTTGTCTTGGGTCGAAATAATTTAGGCAAGGGACATCTCCTGCTGAGAAGGAGGCGGTTGCGGCATCTAGACGGGTTAGCCATTGAGTGGTCAGCCATCGACAGGATCTCGTACCTCGAGTTTGGTGCTGCCCGCCATCAACTTTTGGAAACCGATACCGACACCCTCGATAACACCGAGGAGCACAGCACAGCCAATGGCGCCATTCCTCGCCGACTTGTAACCACCACGGATGGCAAGGGCGCCACCAGTGAAAAAGCCCGTGATGATGGCGTTCCAGGGGTCTTCCTTCTGGCGGATGCCCTTGACAGCGCAGTCGAATGTGGAGAAGAGGCCACCGAAGACACCAAAGTTGCCGCCGAGGACGGGAGCGCGCATCTTGATCGCCGTGATGGCGCCAACGCGACGCTCGCCGTAAGGCGAGTTACGGAAACCCTTGATGCCGTGCCATATCGTGCCGCCGATAGCCTGGGAGAGCTTGTCAGTCACAGCGCGTCGCATGAGGTGCACTAGTTCTCTGCAGATGCCATTTCGCATTTGCGGTCCTGAGGCTCGAGGGGATAAAGGGCTTCTCGGGCAGGGGGGGACATACTCCCATGCAGAAAGCACCGCCAAAGTCGTTCAGGATAACCCAAGGGCAGGGGTCGCGAGTGTGATCCATAGCTGTAATGTGTTGAGTGGAAACTCCTTCGTCGAGGATGGATAGAACGGCGGTAGATGGAAGGTTATCGAGGACGCGATGCGATGGGTTGCGTTGGCGGGTATTGTCGATTGCGGATCGCGGGTTTGCAGTGACGGGACGCTGCCGCTTGATGATGAGATGCGCCTACGGGGCTACTCAGCCTGGCGAGGATTTTTTTCGGCTGCCCGGTACTTCGGATCTTCCGCTTATCTTATCACTTGATGACTCAGCATTGCACACCCGATTCGTCTCCTTTGGCTCGACGAAACTTTGTCCACCACCAGGAGACTTTCTTTGACCAGAACAGGATTCTAATTGCGACCCAAATTTCTCTTTTGAATTCTTATAATTATAAAGGCGGGTTGACATGTGTAACCACTTTTACGATACGGTGCTCTGTTTTGAGCCCCAGCCTGGCGAACAAAGCGTGACAGCCATCACTCAAGGCTTCATTGTGAATTATTGACCACCATCTGTCCGAGAAAGCGTTTCCCCTGCCAGTCAAGCACAGTAGCCATCATCTTACCAGAGCGCTGCGCCCATGGCGACGCCAGCAAGCAGGCCAATCATATCCGTCGCTCCTCCTGTGGCCATGGCATTTGCTGCGTTAGGTGATTCCGTGGAAGAGACCCCGTCCGTCTGTCCCGTTGCTTCACTCTCGTCGGTAGACTCGGCAGAAGACGTGGGAGTCGTCGTGATATCCGGCGCCGCGCTTCCCCCAGATGTCGACTCTACTGGCGATTCTTGCGATGACTCCGCTACCGCGCCAGGGTCCGAGTCGGTCTTTGTTGAAACCTTCTTGCTGGATTCGCCCTCCGAAGCCGAAGTAACTTGAGGTTCCGACGAGGAACTCGTCGAAACCTCGAGGGTAGGCGCTTCGGTGGTGGCACTTTCGAATTCGGCCTCTTGCGTGCTCTCGGCAGCAGCGACCGTCGTGCTGACAGCAAGGAAGCGTGGGCTGTACGTGTCGGTACCCTCGTACGAACCGCATCCGGGGACAGTCGTTTTGGGCGGTGCGCGGCCACCACCGCAATCCAGAAACTCGCAAATCTCGCCCGTATCTTCAACAAACCAGACTCGCGTGGCGTAAGGGGTGCCGTGGCCCGGCGTGTAGACTGAGTCGGAGTATGTGCAACCTTGAAGGTCTGTCTTCGCGAGAGCCGGTGACGCAAGCAGGAAGAGCGAAGTGACGGAGGCGACAAACTTGATTGACATCATGATGTGAGTACTGATGATGGAGTTGGGTGCCCTTATTCGGATGTGGTGATCTCTGCTCTTCTAGGTCCAAATAATACACGTGAAAACGAGTGACGAGAATGTATTGATGCGAAAACCGAAGGGGGAAGGACAGACGACGTGAACATCGACCCAGGCTCAGGAATCTTCATCACATCAATCGGCGAGGTCTGAGCACCCCCTGTCCGTATGTTGTCCGCCGCCGGCGCCACTTCATTTTGGAGCCGTTGGGACTAGGCCCTCGTGCCATGCCGATACCCGAGATGGCCCCTCATTTACGGCGGACTTCCCCCGACAAACTATTGACAGTGGCCCCAGCATTGGCTGTCAAATGCCAATAGAGTGCTCTCACATCAACTCACTCTCGTGGCAGCGCCCAGCCAGCCTATGCTCAGATAAGATGCAGGCGGTTTGATGTCCAACACCTCTGCACTAACCCAGCGTAGCGCTGTAGAGCTGCTCCAGGCGAGAATCAATGGTTATAATGAAGGTGTACAAGTTTACAAAAAAGCACTAGCTCGTGATAATGAGAATCGCGGCATGTGCCCCTCCCAACTCTCGAAATAAAATCGACCAAGAAGTAGGCGCAGTATTGTTAAGGGACTCAGCCCAATTTTAAAAGCACCTGTGTTAGATACAATGGCTTGTCTTGCTTGGAAGTTTATGCAGGAAACATGAAGAAACGGCCGGTTGTCACTTCTTCATCGCTTGAAGCCTAAACCCAACTCTTCTCCGATGGCATCTATCAGCCCTTTGGCTTCCTCTTTCGTCGTTCTTGCGCCGGACCCAAAGATGCCGATGTCTAGCGCGTCGCCCTGCACCGAAGCCTCGATATCAAGCGCAGCCTGTAATCATCAATGAGAAGATGCTGCAAGTATTTGAAGTAGAGCGAACATACCGGGAACGCATCTGAGACGGCGTTGCTTTTCAACCAGGGGTTTGTCAGACTCGCATGGCCGAAAGCGCCAACGTCCGAAGTTTTATCAACCTCATCGAAGCGGTGCTCGTTCACGACTTCTTGAAGTAAATCGGAAGTTTCTGTCCTTTCTGGAAGACTGAGGAAGTTGACAAAGACGTCAATCTCGATGCCCGTCCAGTCTTTGATTTCCCAGAGTCCCACTGTAGAATTGACCGACGACGTAATACGGTGAAGGTCTTGCTGGACTCGACGAGCTACGTCCATGATGTGCATGCTGTCGTTGGTTGCCACCTTGAGCGGGAAGATGTTTAACGTGGGGCAGGACGCCTTTGTTGAACCGTCCTCTTCAGTCCGATTGCTGTAATAGATGCCAAATATGACGTGGTCGTCGATTCCTGTCCTGTTCGCATACAGACTTTGTGCTACTGCCGCGAAGAATAGCGCCGGCAGTCCGATTCCGTTGCTGGCACAAGCAGCACTTAGATCACTCATCCTCAGAACAGCCGATCGCCGTAGGTAGGTTACTCTTGACCCCGAAGCATCACCAGTAGACTGGATGGTAGGATTGGAGCAGCCTAACAGGTACTCAGTCCAAAAAGACTCTCGGTCTTTGATCGTGGACAGGGATTGATGGTGTGCGATGAACGACCTCCAGGGTCGAAGCCGTCCCTCTGGCATTGCTAATTCGGTGCCAGCAATCAATGAGCTCAACTTCTGGAGGAGGCTGGGCAGAGATATGCCGTCGTAAAGCGAGTGATGAATCTTGAGATACAGCTGCCAGGTGCCGTGTTCAAGTTGTTTGGCAGTCATTCGAACCTGCGGCCACGACCTTTCGACACTTTCTCTATTCGCAGTGTCGTCTTGAAGCAAGACATTTGAATGAGGCCCCTCAATGTCTGATCGCAGGATAATCTGCAAAAATGGCATGCCTCGGTCGCCAGTAGACACAAGGCACGTGCGAAGAATGGTCTCTGCAGCAACGAGAGCTGACCAGCATTGTTGCAGAGTGTCAAATGATATTGGCTTTTCCAGCAGATAACGGAACTCTGGGAAGAAAACTCGACCTTCAGACTTTTGCCAGGCTGTCATCATGTAGACTTGCATTGGCAAGGCCGGCAAGATCTCCTCGACATGTGACTCTGGATGGCCTGTAACGGGCCATATTTGATCCAAGCTGATGTGTTCCGGAATCTTGCAAGTTGTCGGGGCATCTTGGGGCATTGACTCAACGGACTGGTGCGACATTTCTGCCATGTCTACCAGCGAAGCAGCCGTCAGTAGGCTATGGACGCCGAGGAAAATGCTCTTCCTTTTAAGTAGCGAAGAGACTTTGATGAGGCTGATGGAATCTAATCCGAGGTGGTACGATGTGCTGTCTCTAGAGATAGCCTCGCATGGTATCCCGGAGACTTCAGAGAGGACGCTTCGTATGATTGACTCAATTTCGGAAGTAGGCGAGTCCTCATGATGAGAGGGACTTGTCTCTGAGACGTTTGTCTCGCTAGAGATACTTTGATCGGTTGATTGCAAAGCAAACGACGGTAGCTGACAGATTGATATACAATCACCGTCGAAGTCCAGCAGTGCACTCCTTGGCATCGTCACGAAGCGTATCATGACCATATCGAGAAGCCGAAGGAGCTTTTTAATGTCTTCCTCGGACACAACTGCTTCTTGGCCAGCAATTCGCCAGACAAGTCCATCAGCCGTCGCCTCTAGCTCGACGCAAACCGCAAAGTCGGTCGTGGCAGATGATCGAATCGATGTCACCAGAGATGAGGTGTGATGTCCGGCCCGAACGGCCTCCGGCTGCTTTTGTAGAAGAAACAGAGTGTTGAAAAGTTTCCCAGGAGTCTGCTTGGCTACGACCTGAGCTTTGCGGAGAGGGAAAGTCTGGTGCTCGTGTATGTCGCTCATTGTGTCTTGCAAGTATCGCAGGTACGACGTCGAAGAGCCGTGAAGCACGCATCGGAGCGCCACAGTATTCATTGTTGGAAACATGAGGTTCTGAGCTTCTTCGGTGTCACGCCCAGAGAGAACGACACCAAAGGTGACGTCTAGAGCTGAAAGATGCGAGGCCAAGACGCTTGACCAACATGCCTGACCAAGAACTTGCAGACCCACCGACATATTCTTGCAGAAAGATGTGACATCTGTAAGACTTAGGCTTGAAGTCGTCTCGGCGTGATGCACAGCTGTGGAGGGCTGTGTTCTGGTTCCCATTAGAAGAGACGGCTGCGCACCGGCTAGATAATGGGACCAGAACCTCTGAGCGTCTTCACTAGGTGACCGTAACAAGTGTTCAAGAGTCCTTTGAGGAGAAGGCCGTTCAATGGTAGTCTTCCGGTAGGCCGATTCAATATCTTCATGGAGCAGAGCGAGAGACCATCCGTCGTAGAGCGCATGGGCAATGGAGAGGACAAGATAGCTCTGCTTCTCAATATGAACGACTGTTAGCTGGAGTAATTTAGCGGAGCCGTTTGCTTGCTTCGCGCTTTGACGGTGGTCAGCCAGAACTCTGTCGATATCTTGTTGATCTTGCAGCTGCATGTGGGAAACTGAGGGCAAATGGTGCGACAGAGTGACTTGACAGAATGTCTGCTCCAGTCGTGGGTCGTCAATCTGTACGAAGACTGTTCGGAGTATGGGTGACCGTTTTATGACTTCCAGCCAGGCCTCAGACAAGGCCTCGACCGCGACATCCTCGGAAAGCTTCATGATGTCGTGATTGAAGTACCGCTGGAAGCCGGAGTCGATCATGTCGGCAACCATGGACTCTTGGAGAGGGGTTGGCGGTAGAACAGCCTCAACAACGCTCATGTCGTAATTGGTAGCCTCAACAGCATCCCAAAGTTGCGGGATCATCTTCTCGAATGCTGAGGGTTCGACTTCGCCTTCAAAGCCCTGTTGGCCGACCCTAGCGATAGTCTCCATACCCACAATAGTCTGGGCTCGCATGAGATGAGACATGGAGATATCGAGGCCTTTCTGCTTGAGTCGGACTGACAGGCTGACCAGATCAATGCTGTCGAGACCAAGCTCAAGCAATGAGACGGTTTCCGAAACGCTTTCGATCGGAACTTGAGCTAGTGTCGAGATCTCGGCCCGCAAAATCAGCCCTATCTCTGTCCATTCATGCTTCGAAATGAGGAAGTCGGGAACACTGACGTCAGTAGAATGGCCAGCAGAATCAGTGCTCGCGCTTCGAGTCGTCAATGGGGAGGCCCCTGCAGAACTCTCTTGCGAAGACAGCGTGAAAGCCGGGCTACGCAAGGTGCCCGCTCTTCCTGTTGACAGAGCAAACATTGCTTCCTCGAAGTCCTCAAACATTCGTTGGATTTCATGCTCTGTCACCAGATCCTGATGAGCGACGATCTGAACTCGGAGACTGCCGTTCCCCAACACGGTAGCCTCGAAATTGAGTGGATAATCAGATGCCCCATAGCTGTCTTCTATCGCCCACAACTGTTCTGTGCCACGTGGTGACTCTGCTTCGTTTTGATAGATAAAGAGGCTCTCGAAGATTGAACGCGCACCGCTGCACCACTTCTGAATGTTACGCAGGGGAACGTGCTGGAAAGGTAGTGTCGAGATGTTGAAGTCGTGACATCTTCGAACTAACTTTTGCCAGGTATTGTGTGTCGCAAGGTCGGCATGGAACGGCAGGGTGTTGAAAAGCGGCCCGATGACATCCTCCACACCGTCTATCTCAATGGCGCGCCCTGAAACAACGACTCCCATCGCGACTCCGGAGGAGAAGTGCTTTCCGAAGGTACTGGACCACAAAGCCAAAACAGTCGACTGCAAGGTAACATTCAGGCTTTTGCTCGTCGCCTTGAGCTTCTCGACGTTGTACTGGCGCTGAATTGAATGCACGGCCACGAGGTCGTTACTCGAAATCCGGGGCAGAGGTTCAAAAGTGCATCCGCTCAGATGTTGCACCCAGAACGAGCGAGTGGCATCAAAATTCTGTAGAGGCCCCCATGGTACGGCATCGAGGAAGGAGGGCACTTGTAGGTGGGGCCTTTGCCAGCAATCGTCCGCCAGCCATTGTAGCATGTTGCCCAGGCTTATCCCGTCGTAAAGGGCATGGAAAATATGTACTACCAGCTGTCTGTGCGTGGCCGAGCTTACCAAGTGGCATTCCAGCGGCTTGATAACGGCATTGCGATTGTGACTGATCCACGCCGAGCGTGCTTCGCTGAGGGTTTGCTCGACAGCTGCATGATCAACTTGGTACTCAGTCCAGGGGACCTGGGAGGGTTTCATGGCAACCTGAGCAAACCCTGCAGAGGTTGGCACGAATCGAGTTCGTAAAATTGGATGGCACGCCACGAGGTTATCCCATGACTCTCTGAGCTTGTGTGTAGGAATATTGTCGCTTAATCTTAGCCGGAAGGTAACGAAGTATGATTCTTCTCCTTTTGAGAACGACCTTGTTAACATCCCCTCTTGCAACGGAGTGCATGGCGAGATGTATTCAACTTCGTCTCCGCGTGAGAGGGACAGAATGTGGCGGACTTCGTGTCTGTAGCGATGGCTTAAGGCTCGTATTTGCTGCTGTGCTCCCTGCACGGCGCCCAGGTTGTTCTCCAAGTGGCTGTCTTGCAAGACTTCGACAAGATCGCTCAGCACGGGATTCCGTAATATGACTGCCGGAGATGCAGTGGTCAGGCCATCTTGCTTGAGCAGCCGTGAGAGTCGGAGGGAAGAAATGGAATCAATGCCAATATCGAAAAGATTGCTCGACAAAGACAGTTCGTTGATTGGGAACCCAGAGAACCGCGAAACGGCTGTCAGGATCGTTCTGTGAGTCTTTGTGAGGGGCTTGCCTTGGCGTGATGGGGTAGACGTCGAGATTTGGAGCAGGAGCTTGGGTGTCAGGGAAGCAAAAAGACGATCCAGCGTTTTCATCTCAGCCTTGTTATTGATGGAAAGAGGAATGAACGGAACCTCGAAGACGTAGGAAGGAACCATGTAGCCTGGAAGCTTCTTGCGGCATGCCTTCAAAACGGCTTGTCTGAGCTCTACGGTTTCGGGTGTACTGAGGACCTCGAGCTCTTTTGTTGAAGTTGCTGTTTCGCTTGAAGTAACGAATGTGATCAGAAGATCCTTGTCAATCTTGGGGTGTCTGGTAACTAGTGTGACCACGTCTTTGACAGCGGTGACACCCGTTCGGACGGCGTGGTTGATCTCGCCAATTTCCAGTCGCTGTCCTCTCAACTTGACCTGGTCATCGGCCCGACCCAAGAACTCGAAGCATCCGTCGTACAGGACCCTGACCAGGTCGCCTGTTCGATAAATCTTTTCTTTGAAATACTTGAGGATGGGGAACCGTTCATTGGTGAGCTCGGGACGATTAAGATAGCCCTTACCGACAAGCTTTCCGGAGACACAGAGTTCGCCGACTCCGCCCCTCATGACCGGGGTTTCTGTTCCAGGCAGGAAGACATAGGTACCCACATTGTCAAACTGGCGACCAATGTTGGATGCGCGGCCATTTTGTGGCACACGCTGGTACATGGTCACGCCGATGGTGGCCTCTGTTGGGCCATAAGCGTTGTAGATAACTCCTTGGGGGCCCCATGTGTCGAGAATTTCTTGTTTGAGCGCCTCGCCGCCAGTGATGAACACTCCTTTGCAAAGCGTTGGAACATCTTTGGGATCGAGGAGCCGGGCAAGGCTTGGAGTGAGATCCAGATGTGTGATGTGGAGACGCCGTATTGTGGCCGCAATGTCGTCGAGAATGATGTCTCTGGGGACGACGATCAACGGCATTGCCACAGACCAACTCCAGTACTGTTCCAGGACAGACACATCAAAATGAAAGGAAGCGAATTGAAGCCATCTCGAATCTTCATCCCAATGACCGGCAAATAGACGCTGGAATGCCTTCATTGCCTGCACCGCATTTTCATGTGTGATTTCGCATCCTTTAGGTGTTCCGGTCGTCCCTGAGGTGTAGAGACAATAGCAAGTATCGTCCCTTGAAAGATTGTCGCCCAGGTGGCAATATTCGTCTGATTCATCACGTAGCGTCATTTGATCGATTTTGACGACTGGTTGCGCAGGCTGAAAGTCGAGTACATCGTCTCGGGTCATGAGGGCAATAGCTTTTGAGTCCTCCAGGATGTATTCTTTCCGCGCCTTTGGAGCTGAAGGATCGAGCGCAAGGAATGAACACCCGGCCTTTAGGATGCCCAGCATAGCAAAGAATGCTTCTGGACATTTGTCAAAGTGCACAGCGACAATACCCCGACCTGTGATGTGCCGAGCAAGAATGTTCGCGACGCGGTTGCCCATAACATCCAGCTCCTTGAATGTGATGCCATGACTTTCGGGCATGTCGCCATGAAAGGCAGATACGAACTCAAGGGCTAGCCTCGTAGGGTGCGTGCGAGCGGTTGTTTCGACGAACTGGTGGAGGAACGCTTCCTCCGATTGAATCTCGGCGTCAAGTGGTGGAAGAATAGACGCTAGCTCCGGACTATCTTGCCAGACCATACTTTCATGACTGTCAGGATGTAAAGCAAGATCTGCTAAGACGGCATCGAATTGCCCCAGTGTGACGATGGCCTGCTCCTTGGGCAGTATGTTTGTCCGAGATGAAAGCCGTAATTCGATGTCACCTGCTGGTGATGGCTCAATCTCCAAAGACACGGCATAGTCCAATCGACCCTCGTCGCTGATCTTGCGCCAAGGTGATTTTGGGACAAAGTTCGATGAAGAGGCGGTCTTCTGGTAAACAAGGAGCGTATCGAACAAGCGGGTTCCCGGATGGCCAAGCCAGTGCTGTATTCTGGAAAGAGGCGCGTGTTGATGGGCCACTAGTTTGTTGTTGTATTGCATCATTTGAGAGAGTAGCTTGGCATTCGAGATTGCATTCTCGGCGATGACAGGAACCGTCGTAATGCAGGGAAACACGGCATCCTCCGTCGATGGCAAAGTTCTGCCTGAAAGCACAACGCCGAATATGAGCGCTTGCTCACCAAGATAAGCAGAAAGCACTCGAGTCCAAGCCGCTTGAAGCAGAGCTTGAACAGAAACGCCTGCCGTGCTGGCCTGGCTTTGAAGTGTTGGGAAGCTCAGACGCGACTTGCAGGCCTCCGTGAACGTGGTCGAGGATGATTCGATCAGGGGTGTCATCGTTGGAAAGCGGTTCAGAACAGCCGATGATGACTTCGCTTCCCAGAATGTTCTTGCAGGCTCTTCAGCCAAGGCTGAAACAAGAATCGCGGAGACGGCATCCTTAGTCGATGTATCGGAGACGGCTAGGACGTCGCCTTTTAAAAGCGTTCCGAGATCCGCGAGAACTTTGCTGAGAGATTGAGCATCGTACAGCGCATGGTGTATCATCAGGTGTAGGACGACATTTTCATGTTGAGTGGCTAAAGCTACTCGCCACGAAGGAAGCTCTAGAGAGCTCAGAATGCGACGAGAGCAGTCAGGCTTCCATTCGTTCGCGTCGAATAGCGTGGGATGATGGGTGATATTGTCGCTTGAAAACTGCTGAGCGGCAGGATACTGGGCCATGGCGAAAGGGGCATCGACATGATCGACAGGGACAAAGCCGGTCCGCAATATGGCGTGTGTCTCAACGAGCCTCTTCCAGGCATCAACAACCTGATCGGCGCTGATATCTGCGTCGAGGTCAAGCACTAGGTAATTAAGATAGTCGACCCCGTTAGACTTGATGAAGTCGTTTAGCATGCCGCATTGAATTGGCGTGCATGGCAAGACATCTTCGGCTTGAACGGAAAGCTGTGCTGTGATGTGCGGGGCGACGGCTTGCTGGAAGGCGCGAATGTCGTAGTCCGGAGGACCCCGAAGTTGATCTACAGTTTTTGACGCTAACCTAAGTGCAAGCTCTGCGCAAGAGGGACACTCGATAACGTCAAAAGTTGAGATTGGGAAATTTTGCTCCCGTAGAATGGCGGCAACTTGGACAGCATTGATGCTGTCAAGACCAAGCTGGAAGATGGTCGTATTGCGGTTGATGAGAGCCTCTTCGGTGCTAGAGAGCTTTGAAAGAACAGCCCGGATAGCTTCTTCTTCTCTAGACCAAACCTCTTCGACTCCTATTTTGGTGCTGTGATCGGACGTTTTACTCTTGCCGTCATTCAGTTCGTGTTGGCGCAAGTCTCGGAAGCCCTCTATCAAACCTCTGCGCAGGTCTTCTGGTAGATCTGCTTCAGTGGGGATGGCTGAGGCGGGATGTTGCACAATGTGGCCTAGGATGTAAGAGAAGGCTTGCGATATGGTTGTGGAAGTTGAAACATCGAGCAACGGGCTACAATGTTCAGCAATAGTTCTTCAAATGCGATCTGATCGTACCTGTTGGTGTGAAGATTGATCTCCACCACGCCATCTCCGACATTTGGAAGTACCTCACAGACGAGGGGAACCTTTAATGAGAAGGGTTAGTGATGCAGCTTCGAAATTTGATGAATATCAATACTGACATCCATGTCGCCTGTATCGGCAACGAGCTCCCATATGGCATGGTCCAGGTCTTTCCTGCCAGGCTGTAACAGGAAAATGGTGTCAAAGAGGACTCTACCCGGAATTTGCAGGATCTTTTGGATGGAGCGTAGCGGTGTGGATTGGTGGTCCAGCAGCTTTGAGTTCAGCTGATGAAGTCTGGACAGTAGATCTGTGATTTGCATATCCGTGTTGGTCTCAACTCGCACCGGCACCGTGTTGAAACAGGGTGCTGCCAGGCGGTCGATGCCGTCGAAGGGAAGAGTCCTGCCGCTCATAACATTCCCGAAGCATACGTCGTCTTGGTTGTGAATGATGCTGAGCAAGATGGCCCAAGTAGCTTGACCTAAAGCCAGCAGAGTTGTGTTTGTGTTTCGGGCAGCCATTTGCCAAGCATCCAGCGGTAAAGCAGCCTCGGCAGTATACGTGTGCTGCGGCTGTGGTGAGACCGAGCCCGAGGGCAGACTTTGTTGCGGTGTCAAGGCCATAAGTTGCTTCGTGGGTTTAAAGCCATAGAATAGGTCTTTCCAAAACCCTGAGTTCACTCCTTGTGTTGACAATATTTGACGGACCAGCGGCGAGTATGGTACAGGCGGAAGCAGCTTCTCTCCTCGTGTGAGTTTCTCTACCTCGTTCAGAAGTATGCCCATAGATTCTCCATCATAGAGTGCGTGGTGGCAGGTAAAAACCAGGAAAGTGCTGTTCTCAATGTGCAGCAGATTCAACGTGTACGGCGGCTGCTGCGAGTTGAGAGCGCTAGGAACACGATTTTTGCATGCTTCGGCGGCTTGTTGAAGATTGGAATGTCTGGCATTCTCCAACGGCGCTTCCCATCGCTGCAAGATGACCTGTGCGATGGCATGTTCCGTATCCAGGGTGGTGACAAAGCAGGTTCTGAGAATCTCGTGGCGGTCGATTATGGCTTGCCAGCGCTGTACCATTGCAGAAGGTGAGACGCTGAGCCGAAGAATCAGCTGGTTGCAGTATGAGTTGTTGCTGGCGGTAGACAGCATTGCCTCCTGTAGAGGCGTGCATGGTAAGATATCGAAGACGACTTGCTCGTGTCTGGCGAAAAGTTCAGTGACCGTCTTGGTAAAGTCTGGGGGGAAAGGCTCCTTGATTGTTGTTGAAGGCTCGGCATGATGTTCGCCGGTGTCGCATTTCGTTGAAATCCGAGCTAGACGCGCAACATAAGGGTTCTGAAGAATGTGCGAGATGGGAATGCGCCGGTGCGTGATCGCTTCTAGATATTTTGCGGCAGAAATGGCTGAAATAGAGTCAAGGCCGATTGCTGCCAGCGGCTGCCAGCGAGAGATAATTTCGTATGGCACATGAAGGCTCTTTGCAATTGCCTGCGCTACGAGCTTCTCGGTGTCGGTCCACTCCTCTCGTTCCGTTGAGTCATTTCCATCTCGGGCTGCAAGGTTGAGTTGTTCTTGGTCAATTCCTTGGAAAGACTTACGCAACTCTGACTTGTCGACTTTGCCACTGGATGTTAGAGGCAAGGTGCCCAAAGGCACAAGGTACGAGGGGACCATATACCCCGGAAGCCGAGACGTCAAGTCTGCAAAAAGCCTTTGGTTCAGGCCCGCAAGACTCCCTTCGAGCCTTAAAGGCCTATGGTCGAGAGAACTGCTGTCGCTTGGCTTATAGAAAGAGACGAGCTGCTGACTACTCGACCCGGGAGATTGTATAATGATAGATGCGCAAGATACAACCTCTTTGGCGGCTGTGACGATGCTGTCGATCTCTCCAGTCTCGACACGTTGTCCCCTCAGCTTAACCTGCCCATCCAGTCGTCCAACCACGAGCAAGGATCCGTCCGGGAGCATTCGCCCCATGTCACCGGAACGATAGATGCGACCGAAGTCAGGGTGGTCAATGAATTTCGAGTCGGTGACCTCTGGCAATTCAACATAGCCCTGAGCGACTTGGTCACCTCCGAAGCAGAACTCACCAAAGCACCCTCGGGGAACTAATGATGTTGAATCGGTCGAGAGTACCATGGCGGAAACGTTTTCAAAGGCGAAGCCGAGATGGTTGATGAAGTCGCCATCCTTCATTTTCTTAACGGTACAGATGTTGGTCGTCTCGGCAGGGCCATAACCTAATCAAGTCAGCTTGACAAAAAGAAACATATGGAATGCACGACATGCCTTGAAAAAGATATTCACCCCAAGATCCTGAGACAGCCGCAGTCATTGGTTCGCCGGCCGTGACCAGGAACTTGACCCTCGGGACGTTGCATGGAGTTACCAACGCAGCGACAGTTGGGGTCAAGCTGAGGTGTGTGCAGTCAAGTGAACGTATCGACAGTTCCAGGTCTCTGAAGAGGGTATCATTGGAGCCTGCGCACAAGCAAGCCCCTGAAGTCCACGCAAAGAATATCTCAAAAACTGAAACATCGAACGCATGAGAGCAGAGTTGGAGGAAGCGACTCCCGCTGTCGCTGGGGTATAGACGGGACAAAACGTCAAGATTGCTCGTAATGTTGAGCTGAGTAACCACTATTCCTTTAGGGGTACCAGTGGTGCCAGAAGTGTAGATGATGTAGGCGGGTCGAGATGCCTCCGTCTGTCGCGGTACTTTGTCGGTGGAAAGGTCGGACCAGTCCACTGTTTGGAGATCATAAATTTGACAGGGCAAGGCATCTTTCAACAGGGAGAGGGACTGTTTATCGACGAAACAAGCAGTTGCCGAGGACTGCGTGAGGATTGTCTGCACTCTCGCGAGTGGCGTGGATGGAAGAAGTGGAAGGTAGGCACAGCCGGCCTTGAGCGTTCCAAGAATCGTGACGTATAATAAGACTGATTTTTCCATGATGACGGCGACTGTTGTCCCTTCGCTGACGCCATGACTGCGTAAATACCACGCTACTTGGTTTGACATGGCGTCAAGCCGTTGGTAGGATATGTTCTCGTAGTCGATCATGGTGGCAGAAATGGATCTGGCAAAGCAAATCGCATGTGCGTCTGGTGTCGTGGATGCCGAACGTTCGAATGAGGTCGCCAGATCGGGGCAACCTGCTAGTGTCGTTGGCTCCGAGTTGAAGATGGATGCCAGCTCGATTGGTACAAATCTCGAAACGTCGGACAGCGGACTTGACGGATTGTCGACGAAGTGCTGAGTGATGCGATCGATTTGCTCGAGGAAGAGCGCAGCGTAATCGAGAGACATGGCGTCAGGGTGATAGGTAAGATGACACATAAACCCATCGCCAACAGGTTCAATCTCAAGCAGAACCTTCGTCTCCAGGAAGTCGTGGTGGTAAATCTCCCGAACTGAAGACGTGTGCCGCTCAGAGCTGAAAAGGGACTGCTGGTATACGAACAGCAGATCGTACATGGCGTCGCCAGGCTGTATATCGGCTGCCTTACGTATCTCGGACAGGGGCAGGATACCATGTTGCAAGGAATTTCGGTTGACCGATTGTGTGTACCTTAGGAGGTCGGAGACAGACTGCAGTGTCTTAAGCTTGATTCTCAAAGGCACGGAGGCGATGCAAGGTCCCATGATTTGCTCGATATCGTCGATTGGCAGCGTCCGTCCCGACGAGACGCTACCAAAGACGACATCCGAAGTACCCAGAATGGCGCCCCAAAGCCAAGCTACCGTAGCCTGGAAGAAGACCTGCTCATGACAGCCGACTGTCTTGGCAGCCTCGCTCAATTTAGAGCTCCCTATGGTTAGCTTTCGAGAAGAGGTCTGAGATATCTCCACGTCTGGCGGCCGACTCATCAGTCGCGGGAAACTCGTCTTTTGCCAGTCGCTGAGCTGTTCGGCCCAGAATGCCCGCGAGGAGTCCAAGTCGGCGAATGGTATACCAGTATGATAGGCCGATACTTCACGGAACTGGGGTCGATGGTCTGGTTTCCGTCCATCCAGAATCGCTGCCAGGTCTCGAATAATGAGATCAACAGTCCAGCCGTCGTATATGGCATGATGGATGTGTAACAGAACACGTGGTGGTCTTCCGCTTCCGGCGGCTGAGATTTGGGCTTGGAATGGGTGAAGCCAAATGCTTTCGAAGTTGTTCTGCTCCTTGCTGTGTGGGATTTTCCAGCTATCGACGCACTCAATCTGGTTTTCTTGAAGATCGGTGAAGATCACACGCACGAACCCCTCTTCGACTCGAACGAAGCCCGAACGAAGGATGTCATTGTTCCGGACAATCTGTTGCAACGATGCTCTGGCGTGAATGGTGGAGCACGAAGCTGGAAGCTCCAGTTCAATAATGTTGTGATACAAACTACTGCTGGCTGACGTCTCAATTAACGTTGACGCTTGCAGGGGGGTGCACCAGTCGAAAGCCTCGATTCGAGACCTCAGTGATTGCAATATGTTGTTGCTGGACAAAACGCGCTCGGCAATCGGCGGCTGGCTGACATAGTTCGGGCTCAACGTTGCAAGGCCAGCTTTTCGAATCTTGCCACATAGCGCCGCAATTGTCCTTGAACCAACAACGTCAAGTGTCGTTGTCTGGAGGCCCTCTTGTCGCAGTGCTGATGCTAGCTGTATCGCCTTGAGAGAGTCGATTCCATGCGCTGACAAGACGTCTGATGGACTTGCGGGGGACGCGACCAAATTGGATACGACAGCAGAGACCTTTGCTTCCAGAGTATCCAGAGTATCAGTTACACCAGCTTTCTTGGCCTTCGTGGGGATTCCATAGTCGCGCCTCATTAGATGCCGATCAATTTTGCCAGACGGTAGCCGGGGAAACTCGTCGATGATGACCACGTCTCCAGGTATCATGAACGCGGGAAGCCACTCGCCGCAAGATTGCGATATACCTTCAGAGGTGAGAGTCGCCGTATCGTCTTCGGCAACGCAAAAGGCAACCAGAATGTTGTCAATCACCATGGCGACAACGTCACGGCAACCCGGGACTCGCATGGCAACTTGTTCAACCTCTCCGAGCTCGATGCGCTGACCGCGCAGCTTGACCTGCCCTTCGGAAATACGGCCGAAACACTCAAACGTACCGTCGGGTCTCATGCAGGCTTTGTCGCCGGTGCGATAGAGCCGTCCGTAAGGAGAGTCGATGAAGGCCGCGCCAGTTTGCTCCGGGCGGTTGAGATAGTCTCTTGCGAGTTGATAGCCGCCGACCACCAATTCACCGACTTGACCAATTGGAGCAAGATTGACTGATGATTCCGCGTCATCAGCCGGAATCTCGACGACGAAACATGAGACGGTGTCGAGAGGAACCCCGATGACGCGAGGTGAAAAATTTGTCATAAACGCAGTCTGTAATGTACTAAAATGACGTTAGCTTTGCGTATAACAATGGTATACGGATACTAACCAGTGAATCGCTGCCTCTGTCGGTCCGTACATCCCCCAGAGTATGCTTGAACTTTCGGAGCTTCCTCCAAACTCCTCGACCACCCGTGAAGTCAGCATCTCTCCGATTGTGAGAAGCAGCTTCAACGAGGGGACGTTCGCCCGAGTTCGAAGCAGACTTCCGGCAACAGTAGGTGTCAGTTCGCAAGCGTCGACCTCCATCATTCTCATGGCCGCGGGAAGGTCGTCCAACATTTTGGATCTATCACAGGTTACCAACGTGGAGCCCCGGAACAAGGGAAAGAGTATCTCGAAGACGGATACGTCAAAGGTTGGCGAAGCAAACTGTAGAAATCTCTGGAAGCTGGGAATGTGCCTGTCGTGGGCAAGAAGGCTTTGAGCTGCAGCGTCATGAGAGACACCAACTCCTTTGGGGGTGCCCGTTGAGCCAGATGTGTACATGACATAGGCCAGGCTCTGAGATGAGAAGTGTTTGCAGTATGATATGTCTTCCTTGATGGCTGGAGTATCCCATGATGCCTCGTTTTCGCCCATTACCGAGATCAGTGAGATGTCAAGCTCGTCGCAAGGGATCTTGGAGGCCAATTCTGGAGTGGCCAGGATGACTTTGGCGCCGACATCTTGGAGAATGAATTTAATTCTCTCTAGCGGAGCATCCAGATTCAGAGGGCAGAATGCGCCCCCAGCCTTGAGAATGGCCAGGATAGCGATGTACAGTTGCGGGCATTGCGGTATGATAATGGGAACCACGAAGTCGTTGCTTTGTGACGTGCCGCGGAAAGCCGAGATGCTGGCCGCGAGGCGGTCCGAAGCCTGGTGAAGCTCAGCGTATGAGGTATCTGACCGGTGGCCAGAACTCTCGAGTGATGAAATGGCAGGGAGGTCATGCGTGGAATGTCGCGCAACGAGGTCGTGGAGAAGGCAAGGTCCGGCGAGCCTCTTTGGGGGGTGATTGGATATGGAAAGCTGACCCAGAGCCATCGCGACAGTTTCTTGAGCCGTCATTGTAGAAACAAAACCAAGCCGTATGGATGTGGTTATTCTGGCCTGCTCGGCGGTGGTGTAGCCAGGGAGAGGTAACTGATGCTGTGAGCTTCATGAAATGTGTCGAGCACTGATGATCTCGTGAGTGACAGTCCAGACGGCTAGTTAGTACCAAGCTGCCGTCACTCCAAATACAACGGAAGACCTGCGACGTAGATCGTTGTCCGCGGCCAGCGAGCTACCCGTACAGCGAAGGTGGCGCCAGATCGGGAGAGATTGGACCAGGTACCAACAAGGTGCAACAATGTCAAGGCGAACGACTCTTGTAGCAACCAATGGAGTCCAAGGTGATTGACAAATCCAGGGCTGAGGTGCAACTTGATGCGCTCGGGTGAGCACAAGCGCATCATGCAACAGGGAGGGATGGTCGACGCTGCGGACCCGCCTGGCCTCTCACAAGCTAGCAATTACTCAGCCTGGACTGGCAAGGGAACAACGCCGCGCGAAGAGCTCAACGTTGCCGCTGGAGACGCGTAAACGTCGGCGTCGATGATGCAATCAAGGCCCGTTGATTCGTCGACGTTGTTGAAGAAGGGGGCACTGCAGTGCAACGCGGCCTGTATGCTGCCTTCGATCGAAATGGGTGTTCAGCCTGTGGATAGGAGAATTCGAGCCCGTGTCAAAGTCTGAGAGGAGTCGCATCGGCTTGCCGGCGGGAGCGCGGTCGTGCCGTCCCGAGGGGTCGGTGCTAGGCGCACTCTGTCGGGCTGGGCAACGGGGCCAGGATTATTCAGTTACTGGTGGGCTTGCGGGTAGATTGGTACGTCGGAAAGGCTTGTAAAGCGGTGCAATCGGGCTGATAGCAAAAGCGACAGCGAGAATACCACCTGGACTGAAAGCGTGCCGGATGGGGACTCTGCCTCGTACAGAGGCGTAAGGCTGAAGGGAATGGCCGATGATTGACACGGCTGTAGAAGACGGAAGGCTGTCACTCTGGTATCTATGTCGTCATACACCGGAATCTGGCTTGTAGGGTCGAATGAGCAGCACTAGGGCGCCGCAGGAGACGATCCCACCGGGGGCGTTGGGGTCGACGTCTGCAGGACTTGCGCTGGCTCGGATTGGTTTGCTAAGCTTTGTTCGAGGCAACACCTCGAGCCACGAAATCGGATCAGAAGCAGAAACGTCGGGCAATAGAGGGTGACATCAATGCGGCCCTGAGGCAGCTAGTCACCTTGCAATGCAAGATGGTACCCCTTCGTTCCTATGACGCTGACTATGCAATCCTTTCTGCGTAGCCCACTGGGGCATGGGGGTTGCGCATGGTGGTAGGTTCGCAGCAATGATCACTGACCACGACGCCAGCATACGAGTACGCGAAGCACTTGGCTGCCGCCGGTGTCCGAGCAGCGCTGACCTGCGAAGGTCGGGCCCGAGGTGCGTGGCATGGGGCGTGACCGAGGGCGTCCGTCGAGTCTCTGCTTGAAACCACTCAAAGGACTGCATGCAGTGGGTGGATGATACAGACCATGTCTAGTATGTGGTAATGAAATAGTGGCCCGATATTGCCAAGGGTATTGACTCGGGCAAGGGACAAGGCTCCCTCTCCCTCTCATTTTCCTGGGTCTCGAAGGGTTCGTGATGTCTGCGTTCAAGAACTTGCTAGAAGCTGCCGATGGAGAACTGCAGCGTCGCGACATGTCGGGGTAGTAGCCGGCCGAGGCATATGAGATGTGACAGGTGACTCCTGCTGATGCCGTGGCGAGCTCTTGAAAACGTGACGTGTAGAGGAGCATAGAACCTGGAAGGTCGGAGGAAGGCTGCGGACCACACAGAAGGAGGGGGGAGGAAACCACCTTCACCACATCCCACCCTGCAGCCAGCTGATGAGCACACCACACCACGCCGGTTGAACTGCTCAAAACGGCCGTGGTGGCATCTAGACCTGGGTCTGGTGGTGGGCAGGTGGGGTGGTGTGGATGGAGGGGCGGAGAGCGGAGGGTGGAGGACGAGTGAGGAGGAGTGACGAGGAGAGGAAGGTGGATGTCTTCGATGGGGCAATTGTGAACAAGAGAGATGACATGGGGTCAGAAGATGGGACGAGAAGAGGCGATTCCAGAAGAGGTCCTGCCTGTACCCTGCGCGCGTGAAGGAGAGAGGTTGACTGATGCAGGACGCAGGGCCGAAGTCTATCCTCAAGTTCAATGCAGCACGGATCAAACGAGGATGCCAGGACCAGGAGCAGCCGTGCAGTGATGTGCTTACTTGTTTCTGTGTTCTGCTATGGGGTGGGCAAAGGCGTTGAAGTCGACGTTGATGCCCACGGTGGAGGAAGGTTGCCAGCTTGCGGCGGATGCCAGTGACGCGGAGCTCCCAACAGTTCGAGCACTCGGCTGAAACGATTGAGCGTCAACGGCGCGAGGGGCGCGCCTGGCGCGTTGGGTGTCGGGCGTCGAGATGGATCGATTCCGAGTCGGAAGGCAGGCGGTCTGGATCAGAGTTTTCACGCTGTTGCCGGGCATGGAAGCGGGCTTCAACGGCTTGGATCTAGTACTGCGCACGCAGCGAAAGGGAAGCTGCCATCAGCCGAGGACCATGCTGGCTGATGGTCCGTGCCGGTCACCCTTGCCCGCCCTTGCACTTCCGATCTTATCAGATCATCAGATAAAATTCCCTCACCCCCACATACTGCACACACGGTCCAATCACAAGCTCTCTGGGCCCCGAAGCACTTTCCACCACGAGAAGGCACATCGTCACTTCGTCGCCGCGTCAACATTTCTTTCTCCTAAAGCCCCACGAGCTCCACGACTACCATGCCATTTCCAGCTCTTTTCCGGCACATCTTCGCGCTTGTGCCCAGTCTCAAGTGGAAGTTCCGCTCTCGGAGCCCACCGGCGCGTCTTGGGACTTTCTCTCTGTGGCTCGTCTGCTCACCCTACCCCCCGCCAGTGCTCCACCTCGTCTGGTCCGGCTTCTAATTCTGCCGATCATCCCATCCCATCCCGTGGCCGGTCGTGGCCGCGACAGGACTGTGGCCACCACTCCCCTCCCCCCGCGTCAGACCCTGGGAATGGATCTTATCAGATCCGAAGATAAACCCGAAATCACAGCGGACCTCTCAGAAGCCCCCTGTCGTCCAGCCTCAACATGGCATCATGGCCCTCGCTTGCAGATTCTTCAAGCCCTCAGCTACCCGCCGAGTCACTCGTCTAGCCCTCGCCGACGCACCGAGGAGGGCGCGGCGCCCGTAATTGCACGCTCGTCCTTGCCGGACATGCCAACGATCGTTCGTGGTTCGCCCCTGTCCTTTCTCCTTCTGTTCGTCGGTTCCTCGACACCGCCACAATTTCTGTCCTAGCAGTGCACAGCACTTTCCGCAACGTCATTTCACAGGAGTTGGTGTTTGTGTGTACACCACTACGTACCCATAGGCCTACAACTTCTGACGAAGCACCCCTCCTCGTCGTCCTCGGCATTCAGCACAAGCACTGATCTTCTCCCGATCCACAGCACATGCCGAACATCGACCCTCCCAATGCCTCTCAAGCCTCGTTATTACCCAATGGCCAGTTGCCAAGCAGGGACAGCCCGGACATCGCACCTCACTGCCGTAAGGTGGTCCCTGAAGACCCCCGGTCCCTGGCGCTAGTTGACGACCGATGGAAACCCTTCCGCCCCTCATCAGATCGAAGAAGGGCATCTGAAGCCGAGCTCGACTGCATCTGCGCCGTGTCATTCGCGTCAGATGTACACCACCTGCCTCATGGCGATGCGACGCTGCAGCTGTACGCCCACTAGCTGGACAAGTCGTCCCGACGTACAGCAGGGGGGGGGCGTGGCCGTGGTTGTGAAGTCAGGCAGAGCGAACAGAGAGTAGGGGAGAGGAAGACGAAAAAAAAAAGTCGCCATGCGCCATGCGGATCGGCTGTCCTAATTGCGCTCGGCGTGTGGTCGCAACTCCGACGGTTTCCCTGATCGTCGTTGCGCGATGCCACCACGCCCCTCCCCCACCAGCGGCGCCGACCCTCCCCTTCTTACGGTATACTCTGAGGTGATTGTCTACTTTTCCAGCTTACTTCTGCCCTACATATTACTCCTTGGGCTGCCCACCTGTTCTGTCCAACTTAATCTCTCCCTTCTTCTTGTCCAGAGCTTTGCTACCGGTCGCTGACATTCCCACATACCTGACTACCCCATTCTACCCACTTCATCTACGTCACCAGACAACCCGCCGGAGCAATTGGAACTCTACCACCTTACGACGTCGGCCAATACCTCTGGTCGAATAACCAACGTTGGCCTTTCGATTCGAGGATTGGAAGTTTGTCGATCTTGGAACGGCTCATCGCGCGCTTCCGCATAAGTTTGTCGAGAACTGCGCTTTGCTCGAGAAGCTGTTGTCACTCGTTACACGTCCAAAAGCTACCTACCTACCTGACCTGACCTAAAGTCCGAGGTAGCTGTCGGCCCGCACCACTTGCATTTGCACCTAATTATCGCTCACCATGTCCCCTCACCTCGACACACCGATGAGCATTACGGAGGCCTCTGAGGCCATCCAGAGCTTCTCGGGCTTCAGCGACGGCGGTGCCGTTCAAACCAGCAGCACCAACGACGGTGGCTTCAACGGTACCACCAACGGCAACGGCAACGGCAACGGTCACGCCGCCCCTGCGAATTCCACTCACGCCTCCAAGTCAAACCTCCAACCTACCGACCCCAATGAGCTCCATGACCTGGTCTGCGTCGGCTTCGGCCCCGCCAGTCTAGCTGTCGCTGTCGCAATGCACGATAACCTCGCCTCGGGGAACCAGCTCCTGCCCAACGCCGCCGAGAAGCCCAAGGTCCTCTTCCTCGAGAAGCAGCCTCGGTTCGCTTGGCACGCTGGCATGCTTCTTCCTGGGGCCAAGATGCAGATTTCCTTCATCAAAGACATGGCCACGCTGCGCGACCCGCGCTCCCACTTCACCTTCCTGAACTACCTTCAGCACGCTGGCCGCCTTGTTGAGTTTACAAATCTCGGCACTTTTCTGCCTTCGCGAGTCGAGTACGAGGACTACCTCCGCTGGTGCGCCTCCCACTTTGACGACGTTGTGCAGTACCATCGCGAGGTTGTTTCCGTGTCGCCCAACCCCCAGCCCGAGGGCGCGGTCAAGACATTCACTGTCAAGTCGCGTAACGCCAAGACTGGTCAGGTCACCACAGTTCAGGCGAGGAACGTCCTCATCGCGGCCGGTGGCCGGCCTTTGATCCCCAAGAGCCTCCCCGCTGCCAGCCCCAAGGTCATTCACTCATCGCAGTACGCGCACCAAGTGCCCAAGATTCTCAAGAACTCACAGGCGCCTTACCGGGTCGCCGTTGTCGGTGCTGGCCAGAGCGCCGCCGAGATCTTCAACAACGTTCAGAAGCTGTACCCCAACTCCAAGACTTGGCTCGTCATGCGATCCGAGTTTTTGAAGCCCAGTGACGATTCTCCCTTGTGAGTTGCGCCCCTCTCGTCTTCAGACTCAAAGCGGCCGGCTAACCTGTCATTTCTTAGCGTCAACTCCATCTTCAACCCCTCCTACACAGATTCTCTCTACCCCCGCTCCCAACAATACCGACGTGCTCTCATCCAGGACGCCAAGGCTACCAACTATGGCGTTGTGCGCCTCGAGCTCATTGAGCATCTCTACGAGGTCATGTATGATCAGAAGCGCGAGTACGGCGACGACGAGCGCCAATGGCCCCACCGCATTTTGAACGGAAGAAGTGTCGTCAGCGTCAACGAGGGCAACCAGGAATCTGACAGGCTTCAGCTTCACGTGCGACGCGTGGAGGACAGCTTCAACCAGAGCGGCATCACGGATGATTTCCTCGACCAGGGCCCTAGCAGCGAAGAGATTCTCGATGTCGATCTCATCATCTCGGCGACGGGCTACCAGCGCAACGCGCACGTTGACATGTTGCGCGACAGCTGGAGTCTTCTTCCCGAGACCCAGCCAGTAAGCTCCGGCCCGCGAGAGCAGGTCGATGGATGGGAAATCTCCGAAGGCAATGTTGACTCTGGCTCGAGGAAGCTTGAGGTCGGTCGTGACTACAAGGTCCGATACGCGCCTGGCACCGTGGCCCCTGACGCGGGTGTCTGGCTGCAGGGCTGCTGCGAGGCGACGCACGGGGTAAGTCGCTGGCATGTGAACTTCTGGACAGACATTAGCTAACAACCGTGATCTAGTTGAGCGACAGTCTTCTGTCAGTTCTTGCCGTGCGGTCGGGCGAGATTGTTGATTCCATCTTCCCTTCCCTTTCCAAGTCCGAGACGAGCTCCGTCTAAATGTTTGAGCGCGGCGAGTTCAGGTTTAAGATCAGCAGTGAGGGTCAAACGATGTCATTTTTCCTTTTGTAAGTTCTCATAGAGTCATGATATCGACGGGATATCAGTGGACATTCAAATGTTGGTTAGAATTCATGATTGTGGCGATGACGGTTTCGACTGTCTGGTCGCAACCTACGTTTGGGAGTCAGGCATCATATGAATTTTATGTTGAAGGTCAAAATATCAAAATAGCATTGCAGTTTCATGGTAAATGACTCGAGTCGTCGATTAGAGCTTGTGTTTGCATCGACAGTCTGTTGTCGACCTCGCAGTGCCCGCGCGGGGGATGACCATTCATGAAGCCAGGAACCGTGTAGCGGATTAGTCGGCACTGTCAACATTGGCATGTGTCGTCACAACGTCGTCTAATGGAGCACCATCGCTGAATCGTCATTCGAATACATCATCACATCACCCCTTCGAGCACCTCCGCATGTCGCCTAGGAGCATGTGTGCTTCTATCTAGAGCCCTGTAATGAGAATCTGAGCTTTTGTTCTGGCTCATCCTACACGATCATGTCGCCCTCCTCCTCAGCTGGCCTGATCTCGCGGTCGGTGGCTTCATGCTTCCTGTTCAAGTTCTCCGCGTCTGCAAAACCACAGGTCGCGCTGTTCAGACGAAGTGCCAAGGTCCGAACTTATCAGTAAGCTCAGCCTAGCTCGCGAACCATTCAATCAATCGCTCATCGTCCAGGCATCGTCTGGGACCCATTGCCGGCAGCATCGAGGAGAGCGATGCATCTCCCGTCGCAGCCGTTTGGCGTGAGATCAACGAAGAGACGACCCTCACGCCCGCGCACCTGAACCTGTTCCGGCAGGGTAAGCCATACTCGTTCACAGATGAGGGCGTCGGTCGTGTCTGGACAGTCCACCCGTTCGCGTTCAGTCTTAAGGACGTCCAGGACGAGTCCCGCATCCGGATCGACTGGGAACATGACGGCTGGACGTGGCACGACCCTCTCGAGGTCACCGACGACGAGTCGTTCGGCGGCGTGCCATTCCTCGCCAAGAGCCTGCGGCGCGTCTGGTTTGAGATGGACCTTGGCGAAGAGAGAGGCAAAATCTTGCGAGAGGGGTTGGCAATGCTTCAAGAAGACCACGACAGCGGCGCCCGGCAGTTGGCCGGCAAAGCGCTCGACGTCTTCCGCAGCCTTCTCGCCCTCGGGCAAGGCGAGGCTGTCGATATCTGGTGGCGAAACGCAAGGTTCGCCGCATGGCACCTGTGGAAGAATGGTCGGGAGAGCATGGGTGCCGCGATCTTGAATGTCCTCGTCCGGTCCTTGGTGGTCGTTGAGGAAGAGGTTCGACGGATTGGCAGCGGTACCATGTCCGAGCAGTCTCTAGAGCACATCTCTCAACAAATTGGCCAGCTCGCGGAGGCCCGGACAAAGGCCATGGGGTCTATCGCAGAGTCTCTTCAATCGGTCATTGAAAGCGCTCGACAAGACTCAAAGAGTCCAATCAACATTCTCACCCTCTCTTCGAGCTCCACCATTCTCGAAACACTGCGCAGGATGGCACAGACGACTGATTTCCAGTTCGATATACGCATATTGGAGTCGCGACCGTTATTCGAAGGCGCGCAGATGGCTGCTAGATTAGTTGAAGGGGCTAGGGGATCGGAGAAGGGCTCTCGGAGCGTCGTTCAGGTCACGGTCTTCTCGGATGCGTCTGCAGCCATTGCAAGCCAAGGCGTTGACATCGTCCTTCTGGGCGCTGATCTCATCAGCAAGGAAGGCGACGTCAGCAACAAGACGGGCTCGCTGCCCGCCATTCTAAGCGCTAAACATGTTGCGCCCGGTGCGAAGATTGTGGTTGTTTCCGAACGAGAGAAGATTCTTCCCTTCCCAGCAGCAACTCACGCAGAAGAGAACGACTCTGAGGAAGTAACTAGAGCGTGGGGTCCAGCCATGGGTGATATCTCGTCAGGGCAGGTTAACATCAGGAACGTCTACTTTGAGTGGGTATCCTCTGATATGATAGACAAATACGTGTCCGAGGATGGAATTCTGACTCACGAAGACGTGGCGGAACAAGCGGAACGGATGAGGCTGGATGCAGAGCGCTTTTTTTCTGAGACTTGACTTAAACAAGAAGGAAATATGAAGTCCCCCTCCCCCAACCCTCCCTTTATAGCATCCCACGAGAGTGCACCCTGCGACCTGACCTCCCTTTGCGGCGACTAGATCTCGAACGGGAACCTCTTTCAACTTTCTTGGCGCCGCGTCCTCGGCGCACCTCGCTGATGGCCGCCACGGTCATCCATATGACCCAGGCAACACCAGCAGCAATGCCATACGCAACCTTGTATCTGGTTTGCGCACCGGATATAGCGAGTCCTAGACCTCCATTAATGATTCCGAGTGTGATTCCCAGCCTCCCGCCGGCAAGGTGGAGGTATGACCATCCTCCTCGACGGCCCACCTTCTTGAAGTTGCGATGGTGCAGATAGCCCATTATGGGCATCAAGACAAAAACAACGCCCACAGCACTTCCAATGCCAACGTGAGCAGCAACCAGGTCGTCATCAAGCTATGAAAGTCAGAGAAAAGGTCGAGCGACTAGGACGAGGCCACTCACGAGCGGAAATCCCCCCTCCTGCACCATGTCCACTAGGTAGGCACCCAACCCGACTGCGGCTACGAGCATGGCTAGGGCGGTCAGCTGTGTCGTGGCGTGACACACGATCGCCGATCGTCCAGGGACCAGCCTCATCAGGACCGCACCGAGCGGGAACAGGGCAACGAGAGCGACAGAGGCGAGGATTCCATGAATTGTTCGCAGATACGATGCGCGTTCGATATCAAACCCGGCGAACCCAAATTGCGACGAAGAGGAAGAGAATCCATTGGATGACCCGGACTCGGAGCTGCCAGAGCCACTAGAGCCCTCGGAGCCTTCTCCTTGAGGATTCCATCCTGAATATGGACCAAATGCTGCCACTGCGTATGCTGGAATGATCAAGTCAGAATTGGAAATCTGGTTGTCGCTCTTCGGGGGTTTTGAAAGGAGCGGGATTCTACCTTGCAAGGCCAGGCTGAGAGACCCTGAACCTACTTTGAAGATCATGTTTGTGATGTGTGTAACAAGATCTTGGCGGATGGGTAATGATGAGACCGGCCAACGTCGATTTTCGAGAGTGGTTGGAAAACCCCCTTCTCGAATGCAGAGAGAGGCGTCAGCGCATTTAAAGACGAGGGTTCTGTCCGAATCGCGATCGACACGGACTCAATTGGGGTTGTGCGGTGCGGCCGCCACAGCCGGGACTCCCAGGAGAGATGTCCACGCCTTCCTACGCCGCGATCACCCTGTTGGCCACCGATCCAACAAATCTTGCCAATCGCCAGCTTCCACGGTGGGCCGCGTATACATGTCAGACACCCTGGGCGAAATGACGACCGAATACTTACCATGCACAGTCTAGATAGTAGTCTTGACGGCAGGAGTCGCACAACTTCTGACGGCGTCAGCACCCACCCGTACATCATCACGGATCCTTACGAATAAAGGCCGGGTCTTTGCCCATGAAAGTTGGTATCTCTAATCATCGTATTTTCAGAGCATTGCGCCGCTGGGTCACAATGCAACCTGCGTGGGACTGACGCGTGTGGCATCATGACACGCCCAACACTGGAGTAATCCGATTTCCTTGGACAGAGCTTGGATCATTGAACTACCGAGACTTGCGAAGGAAAAGCCTCAGTGGTGACGCACCTCTTCCTCGTCCGCCGGCTTCTTCTGCATCGTAGCCAGTTGCGCCTGGAGCCCCTTCTTCCCAATCTGCATCGCACGTTCAATTTCTCTCTCCTCCTCCCGAAGCCTCGCCTTGCCCATCTCGAGGCTCCGTTGCTGTTGTCGCTTCTGCTCGGCGACCCTGTGCTCGTGATCACGCAACGCGGCCTCTCGGCGTTGTTTCGCTTCTCTAGCTCTGTTGGTCGCTTCATCCTCCTCGTGGGCATCTCCGCTCTCAGGCGCTGGCTCTGCCGTCTGAATGAATGTCTCAATCAGTGGGTCGCGTATCGCAGGTGGCAGAGATATGTATCGAATGTCCACCAAAAGCTGCGGTGGCAGCCGTGAAATTGTAGACTTGTTGTTTAGAGCCGAGACAGGTAATGCCTTGAGTGCCGTGGCAAGATCTGTCTTGAGTGTTGCTTGAGGCATCTTGAGACGGTTAATGTGTTCTCGGTACCACTTTTCCCGATCTTTATCCTTGACATGTGGATCTGTCATTGCCGTCTCTTTCCTAAATTTTCGCTTGAACTCTTGCCAGAAGAGTTTTGGACTCGCCTTGTCCTGGAGCAGCGCCATGTAGGGAATCCGCGGATCTGTCTTCTCCTGCTTGGCACGTTGTTCCCTGAGCTCCTTGATCCTGTCTTTTGACCATTCCTGCCAGACGTCTTTTCGCGATTTCATCGTGCCCAAGACTGTATAGCGTGGGTCATCAACCAGTCGCCCTTCTTCTATCAGCTTGTCCCATGAGTTGTAGGGGTTGATGCCATTGTCATCCAGGAGGTCCTTGAACAGAGCTTGTGCATCTTCCTCGGAAAACTGAACGCCGTCGGCTCCTTCAGGCCAGTTGTCGACATTTCCATCGTCGTATTCACCTGGATCGAGACCGTACGCCTCTCCCATTGCTTGTAGTTGGAAGGCGATATCTGCTTCGCTGAACTCGACAGCCTCTTCTTCGCCTGGGTCCTCGGTTCGTTGACGCTTCAGACGGTGCTCCCCATCATCGCCAGTTCCTTCGCCTTCTTCCTCGTCATCCGTTACTTCAACCTCCTCGTATTCGGAGCTATCGTTGTCTTGGTCGTCGGCGCCAGTCGCGGCAGCGGGCTTTGGCCCTTCGGATCGGTTCCTGGCTCCGGGCACAGCCACTGGCTCCTCACCCTTGTTTTCATCTCCTTCTGGTTTGGACTTGGCAAGAATGCGTGCTTTGTCCAACTCCAGAATGCCGGGCTTCAACTTTTCGGGAATGCGCCAGTAGCTAGTATTCTTATCGGGGTTGTAGGCAAATCGTCGACCGTATCGTGTCGACACGAGTATCCAAGGCTCGCAGCCCGGGATTGGGACTTTGCTACGCGGCTTGTCGTTGGGTTGTGGCCTGGGGCGTGAGTCGCCGCCTCCCCTTCCGCCTCGTCCAAACCCTCCATGGCTGTGTTGGCCTTGAGGGGGTCGTTGTTGAGCGTTCAGCTGCGCGAGGTAGGCGTTGGCAATATTCGGGTCGGATAGGTTCGGCAGCGCTTGATGCTGGTTGAAGCTCGTAGCTGCATCTGCGTGCACGGGTGGCGCAGGAGCTGGCGCGCCGGGCCTGGTGTAGGTGGACTGTTTCGTTTCGTTGTTGTAATAGTACTTGTGTCCGCTAGGCGCAGTGTGCTCGGTCCAGCCAGGGAGTAAAGGTGGTAGCTCTCCAACGCCAGGAGAAGGTCTGTATGTGGATTGTAGCATGGCGAAAATGGCAGCCAAGGGAGCCTTGCCTTCGGGTTCAGAAACTCGTGTGCAAGATAAGCACCCTTTGACTGACCACGATGATGCAAATTTGGTGGATCACTGATCAGACGGAGAAACATCGGTCGTATTGATAAGATAAGAGCTAACAACCCACTCGAGCCGCCAAGGTGTCGTCACTGGTTACATGCCATGTCGGCGCTTGTCACGAGACTCAAGTTCACGGAGAAACTCAACTCTTAATTCTGAAATCACTATCAAAAGCTGGTTTCTGCAAGCTCAGCATCGTTTCCCTCTGCTACCCGGTCATCGGAATCTTGGATCGGCCCTTTGCGGAGTCCATGCGCCTCGTCACTTGACTTTTTTGAACACTCGGAAGGCGACGGCTCAGGATGCCACCGAACTGGGGCAACAGTGATTCGAACGCGCGAGGAGGCGTTGTGCAAGCTTTTACCAGATTCTGGGGGGTACTGAACTCTACTAAGCTTTGCGGGACCATGAGCTGATGCCCACGTTTTCAGAGATCCCATGCTCCCGACTACCTCGGCTTCTTCATCCTCTTTGCA
Source organism: Verticillium klebahnii (assembly GCA_002851715.1). Classification (NCBI taxonomy): domain Eukaryota; kingdom Fungi; phylum Ascomycota; class Sordariomycetes; order Glomerellales; family Plectosphaerellaceae; genus Verticillium; species Verticillium klebahnii. The sequence continues at coordinate 78,138 of NMXL01000001.1, read as the reverse complement.
TCATGGATGGCGGTCAGTGGGATAGACGCTTTTGACTGAGGACGTGATGGCAGCTGACGGCTCTTGCTCGTAGATCATCGCTTTTGTCGAGCCATTCCACCGTATGTTCTTCGTTAATGATCTGCACATCATGTTCCCTCACGCCGAAGTTGAACGAGTCAGCGTTCGTAAGTCAACACTGCCTCATGAAACGGTCGATACCTCAGCTGACCATCGGCTAGAATGGAACTTTATTTATGCTCTCTTCATCCCACTGGGTATCCTCGTGATTTGGAACCTCGTTACTCGAGCGTCCGTTCACAAACATGAGGTCACTTACCTTTGCTTTGGGATTGCGCTCGTCATGACTTCCTTCATCACCGACGTCGTTAAGAACGCCGTAGGGCGGCCTCGCCCCGACCTCATTGCTCGCTGCAAACCACAGGATGGCACACCTGCAAATGTTCTCGTATCCATCGATGTTTGTACAGAGACGGGTCATCATGTATTGCACGATGGCTGGCGTTCCTTCCCATCCGGACACTCCTCATTCTCATTTGCAGGCCTTGGCTTCCTAAGCCTATTCTTTGCTGGCCAGCTGCACGTTTTCCGCCATGAGGCTGGTGGACGTGATTTGAGTCGCGCCCTGGTCTGTCTGGTACCACTACTCGGTGCAGCGCTCATTGCCATCAGTAGGTGTGAGGACTACCGGCACGATGTCTACGATGTTGGCGTGGGCTCAATCTTGGGTTACACTGTGGCGTACTGGAGCTACCGCCGCCACTGGCCGAAATTGACTGCCCGAGATTGCCACGAGCCGCACCCCTATCCTGGATCCGAGGCCAAGACGGGATGGTCTCGCATTAGAGACGAGGAAGACAATGCCGTGCCGAGACCTGATGTAGGCTTCGAGATGGCCCCTCTAGGCTATTCCCCTGATGAGACGAGACGCTGATCAGTGGCTAGGCTACAGAGTAAAATGGATCAAGGTCGTTGCACGGAGGCTCCGTCACGACACTTTTAGATTCTAGGTTTCTCTAGGAGGGGTATTCTGTGAGCCTGTCAGCGCGCGCACGCGGTATGCACGGCTACGATCGAGACGAGACTGGCTACGTGGCAGTCGTGTCCACGGCTTGGTTCGGGCATCAGTTGTATAATATTGGTGGTACACTCGTCCTGGGAACATCAAACGCGTCCGTTCCCATTCCGGTCATGCCTTCGTGGCGTCTATTGCAGCTTTACTTGTCCTCCGTGCTCTCGTCCTTCGCCAGATCGTGCTCCTTCAGCAGCTGCTTGATCTCATCAGCGCTCCAAAGACGATGGTAGATCTTACCATCGCTCGTTTGGCCAACAGTGGCAAACTCGACTGTGAAAATGCAGTGTCAGCGACTCGGGAGGAAAAACATGTGTTGTTTGAAGGGGGGCGGCACTCACGCTTCTCCGCACTCAGCTTCGTAGAGTCCATGGTCTTGCTGAGGACCTTCACGGCCAAGCCGCAAGCATCCGTGAGTTTGCAATCCTCCTTGTAGTCTTGCTTCAGCAAACTCTCGGCGCTCGCGCGATTGGCGCCGACGGCAGTTGCTTTCCATCCACCGTAGTTGCCCGACGGGTTGCTCTGGTACAGCTGGAATTGTCTCTTGGGATCCCAGCCCGCGTAAATGAAGGAGACGCCGAACGGCCGGAGACCGCCGTGTTGTGTGTAGCCTTGCTTCAGATCACAAAGCCTCCGCACCAGCTGCTCGCAGGGGATGTCTTCGTTGTAGGTGAGGAGGTAGCGTTGGGCGGCCTGGCGGGCGTAGTTGATGAGGATGTTGGCGTCGGCCGTCATTCCTGCCACGGCGCAGATCATGTTGCTGAAGGGGGAGTCCACGAGTCAGCATTAAGACGCTCCTGGCCTGTATAGCGAAACGTACTCGTTGACGGTGTACAGCTTCTCGGCCGAAGTGTCTTGCTCCAGTAGCTTCGACGTGACCTTTCGCTCGGCGGCAAGAACGATGCCATCTTGTGCGAGAATGCCGATCGCAGTTCCGGCGTGAGAAATGGCTTCAAGGGCGTACTCGACCTGGTACAGGCGGCCTTCGGGGGAGAAGATGGTCGTCTGGAAGAAAGTAATGTTAGGGTCCTTTTGGGATGACGGGGTGCGAAGTCGAGAGGGATTCTAGGCTTACTCGGGAATCGTAGCGTCTGGACATGATGAGTCGCGTGCAGCCAAAGAATGGGAGATGGCTGTATGGTTGGGAGAAGGCTGGATGACAGCGTTTGGTGGAGGTGCAACGTTGATGGAGGGGAGACTGCTTGTGACGATGGAACGGGAGTTCGACGTCTCTGGTGGGAAGGCTGAAGCTTGAAGCTCCAGGCAATCGATGCACGCGTTAGCTGACCCTTGCTCATTTAGTAGGCGTACTTATCAAGGTACAGGTACTGATCCAGCGCTGGGTGGGACTTATGCTGAAGCCTTTTGAGCTACCCGTATGTTAGTCAACAACACGTCATGCTATGTATCCCTACTTTCGATGGACCCAAAGACAAGGTAGACACCCTGGCTGGCCAAAGCTCACTCTCAGCACGTGACCCATTCTCGCGACAGCCTTACGTAACCCCTCCTCTTGTATTGTGAAGGAGGAAGCTCGCTACCCACTCCAACCTCCACTTCGACTTTCGCGCGACAAGGCTTCACTCTTTTCCTCGCTCAGCACCTTGACGACTCATCTTTGACCCAAGTACCGTTGCAAAGCCCCCAGCTCCTGCTAGCTTGGAACTTTGCGATAGCGCTCTAGTCCTTGTGTCAGCTTGCCCAAGGAAGCTTGGACACTCCTCGCGCTCGCGATCAAGATCGGCGCGGCGCATTCACGCGCGCAAGCTATACACACCGCCCACAGCTCTGGTCCAGACTGCCAGCACCAGTTTTCAAGCCTAGTCATACTAGTTGAAAAGCTCAAAGCTTCTCAGTACCCGAGGGGAGCGTTGCAGCGCCCAGCAACATAATGTCTGGTAAGCACGGTCGCACTGCCCTCAGGATTGCCCCGCCATCGCATCGCGCGACAAATGCCGTGTTGCTGGCCAAAGCCACTGACTGTCAGACTCAGAATCCGAACCTCGCCGCTCGGTGCGAGCGACCAAAGGTCAGCATACCAAGGCGTTCGACGATCAACCTCTCGAGGCCCCAAAGAAGCGAGGCCGAAAGAAGAAACAACAGCAGGAAGAGGAGCCTGAGGAAGAGATCATTCGCTGCGTTTGCGGCGCTACGGACCAAGATGACGACGAGGACGATCAAGTATGGGTGGCTTGCGACACATGCGGCGCCTGGCAGCACAACGTGTGTATGGGCATGCCCGACGACAACCTACCTGAGCACTATTATTGCGAGCAGTGTCGCCCTCAACTCGAGTATCACAAAGAGCTCTTGGCTGGCATCGCTGAGGGTAAGACACCTTGGGAAGACCGTCAGAAGGCGTACAGGGACAGGAAAGCTGCCGAGGCAGCGGAGAAGAAGAAGAAGCCGGTCAAGAAGAAGGGTGGTCGAGGATCCAAACGCGTCAGTGACTCCAAAGAGGATGTGTCGCAAGCTGCAAGCTCTCAGGCTGGGGACTCTCCCGCGCCCGAGACGGCTCCCAAACCAAAAGGCAAGAAGGACCTTGCCAAACCAGGCCCTACAAAGCGTAAGGCTCAGGACGAAGGCGACAAGGATGTCAAGGTGAGCCTCCTAAGTGTCCTTGGGCACAAAACTTCAATGCTGACCTGCGCTTCTCCCAGGCGCCCGCGACCAAGGTACGCAAAGTCTCTGAGATCGAGCTGAAGCGAGTCGAATACACAGCGCCTGCCGATCTTCCCGAGAAGATTACCGACGTCTCTGACGCCAATCATCGGTCGGTAGCTCAAGCCCTCCAGAAGGCTGTTGCAATCGGCCTAGCCGTGGCTCTCAAGAACAAACTCGTTTCGGTGCCGACAGATGTCACTCCCGCCGCACTATCCGAGCAATGGGCGATTCAAATTGAGCGAGCTGTCAGAGACAGCCATCCCGACCCCAGCCAATATTCCAACAGATGTAGGACTCTGGTATCGAATCTTAAGGCTAACCCAGAACTCAGCGTCGGGCTGCTACAGAGCACGCTGTCGCCCCCTATGCTGGCTGTCATGACATCAGATCAGCTAGCGACGAAGGAACAGCAACGCATGAATGCCGAGCTGAGGGCAAAGTCTGAGAAGCAGTCCATCTTGGTGACAGACGACGGCCCGCGCATGCGACGGACTCATAAGGGCGAGGAGATTGTGGAAAATGATGCCGAAAACCAGATCGAGGAAGCCCGTCCGACATTTCGGCGACCAAGTGCCCGCGACCAGCACCTCGACGGGACAGAGATCGAACCCCCTCGCCCGGAGAACTCTGTTGAGCTGCCGGCACACGCGCCTTTGCATGTTGATACACACGGCACACAACAATCGCCGCGCCAGCCAGATTTCGACATCAACAAGGTTTTTTCCAGCGTCAAATCACCTACAGGCCACGAACGACGCCCATCAGGGCAAGTATTTCATGGCAACGGGCCTGGGGTTGATCCCGATGTCGACCGTCTCTTGCAGGATGACACGGACTCGCCGCCCTATTCCCCGACAGATGAGTCTGAGCCTGATGTCGTTTGGCGCGGCAGCTTGGCCATGAACACGATTGCCGACTTCCCAGCCACCGCCAAATTTGTTGCCGGAGCCAACCTCGCCGCGAGCATCGGCTTGCCTTGGTCGACGCTGATTCCCAAGCGAATGGCCGTGGCTGGGCGCATCGATGAGCAAAAGGCGATTGAGTACCTCTGTGGCTTGCGATACTCGGACAAGACTGATGTGGTGGTTGTGGCACTGTCTCCATCTTCCGAGTCGTCAAGGCCCGAGTTTCGCAGGCTCTTTGACTACTTCAGCAGCAAGAAGAGATACGCAGTCATTGGCCAGAAGGCCGTGGGCAATGTTCGAGACACCTACCTCGTACCTGTGCCTGCGGGAGACAGCGGCTTGCCGGAGTTCTTACTCAATTTCTCGGATAACCTCATCCCACAACGCCGCGTCGATCCCGTGTTATTAGCTGTATTCGTGTACAGGAACCTCGATCAGCAGCAACAGCTTGCGCCAGGTACAACGCAGTCCCCGGTGACAGCCACATCCACACCGACCCCGGCCGGCCACGCCAACCGTCAACCATCAGTTTCAGGTCCCGCCTTCTCCCCGGCTATTGGTCAAAGCCCGTTCGCCCATCCCTCGCCTTCGCCTATCACTAGCAACGGCCACCCGACTCAAGGTGCCCATCAGGTGGTTCCCCCAAATCAGCCGCCCCACGGCTATGCACAGCGTGACCCGTCGGAGGAGGAAATGAACAAGCTGCGTCAGCAGGGAGAGGCCATCGCGCGAGAAGTACTTGGGCCTTTCATTGATTGCGCAACAGTGCAGTTTCTCCTGCCCCAGGCGGTCCGCATGACGCGCAGAGAATGGCAGGTTTGCCGGGGCATCTTCGAACGGGACGAGAAGGCGCGGGTGGACCTCAAGTATCTCAGTCAACTGCTGCAGGTTGAGAGCGAGGCGATTCCGCCAGTCCAAGGTGGTGCGCGACCAGCAAATACACAGCCCGCGGCTTAGGTGGGGACATGATACTTCACGGAATGACAGTATGGGACGGCGTTCCTTTCTTCTTGTAAATATCACGGTACGAGCGTTGCGTTCAACAATGGGTCGGGGCGACGTCAGCCCCTTGGAAGACGCGCGAAAGGGAATCTCTGCGGGGACGAAATGACGACCTGGGAAATCGTGTTTACGCGAAGGTTGGGCTGGGTTTTTCTTCGCTTTTTTCTGTCAGATCCCGGGACTACGGTGGCTCTTTCTGTTCTTAAGGATGAATACAATCGCGCTGATGTGACAAAACAAGCGAGCCAGTGTTCTAGCATTTCGCAGTGAAGATGGTCCTGGCACGGAGGGTCACGCCCCTCCAGCCGGACACGACGTCGTGGCTGATGGGATCTGCCCTGGCACAAGACGGCCAGAACGCGTCACATCCATTGGACGAGAGTGGCCTGTGAGTGGCCTGGAGAGGCAACACCAGCGCAGGGCTGTTGACTCGCAGCTATTAAAAGGGCAATGCGTATCCTGTCGCCCAAAGAAACTGTAGGTCCTCTTGATCGCTGGCAACCAAAAACTCTTGATCAAACCGACGCCACTATCAGCTTTTCGATCAGTCAACGCGTTCTTATTCCCCGAAAGTTGTATGCATTGTTCACGCTTGACGTCATCGATCCTCGCAGCTAATCTAGTGCTTAGACATTACTTCGCAACGTTTTCGCTCCACAGCCCACGCAAAGCCACATCACAGGGTTGACAATGGCGTGTGGCTCCAGATCCTCTCCTGTCAACCGCAACGGCCCTGGTAGCGCCGCGACCTCCATCGCTGAGAGCGTCCTCAAGCCCACCGAGGCAACGGGAGGAAAAACAAAGTGCCTGGAATGCGACGGCTACTCATGCTGCTGCATCCCCATTCCGTGCACGGTGATGTAAGAGGCAGGTTGTTGGAAAGAAGACACGGACTTTAGCCGCCGCAATGAACAGAGATAACAGCCGGCTGCGTCGAAGGGGATATAATTCTCGAGGCACGTTTGAGGACCTTTAAACCAGCGTAGTTTGAAATGGGTATCAATGGATCGTGTCGTTCTCTTTCTTGGTCCTGGAGCTTATTACCATGTGCACCACCATGATATGTCCCCTTCGAGACAAGCTCCCAGACCCCCGTTGGCTTAGATGTATTGCCCGTCTGCCGCCTCCCAAACCTCACTCTCCCGCCCGTTCAAAGTGTTTTTGTCCTCATGGCATTCAGCCTCCTTGTCGCTTCCTGATTGTGTCGCAGCTGCTGGCAGGACCTCGATGCTGCCCAATCCCTCCAACACCCTCTTCGCACTGTCGACTTGGGCCCTGATGGCTGCTGTTTCGGCACGGGTTCGGTCAAGATGGGATTGCATCAGAGCGATGCCGGATTCGCGTGCTTGGTGAGGACGGTACTCATTCAGGACGTGGTGGAAATTCATGAGAAGGGTGCGTAAATCGTCGACTTTGTTCGCAGACTGAAGAGTGAAGCAACGTTAGAAGAGTCGCGCAAGGACGGAGAGACGGTGCGAGGTGACAGACATCTTCTGGGGTGACGCTCATGATCCCAACGAGCTCGAGGAAGTTGAGGAGCAGTGACTTTGCCATTCGTTTCAGCTCGAAAGCGCGATCGAGGTGTTTGCCATCCCTCTCTTCGCTGTGGGCCGGGGCCAGACGCTTAATGTGAACTTCCTCGAGCGAGGGTAGCTTGTCATCCAACTAGGGGAGACGTCAGTCACATACAGAGATATATTGGGGCATCGCAAAGTCGACATACGCTGTACTGGCCTCCCAAGACGCGCCATGTTCTTGTCGAGGGTTCTGCCGGTGGCTGGAGATTTATGAGCTCGTCGGGTATACGCGGTATACGCACTGGCAAGTCTTTCGCAGCAATGTTGTTCTGTTCGGCACGCGAGTTGCGCAGTTCATCAAGTCGAGCCGTGTTCTCGGGAGTAAAGTCCTTCCAGAACAGCGGGGGGTTTGGGAAGGCGGAAGAATGGGCCTTCTGGCCTTGGTTTTCCGCGCTGTCAGCCATATTGGTATGGCGTAGGAGGCTGGAGAGGGGAAGTCAACTATCCCTTTCGACAATTTCTCAATGCATTGCCATAAACGAGGGGGCAATCCCAATGCCGGAGTGCGTGGGTGGGTGAGGCGTCGCGTGGAGGGGTGCGTGCAAGCTCTCGACCGGAATGAAGGCGATTCTTGATCCGACGCCAACTGCGATACGATGCTGTCCGGCAGTCTCAAGCTTGGAGGGGTCAGCATGTGCAGCTCCACCACGTATGTCCAAATCGGGTTAGCTCAGTTAAAGCTTCCTGCACCCCAGGCAATGGTCTTTCTGGCAAGGTGTATTTGTGCTGCTCCACGCCGACAGCAGTCGATTGCGGAGGAGCAAGTGTTTACTGACAGGACTTGATCAAGAGCCCAACTACCAGGAGAGATTACGACCCTTGGCCGACCCCGTACTCGCACGACCACGACGTAGACGACGCAGACGATAGCGATACGATCCTTCCTGGCTGCTACAACTTGCAAACTCGACGCCCGCCGTGCCAGTTGACTCCAAGCCATTCATGGCTGACGTTCGGTCTCTCCTGCGGCAGCAGCGTGCCGCTCGCCGTATCGATCATCCTCACGCTGCTTATTCAGATGCTGGTAAACTCCTCTGCATAGTCTGCCACGAGGCTGTCAAGACCGAGTCGCAGTGGGACACACATATGCGTAGCAGCAATCATCGTGCCAACGCCCAGCAACAGCAATCTACGCAGCAGAGGCCAAATCCTGCCGACAAGACCACGAATGGCAGCAGCAAGCGAAGACATGAATCGGATTCTGACGGCGAGGACGTCGTCATGGACCAAGAACCGGATAGAAAGAAGCGTAGCAGGCATGACATGAACACGCCTGCTCGTTCAGGTTCGGAAAGCAGCAGTGCCGCCGCAGGCGAGACGTTGCGCGAAGTGGAAGCGCCGCCAATAAAGGATCATACTTTGACACCGCCAGCCTTGAATCGAAGGACCTCCACAACACCCGTACAGGGCGGCGAAATGCTGATTCCCTCCCGCCCGGCAACACCTCACCATCGCGACGGCACATCCTCCACCGCCACACCACTTGGGCCCTCGCCCCTCATTCCACAAGAGGCAACCGCTCCCGCCCAACAAACCAACAACAGTTCCTCGTCGTCAGCTGCAGCGCTGCAAAAGGTGGACGAGGATGAGTGGGCTGCATTCGAGGCCGATATCGCGGCAGCGAGCGCACCTTACGCCGATGATGCTGTCATCTCGGCACCTGCTATGACCGCGGAAGAACATGCCGCAAATGCGAGGACGGAGGAGGAAGAGCGTGAGAAACGGCGGGTAGCAGCTGAGAAGGATGTGGCAGATGAAAAAGAGGAAGCTACACGCGCTTTAGAGACCGAGTTTGAGGAGATGGAGGAGCTGGAGGCAAGGGTTCGGAGACTTAAAGAACGACGGGAAGCATTGAGAAGCCAAGGAGATGTGCCACAGCCAGAGAAGGGGGAGCAACCCGTGCAAGGAACGTCACAAAGGGGCTCAAAGGAGGAGAATGACATCGAGAACGAAGACGAGGACGAGGACGAGGACGAGGATGACGATTTTATGGGTTTCCGGCTTGGAGGCTGATACAAGGCCGAGAGGGCCGACGCGGCGTAATAGACCTTGCATAGCGAGCTTCGTTGCATCCCACGGCATCCGTCCGATGTCGTTGATACGTCACACTATCCCACCAGCCCATTGCCCACTCTCCGACGTCGGTTCGACGATGCCTGGCTTACTTGGCGGAGAAGAAAATACACGTTGGCATAGAAAATGCATGAAGCATGCCACCAAGATGCCGGTCAAGCAGTGTCAGAAGCTTGCATCAACTTTCTCGAGTGACATCGAGACGTCTTTTCACGAACCCATAATTATGTTCGAAAAATATCCAGGTCTCAATATGATTCATGTGATTAATTTACTATTAAGAAGTGGCAATAGCCATGTTGTGCCGATAATTCTAAAAGATTACAACGACCGAAACCCAAAAAATGACGTAGAAAAGTAAGAAAGGAAAAGTCTCGCCGTTGGCGCTCCTTGAAAGCCTATTACCACCAGTTCAGCAGGCTGGCGAAAGGCGCCCTGCGCACCTTTGGCACGCGCTTGGCCTTGTAACTCTGTCCCAGTGTGGACTCGGCTCCTGGGGTCACATTCGTCGCAGTCCCGTTTGCGGGGTTGTCGCCGATGCTCTGTGTGGCGTTGGGAGCGGCCCAGGAACCTGTAGGAGGCCGGACAGTTGCGGTTACCGTGTTGTATTCCGTCACAATTTTGGAAGAGACGGAGCAGTCGGTCGTCGGGTCAGGCGTAGGGTATACAGTGACGTGCTGGGTGGAAGTACCGTAGATGCTTGTGATGACACAGGGCTCCTGGGGATTGTGGTATCCGCAAGGAGGCATCTCGCCCGGGTTGTTGGATGGGTAAGACTGAGGGTAAGGCTCAGGGAAGACAGGTTCGTGAGTGTCGTCGTAGGGGTTCTCGTCAACCTCCTCGTTGCCATGATTTTTCTCATCATGATACTCATCTTTTCCGGCATGCTCATCTTTGCCGTTGTAGTTTTCGCTGTCCTCGTTGCCTCCGTTGTAGTTTGAGCCCTCCTCGTGATTGCTGCCATCACCAGGCTTCTCGTTCTCCTGCCCCGCATCACCTCCGTAGTGGCCATCATCATCGTAGGCCGGCTTGTCGTTGTATCCGTTGCTAGTTTGTCCCGGCTCTTCATCGTTGTACTTGTCGCCATTGTCGTACTTGCCACCCTCGTGCTTGTGATCGCCATCATGCTTGTCGCTTCCGGTGTACTGATCACCTTCAGAGCTGCCTGATCCTCCAGGTGTTGAATCATCATAGTTGTCGCCCTGGGAGCCGACTCCATGGTCGTAACTCCCGTATCCAGACTGGTATGCAGGCACGTGCTCCTTGTCGGACTCATCCTTCCCATCGTAACCATATTCAGGGTTGGTCTGTCCATCGTGGTCGTAGTCTGTCTGGCTGCCGCCGCCGGGGTACTTGTCATTCTTGTCTTTGTCGTCTTGTTTGTCACCGGCTTCGTCCTCGGACTCGTGCTCGGGGTTGTACCCAACGCCTGGCCCCTCATTTCCGCCATACGATAACGAGGGTGTGGTCTCGTAGGTTTTGCGAGTCTTGGTTGCAGCTTCATATCCCGCCTCAGAGATGTCTGATCCGCCTTGGTAGATGTGTGTTGCTGCAGGGTCGGTGCCGTATGTGACTGTTACGGTCTTCTCGCCTTGGTACCCAACATGAGTTGTTGCCGACTGGCCGTTGCCATACTCAATAACCCGAGTAGTCTTGCCCTCATGTTCCCGAACTGTGTATACAATGGTCTTGGTGAAAGCCGGGTCGGTGACAGTGATGCACTCCGTCACAGTCTCTCTGAGAGTTGTGGCGGCTTCGTGAACGGTTTCGGTCGTCGTCGCAGTATACGCAGGGGCTGGTGGGCATGGGCAAGTATTTAGGTTCGTGTTGGACCGTGCTCTCAGCATCTCCGGGCGAGCGCTCGAAAGCGAGGCCAACGGCAAAAGCAGGAGATGGATGCGATACATGACGGATAAGGAAGTGGGTCGGTTTGTTCTGGTTTTGAGGAAGCCCTCTGCGGATTCCTGGTCAACGTAGGTTCTAGTTGTTCGATGTCAAGCTCGAAGTGAACTGAGTAGAGAGCGAATACAAATGGAGAGAAGATGTGAGCTGTGAGATGATCGAAAGGCCAAATAGCTCCAGCGAGTATTCCGCACTTATACTACGTTCACTTGCTATCCCGGTGACAGGGAGGCTACCAGGAGCTGCCCAAGGGCTATGATGTGCGACAAATATCTTCCTGGTATAGGTATCCAGGGCAGAGTATTGAAGCAATACTTTTAATACTAATGAACATCAGCCACTCCAGTGCTACGGCCCGTAGGCATGGCGGAGGGGATCAAGATAGGAGCCAGGGCGTGTTGAGGCAGCTGCGAAGGGACAAGGGGGACATTTGTCTCCCTTTACAAGCGCCTTCTGACTACGACCTTGAGCATGCGAAACCACGAATGTCATGAAGATAACGTCCATGTAAAGTCGTCCAGCCCTTGACGAGGGAGAAGCTGGATGCAGGGAGGCAGGTAGAAATGTAGTCTGACGGAGGACAGGGAATAACCACGGCTACAGAGGTACCGAAGTGGGTGAGTAACTGCCTCGGACACTGTGAACTGTGGCGTTGACGTGAAGGACATCCAGATAGCCCCCAATTCGGTCAATCCGTTATCCTACTGTGACACGATGACCGCCATTTTGGACACTTGACTGATTAAACAGGTGAGGTTGAAAGATATGAGACTGTGGACAGGGACACCCTGGCTGTGAAAGTAGATCTGGGGGCCTGAACCGCCTCCCTGGGAGCTTGATGCTGGGCATTCGGGCGTGTGCGGCCCGGTGTGCCAGCCAGCGGGCCGCTGCCCCCACTTCACCTTGGTTAAAGCCTAGGCGCAGCGGGGCGGGGCGGGGGTGCTCGGGCCGACCTTAGTCCGAAGACAGTCATTCTTACCGCTTTCCTGATACGCATTGGACCTCTGGCGTCACAATTTCCCACCTCGGCGCAGTTGCCGAACGCCCATCGTCAACAACACGTACATCTCGTGCCGCCACGCAGCAAGCAGGCAGCAAATGCGGCGTGTCTCGTAACCTTCTCAATACTTTGAGTTAGGCTTCGTCGCTATCTTTCGCTACTGTGCCCCTTCGTCCACCGCCGGCATAGGGCCAGATCGGCAAAATGGGTGTCTGTGCCTCATGCTTGGGGGGAAACAAGAAAGATGCCTTCGACGAAGTTTGTCGCACTCCATGCCCCTCATGAATTACCTACTAACCTAATTTTTTCCACAGGATGAGGAATCGCGACTTCTCTTCGACGATCCGAACGGTATTCACTACGGCAGTTTTGGCGAGCAAAGCATGAATGGCCAGGAGGACCCCGTCGAAGTTCAGCGGGAAAATGAAGCTCTTCAGAGAGTTGTCGCCAAGACGTCCGAGTAGGTCCTTTTATCACCTCAGAAAGCCAGAGCGGGGAGGGAAATATCGGGCTGTGAAGCTATCAAGTCCTGTGAAAGAGAAGCGCGAGGCTAACGTGGGACACCAGCAACATGGTAGACATCTTCGAGATCGCCCCGCAGGATCATGCGGCACGGCCTGTGCCAGCTCCCTTTGCGTATGCAGGACAAGAAGCCCGCATTGTTCGATATCAGCACCTGCTCTCTAAATTAGCCTCCAAGGACGAGGACCAGGGTCAGAGTCAGGGTACGCCAGGTGTCCAAGTGGATTGGCTTCCCCAGGAAGACACCGTGGACGTGCAGCGCAGTACTCCATCCATCAAATCCGAATCCGATGGGCCCCTTGTTGGCACATTTGCAGATGCAGCTGCCGCGATGGCATGACGTGCTTCTTCAACCAAGATGCATACATACCGTATGACTGTGCTCTCGAAGCCGCTCGCAGACTGCGGCAGTCGCTGCGGCCACCTGGCCGCTGTGCCCTTCTCCCGTGTACAACACTTATTATCGGACGATCAGTCCCTGAACATACTTACGTCGCATCTCATTTACCGACAGCTCGGCACCAAGGGACGGGCCGACGATGCGGCGCGGTGCTCACGATACCCCCGCATGCAGGACAGTTAGTCTTGCTTTTCCTTGAGTTTTTGGGAATATCAGGTGTTTCGCACAATATGAGGTCATGAGAATGGCGAGGTGGGAAAGACTCCGTCGGGCTTCTTCGAACTGGTTTAATCAGAAATCATCTTTAGCAAGCCCCAGGGGCTAGCCCCTCTCATACCTTGCCGTTGCGGACCACTAGCCCATGAGCCAATCATTTCGCAGCTCAATCTCTTATTCAACCCAAGCGTGGGACTTGGGAGTCCATTGAGGAATGGCCACGTGCCACTTCGGCTGATGATGCTTCATTGTGGAGACCCTAAGTATGGCTGATTGTCCCCTTAGCTCTGTCGGCACTCGTCTCGACAACGTCATACGGCCGCGATTCCGGCTTTGGTTCATGGTGACGATGCGGGACAAAAATGCGAGCCTTGAACAATAGCACACCTAAAGCAGCAACAGAAAGGGCAGGGGCTGGTGTGAAGTTCATGCCTTGTTGGAGCCTCCCCGCCTCTCAGGGTTGTGCGGGAGTCTGTGGGTTTCCCGTGGCTCATTGGCGGAGAGAAGACGTGGGATGGGGATGTGGGAGGGGGCGCGGCCGCATAGGGTGACCGCTCAGCACCTGTACTACCCGATACAGGCCACTCCCCCCCCCCTGGCTGGATCCTGCAAAACTCCTAGGCTCCCCTCGCTGGTTCCACGAGCAGATGACGAGCCCTGACCCTTTGCTTTGAACTGGGCCTCGTCGCCAATATCGGCATCCCCGGCGAAATTTCTGCGCCGGCCGACACGGGGGCCTGAAGCCCTACGGATCCCTATGCCGCAGAAGCGCTGCTCCTTGTAGCCACTGCCTCACCGCACGGCGGGCAGGATGGCGGTGGTTGTAGTAGTGGGGACCCAGGGGCTTTCTCTGCTCGACTCAGGTGCCGCATCTCCAGCCCAGGTCAACTGATTCCCATGTTGTGGTGCCAGTCACCTACCTCATTTGTCGGCAGGGTCCGTTTTCTGTAGCGCGCCCTTGCCTGATAAGCATGCTGATGACCATCGGATGGGCAGCTTTGCAGGAGTAAAAGTGGCAGGGCATTGCGGCGGTCTTCCTGGCGCGGTCTCACCGTTCTTCTTGGGAACCCCTCCCTTCACAAGGTGTCACACTGTTGCGTGACTGGTGCTGTTTTCACGCTGAAGAACTATTTGGAGCTCCAAGGATTGGCCATGCCTCAATTTCCTTTTGTTAAGATGTCTCACCTATAACTCGCGCAAAGTAACCTTACACACAATCAATCTTATCCCCGATACCTGATACAAAAGATGTTCGCCATCCTCGCTTACCCAAGGAAGAAAAGCCTCCGTCGAACATTCAGTCTGCCTCTTTCTCTCTTTCCCTGTTCTCATATTTCGAGTCCCAAAGTCTCATCCCGAGTGGTAGCAAGGAAAACAGAAGAGAATAAGCAGCGAATGACGCACGATTACCTTGTTGTCGTCCCTTCCAGCATTCCCTGGAGACGGAATCCTGGAGTACCCGGACATCCCAAGCCATCCCATCCCCCCGCCCTTGTCTCGTCATGTGGGTATGTCGTTCATAGCAGCCCAGTGCTTCGTGTGATGCCCTGGTGCCCCTGGTCGCATCGTGTCAGCGCGCGCCTCTGATCGATCTTCTCCCAGAAGACTTACCTTCCGAGCCTGGGTAGGGGTGGTCAGATCACGCCGCCAAATCCTGGCAGCGCACCCTGGCTTGATGCCGAAAGATCATTTCATTTTTTTGATCTTCCACACACATCGCGTCTATCGTTGTCTTTTCGATCGTTGCCTGTCGATTCCCCTCCCTGTACCACCTATCGACGTCTGCGTTCATCTTCTCAATGCGTCGGGCTTTTTTGTCGATATCATGGCACAGCTTGCACCGATCTAGCTCCTGCACTGTCATGTATACGAGCTTGAGGCCGCAAGTCTCGCCTGTCCGATATTCCTTGTTGCACTGCTGTTGGAACTGCCCCCATCTCCAGTACCCACACGCCCATCGAGTCTGGTAGAAGTAGCACATGTTCGATTCCGGTACCGCGGCGAAAAGGGGGCACGAAGATGCTGTGTGGGGTGTTCCTGCTCGTCAAGCCCCTGTCAATAACAAATCAAATCAGGCCGGCAGGCCTGGCGTCTGCGCCCTCCGCAGCAATAGTGACGGCATGGCTGTTCGCTCGGCGATGCAACTTACTGTATGATTGCGGGCAGTGTAAGAGCGAGTTGAAATGAAATTGCCGGCGGTAAGGAGATCGGCGACGAGTTGATTCCTGGTCTTCAGCAGGGTCTGCAGTGTGTAGGAGTATTTTTTCCGACCCGGATTCGTGCTCTGGCTTGGATGTTCCTCAACCAGGCATTTGATTCTCCACGCCGGCGGATCAGGGGCTAACTTATACTTGACAGACAGCACGGGAGCTCTGGACCCGCACGATGTGTTGTCACCTCCATACGACGAACTCTCGAGACTTTCCAGACGGCTTCGCTCATGGATGGTGAATGGTACGTCCCGCTACCCGCATACTTCGGCTCCGCCCCAGCTACTTTTGATGCTGCTCATGTAGCTTGCTGTCTGCAGACACTTTGGGCGAAAATCGTCCCGCCCGCACTCTCCAAGGGCCTAGTCTCGGGCGCTACCTGCTTGCCACGTTGATCATGGCTGCTTAGGCAACGTCGCCCCCTACTGTGCGTAGGCACATAACCTTTTGCATGCGTGCGTTTCTCCACTCTCGGTATATGGCATCCCACTCCGGGCGACATGTGGGAAAAGAACATTCCAAGTCAAGACCGGGGTCTTACCTACGTACCTGGCTTGACCAGGATCAAAAGCCTCACGATCGCTGGCTCCTCCCATCAGATCCCCGTGGGTGTGGGTGTGAGCGTATGTGTGTGCCACCGAGAAATGTGTGTGATCCATGCCGGGTCTCTTCTGCTCCCCCACCCCCCGGCTGTGCTGCCCAAAATAACATGCAAGTACAACTACATCTCTCACTACTCTCCGATTTTTGAGCCCCTGAGCACTTGTCTGACGCCCGACCACGGATATAGACCCGACCGCTATGCAAAGCAGAATGCCTCGCGGCAAGAGTCAAACGATCCACTTTCACCACGAACGAACATCAGTACTGCGGCCTTGCATTCCAATCCAGGGACTGACCCTGCCCGTCACCTGCGTCCCCGCTCAGGCAGGCCACTTCCTACGTGCAGTTTAGCCTTGCCACAGCAGCCTCGAACAGAAAGCCAGAAAGAAACCCTGGTCCTCGTCGGCGGCCGCTACGGGCCCCCCCTCTTGGGTTCTTCTCCCCTTGCCTGTGCCTTGGCCCGCAGGAGCCGACACCTGTCAGACAAGGATGCTCGGTCTACACGTTCCTGCCGAACAGATTGGGCTGGATCGATGCCGGCCCTTGTGGATGCCATACCTCAATTTCGGTGAAATCGATCTCCTTGACTGGTCAGAATACCCATCGATGAGGGGGTCCTCAAGCCCATTCTTCTGCCTCGCAGCAGGGACAGTCGAGACAAATGAATGAACCCCTTTTCGGCAGTGTAGCGACATTTGTGAGAGTAACCAAATCTTTCTTTCTACTAGAAACGTTCCCCTAGAGCGACTGACAAGCGAGGTTAATTCATTATCATGTGAAGTGTAGCGCATTTCCCCCTAAATTGAGCGACTGTATGCTCCAAGATGTCACTATCCAGTTTTGTGTTGTAAGCCTTTCGAGTGTCAACAGACTTGGGCTTTGGAGAGGGCCCTAACACGTTAGTGTGGATGGCCATCAAGGCTGTTGCTGGCGAGGTTTTTCGAGTGTCGCGGTCTCGTGTTTACCGGCCTCTCACATTGTCGGGCATCGAGGCGGCGAAAAACGGCCTAGACCGGGCCGCCTCAACATGCGGCCTCGCTCGCTCGATCACAACAAGACGGTACATGCGATGATTGACACGCCAGTGTGGGCCGTTTCAGTCGTTCCGCCAGAAAATCATCCATCACCACCCGAACTATTCACACATCTGGTTGAAACCAACATGAAATACTTGGCCAAGACCCAACTCTGGAATGATCGGATACTCGTATGTCTCCTACGGGAAACTCTGGTCTATCGACATTTATTAAGCATATTACTGCTCGAATGAGGGTGTACCCACCGCAGCATCTCGACCTCACATGAGGTGGCAGGGGAGCTACAGGCAGTAGTCTTCTTCTTCTTACCACCGCTTCTGTGCGTATACTGTACGCACTGATGAACGACTGGGTCTCCCTTGCCTTTTGCCTCGTCAGGGGTATGCATCGTGCCGGCCGGTTCACCGAGGCCAGGCAACGTGGCGGCCGACCTCTGGCCGTTATTCCAGCCCCTATTGCATATTCCTGGCTCCCTGCCGTGCTTGCTCCTCACCAGCACGGTTCGGGAAACGCAGCGTCGACCTCAGAGGATGTCCTGTACACTCCAGCCTGATCAACCTCTCGGAAACAATTCTTTCGTAAGCGTGACCCATGACGGGGATGCATTTGTTCGATCTTCAGTTGAGTCGAGTGGCCATCAAAGTCTCTTCGAGTATTGAATTCTGTAATCAGGCCTTCATGGATCCCCAGAACAGATGTGGCCTTTGGGTCATTCTCAAGGCATTTCGTTGTCCTAGTATTAGCTTTAGAAAACGGACCGCCCTGGCAACTTGGTGTATCCTGTACATTTGAGGCCGCCCCGCATAGTGACGCGCTGTAAAGCCGTGCAGAAACGGTTCGCGGAAGTCCGGGTCAAAGCCCATTGGAGGTGACTTCAGGCTCACACCATCACTGATCGCTGCGCGCGGTTTGTGGCGAACTTGTGAATAAGAAGCAGGGCGAAGACATGCAGGAAGATGTATGGTCAGGCCTCGGGAAGGGTGGTCAGAATAGCTTCGGACAGCTGATGCAGACGAGCCTGATCACAGGAGCCTGATCCATTGCGGTTTATGGTATGGCCACCACCAATCCCCGCACAGTAACCTATTGACACGGCATTCGGGACTCAAAGCCGGGAGAACAGACAAGTACAATGAAGTGGAATAGAACATGGGGGCTGCTGCCTGCATGGAGGGTGGTGGCTGGCGCTTCTCGCAGTCGATGGGGCGGGCACGTACAAGTGACGCGCAGAAGGATGGGCCGCAGTGGCCAGGGCCATAGCACATTGACAGCATGGCCATTTTTCTGCAAGGGATGAGAAGCCTCACTCTGTTGGGGGACCGGGGATGGGAAAGGGGGGGAGGGCTGGCATCCTGGCTGCTGAGAGTGATGAGCTGGCAACCCGTACTCTGTCCTCTTCCTGGCGAGGTTTGTGATTCCGCCCCTTCAGTACTCGTACACACTGTCTAATGAATCGTCGATCTTGGCTGCTGTCACACAACGTGGACGCTGCTGTCTGGGGCACACCTACCTGTCTTTCGGCAGAGAGAGAGCTGGCAATGCTGCACTGGACTGAATGGCGGAGAAGGAGGGTGACGGAGGTATGGCAGAGGAGAGTCATCTGCCGATCAAGGCCATCACGGCTGTCATAACAGCTGTCACGCAGCCTTGGGCCTCACGGCGCAGGCCACTCGTCCGGGCGTTTCACGAGACATCAGCGCCACACTGGCGAAGGCCGGCAAGCGACCGGCCACTGAGTGGCCTTGCTTCCACTTCTCAGAGCCAGTCAACTGCCGGCCCGTCCCGTTGATCGGTGAATGTCAGTAAAATACGGCCATGAAGGTTACAAACTGAGACTGCGCCGTGAAGCCACTTGGACGCACGGAGTGTATTTTGATGCATGTTGTACTTTTTGTCGGCTTCATCTCTTTTGGACGACAGGCCTTATCGAGCCATATGAAATAGATGAGATGGAGGAGGTGTCGACCCCAAACAATGCCTGGTATACGGACCGGTGCTGTGCCCATAAGAGAAGAACGAGCGGTGACCCTGCACCCTGGTTAGGATCAACGTGTCAAAAATGTTGTGAATCAATTGGGATTCGACGGATATGTCCTACGTTGTTTGTAATTGGGTGTGTATTGTCGTGAACTGCATGTATGTCCAATGACGGGCAGCATGTTCTTCAATCTGCTATTGGCGTTGAACCGCGCACTGGGTGATTGGACGACAATTGTGGGATGCCGAAAAGACACGATTGGGATGGTTGAGATGGCGATCTCCCGTAGGCCAAGTTGATATCCTTCCTGCTGTTCTGAATGGGCACACTTCTGCCCATGAAGGCCGCGTCAATCAGCCCTTTTCTACGAAGACAATATGTGTACTTTCGTCCAGTATTGGCAAACCATAGAGACACGAACGAAACGGAGAAGACGTTGACATGAGGCCGGTGGCCAAGCATGGGGGTCGTGTTTCTGGTACAGCCGCATAGGAGGGCGCAATGAGAGGTGATTGGTCGTGGCCCTTGGGGGCTACATTGGGTCTGCAAGAATGACCCCTCCGTGACAAATTGTTGCCAAAGAACACAACGTCATGTCTTCGAGCTGGAGGAGAGCTGAAAGCGGTGGGTGGCCTGTCGGAAGGATCGGGTGTTGGCTTCAGACGGCGGCAGGAGCACGACATCACAAGGGGGCGGATTGTGGCAGGATCTTGCTCGCGGGATTTGTCCGAGTGCTGTGATTTTAACGCTGGGCGCTGTTGTGCCACCACCCCTCCTGGCCCGCTGACCCATGGACCAAGGATGTCGGTGTCGTCTGTTAGCGCCTTTTACGGGCCATTTTCGCCCTGCATCGGTATGTGACGGTGCACAGTTCATTTCTGTTCGTCCGGGCCACACGACCGAGAGGATGCTCTCCAGAGGCGATGCGTGGGCCACTCATGGCTGCAGACGGAGATGACACCTCAAGCCACGCCAAGTCGTCGAACCATTTGCCGCTTCGTGTGTGCGTGAGTGTGTGAGAGAGAGAGATAGTGAGGGAGGTATTACAAAACCAGGCCATTGACGGACTTCTGGTCGCGAAGGGCCGATGTGCACGATCAGAGCCCAATGGTCAACTTCCGAGGCTGACAGGGCCTGGATGTAATCGGAAGAGGAAAGGCGCAGCTCACGCCACGATACAGAGGAAGCAGCGAGCTTTCCATTTAGTGACAACAACAAGGCGCGGGAGACGATGCGTAGCTCACCGGCCAAATAGGAGGCCACCATGATCCAAAGCTTACAGGGCAAGGCAAGCGATGATGACGACGCCTCGCAACCACGTCATTCGCAGTGCACAAAAGCGCTTAAGAATTTCCGTAATAAGAGAGCGAAATGGGGCGATATGAGGACGCCGCGGGCCAAGTGCGTGCAATCTTGATGGGAGCGCGAAAACGAGTCATGGCACGAATAGTCATGTGTGTGCCGATTCTGTCGCTGCTGCGGATTTCACCTTCAAGCTCCACGCAGCTCCATGGCACCTTGGTCGAAATGCAGTTGTAGTTGGCGTCTAGACAAGGGTCCAAAATGGAGAATGTAAGTAATTGACCAAGCGGGAGATGAGCGAGAAGAAGCGGGGTGATAGACCAGCCCCTGGCTCGAGTTGGCAGGCCATGGTGGCTCCGACCGGCGAGACATCCCCAGGATCCCAGCCGCCGAAGCTTCGGCCCGCAAGTTCGCCTGTGCCAGAGGGGGACGGACCGAGCGTGTGCCGTGACGCTAAGATCTCGAGGCAACGCTGTCTGCCTCCCTGTTCCTTGTCAAAAGCGAGCTTGACGCCCACGCTGATGCATTGCGACGTTGATCTCGTGTGAACGCTCGTGACGGCCTTCAGCCGGCCAAGGTTGCAATTGCAACCTGAAGCACCAACAGAGGGGGCTGAACCAGCAGCATTACGACGAGCGTCAACATAACGGAGGCGGCTGCTGTGACCAGAGATGTTTCGAGCCGTCTGTCGACACAGGCGCGCGCTCTGATGCACATTCGACTGCAGCAGGATGCGAAGGGGTCAAGCTAAGGTACCTAAGTTGGGTAGGTGGGTAGATCAGGAGAGGAGAGAGAGGGAGCCCGCTTAGCCGTGCCTTTTAAATTGTTTACTTGTCTACGGGTGAAACAGGTGCGCTGAGATAGCACCTACAGCGCTCCGTTTTCAGTTGGTCCCGCGCTATAGGTCCGCCCCGCCCCGCCCCTGGTTGGCGCACGTCATGTCACGCCGCGCGACATGACGAAGGCAGCTGACCCTCATCGTCAGATCACGTCTCATCTGCATTGGCCGTTCCATCTACCCACCAAATGG
The DNA here is from genome assembly GCA_002851715.1 of Verticillium klebahnii. Taxonomy (NCBI): domain Eukaryota; kingdom Fungi; phylum Ascomycota; class Sordariomycetes; order Glomerellales; family Plectosphaerellaceae; genus Verticillium; species Verticillium klebahnii. The sequence continues at coordinate 56,645 of NMXL01000001.1, read as the reverse complement.
TCATACGGCTTGAATGTACTCCTTCTGCTGGCCATCACCACCAGGTCATTGCGCCTGAGTTAGACTGGTTCCCTGACGTCCTGCGGGTTTCCTTGCAACAGGTTGGGCACATTTGCGCCTGCCACGTGCGTTGAGTCGCATGCAAACACCAGGCTCCCATCCTAACACTACCAACCACATATACGCTTTTCGTCGAGAAAGGCCACCGTTGTCCCCACCCCCAGGCTGGCAGCGCACAGCTTCCAAATCTGGCTGCCTGTCACCCGCCGCTCGGCTCACCTCTTCTGCTTGAAGTCTGAGCACTAGGCTGCAAGGCAACCTCATACTGCCTACCTGCCTACCTCACCATACTTGCAACCTGTGGGGAATAGGACGACGCTGGCCGTCGTGAACAACCGAACCCCCCATCTCACGTCACGGCCGGCTCTCGACGTGTCCGGGACATTCTCCAGCAAGCGAAACCATGGAAGACAAGCACCCTCCTTCCCAGCTCGTGAGCTTCCCAGAGGCTCCTGCTGGCCTGACTGTTGCCACTCCGGCGCCAACTTTTGCAGGCCTCGGCCACCACAGCGACCACTATCACGGCGGCCGCCGACCCTCGCTTGACCCAGTGATCGACTCGAGGGCCATTGATACCCAACCACATCCTCGGCCAAAAACGGAGCTTGCCTCATGCTTCACCGCCACTCGCCCCGTCTCGCCCGTCCCCGGCGACGCAGGACGTCGTGGCAGGGAGGGAGCCCGCGCGAGTGCGAAGTTGTTGCTCACGAACATGCCTAATGAAGTCCTGCTCGGTATCCTGGGCTTCCTCGACGTCAACGACTTGCTGTCCACCTCCAGGGTATGCACTTCACCCCGCTGCGAACCCGACCTGTATTGAAACACCTCCCTCTTCTCTTTCATGTCCTTTCCGCTCAAGTTTGCGCCCTGCCGTCTCTTTTGTCGGCATTGCTTGTCTCGCCCTCCAGAACCGACTGTTCAACTAATTCGCGGGGCAGATCAATCACCACCTTCGATTCTTATCTATGACACCAATACTGCACGCGTACCGCCTCCGGCTCAACCGTGCCATGTTGCCCCCACTTCTCGCTACTCGATCTCCCTTGGCAGACCTCATCGCCCGTTCCATTTTCCTTACTCACACCACCGTCGTCTCTCGCCGTCTTGGCCGTTCCCTTGTGTCTATCCGTCTCGCCCGCCGCCTGGCCACAAGGCCACCAGCCGAAGTCCTCGTCGAGCGTGCCGTCCTGCCGTCCGAGTGCGTCCCCGGTTTGTCCGCAGTGTACGTCGCGCCGGGTCTCGTGGCCAAACGGAGAGCCATTGAAAAGGAAAGGGTGAAGGATGAGCTTAGGAGGTGGGTTGGCGCGGTGTGGAAGGGGAAGGTTCACCAACGAGAAGAAGGTGTTAAACAGTGGGAGAAAAGCCGAGGCGTAGGTCGCGTTTGGCGGCTGAGGAAGTTTTGGGAGCGGGTAGGTAACGGCGAACGCGTAGCTGTCTGATGTGCATTGATGCTTGGGGTTCCCGAGACAGCTGTGATGCTACGAGGCTGCCCCTGTGCTCCCCTTATTCGCTTTATTCGAGTTACATACCGTTCAGGAATCAACTAGCTTTATACTATTATTTTTAAACGATTTGGCATGGATTTAAATCCAGGCGTGCTCACAGCGACCTTGCGATCACCTTGCAACTCAGACACCCACAATCAACAAGAGAGTCACGTGATACATCAATGGATGCATTCATGAATGGGGTGTGCAGCGAAGCAGCTGCCGCGAGCATGGCAAGGAGCCCACCTATGCTCTATTCAGCCAATGATGTGCTGGAATTAGGCCTTCTGCGGCGGGGTTTACGCCGTCTACTCACAGAGCAGCAGTGGAGTTCGACAACGCGATTGCGCTTGCTCTACTTCCCAGCCTCACATCCTTCGGCCTTTGGATCTTGACACATCAATAAAGTGGTCACTGTCTATCTTATCGATTTACACGAACGAAACGACAGCACTTTGGTCAAGACCTGTTTGCGCGCCATGGACGATCAGTTTGGCGGCCGCACGGACGACGATCTGTTCTCCGATGACTTCGAGCCCCTCGCCAACGTAACGCCCGCAGTCCCTCACCAACCCGCGGCGCCCACGGAGCTGGCACAAGCTGTAGAGAAATCCGAGACTCAGCCCATCGCTATCGAGAAAACAACTAACCCGGGTCCCGCGCTTTCTAAGGCGCAGCCTGCCGTCAAGGGTCTTGCGCACTCGAAATACAGCGACAAGTCGGCCTCCCATTCGCCCCGCCAGCCCCCTACCAACAGTCCATCAAACACGAACAAAGCAAGGGTCAGCCACAAGCCTACGGCGAATGATCCGAACGCCAGCCAGAAAACTCCAAACCATGCCACGGCGAGCCAACAGGCCGCTAACCAGCCTGCCAGTCAGCCAACCGCGAGCCCACAAAGCGCTAGCAATACTGCAACACCGCCCCCGTCCGCTCCTACGGGCCCCAGCAGAGGCACGAATGCATCGCGTGGTGGCAAGAAGCCCGCAGGAGCAGCGGTGCCGGGGCAGAATACCGCGCTCAAGTCCGAATCGCGTATTAGATCGGGAGCGAACCCGAGGACGAAGCTAACCGAGGGCGAACTGAGCGAGAGGCTCGAGAAGATGGCGATTCTCAGCGCCGAGAAGGCGCGCAAACACGAATTGTCCGAGGCCGACGAGCGGACGCACGCTGCGGCGTACGCTCAAGGCATGGAGGAGGCAAAGAAGAAGAAAGCTGCTGAGGCAGAGAGAAGAAAACGCGGGGAGGAAGAGAGGCGGCGGATGGATGCGGAGCGGGCAAAAAACCGGGAAAGGAAACTTAAGGCTATGGAGAACAAAACAGGTGGCTGGGATCACGGAAAGATGGAGGAACAAGAGCAGGAAAGGGAATTCAGAGGCGCGCATGGCGGTATCCGCGGGGCGAGAGGGGCTGACTCCCTGTCGGGCAGCCGTTACGCCAGGAATGACTCCGACCAAGCAACGGACAGTTTCAGTGCCGATAACAATTACCGAGGCCGCGGACGAGGAAGGGGGCGCGGCGGTCCAGGTCGTGGGAGAGGTGGCCGCGGAGGCATTCTCAACCGCGAATCATCTGGTGCTGGTGATACCAACGCGCCTACCGAGACGCCAGGCAAGCCAGTTGTCAACACGGCAGACTTCCCTGCGCTCCCGTCGGTTGATCCCAAGCTCTCTCCCGATTCACCGACTGGACCTCTCAACTGGGGCGAAGAGATGGAATCTCTGGATGCGAAGATGGCGGGGAAGGACAAATAGACTATGGGCTGAGCCTTGCTTGTCGGTCGGACATTTGCCCAAGCTGTCGGGCCTGAACAAAAAAACCCACCTCCCGCCGTACGCAAAGGTTGAGTTTTCGAAAATGATGCAAGCTCAGGGGCGTGATGGGCGGTAGCAGCTTCTGCGATCTCGGTAAACCACCCGACGACTACCTTAATCAATGGCTACTGAGCAGGTAGAGGAATACCACAACTATAAACCTGTACCTGTTGACCACTGGCGCTAGTTGACTCCGTAGATCGTGCAGGCGAACGGATTGTTGGATATATATTCTAGCGAATCTGAGGTGCCCCGTGTGGGATGGCAAAAGCATTTTTCGAATGTGGCTCACGTCTACACGGACTAGTCGGCTGGTGGCTAAGTCCAAATGGCGTCCCGCTTGAATGACTTCGCTTTGGGTCCACGAGCCCAGTAGTATGATGATTGTCAGAATGGGGTCGTCAGGTGGGCCTTGGGTGCGACATATCAACAAAGGGTTTATCACACTCGCAACCTGGATGATCTGATTATTTATGCTGGCTGGACAGGAACCCCGTCTGTAGACAACGATGGAGCCCCCCTTGGGATGTTCCCCAAGTTCGACCACCCCGCAACTGCCCGCTAGCCAGGTCTCTCAGCTTCATTCTGTACACCAGAAGGCAAAAAAGGTATGATAGGCAAGCAGGTGTTGTAATGCGAAGGACGACAAAGTTAATGACCCACGGGGCCGCGGCAGGTGGCCTGTCGCGATGTGTAACCGCTGGATCAGCTCATCTGACGATAAAGTGACAAATTGCAGCGGTAAGGTGGCTAGCAGCACCAGGGACGCCTGATCGCACGATGTTCAGTTTACTGAAGCACGGCCTATCTATGAGCGACAAAGCCGTACGAAGCAGCGCTGAAACCAAAGACACACATTGGCTGGACACGGCAGCGTGTTGTCTTGTTCATAATTCTCTTGACGTTCCTGCATCCGTCGTAGAGGTGGCTGCCAGCCATCTGGCGCAAGCCAACTACAGTTTGTAGCAGCGTAAAAGGTTGGGGCCAGTGTCAGTCGTAGGCGGACTGTTGCAAGTGAAGCTCCGCGTATAGGCTGTCGTAAGCGGAAATGGCCGCCGCATATGAAAGTTCGGTCCAAGGGTCGGTCATCGAGCAAGGTCCTGCTGACTACGCTGTCTCGTGGGAGGTTAGGTATATATGATTAATGTGTTACTTGTTCCTTCCCTAGCAATGTCAGCTATGGGCTAATACATATTGCGCGCTTGCGGCAACGCGATGATATTAGGTGCTCTAACCTCATCTGATCGTACACGGACGCTCTTCATTCCCGGCAATAGGATTACGCACCCGAACCAAACCCAGTTGTTCGGTGGCCCCCACTTCGAACGTGTAAACAACTTGTCGCAGGTGTGCAGCTGCCGAAACAGCATATCGAATATGATGTTGGCCGTACCCATGTTGAGGTAAGCGAATTTGCGACAGGTTTCGTGCACGTCAAATACGATGCTCTGGCCCGGTCAATCCGTGGTGTCGTCGATGGATCTCTTGAACTTCGACAGGTAGCGTACCTGGACCGTGAGGTCATCCAATCGCAGGCTGACATCACCAGCCGCCTCGATAGCCCCCTCTTCCGCGCCCACGGTACCCTCCCCCTCCCCCTCGCGCGCCCCTCGGACCACCAGAGCCCATGTTGTCGTCTTCCATAGGCGGCGCACGCATACGGCCACGCATCTCCTTGGGGAACGCGTCAAACGTCTTGCGCATTTGGGCATAACCAAGGTGCATCTTGCCATAGAAATGGTCTGCAAGTCGACGATCGTTGTCGAGACGACTGAGGTAGGCGCCGCAAACGTCGCAAACCTGCAGCTTCTGGTGCCCTGAGGGCCCGGACGTGTCGGATAGTTCCTTGAGCTCTCTTTCGCGGTCCAGCTTTGACTGTTGTGCTTGACGGACACGGTAGTATTCGTCAACGGCGCGAGACACTTCTCCCATCTCGCCCAGGATTTCGACCTCAAGGAGACCGTTATTGATGCTTGAGCCTAGCTCGGAGATACCTTTGAGCTGCGGTTGACGAAAATCGGGTTAGCTGACTGAGCTCTTGGTGCGATGGAAATGTCTTCGTACCAGAATATTTGTTTGGCGAATCTCGTCCGGTGTCTTCTCCAGTCGCCTCTGGGCGGCATCTATCCTCCTGTTGCAATCGTCGATGTATTTCTGGAGGTCACGCAAGTAATCATAGTCAAAGCCATATCTTTGTTTCTCCTTGTCGGATAGTGCGTCGTACTCGGCCTTGAGGGCCTCCGAGTGTACTCGTGGACAGGCGCCTAGGTCTTGCTTGGTGTTGGTAAAAAGATCGTGAGGGCAGGTGCCGGCGATGAAGGAGCGGCAGACCTTAGGGTCGGTCATGGAAAGCTGGGCGGCGCGCGTCGCTGCTGAGCCGCCCATGAGCTGCTCGAGCAGCTTCCGTTGTTCAGCAGCCATGATGCGGTATGACGGGCAGTATGGTTGAACTTGAAGTCGTAGGATCGGTTGTCAGAGTTGAAGAGGCGTAATGTTGCAGCACTTGGCAAGAGCTTTCGGTATCGCGACAAACGGGTCGGCTTCGGGATGCGATCCGGGGTAAGGTGACCGACGGGGGTTGGAGCTTCTGTTGTGAGGATCGGCGGTTGAGAAAAATCGCTTATCTAATCATTTTCTGCCGCGAGCTACCGCCTAGATGCCCCGACCACTCAAGGTAGTGGGCTGCTTGGAGTCCCTTCAACCCCGTCGCGACTTGACACGACATCCGACGTCAGGGCGTTGAGTTTCGACATTGCCACTCCCGCGATTCAATACTCGCTGGGTGTCGGACATTATGCGTCAGCTACTGGTGTTCTTCTTTTCTGCCCTTCTTTCTTGCGCTCATGCCGCGGACTACCATGAGCAACTGAACTTGCGTCCGCTACCGCTGTCTGCGCTACTAGCCAGCTTCAACTTTCGCTCCAACTCGTCTTTCCACGACTTCGAATCCCAGAACTTCGGCTACTTTCCTCGCTCACTCGGGCAAATTCTTCAATATGCAGGCACGAGGGAGTTGCATCTGAGGTTCAGCCTGGGCCGTTGGGACGCCGAGAGCTGGGGCGCGCGACCGTGGGAGGGGCAGCGCGAGGGCGGGACTGGTGTTGAGCTTTGGGCATGGCTGGAGACACAGTCTGAGGAGGAGTACGACAACTCCTATACCGTTCCCTGCAGACATTAACTGAAATCAAACAGGGCCGACGAGAAATGGCTGACACTCACGAACGCGTTATCTGGCCTCTTTTGCGCCTCCCTCAATTTCGTCGATGTAACACGAACGACCCGTCCTGTTATGTCTTTTCAGCCAGAAGGACACCACTCGAGCGACTCCATCCCAAATATGAGGCTCCTACACGGCGTGTTGCCAAAGGAGGTGGTGTGCACGGAAAACCTAACGCCGTTCCTCAAGTTGCTGCCATGCAAGGGCAAGGCCGGCGTGTCGACCCTCCTCGACGGCCACAAACTGTTCGACTCGAGCTTCCAAAGCATGGCCATCGATATCAGGCCACTGTGTCCTGAGGGCGGAGAATGCGTGTTGCAGATTGAACAGACGATCGACATGGTTCTTGATGTCGATCGCTCCAAACGCCCACAGGGAAACCCTATTCCTCGGCCTCCTCCTACTCAGGATCTGAAATGCGACACCTCCAAGTCATATCATGCCGATAATACCTGCTTCCCCGTCAGCCACGCGTATGGGCAGGAGTGGCACCTGTCCCATCTCTTCGGGCGGCCCATCACAGGCAAGTGTCCATTGGCAGATGACCAAGCCCCGCCGGTGTGCCTCGAGGTGCCAGACTCGAGGAGTGTTTACACCTCAGGCGGGGTTCATGAGGTCAAGAACCCGAACGGTGTATCCAGATGTTTCAAGCTCGACGAAGACGGTGATCTCGACATTATACTTCCGGCCATTGACACCCAAATGAGTGCCGATGCGTCTGCCGAGCTTGTCGCCGCACCGATGCCACTTATTTATGCTGAAAGGTCACTCATGGGACACGGCCAGGAGCGAGGTGGCGTTCAAGCTATCCTGACGAACCCGAGCCCTGACACCGAGGTTGAGTTTATCTACATGGAGTCGCTTCCATGGTTCATGAGGCTCTACCTTCATACCCTCGACACCCGCGTTGACGGGAGTCCTGCCCAGCAGCCTTCTATCATTGAGCAAGTCTACTACCGCCCGGCAATTGACCGCACACGCGGAACACAGTTGGAGTTGCGCATGCGAATTCCGCCCGCTTCAACTGTCTTCCTAACGTATGAATTTGAAAAGACGATTCTGCGATACACCGAATACCCACCGGATGCGAATCGAGGCTTCGACGTGGCGGCAGCCGTAATCACGACCATCAGCCCCCGCGTGCAGAGCGTGCGAACTACCACGATGCTCCTGAATCTCCCGGTACCAGACTTCAGCATGCCTTACAACGTCATCATATTTACGTCAACGGCTATTGCGCTTGCCTTTGGTGGATTGTACAACATTCTCGTCCGGCGTTTGGTCGCGGCCGACGAGGCCCCGAGCCCGCTTGCGCGAGCGAAGCTGGGCAAACTACTAGCAAAATTCAGGTTAAAGAAGTGAGTTTCAAATATATGCGTGCGTGTTCAGTTTTCTTGATACTTGGCTGCTGCCCGATACCCTCATTTCTTTCCGACGTGGCTTTGAAAGCCAATAATCCATAACAGTGATCCATCTACACGTGAACGGCCACTTAAGTCTCGGATTTAATGCGTTAACCAAAATGCGGGTAGCCGCTCCTGTGATGTGTCCACACGTCTGCTGTGAAGCAGCTCAGGCTGGCAGCATGCCACTGTTGACCAACCAGCTGTGTCGAGTGCGCCTGACGTTAGCCTGGAGCCGCCCCGGCTTGTCTTGCTCAAGTTCCATGTCACATGTCCTACGGCAGCCAGCATAAGAGGGCTCGTCACGCAAAGTCAATCACTTTGTCATATGCAGCGCTCAACCGGCGGGCTACTGCATGGCCGCCATACCTGTACCTCCGCAGGCACAAGCAACGTATACTAGGTGCGATAAAATTACCACTTAAGCCTCACAACCATCCCCTTTACCTACATTTGCCCCGACTAGGGCCCTTGGCAATGGGCTCAGGACACAGCTTGAGCCGCGTGGGATCCTGCTTAAGTGATTCATCAGAAAGAAAGATTTCCTGATGTCGCCGCGAGATAGGCTCGCGTGTACTGCTTGCGTGTACTTCCGCGCACTCCGACTGTTTGTCACCACGACAAAACAAGGCCCAGCACCAGCGTCCGCCGTTCATCATGGACCATGGCAGCACAGTGTTAAGCGTGGGCAAGCCCCAAAGTTAGACGCCTACCTCAACTTGGTAATACCACATATGGGCACTATCCTGAAAGGGGAGTTGCCTGTGCGTTCGCCCTCACACGATGCTTCATGTCTCTATCCGTGTTACACAGCGTCGCATGCCTCGTCTAACATTGTATTCGCTCGCGCTACATGCCGTGGGTTCCGCTAAATTTGTCAGCGACTGTGCTGGTAGAGGGAGACATATCATACAGTGTTATGTCGCACTCACTTGTGCACACTTTTGTATATAAATATCGTGACGTCTAATTATAGGAACCTGAGAAGCTTGGATATGCATGCATATTCTATTCTCTTTAGCTAGCCGCCACTTGTTAATGATTGAGAATGCATCTAACTGCCTTTCTGATCAGTGCCATGGTGGGCACCAGCGCAGCACTTGGTCGCCAGCTCAAAGACCGGCATGACGCAAGCATGACCTTGCCAGAGACAAAACGATACGTAGTTGAGTTTGCCAGGGTATGTATCAACTGCTTGGGATAAGCCCAAGTGTTTGCTCTTCGACTTACATGGGTTCGTAGGAAGCTGACTTTGATATTGTCAAATCCGAGATCGAGTCCCGAAACGGCAACAAGATTGTCAAGGCGTTTGATGATCGCATCTTCAGGGGCATTAGTATAGAAGCATCGGGTGAGAATATCGACTCCCTGCACATGGTGAGAAACGTCATCAATGTTTGGCGGTCGAAATCCATATGATTGGGTCCCACATTGGACAGGCAGGACCAAGATGACGACGTCGGAGCGAGCAACTATAGCATCCACCATATGACAAGCGTTGATCGGCTGCATAAAGAGGGAATCTTGGGAGCTGGTGTCGTCATTGCCGTTATCGACACGGGTGTTCAGTACACTCACCCTGCTGTGAGCGTCTCCGCCACCCACCTTCTACGACTGTATTAATCATACTCATTAACGACCTCTCAGCTCGGCGGAGGTTTGGGGCCCGGTTTCAAAGTGACAGGAGGCCATGACTTTGTCGGCGACAAGTGTCAGTCAGCTCTACTCCGAATGCAGACAACAAGTCACTGACCTAGTATCGCAGGGTATCCTCGCGGCCCTTTCGATAAAGAGCCGGACGACGATCCCTACGACACTGATGGCCATGGTACCCATGTTGCCGGCATCATCGCCGGCTCGACAGATCAGTACTGTTCACGTTACTCTAAAATTCTGATGGAGGCTAATCTGATCAGCTGGAGGGGCGTTGCACCTAATGCTAACCTCAGAAGCTACAAGGTCTTCGGCGGCAATGTAGGTAGACATTATACCAGCATTCTAAGTTCATTTTAACGTTTACAGGGGGCGACTGACGAGGAGACGTTGATCGAGGCCTTTATCATGGCCCATCAAGAAGGTGTCAGTTGAGGAATATCACTCTATAAGGGCAATGGCACTGACTCAATCCCAGGCTGACATTATTTCAGCGAGTATCGGCGGTCCTGGTGGATGGTCAAGCAACGCTTGGTCTGTGGTCGCGTCTCGAATTGTCGAGAGCGGCACGCTCGTCACTATCTCTGCTGGGAACAGCGGCGAGCTTGGGCCGTTCTTTGGCAACAGTGGCTCTTCCGGAGAGCTGGTTATTGCCGTGGCATCTGTCGAAGCGGACACATGGCCAGCTGTACCATTCGAGGCCTCTTTCACCCAACCTCAATCGAACTTATCCAACACATCCACCTTCGCCTACCTCCCAGATTACGATTACTTCCCGTCGTCAATCCACAACTTGACAATATTTGCGCTGTCTCTCAATGCGAGTGACGTTCTAGTAGGCTGCAAACCTCTACCTGCGAATACGGGTAACCTAAGCGACTCTGTGGTGCTCTTGCCACTGTTTCCAACAAATCTGCAGACGAACTGTAGCTCTTTCACGAAACAAAAGAATGCTGTTCACTTTGGTGCTCAACACATTTTGTTTTTCAACCCGGAAGGAGCCTCATTGCAACCGACCGGAACTGGTAGCGACACTGTTGACGTTGGCATTGTTGACTATGAGACGGGCGCTTTCTTTCTAGAAATCCTGAGCAAAGGGAGCGACTTGGTTCTGGATTTCTCTACGAAGCCTGGAACTCATTACGTTGGAATTAGTAACGCTGGAGGCGGTAGCGCGAGCTACTTCACATCCCAGGCTGCCCTTTATGATCTTCAGATTAAACCTGACGTTGCGGCACCAGGGGCCAACATATTCAGCTCTTATCTGAACAACGGCTACACAGTGCTCAGTGGAACATCCATGGCCTGCCCGTATGTGGCAGGTGTAGCTGCGCTATATATTAGCCAACACGGAGGCAAGACTGTCCATGGCGATCGTTTTGCAAAGTCACTAGCCATGCGCATCATATCTAGTGGTCGCGCAGTGCGGTGGAAGGACGGACAATCAGACAAGGATTACGGATTCTGGGCTCCAGTATCCCAGGTTGGTACTGGTATCATTGACGCCTACAGAATAGTTCACTATGATACGTCCCTTAGCTGGTCAAAGTTCGCGCTAAACGACACTGCGCACCACAACCGTTATCAAAAGGTTGCTATCACCAACAACGGTTCCCGCCCCGTTCGCTATAGGTTCAAGGTGCAGGACGCTGGAGGCCATGAGGTGATGGACAGCGACGAACCCCCTTTGGTGCAGTGGGGCCCAAGTCCCAAAGGGGAGATAGTTTTTCTTCCCTTCAATATCCATCCAGAGGTCGGACTACCGCCTGACGAATTCTGGGTCAACCCGGGGTCAACCAAGAATGCAGAGTGCGACCCCCCCCTTCCCCCCAAATTCCCGTGTATGTGATACTAAAAAGCTCTAGATTCTCTTTTGAGTCCCCAGCCGGTCTTGATGAAGACAGGTTGCCTGTTTACAGTGGCAAGATTATCATTTCCGGTACCAATGCCGAGGAACTTTCCGTGCCTTATATGGGCGTAGCAGGCAACGTCCACAATACGTTTACGAACGTATTCTACCCCGAATATCCCCGGTCTAGCTCAACTACAAACGACACGCTCATCGAGGAGAAGTCAATGTGAGCCCTTCAGCAGCATCGTTTGGTTGGATTACGGATTAGTGATCATGTGCTAGTTACACATTTGATCTCTCCTTGGAAGCGCAGGATTTCCCCAGAATCACTTGCGGGTTCCGCTGGGGGGTTCAACAATTGCGGTGGGATATTTTTGAAGCAGGATGGGGCGAGAGTGATTGGACTTATCCACCAGTCGTTGGGAAGCAAGGATATGTAGGTGCTGCAACATCTTGGGCCGGTGCTGACTACAACTTCGTATTCAACGCCAGTCGAGATGAGGAATTAGATCTGGTGAGCTTTCCAGTTTTCGACCTTGCTCGGGACTTACCTTATGAGTACTGGTGGTTTGGCCGGCTTGTCGATGGGAACATGATTGAGCCAGGAAACTACACGTAAGTGCTAAGACCTCTTCAATGTGAGACCACGCACTTACTAGATCATGTTCACCGTAGGATCCGTTTCGCAGCGTTGACGCCTTTTGGTAGTCCTGAAAACGCCGCTGATTGGGATGTGTTTCAAGCACCCGAGATCCAGGTACTTGAAGCTGTGGATCCAGGCGAACCACGGGCGGATCACCTCCATAAAGCAAAGATTACGCATGGTGTATGAAATATTCAAACTCCATGAGCACCATCATGACTATCGGGTGGACGGGAGAGATCTTAGAAGCAAGTTGTTTCTAGATAAAGATGGTGAGCCAATGTCGTTTGGTTCAGCCACTATGAAAATGGAAAGCAGCTACCATCATGTATGCTCCTCTTCTGAAGTCCCGGTCCATGCCTGATCATCCACCTTCATTTATCACTGAATATGTTAGTGCCTCCTGCCACTCCTACCTAAGGCCTTAGATACGAGACGGGATTCTTTAAATCTTCTTATTTAGTTAGGCTAAGAAGGGAATAAGTTAATATATGGCCGAAGGAGTATCGGAAAGTTAGGAAGGGCAGCTGGTTGATTGGTTTGAGGAGAAGTTGGACCAGGTAGGTAGGAAGCTCTAAATGACCGAACCCTTTTGGTGGCAACGCAGGAAGGACTTAAGGATACCAGTCAAGCCGACGCTTGCCTACAGATACATTCACTAAAAATCAGTATCCACATCCACCATATCCAGAGCGAAGTAAAAGAAAAAAAGAAAAAACGGCTAGCCTTAAACCACATGCATCTCCTATCAATCACAAGCGTAAAAAGGAGGTTGCCACTTGCTACCAGTCATGGCTGGCAGGGAAAGATATCAAATTCCCAAACCTTTGGCTCCCTTTGTCCACCTGTACAGAGAGAGAACTCTTCTCCTTGCCAGCTTGTGCTCCTCCCACCCTGCTGGGCTGGAGCCCCTCACGCTATATAATGTAGACCTTACAACCCTGCGAAAATTTCTCTGCGCTCAATGTTAGCTCAAAACGCAATTGATGCCAAATCCAGACTGACCTGAAATTCCGTGCTTAATGTAACAACGCAAACCTCATGGGCCCTAATGATGGTCTCGCAGGCCTGCTCGACGCTTTGATTAGGCCCCAGCTGTGGCATTCGATCTGCAAAAAGCAGGAGGATGAAGCTTCCGTGGAGTAGATAGATGCCAAAGAGGTACGGCATGAAGGTAAGCTCCGGGTCAAATTTGAGAATATCGGACACAGCCTCTGATGCGGCAATGGCGTGCGACGCGCATTCGGCGAAACGTGGCGTCGTTATCCAGTCATCTTCATTGTCCAGCATGCTGATGGCATCCCATTTGCCGTGCAAGAGGACGTGGAGGACGTGTAGAATATGGGTACTATACGCAACAACGAGGCGCACATCGGATGTATCCTCATCGGTGCCCTTGACGCGCCCTTGCGGTGCCCTGTGGTGATTGCCGTCCGGCAAACTGGTAACCAAATTGCTGATCAGCATGGGCGTGTCTGCGCTAACAAAGTTTGGTTCATGGATGTCCGCCTCATGCGCAAGCTGAACAAGGCTTGCTTCGCAGTCGCGTATCATGTCGCCAATAACGGACACGGCGAGACTGTTGTCGAGACTGCCCAGACGGGGATGGTGCCTGCTATGGTGGACCTCAATGATGTCGCCGAGAATGACCATCAGTGGAAGGAAGTACTCGAAGAAGCTGGACCCGGATATGATGCTCAGAGGGCCAATGGCCCGAGCTGGAGGCCCATGGAGGACAACTTCATCCAAATTCTCCCAGAGGGCCTCGGGCAAGGGGGCTGTCATGATATTAGAGTCGGACTTTATTTGGAAGGTCATCTAAATGGAATGACTGACCGTAGACCTCACAGCCGGAGTCTGGAATCTGGAGCACCCGGTTAAAAGACAGGGCAAGGTGGCGGTCGAGGGAATAGAGGAGCCAAAAAACTCTTCTCTTCTCTTCTTCTGCCTCTAAGTCGGCTAAGTGCGATTGGCTCTGCTGCTTCCGCGACGAAGAAGATAGCCCAGATAGCGAGGAATCTTCGTCGAGTCGGTTCAGACGTAGAGATAGCGCAAGTCTGGCAGCTTTGCTCCACCACTTGAGGCAGTCAGACTTGAAGTCGCCCCCAGATACTCCAATGCAAAGGAGTATGAAAGTGAGCACGTCGTCGATGGCGCCAGCTGGTTCGTTACTTTCCGTGGTGCTCGGGAGATTTGAGTTGTATGGGTACTGTTCAGGCACTTGCTCATTCTCGATACGAAGACCTCCTACAACCAATTAGAGAAAGTCAAGGGAGAGAATTTGGGCTGACGCCTCTCACCGTGTATCCGTCGCCAACGATCTGGGTCTCGGTCTGTGATCAGAAAAGTGGCCAGCTCATAGAGCGCATTTGTGACTCTAGACCTCGATCCGGGGACTAGGAGCAAAGAGATGTCGGCGGTCTGGGCACAGCACCACAGGATTGTTGCTAGTAGCGCTGGTGACATGTGTCGGGGGCTCGTGGGATGAAGTAGGGACTTCTTTCGAAATATTCGCGTTAAGATGTAAGGTGAAGCGCAGCGGAACAAAGAGCTCCCCGGATCAACCAGGTAGACGTCGAACAGGTCGCAGGCTATGGATGCAGGCAGCACGTCGCTGAGGTACGGGAGGAGGGGGTCGAGACAGCGATAGCGACAGTCAACGGACGAGGCGCCATAATGCGTAGCTCTCTGTTGTCCACCCCCTTGAGAACCGTCCGACGGTATTGGACTGAAAGGGCCAAACCCGTGTGGCCTGACGATCGTGCTAAACGATGCCCTTGCGCGAGGCGGCTTTGTTGATGCGTGTACTTCGTGGAAAGGGTTTAAATTGGCTGGGGATGGGTGGCCGTCACTGGGTTCCGAGACGGCGGTATCCGCTAGCCTCGAATGCGTTGCTGGCTTGGGACCTGCCGTGTAGCCTTCGTTCGGATACAAGCCATATGGGGGGGAAATGCCATGTTGCGGAGTGTAACGGTGGGTGTTACTACCGCCAGAATTATCCAGATCGATGCGAGGGTGTGCTTCAGGGACGCCAAGACCGTGCTGTCCTTCGGGATGCTGGCGCTGTTGATCGAAAGTCACCGACAGAGAGTCTGGAGCAGCCTGTGGCGAGCTCGCTGGGCGTTGATCAGAGTATGAGGACTCATAAGAAACCGAATTTCGATTTGCATCTTTCCTGGATGCAGTTTCCTGGCGAGGTACACGGCCCCGCTTCTTGATTTGCCTCTCGTAGTTGCAGGAATATCCGTAGTCTGCGTTGGAGCTTGTCAGTTTTGTTCCCATACGAGGACCGGTGAAACACGTGAGTATGGCTGATCCTGGCGACGGTTGGACCCGGGCAGGGGAGAAGAACTTGAAGCGCCAGCTCATAAAACACTTGCCTTGGCAACGTCGGCTGGCGTAGCAAGTTAGCAACTCGAACGAACAACCTTCGGATGTGAAGTGGATGCTAAATGTGAGAGCCGACAGGTGGTTTGGCGTCTTCCACTCACCATGGATACTGCCCGTCGCAGCGGGTCCGGGAGGTGCTGCACTTATCGCATGCGACCCGAGTCCTCTTCCGCGGCCGCGCATGCTCTGAATCGGCACCTTCCTGGCTCTGCCGACCGTTGCTTTCGGGTTCGGGAGAAGGTTGGCTGCGACAATCGTCCATGTCGCCGGAGCAAAGTTAAAGCTGTCTTGTTACCTGCCTGCCCACCTGGCAAACGTTTCCGAAATCGAGGTCGTTCCAGTCAGTCCCGATCGCGTCTGGGGTAAGCTGCGGAGCGCGTGTAATTGAGGAAGATGTTCAGGGACGCAAGGCAATGGCGGGGTGGGAAATGCCCGTCGGGTATTTAAAGGCCTTTCTCGCAGGCCAAACTTCCCCGCAAACCCCGCACCACTTACTCGTTGCGGTCGGTCAGGGGTAACGAGTCTCGAGCTCCACGTACCCCGAATGGCCGTAAAAAAGATCATCGACTGAGTTCAATGTATACTCGCCTGCTCCCCGATTGCCCTTAGACCCCAGGTCACGTAGACGAAGTTTGAGTTTGAGGTATCGAATTGTTCACGTGCTAGCTATTCTCCCCGTTCACCACGAAACGTCATCTAAATCCATGCGCCGTCAACCGTGTACACGGCGCCACTCACGAAGGAACTCTCCGGCCCGAGGAGAAAACAGATGACATTCGCCGTCTCCTCTGCAGTTCCAAACCGCCGAAACGCGGTCGGCTCGTCGAACGGCGCGTCTTTAGCACGTCCACTGTGGTCCCATTCTTTCTGCATCAAGGGCGTGTAGACGGAGCCCGGGGCGACGCTGTTGACCCTGATTTCCCGCTTGCCGTTTTCCAGGGCTGCTGCCTTGGTAAGACCAATGACCCCGTGCTTGCTAGCATCGTATGCAGAATGTCTCGCAAAGCCTGCTCTTGTCAGCTTGGATCCCAACTTATCGAACAGGAATCAGTGCGCACCTTTCAGTCCATGAACGGACGAAATGTTGACAATGGAGCCCCTGTCTGCAATGTTACGGAGCTGCGCGCGCATGCAGTACATAGTGCCTGTCAGATTGACCGCCATGATCTTGTCCCATTCGCTATCCTCCATCTCATCCACAGGTGTGATGCCGTGAACCTTGCCAATGACACCAGCAACATTCGCGGCGCCGTCAAGACGGCCCTGCTCTCGAATAATCGAGTCTATCCAAGAGTCGACCTCAGATCGCTTAGAAACGTCGACCTTGGACACCATAAATGGTACTTGAAGAGGTGAGAAATGCTCTTCCGCCGCCTTCATCGCCTCTGGGTCGATATCGGCGATGCAGACAGCCGCACCCCGCGCTGAGAGAAGCTTGGCAGTCGAAAACCCAATTCCGCTGGCGCCGCCCGTGATGGCGAAGACCTTGCCGTGGAGCGGCAGGTGCTCGTATGCGAGGCGCGTAGCCGGCATGTTGGCTCCTGTCGGAAGTGGAAGACTGTGGGGAAGGCGAGGCTAACTGTGTGTTCTGGATGACCAAGTCGTTCTCAGAAGCACAACGTCAGAAAGGCTTTCGTGCAAACGATGGTAAACAAAGAAAGATTCAATATCGCGACGATATGATGAGCAAGAGCAGGCATGGTAACGACGAGTCTCACAGTCCAGGGGCGGTCAAATATCAGTGCAATCCGGCCCCAGCGCCGCTCGCTCCGTAAACTAGCCGTCGGCTTATAATAACCCCCGTCGCGTTCACCAGCACTCCAGCAGGCAGTGGCCCGTGCGACGCAAATTGAGATCCCGCCCGTCGGATATTTCCCCTCGAATCTGCAACTCCACTCTGACCCATCGGTAATTGCTACGAAGAATAACTTAAGAAGCCTTGCCACTCCGTCCACCATCGCTCGTCAGACGCGATCGCACCTGCAAATAGAGGGCGCGAGGCGCTAATCGTCACAGTTTATCACCGGTCCTGACGTTGATGGCCGCGCTCGGGGCGAACTCGAGCGCCAGTTTGGAGATGTCAAGCGGTGGACGATGGTGACCGAGCAGAGGTCAAGCAGCACCCAGTCGGTCGTCGAACCCTGTCCAATAAATAGCGAAAACGTGATGTCGAATAGACTGCAGGCCATTATCAATTCATTCATTTATAGAATTAAGATGCGGCACTACTTCATCAGCTAGACATATTCGAACGTCTAGGGACGCGTCTGAAATTAGGGCCAACAACTAAAACAATATTAAATCTCAGTGGAAGCTCCACTGCGCATGTGGCTCTACCAAACGACCTCTATAACCACGGCCATCATGCTCTGCTGAGCTACATATAAGACGTGGTATCTCTCCCCATTTTATGTCGACCATTCCAAGACAATCACACCTATACCCACACCCACCTCCACACATGCACACATACACCTGTTTATTTTAAGGATAAAGAGTTGCAAAAAACGGTATCACGCATACTATGTTGACTGGAGAAACTTGAGAAATGGCCTATGAGGCTCAAGCTAGTATTGAATTCAAGAAAATGACCTGCCACGTTGTGCTGAGCGATTCAAGCGTCTCAAGATAACCGCAAAAGAAGGCTTCGTAAGTCTGGTTCAGGGGGGGGTCTCCACGGTGACGCTGGCCTGACCAGCGCTGTTGTATGCCTCGGTGGCGACGATCATGTAGTTATGCTGGCCCAACGGCATGCCGGCGGCTTCCCAGGCACTAAAGAAGGTGCCCGTGTTGACCGTGCCGCTGGTGCGGTGGTTCTCACGAATTGCCCAGTACTGCTGGAAAGTCTGGGTGCCGTCGATCGACGGCTGCTCAACCCGTGTGCTCTCGTAAAGCTTGTAAATGCTTCCTTCCGCTTCGATCTCGCCGCGCGGCTCCGCCGACGAACCGGGGTTGTACTCTCCGTGTGACTCTACGATGTAGTACTCAACCAGAGGCGACCTCGTCCATCCGTAGATAGTAAGATACTTTAGCGCTGTCAGCATCTTGCTTGGCCCGGGAGCGTGTGTCTTCTCCCATGACAGAAAGGGGCTCACTCACACTGTTGCCGTTGTTCGTAGGCTCCCAAGACGCCGAGTAGGAGATTTCCCTGTTATCTGTGAGCTTGCGAAACCCAATGCTTGACATATGTCACTCACTTCGCACTCCCAGGGTTCCATCCTTTTCCGCCAACAAGGTTACCGCCCGACGACCACTGAACACTGTAAGAGCCTCCCGCGCCATTGGTATATGTTACAGGGGACTGGCCGTCAGACCACCAAGAGTAGAAGTAACCGTTGTGAGTGCCTTGGGTGTTCGGCGTGATGTTCTGGCGCTTGTCGAGGCCAGGCGCTGCCAGGACGCCGGAGACGGCTGTGCAGGCTGCGAGGAGAGTGGTGAAAGAAACCATGATGACGATTATAGGCGATTGGCTTGCAGTTGATCGATCAAGACTGGAGAGAAAAGACGAGGGTGAATTGGCGAGGAAGTTGGGCACGATTGCGCGTCTTATATGTTAGAGCCCCCTGTGCCCTTGGCACTGGAAGTTCCATGACGAATGACGAGATTGCGGAGCTCTCGACTCCGTTAATTACCTGCTGTCCGGGTTCCGCAGCTCGTCGCACCGGCCGACACGGCTGCGGGTTATCTCGGCACCCAAGCTAACGCATTGACTTGTCGGGTAGCAGAAACCAGTCGCCGTCAATCATCCGGAAGGTAGTTGCTCTCATGAGCTCATCATACCTCCATTCGATTCCGTTTAATGCTTTTCGTTCTGTTGTCGTCGCGTTGGATCGCAATCAATACGAAGCGCCGCAATACGTGTGGTTGGGCCACCTGGTGGCTTCTGTTGTTTCAGACAAGGCAGCCAAGCCCCGGTGCTGCCATATTCTGTGGTGCCGGTGGCTTTGCCGCTTACGAGAGCATAATCCGGGGAACCCGGCAGTTGTGGTCAATGCCGATCGAATGCCTCCCACTTCAGCCTAAAAGGACACAGCCAGTCGATGTACCTAATCCAAGCCGGCTGAACAGTAGATCGCCTTGCGTAATTAGCATAGGCGGCTGGTTTAAAGCAGATCGCCATGGCACAGTTTTCATTTAGCAGCGTGCCACGACAACAAGCACTACCAAGCCAGTCTGTCGCGCGCTAAAAGAAACCTCCCTGACGGCAGCATACCAAGCGAGGATGACGACAAGGCTCTCCGGAATATGAGTTGTACGCGGCTCTATTCAGGCTATACGATACCTATCCAGGGTGTGTTTTTGGCGTGACACGAGTGCCGGGCCCTTTTATTCCTGCTTGGCAGAAAACTAGCCGGGTAGCCACTCACAAATTGTCCTCACATGATGTGTTGAAGGTGAAGATCATCACCAGTAGAGGCAAATGACGCTACTTCCGCCATTACCCGATGTAGGCTCACGGATGAATGGGCGCGCTGGCACAAGCTGAGAGCAAAGTCGTAAAAGAATATGACAAATTTCATGTCTTTCGAAAAAGTCGTCTCACCCTCAAGAGCGGAGGTTGTTGAGACGGTTGCAAGGAAATAGCCCACACGCGACCGCGTTCCAAGCCAGCGAGGGCCATTGGCCAGCCCACCACACTTCGCGTCACCTCAAGCACTCAACCCTGAAACTACTGGAGTTACCCTCGATGGAACCTTTATCTCGCCAACAGTACCCACTACATCGAAATTCGACCTTGTAGAAGACTCAGAATGGTTACAAACACAGAGCGCCGCTGGAACTGACGTCGTACTTGACAGGGTACGACAGTCCAAAAGTTGTCGTCGTTTTGTACGAGCATGAATCTTCGAGACCTATCGAACTGGAGAAACCTTCCAGAAGGCCGACATTGACTTTGGCAGAGATGCCAACCTCCATGCTAAGAATATTAAGATCTCGATACTAGAGGGCCCTGATGTGCGACCTATGAAGCGATATCTGGCCCTTCCCACATTGATTGGTAGCTTGGCAGATGAGAAAGTCGGCATTGTTCTTGGATGCTGCTGTCAGCGCTTATTCTGTTCATCACGCTGCTTTATATGAACTTAACCCATCCCCGTGGCGTTTCTGGGCCGGACCAAATTCCTTCTGGTGATCCTTGATTTGGCTCTCATACTCGCTCAGCGGGGAGACGTGAGATGTCAGCTCTTCCTCACTAGTGGGGACAACGGTAGGGTTTTGGAGAATGTAGTCCGGGTTGAGAGTGACGCCGACATAGCCATTCAACGAATTGTGCCGGCTGCCAACTTGGTTTCTCTCACCCGCGCTGCCTCTAGACAATACGAGCTTATTCGGCCACTATCGAACTCGGGAGGTAGCCTCGGTCTTCCGTCCAGTAAATAGCAATGCGGCAGTTGAGGTGATTGTTAGCTTCAGTGAACACATGGTAAGTGTTGGCACCGTTAGTGAGCCGACAAACTGCCATGGTGCCGACCCATTAGACTCATATCTTGAAGGATTCAGAAACGCCAGAGCGGCTGATAGTCATCAAGGGTGCTCGAGTCACTCGTGGCAAAGTCCGCAGTTGATATTGGTATCTGTATTAGATATTAAGACTAGTAACGTCAAGAGGAGACTGGGCCTCAATCTCTTCTTTCTGCATAAGGGAGGTGTAAGAGCCGGGCCTGGAGAGACGTAAGGAGACTGATCGACGTATAAGGGGCCGCTGGGTGAGGAAACCGCTTCATCGGAGAAGCGGTTTATCATTGGATATTCCGGTCATCGGCGTTGTTCTGAGAAGCCACCAAATATAAAAGGCTCAGCCCAGCATGCGAATGCGCTACGCTGGACAAGCCTTGTTCGAAACCCTTTCAGGGGCTTATTTTAACGGGCCAATTCTCAATTATTCTGTACCCATTAACGCTTACCTTTCGCTTCATATTACGACCTATCACGCAGTTTGAACAATCGTCGATCCAAGTATACTTTCATTAAAAGGAGCTCGATACAATATTGAATAGGGCGTAGCATTCGAGAACCCTAATTATCACAGGAAGTCTGGACATGCAGACGGCACCTACGCATGAGAAATCAAAGACCTGTGTTCCCAGTGCACGTCTCCCCCTATTTGAACTCTTGTGTGGAGGTGCTATGGATTCGGGGACCTGCGCGGCTTGGCAGGACCTTGCCGCGGACATTCCTAGCAGCCCAAAGTGAAAAGGTTGACAGGTGGCGTAAACGATGGAAGCGACTCAGTCGTGCGTGCTTAGGCCTTGGTACCGCCGACCTGGTGGACCTCATGCTCGGTGGAGGGAACTCTCTCGGCCTCATCCTCGTGGAGCTCCTTCTCAACGCGGTTAAGGTCGACATGGGCAACAGCTGCGTCGTCGCCATCGATGACTTGGGCAAGCTCCTCCAGGGTAGGTCCACGGGTCTCCACATACATAAAGTAGATGAATAGAACCTCACCAAGGACCCAGATGGAGTAGATAAGGTAGAGCCTCCAGGTGTTACCGCCGTATCCAGTGTCCTCGTTGGCCTCGTCAGCCTCCCAGGCCTCAAAGGCAAGAGGGTTGAGGTAGTTGTTCAGAAGAAGGGCGATCTGGATGGAGATATTCAGGAACATGAGTCCCTTAGCGCGGAGCGAATAGGGCAGAATCTCGACGGCATATCCGATAAGAAGACCAGACCAGCAGGTAGAGTAGAAGACGCCATGCAGCCAGACGAGGAAGATCATAGCGTTGTTAGCGCCAGCAGCCTCATGTTGCTCAGAGAGGCCACAGGTGAGGGTCCAGAAGACCAGAGCGATGAACATGCCGCTAGTCGAGAAGAGGAAGGAAAAGCGGCGGTTCAGTCGCTCAACGAGCAGAGCACAGCCAATGGAGACAAACATGTCGAGGATAGTCTTGCCGGCGGTCAAAATCAGGCGGTCAGTCTCTTCCTTCAAACCCGCGTTTTTGTAGAGACGGGCAGAGTAGTTGGACACAACGCCGTTACCAGACCACTGCGAGAAGAGGCCCAGCGAGAAGAGAACGGCAAGACGGTAGCGGTTGCCCTTGGTCTTCAGGAAATCGATGTACTTCGTACTGTTATCGGCAGCCTGCTCCATCTTGATAGTGTCGCGGATCTCACGGAACTCAAACTGGACCGTCGGGTGGTCGGCGTTGCCGTTGGCGTGGTATTTGGCGAGGATCGTAAGGGCCTCATCTTGGCGATCTTTGGCGATCAGGAAACGAGGAGATTCGGGGATCCCTTAAATAGCGATGTCAGGACGTGATCGAAACGGTAGGAGCGGGTCAGGACTGCGACTTACACCAGAGAATGACAAGTTGAATAAGACCGGGAACGCCCTGCAAGATGGCAGGGAAACGCCACGACCAATCGTTACCCCAGTAGTGTGTACCAAAGCAGGTCCAAGAAACCATCAGAGAACCCAAGTTCCAGAGGCAGTTATAAACGGTAGTGAAACGGGCGCGATGCTGAGGGTGGCAGATCTCGGCCAGAAGCATAGGGGAGCAGATCTGAGCGAAGGAGTTGCCGAAACCAAGGAGTACACGGCCACCGGCGTAGACACCGTAGTTAGGGGCGGCAGCCTGGAGAGCGGCGCCAATCGCCATGATAATGAAACCGATGGCAATGGAAGGGCGGCGGCCCCATCGGTCGGCGATGATGGGGACGAGAGGGATCGAGGCGACTGAGCCAACCTGGTAGAGGGCGACGAGAAGACCGAGTTCGCTGCCAGTGGGGTCGTCGAAGAAATCCTTCCAGCTCTGGAAGTTCTGAACCACACCCATGTACATGCTGACAGGCACATTAGTCTAGTAGCCACGATCATTCCTCTGCGATTACATACCCGTCCCAGCCAGTGCCCATCGAGGAGGCGCAGAGCACGCATGCGTAGAAGGTGAGGACCCTCAGACCAGGGTCCTTGTACCAGGTGACATGCTCGAACTTGGGCGCCTCATCACGAATCTTCTGAGTCTTCTCATCAGTCCCAAGACCGATGATCTCCTTGATGCCCATGGCGAGTTTGCGTTGATGGGAAAGGAATGAAGAGGGTGGATAGAACGAGTTGCCTGCTGCACAAAGGCTTGTCACAGTTCGGTTGGTCTGAAGAATGGAAGGAAAGTGAGACGGCAGGCAGCCCTACATATATAGGGAGCGCGTGTATAGGGTGTGGTGCGAATTGGGCTCGGCGACGGCGGACAAGCGGACCGCATTTCAGATCCAGATCGTGGGGAGGGACGGAGCAGTCGATGCCCCCAACTGGAAAACGCATCCATCAAAGGTGCAGGGTCCTTGTCCTTCGCCCGATGCACAGGCGTTCCGAGGCAAACATGGGCCAGCAAGGGTTGCGGGGTTGGATGATTGGACCACTGGTATGGTCGCTATGGTCATGCCACATTGCCGGGCGAGCTCAATGTCGAGGTCGCTGGGCCGAACTCTGTGGGTCGAGTGCTGAAGCGATGGCTGATAGTGACAGATCACCCGGAATTCGCCCCGGAGTGTGTCTGCATTTTGCCGGAATGTGTGTCGAGGCAGGTGCTCTTTGAATAGGCCCACTCCTGCTTGTCGCCGCTCGTTGCCGGAAAAGGTGGGTGTCGTTCCATCTTGGCTATCTTGGAAGTCTTGGAAGTCTTGGAAGTCTTGGAAGTCTTGGAGGTCTGGGAAGTCTTGCGGCTCTGCCAAGATGGAGGGGAGATACTCGGGACCTGTCAGACCGGGCCGCGTGGCGCCTGCAAGCCGTATCCGAACAGGGATAGGGCTCGCCAAAAGCGGTCGAAAAGCGATGATTGGTTTTGCTGCGGAGAGACCGTAATCCTCAAACAGGTCTCGTTCTTCTGGATATCTGCTAGGCCTTCAAAGTCCGAATCATTAAGCCATACAGTGAGGTCTGGAATTGCATGGTGCGCGTGCATTGCAAGGTTGGTGTAGAGCCATGTTACCTGCATGCTATAGGTGTGTGCCTGACAGAATGAGGAAGCTCGCCGCCCAACGCGGGTCCTAAGATGTCTGAAAGTAGAACCAGGGGCTTGAAACGTCTTGCGAGGCCTGGGAAAGCTAGGTATAGGTCCATGCCTGTAGGACTTCGAGCTCTGCTGCGCTCCGTGGTCTATACTGTAGGGTGAAGCAGTGGTAGAAAACTGCTGCTTACTGACGGACAACGGACTACGCCATCATCTCTGACCTGTAGGAGGCATCATATCATGTATTACAAAGTAAAAGCTGTACCACCTTAGGAGGGTACCACGGCTCCTGCCATTACAGACATGTCGCGTTCAAGCACTTAGGCATTCGCAAGAATGAATTTCCTTAAGGTCGTTTGGCAGTGAACCTCGACATGTGCATACCTGTGGCTGCGCGCCATACAGGCGTCTAGTAGCACCTAAACATCCCGACAGACCATTAGAACAGCCACTAGTCTGTTGTGTCACGGGGCTCTTCTGCCTATGGTTTGGGACCGGGGTCATATTCCGGCTAAATGCAGGTAAATGTCCTTTATATTAATGCCAAGCATTCCCGCGTCTTTTGTGCCGCAATCGTGAATGTGCCGCGCCGCAACATCTGGATCATAAACTCCATGCCGCTTCTCCAACAAAAAGAACACTACCGCATGAGCGAAGAACAAGTCGAATATTAGGCGACTCGTCGCGTGGTAGACCGGCCGCGTTGTAGACCGGTTGCGTGGCCTAAAGATAGTACGGCGGCCAAGAAGTTAATGGAGACAAAAGGGCCGCTGACCCGCTCTCACATGGCGTGAAGCGTCGCCAAGGGCTTGACCTCACATGGACTCCACATAATCCAGGCATTGCTGTCCACTCAACAAGACTTTGCCTAGAGCTCTCCGTCCTCATACGATGTGGAGCTCAGGGACCGAGGGCCGATGTCCCATGTGTGCCGTGAATACGCCGTTCCTGAGAATCGCGAAGTTTAGGACCGGAACACCGTCATGTGAGGTAGCAGACGCGACTGTCCTTGAGCCCACACGTGCGCTCCCAGAGGGCTCGATATCGCCGGCTGTTGCCGACTGGCTGCGTCCTGTTCTGTGGCTGGCTCAACTGATCGACAGTCCCGTAATACTGCTGTGCTCAAGCGGTCGAAGACTCCTTGGGGAATGGAGAGTTGCTCCGCTACCCGGGAGCAGCCACACCGGTGCACATCTTGTCTGGCCTTGGCCATCCATCCCAACCCAAGACACCAACGTAACTCTCGCTCCCTTTTGGTTCGCCGCCGCGGTGTTAAGCCAAGGCTGTAGGTGGCAATCAACGATTCTGCCGCTATTGGTACCAAGAGAAAGCCCAATTCACTTGCCAAGTCGGAAGCACATCCAACATCAAGGCCAAGTGAGCAGTTTGGCCAACCCTTCCAGACAATTTTGGGCAGTGTCAGGAGTTGCCACGTCGCCTGGCTCAATAATTTACCCAGATCATGAGGCCAACTGACTTCGCAATGCACCAAGACTTCCTCGCCGCAACAGCAACTTGCTGTGTATGCTGCCTGCCTTCTTTCCCCCGGACCGCCCTTCCACGAGCCTGCGGGATAGCCTAAATCAACCCTCACTCGCCGCATGCTGCCAAACATTTCGAGAAGCGGATGTGAGGGCCTTCTCGGAGCAGCTCCCTGGAGCTGACGGCCGAGAAATCGGCGGATTGAAATGGATTCCCCAGCTCACTGGACTGTGAACCCTGTCGAACCTCTTCCGACAGACCTAATTCTTCCACAACCATCGACCTCAAGCACGTAGGTCATCGTCGCTGGGCCAAGAGGTATTGATGGCATACCGCATCATCTGAGGTAAATCTACTTCAGGTGCGATTGGGCGTGTTTTTGGGGGGGGGGGGGCAATACGTCAGTACCGCAAGGGGTTCTGTCTTCCAGAGTTTTCAGAGGAGCCTGACCTTGGAGCGCCAGGATCCAGATGCCGAATCGAATTCCCATTTCAAATACGTCGTGTGCCTGGTCAAATATGGAGCTGAGGGAAGCAAGCCTCATCTCCGCCGCCAGATGTTTTAGCTCCACGCCGCCTTCTATGGCGCTATGTGAGCAAAGATGACGGCCGTTATTATTACGATTCCACTTCGCAGTGACTGTGTGCAGTGGCTGTATTGATCGGAGCTCACCGCTATAAGCACTGTGTGCAACGCAGAGCATTCGCGGCCATTTCGCAGTCATGCAATTCTTGGTCAACATCCGATAGTATATGTTCACTCACTTCGGCATGAGCCGTATTGCGGTATGAATCATGCACGAGCACTCACTATTCGTCCAGACTCCGGCCAATTTGGCGTGTTGTAGATTTGAATAATGAGCCATGCCTGTCATGATAGAGATCCGGGCGTCATAGACCGTTATTTCAGCATTGCAGGTTCAAAACCACAAACAACAAGGTATAATCGTCTACTATTAGAACCATTAATTTATATTCACGTCGAGAGCCTACTTCTCACGGCTGGCATCTTCGTATGGTTTCAGGGCGAGCGAGTTCATGCAGGTCAACGCATCCACCACTATTCTCGATTCAGTCGAAAAAGGGGATCGGGTCATCACTCGGGCGACAGGAGCAGCATGGGTATCCGCTACCAACCAGTTGCTGTAAGCAAGGCCTAAGCAATTGTGAGCTCGATGTAACTTCGCGTCATAGAGCGAAATGATGGATGTGCCCTTGGTCGGCACTTGCTATGAGCAGGCCTGCGATGTACTGCCCACCTGAAATGTTGTTAAGAAGGGGGGGCATACAGGTCGATAGGCTTTATGCGATAACAGATTCAGTCGATCAGGCTCTCCCGTAATTGTGACTTGATAATCGGCGATTAATCACAGAATACCAACACCAAGCTACGTCATTCAATGCAGGTCAACGATTGGCTGTTGTGACCGTGGTACCGCCGCCGGCCCTCTTTGGCCTAATGCCACAGCTGCCCTCTCCACACAGGATCTTGCCCTAGGCTTCTAGTTCGACAGAATGCAGCCTCTTGCCCTGTTGTGTTCTACCATCTTGATTTCACATCTAGTGGGTTTTCTGAGAGGTGTACTGTTTTATCCTCATATTCCCATGGTCGTAGGAATGGCGATATAACCCGTGAAGGGCAAGGGAAATTAGAGCATGAGTGGAGACAGGAACGTCACTTGAACTGTCGGTTGGACCAATCCAAGCACTATTTCCAGCGGTTAAGCCTTGTAGCCCAAGAAGAGAAAAGAAGTTCCGATTACGCTAAAATGGGCTTCCGCGTATTCAGATATGTGTCGTGGTCTCCTACGTCACAGACAATCTTTACCCCGCGGAATACGATTTAAAATAGACGCGACCATTGTTAAACCCTCCCAGTATGGGGGATTTCCTATAAGAGCCTCTTCATTGAGTTATTTTACCAAGGCTTCCCCAAATCTTTCCCTTCTTATCTTTCCTCCGCCAGCTTTGAATCACCCCTATCTCATCATGGCACTTTCCTGGACTGAAGTATCTGCTGGCCGGTGGGAACGCCCCGCGGATGGGCTTGAAAGCTACTTCATCTTCACGGGTGACATCTCAGCCAGATATAGCGACAGCCACCAGCATTACACACTCTTTTCCACCCTCGATCTTGTTCTTGATCTACCAGACGCTACCTCTGCGCTCAAGGACGCCTGGAAGCAGATGCGCTACGAACAACCCCAAATTGCGACCTGGGTCGAGGGCATGACCAAGGTGTACATGGTTCCTGACGAGAAGGCACTCGATGAATGGATGACCTCTACATTCATCACCTCAATGGTTACGGATGTCGAGGAACTATACAGATCAGTTGGCTTCGTCAATCAAGGTACACTATACTGGCTGCCCAAATGCTGTCAGGTCGTCATTCGCGTTCCTCACTGCACCATCGACGGAACGGGAATGTTGATGTTCTGGCACTGCTTTCTCAGCGCCTTAGCTGATCCGACGAACGACATTGAGTTTGGAGATGAACCAGCCAGACTTGTTCCTACCATGGCGGAAGTACTAGGCCAGACGGTAGCGCCAACTCCTCAGCAATTTGAGCGTGCGAACGCCCTTTTTATGAGCTACGCTAGCCGTGCGCCAGGTATCGGGCCACCTTCCGAGGTCGGTTCAGCGCCGGCAGGACATTGTCGACAGACTGAAGTCGTTCTCTCGGTGGAGATGACTAAAGCTGTAATCCAGACATGCCAAAGCAGGGGCTTCAGCGTGACCTCCGCCGTCCACGCCGCGTACATTGCCACTATGGTTCAACTCGCAGACCCTGCAACGAACCATGACGAATACGTCTCTATGAATCAGTTCAACCTCCGCCAGTACCTACCCAAATCGCAGAGCTCGAGCGAGCGCGTTGTGGGTCTATTCTACACACCGCACCCTTACCATATCAACCTGCCAGTGTCTTACGACGAAGCGGCCAAGTCTCTTCATAAGTATTATCACACCACGTACGAGGGAAACCCGTCAATGGTCGAGCTTACGCCGGTGTTGACGAACGTCATGTGCGGGGCTGTGCAGACGCCTGAGTTTCAGGCAAGCCCGATCCCCAAGGATGCGCTGGTGAGCAGCCTTGGCATCACCGAAAACTATCTCCAACGATCCTACGGGGAAGGCATCACGGTCAAGGATGTAGGTATAGGTGTCGACGTCGTGTTGGGCTTGAGCATGCTATTTGTTCATACATTTCGTGACCAGCTGCGGTTGACCTATAGCTTCAACGACGGGTACCAGGATCTGGAGGACATTCGGAAACTCTTGGAAACGGTGCAGGATATCCTGCACCGAGAATTACTCGGATAGGTCTGCCATCTTGGTAAGCACATTGGGCCACTTGAAACTGCCAATGGGGGTCACAAGTAGTTATCAGAAGTTGTTGATTATATAAGATCCCAAACAAGACCCCATGTTTGAGATAATACAAGTCATAGTCGGTAGGAAATTGGGCGTGAGTTAATCAATTCCAAGGTCATTACTAGATAGATCTCTTTGGGGTGTATCTTTCTGCATCATCAGGGCACCTCCAGCTAACTTGGTCGTCCATGTTTCTTCACACATGTCTTTAAAGTCATTCGGCCCCTCGCAAGCTCTAATAATTATGTATTATGACTAAATGGAACATTGTTTAGTATTGAAAACAATCGGTGTATGTCAGGTCTTTGAGTCTGGCACTATTCGGTGGCGCCGCATTTGGTACTATCGCCTGCAGATGATTTGAAGTCATAAACTTCTGGTGAGTTGCATACCGAACTACCAGTGACTGTATCCGCCCTTGACAGCGCCAAAAAGCTTCCCGATGAAGCCAAAAGTACCACCGATGATGGAACTCAGGGTACTCGCCACGAAGTTGGTGACAAGGGCGACAATGCCGCCGCCGCCAAGGATAGCACAGAGCCCGATAGATAGAGCGGACTTGATGCCGAAGAGACCAAGGGCGGCAACGCAGAAGACCTCGTCCGCGAAAATACGGCCAATGAGGCCAACAAAGCCTATTTTGGCGGAGAGGAAGGCTCCGAGGAAGCCACAGAATTTGACAGCAAAGTCAGTCTCAAGGACTAACTTGGCCCAGGCCTTGAAAAAGGAACCCCCCTCGAAGCCCCCCCAGCAGATCTGGTTGAAGCTTAGCTTGCCGAAGAAACCGACCAGAAGGTCGGTACAGCTGCCAGTTCCGAGCAAGGCGCCAAACTTTCCCTTGAAGCTGGCGCCAAGGATAAGCTCGAGCTGGGCAGCGAAGTTGACCTTGGCACCGAAAAGGGCAATGAACTTTGCCGTAAGATCGGCCCCGAGACCGAGCTTGGCGCAGATGTGACCCATGAACTCAGCGTTGGCGAGTAGGCCACCAAGCCCAGCGCCGAAGCCGGCCTTGAGAGTGAGCAGTGTCTGAAGCTTGGCAACAAAAAGAGAGTCGCCAAAGAGAATCCCCAGTTTACCGCCGACAATGCCTTTTCCGCATAAGTTGATCAAGAGGCTGATGAAGCTACGGCTCTTGAACAGCCCGGCAACCTTGGCACCGAATTCAAAATCGGATCCAAAGTGTGAGCCGAAGAGGGAGACGAAGGCGTCGGCGCTGAAACCGGCGGACACGCGTTTAACAAAGTCGACGTTGGAGAGGAGAACCCCGATCTGAGCACCGAATTTGCCGTCGGCGACGATACCGGCGCACTTGTCGAGGAAGGCATCGTTGCGAAGGAGAATATCAATTTGGCTGATGAACTCGGTGCTGCCGCAGAGCTTTTGAAATGAGACAAGAAACTGAGCATTGGCACTAAGGTCAATGACATGAGCAGCAAAATTGACATCGCTCAGAAGAATTTGGAAGCCGGCGCTGATGTCACCACCGAGGAGGAAATCGTCGACGACTCTGGGGATGGGGCTTAAGGCGGTGATTAGCGAGGGCGGCGATGTGCCAGGACCAAACTCTTACTTCTCGTCATCGCAATCACAACTTTCATCAGACTTGGCCTCGTACGTGCGTGGAATCACTGCAAGTGTTAGTCGGATAAGCCGCTATACTTTACAAACGGGGGGCCAACCTTCGACATTGGAAAGAACTCCAGAGGCGTGTACCTGAGCATCTAGGCAGGCGTTAGAATCCAGCGAGCAAGTCACAAATCCCAAACTTCCAGCACTTACGATTCAGGGTTGTAGAGAGCGGGAGCGCGGTAATCGTCGCGGCGCAGAATAGCGTGGTGAGAGGGTAAACGAATCTCATGGTGTCCGTAAGGTTGGTGTTAGCGTAGAAATAAAGTGAATGGATTTCGAGCACAGCTCAGTTCAAAACGAAAGACGACTTGGTGAAAATGAATGTTGAACGAGAGACAAGCTACAACTGGGAGAGATGTTGAATAGGAAAAGTACGAGATTCAATCGTGGTCAAGAGAGCGAGCTTTATATTTATCCCCTCCTACCTGACTTGCGTTACTCCGTCTAACACCATGTGATCTCGCAGCCTCAATGCCTGACTGGCCGCTCAACCAGTGATTGGAAGTCAATCGGGCTCGGTCTTCTCACCTGGAACACCGGTCTACTCAGGTCAGCGATAACCAACCTGACGCTTCGGGGATGAGGTCCTGGCTAGAAGTGCAGAAGAGCGTGCAGGTCTTTGGCCTTTCAGGCACGAACCGAAATTTGGAGCGCTTGGGGACTTGCACTAAGTCGGCGCCTTCCGCAAGCCCTAGCTCACATTAGAATAGCGGTGTGTCCACGCGATGAATTAGCGTGCTCTGCACAGACACCGAGACAGGAAAGTTCCGCACAAAGCCATCACGGTCAAGAGCCACCGTCCGGTGGGTGTCTTATCTACCTACCTTACCACGGATATCATCTATTAAACCCACTGAGATCAGACCAGAAATAAACAGCCTAGGCCGCATTCGTCCCTTGCTGTTTCACTACTCGCCTTCTGGCAAGGAGTTTGTGAGAAGCATGACCCAGTCTGGAGGTTGATGGCCTAAAGAGGCAATGCCAGGATGCCGGCCTCAACAAGTTCAGATGGTTTATTAGGGTTCTTGATGTTTGTGCACCGTCCAGGGAAAATGATGATAAGATACTAGATCATCTGTCTGTGCTTCATTGAGGGTCTTTTGGGATGACAAGACATCAGGCGCGGTCGACGGGGACCAGATCAACAGAAGGCCTCATGCATTGCAGTGAATCTCAACATCAGTTAAGTTTAACCATCCTACAAGCAAGCTCGCGTACGATCAACACAACTATCGGCACGAATCAATCGAATCTGATTGCCTGTCCAAACCACCCCAACACAACAATGGAAGATGGTGCCCAGTTCTGGAAATAGCTGCTCAGGGTTCGCCTTCGCACACCGACGACAATCAATATTCTGCACCGAAACATCGCCATAGATTGTGCCTCCCTTTTGGGCAAATCTGCTGGGGAGCTGAACCCCAATCTCGACGCGCGGCAATACAGCAGCGACCACAGCTGGCAAAGTGATTGGCAAGACCGCTGCAGAGGACATGAACACTAATGAGCAACATTTAGAGCTCGTGATGTAGCACTCTCTTATACAGCTTCTTGGAAGTTGTGATAGATGCATGAGAGTAAAAGTGCGACTTGGCGAAACCACTGTCTGCGGCGACCCATTCTCGACAAAACCGAAGTTAGCTCCATACGGCAGCCTTTAAACACTTGAAGGCGCATCCATCAAGGCGGAGTTGACGCATGACGTCACGACGGGACGTGCCCCTGCCATGACCTTGGCCTCGCCCCTTGCGCACTGCAGCATTTCAGGAAAGGACCCTGGACGTAGGCATCATGAGGTCGATTAACAACAGAATCATGTTGTGGATGTGGCAATTTTGCTTGGCAGACGCCTGACGCAACCATTCCTAGTGCCGTGGTGTCGCTAACAATGGTCTACATCATGACATGGCCGCGCCACCAGCTACATGGTGTCGCTTCATCGCCTCAATCACCACACTGAATACTGTTTGCCGAACAAACCCACGATACCGATGAGGGCCAAATTCATCCCACGATCTGGCTTACTTGCCATCATACATCTGCATGCCTGCGTGTCCGCCGTCCGTGCATCCAAACAAGGCCTCGCCCTCCATGGTGATGCGCCTGATTCCGACAATGAGTTTCTTGCATCCGAGCAGTCACCAATCTCATGGTATTACACATGGTCCCCATGGCCGTCTGGTGCGATGAGAGACTCGGTGTCTTTCCTTCCGCTCCTCCATGGTCTTGAAGCGACATCCGACGACGAGCTACTCTCAATCCTCAATCGGCTGCCACCATCTTCGACACATCTTCTCACCTTCAACGAACCAGACCACGACATCCCCTCCGGTGGCAGCGACATTTCTCCGGAGGATGCGGCAGAAGCCTACCTAGAGTACGTCGTGCCATTACGGGATGGGACCTCAGCCTCGCCACGCACATGGAATATCAGCCACCCAGTCGTTACAGGATCAGGCCAGGGCATCGAGTGGTTGCAGCGCTTCAACGAGTCGTGCTACGATCTTGATCCTGACGGCTGCCCCACAGACTTCGTCGCGGTACACTACTACGGCGACTTCCCCGGTCTTGCAGCATGGATCGGCACACTCAATGAGTTTTACAACCCGTCGAATACAACTGAAGACCGTATACGTTTTTGGATTACCGAGATGGCACTCCCCCAGGAAGACGAAGCGGCGACGGTTGCCATGCTGAACGAGAGCATGACCTATCTGGATGGTCTAGATCTTGTGGAAGGTTACGCTTGGTTCGGCGCCTTTCGCACAGACAACGCCAACGACTGGACAGGCGACAGCGTAAGTCTGTACGACGATGACGGCGGTCTCACCGAGCTCGGCGCCCTCTATCTTGGAGGCGAAGACAATGGTTTTGAGGAGGGAGATAACAGTGCCGGTGTCAAGCAATCAGCAGGCGCTGCAGCGATCGGGCTGGCGGTAGGGTTAGTTCTGATGGCGCATGCCGATCTGTGGTAAGCTGAGATACCATGGAGTGTCTGGGGATAACCGAGTCCGTTGTAGGCGGCCGGACAGTCTTCCACATGTTCGAACGCTTCGCTGGGCTAGGATCGCATTATCTTAAAAGGGAAAGCTTCGGGTGTCACACGAAAGAGGCGCGACTTAGGTGGTGGGGGCTAAGACGCCGGCGACGGAAACAGCGGCCAGGACTGGCACGTTCGTTGTGGTCTGTAGCAGCTGTCAGCTGGACTGATAGCAACTTGATACCCACGATCTTACGAGGTAATATATGATAAGGAAGTATAGCGCCACTTAGCCTGCGGCAACTCGCTCAGGCCATGCTGTTGAAGGTGTAATTGGACTTCAAGCTTAGGTGTTGCGAGCTCCTGATGTAATGGCAAAAAGATCCATGGGAAGGTGCGCTTGCATTAACTTCCGATTTTTACCTCAAAATAATAGATGTACGAAATGGCAAGGCTGTTGATGGTCGTTCGCTGAATATCAAACATAAGATGTCCTGAAATCACCATGTTCAACAACGCAGGTAGGCTTTCACGATCTAATGTAGTGCGCCTTAACGATGTACATCATTCACTTATTATACGGATAATAAAGAGCCATGGTAAGTGATAGCCCTCGCGGGATAACTTGGATCTACTAGTGATTCTATAGAATGTCGAAGCACCTATGTGTCTGAATATCTGAGTTGATGAAAGTTGGCATTGTGAACGCGTATTTAGATCCGCATTCCGGGGGTCCATGGTAAGCGACCGTACGGTTCTGTTACCATTGCTTTACGCCAGTGCCACCTTACGAGCTGCGGCGGCCGAAAGGCTCGAAGGGGAACGTGGCTGACACCACCGCAATCAAGAAGAAGAGAGCGGCACACACGTAAAGCGGAACCACCGTGTCAGTTCCACCTTCCGCGGCAATGACTGCAGATATCATGCCCATGATCCGGTTCAGGCCGACTGCAATGCCGGTGCCAGTGGCGCGGTGAGCGGAAGGGAAGGTCTCGGCCGTGTACGCGTACAGCGTGCCGTAGTAAATATTGATACAGCATGCTACCAGATGTCAGCGAAAGCCCTGAAAATCAACGCCGTAGCTCACCAATGACGCAGCTAAATACCACGTTCTGTGTGGTAGTCTTGACCGCAGTGTATCCAAAGAAAAAGGCCATGGTCAGTAGCGCGCCAATGACCATGGTGTACTTGCGCCCAAGTAGGTTAAAGTTGGCTAGACAGCCAGCGATAAGGGGACCGACGATACCAGACACGTTGGTCAGCGTGTAGTTGCGCCAGGTGATGTAGTCTGACTCTTCTTGCTCTGGAAGTCGATTGGCAATGATGGAACTATCAAAATCAGTCCCGAGTACAAGCGCTGACAAGACAAAACTCACGGCAGGAATACATAAAAGAGCGGATAAGCGAGCCCGATAAGCGTCCATGAAGCCCAAACCATGATCGTAGAGAGCGCCAGCTTCTTACTCGCGAAAAGACCCGTAAGGTGTCGTGTTAGCTGTCGCCAAAAGTGGCGCTTCTTTGACTTTTCGGGGATGACCTCGCCCTGCGCACTGAGCTCTTCAAGGGTCAGATCGCACTGACGGTTGTAGCGCTTAGCGAGACCTTGAAGCACTTCAACAACTTCTGCGTCACGGCCTTGGCCAACGAGGAACTTTGGTGTCTCCTTCAGACGCACCACGAGAACGCGGGCCATCGACATGACAAACACAAGCGCACCAGCGGTGAACATGACGAGGCGCCATGCCTTGTTGTTTTGCCACGTGCACTCAGCGGCCTCTTTGCAGTTCCAGCGAGACTGGGCTAGGTTTCGTAAGTAACAGTCCGAAGTTCAAGAGATCACAACTCACGCAGGAAGCCCCAGGCAATGAACCCGTTGACAGCCTGGCCGATGCCCCACCAGCAGGCCATGGTAGTGATGGACCACTGCTTGTGGGACGGCAGATATTCAAGGTACACGGTGGGATCGAGGACAAGGTTGCCGCCGGCGCCAAAGCCGATAAGAGCAATAAAAAAGCCAAGACTCTCCCAATTCGGAGAGGCACCCGAGACGATGGTGGCAATGGCCGCAAGGAATAAAGTAGTGTTGAAAGCAATCCGCCGACCGATGACGTCGGCAGTGAAGCCCCAGAAGAGGGCACCTACAAGCAGTCCGGCGTACGACGCGATGGTCAAACCAGTCGCATAGCCACCGTCTCTGGCGATTTCGAGATATGCCTGCGCCGCGATGACGCTCTGTAGCAGGGTGACCATGGAGTCGACTGCGTAGCCAAACCCGCTCAGGCAGAAGAGCTTCCAATGGAAATTGGTCCAGCCAATCTGGTCAATTGCCTACGGAGAAGTGATTAGATGACATGCTTCGCGCAAAGCAGCGCATGCAAAAGGTCACCCGTGGAGCGAAATACATTGTTCAGCAGGTGCATCTTGCGGACGAGAGCGACGTTAGTGTCCTCCCCAGCAAGCAGGTCCTCGCCGGCATTGATCGAGGATGACTCCCCAGCAGGAATGTGGTCGGGAGCCTGTAACGCTGGATCTTTGTCAACCTTTTGATCGGCTGGGGATTTGATGTGAGAAGCCATGGTGCGGGGTGATGTGCCGGGGTGGACGAGTTTGTTTGTTGATTCGCCAATTGAAGATTGCCGAAATCGAGGGGTTCACTTCTGCCGAGGTTGACTAAATGTCTTGTTGGTTCTTCGATGGATGATGCAACTCTGCGTGTCGCGGCGAGTACGTAAGGAATGATGATGCCTTGACGGTCGACTGGTAAGAGAGCGGTATGAGCGAGGATTCTACAGGCGCGAGGCGGAAGGCAAAGATCTTTTCATTTCCTGATCTCGTCTTGGGATATGGATCGACGTCACTTGGAACTGGGCGGATCCAATCAAGTGCGGGGACTCCAATGGTTAAGGGCTTTACAAGCACGTGCTCACTTTCGACCGCGCCGTCGACTCGGCATCCGAATCATCAAGCGGGTCATGGCCCGGTAGTTCGGCTGATTAAGCTTCCGTTCCGAGCTTCAAGCAGCCGTCCGTCGCACGGAGCCGGCCGCCGAGATGTATCATCACATCTGCACGGGAAATACACGGCTAAGAACAGGCGATGGCTATTTCAACCTAACTTTCTATTCTAGTTCATTAGATACCAAGTGAAATGCCAATAATACTCCTTCGCTTTACACCACTGCGATACAAATGTACGTCCAGGCCCACATGCTTCTACAATCCGATCCATGGACTGGATTCCACCTGTACAGATTTGCGAGCGTGACTTGATGTATTGACTGGATTGTAGCGCATGTCTGACCATTCTCCACGAAATGGAATGTCTTACAGCTGCTAACCATGCCGCTCTGCAGAGACTGGGGTGTCCCGACACCGTTGCCAGGATTCGTCGGTGTTGAGGGCGTGTATCCAATAGTATTGACGCAGGCGTATGAGTTCATTCTCAAGCCAGAGAAATTACTGAGTGCTTTGAGATTCCACAGCAGGAAAAGGTCTACTGGAAGGTTTACTTGGCGGAAACAGTAGAAACCGGTCCCCCCGAGACGACTCGATGAAAGATGTTACAGTTGCTGACAATATCTGGTTGAGTAGGTGAAGGGGTGGTGACTCCGTTTTCTGGGCTGGTGGTCGTTGATGTGGTAATAGATACGCAGGCATATGCATTTCGTCGAAGGCCGGTACAGCTGCTGAGTGCTTGAGGGTTCCATTTAAGAAAGTCCTGAACGTCGATACCATACTGAGCCGAGACAGTTGAGCATCGGTCGCCAAAAATAATGAGATGGAACTTGTTGCAGTTGTCTACCATTACTGGTTGGGTTGGCTGGGGAGTTTGGATTCCGTTCCTTGGGCCTGTCGGCGTGTGGCCTAAAATAGACACGCAGGCAATCGTATCCGACCACAAGCCGCCACAACCTTGCCCAACAGATGGGTTTCACAGCCGAGATTGAGTTGTACTGATGCCATGCTTTGATGGTATGTTGGAGCAGGTATCACTAGCTTGGACAAAATAGAACTGGTCACAGTTGTTGACCATGTTGGGTTGGGTGGGTTGAGGAGTTTCGATGCTTTGAAATATCCAGTCAGCTTCAGAAGATTTTAGAAATATACTTAAAATATCAACCCACCCGTTTGATGGTTCTGTAGTTGATGGGGGGTCAATTGTAGACGAAGACACTGTTGTTGACGTAGTAATGGCGCTCGTTGGGGGTTCTAGAGTCGTGGTGATTTCGGACACTTCGGTACCGTCGACTGGGGCCACGCTTGACAACGAGCTGTGAATATGCTATCCAGGTATGAGTATATAGGCTCTTTTTACTTACCAATATGATCGCCCGATAGCTAGCGAGGAGCAAATACTGTCAATCGTCGGATTCATGTCTGGATAATGTGTCAATTGTCGGCAAACAAGGCTAGTATGATGCCCAGTCGGCGGAGATAGCCCCGATGAGACTGATACTTACATCTAAGCATGGTAACTGTTATTCCATATTCAAACGACAGTCCGGCGCAGGTATCTTTCTCGGTGACATTGTGGTACCGTCCACAATTGGGTATCGTCAGCGGCGGTGGCTGAGTGGACGCGGTACTGCAAATCGTGAACATTGACCATATATCAGCAAGTGCTTCACACAACGTCGATTCACAACGTCGATTCGGCCACGGTAGATGCAGTAACTCACGCTGTGGCAGCCCACACAGTCGATGTCGCCACCTCTACCATCGTTGGTGTGTATCGGCCGCCGTGCGGCCCAATACATACGGTGTCCCACCTGTACACGTTTCCAGCACGGTCAAGGCATTTGTTCCATGCGAGGAATTGGTAAATGCTGACGTCTTCGAAAGTCTCCCGGACGAAGTCCGCGATTCCCATGGTCTTGTTTACAACAACAACGTCGCAAGTCAGTGGTACGCACATCCTCATCCCTGGGGTTGTTCCGTGCATCGGGTTCCAGCTTCTGATGCATGCCATGGCGAGAGAGTTCTTCTCGGCCCAGACTTCGACAGTGTCGCGGATATCTTCTGAGAAGGTGGCTATACTAGGACAGAGTTCCCAGTTGGGCTCCCGATCGGGCACCTCCTCTTCGTCTTCACTGTGATAGAAGTAATATTTCATTAGCTCTCAAAATTACGCAATCTTCTTACAGTAGCTGGGGCCTTCCCAGGATGTGAGAAGCAGCCCATGCCATCGTCTACTTACAAAGGTAGCACCCCGGTGCTGTTGACGACTGGTACGATCAACGTCTCTTCCGACGGAATTTCACAGTTCCTTATCATATTATTCCAGGTTTGCTCGGCCCATTCACTGATTAAACGAATCCAAGGTTTAGTAACAATTCCAGTAAGCCAGTAGAATAACGATGTAGGCTTACTCCCAGATCATGTGTGCCCATTGACTTTGATGGCCAATGGCAAAGGTTTTCCTAATTGCTGCGTATTAGTTGACAGAAATGAACAGCGTTAGCTCGCCAAATGATCGGCTACCTACCAGAAGCAGCGATGGCACTGTATTTCGAGAGGATACTCATCCCAACCTAGGTGAGCAGAGGCACCCAAGCTGTGGCGTCGCGAGATTTTGAGAACCTGACTCCTGTCCATGTAGTAATCCATCCCGGCCAGTTCATTGGTATCGAATATCCACGGGTCAACGTCTTGATAGTCATCGGCCTCGAGCCATCGCATCCACTCTGACTCCCGGCGGATCTGTTTTAGAGTAAGACAATCTCCTGCAATGTTGTAAAAGCACTTTTCTGCATTGTCAGGCCAGGTCACCGATCCTGTCTCTTCCAGGGCTTTGATGTCCCACCTTAAATTTCTGTCAGCTTACTCCCGTATCTACAATAACAACAGAGTTCTACTGACGTCGGTAGGATTTCTTGACAGAAGGAACCACTTGATTCAGCTTCTCTCAAACACAAGAGCTCCGTCCTTTGTGCGACAAGCTGGCCGAGCTCGGCAAAGGATATGTTGCCGATTTGAAGCGACAAAACATCGTCCTGGCAGCTCGTTAACAGGCTCTCTGATAGATCTAGGACATCCGACAAGCACGCGGAGGAGCACAAGCTCTCGAGTTTTTCAATGGTGATATCTTCAGAGTGTTTTGTCAGCTTGTTTTCCCGACTCGGTTTTTCTTGATGTGTTGTTCAATATCTTACTCAGCGCATGATCGGGATATGTCAGTCCCTGCACTATTACTGGACAGTTCAGCTCAGTATTGAGGGCAGTATTACAAGCTGCGCTGATCTGAGTGCTTCTGAACAGAGTTGATTGTCGCCTGTCGAAAATCTGGATTCCCGAGACGACACCAAGCAGAGAAGAAAGGTTCAAGAGCTGCCATGCTACCGTGCTCGACTTTTCGTACAGAAGCATCTTACACCCTATAAGGCTGATTGAGGAGGTAGAACAGATAGGAAAGATATCAAGACAAGGTACATGAGCGGAAACCGACACACGTCCGGTGCCAATAAAGCAGATATGATATACGGCTTTGGGGTTGAAAGGAGATAAGTAGAGGAGGATGATATAACCCAAGGTGGACGTTGAGCGAGGTAGAGTCATGCGGCATTATACAGACGTTGCTTGGGTAGACTTCAAATGAGCCAAGATGTGATCTAGGCAGCATCACCTTTAGCACCAACTGTCTGACGGGGGCTGTGTGGACGAGGATGCCGAGACAGTGGGGCTACGAACAGCCAAGACCAAATACTCAAGCGAGGTACAATCATTTAGCGTTATTCCAGCGTTCCTGCCTCAAAGTTTAATTTATCCAAGATCAGTATGGGTAGCGTCTTGTGCAGCACCAACTGCCTTACAGGGGGTGTATGCAGATGGTAGGGTAGCTCAGTGAGCGATTTCCGTCGGCCCCCAGCACTCGCTGAGTTTACCTCCAATCATGATGAAGACCGAGCACTGCGGAAAGATCATGATGGCACCTTTTCTGGCAGTCCAACGACGCTCACCGTCAAACGCCAAGTCAAGGGAAATATCAACTGGCCGAGTCCCGAGCGAGCAGGGTGGTCCACCGAGACGAATTGGGCGCATGCATGCCATTACGTTGACTTCAAGCTTGGCGAACCCTTGCCAAGATGTTAGCGAGAGCAAGGGCTTTGTACATGTGCAACAGGCCAAAGACCGGAAGCGTGTGGACGACCGTGTCCTATTGACTACTTTAGTACTCGCCTTCGCCCTACACTGGACCCGAGGCTCCAGGATTCTCGAGATAAGAGTCGACGGGACTGTGGTACCAAGCGCTCTTCCAGCCTTTGCTATCCCCCCAATTGCTCTTTGGTGACACTGAGCTCCCCCCTTCGAGTTGACATGAGGGTAGTGCCTGATGTTCTTTGTTTTGCTGCGCTGACGGCCTTGGTTGACATCTCATGGGCCCTTCGTTTGCCTGAACGCATCTCCCTACAAAGCACTTGCTCAGCCTCTTCACCCTGTGAGCAAGGCTGCTGCAGTCAACATGGCTCATGTGGTTTCGGACCGGAATTTTGCGGTGCTGGGTGCCAGAGCACTTGTGACGCCAGAGCAGAATGCGGAGGTAAAAATGAAGCCACGGCCTTTCTTTGCGAACATTCTTATCTTCTTTGGGATTGCCAGCTCCGGTATATGTTGACGATTGATTTGCAGAGTATGCCATTCCTTCAAACCAGTTCTGCCCTTTAGGCGTGTGCTGTTCCCAATGGGGTTTCTGTGGCACCACAGCCGAGTTTTGCGAATCCGAATGTCAAAGTGGCTGTTCCATACCGCCCCAGCCGTGAGCCAGCAGTTCCCATCTACCTTTTCAAGTAATTCAAATATTGACCAATGCCATAGTTCCTGCGGGGAAGCTTCAGGTTCTAGCGACGCCAAAACCATCGGATACTATGAGAGCTGGTCCTACCAGCGCCCAGGATGTTCGTGGAAACCCGAGGACCTCGAGGCCGAGCTTCTGACGCATATCAACTATGCCTTCGCCCTTATTGGAGACGACTATCGTATCGCAGCTATGAACTCATTCGACCTGGAGCTCTATCGTCGGACCATCGCACTCAAAGACCGCAATCCTGCACTCAAAGTCTCTATTGCCGTCGGAGGCTGGGCTGTCAGTGGTCCACCCTTTTCCAACATGGCGCGAACACAGGCCCGTCGCGCCATTTTCATTCAATCTGTGGTGGATCTAATGAACACGTATGGATTTGACGGTATAGACCTTGACTGGGATTACCCCGTCTCGCCAGATAGAGACGGAGTTCCTGAAGACAGGGCCAATTATGTGCATCTCGTTCGCGAGCTGAGACAAATGTTAGGCGCTGCGGCTGAAATATCGGTCGCTATACCTGCATCTTTCGGTGAGTCTCGTCTCATTATCTATCTATAGCCCATTTCAAAGTCAGTACATATGCAGCTGCTGACAACCGGCCTAACTATAGGGTATCTTCAGCACTTTGACTTGGCCGGCATGGCACCTCACATCGATTGGTTCAACGTAATGAGCTACGATATTCACGGAACATGGAATGGAGGCAGCAAATGGACGCAGGCTGTAATCCAGCCACACACAAATTTGACGGGTAAGCTCAGATACCAAACGATAATTGTGCTCATCAATCTACGGCACAGGATGATTGAATTTCAGTCTAATTTGTGACTAAAGAAATTGACGACGGCCTTGAACTCCTTTGGCGCTCCGGAGTCCCGGCAAGTCAGGTCGTCCTTGGTCTTGGTTTCTATGGCCGATCATTCTCGTTAGCAGATCCATCTTGCACGAGTCCCATGTGCCCCTTCTCTGGCGGCGCGGAACCCGGGTTCTGTATGCGGACCTCCGGCGTCCTCTCCAACGCTGAAATCCGAGGCGTGATTGACAGAACAGGCGTAACGCCTGAGTTTGATAGGACCGCAGGAGTCAAGTGGATCAGCTGGGAGGGACAATGGTAAATGCGCGCCCGGAATCCTTTCAGTCTATGCTACTTCCTCTTTTACATTTTATTGAGCTGACCATTATCTTTCCTCACAGGGTATCCTACGATGACGCAGATACTTTAGAGATCAAGAAGAGATTCGCGAATGACAGATGCCTCGGCGGCACCATGAGCTGGGCTTTAGACCTCGACGAGCCTGGTTCGCCTGCTCTCCGTGCCTTGGCTGGATTCGGTAGTGATATACCAGAATCGATACGAAATCTACCCGGCGGCATCTTTTTCAACGTCAGAAGGCGCGCTGCGGTCAGAGAACAGAGCGAGGGTGCATTGGTAAGATCACATCAGCGAGCACCCTCCCTCTTTGAAGTACAGGCGGTCATTATGTCAGCCATTGCAACC
The DNA here is from genome assembly GCA_002851715.1 of Verticillium klebahnii. Classification (NCBI taxonomy): domain Eukaryota; kingdom Fungi; phylum Ascomycota; class Sordariomycetes; order Glomerellales; family Plectosphaerellaceae; genus Verticillium; species Verticillium klebahnii. The sequence goes on along the minus strand of NMXL01000001.1, from coordinate 13,418 downwards.
GGCTATATCTCTTAGCTAACGTCTTTCCGACAGACAGTTTTACTCACTGATTGTTCTCTTGTGCCAATGTGTCCTCCGGGCTTCAAAATGCTTACAGAAGCAACAGGATTCGTAAGTTGTTGTGCCTCTCGCCATCTTGATTCGCGGCCTGGTATTGTTCAATTGGATTGAGATAGGACTGACGCTATCGCCTCCAGTGGTCCTTCATGGGCACGATGGGAGCCGCTTGCCCGTCGCTGCGAAACCCGATAGGGAACATGTATAATAACTTTGTTAGCAACCGCCGCTATCTATGTATCGAGGACGACATCGAAGCCAAGGGCTGCTCTTGGGTTGGCACGCCTTTATTCTGTAACGGCCTTGGAGTTCTTGGCTTAGCTCTGCCCGGCCGGAGTATGAGCTCACAAGGCGGTTGCCCTGCAGGGTCAGTTCATCTGGCGAATAACAATATGCCCCCTGTGGCAGGCCAACCGGTCGTGGACACGTGCTTCCCTGGATCGGTTTCATCGTATGTAAGTCAAGCCTCGAGCTATCCTACCCTAGAGATGAGACGCGTTACTAATACATCTTAATTTCAACTTACAGTGCTGTAAGAGCCTACGAACAAAGAACCCGAAGCGCCGATGCGATGACTTCGATCTTGGTAACCTCCTATTCTCTGGAGGCGTGGCAGGTGCCCTCTTTGCAGACAACGCTGTTGGCAGAATGCGGCGCCGTAAGGGTGAGCTTAAGGAGCAGAGGGAAGAAACAGAATCTTCTAGTGACTTTGGAGATTTTGGATCTTGTAATCTCCGCAGGGGCCTGGCTTCTGATTTCGGCTAAATCCTTCTTCCTACCCATGGCGGCTTCAAGAATGACCCGATGGATCTTGACTACGGTACGTATATCCCAGACGACGGCCCCAAAGGGTGCACCACTATAACAACTACACACAAAACGGTAACGGAATCCACAACCGTTACTAGGACCTGTGACGCAGCGCAGTGGCCACAGGCATATGCAAATTACAGGTCCATAGGCCGCGAGATGTGGTTATCAAAAGAAAATCCTGCCAATTGGCCGTACGAGCTGCTTTACCCTGCGCAAAAGCCTTAGGATAGTGCCCGCTGGATACCTCAGACATGGGATAGTCAGCACACAGGTTGGAAAACCTGGCTGCCAAAGACTTTAGACATGCCCGGAGCACTACTAGGCTGTCAGAGATATGAGTACCCGTTCATAAGGTTGACCGGACCTCCGGGGATCGACCCAGGCCTTCAGATGGTAAGAGTGTAGGTAGCCGCTTTCTAATGACCGTTAGCTATGATATATTTACATGCACATGTCCCAGCCAACGTTATCCACGGTCTAGGCTGCCTGCATACGACAACGGCCGTGCTGGAAATCACCTCGTCAACCGAGTTCGCCCGGAGGAGATGTTCTCTTCAGTCATCACAGGCAGCGTTAGAGATGATCAGAGAGATATGTGCCACAGAACAGTTGAGACTTCAAGTCTGCAGACGGTTCCGAGCATTGCCTATGCAAATTGGGCCAGCGATTGGGATGATGTCGCTGAATGGGACGATTTGCTTGGGGATAACTTGTGTATGCCGCCCTTCCGCGACTTTTGGGACCCTGGTTTCGCACTTAGCTTGGGGGATCAATGGTACAATCTGGACAACCGTGGACCGTACTTTGATTACAAAGAGCCGCCGGATGATGATCTGATAGGAGGTGCTTCACCATGGAGGCGAAGGCTCAGTACCAACACCGACATTCGGTTCTCAGACGAGGATGGCTTCGGCATCGTGCAAGACCGCAACTCGTCACGCAAAGCAACGCCCGAAGAGCTACTCAAGCATCTTAGAAGCCTACCTTGCCTGTCGCCCAATTCTCGAGAGGAAAGGGCGGCTCTAGGCCTCGATGAGGGAGGAAACGCCGAACCACATCACGTTGAGGCCATTACTACTTCGAGCTCCCTTTACAAATGGAGGCAGCACACTTGAAGTCAAGGAGCGTTACGATTTCTCCGGAACACCAAGCAGGCAGACGATTGACCTAAGAGAGATGATCGTTAAGGCCACGAGTAGCATTAGTAACACCAATAAGCCAGATCCTAGCCAGAAACCTCAGGGCTGAGTCTAGCAACCACAGGCACCTAAGCTAGTTGTCCAGAGACAAAAGGTTAGTATAAAACTATGTTTACAACCATATAATCGGGAGCTTATGTCTGTGCTCTATCCGTACTGTTGGCCATCTAAGCCTTAGTCTACAATAGTGACGCTAGGTATCTCCCCTGGATTCCTTAGCCAATGCTCGACTATGTTACTACCTGATCCGCCCTGACCTTGCATTAATTCTTCTGCGATGTCGTCGACGGCTTCAAGTGTACGCTTCTCGTTTCGCTCCCAGGCATCGGCTTGGAACTCATGCGGCCAGCCATAATCATTCTTGAGTGTATGAGCAAGGAGCGCGCCCTTGAGGTCCTAAACAGAGGGATGATACTGTGTCAGCAGGCCGTAATATGAAGCACGGATAGACAAGCCGGGAACTGACATATTTGGTATTCGCGATCCAGTCTCCATGGTCAAGAGGAAGGTACTCTAAGCTCCAGAGGTCGCGAATATAACGCTTCAAGATGAACGGCGCATGAAAGGCAGGCCAGTTGCGGTAATGATCTTCAACGTCCTGTCTCTCGTCTTGAAAGTCTTTAGGGATGGTTCGGCACAAATAGTCGCAAACGTCGTAAAATGTACGAATGGTATCTTTAGTAGATGAGATGTTAGATGAGCTATTCTTCTCATTGTGTTCAGAAGTTTGATGAGTATGTATCAGAGGAAGAGAGATGTGGAGTGAACATGAACTGACTCGCGTTGATATCGAGGATCCATGTGAGCCCATCTGACTGCCAGGGACAAAGCAGAGCTATCTCGTCAGGGAGAAGGGTATTCCGATCGCTGGGGCTCAGACCATCAAGTTCAAACGAGGGGTGGGCCTGTCGGAAAACAACAGGGTTTCTGCCATCCACATGCAGATAGTTGGCAGCAGCCGCTTCCGTAAAGAACTCAACCCCTCCGCTGGACCCAGCGCCTGCGGCTGGGTACGGGAGACGCTCAATGAGAGAAATTGCTCGCTCGCTCATGTGCATGTCGTCTCGCAGGCGTCTCTTATCGATACTAGCATGTCTGCCTGTGTCTTCGGGGGGGAATACGACGTCAGCCTCTTTGAGATAGCGAATTTTCAAAAATATTCGGTAAATCTGATGCCACAGAAAGACGAATTCGTCTTCATTGTATGCTAGTGGTGAGTCGTCGCGTGGCGCAGAGGTGATGAGAGGTGCACCTGAGGGATATTGCCTCCCTTCAGGGCAGAGCCAAAATCCGTCCGGAGCCACAGGGTCTTCAGGGATAGTAACGTCCCACGAGGACGCGACAGGTTCCATAACTGGCTTGCAGTCTGTGAATATTGTCGCAGTCCAGGTTTCAATAAGGTAAGAGTAGAGTCGAAATGTCAGATGCAAGATCTAAGGCTGCTGAATTTGTAGAACCTCAGCTTCCCAGCTCATTCATTGTCCCCACCATAGATGGATCGTGACCCAGCAAAACCTTAGTCAGCAGGTTCGGCAAGTTCTCATACCCACATCCCTCTCCAGCGCTCTGACGCGCAATAGAAACCCATCAGTGGCTATTGTGCACCGTGAGGCTTTTCGCATTGGTAGCTGAGGCGGCCACGGCTGTCTGACCAACGTTAGAGGGCACCTCACTGGCAATCCTTGATTAGGAAACGCAACGTCATTGAGGAGGGAAGAGGGGGGGGAGCGAGTTCACGACTGCGCGCGGTGTTTTGCTTTTTCTGGTCACATGGTTGTCCTTTACAGGGAGTAAATGTGGAAAGGCGGAAGGAAGACAAACCCCTCTCGCGTGACTGTAGCCAGATGTTTCCGAGCGACATGGCATACCGTGGGACTGCGATCCATCTTGTTGACAATGACAGCCCGACTGAGGCTGAGGCGGACGGCTTCTTCGGCCTCGAACCGCGGATAGCGCTTGGCGAGGGGCTATTCCCAGCCGATGAGCACAGAGCTTCTGGACAGGCTGCCACTAGCAACCATGACGGGATGGACCGAATGTGGAAGGTCGACCATTCGTCATTGGACTACATGTTCCAAGTTAGGCAATCTCATGACTAGCCACAGCTCGTATGCTAAATGACCGGCCGGGTCTTAGCCCGCTGATTCATCAAGAGGACGCTCAGCGACGACTTCGAGCCGTCCAAAGCGTTGAAGATGATGTAGGAGGCCAAGGATGCAATTAACTTCGGCTGCCGTCGGGCTGGGGCGAGGCCGGCGCGGTCCACCCACAGTTGCTGCCTAGCGTTCTACCTCGAGTTCCTCAGCATCGTGAGGAAGCCGGGCCATCCGATTTCCCGCCGCGACGGGCCGATTCTCGACAACTCCACGATCTCCTTTCAGAAATAGGCAGCCCAGGTATGTATTGGCACATGACATGCGCATGATCAGCCCTTTTTTGGTCGAAGGATAAATGATGATGCGTGCTGAAGCGTTGATATGGGACATGAATTTACTGCCACCTTTACAAAACGACTTGAACTAAAAAATAGGCATGTTGAAGCGTGGCGGACGAACGCCGTCAGCATAACGAGTGGAAAACATATCTTGACTTCTCGAATTTAGGTCCTTGAAGCATAAGGTAGTGTAAGGTTAACGACCACGCCTGGCGTTCAACGCGCCACTGCTCCAGCCATCTCTGAGCCCCATTACCCTTAAACGTGCCTGGTCTCAATGCTTCTGTTCACTACTCCTCACAGATTATCTACGGATCACCAGGGTCAGTGCCAGGCCTAAGAAGGCTCTGGAGGCTTGTAAGTAAGATGGTAATTTGAATTCACACAGCTCAGGACCTGGCCGAGCTCATCAAATATCGCTGAACGGACGGGTCTTGAAAACGACCGGACAGCGACTCTAACCCTGAGCAAACCTCTCACCGCCTCATGCGAGAATCGCTGAAGGGGAATCATGCCTTGCGCCTGAACTAATAAAATTCCGCTTCAGTCTCATTGATGTAAGCTGTCGCTAATCGTCGAGTCCAAATCAGGATCCCGACGTGCCGCGTTGGCCGACTCGATGTGACTTGATTACCCAGATGCCAAGCTGCTTTCTAACGGAGTTCCGTACCAACTACGGACCCTAGTCCAGGGGCAGAGGGCCTCAGCATTGACCGGCTCTAGTGAGACCGGCTTCAGAGAAATCAGACTCGATCATCCGCCCTCGCTCTCGGACCGACCGATCTGTTTCATCTGCCCGCCACTGAACCTTGTAGATACTGAGTCGCAATGCCATGTCCACGCAAAAGTGCCACTCAAATGATCATCAGGTTGATTCTGGCTCTCTTCAGGTCCCTATGTCACTCAACCTGAACAGCGCAAAACGTGGTCCACTCCCAGAACTTCATGGCGTCTGGCGCTCCGTCCGGCGACTTCCATTGCTCTCGCACGGGGTACGGAGACTTGTCGAAAGTGAGCCGGTATTTAAACTTTGGCGTTTCCAATGACCCTTTTGCGAGTGTCTCGTCAAACTGCGTCGTAAACGTCCCCGCCTCCAGCGTCACCACATACCTTTTGGGCCCGAATGCCTCGTCAGTGAGCAAACAATCGTTGATACGATATCGGTCCATCTGAGCGTCTCCAATGTTCGACAGGCTCCTCCTCGTCAGGTTGATCTCAAGCATCATCTGTGCCTGAGACTGGCTCTTGTCGCTCTGCCACCATCCCCTGAAGCCCTTGTTGATTTCGACTGTGCCGAGTCCAAGTATCTTCCAGTCCAGCTCGGCCGCTATCCACACGTTGAGCTCTGCACGACAGACAATCTGTGGAGTGTCAGTATACGTGAAAGTGGACGAGCCGGACGTCTTGCCTCGCCAGTGCCGTCTCGTCGGAACGCAATTTGGCTCTCCTCCCTAGAGTCCCAATTCCAGGGCTGGCCGCACAAGATGCACAAAACATCCTCGTCCATGATTAGTTGTAGATCGAGGAGATCGTGTGTAGGGACGGAGGAACTGCTGTCGCGATATCAAGCTGGTAAGCAAGGAAGACGACGCGATGGGTTTGTGTTGGAGAGGTTGTCACCCGTGGCCTGGTACCACTTCTTACATTATGAGCCTATGACGGCCCGTGCCTTGCCCGACCGACTGCGCCATCAGGAGGTGAGATTTCCCCACCCACGCAGACCAGGGATCCTAGCGGCAGTCACCCAGTTGGAGAAGAAAGGGCCCACACCCATAGTGCGCGGGAGCTCGATTTAGCTCAGCCCTGGCATAATCCAGGGTGCGATAGGAGGAAGCCTTACTCGCGCGGAAGCTGTTGGATGAAATAGAGTTCATGAGATACAGGATACGCCTTTCTGAAACATACACATCGTATGATTTGACCCAGCTGATTGATTACCGGTCTCTTACGAGCATTGAGCCGTATATTGACACGGGCTCGCCGATCGCCGAACACCCTATTACGCTTTATTGAAGCAACCTGACAAGACCGCAAGGAGGACAGCGTTGGTGTATGGCATCCGACCTTTAAACCAGGACAGATGAGATGGCCAATGGAAGACGCCATGTCGTTTCCATTGATATATAATACAGAGATACCTCCAAATTGTACCAGTCACTCGTCACCACCACACTGTCGCTTTCCCAATAGTCTTCGCCGCTCTTTTTCACACTCATTTAGCGTTAGTTGTTCACATCTCCGCATTCCTACCTTCGCTAGTCTATCAAGATGTTCCTCTCTGCCATTTTCAAGTTCCTCGCCGTTGGCCTTGCCTCTCAGGTTGCCGCTCTGCCCGTCGAAGTCAAGCTTCAAGAGCGCGCCCAGAATGTGGTCATTGGGTATCGGACCGTCAGTGCCGTAGGTTATCTCGAAACTCTCGACATCTCGCCAGGCTTTGAACTAACGCACTACAGGTTCAAGGTGCCAGGTATAACAAAGCGGGTACTCTCACTGATGATGGAAACCGCATTGGCACGCAGATTGGTGCCGGTGTCTACACCACGCCAGTGGCTGGCGGCTGGCCTGGTGGCTCCACTGATTGGTATGCATCATATCCAAACGATGAATGGCTGCAGAAAGTTGACTGAACAGGCACTGCGTCATCACGGCCGATTCTGCTGCTCTGGATAAAGTCAACAAAGCCCGGATTCCCGAAAAGCACGCCAATAAAAAACTTTGGTTTGCCGGTGACAAGGCCATCGACGATTACATCAAGACTGTGATCCCCAAGAGCGACCCCAAGAAGACGATCCGCATTTCCAAGATTGAAGGCACGCAGAACGACTTGCAAATGGTTATCCCGCCTGGCCTTCTAAACTCTAATAAGGGCGGCCTCGGCATTACGGCTTCATGCAAAAAGACGTTAGCTGAGCTACCTAGCACTGTTGTCAACTTTGGATCCTGGAAGAAGGTGTTTGGATCGGCCTGAGTGCCTCACCAGTACGGAACTTAACTCCCATATTCTGTCAGATTATGAAGATGGGAGGACTTCCTAGTGCTTGTGAACCGAGTGTCAAATTGGGCTACGTTGACGACTACTGTTGATAGTCAGTGTCGATTATTGCCAAGCTATCGAACCTGACGCATCCCTTTGAATGGCATCAATACATTCAGTCTGCCGCCCTTACGCCTGCCAGTAGAGTTTGATGCTTGTAGGATGCTCCTAGAGGAGGACAATCTGGTCAAAAGGATACGCTACTGTCCTAGACATCAAGCACAATGTTGATGAAACTCAAGGTTGGGCTTCATAATAGTTACGTCTACGGTCTGTACCATGCCCAGCTCATATCGTATCTTCAAGCGCCGCCTCATAACCTCGACCACCAGGAACAACGTACATAATGGACATCTGCGAAATCCAGCTGCAAATAGACTACTAGTCGCCACTTCTCCTGTTACCGTACAAGACTCGTTACCGCCCGCTCGGCATCTCGTGGGCAACATGCGGCGCAGATTGCATTTCGTGATAAGGATTTGCTTGGGGAACCCCAGAGGTGGGTGAAATCGTCCCGGCAGGTGGAGGGGGTGTATGAATAGGTGTGACTACTGACTGCGTTGGGGGCGAGTTGAAGTTCGGGTCTATCTTTGCGTATCCAGGTACTGCAAAGCCTGATTCAGAAGGAGGAGGATGCGTCTTGCTGTAGTGAATTTGTGACATGGGTTGTGCCGGCTGAGCGTCCACAGACTTCGCGCTGCCCCTCTGGTGGCGGCGAAACAACAAAACTAATACGGCCGCGATGATACCGGCAAGGACAGCAGCGCCAACCGCAATGCCGACAATGGCACCAGTGGAGAGTGGAGTGCCTGAGGAAGATGACGACGATGACGGCGACGGCAAGCTTGGATCGCCTGAAGAGCCGTCACTCTCGCGGCTACTACTGCCCGTGTCGGGATCGGAATTGGACCCAGAATCAGATGTCACCTCAGACCCAGATGAAGTCTCCCTCCCATTTGAGGCGGTCGTGGCCTTATTTTCGTCGGTGGTAGTTGTGACCGATGCTAAATTTCCAAAGTTAGCATGGAAGATCGAGGACTAAAGGGGAAGAATCGAGTCTACCTGGAGATTTGCCGCCTGCAGAGGGATCGTTCGTCGAGTACACATTCATTCGCTGAGGACCACCGCAAATCTTTTCCTCATCACCCCAGCACGTTGCCGTACAAGCGTCACCGGTGGCCGAGACCGCGAAGGGCTCCATAGATGTGCCGCAGTAACAATGGTAGCCGTTCTCGACACCAAACATTGGACACTCGACAAGAGAGCACATGTTCCGGCACAGCTCGGGAGTCATTCCGTTGTCAAACTCGGCCGTGACGCTCAAAATATGGTTGCTTCCATCTTGCCAGCATCCAAGGTGTGTGTAGCCGTCAACAGAGACGACATCGGCGCGCTTGAAGAGTTCCAAATTCATCCCTGTGCCTTGGAAGGGCGTCGTTTTCGTGTCGCCGGCTGTTCGTGTCGGGGTTGTAGGCGGATAATCGGTGGGTAAGAAGATCCCCGGTTTGAATGCCGCGTGAACCCGGCCTTGGACGAAAGGCGCGAGAAGGAGAAGGCCGATAAGCATGGTTCGAAGAAGTGCCATTGCAAGTGGTTATGTTGACCGATTTCATGTAGACTCATATTTAGGAGGAGAGGGGAATCAACGACGGAAGAGTGAATGTCTACAGCATATAAAGCAGGAGGCAGTGCTTTCAAGTGCAGCGCCAATAAACAGGAGCTATCGGCATATGCCTGATTTCGTATTTCGCAGCTGCAAAGTCAAATGTTGGTGGCGGCTGGCGGCCGCCCTATCATATGGCTTGTTGCCATCAATACCTAGCTTTCCTCCGACGGCTGAAAACGCCGTTACGGAGGGATTATTTAGCCAATCTCCGTTCACTTGGTCCTGCCGTGATATCCTCCTATAGGCAGCTGGAATCGTATAAGGGCAGCCACCTCAACAGACGAGTGGCGCAACCTGTGACATTCCCTGGCTACGGCAATCGAGTCCTCAAACCCTACGGCTCTCAGGAGGCCCATGATCGCTATTTTTCCAACCGCCAACGTCAACAAAGACCTTCTGCACAACAACACCGGGCTCCAGGAGCCACAAGGCAGGAGCATGTGAGCCTACCGGAAGGGAGACTCTGCTGAACGATGTCCATCCCCCTGAAACGACATCGTTCGTCCAACCGTTTGGGAGGCTTATCATAGGGACTTCAGGCACGGGCTGTACGGTGACGGGGTTTCCACCGTCGATGGAGAAGCAAGTTTCAGAGGACGAGAATGATCGTGGTTGCTAGAGGAGCCTGGGAGAATTGCGATCCTAGCGTTGTCACGAGAGGTGAACGTGTGGAACGAATAGGTAAGCTTGGGACCGGACGCCGCGGCCTGGGAAGCCGCGGTGACAGGCCATAACTTCATGTCCGACAAGGTCCGACCGAAGTGGGGGAGAGTCATGTAGGACAGGCTATTCTTCGCCTCGGCGTTGGTGTAATGCTCAGCTTCGATAGAGACCAAGCTGCCAGACTCAACGAAGACCTTGAAGCCGCTGGGAACAGCCGTCTTGTTAACGGGAGGGTCGCAACAAAGTTGAAGCTGCCGGGGGCATTAGTAGGCACCACCCTGAGTCCGGCGTAGCTCAGGCCTGACGGCGCCTCACTCCGGTCCACGGAAATATAGTTACGGAGGTCGGTCAGACCTCCCGGAGCAGTCAAAGTCGCGGTAGTATTGGTGACGCTGACGTACGAAACGATGGAAGTGATGGTGAAGGGAAAGGTTCCGTTGTTGCGTGTGTAAATGTCGAGATAGCGCTTCTCGGTCCTGGGCATGTAAGGGTCGACTGAAAGCAAGGTTGGTGCAGGGTCACCGGGAGAGCTCTTATCGTTGCCCTGCGCGCTGACACCCCTGATGTCGGTCCTCGGGACGTGAGTCTTGCTGTGACACACGACCGCCGGCATGATGTTGGCAGGGGGATCGTCCCAGCTGATGTAAAGGATATGAGGTTGGATCAGGATCTAGTCTCACTTGCCACCATTGATCCCATGATACCTATCCATGATCTGCTTGTCCTCCGAAAAAAGGCGCTACACATCACTCGCGAGGTCGTTGGTGTTCGTCTGTCGCTGTTTGTAGCACCATGCATTGAGTGCCGCCTCGATGTAGAGCTCGACGATCGTCTTCCCGGCGAGCACTGGGTGTAGAACCATCTAAAAGAAGGAAGCCCGGTGCTCCTGGCCGCTTGTACGTGATTTGACCCAGGGAAAGGAGCTCGACCCATTCCTGGAGGACACCCTCGGCTTCATCGTAGAATGCCGGGCTGTATACGAAGGGTGCGTTGCTAAGGAGCTCATATTTGCTGCGGACAATAGGCTTGCCGTAGGTGTTGAGGATCTCAGTTGTCCCCTCAGCAATATATGATCCGAATTCCCTAGATGCCCAGCGTCTAATCCATGCCGACACGCTATCCGGCGTGTCATGCTTGGTCATATCGTAGGCCATATCCAGGAAGTGTGTCAGCGTGACTTCCTAGTAAGTACGGGCCAGAGTATGTAGTTGTATCACAAAAGATATATGCATACTAGTGGCTTGATGTCACCAGCATTGAGAGTCTAAGGAAGAGACCCGTCCCAATAGCTCCGGCAAGACCTAGTATCGACAGGTGACGCTACTCGAGACCGCGTCGCAGGTGACCATCCTCGGTCGTCGTGAGCAGACCGCCATTGTGGTCGTACCCGAGCAAGGGCTTGACATACTCGGCCGCCGGCGCCTCGACGTCGGCGCGCGAAATGTCGTCCTTGGCCATGTCTTCGAAAACGTGGGCGACTCTGGGTAAGATGAGACGAACCTCGCGGGACACGAAAGCTGAGCACCGATGCCACGCGCCTTGGTGAGACCAGCGCACTTGTGCGACGCGGTAGAAAAGCTTTCGGTTGATGGGCGAGAGGTAACGCTATCGATCGGCCCGGTTGTGACGGCACGCGGCCGGGGCGGCGACGCCGTTTTCTAATCGCCTCGCTGTGGGGTGGGAGCACGCTTTCATGTTCGTCTGGCTAATCGCAGGTAAGGACGAGGGAGGATGAAGGTTTCTTAAGTGACAGGAAGCGGTTTTCAGGGTTCATGAGTCGCTGCAGGCGGGAACGTGGGCGTGCCCGGAGCCTCGAGCCGAGGTGGCGGGCCCGGGCCGGTTGCGGCGTAGGTCTTGGTGCTCATTGCTTAGTTGCGAACATTTCAGCCAGCCGTGCTGTGGCAGGGCGGAACTGTCTCTTTTTCTCCTGCGTATGATGAAGCGCAGACGGCGTGGAGAAGCTGGGGTTAAATACGATAGTGCAGTACTAGTAGTCTGACACATTGCTGCAGTCGTGAGGTGCATTGCAAGAGCGTACATTTTTCATTGCTTCTGCGATGTAGGTCAAGTTCTGTTAACCTCCACCGCCCTAATCCATCTGGTTCGTGAACTCCATTAATTCTCTTTTACGTTTGCCGAGCAGTGATACCCTGCGGAAGCCCATCAAGTCATACGTTTCTCACCAGCTTCCTCGACCCATCCGTCCCGTGAAGCCAGTCCAACCAAGGCATCCCCCCAAAATGAAGATTGAACCGCTCGTGATGCAAATCATGCCGTCGCGCCGCGCCTCCGAAGAAGTCATATCCACTATGCACCGTTGCCGTCTCCACCAGCTGCCACGCGAGGTAGACCCATGAGGTGAGGATGTGTGTGCCGATGACTACCGGTGGTATGGCGATCGGAAGAACATTGGCGAAGAGGTGCTCGATAGGGTGGGCGTACTGCGATGCAAACGATACTGGGGCCGTGAAGCGATGGTGGACCTTATGGATACGAGCGTAGAACACTGGGAGGTGGAGGAGGCGATGGGCGTAGTAGAACAGGCACTCGCGGCCGACAATGCAAATTAAAAAATGGTAGAGGAAGGTCGAGAAGGTCGGGAACGTCGATGTGATTTGGAGAGCGGGAGGTTGACCGGTGGCCTTCGCATGTAGGGCGAGCCCGAGTTGGAGGGTGAAGATGAGCGCTTGGTTCCGCAGGGCGACAAGAACAGCTTGCCACACCTGGGCAGAACTTGGCTGCTTGGCTCCTGGCTGAATCTGATGGCGCCGGGCAAAAACAGGGAGAATCCAGTCGATGAGAACGTAGATGATCGAGGGCAGCCACCAGAACACCAGCGATATGACCTGGGAGCCGACGAGGTCAATCGTCACGGGATCATGAGTGGCGACGACGTGCGCCCAAGTTTTCACCAGTGAATATGCCATGTCGGCAGCAATGTTTTGTTCTTGAGCCTGAGTTTGGACGATGCAGTGGTTGGACTGGCGCTTGGGAGGATACCGGTGACTGCACTGTTGACGATACCCTACGTGCAACTTTGCAATATCTCAGTTGATATAACCAGCCAGATTTCCAGAGACACTCAACCTCACTCGCGAGTGAGGGGAAGTCGCCGAGCCGAGGCTGAATATCTCCATTAAAGCACGTGGCTAGTGACAAAAATATGTGTAGCAGCGCGCTATCTCCAGACCACCTGAACTAGCCCAGCCGCGACGGAACATCTTGAAGCCGCGCTTGGTGAGGCCCGACAGCCATGTGGGAGAGCCGTATTACTAGATATCCTCCGAATGTTGGGTGCCTTAATCGACACGAAAATACAAGTAAATTATAGAGTCTACTAAAAGTGAACCTTTAAAGAGCTGGAATAAATGCTCTCCAGCCGGAGCCGCAGCACAGACGTCAAATCCATATCCGAGCGGCGATAGTTTAGGGTTAGGGTTAGGGTTAGGGTTAGGGTTAGGGTTAGGGTTAGGGTTAGGGTTAGGGTTAGGGTTAGGGTTAGGGTTAGGGTTAGGGTTAGGGTTAGGGTTAGGGTTAGGGTTAGGGTTAGGG